>CM077671.1:522749953-524102870 GCA_039707655.1 Elymus sibiricus | reverse complement strand
TGGGGCAGCCAAGTAGTGCTCCCAGGTCATTCCTAGCTCTGGAACCCGGCCCTCACCGGGCAACGTGACCCACCCCGGGAAGCTCTGGCGACAAATCACGCCAAGGACACTGTTGGGCTTGCGGCAACCAGGCCCGTGTGTCCAAGACCTGCAGTATGACAAGGCCAACGCATTAGATATTCGAAGAAACGTGAAGACAAAAGGTTAAAAAAGAGTAAATGCACTTACTTCTCCCCCTGCGGCGCAATCAACCACCTCTGGTCGGGGGTCGCCGGGGTGGGCGGGAGCTTTGTACCACCACGCTGGTAGACTTTGCGCCCCTCAACCCACTCACTCTCGCTATAGCTATCAGAACTATAGCCACCCTCAGCACGGCCACTCGACGAGCCCGCACCTGGGTTCTGCTGCGACTCAGCGTGATCCCCAGTCTCGTGGGACGAAGGCTCGGCGGCCCGACGCTCGTCGGCCGTAGGCGCGTCTGTCGTAGCCTCGTCTGTCGTAGGCTCGTCGGCCTGAGGCTCGTGGACCGGAGTCCGAGACGGCTGCACCTCAGGCTGCTCCATCTCAGACGGAGCACTCCTGTGGTCGGGTGAATCAGCTGGGGGTGGCGGCGAGGAAGGCGTAGTAGCAGCCTTCTTACCTCTCCCACCGCCACGTCCACCTCTACCAACCTTCTTCCCCCCCCGACCTCTCCCGGTCGAAGAAGAAGCGCCCGCCGGTGTCTGCATACTGAGATCCAGCGCTCTCCGGAGGTGGTGGGGTGGGATGGAAGTACCCCTCCCACCACGCGCCGAGGAAGGAGCCTCGGAGCGCTCTCGACCCGCGCCCACCATCTGTCAACACCTGCAATGACAAAGAGTAAACGAAGTTAGTACAACATTAAAAAAATGAATACCTGACATGAATATAATTTAAGTGTATCATCATCATGAACATAATAAAAAATTGAATACCTAACATGAACCAATTAATAATATATATGTACATAATAATAATTGAATACCTGACATGAACTATAATATTAATCTTCATCGTCATCATTAATAAATGCATCATCATCGTCTATATATGCTTCGGGGTCAATAAATGCATCACAAATATATGACCCCATCGGCCTCTGGAAGGCCGAAGAGCACCTTTTCGGTCAACAGGAGGCCGAAGAGGTGTCGGGGGTCGGGGGTGTCGTGTCTGGGTGGCGTGGTGTCGGGGTGTCGTGGTGTCGGGGTGTCGTGTCGGGGTCGGGGTGTCGGGGGGTGTCGTGTCTGGGTGTCGTGGTGTCGGGGTGTCAGGGGTGTCGGGGTGTCGGGGTCGGGGTCGGGGTCGGAGTGTCGGGGGGTGTCGTGTCTGGGTGTCGTGGTGTCGCGGTGTCAGGGGTGTCGGGGTGTCGGGGTCGGGGTGCCGTGTCGGGGTCGGGGTGCCGTGTCGGTGTCGGGGTGTCGGGTCGGGGTCGGGGTGCCGTGCCGGGGTCGGGGTCGGGGTCGGGGTGTTGGGGTCGGGGTGTCGGGTCGGGGTCGGGTTGTCGGGTCGGGGTCGGGGTGCCGTGTCGGGGTCGGGATCGAGGTCGGGGTGTCGGGTCGGGGTCGGGGTCGAGGTGCCGTGTCGGGGTCGGGGTTTTTTCTCTTTTTTTCTTTTCTTCTTCTTCCTCTTCTTTCTTTTCTTCCTTTTCTTCCTTTTTTTTCCTTCTTCTTCTTCTTCTTCCTCCTTTCCTTTTTCCTCTTCTTCTTCTCCTCCTCTCCTCTTTTTTCTTCTTCTTCTTCCTCTTCTTCTTATTTCTTCTCCTCCTCCTCCTCTTCTTCTTCTTCCTTTCCTTTTTTCCTCTTCTTCTTCTCCTCCTCTCCTCTTTTTTCTTCTTCTTCTTCTTCTTCTTCTTCTTCTTCTTCTTTTTTCTTCTCCTCCTCCTCTTCTTCTGTTTCTTCTTCTTATTATTATTTTTTGTTCTTTTTCTTTTTTATTTTTCCTTTTTTTTCATCTTCTTTTCTTCTTTTTTTTCTTCTAGGTTTTTTCTTTTCTTCTTTTCTATCTAAGTTTTTTCTACCTAATAAAAACTAACTAATATGAACTAATAACTAACTAATATAAACTAACTTAATGAACTAATAAAAACAGAAAAAAACAGGAAAAAAACAAAAAAGGGGGGGAATGGTGGAGCTCACCGGAGGGTGGTCGAGGCGGCGACGCTGGGGAGGAGGGGGGCGGCGGCGGTCGGCGGGGAGGAGGGTGGCGGCGGCGGTCGGCGGGGAGGAGGGGGTCGGCGGGGGTCGGCGGGGAGGAGGGGGTCGGCGGGGAGGGGGCGGCGGCGGCGCTGTGGAGGAGGGAAGGGGGCGGCGGCGGCACTGTGGAGGAGGGGAGGGGGCGGCGGCGGCGCTGTGGAGGAGGGGAGGGGGCGGCGGCGGGGAGGAGGGGGTCGGCGGGGAGGGGGCGGCGGCGGCGCGCAGAGACAGAGAGAGAGAGAGATGTGAGAGAGAGAGAGGGGGTTTGGGCGCGGGGGGCGAAAATTAAGCCCCCCTCTTTGCCGTCTGCTGGCAGACGGCAAAGAATTCTTTGCCGTCTGCCGGCAGACGGCAAAGACGGTGACCGTTAGCCCGTCCCCGCCGTTACACTGTGGGGCCCCCCTCACCTCTTTGCCGTCTGCCAGCAGACGGCAAAGAAGTGGCCCGTGTGACCTAGCCAACGCAGTACCCCGTGGGCCCCACTTTGGTCTTTGCCGTCTGCTGGCAGACGGCAAAGAACTCTTTGCCGTCTGCCAGCAGACGGCAAAGAAGTACAGATGGCAAAGAGCCTCTTTGCCATCAGTATGTTCTTTGCCGTCTGCTTTGTAAAAGCAGACGGCAAATATCCTCTTTGCCATCTGCCAGCAGACGGCAAAGAGCTGGCAGATGGCAAAGTCCCTGATTCCAGTAGTGAGGTACATAGAAACTTCGGTTGAAGCTCTAGTCGTATGGATCTCAAAATGTTTTACATAACTGAGCTTCTCTTACCTTGTATGAGTACATGCTATCTTGCTTTGAGCTTGGAAGAAAAATAAGGATACCCCTTTGGGCAACGATCTTCATTGGTAAGCTATATGGATAGCATCAATGAGTTTATTAATTTCTTTTTGAGATTGAATGTGTTTTCTATTTGTTCTTTATGTATGATCGAACTATCTGTGTTGTATCCATATCCGACTACTTTCATGTCTTATTTCTGCTTCAAAATTATATATTTAGTTAAGATGCAAGATGAGTGATACCTAATATCTTCTTAATGTGTGCGTGCATAATCGACAACGCTATTGTTCACGATAGATTTATAATCTCGTTTTAATATTTAATATTACTATGCTATTCTAATAGTATTATAAGTGACAATCTGAAAATTTTGACTTGGCATATTTAAGATATCATCTATTTAGGAACGTAGACACAGTTGCAAAAAATATTACGTAGAATTGAACTGTTAAGTCCTCGGTGTCACCAAAAACATTCGCAATGGCGCCTGCCAAGTCCCCCCTTGCCTCCCGGGCACTTCCTCTTTGGTTTGCCACCTATAAAATACGTATCCGGGTGCAACAGGTGCATCCTAGCATGAAAACACCATCTAGATGTCATAAAAAATCTCAAAATAATTGAGTACATACACACAACGTCCATCTATAATTCAACGAAATTTTAGTTTAATATTTGACTCGCGACTTAAGAATAAAAAAAAATCATGATATGAATAATACTTAATTCAAATGGACTATGACTAAGCCCATTAAGGCAATACCACTATCATAGGTCAATTTGTTGTTTTTGTTTCTCGAGCTATGGTTCGAATTTAGATTTGAAATTTTGGGAAGTGATTAATGTATATAATGTCCATGCTATGAACTTTTTTGGAT
Organism: Elymus sibiricus; assembly: GCA_039707655.1. Lineage (NCBI taxonomy): Eukaryota > Viridiplantae > Streptophyta > Magnoliopsida > Poales > Poaceae > Elymus > Elymus sibiricus. Next base: position 524,099,005 of record CM077671.1, on the reverse strand, counting down.
AAACTGAACTTGGGCATCACAAATCGCAATGGCGCATGGCAAGTTCGCCTTGCCTCCTGACCACTTTCTCTTTGGTTGCCATGTATAGAGAACGTATCCCGTGCACCTGGTGCCTCCGAGCTCGAAACCACCATCTTGGAGTTGTTAAAAAAACCCTGACCTAGTCCACATATACGCCAGCCGCTGCGTACACACGCATGACGATGTTAGACCGTATCAGTTTTGCAATCGGATGTATGCTAATTAAGTTAGGCCCATTTGTTGGCACAAGATTTTTAGAACAAATCTCAACCATTGTAATCTGTATCTCTACTATTAAAGGGGAGTTTGTTGTTTGCATACATCGCTTCCACCCCCTCCCATCGATTAACTTGGAATAATCTAAACCAAATCGTTACTTTCCTTTCCTTGTCCTACTCATTCCCTGGAAACAAAAAACAACATGCATTAATTTATGGAAAGTATCATCGAGCGTTGGACGGGAGGATCACGTTAATTATGGAGAGTATCATTCTTTGGACGGAAGGATCACATTAATTATGAAAAGTATCATCTAGCGTTGGATGGGAGGATCACTAGAATATGTATGCCCCCGTTGCAACACACGGGCAATTAGCTAGTAACTATAAAGGTTCACCGAATCAACAGACGGGTGTTTTGCTTTTTTGTGAGATTTTCTAGCATATTTCTCTTTTTTCCTCCATATTGTGCGTTTAGTAAATACTAGGTAAATACCCATGCGTTACTATGGTACATAACAAAAATTGAAGAGTTCAAAATCAAAACTAATGTCATGCCAATGTAGTCGATATTCCGTCACACCCTCGACTTATAGGTACACATGGCCAGTGACAAAGGCTACAAACTCTAACGCTCACCACTCAGCTCAAACTCTACCTCGTGTGACGAACGACGCTTTCGATAATGATGGATTAATTAACCGGCTTTGTTTCCCTCCTCGATAGGAACATCTCAAATACAGAACATGCAACCCAATATAGATGAGAAACTGAAACTAAAATCATGCCAAGTACGTCAAAAGAAAAGCAACATAAAAGTACCACACCTTTTCGGACAATTAAGACACGTTACTTAGAGCAACATCAATAGTTTCCCGATGAATGCAGAGACACACTTGGAATGCCTGGCAAAGCTTTCGTTTCATCCTTGCTCAGCTCTCCTGAATTTATGATGGCCACAACCAAACACGTCTCCTGACATGAGTTGCCACGAAAAAACAAACTAATGACAAAGGCATTTACTAAAGGTACTATTTCATTAAAGCGTGTAATTGCATCATGAAAAAATGTCAGCGTACTTGTCCTCTTTATTCCCTTCTAGTGCCATCGAATAGAAAATTTACATAGATGTGCTCATGAAAGGACGTTCTAGTTCACGAACACACATGTTGAGCGCGACCTGCTTGCCGACGTATTCCACCATTTTACCTTAGTTTCCCTTCTACTGCCGTGATTCTCCTCCGCCACCCCAACTGTCTCGCATGCAAAAGTAAAAGGCGTTATCTTCTCCTCACTCTCTGTCGGCTCCTCGGCTTTGCCTCCATCATCACATGTTGTCGTCTTCTCCAACTCTGATGAATTTCTCATGTGGTTCCTCTTGTCTTCAGTCATGGATCTTACGGCATTAAGCATGTCACCTTAATAGGGATAACGAAGAGAGTACATGGAACAACTACAATTTCCATTTCCCTATATGTACTTTTAGTTAATAGGGATAACTAAGCTGTGGCGACCACCCATGGCTCTTATGGCTCCACTCAGCATAGCGAGCGGTGCCACCTTCACCTGCCGCAACAAACTCCTTTTCCGACTGTGGTGACAAAGTTGGCCTCCTTTTTGGACACTTCGCAACAAACAACAAGTAAACAATCATAAAACATAAAAACCGCTCGCTCCTGTGAATTGGCTACTTGACAGGCAAGAGGTGACATTAGTGCAAACATGCACACACCGGAATTACAGAATCAAGCAAGAAGCAATTGCCCGCTTGCTGACAGCATTTTACAGATAAGGAAAAACTGTTGACTAACCCACAATATGAGCTTGAGAAGTGTTATAATTTTATAACAACAATACAGAGAGGGACAAATGGTACCTGTATATGTGAGATTATTCTGCTTCTTCATTGGTGATAAAATACTCTAGTATTTCTAATTTTTCCAATTTTTCCCATTCATAGTCATCATCCTCTCTCTCAGATTCAGCAGTTTCAGGTTCTGTGGTTTCACTCTATGTTGCAGGTTCGACAGTTGTGGTTAGATCTCCCGTTAATCAGCTAATACTTACACCCACTATGTTCTTGTATCGAACTTAACATCTCTAACTGTTTTGGATTTGCTCTCTGAATGTAGTTCAAGAATAATATCTGACCGAATCCGCTCCAGTAGGACGGATAGCAGACGGATGCGGATTCAAATACTGGATTATGTCGGATTTGGACATGGTATGGCAACGGACCGGACTCGGATCGGAAACAGGGCATATACCACATGCATATACGAGGAAGTATTAATGAGCAAGTATTAATACTTAGACCTCAATCGGTTTGGAAGATTTTCGTAGGAAAAACATAGGAACAAGGATTTCAGAGGAAAATTTCCTATGGTGTGCAGTGCCTTTGTGCCTCGGTCCCCGGCGTTGGTGATGCATTGCGCTTCGATGGCAGTGCGGCTTGCTTGGCCCTGGGAGCCAGAGTGCGGCACGGCTCCCAGCTACGTAGCTTGGCTGCAGATACTGGTCGTGCTGAGCTAGCTCCTCTACGCGATGATGGTGGTTGCTGGGATGGTTGCTGCGGATGGTGTCTTGGATCCGTGAAGCTTGTGGTGGGCGGTGGACCGACCAGACTCGGTTATCTAGGGCTCAGGTTGGAGAGATGCAAGGTGGAGCTGGGTGAAAACCTATCTCTGGCCGAAGGCTGGAGCTGTCGCCTGCGGGTACCGTTACCTTGTTAGAGGCATTGTTAGAGTGATGCATTAGTTTCTCCACCCGGGACAACTCTGAGGGAAACCTCAGATCGGGATAATCGGACGATGATCTGCGTCTTTCCTCCCATGGGAGCATTGTTATCAGAGTTGGATCCAGTTGGAGAGACCAGTAGATGGTGATAGGGGGAGAGGTTTCTTCGTCAACAACTTGAGTGGAAACAATGACGGTGATGAGCGGAGTTTCGGCTGCAACAAGGTTTCGGTAGTCGGCTTTCCGGCGTGTCCACTAGTTGTCCATGCTCTATTTGTCGTGGAGAAGCCGGAGCTACCACGGCTTCTTCTGGGCAGCGACGATGACAGACGATGGGTTGTTCTGCAACGGGTCCTGTTCGGTGCGAGCCATGCATATTTCCTCTTTGGAGCTCGCCATAAGAATCGAAGCTGCCTAATCTTTGGCAGGAGTGGCCGACTGTTTGGCATGGACCAGCGTGGGCTTCGTGCAACCGTTGTGATGAAGGCCTCATCGATGCTCGTCTGCGGCGAAATCGGAGTCGTTGGCTCGAGGATGAGTAATGACGATCACATCTGCAGGCAATCTCAACGGTGTTTTTTCTCGACGGCATGTGTGTAGTGTTTGTTGGTAGCCAAGCCGGCCGGTGGTGCCCTATGCAGTCATGTTCCATGACGGCAGTTTTGTGGTTGTGTTGTAACGGTTTTAGCCAGGTTTTTCTCTAATTAACTAGACAATTCTCTTCTTCTTAATTAATAGAGTAAGACCTTTGGACTCTGGTTAAAAAAGTGGTTAGGACAATTTCCGAACGAAACCATTTCCTAATCCGGCGGTATAGGATATGGTAAGAGATTTTTGACATCTGGAATCAATCCGAGTCCGATCGATCCGAATCCGAGTCTGATTGATAGGATACAGTATAGGATATGGTATTGCTAATTTTTTAGCAGGATAATCCAACGTTTTAAATATGGTTATCCGATTTATTCGTACAATTTTAAGTATTAACTAGCAACACGTGAATTTTATCTTTGCCTGTGTGATGGGACATATGCTTGTTAGTGGCTTATTTGGATTATTTTACTACATTCTAGTGTTTTATGTGTGCTTAATGTGTATAAGAGCTCATTCGGTTTGGAGGAAACCAAAACGTAGGAATTAGGAGTAGTACAGGAATTTGATAGGATGACACTTATCATCCGAAGGATTTGTCTTGCCTCGTTCCTATGCAAAAAATGAGCTTTGAGTGGATGTGTAGTTTCCTCCAAAAACATAGGAAATGAGTAGTATTCCTAAGGAATTCCTGTACGCGTTTCCTACAAACCGAATGCATCAACTACATCAAGCTCTAAGCATGTATTTTGTTCTAATGCTACCGAGCCACTTAGGGTTATTCATACTCACAGAACAAACCCAGTTTCAGCGGTTCAGAAACGCCATTCTTTTTGTTCCGAAATTGCCGAGCCAATCCACTTTGAAACATTCTCTCTGTTTGCTCCGGCGCTTCCGAGCATAGCATTTTTCATCGGCACTTCCAAGCCGTATCGGTTTGCTTCTCTGCTAGTCACGGTATAAGTTTGGTACCTCCGCTTCTTTTTCAACCGGAACTTCTGAGCTATGACCTCGCTCTTTTTTGCAAATTCTCATTCTGAGAAGTGCTCTGTTTACTACGGTACTACCAAGCAATTGGTTTTATCTGATACTTCCGAGCCATTCTATCTTCACAGAAAAGGTGCTACATTTTTCGTTCGGAACCACTGTAACACACCAATCCGCAGATCAGTGCGACGCTCACTCTAGCCCAGGAATCATGCTGGCGCACACTTTACAACATGAATACCACAACACAGACCACACTATAAGAAGGTTTACAAAGCCATTGTGGCTTGTTGCTTGCAGCAATGCCATAAATGGCACTATAGTAGAGTTTAAGAGCAGCAGAAGACAATAACTATGGGAAGCACGGACTTGGAGCGACATTACTCCACATGGAACTGGTTTGGAAACTCTCCTAGCAAACGAACACTCTGACTTCACGCTAGTGGAAGATGACTCCTCAACTGGATCTGTCCACATGAAATGCCAGGTGAGTACTTTGAATGTACTCACAAGATAAACAAATAACATACAACTCAAGCAAAGCAATCCATTGCATAAACATCACATAATCATAGCAGTTCGAGCTATCATAGCAATTATATCCACCATGGCATAACAAGTTTATCAAACTTTATCTAGCAGGTATGATGAAGATAAAGCATATAGACATAAGTGTAGGGGAACGTAGTACAAAATAAAAAATTATCCCGCACCTACGTATACGCCCAGGATCACTATGAAGATGCAGGTAACGGTCAATCTCATCAGCTATCAATGCAGCGGAAGCAGAAAAGTGGGTGAAGCGCGACAATTCCCGCAGCTAGATTATACCTCCCAGTCGCGAGAATTTCTCCTGGAAGATCTCTGATCTAGTGCCGAACGTACGGCACCTCTAAGGTATCCACGCGTAACGTACTAGAGGTACAGCAGCACTCCGTGGACCAGCACGAAAAACTACTGAGAGCACTAGATGGAGAAAAGTGCATAAGGGCAACTCTAGAGAAGATGGGTGCCTTTAGGCTTTCTTGTGTATATATGGGGGGGGGGGGGGGGGGGGTGCCCCACTCCTCTATTTATAGATGGAGGGGCAAGGGCAGCAACCACAAGGGGAATGCTATCGGGCTTCCCCAAAAGCTCCCCACTTGGCTTCCCCAACAAGCTTTGCACTTGGCTTCCCTAACAATACACTTTTGCTTGACCCTTAAGTATCCCTGGCCCAGCAAGGGGGAAGCCCATAAGTGACGTTCCAAAACCTTCTGGAACCCTCCGGGCACTTCCGGGACATCCCCGGCATCACCGGCACACTCCCGGGACCTCTTGGAACACTTTCGGGATCATCCGGAACATTTCCGAATCCCATCCACTTATTCTCCAATATCTCCTAGCTCTCTTACATACCTCTAGTCATTAAGCGTGTGACCCTATAGGTTCGAGAATATGTGCACATGTCTGGAACACTTTCCGGTCAATAATTATCAGCGGGATCAGGCCACCCATAATAATTCCCACACATCAACGAAGATCTTTATCGAGTGAACCTTCCGTTACTGAATACAACTCCCTTTGCTTCACAATACTTTACAAAATCCGAGGCGGGACTTTTTGCAGTATCCTTGTGAAGCAACTCTTGATCACAATACCAAATTATCCTCATTACCGGTTTTGTTCTCTTTTCTCGTTTCCATATTCTAGTATCCCCGTGGTCACTATCATGCCGTGTCTGGCCAGACAATGATGGATACCATAATACCGAGTGGGCCCAAAGAGTATCACTCCATCGTCGGAGGAGCAAATCCCAGTTTTGAACTATCGAGTCCTTTGACATACTTTTTCGGTGTACCCAAAAGTTACCGTTATAATCACCCTGTTACGGGAATTTTTGACAGCCCCAAAGTAACCATCCGGCATGAAAGTCTACGATATTCTCATGGTCTAAGAACGTGAGTATACATTAACATGTTATGATAATACTGACAACAAAGTTGACGATGGAATCTCGCGGTATATCATAAATTGGGTCTGTCCAACAACATTGTTCTGCCAACAATATGTTCTCATTATTGCCGGCATCCTTGTTACTTTAACAATACCCATGATCAGGAAAATAGGATCATCATACAATACATGAGCTAGTCTTTAGAGGCGAGACTAGGGATCCTCTTTGGTGTTTATGTTTCCACACATGCAACTGAGTTTTCCCCTGAATCTCATATTCAAGAACCATTGCAATTATAGCACAGAAATAAAACATTAATTACGAATATAGAAATAAATAATAACATTTATTATTGCCTCTAGGGCATATTTTCAACAGTCTTGCACTAGCACTAGAGTCAATAAAATAGTTACATGAGCTCCCTAACACCAATGGCATTCTGGTGTTGCTCATGTTTTGTTCGTGGTAGAGGCTTCGTCATCGGATCTGACACATTCAGGTCCGTGTGAATGTTGCATAGCTTTATATAAGCTTTCTTCACAAAATCTCGAATTATGTGAAAACAGCATTCAATGTGTTTGGATTTCTGGTGGGACCTTGGCTCCTTTACCTTGGCCACGGCTTCACTATTGTCACAATAGAGCTCCAGGGGATCCTGCGCACTTGGAACCACACCAAGTTCGGTGACAAACTTCTTAATCCTATAACCCTCCTTCGTAGCTTCTAAAGCAGCGATGTACTCCGCCTCCATTGTAGAATCCGCCACAGTGCTTTGCTTGGAACTCTTCCCACTCATCGCGCCACCATTGAGTGTGAAACAAAGCCCGATTGAAATTTAAAGCCGTCTGGATCAGTCACGAAGCTTGCATCAGTGTAACCCCTTACAATGAGCTCTTCATCACCTCCATATACTAGGAACATTTCCTTAGTCCTGTTAAGGTACTTTAAGATATTTTTAACTGCTGTCCAATGACCCTTTCTTGGGTCACTGTGGTACCTGCTACTAACACTTAGAGCATAGGACACATCTAGTCTTGTGCAAATCATGGCATACATAATGGATCCAATTGCAGAAGCATATGGAACCATAGTCAACTCTACTCGCTCATCAGTGGTCTGCGGGCACTGACTCTTGCTTAACCTAGTGCCATGTGACATTGGCAATAGCCCTTTCTTGGCATTTTCCATACTAAGCCTTTTTAGTACTTTGTCACTGTATGTGTTGTGGCTTAGCGCTATCAAGTGTCATGATTTATCTCTATAAATGTTTATGCCCAATACACATGCCGCTTCTCCCAAGTCTTTCATTGAAAAACTCTTCTTCAATGACTCTTTTATTGCGTTAAGAAAATTTATGTCATTTCCAATCAACAATATGTCGTTCACATAAAGTATTAGAAATGCTTTCACGCTCCATCTAAATTTCTTGTAAACACAAGCTTTGTCGTCACTCTGGATGCAGCCAAACTTTTTCACCACTTCATCAAAACGAAGATTCCAACTCCTCGATGCTTGCTTCAGTCCATAAATGGCCCTCTGAAGTTTGCATACCTTTCCAGCATCCTTTGGATCATCAAAACCCTCGGACTGTATCATATACACGTCCTCGGTTAAATTTCCATTTAGGAAGGGCATTTTGACATCCATCTGCCATATCTTATAATTGAAATATGCAGCAATTGCTAGCAAAATCCGTATAGACTTAAGCATTGCTACCTGCGAGAAAGTCTCGTCATAGTAAACTCCTTGAATTTGTCGAAAACCTTTTGCGACAAATTGAGCTTTCTGGATGGTCACATTTCCATCCGCGTATGCTTTCCTTTTATAGACCCATTTACATTCAATAGGTTTCACACCCTCTGGAGGGTCTACCTGATGGAAATATGCCCTAGAGGCAATAATAAAATGGTTATTATTATATTTCCTTAATCATGATAAAGGTTTATTATTCATGCTAGAATTGTATTGATCGGAAACTTAAATACATGTGTGAATACATAAACAAACACCGTGTCCCTTGTAAGCCTCTACTAGACTAGCTCGTTGATCAAAGATGGTTAAGGTTTCCTAACCATGGACATGTGTTGTCATTTGATAATGGGATCACATCATTAGGAGAATGATGTGATGGACAAGACCCATCCGTTAGCTTAGCATAATGATCGTTCAGTTTTATTGCTATTGCTTTCTTCATGTCAAATACATATTCCTTCGACTATGAGATTATGCAACTCCCGGATACCGGAGGAATACCTTGTGTTCTATCAAACGTCACAACGTAACTGGGTGATCATAAAGATGCTCTATAGGTATCTCCAAAGGTGTTTGTTGAGTTGGCATAGATCGAGATTAGGATTTGTCACTCCGAGTATCGGAGAGGTATCTCTGGGCCCTCTCGGTAATACACATCATAAGCTTGCAAGCAAATGACTAAGGAGTTAGTCACGAGGTGATGTATTATGGAACGAGTAAAGAGACTTGCCGGTAACAAGATTGAACTAGGTATGAAGATACCGACGATCGAATCTCGGGCAAGTAACATACCGTCGGACAAAGGGAATTGCGTATGTTGTCATGACAGTTCGACCGATAAAGATCTTCGTAGAATATGTAGGAGCCAATATGGGCATCCAGGTTCCGCTATTGGTTATTGATCGGAGAGGTGTCTCGGTCATGTCTACATAGTTCTCGAACCCGTAGGGTCCGCACGCTTAACGTTCGTTGACGATATAGTGTTATATGAGTTATGTGGTTTGGTGACCGAATATTGTTTGGAGTCCCGGATGTGATCACGGACATGACGAGGAACTCCGGAATGGTCCGGAGGTCAAGATTGATATATAGGACGATGCTATTTGGTCTCCGGAATAGTTTCGGAATGCACCGGAAAGTTATCGGAATGCCGGAAGGAGTTCCGGAGGCACCGGGAGAGTATTGGGCCTTAGTGGGCCAAGTAGAGGGGAACACACTAGCCCACATGGGCTGGTGCGCCCCCTTTAGAGCAGCCGCACCCAATTAGATGGAAAGGGGAGGCGCCACCTCCTCCTACCATATCTCCGGAATGGAGAAGGAAGGAGTGGGAGCGCCTTCCCCCTTTCCGTCTCCCAAGTGCATTATATGGAAAGGGGGGGCGCACCACTAGGAAAACCCTAGGGTGGCCGCCGGCCCTATTGGGGCGCCCTAGGGGCTGCCTCCTCCCCTCCCACACCTATATATATGTGGGGAGGGGTGCCACACAATACACAGCTTATTCCACGCCGTGTGTCGGCACCCCTCCCCCTCTAGTTTACTCGTCTGCTCTAGATCTTCGCAGTGCTTAGGTGAAGCCCTGCGGGATTGCTTCACCACCATCGTCACCACGCCGTCGTGCTGCCGGAACTCATCCGCTACCTCGTCGTCTTGCTGGATCAAGAAGGCGAGGACGTCACCGAGTTGAACGTGTGTTGAACGCGGAGGTGCCGTACGTTCGGTACTCGGTCGGTTGGATCATGAAGTTGTTCGACGACATCAACCGCGTTGTTCTAACGCTTCCGCTTACGATCTACGAGGGTACGTAGACACACTCTCCCCCTCTCGTTGCTATGCATCTCCATGGATAGATCTTGCGTGTGCATAGAAATTTTTTGTTTTCCATGCAACGTTCCCCAACACTACCAAGTTTCAAACTTGATTTTCGTACATGGATTCTATCTTGGATTTCATGGCCTCAAGCCATTTCTCGGAGCTAGGGCCCGCAAGTACTTCTTTGTAGTTTGCAGGTTCATCATCTTCTAAGATGAATACTTCATTCGGGAACAACTCTGGTTCTGAACGAATTCTTCCTATCCAGCGTGGTTCAGTTACAGACTTGCCCGAAGTTTCTGCATCACATGTAGGAGCTTCCGGTTCAGTCGAAGGGGTGACCTCCGGAACTACTTCCGGTGCCTCAGCCCTTTGACCTGATGTCGAAGATTCAATAATCTCGTCAAGCTATACCGTCCTCCCACTCACCTCTTTCGCAAGAAACTCTTTTTTGAGAAATACTCCATTTTTCGCAACAAACACTTTGCCTTTGGTCCGGTGGTAGAAGGAATACCCCATTGTATATTTGGCATAACCAACAAAGTAGCACTTGTCTGATTTGGGATCGAGTTTGTTTGGTTCTAAATGTTTTACATACGCATCGAATCCCCAAATTTTAAGAAAGGACAACTTGGGTTTCTTCCCATTCCGTATCTCATATGGCGTCATTTCAATAGACTTTGACGACGCTCTATTTAGTGTAAAAGCAGCGGTTTCTAAAGCATGACCCCAAAAAGATAATTGCTGTTCGGTTAATGACATCATAGATCTCACCATGTCCAACAAGGTTCAATTACGTCTCTCGGATACATCATTCCTCTGTGGTGTCCCGGATGGCGTAAGTTATGAAACAATTCGACGACTCTTAAGATGCCCGCTAAACTCATAACTCAAATATTCTCCTCCATGATCCGATCGTAGAAATTTAATTTTCTTGTTACGATGATTTTCTACCTTGTTTTGAAATTCTTTGAACTTTTCAAAGGTTTCAGACTTTTGCCTCATTAAAAAAATATAACCATATCTACTTAGGTCGTCGGTAAAAGTTACAAAGTAAAGTTATCCACTGTGCGACGGTGTACTCATCGGACCGCATACATCAGTATGTATAATTTCCAACAAGTCACTTGCCCGTTCCATATTGCCGCTTGAACGGCGTCTTAGTCATTTTTCTCATCAGACATGACTTGCAGTTGCCAAATAATTCGAAATCAGAAGACTCCAAGACTCCATCATTATGGAGTTTCTTCATGCGTTTCTTTCCAATATGACCAAGGCGGCAGTGCCATAAAAATGTGGTGTTTGTTTTATCAGTCTTCTTAACACGTTTAGCATCAGTGTTAAAGCCGTGTTTACTACATTCAAGATTCACGATAAACAACCCATTCACAATAGGTGCACAGCCATAAAACATATTCTTCAAATATATGGAACAACCATTGTTCTCTGATTTGAACGAATATCCATTTTACAATAAACAAGATCCGGATATAATGTTCTTGCATAAGGCTAGAACATAATAACAATTATTAAGTTCTAAGATGAATCCCGAAGGTAGATGTAGAGGCATAACGCCGACGGCTTGAACAACAACTTGAAACCCGTTCCCAGCGTGCATCTGCACTTCATTCTTTGCCAGACATTCACGGCCTCTGTAGTTCCTGCATCGAGTTGCCAATGTGAGCAACCAATCCAGTATAAAATACCCAAGAATTACAGTGAGGTCCAGCAAGGAACACATCTATAACATGTATAACACTTATACCCGAGCTGGATGATCCAGTCTTTTTCTTCACTACCAAGTACTTTTGCAATTTCTCTTCTAGTGACCCTCTTGCTTGGAGAAGAAACACACAGTCTCTTTAGAGGCACCACCTTTAGGCTTTCGCCGAGCGTCGGTCTTACCGGCGCCCTTGCCCTTTTTGGCTTTACCCTTTTTCTTGAAACTATTGGTCTTGTTCACCATCATCACATGATTGGTGTCTTTCTGCATGTCAGCCTCAGCAGTTTTGAGCATGGTGAACAATTCGTTCACGCTCTTGTCCATCCCGTTCATATTATAATTCACTATGAATCTGTTATAGCTCGGCGGGAGAGATGCAAGGAAAGATCAGTGCCGAGCGTAGCAGGGACCGGAAAGCCCAGAGCTTCCAGTCTCTGCCCGTAACCAACCATCTTGATTACATGTTCGCTCACTGAACTTCCCTCTGCTATTTTGCAGTCCCATAATGCCTTGGTTATCTCATAACGTTTGGCTCTTGCTTGAGTTAGGTACAAAGCATTCAGCTCCATCACAATATGGTGGGCACTAAAGTTCTCAAAACGTTTTTGAAGCTCTGGCTCCATGCAAGCAAGCATTAGGCAATGTACTACAGTGTAGTCACCACTACGAGAGATGTAGCCATTTGCTTCATCCACAGAAACACCTAGGAATGGTGGATCACCGAGAGGTTGCTCTAGAACATATTCTTTCTTAGCACTCCTAAGGACAATCCTTAGGGCATGGATCCAGTCTGCATAGTTACTACCAGATGCAGTTAGCTTATCTTTCTCAAGCATCGGACCTAAGTTAAAGGTGGTTTTGTGTGCCATCTTATCTACAACAAAATATGCAAATTCATTTAGACATTGTTCAAAATTAATTGCATCTCAAATTAACAATTTAATTTAGAGTGTGCTCCCACTAAAACCAATATCCCTCTTAATTGATTACTAGTGATTCAAGATCCGTATCTCAATTACTTCGCCATTGAGGTAATCCTCACTGGGGACGAAACAATCAGACCGGTAGGCCAACTTTCCGATCACATCTCCATGTGACTCTTGTTCATCTTTCGATGGGCGTGTTCCGAACTCAAGACCATCTTGCCTACTCGTCAAGGTAACCGAGTGTACTTGCTGTGCCAACCAGTTGCACCCACCTCATACACGTCAAACCTATCGTACCCAGGTAATCCTGGCGCACCTCAGAATGACATGTACTCCAGACGGTGCTACACTCGGATGAATAATATAAACTTGATATTTTTTTGAGGGATCACCCTATAAAATATGTCTACCGCGCATCAAACAGGGTGCATAAAGGGATTAACATCACATGCAGTCCATATATGTGAGATGGCATAGCCCCTTTTCTTCAACTTTTGGTGGAGAACACCTTCTTCGTGTACGGCTTAGCGTCAAGGTCCATTGATGCATGATTGTCATCTTCATGTCCTTGCAAGTATAACTATTGCTATCTCCATAGCTAATAAAATAAATGCATTACATGAATTTTGACACACAGGTCAATTAAATGACAATCATTTGGGTCCAGCCATCTTGCCGTACTCACGACACGCAGGTCATGACAAAAAATATTACAATCACTTTTGCATCTCATACAAACATATTGAATCTTTGAAGGCTATACCACATCACTTTGCACACCCTACAAAAACAAGTTAGACGCCTCTAATCGTTTTGCAAGTTACCGTGGCTGCTTGGGTTTCCATTGCAAACCGTTTGCTTCCTACGTAACCATCAAACATGATTACTCCTTGTTGTTATTTAACTGTCGGGGTGTATGGAACACGAGACTTAATAAAAAATCTCGAGCCCCATACTAAACTTCATTAAATGCGTGACCCCCGGGTAAATCATATCTACAAGCCCGTCCTTTCACAAAATCTATCTTTCTTGACTAGCATAGAACCCAAAGAATCTGAAGCATAACTTTGGTCAGACAATTAGCATACCCGTGAGCAGCATAAAGGACCACGGACAGCCAGACCATTGTAACAAAATTCCACTATATTGTCAAGATCAAAATTTTGCAATTAGAAGGGATACAACAAGAACATCTGGTCATTAGATATGTTCTAATCACCCCGCACATCACATCTGCATTGCCTGCATATCACATATGCTCTAGATTGTACATGAATCTACTCATAGAACTGCTCTGATGCCACTGTAGGGGAACATGGTACAAAATAAAAATTTATCCCACACCTACGTACACGCCCAGGATCACTATGAAGATGCAGGTAATGATCAATCTCACCAACTATCAATCCAGCGGAAGCAGAAAAGTCGGTGAAGCGCGACGATTCCCATGCATCTAGGTTATACCGCCTAGCCATGAGAATTTCTCTTGGAAGATCCCCGATCTAGTGCCGAACGTACGGCACCTCTAAGGTATCCATGGGTACCGTACTAGAGGTACAGTAGGACTCCGTGGACCAGCACGAAAAACTAATCGAGAGCACTAGATGGAGAAAAGTGCACAAGGGCAACTCTGGAGAGGATAGGTGCCTTTAGGCTTTCTTGTGTGTATATGGGGGGTGCCCCCTTCCTCTATTTATAGATGGAGTGGCAAGGGCAGCAGACACAAGGGGAATGCTATGGGGCTTCCCCAACAAGCTTCCCCATTTGGCTTCCCGAACAAGCTTCCCACTTGGCTTCCCCAACAAGCCACTTTTGCTTGACCCTTAAGTATCCCTGGTATAGCAAGGGGGCAGCCCATTAGTGATGTTCCAAAACCTTCTAGAAACTTCAGGAACCTTCCAGAATCTTCTGGAACCTTCCGGGCACTTCCGAACCATCCCCGGCATCACCGGGACACTCCCAGGACCTCCCGGAACACTTCCGAGATCATCCGGAACATTTATGGATCCCATCCATTTATTCCCCAATATCTCCTAGCTCTCTTACATACCTCTAGTCATTAAGCGTGTGACCCTATAGGTTCAAGAATATGTGGACATGTCCAGAACACTTTCCGGTCAATAATTATCAGCATGATCAGGCCTCCCATAATAATTCCCACACAACAACGAAGATCTTTATCGAGCGAACCTTCCATTATTGAATACAATTGCCTTTGCTTCACAATACTTTACATAACCCAAGGCGAGACTTTTATCGGTATCCTTGTGAAGCAACTCTTGATCACAATACCAAGTTATCCTCGTTACCGGTTTTGTTCCCTTTTCCCGTTTCCATATTCTGATATCCTCGTGATCACTATCACACTGTTTTTGGCTATATGATGATAGATACTGTAATACCGAGTGGGCCCAGAAAGTATCTCTCCATTGTCGAAGGAGCAAATCCCAGTCTTGAACTATCGAGTCCCTTGACATACTTTTCTGGTGTACCAGAAAGTTACCGTTATAATCACCCTGCTATGGGTAATGTTTGACAACCCCAAAGTAACCATCCGGCATGAAGGTCTACGATATTCTCATGGTCTAAGGACGTGAGTATACGTTAACATTTTTATGATAATACCGACAACCAAGTTGACGATGGAATCTCGCAGTATATCATAAGTTGGGTCTGTCCAACACCATTGTTCTGCCAACAATGTGTTCTCATTATTTCCAGCATCCTTGTTACTTTAACAATGCCCATGATCAAGAAAACAGGATCATCATGCAATACATGAGCTAGTCTTTAGAGGTGAGACTAGGGATCATCTTTGGTGTGTATGTTTCCACACATGCAACTGAGTTTTCCTCTGAATCTCATATTCAAGAACCATTGCAATTATAGCACAGAAATATAAACATTAATTACGAACATGGAAATAAATAATAACATTTATTATTGCCTCTAGGGCATATTTCCAACAATAAGTATATAATGATTCAAGCTATTATCATGATCATTCCGGGATCATAACCATATTCTCATGGTCACCAAGACCAATATTTCCATAGCCATTTCATGGCTAACATCTGCATGTCTCAACATCACAAGTCATCTCTGTTCTACCTGCTCAACAACATATTTCCAAGTTTATTTGCCCGTACTTTTATTATGGGTGAAACCTCCAAGTTCGACAAGGACCAAATAGTGTGAATTATCCCGACTCCATCCATGACCGTGGACACGACTACTAGAATAGTTTTAGACTCTTCAGAGGTTGTACACTTTACCCATACACTTCTACCATGTTACCAGCAAAGTTTGGCTTTACTTTGAGAGAGAGGGGTGATACGTCTCCAACGTATCTATAATTTTTGCTTGTTTCATGTCATATTTATATGAAATTAGCATACTTTTGGCATCAATTTAGATCATTATCTATTATTTTTCTAGACTAATCTATTAATTCAGTGCCCAGTGCCAGTTGCTGTTTTCTGTTGTTTTTGGACTTTGCAGGAAAATAAATTTTATCGGTCCCAAAAAATCCCAGAAAAAATCAGTGAAATATTGAAGTCGAGAAGGTACCGAAAAGCACCGACATAAGCCGGGGGGCCACCCAGGGGCCCCACGCGGCACCTGCACGTGCCCTAGGGGGGGGGGGGGGCATGTCACCCTGCCACGTGGCCCCCCTGAGCCTCCGATCCACCGACTTCCGGTCCCTGTGCCTCTATATAATTTTGAAACTTCTCGGGAATTTATGCATGTAACTTTTCTGCCACCGCACACCGCTATTTCATCGAGATCCAATATAGAGGCCTTTCCGGCTACTCTGCCGGAGGGGGAAATCTTCACGGTGGCCATTTACATCAACTTGCCGGCCACCATGATCGCCCGTGAGTAGTTTCGTTTGGACTATGGGTCCGTAGCAGTAGCTATTTGGCTCTCTCTCACATGTTTCTCAATGCAAAGATCACGTGAGCTGCCCTACATGATCGTGATCCATCTGATGTAATTCTTTCGATGTGTTTGTTGGGATATTATGAATTGTCACTTTATGATCATATCTATCTATGAATTCATATTCATATATGCTCTCCGATCTATCCTTCTTTCTCTGGCCAAGTTAGGGGTTTGATCTCCAAGAGGGAGTTGTGTATGATAGTTGGGTTCAACCTTGCAAGTAATCTACCGCAGTGACAAAAAGTGAAAAAGGCTTGTATTGTGTTGTTGCCGCTAGGGATAAAAAGGTGATTGCGTAGTTATCCTTTGAACGCAGGGTGACGACAATATATCATCCACGTCATGTCACTACTTCATGAAATACTTTGTTTTACTTAATACTTTGAGATGCATGCTGGATAGTGGTCTTGGGGTGGAGTATTAGCTATAGATGCAGTCGGATGGTGGGCTATAGATATTAGGACATGATGCTCATATGTTAATTATGCCATAGATAATCATACTCATAAATATTACAATTTAATCTCTGCCCAAATGTAATTTGTTCACCACACCGTTACTATCTTTTTGGAGAGAAACCAATAGTAAACCTATGGATTCCGGTCCATCTTCTTCTTATAATCTTCCAATCGCAAACAACGCTTTCTTTCACTTTCTTGCTGCAATCAAATCTTCCATACACTTGTGCTTTTAATTCATTTGTAACTAGCAAGGCTAGTGAGATTGACAACCTCACTGGTTGAGTTGGGGATACAAGAACGTTTTGTTTTGTGTGTGCAGGTACCTTTCACTTGCTACAATCTCGTAGCTCCCGTGGATTTGATAAACCTTGAGGACACTTGAGGGAAATTGCTACTTGCTGCAAACCCTTGCACTTGGGGACCCAACACTTTCCTAGTTGAGAGGAAGCAAGCCTTTTTCTGGCGCCGTTGCCAGGGTGCTCAAGATAACAACAAGTGAAGAAAAAAGGTCCTACGCATCTTTACTTTATTACCTTGTTATTTATCTTGCTTAGTTACTTTTTGTTGCTTGTTAGTATGCTTTTCTGCTTTCTAAAAACCTTTAAAAAACAACAACAAATGAAGATGAGTGCACTTGGTTATCTTTATAAAGTTTATCTTGAAAACATCGAATTAGAAAATGGTCTTGATGTATTCAAGGAAGAATTTAAAAAGGTGATTGATGTGAGTTCCTTGAATGTTAAGCATGATTGCAATTTTATTAATATGTATTCTTTGAATATCAATGATGCTAATGATATGCAAAGCTATAAGCTTGGGGATGATGTGTGTGAAAGTCCTTTTGCTCTTGATGATGATATATTTGAAAATTCTTTTTCCTGGATATGATTGGAATAAACATGATGAACTTTTTGATTCAAGTTATGAAGTTAAGGGTTTTAGGAAGGAAACAACCTTAAAGATTACTACTACAAATAATGACGCACTTGATGAAGATATTGTTTTTTATGGTGATGATATGTCTGTAGGCACTATTGAGGATGATTTTGTTGTGCCTACTACTTATTATTACGATCAAGATTGGGGAGATGATTATGATAGTTGTGATCTTGAAATTTTATTTGGTACCAATGATTATAATATTCATGAAAGTGGGTTTGGAAGAGTGTCAACTTTAGGTAGAAAGAATCCCACATGTTCGGAGAGTGTTCAATCTTATGATAATATTTTCAAAAGTGTGTTTGGAGAGGTCATAATTTTAGTTAATGTCGATCCCACTATTTTGGAGGATACTACAATCTATGTGCATGTGGATCATTAGAAAAGTGTCTTAGGTGATAGCTATATTATTGAGTTTGATTATGATCTTACATGTAATTATTATGAGAGAAAAATATGGTTATAGAAATCTTCATGTTACTAAATCACCTCTCTTTGTGTTGAAAGTTTTAAAGTTGCATTATTTTCTCTTGCCTATGCTAGAGATTGCTTGTTCTAATAATTTGTTTGCTTATAACATGCCTATGCATAGGAAGTGGGTTAGGCTTAAATGTGTTTGATATATGCCTTGTGATTCTTATTTTCAAACTACGGTTTGGGTGCGAGCGTAGCTGCGTACGTGACAACGTAGTTGTGGGGCTAGTAGTTGCCTTCCATTAGCTCCCTGTGGGTTCGACACTTACTTCCTATGAATTGTGCTACATAGCCCTGTGCACTTGCAGGACATCAGTTACCAAGACAAGCTGCTACCAAATCGCGAAGGACTCGAGGGACTACTGACGATGACATAGCACTCGGGTATCGTCAAGATGGACAAAACAGGCCCTTTGGACATAGTGTGGGCCGGGCCGACTGCTCGGAGTCCGACTGCTACATAGGGGCGCTTCATCGACTTGGTGTACAAGACTTTGATCTAGTTGTAACCGACTAGGAGACTCTAGTTGTAACCGGCTAGGCAGCATACTTGTAAACCGATCCGGTTCCTGTAACCCTACCCCTGTCGACTATATAATGCGGGGTAGCGATCCCCAGATCATTACGCATTCACATACAACGCAACAAACCCTAGAAACCTTGATAGCTCTTCTCGAGGTCCTGTGATCCCGCATACAGCGATACAAGCAATACAATCCGCCAAAGACAGGAAGTAGGGTATTACCTACTCCCCAGGGCCTGAACCTGTGTAAACTCTGTGTCTCGTGTGCACCCATCTAGATCTGCTACGCGTACAATGCCCCATATTTATTATTGCTAGATCAATACACCGACAGTACCAATCTTTAACTTCTCAAGCCAATGGGCACGCCCATGATTATGTCTCTACACCCATAGTGCGCGCTCGAAGAGGTGAAGTCATCAACATCGCTGCTGAGTGGAGTCCCCTTAGACCTGGACTTGAAGCGAAGCCATGACCGTACAAGTTTTGCCCAGCGGACCTCCTGAGTTACGTGGGTGATGCCAATCCCATCGAGTTCACTCGCGTGTATGAGGCCATCATGTCCGCTACGGGAGGCAATGAGACCACCATGGCCAAGGGCTTCGCTAGCTGCTTTGTGCTGACTTCCAAGGGAATGAGACCAAAGAGGTGACTGTCGTCAAACTCTACGCACTCATTCAAGAGATACGCGACTCTATTTGAGCATTCCAGAAGCGCTTCGTTGGCATACACTATGAGATCAGCAATGTCAACGATGAGAGTGTGTGCTCCGCCACACGACTGGTCATCTGTAAAGTGGCCCTGCGCACCAAGCTGCACCGAAGTCTTCCACCGACTTCCAAAAGGTTCTACGCCATCATGAGGAAGTACTCGCTCCAGGAGGAAGGGGAGCTCCTACAGCGAAACAAGGCGCTGGCTACCACGAGGCAACTCAAGCCAACCCACGAAGATACCCAACCATGTCACCGTGGTGTCCACTTAGTGGAGGAAGATGACGAGCATCCGTAAGCCGGTGTTGGGCTGGAGGATCACAGTAATCGAGCACGTCAAATCATATAACCACTCGTCCGTTAAGTGTGATGGGGTCCGAAGGATGCGCGAGCAAAATCACATGAACCAAAAAGGTATCGCTCCACTGCCACCAAGGGAACCCTGCCTATAGTTGCTGCCACCGCCATCGCTTCCTCGTGACGCCACCCTGATGCAGTTCACTACTAGGGAAAACCCTATAGGTAACCACTTAGTAGTGGCGCCGCCTATTTGACCCGCGCTGCTGCTGCTACTTTCTGGCGCAAATAAAAAAACTAAAAGAAACGAGCGTGCTGCTACTTTCTTGAGTACGTGACTAGCAAATAAAAAAACTAAAAGAAACGAGCGTGCAGCTGAAACGAGCGTACATGGGTTTGGGCCAATCAGAGAGAAGCACACAGATCCGTCGGATGGAGCCAATCGAGTCACGTACGTGCTGCTCCTCTCTCAGTCTCAATCCATCAGGCGCTCACACGTCTCCGGGCCGGCATACCTCCCACGCGCTCGCTCTCTTTCTTCCTCGCTTGTCATCGAGGCCTCCCCGCTTCCCCTGCTCGTTCCCTGTCTGCTCTCCTCTCCTCTCCTCTCTAGCAAGGACGCCAGCCCCGACCTCTTGCTCGAGCACCTCGTCTCCTCCTCCACGCGCGTCTTGCCGAAGGTACTCCCTCCAGTCGGGTATACAAGGCACAATTCAAAAAATGGTAGATTCAGGAATACAAGGCTTCCCTTGCAATTAATAAAAACCATGCATGCATGTATCCACTACAATTAAAACGCATGCATGTGATCAGAACACGAGGGGCATGCAGCGCCATGATAGGTTGGTTTGTACTCCCTCCGTTCCTAAATATTTGTCTTTTTAAAGATTCAAGTATGGACTACATACGAAGAAAAATGAATGAATCTACATTCTAAATTATGTCTATATAATTTGCCGAAGGTACTCCCTCCAGTCGGGTATACAAGGCACAATTCAAAAAATGGTAGATTCAGGATTCCTTTGCAATTAATAAAAACCATGCATGCATGTGATCAGAACACGAGGGGCATGCAGCGCCATGATAGGTTGGTTTGTACAAGAGTTAGTTATGAGAGCTAATATGTAGTCAAACATTTAATTAGGGATTTGCATGTTGAAGTCGTCCTTGGTATCTACGAAATTTGAATTGTGCCTTAACTTGTATACCCGACCGGACTGAGTACTCGTATTTGCTATCAACGTTTCCCGCTGCGTACCAAAACCAGGCATGCACATCATCGTTGCCTACTTAACAGGGAGTTTCGACCATTGGCTAGCTACATTGTTGGCAAGCCATGCATCTCCGATACTAGTTGACTGCCATTTGGCATACCAGACATGGCACAGTAAAGACCATTGGCCGAGCAGCGCGTCCCATGATAACGAACCGGAAGCATACTAGTACGTTTGACCAACAAAACTATGTCGGCTGTTCTTCTATTCCCCCCCCCCCCCCCCCCCCCCCCCCCCCAAAAAAAAGACTCTTCTTCCATGCTTTATACTCCCTCCGTCCCAAAATAAGTGACTCAAAAATGACTCAACTTTGCACTAACTTTAGTACAAAGTTGGGTCACTTCCGAGTCACTTATTTTGGGACGGAAGGAGTAATAAAGTAAATCCAATGTATGATTGCAAAAGTTACAAACAATATAACACAAATTACAATTAATAAGAGCAGGTGTCCCTATAATAAAGAATGTCCTTCAATGCTAGCTAGGCCACTCGCATGGGACGACAAATAATGGGCCCCCTTCTTGGAGGGGCGTCTGTGGCGCCATCTATTAGGAATAATTGCACAAGAAAATAGTGCTTGGTTTACGGGCGAAATGGGTGCATGCATGATGTCTACTCCCTCTGTACCGAAATATATGTCGTTTTTTTGCCTTTTGCGGGTGGAAATATATGTCGTTGAAGCAACTGAGTTCAACTTCTCCTGCGACATATATTTCGGTACGGAGGGAGTAGATATGAATGTGTGATTGTACGTTGCAGGTCGTTACATAACCATAGATTGCGGAGGGGAAACAGCCTACGTGGACAGCACCACAAATCTATCCTATGCTGCGGACGCCGGCTTCACTGACGCCGGCTCGAACCAGAACATCACCCGGCGACTACATCACCTCCCCCTCAATGCCCAAGAGTTGGTACCATAGTTTTAAATAGTGGGTATGCCATTTAGCGGCGGCTCGGCCAGAACCTATGAAAAGCTATAGCGAAGCTAAGCTCCATTTAGCATTTTTCTTAAATCATGAAAAATTGAAAAGAGAAGCATACAATCAGGCATCATATATGATATATAGCATATACTTGACATATACACAC
Source organism: Elymus sibiricus (assembly GCA_039707655.1). Lineage (NCBI taxonomy): Eukaryota > Viridiplantae > Streptophyta > Magnoliopsida > Poales > Poaceae > Elymus > Elymus sibiricus. The sequence continues at coordinate 524,076,591 of CM077671.1, read as the reverse complement.
ATCAAAACCCGAGCACTAATCAGGCATCCTAATTCAATAACCAAGCTTTGCATCAATGCATCATATATATCAAAAAAAGAAAGAAAGAATAAGGCAGATGGATGGCTTTGTAGAACTCACTTGCATCACTCCTCTGTCTATAGCGGCTTAGCGGCGCTAAATGACTCCATATTTAGCGCTACAGCGGGAAACAACGAGCAATTAGCGTCAATTTCAGTTTATCGGTAAAAGTGCATAGCTTTAGCGGAGGGCTCTACAAAAGCTATAGCGGATTATTTAAAACTTTGGTAGGTACACCTTGTGCAGCTTCCCAACTGGAGCACACAACTGCTACACGCTCCGCTCCCTCGACTCTAGGCACAAGTACCTTATCCGGGCCACGTTCAAGTACGGTAACTACAACGGCCTCCGCCTCAACTTTCCCTCGCACCCTGCCATGGTCTTCGTATATGGGCGAGGGGTGCCACAAGTTTATTGTCTAGCCTCGATGCTACGATATTTCTTGCCATCTGGCGGAAGCTAGTAAGAAGCCTTGTGACCAAAAGACCACAACTATCACGGACTAACGTGAAGGACGTAGAGCAATAGGAAGACCAACCGACACCCATTCCGCTCACTGTCTTGCAGGTTTGGCCTGGGAGGCAAAAGGATGGCGCCGAAGATGCGAAAGCCCCTCAAGAGGAAGGCGTCGAACAAGACCACGCCACCTACAAGGGCAACAACACGATGGCAGCACACATTGAGCTCATGCAACTAATAACATGCCTGGCCCCTTAACCGACGCTCAGGTCGTCTTCTCAGAATGATCCACCAAGGTCATCGCAAACGAGCAGGAAGTCGAAGCATTGAGGCAACAAGCCGCGGAAGCGAGCGAGAAAGCAGATGAGCTGCAAGCCCAGTTGGAAGCATCCCAAGCTGACTCCATGCACCTGGATGCACTCCACGATAGCTGTGGCCAGGCTAACCCCTAACTTCGCCGCACCTCAAACAGATGAGATTCGCCTACGTCAAACCCAAGATTGTGATGCAGCAGGGGAGGAAGTTTGGGCGAATCTCCAAGTCATCGAGGAGCTGCGACAATGCATGGAAGAAATGCTTGTGTGCTCAAGATCACCAACACCGCCGGGGACTTCTGTGGCTTAAGCGCTCAAGGCCAACATTCGACATCAGCGTGCGCTGCATTGGCTGTCCTACGCGAGACGGTCGCCACGGTTGGTCTCGGGGAAGACAACAGGGCATGTCCACGACTATATCCCTACACCGATAGTGCGCGCTCGAAGACATAAATCAGGAACATCGCTGACGAGTGGAGCTGCCTTAGCCCTGGATTTGAAGCGAAGCCATGGCCATACAAGTTTTGCCTAGTGGACCTCCCGAGCTATGCGGATGATACCGAACCCATCGAGTTCACTCGCGTATATCAGTATATGCGGCCATCGTGTCCACTATGTGAGGCAATGAGATCACCATGGCCAAGAGCCTTCTTCTCAGGATCTCCGGGATGGCCCGATCGTGGTACCTGGCGCTTGCCACGGGTTTGATGTACTCTTGGTAACAACTCCGCTAGCTACTTCGTGCTGACTTCCAAGGGAATGAGACCAAAGAGGTCACTGTCGAACTATACTAGCGCCGAAGAAGCGCGGCGCACGCCGCGCCCGTGACCGATTCCGTCTGTATTTTATGAAAATAAGCAAGAAAACACCATGTATCACGTGAGAAAATAAAATAAAAAGAAGAATATTAATTCTATCTTTACCCCAGGATCTACGTAGGCACGTAACAAACATTAAATGATTTATCAAATTAGGTAAACCGGCTGGTCTATTAATATTTTTTCATAGAACGTATTTTCCCCTTTCGTAAGTAAGAAAAAGTGATGGGCACGGTAGTAATATGTAGTTGAATTCATTCTCATATGGCATGTTTGATCAATAGTGAGATCGAATGGGATTGCTACCAATGTGTAGACCCTATAGTAGGGAAATATTTCTTGTCCTGTTTGTGCATCTTTTTCACCTACATTTCATATCTAGTTCCTAGTCGGCATTCTTTTATTCTCTCTCAAATATGGATATATTTAATAAATTTCAAATTTCAAATTTTATAAGTAATTTAAACCCCAAATTTGTCGTGGTGTAAAAATGGATAGTAATTGGCGGAAAGCTTATTTTAACGCACTATCTATGAATGGCTAACCTGATAATAGGACGTTCAACCCAATGCGCTTTTCAAATTGTGATATATGATAAGTGGTATATCCATACTTGGGAAATTTTGGCAGCTAAGGAACATCTGGTTCTACAATAGTTTTTTGAGCAAACACTACCCTCCATGGATGATCTATTGTCTTGTATTTTTTTTTTCTTTTTCCTTGAATCGGTCAAAGAAATAGAATAGGGAGTGGAGTGGAGTGAAGAGGTTGGTCGAGTGACAGCTTTTAGTTTCATGTTGCCTCTTGTCGTTGGTTGCTTATAGACCGCCGTGATGGGGCGCGTCGTAGAGGTGGCTTCAGTAATCGCATTGTGGTTAAAGCCTCGATCTGGTTGACCACAGGGAAGGAGAAGGCGAGGTAGACGACGACAACAACACTGGTTATTCTCCTTGCGTAGGTGAATGCACTGAGGGAGGAGTCTTAGTTTTTTTTGGGATTGTTTTCCTGACATTTATTCTGGATTATTGTTCACTTGAATGCATGGTGCTGACACTAGTGCAGAATTAGGCTTTAGTGCCGGCTCGTAAGGGCCTTTAGTGCCGGTTCAGCAACCGGCACTAAAGGGTGGGGACTAAAGCCCCCCCCCTTTAGTCCCGGTTCAACACGGCCCGGGACCAAAGGCCCACCACGTGGCACGAGCCGGCGCCGGGGGCTGGGGGACCTTTAGTCCCGGTTGGTAACACCAACCGGGACTAAAAGTATTAGGGGTTTATGAATTATGGTTTATTTTTCCTTTTAATTTTGTGTTTTCCATTTAATTCTTTTTCATTTCAAACATATTTTACGCTACTACATACTATACACGTTATGCATATATATATAAATAGAATTTCTCGTAGAACCGATCATATATATATCATCGAATTTCTCGTACGACCATTCACATACAGATATATATATATATACAATTTGGTATATACAATTTCTCCTACAATTTGCGGATCATTACATGTGCAGGCATTACAGCTTGTAATGGTATTCTTCTTTGGGATCTATGACGTGGTCGACCAAAAATCACGCTATTTCCTCTTGAATTTCTCGTACGCGATCCGTTGGTAGGAGCTTGTCCCGCATCTCCCTCAGCTTTAAAGAAGGAGATCAAGATGAATATATTAGTTGTGTGTATATATATTAGATCATGATAAAAAAATTGTGGATAGTGTTCTGGCAAACCTACCCAAAGTTGTCTTTCAGATCTGCTCCTTTCAGACGTCATCATGCGAATGTTCTCGCAAACATAGTATGCGCATAAATTATTCCCCGGCACCTGGCTCAGGTATTTTACGAGAATAAAATTCAATCAGATAATAATTAATCAAGCATGATAATGGTATTGAAACTAGAATTAAAGAGATGCACGGACGTATCTAGCTAGTACTACTTAATTACCTTGGGTCGCACCCATTTCAGCTGTTGTTTCCATTCGCCTTTAACCTCTTTGATGAACTTTTGCCAAGCCCTGCCCGCCGGCAAAGAAAATGAATAAAGGAGTTATTAATTAGTTGATATCAGGAAATGAACTAAAGAGGCCGACATAGTGCGATAATGATTGAAATTACCTGTCGACCATCCCCCTCACGATTGCGTATTCGGATGCTTCTTTATATAGTGAGTCCAGTACTTGAACTTTTCCCTCGTCAACTTCAATGATTAACAAGATCCAGTGGAAACTGCATGCGCACACGTTTGTATAATTAAGCGGGCATGTGCATAACTCATTAACTACACTTATTAACATCTGGTAAGCAAAAATAGAATTTGTAGTACAAGATATAGTAACACTCACCCGAAGTTGTAAGGAAATAGTATTTCTGGTTGGGTATTTAGTCGCTTCAAAAACTCTAGCAAGCTTCTCTCTGTGTCTTTTCTATACGCCTCAAGTAACCATGTCTTTTCATTAATGGTATTTGGGTCAATGAACCCAATGCCATAGCGTCCAGCTCTTTTCATTTCATACATCTTCATTCTGCATAATACCACAGAAAAGAATATAGTGAGGATAATTACAGGTAATGAACGAGCACAGCTAGCTAGAGACTTAAATTACAGAAAGAAATCACTTACAGACAATAACAACTGACGATAGATTTGTCGAGTGCGTCTTGATTGAATAACTGAAACATCTCTTGAAACTCAACCCACAAATCTTTTGCATGGAAGTAATGCTCTTCCTTGACTTTCACCATGAGGGACTCTCGATCGGTCTTTACTGCTTCTGTCATGTACCACTTATGCAAATTGTACATTCTCGTTGGTAGAAGCGGGATCTGCTCAGGCTTGACCAGAGGTTGGCCGCGGACATATTTCCATCTTAGTTCCTCCTCTTTAAACACGGGGAGTTCCTGGTGCCTACGAGTTGTTCAACAGTGAGACCGGCCTCTTTAGCCTGCCTTCTATGATCGTCGGTTATTACCAGCTGATTGGCGGTACTCACATGTGTTTGTACAATGAGCGGGGGGGGGGGGGGTCGATTGCACTGCCTGTTCTCCCAGCTGGGGAACAGTTTTCCCGCTTCTTTTGCCAACTGCTTGGCTCGAGCTCGAGCTCGACTCCTTCTTTTTTTGTGCCTGATATAACTTCTTGATAGAGCGCTCATAGTCTGAGTCCGTATGCTTGACAGCCGGTTGAGCATTATCAATAAAGTGTTGTATGACATCCTCAGGTACTTTCTCCTTTGGCGGCGGGGCGGTTTCGGTCCAAAATGGGCCTTCAATTGGGCAGCCACTTCAGCGTTGTTTTCCTCCTCAGTCAGGTGGTAAGGCAACTTCGGAAGAGGCTTGAGGCTTGGACCATATTTGTATTTCTTGCCTGTTGTACCGCTAGCTGCCGTAGCTGCGGTGCCTCTCTTCCGCTGTTGCTTAGGCGGCGGAACCCGCTGAGGCGGCGGAGACGGCTGACGCGGTGCCGGACTTGGAGGAGGAGGAGTCGGCTGACGCGGTGCCGGACTTGGAGGAGGAGGAGTCGGCTGATGCGGTGCCGGACTTGGAGGAGGAGGAGTCGGCTGACGCGGTGCCGGACTTGGAGGAGGAGGAGTCGACTGACGCGGCGGTGGACTTGGAGGAGCAGGAGTCGGCTGACGCGGTGGCGGACTTGTTGCAGCAGGAGTCGGTGGCCTTGGAAAGACGATGCAATCCTTTTTCCATAAAATGATACGATGTATGGCCTCTCCCAGTGTGCTCTCCTCGTCACCTCCAGGAATGTCAAGCTCTAGCTCGTAATATCCTGACATCACTTCATAAACCCCGACACGAGCATAGCCAGCTGGAATCGGATTGCAATGGAAGGTTGCTTCAGGGGGATTTGTTAAAGCATAGCCGTCCGCCACCTTCATGGATATGTTCTTCACTTTCATGTGTAGCTCACAAGTAGTCCTATCTTTGATATCATCCACAGGGTATCTAGCCAGCAGTGCATCATCGGCCGGGGTGGAACCCACGCTGCTTCTCGGCATAGATGGGACGGTGCTATCCAATGCTGGATCGATCTGCTCCTGCTGCCGCTCAGATGCCCTTTCCTGGCTAAGTGAGTCGATCTGCTCCTGCTGCCGCCTGAAAGCGCGTTCCAACTCCAAGTGCTTTGATTCTAGGCCTTCAAGGCGGAGTGCTTCCTCCTTCCTCTGCTCCTCCTCCAGCTTCCTCTTCTGCTCCTCCTGCTGCTTCTTTCTCGGACGGCTTCTGTAATCGGCGTTCCAATCTGCAAACCCCTCAAACCACGGAACAACGCCTTTGCCTCGTGTTCTTCCCGGGTGTTCAGGATTCTTCAGGGCGCGCGTAAGCTCGTCGTTCTCTCTGTTGGGCGTGAACACCCCCGTTCGAGCTTCTTCTATCGCAACAAGTAAATCGTCCTGAGCTTTTTTAAGACTTGCCCGCTCCATAATCAGCCCTGTCTCTGGGTCCAACTTTCCCCCATGCGCATAAAACCAAGTCCTGCACCTGGGGGGCCAGTTCAATGTAACTGGAGTGACCCTTGCAGCCATCATCTCTTGCTCAGCGAGATCCCAATTAGGCAGGGCCACCTGGCCCCAGAGTATGGTGCCACTTCTTTTTCGCAGCATTAATCTTGTTTTGTCTCGACCGTTCCTGAGCTGGTTCCGATTCCTTGAACTTCACGAAAGCGTCCCAGTGATCTCTTGCCTTCTCCAGTGTTCCCTTGAATTCTGGAGTCTGCTTTCCTGCTTTGACGTACGCTTTCCATATATTTTTCTTGTGGGTGTTGAATGCTATCGCCATCTTTTTAAGAGCACTCTTCCTGACTTTCTTCAGATATGCATCTGTCAAATTATCTGGTAGGGTGAAATGTGACATGAGCGATTCCCAAAGCAGATCTTTTGCTCTTTTGTCGACAAAAGTAACTTGTGGATCTCCCTTTGCTGGCTTTTTCCATTCTTGAACGGAGATCGGGATTTGGTCCCTGACAATAACTCCGCATTGACGAGTGAACTTGATCGCATTCTTCCTAGGTTCAAGCGGTTCGCCATTTGATTTGATGGCATCGATGCTGTACTTTACGCCAGGCTGCAACCTTTTGGCCGGGCCTCGAACTGCCCTGTCGCTTGTAGAAGATTTCTCGATCCGGAGGGCTAAAAGAAGAAAGATCGATTCGTTAATATATACAAATCAATTAATACATGTAATGATCACCGGATGGCTTATATAATAAATATACCTCGCCAGTCTTTGTTATTTGAAGAACATTTCCTTCGTCATCATTGTTGTCGCCTTCATCTATTCGTTCGTCTTCATCAAACATCATACCCTCACCCGAAGTGTTCAGATATTGCGAGCCGTCATCATCTGGGCTCGGGGAGCATATGATGTCGAACAGAGCCTCTTCTCCTTCTCTGCCGGTATTGTCCATAGATTTTATTTAACTAATCCAGAAGAAAGATAAAACAATTTAGTATTCAAATTAGAATGCATGCAATCAATAAGGAAAAACTGAATCATAGTAGATAATCCAGATAATTAATATGCATCATCGAATATAATCTCGAATACATCGTCTCGAATATTATCGAATAATATAATCTCGAATACATCATCTCGAATATTATCGAATATAATCTCGAATACATCTCGAGTATTATCACTAATACATCTCGAATATTATCATATATATAACATCACTAGCTAATTAACATCACTCGCGGTGGACACCCAAAGAGAAGGAACAATCACAGGATCATAGCTCGGGTGAGATCCCTGAAAAACCTGCCAGGTATTGGAGAACCTTACGTCCGACGCAACCATGTAGCGACGGACGTGCTCGTCCTCCTCCCTGACACGGTGACGTACCACCTCCGCGGGGGACGCTAGCCTTCGCACCGAATGTGGCCCACGCGCCCGCCACCAAAGAAGCTCCGGGTCGACGACGGGACCCGGGTTCCTCATGAAGATGCGCGCCCCTGAAGGTAGCACCTCCCAGTGCCAGCCTGGCGGAGCCCAGTCCCGGACATGGCACCTCTGAAGCGGGACGTCATCGCGAACGAGTCGACGACGAGGATGCGGGCCGGGCATCGTTGACGTCGAGAACAAATTCTATGCAAATTTAACATTTTTTAAATGCTTGATTGTGATTTTTGTAATTCTTTTTCACTTGATTTTGCAAATACATAACAAACTTTTGCAAATTAATACAACATTAATACAACATTAACTAACATTCATCTAACATTTCTATAACTAAAAGTATAAAAAACTAAAAAACATTCATCTAACATTTCTATAACTAAAAGTATAAAAAACTAAAAAACATTCATCTCTAACATTTCTATAACTAAAAAAAAGAAAAACGGAAAAGAATGTGTGTGTGTGTGTGTGTGTGTGTTTGCATGTGTGTGTGTGTGGGCTCGATCGGGGAGGGGCGGCCATGGCCGCAAGGGGCGAGGGAGAGGGGGGAAAGGGAGGAAAGGGGCTCACAGCGGGGCGACGGCCGGCGAGGCGAGGCGAGTCGACGGAGACAGCGACGGCGCGCGAGGTCGAGGAGGAGGGGGGCGGCGAGGTCGACGCGCGACGGCGATAGCGTGGCGAGGCGAGGCGAGTCGACGGCGACGGCGACGGCGCGACGGGGCGGCGGGGTGCTCTGGCAGCATGGCGGCGTCGAGGTGCGTCGGGGGAAGACGATGGAAACTGGAGATGAGTTCTGAAAATTTGCAAAGTCCCTGCTTATATACAAACACCTTTAGTCGTGATTGGTGGCCCCAACCGCGACTAAAGGTCGATTTCGCCAGCCCAAGCGGCGGGAAGCGCAGGCCTTTAGTCGTGGTTGGTGGCTCCAACCGCGACTAAAGGCACCCCTTTAGTCGCGGTTGGAGCCACCAACCGCGACTAAAGGCCTGTTCCTAGCACGGCGCAGTGTGGTGGATGTTTAGTCCCACCTCGCTCAGCAAAGGGCGCCCGCACTAGTTTATAAACCCCGGCGCGGTAGCTCATTCGAGCTCCTCTCTAAAGCAGGCCTTGTGGGCCGACCGTTCTGTCCTGCTCTGTGGGCCATACTGGGCCGTGCGGGCCTGCATCCTGGCCCAACTAGTAGTTGGGTTTCTAGTCGTATGCAGGCCCAACTAGTAGTTGGGTTTCTAGTCGTAGTAGGCGGGCTTTTTTTTATTTACTTTTCAGTTTTTTTTTGTTTTCTGCTTTATTTATTTTCTTTTGTTTCTGAGTTGTTTTTTGCTTTATTTAGAGTTTTTGAGTGAATCTTTTTGCTTTAGGTAAAAAAAATTATAAACTTTCTGTTAGTGCCAGTAGTTTTCAAATTTGAATAGTTTAAATTTAAATTATTTGAAATTTGTGTGAATCACTAGTTTGTGAATAACTTTACTTTAAAAATAGATTTTTCAGTGATTCTTTTTTCTGCTGTTTAATATTAGTGTGTTTTATCATTATATTCAATTTGGTAATTCTTAGGTTATTTAAAAAAATGAAATGCCTTTGTAACAGATGAGTTTTCGTCCGAAAACCTGATACTTCGAAAGAGATTGTCCATTTTGTACACGAAGTGCATCCAGTTTTTGCCGTAACCCTCTCAACTTTTTAGCACATCCTATATGGGTGAAATGATGATACCATGCCAACTTTCAACCTTTTCAGAGTTCATTCGTAGTGCTTTTCAATTTTTTTGACTATGTACAGCAAGGCAACAGCCTCACAGTGAACTTTATTATAAATCAAGAAAAGGAAAAGTCTCTGTACAAGCTAAAGAACTAATGCTAACTATGAATACAGACTAAATACTTACAACAAAAGCTAAGGGAGAGAGGCAAGCCAATCAAGGTATACATCCTTGTATTTACATTTAATCCTGTGTGACAACAAAGTCATGTCATGAATGAAGTTGTGCCTCCATGTCCTAAACAGGGGCCTCTCATTTCTGAAAACTTTTCCATTCCTGACAATCCAAATATTCCATGCAGCAGTGAATACCACTTCAGTAAAGAAAGGCTTCCCAAACTCGTTCCTTGTAGCAACAGCCATTTGATATGTTGTCATAAGAGGATTAGTGACCCACTAGATCTGCAAGTAATTCCATACCCTTTGGCTGAATGAACAGGAGAAGAAGAGATGGACCACATCCTCATGCATGGAAAAAGGACAAAGAACACAAGAGTGATCATCAACATGCCAGTGTCTCATCTGCAACATATCCCTGGTATTAAGCCTGTCCATCAGTAATAACCAACCAAACATTTTGATCTTGAGAGTACAGGAGCATTTCCAAATCCATTGGAAAATAGGATCAGCAACAATGTGAATATGTTGGTGCAAGTAAAATGCCTTAGGTCTATATGATCCTTTATTGAAAGGCCAAATCCACTCATCATTACCAGTGGTCAAGTGTGAGTTTTGCATCAAGTGACTTATAGTTTGCAACTCAGCAAAAGCTTCAGAATACAGTGGTAAGTGAAAGGCATAACTGAAGTCAGCAGAAAGAATCTCACAGACAGAGGCCAAACTATCCACTGCAAAAGAAAATAATCTTGGGAAATTTGAGGATAGTGGAGCGCTTCCACCTGCATCCACCCAAAGATCTTTCCAAAATAAAACTGAAGTGCCACCATGAACCTTAGGCCTTGCAATTTGACAGTATTTATGAGCAAGTTTGAAGATGTCTCTCCGCCAGAAGGAGCCACATATATTGGTTGCATGAGGAACAACCTCATGATAATAAGAGTCCCACACCAGGCGTACCCAAGGAGTGTCATGATGGTTATAAAATTTATGCAAAAATTTAAGCAGAAGTGCCTCATTCTGAATCCTGAGGTTGATCACTCCTAACCCTCCTTTGTTCTTAGGCAAGCAAACCAGATCCCAAGCAGCCAGTGACTGCCTAGGTGTGTCGGAATTACCTCTCCATAAACACTGTCTTTGTATCCTCTCAATTTGCTTCAAAATTCCAGGTAGAATTGCCAGGGTACAAAGATGAAAGATGGGCATGGATGTAATAACAGACTGTTGTAGCTGCAGTCTACTACCCTGGTTCAAAAGACAGGAAGATGCAAACAGTCTTCTCTCAATTCTGTGCACTAGGGGCATGAGATCAATGATTCTGGGCCTGGTGGTTCCCATTGGAAGACCAAGGTAAGTAAAAGGCATAGAGCCAATCTTGCAGCCAAGAATATTTGCTAGCCTGGAAGCTTCATCCGCAGTAACATTCATAGGAATCATCAATGACTTGGCAAAATTTACAGAAAGTCCAGTTGATTTAGCAAAGACCTCAAGCATATCCTTCAGGGCAGAAAGTTGATGATCAATAGCAGGCATAATGATGAGTGTATCATCCGTATATTGAACAATTGGATAATCATTGCTATGGGTTGGGAGCGGCAAAGTGAGAAGGCCCCTGTTGGCCATATCATTAACCACAATTTGAATCAATTCAGCATCCAGGACAAAAAGGAGAGGAGAGAAAGGATCACCCTGTCTTACTCCTTTTTTGCACATGAAGTGACTGCCAGGGACACCATTCAATAAAATAGAGGAGGACCCAGAGGAGAGCAAGTTTTGAACCCAAGAAATCCATTTATGATCAAAACCTTTATGCTGGAGAACTTGCAATATGGCCTCATGCTCAATAGTGTCAAAGGCTTTGGTGAAATCCAATTTCAATAACAAAGTGGGCCTTTTAGAAGCTTGACATTGATGGATATATTCAGAGCACCAACCCAAGCAGTCCTGAATTGTTCTTGACTTAATGAATCCATACTGATTCTTATGAACACAGGCAAGGATTACCTTTTGTAACCTGTTAGCTAGGAGCTTAGTGAGGAATTTCAGACATGTATTAGTAAGAGAAATAGGCCTGTAATCATTGATCAGCTCAGGAGTCAACTTTTTTGGAATTAGAGTGATCAAAGAGGTATTAATGCACTCTAAATTCAACTTTCCTGCATGAAAGTCCTTGACCAGGGCCATGAAATCATCCTTAAGCACAGGCCAACACCTCTTAATAAAGAGACCAGTAAAACCATCAGGGCCAGGAGCTCTGTCAGGTGGCATTTCTTTAATAATTTGATTAATTTCCTCCTCAGTGAAAGGCACAGACAAGCTCTCCAGACCATCAACTCTCTTCAGCAATGTGTGTAAGTCAAAACCCATTTGTATGCCATTAGAGGATCCCATTCTGTTTTTGAAATCCTGCAGAAACAAACCAACCATTGCAGTATGATCAGTTACAATGTCCCCATTGTCTGTAGTGATACTGGAGATACTATTCTTCCTAAATCTCTCAGTAGCCATAGCATGAAAGAATTTAGTATTTTCCTCCCCCACTTTGATGCTTCTTATAGTGCACCTCTGCTTCCAATATATGAACTGCAGATGTAGGATTTCCTCAAGGTGTAATTTAACAATCCTTCTGAAGTTGGCCTCAGGTATAGTGAGGGGTCTCAGCTCCTCCAAAGAATCCAGACAGAGAATGACTTTATTACAATTGGAGATCATGGCCTTAACCTTGGATAAGCTAGTGTGCCAAGATTTCAAAGCATATCTGAGAGCCTTGAACTTAGCAGATATAACAGCAGCCGAGGAGTTCTTATGGACAGGCCTGTTCCAACATTCAGTCACACACTCCATAAAACCAGGAAGATTAGCCCAATAATTTTCAAATCTGAAAACTCTTGCTTTAGGGATGGTAGTTGCCACAGTAACTACACAAGGGACATGATCACTAGCTGTTCTTGCAAGAGGAAGAACCATAGTATTGGAGTAGCATGTAGTCCAATTAGGTGTGGTAAAGAACCAATCAATTTGCTCTAATAGAGGGACAGTTTGCATATTGGACCAAGTAAACCTCCTACCCTTGATAGGCAATTCAATAAGACCAAGGTGACCAATCACTTCATTAAATAAAAACATATCATTAACATTTCCACCAGGTAAGTTTCTGTTATCAACATATCTGAGGAAGTTAAAATCTCCCAAGAGGAGCCAATTAGTATCAACTGGGATGCATAGATCATATAACCATTGTACAAAATCATCTCTAGCAGGTCCTTGGCAAGGGCCATATACTGTCACCAGTGTCCAAGTTTGAGAGTTATGTGAGGAGTTGAATTCAATGACAATACCATAGCTATGTGATTGAATGAGTGATCCAGAGAAGAAAGATGAATTCCACACAACAATCATACCTCCAGAGGCACCAACAGAAGGAACATACACAAAATTATCAAATCGTCGTGGACAAATTTTTTTGATGAGACGTTGATCAAAGAATTCGCACTTAAGTCTCTTGCAAGCAAACGACAGAACATCCACTTTCATCTATTTTCTCACGAACAGAACGTTGGCGCGCATCAGAGTTCAAACCACGCACATTCTAGCACAGAATTTTCCAATCTCTAAAAGTTTGATGATTCATAAGTAACAAAATGAAAGCAGCATCCAAGCCCTGCCACTTAATGACATAGGGCATCCACGACAGAAATAACCAGAGACAATAAGTTCAGACATAACAGACCAAACTGAAACCGACCATACTGAACTAATATAGATGGTTTTAACAAGGGTTGAACATAAACCCAAGAGAATGACGTGATCAATCATCATTGGAAGCACTGGAGAGAGATGAAGATGGATGCGCCATAAGCTGGTCCTTTCTGAGCTTCTCCGGGGCAATGCCTGTTGGAAATATGCCCTAGAGGCAATAATAAATTGGTTATTATTATATTTCCTTGTTCATGATAATCGTTTATTATCCATGCTATAATTGTATTGATTGGAAACTCAAATACATGTGTGGGTACATAGACAACACTGTGTCCCTAGTAAGCCTCTAGTTGACTAGCTTGTTGATCAAAGATGGTTAAGGTTTCCTAGCCATGGACATGAGATGTCATTTGATAACGGGATCACATCATTAGGAGAATGATGTGATGGACAAGACCCAAACTGTAAACGTAGCATTTGATCGTGTCAGTTTATTGCTATTGTTTTCTGCATGTCAAGTATCTGTTCCTTTGACCATGAGATCATGCAACTCACTGACACCGGAGGAATACCTTGTGTGTATCAAACGTCGCAACGTAACTGGGTGACTATAAAGGTGCTCTACAGGTATCTCCGAGGGTGTCTGTTGGGTTGGCATGGATCAAGACTGGGATTTGTTACTCCGTATGACGGAGAGGTATCTCAGGGCCCACTCGGTAATACAACATCACATTGAGCCTTGCAAGCAAAGTGACTAAAGAGTTAGCCACAGGATCTTGTATTACGGAACGAGTAAAGAGACTTGCCGGTAACGAGATTGAACTAGGTATAGTGATACCGACGATCGAATCTCGGGCAAGTAACATACCGAAGAACAAAGGGAACAGTATACGGGATTAACTGAATCCTTGACATAGAGGTTCGACCGATAAAGATCTTCGTAGAATATGTAGGAGCCAATATGGGCATCCAGGTCCCGCTATTGGTTATTGGCCGTAGAGGTGTCTCGGTCATGTCTACATAGTTCTCGAACCCGCAGGGTCTACACACTTAACGTTTGGTGACGATTAGTATAATTGAGTTATTATGTTGGTGACCGAAAGTTGTTCGGAAGTCTCGGATAAGATCCCGGACATGACGAGGATCTCTGGAATAGTCCGGAGGTAAAGATTGATATATGTGATAATAGTGTTTTGATCTCCGAAAGAGTTCCGGAGTTCACCGGAAGGGGTTCCGGATGTTTACCGAAGTGTTCGGGTGCAGCAACACTTTATATGGGCCAAAGGGATAAAGCCCACGAGGTATTGGAAAGTGCAAAAGTAGTTTTGCTGCCGCGTAAGCGGTACTACCGCTTGGTGAAGCGGTACTACCGCCCGAGCGGTACTACCGCTTGTGTGAAGCGGTACTACCGCCCAAGCGGTACTACCGCTTGTGAGCGGTACTACCGCTTGTGCGCGGCTGTGCACGGTTCGGCCGGGATCCGAGTTGGACTCTTTCCCTGCGGGCCAAACCGACCTTGTGCGGGCAAAACCGACCTGGAGGAGGCTTTTACTCCAAGTTTAGACCCCAAGGCTCAACATATAAATAGAGGGGCAGGGCTAGCACACGGGACACATCAGGATTTCCCAAGCCGTGTGCCGGCAACCCTAGCCCTCTAGTTCCTCCGTCATAATCTCCGTAGCGCTTGGCGAAGCCCTGCAGAGATTGTTCCTCACCACCATCACCACGCCGTCGTGCTGCTGGAACTCAACCACTACTTCACCATCGCTCGCTGGATCGAGGAGGTGAAGGCGTCATCAAGCCGTACGTGTGTTGAACGCGGAGGTGCCGTCCGTTCGGCACTAGATCGGAAGGATCGTGATTGGATCGCGGGACGCTCGGCGATTTGGATCGCGAAGACGTTCGACTACATCAACCGCGTTTATTAACGCTTCCGCTTAGCGATCTACAAGGGTATGTAGATTCACTCTCCCTCTCGTAGATGCTCATCACCATGGATAGATCTTGCGTGTGCGTAGGAAAAATTTTTGTTTCCCATGCAACGTTACCCAACAGTGGCATCATGAGCCAGGTCTATGCGTAGATGAGATCTCGAGTAGAACACAAACGAGTTGTGGGCGTGGGTGTATACATATTGCTTGCCGTTACTAGTTGATATTTGATTCGGCGGTACTGTGAGATGAAGCGGCCCGGACCGACATTACGCGTACACTTACGCGAGACAGGTTCCTTCAACTAACATGTAACTTCGTTGCATAAAGATGGCTAGCGGGTGTCTGTCTCTCTCACTTTAGTTGAATCGATTTCAATGAAGAGGGTTCTTTTAGAAGATCAAAAAGCAATCACTACACCACGTTGTGGTTTTGCGTAGGTAAGAACGGTTCTTGCAAACCCGTAGCAGCCACGTAAAATTTGCAACAACAATTAGAGGACGTCTAACTTGTTTTTGCAGGGTATGTTGTGATGTGATATGGCCAATTAAATGATGAGATATATGTGATGTATGAGATGATCATGTGTTGTATAGAATATCACGACTTGCATGTCGATGAGTACGGCAACTGGCAGGAGCCATAGAGTTGTCTTTAATTATTGTATGACCTGCGTGTCAATCATTAAGCGCTATGTAATGCTTTACTTTATCGCTAAACGTTAGCAATAGTCGTGGAAGCAACAGTCGGCGCGACAACTTTATGGCGACACGTTGATGGAGATCAAGATGATGGAGATCATGGTGTCATGCCAGTGACGATGGAGATCATGCCGGTGCTTTGGAGATGGAGATCAAAAGCACAAGTTCATGGCCATATCATGTCACTTATGATTTGCATGTGATGTTAATCCTTTTATGCATCTTATTTTGCTTAGGACGACGGTAGCATTATAAGGTGATCCCTCACTTAAATTTCAAGATAAATTGTGTTCTCCCCAAGTGTGCACCGTTGCGAAAGTTCGTCGTTTCGAGACACGCCGTGATGATCGGGTGTGATAGACTCTACGTTCGCATACAACGGGTGCAAGCCATGTTGCACGTGCGGAACACTCGGGTTAAACTTGACGAGCCTAGCATGTACAGACATGGCCTCGGAACACAAGAGACCGAAAGGTCGAACATGAGTCATATAGTAGATATGATCAACATGAAGATGTTCACCATTGAAACCACCTCAACTCACGTGATGATCGGACTTGAGTTGGTGGATTTGGATCATGTTACACTCGAATGACCGGAGGGATGTCAATTTGAGTGGGAGTTTTTTAAAATATGATTAACTAAAATCATTATCTAAGAACAATAGTCTAAGTTGTCTTTGCTATATTTATGTTGTAGATCATGGCTCGCGCAGTAGCACCCCTGAATTTTAATGCGTTCCTAGAGAAAGCTAAGTTGAAAGATGATGGAAGTAACTTTGTGGACTGGGCCCGTAATCTAAGGATTATCCTTACGGCTTCCCAGAAGGCTTATGTCCTTGATGCACCGCTTGGTGATCCACCCGCTCCAGTTGAGTCTCTAGACGTTGTGAACGCCTGGCAGGCTCGTTCTGATGATTACTCAATAGTTCAATGTGCAATGTTGTATGGCTTAGAACCGGGACTTCAAAGACGTTTTGAACGTTATGGAGCATATGAGATGTTCCAGGAGTTGAAGTTTATCTTTCAGAAGAATGCCCGGATCGAGAGATATGAGATCTCCGATAAGTTCTATGCTTGCAAGATGGAGGAGAACGGGTCTATCAGTGATCACGTGCTCAGAATGTCTGGGTACTCCACCCGTCTGGCTGAGTTAGGGATGCCCCTTCCGCCAGAGGCTATCACTGACAGAGTTCTTCAATCATTGCCACCTAGCTACAAGAGCTTCGTGTTGAACTATAACATGCACGGGATGAACAAGTCAGTCGCCGAGCTGTTTGCGATGCTGAAAGCCGCTGAGTCTGAAATTCAGAAGGAGCATCAAGTGTTGATGGTCAATAAAACCACTAGTTTCAAGAAAAATGGCAAGGTTAAGAAGGGTAACTCCAAGCAGAGTGGCAAAGCAGTTGCTCCTCTCGTGAAGAAACCCAAGGCTGGACCCAAACCAGAAACTGTGTGTTTTCATTGCAAGGGAACTGGACACTGGAAGCGGAATTGCCCCAAGTATTTGGCTGACAAGAAGGCGGCCAACAACAAACAAGGTATATATGATATACATGTTATTGATGTGTACCTTACCAACTCTCGTTGTAGTGCCTGGGTATTTGATACCGGTGCGGTTGCTCATATTTGCAACTCAAAACAGGAACTGCGGAATAGACGGAGGCTGGCAAAGGACGAAGTGACGATGCGCGTGGGAAATGGTTCCAAGGTTGATGTGATCGCCGTCGGCACGCTCGCTCTTCGATTACCGTCGGGATTAGTGATGAACCTAAATAAGTGTTATTTGGTGCCTGCGTTAAGCATGAACATTATATCTGGATCTTGTTTATTGCGAGACGGTTACTCATTTAAATCAGAGAATAATGGTTGTTCTATTTATATGAGTAATATCTTTTATGGTCATGCACCCGATGTGAGGGGTTTATTCTTATTGAATCTCGATAGTAATGATACACATGTTCATAACATTGATGCCAAAAGATGTAGAATTGATAATGATAATACCACTTTCTTGTGGCACTGCCGTTTAGGTCATATTGGCGTAAAACGCATGAGGAAGCTCCATGCTGATGGACTTTTGGAGTCACTTGATTTTGAATCACTTGACACATGTGAGCCATGCCTCATGGGCAAGATGACTAAAACGCCGTTCTCTGGAACAATGGAACGGGCAAGTGACTTATTGGAAATCGTACATACTGATGTGTGCGGTCCGATGAGTATTGAGGCGCGCGGTGGTTATCGTTACTTTCTCACCTTCACTGATGACTTAAGTAGATATGGGTATATTTACTTAATGAAACACAAGTCTGAAACATTTGAAAAGTTCAAACAATTTCAGAGTGAAGTTGAGAATCATCGTAACAAGAAGATTAAATTCCTACGATCTGATCGAGGAGGAGAATATCTGAGTTATGAGTTTGGCAGTCACTTAAGACAGTGTGGAATTGTTTCACAATTAACACCGCCTGGAACACCACAGCGTAATGGTGTGTCCGAACGTCGTAATCGAACCTTATTGGATATGGTGCGATCTATGATGTCTCTTGCCGATTTGCCACTATCGTTTTGGGGTTATGCATTAGAGACAGCTGCATTCACTTTAAATAGGGCACCATCGAAATCCGTTGAGACAACGCCATATGAACTTTGGTTTGACAAGAAGCCAAAGCTGTCGTTTCTTAAAGTTTGGGGATGTGATGCTTATGTCAAAAAGCTTCAGCCTGAAAAGCTGGAACCCAAAGCGGAGAAATGCGTCTTCATAGGATACCCAAAAGAGACAGTTGGGTATACCTTCTATCTCAGATCCGAAGGCAAAGTGTTTGTCGCTAAAAACGGAACATTTCTTGAGAAAGAGTTTCTCTCGAAAGAATTGAGTGGGAGGAAGATAGAACTTGATGAGGTTGTTGAACCTTTACTTCAACCTGAGAGTAGCGCAGCGCAAAAAGTTGTTTCTGTGGAGCCTACATTAGCTGAAGAGGAAGTTAATGATGATGATCATGAAGCTTTGGATCAAGTTGCTATCGAACCTCGTAGGTCGACAAGGACGCGTACTGCTCCTGAGTGGTACGGCAACCCTGTCTTAGAGGTCATGTTGTTAAACAACGATGAACCTACGAGCTATGGAGAAGCGATGATGGGCCCGGATTCCGAGAAGTGGTTAGAGGCCATGAAATCCGAGATGGGATCCATGTATGAAAACAAAGTATGGACTTTGGAAGTATTACCTGAAGGGCGTAAGGCCATTCAGAACAAATGGATCTTTAAGAGGAAGACGGACGCGGACGGTAATGTCACCGTCTATAAAGCTCGACTTGTGGCAAAGGGTTTTTCACAAGTTCAAGGAGTTGACTACGATGAGACCTTCTCACCCGTAGCGATGCTTAAGTCCGTCAGAATCATGTTAGCAATAGCTGCCTTTTTCGATTATGAAATTTGGCAGATGGATGTCAAAACAGCGTTCCTTAACGGTTACCTTAAGGAAGAGTTGTATATGATGCAACCAGAAGGTTTTGTCGATCCAGAGAATGCTGACAAAGTTTGCAAACTCCAGCGATCCATTTATGGACTGGTGCAAGCATCTCGGAGTTGGAATCTTCGCTTTGATGAAGTGATCAAAGCGTTCGAGTTTATACAAGTTTACGGAGAAGCTTGTATTTACAAGAAAGTGAGTGGGAGCTCTATAGCGTTTCTAATATTATATGTGGATGACATATTGCTGATTGGAAACAATATAGAAATGCTGGAAAGCGTAAAGAAATATTTGAACAAGAGTTTTTCAATGAAGGACCTAGGAGAAGCTGCTTTCATATTAGGCATCAAGATCTATAGAGATAGATCGAGACGCTTAATAGGACTTTCACAAAGCACATACCTTGACAAAGTTTTGAAGAAGTTCAAAATGGATCAGTCCAAGAAGGGGTACTTGCCTGTATTGCAAGGTGTGAAGTTGAGTAAGACTCAATGCCCAGTGACTGCAGAAGATAGAGAAAAGATGAGTGTCATCCCCTATGCTTCAGCCATAGGCTCTATCATGTATGCAATGCTGTGCACAAGACCCGATGTCAGCCTTGCCATAAGTATGGTCGGAAGGTTTCAAGGTGATCCAGGAATGGAACACTGGACGGCGGTCAAGAATATCCTGAAGTACCTGAAAAGGACTAAGGACATGTTTCTCGTTTATGGAGGTGATCAAGAGCTCGTCGTAAAGGGTTACGTCGATGCAAGCTTTGACACTGATCCGGATGACTCTAAGTCGCAAACCGGATACGTATTTATTCTTAATGGGGGTGCGGTTAGCTGGTGCAGTTCCAAGCAAAGCGTGGTAGCAGATTCTACATGCGAAGCGGAGTACATCGCTGCCTCGGAGGCGGCGAAGGAAGGTGTCTGGATGAAGGAGTTCATGACAGATCTTGGAGTAGTGCCTAGTGCACTTGACCCAATGACTCTGTTTTGTGATAATACTGGTGCCATTGCTCTAGCCAAGGAACCAAGATTTCACAAGAGGACCAGACACATAAAGCGACGTTTCAATTCCATCCGCGATTACATCAAGGAGGACGACATAAATATTTGCAAAGTACACACGGATCTAAATGTTGCAGATCCGTTGACTAAACCTCTTCCAAGGGCTAAACATGAACAACACCAGAACTGCATGGGTGTTCGATTCATTACAATGTAAATCACATAGTGATGTGAACTAGATTATTGACTCTAGTGCAAGTGGGAGACTGTTGGAAATATGCCCTAGAGGCAATAATAAATTGGTTATTATTATATTTCCTTGTTCATGATAATCGTTTATTATCCATGCTATAATTGTATTGATTGGAAACTCAAATACATGTGTGGGTACATAGACAACACTGTGTCCCTAGTAAGCCTCTAGTTGACTAGCTTGTTGATCAAAGATGGTTAAGGTTTCCTAGCCATGGACATGAGATGTCATTTGATAACGGGATCACATCATTAGGAGAATGATGTGATGGACAAGACCCAAACTGTAAACGTAGCATTTGATCGTGTCAGTTTATTGCTATTGTTTTCTGCATGTCAAGTATCTGTTCCTTTGACCATGAGATCATGCAACTCACTGACACCGGAGGAATACCTTGTGTGTATCAAACGTCGCAACGTAACTGGGTGACTATAAAGGTGCTCTACAGGTATCTCCGAGGGTGTCTGTTGGGTTGGCATGGATCAAGACTGGGATTTGTTACTCCGTATGACGGAGAGGTATCTCAGGGCCCACTCGGTAATACAACATCACATTGAGCCTTGCAAGCAAAGTGACTAAAGAGTTAGCCACAGGATCTTGTATTACGGAACGAGTAAAGAGACTTGCCGGTAACGAGATTGAACTAGGTATAGTGATACCGACGATCGAATCTCGGGCAAGTAACATACCGAAGAACAAAGGGAACAGTATACGGGATTAACTGAATCCTTGACATAGAGGTTCGACCGATAAAGATCTTCGTAGAATATGTAGGAGCCAATATGGGCATCCAGGTCCCGCTATTGGTTATTGGCCGTAGAGGTGTCTCGTTCATGTCTACATAGTTCTCGAACCCGCAGGGTCTACACACTTAACGTTTGGTGACGATTAGTATAATTGAGTTATTATGTTGGTGACCGAAAGTTGTTCGGAAGTCTCGGATAAGATCCCGGACATGACGAGGATCTCTGGAATAGTCCGGAGGTAAAGATTGATATATGTGATAATAGTGTTTTGATCTCCGAAAGAGTTCCGGAGTTCACCGGAAGGGGTTCCGGATGTTTACCGAAGTGTTCGGGTGCAGCAACACTTTATATGGGCCAAAGGGATAAAGCCCACGAGGTATTGGAAAGTGCAAAAGTAGTTTTGCTGCCGCGTAAGCGGTACTACCGCTTGGTGAAGCGGTACTACCGCCCGAGCGGTACTACCGCTTGTGTGAAGCGGTACTACCGCCCAAGCGGTACTACCGCTTGTGAGCGGTACTACCGCTTGTGCGCGGCTGTGCACGGTTCGGCCGGGATCCGAGTTGGACTCTTTCCCTGCGGGCCAAACCGACCTTGTGCGGGCAAAACCGACCTGGAGGAGGCTTTTACTCCAAGTTTAGACCCCAAGGCTCAACATATAAATAGAGGGGCAGGGCTAGCACACGGGACACATCAGGATTTCCCAAGCCGTGTGCCGGCAACCCTAGCCCTCTAGTTCCTCCGTCATAATCTCCGTAGCGCTTGGCGAAGCCCTGCAGAGATTGTTCCTCACCACCATCACCACGCCATCGTGCTGCTGGAACTCAACCACTACTTCACCATCGCTCGCTGGATCGAGGAGGTGAAGGCGTCATCAAGCCGTACGTGTGTTGAACGCGGAGGTGCCGTCCGTTCGGCACTAGATCGGAAGGATCGTGATTGGATCGCGGGACGCTCGGCGATTTGGATCGCGAAGACGTTCGACTACATCAACCGCGTTTATTAACGCTTCCGCTTAGCGATCTACAAGGGTATGTAGATTCACTCTCCCTCTCGTAGATGCTCATCACCATGGATAGATCTTGCGTGTGCGTAGGAAAAATTTTTGTTTCCCATGCAACGTTCCCCAACAATGCCAAGGCGGCTGTCCACCTGCTGAACAGGGCCGGCCCTGGGCCATGGCAAAGAGTGCGACCGCCTAGGGCCCAGCCCGAGCAGGGGCCCATGCCGTGCATATATGTTGTATATAGATAGCAGGGCCAGTCCGTTAGGAATAGACACGCAAGAGGTAAAATAATAGGAGTAATATATAATAATTGTTTCTTTCATCGCACTACTAGGGAAAAGCCTAGCAGTAGTGCGGGTATTATGTATAGCAGTAGCGCGGGCACCTGCGCTACTGATATGGGGCTACAGCTAACCTGTAGCAGTAGCGCGTGTTGGCCCGCGCTACTGCTATACATGCGTAGCAGCAGCGAGCTCCAAAACAGCGCGCTGCTGCTAATATCTGTAGCGCCTTGTATTAGACCGCGCTACTGGTAATGGCACGCTGCTGCTAACTTTACTCCCCGCGCTACTGCTAACTTTATTAGTTTCTGACTTTTTTTTTCTACATATTTGTTTTGTATTTGAACAGGCTTTATACAAAAATCTTTAGCACATACAAATGTTATCATCATACACATACAAATGGCTGCGAGACCACGAATGTAATCATAGCATATACATACAAATAGTCTCATCAAATCATGTCATCATCATAATCATCATCCAACACAAAGTGGTCTCTCGTCATCATCTCGAAAATAGCGATACAAGTCTCGAATACTTGCAACTACATCGTCATCCATCTAAACAATGATATACGCGAGAAGAGCTATCACTATGAGTGAGAGCGAAACTATGTAGTACATGAGGCGGCGGTTATGAGCCCTCTCTCGCGCTAGCGTGAGCCTCCTCACGTAACTAGCTTCTGCTTCTTGTCTGCTTTTGAAGCCTTTATGGCTGGCGACCGAGACCCCCTCCACTTGCGCCTGACACTCGGACCAGTCGTCGTATACTCCCGGAACCTTTCCTTTGTACACGACATAGCACCGGTACTTCGCCATCAAGAATCTAGGTACTTGTTAGAGATGCATCTTCATCAAGAGAATGTACAATCATATGCAACAAAATATACTTGAGCAACACAAAAAAGAAAGGGTTAGCAACTAGATGCAACATATAGTAAACATAAATAATCAACGCAGTTTCATCGTACGCAAACTAATTAACTAGAGGTACGCAGGTCATCGTACCCAAACTAACAAAGTAGCGTTACGCAAGTTCGGTAGGCACCGTGGACATCACAAAGTTTCATCGCTACAGAAAGTATATACAAGTTCAACCAACACATATCATCATCATCGGCATCGTAAATCATTAGAACTTCCATCCTTCCAGATCATCGAGGATGGACCCTAGCTTCTTGAACGGCGTGAGGTCCTGACGTTGCATGCCTATGTAAGTTCGGACGTCAGCTCGCGATATAGGGCCGTGGTGGAACATCCCCTTCACTTCGACGACTTCTTTCATGATGATCGACGCAATGTCCCTCTGGATGCGAACGAAGTCATCTTTAAGTTTATAATCCGCTTCTCCTTGAGATTCTACCCACTTGCGGATATGATCATCGTTTCTGGTTGTCATGCGAAGCTTTTGGTGATCCCTTCTGAACTCCATCATGAGATGCAGGAGGTAGAATCCATCGTTCGTACTTGATTTCGGGACATGGATGCAGCAGAAGTTGGTTTTATGCGAGAAACCCGTCTTGCGGTTCCTTTGTTTCCTGATCTGCATGTGGCCACCCCTCAAGCTGAAGCCTTGGAGAGCATCATCTAGAATATTCATTACGTGGGTGTAGTCCTTCTTCTCGTTGTTTTTGGTAGGGTCGAAATACACGGCGTGGGAGACTCGCGGGTAAAGAACAATAAGGATGGCGCGACCGTTGCTGCGGGGAAAAAAACACCTCAAATTATTCTCCATATGAGCGAGAAGGAATGATTGAAATGTACGGAAGGGTTGTCCGGCACTGACTTACTTTGGATGATAAGGCAGGAGGACAATTTCCTGGTCCTTGTTCTGTACCATGAAGTTTTCGAGGTACTCCCTAGCAGTTTTACGCTCAAAGTCGCCGAGACTCAAGAAGGACTCGTGCATGTAGTATGGATCCGCCACACAGATTCGCGAGACTTCTCCTCTCTTCATGACGGAGGTCATATGTACAATCGAGCCGCCTTGTTAGAAACATCTCGAAGATATGATCAAACCGCAGGAAGACCACCTTCGCGGGCCATGTGTCGACGTAGCACTTCCCCTCAGGCACACGAGCCGCGTATGTCAGATATCCTGGATCCTTCGAGGCTAGTAGGCTTTTCTCAGTCGACAGCACATGGTCGTGCAGTCTCCTGAGATCCCCGTATATTGCCTCCAGCGGTTTCGGCGGTAGCATCGGCTCGCCCGTGACATGGAACATGGCCACCGTCTGGCTGCTATGTGCTCTGGCTTGTTTGTAGGCAGCTGAGCCTATCTTCCCCGATCTCTTCCTCTCCTTTTTCTTGGGCTAACCTTCCAGACCCTTCCTTAACCCCTGCCCTAGTGTTGTCGGGCTAAGCACTACTGTACGACCCCCTGCATCTTCAGGCGTGTCCTGTGAGGATTGCATGAAGAGAGACTTCTTGCAATCCCTGCTAGGACGTTCCTGCCCGGGCAGATCATCCATATCCTCATTAGCATGCTGATAGCTCGAGTCGTCATATGGCTGACTCACCATATCTAAGTCACCGTCACAGGCGCCTATATTGAGGAACCGAAGAGGGTCCTCGTCCATCTCATCATCCATTCTTTGTTCTACAGGAGCGATTACATCAGCCACTATTGGACCCCCTTCATCACGTCGTCCGCCGCTCTCACCCGGCACTACAGGCGCTGGTAATTGCGTAGGCGGGGTGGTGGTGTCCATACCTGCTTGTTGATGTGTGGTTATTGGTGTGCTCTCGGCCGGCTCCAGACGAAGAAGATTCTTCGGCCATAGCAGCACCCAACCCTTGCAGCTTCCAATCCGCGACGGGGTCTCGTCGTCCTCTCCCCCTAGCCATACTAGAGGAGGCAAATCCTCGTGCCCCGATTTCACACTCGACAAGGTAACCCTGAAGTGCCCACCGGGCATCGGCTGGCCGTGGAACGTGAGTTCCAAGGGCTTCGTTATCACCCCCTTTCCCACGTCCACCATCTGGCCTTTGATCAAGTAGAGTATGGTGCACGGGGTTTCGTCGGCCTGCAAACACATGTCTGCAGCATAAAACATCCGAAAGGCAACGAAAATGGAATATTCTAGATATATGTTGGTGCGACATGTAATTACCATGAGGACGTCGAGCTCAGCCAAAGACGAAGGCCCACCTAGCGCGCCAGAGACTGAGGACGGGCTGCTATGAGCGGGTGCGGGTGCGGGTGCGGGAGCAGGCCCGGTTGCGTGAGCACGTGATGGTGCGGTGGTGTTGTTCACCGAGTTGCTCCCGACGAAACTGGGCATGGGGAAATCATGTACCGTGTTGTCTGGATTTTCCTTCGTCCAGTTGATGATAGCCGGGATCAAGTTAGTAGCGAAATCATTTCTGCAGGCATGTACAGCTGCATCGACTGCCTGCTGTAGCAACTCATTTTTCTCCTCGGCTGCTTTTTTCGCGTCCTCAGCTGCTTTTTTCTCGAACGCAAGCTTCACCTTCTTGTCGATGTCCGTCTGACTAAACTTCTTTTTCTGCTTCTTGGCCTCCGGGCCCTCGTTGTAAAACACCTTCCACGTGGCGCCGTCTCCAGCGCCGTGCACACGTCCATATTGCGGCCACTGGCCCAAAGGGAGTCCCTTAAGTTCATTCAAGGCCCGGTTGAGAGGGGTGTCCCACTTGGGCCTCATCGGCAAAGTAGGGCTTTCGGCTGCAAGCTGGTGTTGCTTCTCCTGCAGAAGGAACGTGAATTGTTTACGAATGTGTAGTCGACTTGATCAGAAGCTAAATGTAAGGTGGTAAAAGAATAATTACCAGTATTCTAATCAATTTCCTCGTGATCTGGTCCGTGTAAAAAACCTTCTATTCCTTGTCCCACTTGTAGCAGGCCCTGATGAAGTCACGCTCCAAAGGGTTGGTGAACTTCGCTAAGGGGTTTGGGAGACCCGCGGCTTCACGTTCCGCGTCCTCCTTATCCCATATGGGCCTTTTGCCAAGGTAGCCACGGCTTCCGAGGCGATGGTTCCCCGTGTTCCTTTGCTGAAGGCTCTTGAATTTCGCAGCCTTAGCCTTGGCTGCCTCGGTAGCGCAAGTGTCCTTGAACTTTTCGAACTCCTCTTCCGTAAGTGTCGGATTTTCCTCCAGAATCTTGGACAGGGGTTCCTCAGCCTCAATAGCTAGTTTCCAGGAGGCCAAATCATTGCTGAACATGCGCAGGGCGTGATTGTTAATCTTTTTCATCTTCTTATCATCCCACGGGTGTTCTATGGCGTCATCCCGGTCGGGGAACTTGAATCTCTTGTGCAGCTTCGTCAGGAGCAACTGCATCAAATGTTCTTTACTCCTTATGTCATCGTCGTTGATGCTCGCGCATTCCCGTAGGATGCATCCTACTTGGTTCCCATAGCACTTGCGAGGTTCTTCCGGCTCTAATGGCTCAAACTTGCCAGGGGCCATCTTTGTGATCACCAGTCGTCCGATGCCGAGTTTGTTAGGTTTTCGTATCCTCTGCCTCTTCTGCTTCTTCTTTTTGGTAGCGGCATCGGCGCCGGTACCTTCCCCGCCGGTATCTTCCCCGCCGGTACCTTCCCCGCCGGTCTCGGCGCCGCCATCGGTGCCGGCGCCGTCGGTGTCAATGTCGGCGTCAGTATCATCATCTAGGCCGACCTGCAAACCTTGACTGTGCTTAGCAGACAAAAAGTCGAGGTACTGTTGTTCACCCTCATAATCCATCTCGTCTGCATCTTGGTCAGAAGACCCGGTTTCTTCGTTGTTCGACATGTTTCCTATGATTAAGTCTCCTCGTTTAATTCTAAAACTATAAAAAAATGAGAAATGACATAAAAAAAGATCTATGTTTGCCGGAATGCCGTTTCTCAGCAAATCCCGGCACTCGATATGCCTACTTTCTAGCACAAGTCATGCCAAAATTCACGGAAAATTTCGGCATGACCTTTGCTAAAAAGTGGACATATCGAGCGCCTGAAATTCACCGGAACGGAAATGAATCAACATTCCGGCAAAACATAGGCCACTCGGATCATTTACCCTGCACATAATCATCATTTTCCAAATATGACATGTCCAAAACATCACATGTCCAAATATGACATGTCCAAATTCCAAATATGACATGTCCAAATCACATGTCCACATATCACATGTCCACTTCAAATTTGCATATAAAAGGAAGAAAAATATAGAACTTGAAGAAAAATGCAAGAAGTCATTTTTCTTCACAATATTTGAAACTAAATTCAGCCTACCTAAATTTGAAACTAAAAAATAGCAGCAGTTGCTTTAACTAATCTGTCCACTTCAAATTCTGTTTTTTTAAATAGCAACAGTTGCTTTAACTAATCTGTCCTAGGTTTCATACTAATTCTAATTAACTAACTAGCACTATAAAATTTAAATAGCAACAATTTCTTAAACTAAAAAATGCAAGAAACCTATATAATCAATTCTGTTTTTTCTTTTAACTACACCTAAAACACCTAACCCTAAATTTCTGTCCTAATTTGACGAAGAACCTAATTAACCTACTGCCCTAACTAACTAGGGTTCATACTAACTAGGGTTCATAATATAGCCAAATTAACATACTAGTTTGATAACTAGGGTTCATAACTAAATAGATAACCTAATTAACATACTGCCCTAACTAAACCTAAGTAAATTAACTGAACAACCCTAGCTAGCAGAGAGAGGACGAGCGGTGGGGGGCTTACACAGGGTGCAGGGGCTAGGAGGCAGGCCCGACGACGGCCGAGGTTGGGATGGGAGGAACCAGAGGAGGGAGGCGTGGCGCGCCGGGGCCGGGGTCGGGGGCGAGGGCGAGGTCGCTAGGGTGGGGGGTCGGGGGCGAGTGCCGGGGTCGGGGCCGAGTGCCGGGGTCGGGGGCGAGGGCAGGACTCCGGCGAGGTCGAGGGCGAGGGCAGGGCTCCGGCGCTTGAGGCAGGGGCGCGGCGAGGTCGAGGGCGAGACGGGCTCCGGCGGCGACGAGGGGGGAGAAGAGAGAGTGGGGATTTGGGGGAAGAAGCAGAGGCGGGAAGCAGATTTGGGGGTTAAGTCAACATAGCAGTAGCGCGTTTCCTAAAAACGCACTATAGCTAAGTTATCTATAGCGCGTTTATCCAAGAAGCGCTACTACTATCACAGGTAGCTATAGCGCATTTCTCCAAACGGCGCTACTGCTATTTCGACTAGCTATAGCTCTTTTTCGGAAAAGCGCTATTGCTATAACCAGTACCTATAGCAGTTTTCCTGTTTGTTTCTTCTATTGTCTTTTCCTTTATTTTCTCTTCCTTTTCTTTTCTACTTTTTCTTTTCCTTTTTTCCAAGAGTAGGAACGAAGGGAGGGTGATACAATGTATATAACTAAGGCAATATATATTGCATCATTTGACGGTTAAGTATGTATACAAAATAGGAACATATAGATTACATCATTTGACCCATGCATAACGGTTAAGTGTGTACTCAAAATAGGAACATATATATTACATCATTTGACCGATAACGGTTCCTCATCGTCGACGTTTTCGTTTTTGAGTGAGCTTCTTTCCCTTCTTGTTCGTTGAAGAATAATTGAGCCCCTCATTGTGACTTTTCCTTTTCCATGGAGTACGATCTTTCTTAGGTAATGTAGTATTGATTCTTCTTTTGACGTATACTTCATCGTCATCGTCATCTTCCCTCATTGGGTTGCCGTACTGGTCGTAGTCTTCCTTGTTGGCGACTCCATCCATTCCAATGATGTTCCTTTTGCCTCTCCTCACGACAACACGGCTGGGATTGCACGGGTCGGTTATGAAGAAGCATTGTGTCACGTGCTTAGCGTGTACCCATGGCTCGTTTTTTGCGATAGCGTTCACGGTACCGCTCTTGGCGTCGGGTATAGTCATGGTAGTGAAATACCGGTTTTCTCTTTCGACATTCTTAGCCCATCTGACACGGAACATCGTCGCGTTGTGCAGTCTAGAGTAATCAAGCTCCCAGATCTCCTCGACCCTTCCGTAAAATCTCTCAGTTGTGCCGTTGTCGCTGTCGGTCATGCATTCCATCGTCACCCCTGAGTTCTGATCATTACTGTCCATATCTTTGGCCTCCGTGTAGAACGTGTATCCGTTGATATCGTATGCCTGATAGGTGAGGAGGTTGGGCGAGGGGCCATGTGCTAAGGCGTATATGAGCAATCCGTCCTTAGAGCCCTCTTTCGGGGGATTAGCAATAATATGCTCTTTGAACCAATGCAGGAAAGTGGAGTTGTGATCTCTAGTAACTTCGGCGTCCGTCCTGCATACCCCCCGGTCAAGATACTTCTTTGCGATAGTTTCTTTGTGCAGTGTCGCGAAAGGATCTACCTGGTGTAGGTGTTGTAGCACTACCAAGTTTGCTCTGTCAAAGTCGTTGCGTCGATCTGAGTAGGCCACATGCAGTTCCCTGCGACCGTTGGAGTGACCTTCTCCTTCGAGCCTCCCATCGTGCTTGTTAACGGGCAAACCAACACCAGGCGGCCGGTCTGCGCGATATAGAAAATTCTCGCAGAAAGAGATGCACTCTTGTGTCAGATAGCCCTGGACGATGCTTCCATCTGGACGGGACATGTTACGAACGAATCCTTTGATGATCCCATTCATCCTCTCAAACGGCATCATGTTGTGCAGGAATGACGGCCCCAGGTCTATTATGTCGTCCACAATATGGACACACAGATGCACCATGACGTCAAAGAACGCGGGCGGGAAGTACATCTCAAGCTCATTTAGTATGACAACGATCTCTTCCTGTAGCCTTCGGAGCTGCTTCACACTGATCGACTTTCGAGAGATGACGTCGAAAACGTTGCAGAGACCAATAAGCGTGTCACGGACGTGCTTGTCCATTATCCCTCTAAGGGCAACAGGTAGTATCTACGTCATCATCACATGACAGTCATGGGACTTCATCCCGCTGAACCTTTTCTTCTTCGTGTCTAGATATCTGCTTATCTTGCCACAGTAACCGGAACTAACTTTGATTCCGGTAAGGCACTTGAAGAATTGATCGATCTCAGCCGGACTTAAGGTGAAGCAAGAAGGGGGGCAATAATCCTCTTCCTTTACTTTTTTGCCCTTCTTCTCCCGCGCCTCTGTCTCCGTCTCTATCTCCTCTGACTTTTTACGGGGCGGCATGTGCAGATCTGCCCTGATCTCCAAATCTTGCAAGTCTTTTATTGCCTTCCGCCCATCCTTGGTCTTATCCGGCATGTTCAGCAGTGTCGCAAGCAAGCTCTCAAGGACATTCTTACAGATATGCATTTGATCAAGGCAATGAGGCGTGTCGAGTTTGTGCCAGTACTCCAAGTCCCAGAAAACAGACCTCGTCTTCCATACCTTCAGCAGCGGCTCCGGCGCCTTTTTCATCATCTTTCCTGGCGCGGGGCACTGTTCCCAGTTTTTCAACAGCTCATCGATTTCGGCGCCGCTCCGCTTACGTGGAGGTCTTCGATGCTCAGCCTCACCATTGAATAGATCTCCACGGTTTCTCCACGGGTCGTCCTTCTCGAGCCATCTTCGATGCCCCATGTACACGATTTTCCCAGACCCGCCATCTTTCCTTGACGTTAGCTGCTGAGACGTCGTATCATCCATGCACCGCGTGCATCCGCAATATACATGGCACACTTGTCCTGCGACATATCCGTAACCGAGATAGTCGTGCACCGTCGTGATCAACGCGGCTCTCATATAGAAATACTCGCCTTTGCCGGCGTCCCATGTCTTGGCCGGTGTTTTCCATAACGTGTCTAACTCCTCTTGAAGTAGCCCCAGATACAGATTAATATTATTTCCCGGTTGTTTCGGCCCATGAATCAGCATGCTCATGTGTATGTACTTCGACTTCATGCACAACCAGGGGGGGAGGTTGTACATCCATACAAACACGGGCCATGTGCTATGGTTGGTGTTCTGGTTGCCAAACGGATTCATGCCATCGGTACACGCGCCGAGCACGATGTTCCTTGCATCATGTGCGAAATACCGATATTCTCCGTTGAACGCTCTCCACTGGCTTCCATCCACGACGTGTCTCAGCTTCGGATCATCTCCATCGTCGGGCTTCTTCCTCTCCGCGTGCCAGCGCATGAGCTTTGCTTCCTTGGGATCTACGAAATACCGCTGGAGACGGGGAGTGATCGGTAAGTACCATACAACTTTCTGGGGACATTTCTTCCCGGCCTTCTTGTAACGAGAAGCATTGCACACCGGACAGCTTGTTTTTTCCGCGTGCTCCTTCCGATAAATTATGCAATCGTTGATGCATGCATGGTATCTAACGTGCGGCAGATCAAGAGGGCACACGATCTTCTTGGCCTCATCCACACTAGTAGGACATATATTCCCCGCAGGAAGAACATCCTTTAGGTACTTGAGAAGCTCATCGAGACTAGTGTTGGTCCATTTGTTTTTAGCCTTCGTCTTCAGGAGTTCGAGCGTGAAACTCAAGCGGGTCACCTCGGGATTGAAATCATGATACAATGGAGTGTTCGAGTCTACCACCAATTGCTGCAGCTTGGCCTCCTCTCTAGAAGCAGCTCTCTCAGTACTTGTCTCCTTACGAAGCAGTGCTTGAACATGAGGGTCCCGCACGATTGAACTTAGTACCAACGAATTCTGCGGCGTGGAGTCCACGTTTTCTCTGCCGCCATGTCCGGCCCCTTCTCCGCCGCCATGTCCGGCCTCTTCCCCGCCGCCATGTCCGGCCCCTTCTCCGCCGCCATGTCCGGCCCCTTCTCCGCCGCCATGTCCGGCCTCTTCCCCGCCGCCATGTCCGGCCCCTTCTCCGCCGCCATTATCGATCATCTCTTCGTCTTGCCCCGTGTCGTCATTGCCTGCCCCGTCGGCATCCTCAACATCATCATCCTCATCTTCAATTATCCACCGAGTATAGCCATCCATGAAACCAGTCATGAGCAGGTGCACCATCACACGACCATCGTCATAGGGGTCGAGCCAAGCTCGTCCTTTGCATGTTCGACACGGACATAAAACCTCTGTCAGGTTATTTTCTTTCATGTCCTGCACCGCCGATGGCAACCACCTGTCCACCACCGTTCCACTGACCATCATGAACGCCTGAACGGTAATAATAAACAAATTGATTATAAAAATGCATGCATGCATCAAAGTCATACAAAAATTCGGCATGACCTTCCCTAAAAATAGGACATATAGAGTTTGCCCGGAATTTGCCGAAACGGAAATAAATCGACATTTCGGCAAAACATAGGCAACTCACAAGCACAATTCGGCGGCAACTCATGCCACACACACAATTTCCATCATATCGCCCGATTATGTCATATCGCACACATACACATATTTCCATTCTTGCAAAAGCATAAATTTTTAATCACCGTACCTATCTCGAGATCGAGCACGGTGATGATATTGTCGATAGGTGTCGCCACACACACCTATGGAATGATCAAAAGTGGACAAAGCTCTTCTTGATAAGGCTATTGATCTAGTTAGGGAGGTACATAGGTCACTTCACTAAATGCTAGCTAGATCTACCTAGCTAGCTAGTTTGGGAGGAGACAAGTTCAACTAGTGGAGGGGGAAGGAAAAAGAGAAAGGAGATGCATTAATGGAGGTTGGTGTAGTTAATTAGCTAGGAGTAATAAAGAGAGAGAAAGATAGGTAGAAGAGGAGAGTAATGGGGGGGAGAAGTAGTGAGGAAGAAGCAAAGTGAGGGAGAGAGGAGGTGGGAGCTAGGGGAAAGTGAGGAAGAGAGGAGGGGAGGGGAGGGGAGGGGAGGGGCTAGGGGGAGGAAAAAGGTGGTATGGCTACGGCTTAGCAGTAACGCTGGGATAGAAATGCGCTGCTGCTAATAATATAGCAGTAGCGCGCCTCTGTCACGCGCGCTACTGCGAAGAGGGGCCCGCCATGTGGCCAGTTTCAAAATTAGTAGTAGCGACATGAAAAAAAAGCGCGCTACTCCTATCACATTAGCAATAGCGCGGTTATCATGGACGCGCTACTGCTAAACCTAGCGTGGCGGGAACGGTCGGTCAATTTTAGTAGCAGCGCGGTTCTACCGAGCCGCGCTACTGCTAAGTTGGTAGCAGTAGCGCCTGTCTTCAGACCGTGCTACTGCTAATTAGCAGTAGCGCTCCATCCTATCCCGCGCTGCTGCTAAGATTCTGTGTATAAGGTTTTCCCTAGTAGTGTCGGGAGGCAGCGCCGCCGCCGCCGGCTCTCGTTCTTCTCCCAATCCCTTCTCCTTCCTTCCCCAATTGATTTACCCATGTTCCCAAGAGGGTGGACTCCAATCGATACTAGTAATTGCCACCTTCATATCATTATTATCCAATGGAGTAATTTGATCCTTTCTTCCTATAAGTATCGAAAGGTAGTACTCCCTCCGTCTCGGTGCATTAAGCATCTTAGGAAAATCAAATAATCCCAAAACGCTAAGGCGGGTTACCGTAGTACTAGTTGCATGCATATTAATTAGACCTCATCTATTAATTGGAGGACCAATACATGAAATTTATGCGCCACGCTTTTTGGATTTGAAGAGGTCTTCTAATTAATAGCACATTTTGAGTTGAGAAAGGAATAGTGTGATTGGCTTCCTCTGCGATTCAATGTTTTCTCCTACCCCAATCTCTGTGTGCCTAGGTTCACTAGTAGAAAACAGGGCACTAGTCTCAGTTCCAGAGGGCCTTTAGTCCCGGTTCTGGAACCGGGACAACACGATCGGGACTAATGCCCAAAACCTTTAGTCCTGGTTTGCTTACGAACCGGGACCAAAGGGACTCCACGTGGCCGCTGCGGGGCGCCCAGGCAGGAGGACCTTTAGTCCCGGTTGGTTACACCAACCGAGACCAAAAGGCAGCCACGCGTCAGCAGTTCGCAGCCGCTGGGGTTTTTTTTTGGAAGGGGGGGTTTAGGGGTTTTGGAGGGTTAATTTAGGGGTTTCATATTGTGTTAGCTAGCTAATAGAGAGAAGTGACCTCTCTTTCTCCGTGCTTGGTCGACGCTAGCTACTATACATATAGAGAAAACTCGACGCTAGCTAGTAAGCAAATGAAGGAAACCATTAATTACACAAGATCGTCATGAACGTATATAGAGAGAAGTGACATCTCTTTCTCCGTGATTGGTCGAACAACAAGTTTTCGTATATCTATCTGACGCTACTACATATGTACAATATAACATCCCTTACAACCATTGCAATTTCACATTGTATTCTCCGTGTTCAGGTATGACGTGGTCAAGAAAGAATCCCGCCAATTCCTCTTGAATTGCTCGTATGCGATCATGTGGTAGGAGTTCATCCCGCATCTGCCAGATCTAATTTAAAGAAGGGGGTCAATACATATATATGAATGAAACTCAACACAATTGATGGTAATATATAAAATAAAATTGTGAATATTGTTTACGTACTTCAAATTGTTTCTCAGAGAAGCCCCGCTCAGAGGTATAGTGGCGAATGAACTCGCATACTTAGTATCCACATAAATGAGTCCCGGGTGCCTGGTACAAGCACTTTACGAGAATAGAGTTCAATCAAACTGATAAGCAAGCATGATAATGGTATTGATGAAACTAGAATCAATGAGAGATGCGCGGAACTAGCTAGTACTACTTACTTTGGGGTGTGTAAATCGCAGATCCTTCTTCAGACCCGGAACCATAGTGGTGAACTTTTTCCAAACCCTGGCAGGCAAAGAAAATGATTACTTGATATCAGGAAATGAACGAAAGTTGCCGATATGGTCCCGGTATTAATTGAAATTACTTCTGGAGCATTGCAGTCATGTCCGCATAATACTTGGGATCTTTACGGAGCGAGTCTAAGACAGTTACTAATACCCCGTCAAGGTTAATGGATAGCAGAATATAGTGGAAGCTGCGCACGCATAACTCATCAATTACATTACTTAACCTCGAGTAAGCGAAACCGAATATGCACAAGACAGTAACACTCACTTGAAGTTGTAAGGAAAGAGTATTTCCCTTTTGTTTTGATGTCTAAGGAACGCTTCTAGCAAGTTGTCCTCGTTATCTTTGGCCTCGTTTTGTACCGACCATTCATTTACGGTATTTGGGCTAATGAACCCAATGTCATAGATTTGTTTTTTTTTTTGCATTCGACCATCTTCAATCTGCATAATATAGTGAGGATAATTATATATACATGCAATGAACGAGCTGAGCTAGAGACTTAATTATAGAAGTAATACTTACAGACAGTAGCAAGTCATGAGTTGTTTGTCGAGGGCCTCTTGATTGTATAACTGAAATAACTCCACAAATTCAACAGGCAGCAGGTTGACTCCAGGGAAGTCGTTCTCTTCTTTAATTCCAATCTTCAAACTGTCGGTCCCAGACTTCCTGCAGGTTTCCATGTACCACTCATGCAATTTTTGCATCATCGTTGTTAGATGAGGATGATCAGGTTTGACGAGAGGCTTCCCGTGCTCGTATCTAAAGACGTCTACTACCTCAGCCGTTTCAAACTGTACATCATCGGGCAGGTAATCATCAAGAGTCGTACCGGGCAGTAGCACCGGATGATTAGCGATATCGCTAGACACCTTGAGCGGGGGGCACGATTGCTTCTCCTGTTCGCCGAGCTGGGGAATTGTTTTCCCACTTCTTCGTTTTTTCTCTCTTGCAGCAATGGAAGTACTTCCCGACCGCTGCGCTTCAGCATGTGTCTTAGTAATTATGCGGTCATAGTTGGATAGCTGAGTCCGTGGTGGTCGCTTCAGGGCATGCAGAGTGCGCTTCGCTTTCACCAGATCTACCGTTTCCTTCGGAGGTGGATCTTTCCGTGCAAAATGGGCCTTCACTTCAGCTGCTCTGATTTCAGCGTTTTCCTCTTCGGTCCTGTCATATGGTAACTTCGAAAGAGGCTTGAGGCTTGGACCAAATTTGTATTTCTTCCCACCTATTGTACTGCTAGCCGCTGGAGCGGTGGCGGCGACTCTCTTCCACCGTTGCTGACGCGCCGGAGGAGGCGAAGGAGGAGGCGGAGTGCCCTGACGCGTCGGAGGGGGCGGAGTGCCCTGACGCGCCGAAGGAGGCGGAGTGCCCTGACGCGCCGGAGGAGGCGGAGTGCCCTGACGCGCCGGAGGAGGAGACGGAGGAGGCGGAGTGCCCTGTCGTGCCGAAGGACGAGGAGGAGGCGGAGTGCCCTGACGCGCCCGAGGTGGCTGAATCTGCTGAGGCGTCCAGTTTGGAAGCTTGATATACTCTTTTCTCCATAGACAGATACTCCTCAAAGCATTTTCCAAAAGAATAATATCCTCTTCACCTGTAGCGTTGTCAAGCTCCAGCCCCTCAAATCCATCCATTATTTCATCCACCGTCACAACAGCATAGCCATGTGGAATCGGACGGAAATGGAAAGTTCCCTCAACTCGAGGAGGTACAACAGAGCCGACCGCCGCCTTGAAGGTCAGGTTCCGGCATTTCGTCATTAGCTCGCAATGTTCAGCCGCCGTGATACTATCCACGGGGTAGCGAGGAGCCGTGAAATTGGGCTGAACGAGCTCTGTGGAAGCCATGCCGCTTCTCCGCTGAGATGGTGGGGTAGCGTCGAAGGAAGGATCTTCGTGCCGCTCAGATGGTTGGCCGGTAGCTCGCTGTCTCTCAAGTTCCTCTAGTTTTGCTAATCTTGCACTGAGCTTCTCCATTTTGCTTGCTTCATGTTTCCTTTTTCTCTCTCGGCTTCTATAACCACCGCTGTCGGGAAACCCATGCTTCCACGGAACGGAGCCTGGTGTGCCTCGTGTTCGTCCAGGGTGTTCAGGATTCCCGAGGGCCTCTGCCAGCTCGTCCTTCTCTCTGTCGGGAATGAACGTCCCTTCCTGCGCTGCCATAATTGCTGCCTGAAGCTTCCGGAAGGGTATTGCAAGTTGCTCGTCCGTCCAAACACACTCCCCTGTTTCTGGGACCAAAGTTCCCCCAACCCCGAAGAACCAAGTCCTTGAACGATCTGGCCAGTGCAATGTCGCTGGTTGGACATTCTTAGCAAGCAGGTCTTGCTCAGCTTTGTCCCACAACTGTCGGGCTTTGTAGCAGCCACCTGACCCCGTGTGATGGTGAAACTTCTTCTTTGCAGCATTTTTCTTGTTTGTCAGTGACCATTTCTTACCCTTCTCCGATTTCTTGTAGGCCATAAATTCGGGCCGTTGATCTATTATCTTCTCATATCGACCGATGAATTTCGGAGTCTCCTCTTTCTCGACAAACTTTGTGTTCAACTCTTTCTTCCAGTTCCTGAATAGTTCTGCCATCTTCTTAAGAGCAAACGCCTTGACCTTTCGCTCTATAACTGGGTTATTCAGATCCTCCTCTCGCACTAGGCTGAAATTTGTCATCAGCTCGGTCCAAAGATCATCTTTCAGTCTATCATGGACATAAGAAACTTCAGGGTCCTTATTATTCTTATTCCATTGATGGGTGTTGATCGAGACATAGTCCCTGAAAACAACTCCACACTGATGTACAAATGCGTCCTTGGTCCGCTTGGGAGCAATCGGTTGGCCATCTTTCGCGACTTCTGTGATCGTGAACCTTTCATCTGGGCGCAACCTTTACTTCGGGCCTCGGCTCCTTACCTCGTCGGACTTTGTAAGAGTTGAGGCTCCCTCCTCTGTTCGGTCACCGGAGCCGTGATCATGATCTCCTTCCTCCGCCATTCGGTCACTGGAGCCGTCATGATCTCCTTCCTCCTCCATTGTTGGATCACCGGAGCCGTCATCATCTCCTTCCTGAAAATCGGTGTCGTTGAGATACGACAAGGGATCACCTCCGGCGAGGATTATATCCCTCGACAACTGTTCTTTTTCTATGTCTCTGTGATCCATAGTTTCTGCAAATATTATACAACATGGCAATATACAAACATGAGATATGCAACTCAATACAAGGCAATGCAACAATACGATCATATAATATCACTAATACATCATCGAATATTATCATTAATACATCTCGAATATTATTATATAATATCACTAATACAGATCTAGTTGACGTCTCGCGGCGCAGGCGGTGGACACCCAAAGAGAAGGAACTATGACAGGATCATAGCTCGGGTGAGATCCCTGAAGAACCTGCCAGGTATTGGAGAACCTGGCGTCCAACGCAGCCATGTAGCGTTGGACGTGCTCGACCTCCTCCCTGACACGGCGACGTACCACCTCCGCGGGGGCTGGCTCCCTCTGCACCGACAGTGGTCCACGCGACCGCCACCAAAGAACCTCCGGGTCGACGATGGGACCCTCATTCCTCACCAAGCTGGGCGCCCCGGAAGGCAGCACCTCCCAGTGCCAGCCCGGCGCAGCCCAGTCCCGGACATGGCGCCTCTCATGCAGGCCGGGCATCGTCGACGTCGAGAACAAATTCTACAACTATTTAAATTCCTACTATTTAATAAACTTTAATAAAGATGATTGCATTTGACAACTATGACAATAATAACATATTTAACAACAATGACCCATTTTCTACTTAAGCGATCGTCGGGGACTCCTCCCCGGCGATCGTCGGGGACTCCTCGGGTTCGCCGACTAAAACAACTAAAACTTTTTTACAACTAAAACAACTAAAATTATAAATTAATAAAACAAACTAAAACAACTAATAAAACAAACTAAAACAACTAATAAAAATACTAAAACAAACAAAAAAACTAAGGCCATGTTTGATAGCAAATTACTAAAAAAAACAAAGTATCGAAAACTACAGGGGGCAGGAGCTCACCGGCGACGACGGGCTCGGGCGGCGACGACGGGGCTCGGGGAGGTGGCGCGGGCGGCGTCCGGCGTCGGGGGTGGCGAAGACGTGGACGAGGATGAGGAGGCGCGCGGGGACGGGCTCGGGGCGGCGGCGAGGTCAGGTTCGGGGGCGGCGGCGACGACGGGCTCGGGGGTGGCGGTTAGGACGGGCTCGGGGGCGGCGGCGAGGCAGAGGACGGGCTCGGGGCCGGCG
The DNA here is from genome assembly GCA_039707655.1 of Elymus sibiricus. Taxonomy (NCBI): domain Eukaryota; kingdom Viridiplantae; phylum Streptophyta; class Magnoliopsida; order Poales; family Poaceae; genus Elymus; species Elymus sibiricus. The sequence goes on along the minus strand of CM077671.1, from coordinate 524,037,092 downwards.
GCGATGACGAGGAAGGCTCGGGGACGGTGGCGACGACGAGGACGGGCTCGGGGGCGGTGGCAAGCTCTGGCAGCCTGGCGGTGTCGGGGCAGGGCATCGGCGTCGGGGCGAATGTGAGAGATTGGGGGAAATTTCGAGAAGTCCCGCCTTATATGCGAATACCTTTTGTCCCGGTTGGTGGCTCCAACCGGGACTAATGCCCCCCTTTCGTCCCGGTTGGTACCACCAACCGAGACTAAAGGTCAATTTCAGCAGCCCAAAGGGTGGGAAGCAGAGACCTTTGGTCCCGGTTGGTGGCACCAACCGGGACGAAAGGGGGGCATTATTCCCGGTTGGAGCCACCAACCGCGACTAAAGGGTTGGTCCTGGCTGTGGTGGGAGTTTAGTCCCACCTTGCCAAGCGAGAGGCGCTCGCACCGGTTTATAAGCCCGCCCCTCTCTGCCTTGTTGAGTTCCTCTCAAAGTGAAAATAGATGCCCTTATACGGGAAATTTGACCTGAAATCAAAGTGAATTTTACTCTGATTTCAGGTTGAATTTCCCTATAAGCACATCTATGTTCATTTTTTAGGTTGAATTTTACTCTGATTTGCAGTGCTATTTTTCATGCATTTCATGATTTATTTTGAGCTAAGATGACCCTGAATTGAAATGCACTGCAGATGAACTCTGAAATGGTTGAAAGTTGGCATGGTATCATCATTTCACCCACCTAGCATGTGCTAAAAAGTTGAGAGGGTTACGGCAAAAACTGGATGCACTTCGTGTACAAAATGAACAATCTCTTTCGAAGTATCAGGGTTTCAGATGAAAACTCATCAGTTACAAAAGGCATTTCATTTCTTGGCATGTAACTATAGTGATATTCTAGATCAAAGCCATCATCAGAATAGTTGTGGAGAGAAAGTCTTCACTTTTTCCTCGCGTGTGTCCCTTGCTTATTGCGCCGTAACCATGGATAATCTTCATCGTTTAACAGGGTGCTTGGGTCAGCCTTCACTTTGAAGGGAGGAATTTCATGAAACTTTTCATAATCTTCAGACATGTTTGTCTTGCCCTCCACTCCCACGATGTCTCTTTTCCCTGAAAGAACTATGTGGCGCTTTGGCTCATCGTATGATGTATTCGCTTCCTTATCTTTTCTTTTTCTCGGTTTGGTAGACATGTCCTTCACATAAAAAACCTGCGCCACATCATTGGCTAGGACGAATGGTTCGTCTGTGTATCCAAGATTGTTCAGATCCACTGTTGTCATTCCGTACTGCGGGTCTACCTGTACCCCGCCTCCTGACAGATTGACCCATTTGCACCGAAACAAAGGGACCTTAAAATCATGTCCATAGTCAAGTTCCCATATGTCCACTATGTAACCATAATATGTGTCCTTTCCCCTGTTTCTTGCTGCATCAAAGCGGGCACCACTGTTTTGGTTGGTGCTCTTTTGATCTTGGGCGATCGTGTAAAATGTATTTCCATTTATCTCGTACCCTTTGTAAGTCAATATAGTCGAAGATGGTCCCCTGGCCAACGAGTACAGCTCATCTGCAATAGTGGTGTTACCCATGAGATGTGTTTGCAACCAACTGCCGAAAGTCCTGATGTGTTCACATGTAATCCAGTCGTCACACTGCTCCGGGTGTTTGGAGCGCAGAATATTCTTGTGTTCATTGACATACACTACTGGAATCAGCAACTTTGCCGTCTACCATGGCTGGCGGCAAAGGCATGAATTGCGAACGGCAAAGGTCTTTGCCGTCAGCCAGCAGACGACACCACATCCGGCTGAACAAGGTCCGGTAAAGGCCACTTTGCCGTCTGCTGGCCGACGGCAAAGAGGCAAAGGGCATGGACGGCACACGTGGCAGCTTAGGTCCGTTAAGGGGTTAACGGCATGCTTTGCCGTCTGCTGGCTGACGGCAAAGATGCAAAGTTCTTTGCCGTCTGCCAGCAGACGGCAAAGCAACCACATAGGCCAGCCCAGTGCCCCCCAGGTTGCACAGGTAGCTGCCACGTGGCAGCTTTGTCGTCTGCTGGCAGACGGCAAAACTCTTTGCCGTCTGCCAGCGGACGGCAAAGTGCCTGTACTGCTCCTATTTTTTCTGTTTTTTCTTGAATTCAATCAATTTCACATATATATATATATATATATATATATATATATATATATATATATATATATATATATATATATATATATACATTTGAAAATACTTTCAACAAGCATACATATCCCTGCCATATGGATATGATCATCCAACACATATACATACCAACTCCAAAGTCCATATGCAACATATATATATAGCCAACATATATCCAACAACAAGCATACAATGGTTTCATCCATACATACATATATAGGTAGCAAGTTTCACATTGTTCATCCTACAAAATCAAAACAAAAAGGAAGGACAAGGAGAAGAGTAGACTCCATCAACGCAAGCTTCCGTGATCTAAAGCAAATCTGCAAATTGGGAAAGAAGAAAGTTAGAAGAAGAACAAGAAGAAGAAGAAGAAGAAGAAGTAGAAGTAGAAGAAGAAGAATTTTTCTTCTCTTTCTTTTTCTCCTCTTCTTTATCTTCTTCTTCTTCTAACGAAGGTAACTTAGGTAATTATGCCATTTTTTAGCTAAGCTAGGTAAAAATGCTAAGTGTAGGTCATTTTAGAGCTAAGCTAGGTAAATAGGTCATTTTGGAGGTTAGTAAGGTTATTATGTCATTTTCGAGGAAAATAAGCTAAGTCAATGTCATTTTGCAGGTAACCAAGATTATTATGCCATTTTTGACCTAAGTATGCTAAGTATGTCATAAATGAACTAAAGAAGCTAAGTATAGGTCATTTTTTAGCTAACCTAGGTAGTTATGCCATTTTTGAGCTAACTAAGCATATTTATTCATTTTGGAGGACAAAATGGTAAGTGTAGGTCATTTTTTAGCTATCCTAGTTAAAATCGGTCATTTTGGAGCTAGGTAAGGTTATTTTATCATTTTGGAGGAAAATAAACTTAGCATACTTAGGTCGGGGTTGCGCCAGACGGAGAAGGATCGGTCGATGCTTGTTAGGAGGCATGCTACACCAAATATCATTTGCAATGTCTCGTTAGCATGATGCAACTCAAATGTGAATACTAGTAACTAATGACCATTCAAATGAAACTCACCGTGGGCGCTATACCAATCTGGGGCATCGGCGGAGGGGTCTGACCGTTGTTCTGGCACACGGTCTGCACATTTTGTTTTCACGAGTCAGTCATATTAGTTAGTGATGAAACGAACATTACATGCATGATTTGGCTAATATGCAGGAGAAACTTACCACGAGGAGCTCGTATAGGGCCCGGTGAGACGCGTCGTTCCGGTTCCTCTCCTCCTCCACCAGCCTAGCCGTCCTCTCCTCCATGTCCCTCTCCCTCTCCGCCGCCTGCCTGTTTGCCTCCGCCAGAAGATCCTGGGCCCTAGCCTCGATGGCGAGCTCCATTGGCCGTGGACGAGGCCTTATCTCAGGATCGGAGCTCGTCTGGCGCTTCTTGATCTCTGGGAGAGTTCTAGGACAACGTATCAGTCCATCCCCAATGGCTATCGAGCCATGGGGCCTCCCGCCACCAGATATCATCACGAGCTCTGGATCAAAAGGACTCTGGCTCGGGTTGAAGTCCTCCCCTTTCCTCCTCCTCCCCTCATCTCTGTACCTCACGAGCTTGTTGTGGGAGGAGATGTTGCTGAAGCTCTCTGGATTATCGAGGTCATCCTCAGAGAATGCCTTGGCCTTCTTGTACGGGGCAGTATGGGCCATGGCATAGAGGTCGAACAGCGGTGGCACCTCCTTCTTGTTGTGTCGCGCCTAAAAGAGAGGAACATAATATTAGTTAAGGGCTCAAGCTAGCATGAAGAATGAAATTGCATGAATCATGAAGCAAACCACATACCCAGTGATCCCCGAACTCAAAAAGGGCGGAGCTCCCTTGATGGTGTGGCACACCTTTCATTTGGGCACGATTATCCTTGGCCTTGTTGTGGACGGTTAGCCAGTGGGAAGAGCACCACTCATCCACCAACGCCTCCCAACAGTCCATCCTATCCGCACACCATCTCGGGGGCACCTAAGTTAGATAAGAGAAATTTCAGCGCTACGCCTACGAATCAAATCAAGGAAACTAAGTACAAGGCCTTAAGAATAGGTAATTACCTTCATGTACTTCTCCTTACTCAGAAACTTGGAGCGGCACTTCTTCTTGGCCCTCTTAATGTTAGTCAAGGCGTAGTAGTCTCGAACAGCCTGCACCCGAGCCTCGTGTCGTAAGTTCTGAAATAGGCGCTTGCACTCGGCTACGAGAACAATAGCCGCGTCCGCCTCGTGTTCCTCAAGACACCTGTAGAAGGTCTGCAATCAAACAAGACAACACTGATTAGTACAATCACTAGGTGTTGTTGATTTTTAATTCTGTAAAGGAGAAATTACCCAAAACCACCGGATCACAATGTCGGCCACCATCTCGCACAAGACACCGTCGACCCTCTCCTCCGGCGGGGCCGGGGCAGCCACGTACAGCTCCCAGCTCAGTCCTAGCTGTCGAACCTCACCCTCACCGGGCAACGTGACCCACCCCGGGAAGTGGAGCCGGAGAAGCACACCAAGGACCTGGTTGGGCCTGCGGACACCAGGGGCGTGTTTCCAACCCCTGCAGTATGACAAGGTCAACACATTAGATATTAATTTGAAGAAACATGAAGGCAAAAGGTTAAAAAAGAGTAAATGCACTTACTTCTCCCCATTAGGCTCAATCAACCACCTGTGATCGCGGGTCGCCGGCACGGGCGGGAGCTTTGTACCACCACGCTGGTAGACCTTCTTGCCCTCCTCAACCAGCTCACCCTCGCTATAGCTATCCTCAGAAAATCTGTCCTTGCCACCATCAGCATGGCCACTAGCCTCCGGAGTCACGTGGGACGAAGACTCTGGGACCGGAGTCTCCTGGGACGAAGACTCTGGGACCGGAGTCTCCTGGGACGAAGACTCTGGGACCGGAGTCTCCTGGGACGAAGGCTCGGCGACCCGAGGCTCGTCGGCCCGAGGCTCGTGGACCGGAGTCCGAGACGGGTCCAAGTCAGATGGGTCCACCTGAGACGGAGCACTCCTGTGGTCGGGAGAATCTGCTAGGGGTGGCGGCGAGGAAGGCACAGCAGCCTTCCTACCTCTCCCGCCGCCACGTCCACCTCTAGCACCCCTCTTCGTCTTCCCCCGACCTCTCCCAGCCGAAGAAGGAGCGCCCTCCGGTGTCTGCATACTGTGTACCAGCGCTCTCCGGAGGTGCTCGGTCGGAATAATAGCACCCCTCCCAGCACGCGCCGAGGAAGGAGGCTCGGAGCGCTCTCGACCCGCGCCCACCATCTGTCAACACCTGCAATGACAAAGAGTAAGCGAAATTAGTACAACATAAAAAAATTGAATACCTAATAACTAGCAAGTTTCATCGGCACGAAGACCGGCAAGTTTCATCAACAGGAGGCCGAAGAGGTGTCGGGGGTGTCGTGTCTGGGTGTCGGGGTGTCGTGTCGGGGTCGGGGTGTCGTGTCGGGGGTGTCGTGTCTGGGTGTCGTGGTGTAGGGGTGTCGAGGTGTCGGGGTTTCGGGGTGTCGGGGTGTCGGGGTGCCGTGTCGGGGTCGGGGTGTCGCGGTCGGGGTCGGGGTGCCGTGTCGGGGTCGGGCTGTTGGGGTGTCGGGGTGCCGTGTCGGGGTCGGGTCGGGGTTTCGGGGTGTCGTTTTCTTCTACTTCCCCTCTTCTTCTTTTTTTCCTCTTTTTCCTGTTCTTCTTCTTCCTCTTCTTCCTTTTCTTCCTTCTTCTTGTTCTTCTTCTTCTTCTTCTTCTTCTTCTTCTTCTTCTTCTTCTTCTTCTCCTCCTCCTCCTCCTCCTCTCCTCTTTTTTTTCTTCTTCTTCTTTTTCTTCTTCTTCTTCTTCTTCTTCTTCTTCTTCTTCTTCTTCCTCTTCTTCTTCTCCTCCTCTCCTTTAACTAATGCTAGACCTAACTAAATAAGCTAAGTAACCCTAATTCCTAAAATCTTACTAACTACAACTAAACTACATTTTTTACATCTTCTACAACTAACTACAACTAATTAACCTAACTACAACTAAACTAGATTTAACTAATACTAAAACAGAACACAAAAATTACTAAAACAGATAAAAAAGTTATTTTAGGGCCAAGGGACAGTAGGGAAAAGCCTCCCTACTGACTTTCTATAATCAGATCAAACTGCAGTTACATAGTTTTTGTACAAACTAGATAAAAGAGGGGGAGGGGGGTTAGTGAGGGGTTAGATGACAAACCAGAGAAACAAAACTACAAATATACTAATATGAACTACATCAGAGACCACTACAGGGTCTCCACCAGGCTGTTTATAAAGGGAGCTAGCTAGTCTATTTTTTGCTCGGTGGATGAGAAGGTGAAAATCTTCTTTGAACCTTGTGCGCCACGACGCAAAAGATGGATGGATCCCTCGAAGTATTTGTTATTCCTTTCTTTCCAGACCCCCGACGCTTAAATGATAAAAACTTACATGAACAGACGTTCTGCGTTGATGCAACAATGCAAATGTTTCATCCGAGTTGGGCCACGCGATTCCAACGGCATCCCAACACTCCCTGGAAAACGGGCATTTAAAAAACAGATGCATCATGGCAATTCCTCTTCTTCTTTTTTTCCTCTTTTTCCTTTTCTTCTTCTTCCTCTTCTTCCTTTTCTTCCTTTTCTTCTTCTTCTTCTTCTTCTTCTTCTTCTTCTTCTTCTCCTCCTCCTCCTCTCCTCTTTTTTCTTCTTCTTCTTCTTCTTCTTCTTCTTCTTCTTCTTCTTTTTTTCTTCTCCTCCTCCTCTTCTTCTTCTCCTCCTCTCCTCTTCTCCTCCTCCTCCTCTTCTTCTCCTCCTCTCCTTTAACTAATGCTGGACCTAACTAAATAAGCTAAGTAACCCTAATTCCTAAAATCTTACTAACTACAACTAAACTACATTTTTTACATCTTCTACAACTAACTACAACTAATTAACCTAACTACAACTAAACTAGATTTAACTAATACTAAAACAGAACACAAAAATTACTAAAATAGATAAAAAAAATGAAAAAATAGAGAGGGGGAGGGGGCTCACCGGAGTGGGGGAGGTGGAAGCCGACGTTGGTGGAGGTGGAGGAGGCCGACGCCGGCGGTGTAGGTGGAGGAGGCCGACGGCGGCGGCGGTGGGCTGGAGGAGGCAGGGGGTGGCGGCGTTGGAGGAGGGCGACGCGCGGGGACGGGGTGGCACCGGCGGACGGGGATGGTGGCACGGGGCGGGGTGGCGGCGCGAGATGGGGACGGCGGCGCACGCAAGAGAGTAGTGGAGAGAGAGGGGATGGGGGACGGGGCGGTGGGGCGTCGGGGGCGGCGGGTGGCGGGGCGGGGGCGGTGGCGGTGGGGCGTCGGGGGCGCCAGGGAGAGAGAGAGGGGCGGGGTGGTGGGGCGGCAGCGGGTGGTGGGGGCGGCGCGCGTGCGGTGGTCGTCGGGGAGGAGAGGGAGAGAAACAGAGAGAGAGGGGCGGGGTGGGCGCTGCCGTTAGTTAACTCAATTCTTTGCCGTCTGCCCCGCCTTTGCCGTCTGCCTTTTTACTCTTTGTCGTCTGCTAGCAGACGGCAAAGAGGGGGGCCGTTAGGGTTTTTTGTAAGCAACTCGTTAGTGGGCCCACCTCCCTCTTTGCCGTCTGCTGACGGATGGCAAAGTTTCTTTGCCGTCCGCTAGCAGACGGCAAAGAGGTGGCTTGATGGCAAAGATCTTTTTGCCGTCAGCTAGTTCTTTGTCGTCTGTTTTCTGGAAACGGATGGCAAAGAGCTTCTTTGCCGTCCGCCAGCTGACGGCAAAGAACTCGCAGACGGCAAATTTGCTGATTCCAGTAGTGATACGGGGTCACCAAGGTAGAATTCTGTAGAACAGTGTAGTGTGCTTGAGACCAAGAATGCCCGTCCCTACATATTATTGAATTCCCTCCTAGCGTGCCTTTTCTAGTCAGTCTCCCCTCATACCGCGATCGAGGGAGACCAATCGGCTTAAGGTCAGGAATAAAGTCAACACAAAACCCAATGCTTTCCTCTGTTTGATGGCCCATGGAGATGCTTCCTTCTGGCCTAGCACGGTTACGAACATATTTCTTTAAGACTCCCATGAACCTCTCAAAGGGGAACATGTTGTGTAGAAATACAGGGCCCAGAATGCCAATCTCGTCGACTAGATGAACTAGGACGTGCGTCATGATATTGAAGAAGGGTGGTGGGCACACCAGCTCGAAACTGACAAGACATTGCACCAAATCACTCTTTAACCTTGGTAGGATTTCTGGATCGATTACCTTCTGAGAGATTGCATTGAGGAATGCACATAGCTTCACAATGGCTAATCGAACGTTTTCTAGTAGAAGCCCCCTCAATGCAACTGGAAGCAGTTGCGTCATAATCACGTGTCATTCATGAGACTTTAGGTTCTGGAACTTTTCTCTGCCATATTTATTATTCCCTTTATATTCGACGAGAAGCCAGACGGAACCTTCATACTGAGCAGGCATTCAAAGAAGATTTCCTTCTCTTCTTTCGTAAGAGCGTAGCTGGCAGGACCTTCATACTGCTTGGGATCCATGCCGTCTTTTTCGTGCACACGTTGCTGGTCCTCCCGTGCCTCCGGTGTATCTTTTGTCTTCCCATACACTCCCAAGAAGCCTAGCAGGTTCACGCAAAGATTCTTCGTCACTTGCATCACGTCGATTGCATAGCGGACCTCTAGTTCTTTCCAATAGGTTAGGTCCCAAAATATAGATTTCTTCTTCCACATGGGTGCGCGTCCCTCAGCGTCATTCGGAACAGATAGTCTGCCAGGACCCTTTCCAAAGATTACTTGTAAATCATTGACCATATCAAGTATGTCATCACCAGTACGGATGGCGGGCTTCTTCCGGTGATCTTCCTCACCTTTGAAATCCTTTCCTTTCTTTTGACATTGATGATTGGTCGGAAGAAATCGACGATGCCCCAGGTACACATTCTTCCTGCATTTGTCCAAATATATACTATCGGTGTCATCTAAACAGTGCGTGCATGCGTGGTATCCCTTGTTTGTCTGTCCTGAAAGGTTACTGAGAGCAGGCCAATCATTGATGGTTACAAACAGCAACGCTCATAGGTCAAATTCCTCCTGTTCTTTCTCATCCCACACACGTACACCTTTTCCATTCCACAGTTGTAACAGTTCATCAACTAATGGCCTTAGGTACACATCATTGTCATTGCCGGGTTGCTTAGGGCCTTGGATGAGCACTGGCATCATAATGAACTTCCGCTTCATGCACAACCAAGGAGGAAGGTTATACATACCTAGAGTCATAGGCCATGTGCTATGCTTGCTGCTCTGCTCCCCAAAAGGATTAACGCCATCTGCACTTAAACCAAACCATACGTTCCTTGGGTCACCTGTAAAGTCCCCCCACTCTCTCTTGATCTTTCTCCACTGCGACCCATCACCGGGTGCTCTCAACTTCCCGTCTTTCTTACGGTCTTCCTTGTGCCATCGCATCAACTTGGCATGCTCTTTGTTTCTGAACAAACGATTCAACCATGGTATTATCGGAGCATACCACATCACCTTCGCAGGAACCCTCTTCCCGGTGCGCTGGCCCTCAACATCACCAGGGTCATCTCGTCCGATCTTATACCGCAATGCACAACATACCGGGCATGCATTCAAATCCTCGTACGCACCGCGGTAGAGGATGCAGTCATTAGGGCATGCATGTATCTTCTGCACCTCCAATCCTAGAGGGCAGACAACCTTCTTTGCTTCGTATGTACCGTCGGGCAATTCATTGTCCTTTGGAAGCTTATTCTTCATAATTTTCAGCACCTTTTCAAATGCCTTGTCAGATACACCATTCTCTTCCTTCCATTGCAGCAATTCCAGTGTGGTACCGAGCTTTGTGTTGTCATCTTCGCAATTTGGGTACAACCCTTTTTTGTGATCCTCTAACATGCGATCGAACTTCAACTTCTCCCTTTCACTTTGGCATTGTCTCTTTGCATCAACAATGACCCGGCGAAGATCATCATCGGGCACATCGTCTGGTTCTTCCTCTTGATCTTCAGCTTCCCCCATTGCAGCATCACCGTATTCAGGGGGCAGATAGTTGTCATCATCCTCTTCTTCTTCGTTGTCTTCCATCATAACCCCTCTTTATCCGTGCTTGGTCCAAACAATATAGTGTGGCATGAAACCCTTCTCAAGCAGGTGGACGTGAAGGGTTTTCGAGTTAGAGTAATCCTTCGTATTCCCACAGATAGTACATGGACAATACATAAACCATTCTGCTTGGTTGCCTCAGCCACTTCGAGAAAATTATGCAGGCCCTTAATGTACTCGGAGGTCCGTCGGTCACCGTACATCCATTGCCGGTTCATCTGCGTGCATTATATAATGAAGTGTATCAAAAACCATTACAAAACATCATGAATAGAGAAGTGACCAAATTAATAGAAGTTCATCATCACATTAAAACCAAAGTACAGTAGTGACCAAAATAAATACGTAAAGTTCATACATAGTTCTCTAGAGCATCTAATTAAAACATACATTGAAACTATGTAAAACATTTAAATGCAACAACAAATGCGATCATAACCGCAACTAAGGTACCAATTGATCCAACGGCAGAATGATACCAAGCCTCAGTATGAATGGCATATTTTCTAATCTTTCTAATCTTCAAGCACATTGCATCCATCTTGATCTTGTGATCTTCGACGACATCGGCAACATGCAACTCCAATTCCATCTTCTCCTCCTCAATTCTTTTCATTTTTTTCTTCAAGTAATTGTTTTCTTTTTCAACTAAATTTAACCTCTCGACAAGAGGGTCGGTTCGAATTTCCGGTTCACATACCTCCTCGATAAAAACATCTACGTCACGTTGGTCGGCATAATTGTCATACACACTAAATAAAACAAATAGTTATAAAAGATAATATACCACATCCGAATCATAGACAGGACGAGGGCCGATGGGGGCGGATAACAAAACCTTGGCACTATATAATAACAAACAATAATAAAAGTAAGAAAATTATACAAGTATCTATCTAAATCATACAAGTAAGATTTTTTTCTTTTAGAAAGAAGATAAGAACAAGAGGCTCACCACGGTGGTGCCGGTGACGAGATCGACGCGGGCGATCGACGGCGGTGAGGACGGGGACGGGGACGGCACCCTACACATGTGCAGACTCTAAGAAGTTAATTTCAGCTCTAATTGTGCATCTAAATCAAAAGAACTCCCACATACACTCCTCCACTAAAACCCACAAACCACACTTTACTTCTAGAGCATTTGAAATGAGCTAAACTAGCAGTGAGAGATAAAACGATGAAGTCGTTAACCTTTTAGAACACTTGTGTAGTTGGTGCACCGCCAAACCTAAACAAATCTAAGGGAAAAAATGTAGCTTGGAGGTCGAGCTTGGAGAGGAGAAAACTTAAGTGTGGCTGTGGCATTTCATCGAACACCTCATGTGCATAGGAGGTGAGAACAGAGAGCAACACACCTCCCAAACGCCGGCCGGCCAAAAAACAGAGGAGTGAGCGGGCAGGGGCGAGCATATATATAGGCGTTGTATAAGTCCCGGTTGGTGGCTAGCACCGGGACTAAAGCTTCCTCTTTAGTCCCGGTTTCAGACACGAACCGGGACTAAAGGGGCTGAGCGAGGCCGTTTAGTCCCGGTTCGTGTCTGGAACCGGGACTAAAGGGGTTATACGAACCGGGACTGGTGCCTGCCGAGGCCCGGCCGGCGTCCTGGCCTTACGAACCGGGACTGATGCACCCATTAGTCCCGGTTCGTAACACGACCGGGACTAATGCAATATTCTGGCCTGGACCAAAGCCCTGTTTTCTACTAGTGGTTGCAATGCACCTCCTAAGATGACTAACGCACCTAGACGGAGGAAGTAAGGCCCTGACCGGTGGTGCCAACGAGCTAGCGACACACCACATTCAGCAGGCCGCCGAAGCGTTGGCAGTTGCAGTAGCATCACCCATACACAAGTAAGTTGTTCATCATCTGTATGAGTGCCACCTTTTCTTGTTGATTGCATATTCACGGCTATTCTTTTGCATGAAATTGTTGGACTAGTGATTACTTTATGTTAACGTTGATTATGTATCACATTAGAACATGAGGATGAGACATTACTCTGGTTTTACCTTGTCAAATTTCACTAATGTTCATGCTGGGAAGGTGTTTGTGTTTTTGCCCAAACTGCTATATGTATCTATAAACCATAAAAATACTGTTGGTTGTATTATTTGATATTATATTGCATTGTCATGAAGTCATACAAGCCATACAAGCCATACAATTTGAGTGAATTTGTGGCTGCAACAGACAATGTGCACCATGCAAGCGGCAGACTTGGTCGTGAGGCCCATCTTACCCAGTGCGCACTAGGGCCTCTGAAATGTTAGGGCCGGCCCTGCTGCTGAATCACCACTATAGGCGTCGGAGGTGGCACTGGAGTTGAAGCTTCCTCTCCCATGGTGGCATGATCATTACCCGCAGCAGAGTCGTCAGTCTTGCATGTTGGTGTATCAGCTATCTTGCGCTTCTTGGGAGCTTTGGCAACTGGCCTCTCTGCAGGCTTGTAGGGGCTCACCTTGTATCCAGCACGAAGAGCAGAGAGCCTAGCGCTGCGCCTGACATCAGTGTCAACTAGCACCTTAGGCTTGGGCTTGCGAGATCGTTTAGGCTTGATGGCAGGATTAGCAGTGAAGCTGAAAGAGTTTAGTTCCACCTGGGATAGTTTATCACTGACAGAGTTGCCAGTCAGAGAAGTGGCACCATTGGCAGCATTCTGAGGTCCAGCAGCAGCAGACAAGGGATCCTCCAGAGCATGATCAAAACATAAAGCTCGAGCAACAGGGGGCTTCTGGATGGAGACAAACTTGCGAGGTACAGGGCTTGGATGGCAAGTCAGTTTGTTGCACATGCTGGTGAAAGAAAAAGAGATCTCCCAGGACCTCTTGGCCAGGATGACAGGCTGGAAGGACGGCAGAGGCAGTGAAAACCGCGGGATGTCAGAAGCACCAATCAGGGGCAGAATCCGCTCAAAGCTGCGTCTCCACTGGAGCTCAGGAGGGAGGACCGGGCCGAAGACAGTGAGGGCCATCCCAATGTGAACCGGGGGTTGCTGAATCACCGGTGGCTGATAAACTGCAATTGCACCAGCAGAGGAGGAATCTCTGTCAGAGCTATTTACAGGGCCTGAATTCTGCATAACCACAGACTCTTGAGAAGGAACTGGCTGCACTTCATCTTCCTCCAAAACCTCTTCAATGATAACATTATCATGCTGGGCTGCGAACTGATGATCATGATGCCCGTGGTGAGCCATTGGGGGTGGCAACTGGAGATACTACCGGATTGTTTCTCGATTCCTTAACCCTCCAAACGAAACCATTATTTTTTTCCCAAGAGTCGCACGATGATTTAGAATGACCACGGCGAAGGCAAGCCAAACACGTTGGACAGCCCCCCGACATGTGGCCCTGCGACCCACAGATGGTAAAGTCAGCACCTGGGCCACCATATCATCCACCATACGTTCAAAATCAGCAGCAGCCTCCTTTTTTTTTTTTTGAGGCAAAAAAAAAAAGTCATCAGCAGCAGCCTCCTGTGATGACGGATTTGGTGGAGTTGTTGAAGAGGCCGTGGGCCTGTCCGGGATAGCAACATTTGGAGGCCCAACATGGGCATGTGCTGGGCTCGAGGAACGTGGCGGAGTTGTTGCAACCAACCTTGCACCAGCTCGGCAAGAATCACGCTCGACACGATCAGCCAATTTTGGTACAGAACCAACAGTACCGAAAATTATGGGCGAATGAGCGACAGTCCATTGAAGGTTCGCCGGCGGCGAGGTTCTGATGACCACCCGTTCATGTGAAGGAAGATCATAGCCCGCACCAATAACAGTGTCAATGCAATCCTCAGTAGCCGCATAACGATAACCTTTACAAGCCTCATAGTTCTGAAAAGTGGCAAATGATAGCTTCTTCCTAGCAGAATTAGCTGAGCGGAAAGAAGACTTGGCAGGTTGATGATGCATAGCAAGCATGCCAAGGGCAGCACGACGCTTAGAGGGACTGACTAGAATCCATTCAGCATCACACTCAAGCTTCCAACGATTAAACTCACGAATCCAATTAGGCCCACCATGTCCCCATAGATTGAAATGACATTTAAATTGCGGGCAAGAATAGAATCTTAAATCCAAGATGTAAAAGCCAACTTGCTTGCAAGAGACGTTGAAGGAAAAAAGCCTTATCTCGGATGCATGAGACCATGAGCTCAATCGCAGATCCACCAATGGCTGCTTCTAATGTCGCCGCCAGCGAATCATCACTGAGGCAAAAATCATGACGACTGAAGGATACCACCATTGTGAAATGACCAGTATCTTCCGTGGGGTGCACCGTGTACCCCGTAGATCTGAAAACGCCATCCGCAAAAGCTAAACCCCTGGAGAAGTCCAAGCGCAGGGTAGATCCCGAAGAGGAACCCATGGAAGATGGGTATGATATTGATCCAGAGAGGACGCCGGAGAGATTGATCGGAGAGAACCAAGATTTTAGTTGCTAGAAATGGAGATCACCGGTGGAGGGTGGGGGTCGCCGGTGGAAGGTGGGGGGATCGCCATTCCCTTGGGCTAGTCGATATGTTAAGAGGTTTCAATTTGGAAGCTGGATTCGTGCTTTTCAATTTCAGGGTCATTTAGCTCAAAAAAATCAGTAAATGCATGAAAAATGGCAAATGAAGTCAGAAAGGGTTGAAAATTGATGACGTGGCTTTTAATGGTGCATACTGAACGCACAAAAAGTCTGGAGTTGAAATAAGTTTAACAAAATGAAATGCCTTTGTAACAAATGAGTTCTCGTCCGAAAGCTATATACTTCGAAAGAGATTGTCCATTTTGTACGCGAAGTGCATCCAGTTTTTGCCGTAACCCTCTCAACTTTTTAGCACATGCTATGTGGGCGAAATGAAGATACCATGCCAACTTTCAACCTTTTCAGAGTTCATTTGTAGTGCTTTTCAATTTCAGGGTCATTTAGCTCAAAAAAATCAGTAAATGCATGAAAAATAGCAAATGAAGTCAGAAAGGGTTGAAAATTGATGACGTGGCTTTGAATGGTGCATATTGAACGCACAAAAAGTTTGGAGTTGAAATAAGTTTAAAAAAATGAAATGCCTTTGTAACAAATGAGTTCTCGTCCGAAAGCCTGATACTTTGAAAGAGATTGTCCATTTTGTACACGAAGTGCATCCAGTTTTTGCCGTAACCCTCTCAACTTTTTAGCACATCCTATATGGGTGAAATGATGATACCATGCCAACTTTCAACCTTTTCAGAGTTCATTCGTAGTGCTTTTCAATTTCAGGGTCATTTAGCTCAAAAAAATCAGTAAATGCATGAAAAATAGCAAATGAAGTCAGAAAGGGTTGAAAATTGATGACGTGGCTTTGAATGGTGCATACTGAACGCACAAAAAGTCTGGAGTTGAAATAAGTTAAAAAAAATGAAATGCCTTTGTAACAAATGAGTTTTCGTCCGAAAGCATGATACTTCGAAAGAGATTGTCCATTTTGTACACGAAGTGCATCCAGTTTTTGCCGTAATCCTCTCAACTTTTTAGCACATGGTATGTGGGTGAAATGATGATACCATGTCAACTTTCAACCTTTTCAGAGTTCATTTGTAGTGCTTTTCAATTTCAGGGTCATTTAGCTCAAAAAAATCAGTAAATGCATGAAATAATTTGTTTGGACATAATATTTCTTCGCGTTTCAAATGCCAAAACACATAAGTACCCTAACTATTACAAAGATTCCCTTTGGTTTGTCCGAAGTGGGACTTTCCAGATATGTAAGTCCGGAAAGTGATGACAGTGAAGCCGGTCACATCCCAGAGTGGGATCTTTGGGTATAAAACTTTTTCTTCGCGTGTGTCCCTTTGCGCCGTAACCATGGACAATCTTCATCGTTTAACTGGATGCTCGGGTCAATATTCACTGTGAAAGGAGCAATTTCATGAAACTTTTCATAATCTTCTGACATGTCTGTCTTGTCCTCCACTCCCACGATGTTTCTTTTCCCTGAAAGAACTATGTGGCGCTTTGGCTCATCGTATGATGTATTCGCTTCCTTATCTTTTCTTTTTCTCGGCTTGGTAGACATGTCATTCACATAGAAAACCTGCGCCACATCATTGGCTAGGACGAATGGTTCGTCTGCGTACCCAAGATTGTTGAGATCCACTGTTGTCATTCCGTACTGCGGGTCTTCCTTTACCCCGCCTCCTGTCAGATTGATCCATTTGCACCGAAACAAAGGGACCTTCAAACCACGTCCATAGTCAAGTTCCCATATCTCCTCTATGCAACCATAATATGTGTCCTTTGGCCTATTGGTATTTGCTGCATCAAAGCGGACAGCACTGTTTTGGTTGGTGCTCTTTTTATCTTGGGCGATCGTGTAAAATGTATTCCCATTTATCTCGTACCCTTTGAAAGTCAATATAGTCGAAGATGGTAACTTGGACAGCAAGTACAGCTCATCTGCAACAGTGTCGTCATGCATAAGACGTGTCTGCAACCAACCGGCGAAAGTCCCTGTTTGTTCATGTGTAATCCAGTCGTGAGACTGCTCCGGGTGTTTGGAGCGTAGAATATTCTTGTGTTCCTCGATATACGGAGCCACCAAGCCGGAACTTTGTAGAACTGTGTAGTGTGCTTGCTCCAAAGAATGCCCGTCCTGGCATATTACTGAATTCTTTCCTAGCGTGCCTTTTCCACCTAGTCTGCCCTCATGCCGCGATTCAGGAACACCAATCGGCTTAAGGTTAGGAATAAAGTTAACAGAAAACTCAATGACCTCCTCTGTTTCATGGCCCTTGGAGATGCTTCCTTCCGGCCTAGCACGGTTATGAACATATTTCTTAAAGACTCCCATGAACCTCTCAAAGGGGAACATATTGTGTAGAAATACAGGACCCAGAATGGCAATCTCTTCGACTAGGTGAACAAGGACGTGCGTCATGATATTGAAGAAGGATGGTGGGAACACCAACTCGAAACTGACAAGACATTGCACCAAATCATTCACTAACCTTGGTATGATTTCTGGATCGATTACCTTCTGAGAGATTGCATCGAGGAATGTACATAGCTTCACAATGGCTAATCGGACGTTTTCCGGTAGAAGCCCCCTCAATGCAACCGGAAGCAGTTGCGTCATAATCACGTGTCAGTCATGAGACTTTAGGTTCTGGAACTTTTTCTCTGCCATATTTATTATTCCCTTTATATTCGACGAGAAGCTAGACGGGACCTTCATACTGAGCAGGCATTCGAAGAAGATTTTCTTCTCTTCTTTGGTAAGAGCGTAGCTGGCATGACCCTGATACTGCTTTGGATCCATGTCGTCCTTTCCGTGCATACGTTGCTGGTCCTCCCGTGCCTCCGGTGTATCTTTTGTCTTCCCATACACGCCCAATAAGCCTAGCAGGTTCACGCAAAGATTCTTCGTCACGTGCATCACGTCGATTGCAGAGCGGACCTCTAGGTCTTTCCAATAGGGTAGGTCCCAAAATATAGATTTCTTCTTCCACATGGGTGCGCGTCCGTCAGCGTCATTCAGAACAGATTGTCCGCCAGGACCCTTTCCAAAGATTACTTTTAAATCCTTGACCATATCAAGTATATCATCACCAGTACGGTGGCGAGGCTTCTTCCGGTGATCTGCGTCACCTTTGAAATGCTTGCCTTTCTTTCTTACGGGATGCCTGCTTGGAAGAAATCGACGATGTCCCAGGTACACATTCTTCTTACATTTATCCAAATATATACTGTCGGTATCATCTAAACAGTGCGTGCATGTGTGGTATCCCTTGTTTGTCTGTCCTGAAAGGTTACTGAGAGCAGGCCAATCATTGATGGTTACAAACAGCAATGCTCGCAGGTCAAATTCCTGCTGTTTGTGCTCATCCCACGCACGTACACCTTCTATACTCCACAGCTCTAAAAGTTCTTCAACTAATGGCCTTAGGTACACATCAATGTTGTTGCCGGGTTGCTTGGGGCCATGGATGAGCACTGGCATCATAATGAACTTCCACTTCATGCACAACCAAGGAGGAAGGTTATAGATACATAGAGTCACAGGCCATGTGCTATGATTGCTGCTCTGCTCCCCAAAAGGATTAATGCCATCTGCACTTAAACCAAACCATACGTTCCTTGCGTCATCTACAAAGTCCTTCCACTTTCTCTCGATTTTTCTCCACTGCGATCCGTCAGCGGGTACTCTCAACTTCCCGTCTTTCTTACGGTCTTCTTTGTGCCATCGCATCAACTTGGTATGCTCTTTGTTTTGGAACAAACGTTTCAACCGTGGTATTATAGGAGCAGACCACATCACCTTGGCAGGAATCTTCTTCCTGGGGCGCTCACCCTCAACATCACCAGGGTCATCGTGGCTGATCTTATAGCGCAATGCACCGCATACCGGGCATGCATTCAAATCCTCGTACTCACCGCGGTAGAGGATGCAGTCATTAGGGCATGCATGTATCTTCTGCACCTCTAATCCTAGAGGGCAGACAGCCTTCTTTGCTTCGTACATACTGCCGGGCAATTCGTTATACTTTGAAAGCTTCTTCTTTAACATTATCAGCAACTTTTCAAATCCCTTGTTAGATACACCATTCTCTGCCTTCCATTGCAGCAATTCCAGTGTGGTACCCAGCTTTTTCTTGTCATCTTCGCAATTTGGGTACAACAATTTCTTGTGATCCTCTAACATGCGCTGCAACTTCAGTTTCTCCTTTTCACTTGCGCAGTTTCTCTTTGCATCGGCAATGGCCCGACCAAGATCATCAGCGGGCTCATCTGATGCCTCTTCTTCAGCTTCTTCCCCCATTGCCGGCTCAGCTTCTTCCCCCATTGTTGTACCATCATATTCAGGGAACCCATGGCCAGGATAACTGGCTCGCTCGACGTAGCCATAACCCCAAAGACCCCGGAACCTTTGAAGTTCGGGATGGGAACGGGAAACCGAAGCGCAACAAGAACAAGCGCAGGCACAATAATAGTGATGCCGATGACACGGCCGTCAACGCCGGCTTCCGCAATTCCTGCTTTGGGCAGCGGAAGAAGCCTCCTAAAGGCAAAAACGACGGACCCACCCCGCTGGACAAGATTTTGGAGAGAGCTTGCCAGATCCATGGCACTCAGGAGAAGCCCGCCAATCACACCAACCGTAACTGTTGGGTCTTCAAGCAGGCCGGCAAAATCGCAACTGAGGACCACGGCAAGAGCCCACGCAGCGAGGACGAGGATGAGCCTCGTGGTCCGATCGGTGGCGGTCAAAAGAAATTCCCTCCAGAGGTGAAAACAGTAAACATGATCTACGCCACTCATATACCCAAAAAGGAGAGGAAGCGCGCCCTTCGAGATGTCTACGCCATAGAGCCTGTAGCCCCGAAGTATAACCCATGGTCGGCATATCCGATCACTTTCGATCGGCGCGACCATCCGACCAGCATCCGTCACGGGGGATCGGCCGCACTCGTCCTCGACCCGATCATAGATGGGTACCACCTTACTAAAGTCCTTATGGACGGTGGAAGTAGCCTTAACCTGATTTACTCAGATACGGTGAAAAAGATGGGCATAGATCCTTCGAGGATCAAGCCCAGCAACACTACCTTCAAAGGAGTGATCCCAGGCGTCGAAGCCCGGTGCACAGGCTCTGTAAGCCTGGAGGTTGTGTTCGGTTCGCCCGATAACTTTCGAAGCGAGAACTTGATCTTCGACATCGTACCTTTCCGCAGCGGCTATCACGCCCTGCTCGGCCGTACAGCGTTCGCCCGCTTTAACGCCGTCCCTCACTATGCATACCTCAAGCTCAAGATGCCCGGCCCTAGGGGGGTCATTACGGTAAACGGCAACACAGAGCGCTCCCTCCGAACTGAGGAACATGCGTTGGCCCTGGCGGCCGAATTCCACTACACCGATGATTGGCAATCGCCGACATCTGCCGTCAAGGCACCCAAGGCTGGGAAAAGAGCTCGGTCTCAATCCGAGGTACCAGAACCTTCCACTCCCTGTAAATAGGGACTCGCCCCCCATCGCACGGCCCTATTACTGGCAAAGTACGTGCCGAAGATGCACAACTTCGCGCTTAAAATTCCATGGGCAGCGGTGGGGACAAACTATTACGGGGTAGGTGTTCGGCTGGACCGAACTATTACCGTCAACACGTCTTCGGACACTCTACAGGTACCATAAAGTGCCTGCCACAAGGCGTCAAGCTCATCCATACCTCGGCAACTTCTCAAGACCCTTTCTTCAAGGTCCGTTAGCCGAACTAACAAAGCCCATAAAGGCATACACCTCCTTACGAGTCGCAGGAGCAGATAAGCGGCAGGGCACATCAAGGACGTCAGGTCATCTATCAAAGGCCCTTGGTACCAACTCTCCTGTAAAATTTATATTTCCTTAATCAAATACTTGTAAACAGTTGCATCGGCAAATTGGATAATAAGAGCTGTTGAGTCAAATACAGATATAGCATTTTCTTTTCAATGCACCTTTTCGGAACTCTCTCTGTTTTCTCCCTCTTCTTGCGAACCTGTTTGGTATATTGTATGATGCAACCGGCTAATAGACCGGGGGCTCGACTTTAAAAATCGCCCTAATCACAATTTCTTTAAGTGTTCAGCGTCTTGGAATTCCGCTTTATATGCATTGGTTCTGAACTATGTCTTGGGTCAATAGTTGGGTTGCCCGGCTCCTATGCTTGCCCCTTTATGTTCCGCTCGTTCGGCTAAAAGGGCAAAGGGAGCACCGCTGCGATTGTGCTTCCGGCTAGCCTGGTCAAGCGCCTCAGCGGAGAAAGCCGAAAACTGACTGTCATGGTATGTGCGACCGGTCTGCGAATCCGAGCTTAAATAAATCTTGTCAGAGGTTATTCCGTGTCATACGATGGGTTTGGTGTTAGCACAAACCAGTGATATAGGCTTTGGCCACGATTCATCCGAACATCACAAACACCTGGGGGCTCATTGTTGGCTCCCGCACTCCTTTCTCGCGCCCCTATGGCTAAGTGAAAGCAATAAAGCATCATGGTCCGATTGCCTTGTCCGCCCCACACTACCGCCTTCGGGTGCCGATAGTTCGGCTAACGGTTATAGTGCAGTTGGAAAAGACACCTCGTGCAGTATCTACACGAGGGCTGAAGCCGACGACTCACAGCTTTCAGGGTTAACGGCCACAAAGGAGTTATAAAGGATGCAAAACATACAAGACATGATTAAAAACCATGTATTTTAAATTTATACACGCTGACAAGTCTTCGGACATATTACAACATTCTACTCATACTCATTCTCTCTCGTACACTGTGATTCTATGGCCCGAGCACCCTCCATAACCCCGGAGAAGTACAGCTCGGGGCGCCTATGACCCTTTCCAGGAGGCGGAGGAGCTGTGGCTACCTTCAGCGGATCCAGCCCTGGCCAGTGCACCTTGGCCCTCGCAAAGGTCATCCTTGCTCCTTCAATGCAGGAAGACCGCCTCAATGCGTCGATCCGAGGAGTGGCGTCGCTCAGCTTCCGCACTAGGCCGAAGTAATTGCCCGGCAATGGCTCGTTGGGCCACAGCCGGGTCCAGAGATCCTTCAGGGCCGGTTCCGCGATCCGATGTAGCTCCATCAGCTGCTTCAACTGCTCCACAAGGAGAGGAGAACGCTCGGGGGCTTCAAATTGCGCCCAGAATAGCCGAGCTTCATCTTCTTCTCCCCGCGAAGCATAGAACTGCTTTGCGTCCGCTAAGCCCTTCTGGAGGTCCGAGCAGGCGCCTGAGGAACGCCATACCTGGTTAAGCAACTCGAACTTGCTATCCCCGAAGATACACTGCAATGAATACGGCTTACCATCCATGATAGCTTTGGCTTGGCGGAGCTCCTCTTCAAATGACCGCCTATCCACCCGCTCCTTTTGGAGATCGGTTTTCAGGGTGGATAGTTCGGCGGCTTGCTCTTTTCCTTTCAGCTCAAGGACCTCGCACTTTTTGCTGGCGTCCTTGAGCTCCTGTTGAATCTCTTCTACCCGAGCCTCATGCTTGTCGCTTGTGGTTCTCAGGGCGGATAGAGCGGTAGCCCCTTCTTTGGCCGCCGCCTTCTCAACTAAAGCTTCTTGCTTCGCTTTCTCAAGCTCGGCTTTGAGCTTCTCTATCTCTTTCGCCGAGGCTGCGTAAGTATCGACTTATGTTCAGAAACCGTATTGATAGAGCGGTAAAAAAGAGTTTCGATACTCTAATTCGGCTTACCTTGCGCCTCGTCGAATCTCTTGTTTAGAGCATCAAGCTCGTCTTCGGAGCTCTTGAGCTTTCGATTCAGCTCCTCTAGCTCGGCGGCGTTAGTAGCCGCTGCTGTCGACGAAGCCTGTACCACAGAGTTATATAACCATTAAAGAGGTTTACAAACTCCGAACTATCACTAAAATTGACCCTGTGTCCGGACCACTAATGGGCTGTTAGACCTATCCGACCACATATTGTCCGGCACTCAGCTCGGGTATACGGCTATGTTGGACCCCCAGGTAAGTTTTTCAAACTTACCCAGGGCTCGGGGGCTGTCATGTGTATAACAATTACTTAAATAAATCAATATTTCACAAAGTAGGGCATTACTTGGCTTACCTGAAATAAATCAATTTCAGGAGACCGTTGAAGGCCTCCTTCAGTCCGGAATCCACGGACTGAATGCTCCGCAATACCGCACCCATAAGGATGCGGTGCTCACCGGAGATGGAGGCGCTGGACAGAGCCTCCCCCATGGCCGGCCACCCAGTGGTTGGCGGAGCCGGTGGGGATCGGGTAGCCCGATCTCCAGCCGGAGATTGAATCGGTACCTCCGGAGGCATTGTGTGCTCCGGAGATGGCCTCGGAGGAGACTGGACACTTCCATGTCCGGCCTCCTCGATGTTCGGGTGAGTCTTCTCCCCCGGGTCTTCGGTGGCCGAGGTATTAGCCTCGACAATGACGTCGTCGCCTTCACCTCCAGTATTCGGCTCCAAGGAAGCCTGCTGGGATGACACCTCCGTGGCATCCTTCGTAGTGCCCGGAGGAGAAGGGCGCGACGCAGACCCGCTCTCCGCAAGTTCGGCGGGCGGGGTCTCCCCGTCCGAAACTTGATCGGTGGGGAGAACGCGTGGTGGGCTGCAAATTGATGGGCACTCACATGTTAATAAACATTCTAAATTAAGCACCGATGGCTCAGTAGGTCTTCGGATCCTTACCTTCGAGGTGGGGGCTTGACTCTGAGGTTCCTCCGCTGAACCCTCTCGAAGTCCTCGGACTCGGTGTTTGAGTCCGAACTGTCGTCGGACGAGATCACCTGTGTCCGGCGCGGTTTCTTCTGGGCGGGAGGAGCTACCTCCTCCGAGGCGTCCGATGACGCCGCCCTCTTTCCTGTGAGGGGGGAATCGCATCCCCCCTCAGCCTCGTGCTCCTCCTCTTGATTTGAGGAGGCATGAGTCTCTTCGGACGCAGCCCCTGGCTGGTCCCTGTTGCGCAGGCCAGTTCGGCCTGGCTTCTTCTTCTCCTTCTTCTCTGGCGCCTTGTAGGGCGCCACGACGAGCATCTCCAACAGCAGGGGAGACTTGGGGTCTTCGGGCTGTGGAGCCGGACACTTGATGCCCGTGGCTTTGCTCAACCATTCCTGCGAAAGGTAATCGGAAAATGCTTAGACTATCTCTGAGAAGACAGAACCGGTGAAATAACACTACACTATACCTCCGGTGCGGGCTTGATGGCGCTCAAGCCCTTGTCCTCCTTCTTGCCTGGCCAGTTCTCCTACACTTTGAATAGCGCCTTCCATAGTTTCTCCCGCGTAGTGCGGAAGAGTTGACGAACTGTAGGGTCGTCGTCAGTTCGGTAATCCCACATAGGAGAGCTCCGACGCTGGCAAGGGAGGATGTGCCGCCGAAGCATGACCTGGACCACGTTGGTCAGGCCGATTCCCTCCCTGATTAGGGAGGCGATGCCCCATTGCAGGTCCTCCACCTCTGTTTCCGACCCCCAGTCGAGACCCTTCCTGACCCATGAGGTCAATCTGGTTGGGGGGCCGGACCTGAATTCGGCAGGAACAGTTCCGCATTCAGCAGGAACAGTTCCGCCTTCCTCCTCCTTTGGCTCGGTGATGTAGAACCACTCCCTCTGCCAGGCTTTGATGGTGTCGATGAAGGTGTCGGATGGCCACACTACGCGCGGAAGCTTGCCGATGACTGCCCCATAGCAGTCCGCATGTGCACCGGCGACGCACTTCGGCTTGATGTTGAAGATCTTGAGCCACAGTCCGAAGTATGGCTCGACCCGCAGGAATGCCTCGCAGATAATGATAAAGGCAGATATATGCATGAAAGAGTTCGGCGGGAGGTCGTGGAAGTCGAGCCCATAGAAGAACATAAGACCCCTCACAAAGGGGTGAAGTGGGAAGCCTAATCCCCGGATGAAGTGTGGGACGAAGACCACCGTCTCGCCTGATTTGGGGGTGGGGATCACCTGGCCCTCCTCTGCAGCTCGGTGGAAGACATTGGCGGGGAGATAGCCGGCGTCCTTGAGATCTCGGATGTCCTGGTCTTTGACCGTGGAAGCCTCCCATTTGCCGCTGGCCATGGCTGAGCTCGGAGGGGGAAGAATGGAAGACTTAGATCTGGGCTCTGGGAGCTCGGGAATATCGGGAAGCAGGAGGTGAATGGGGGATGCGGATAAGCCTTCGGGTTTCCTTCCCCTTTTTATTAAAGATTATTGCCGGTTAGCCTCCCTTCGCGGCGCCGTGAATCCTTCCGCTTCCCGAGACATGCGTGCCGTTGTGCGCGATTAAACATATCCCGTGTAAAACGGGGCACGATCTGTGCATTGATAGATCGTGCAGGTGGAAACGGCCTCGAACCGCGAATCGAGTCTTCACGACTTGTTTAGAGGTCGTGGTGGGCCGTGGCTTTTCGTCTGAAAAGTTGTCAGAAGATACTATTGGTTCTCTGACGTTTGACCTTCAAAGCCGAACTACTCATGGTGTGCGGACGGTCTATGATCGGAAACATTACGCGTCGATAGAGGCCGAATTATAGCTCGGGCCGATCACTGTTTGGAGAAAGGAACTCGCCTCGCAAGCCGAACACTCTGATCACTCGAAGCAGCTGGAGCCTGGACCCTTGGCGTTGGAGGCTAGTTCGGGGGCTACTGAGGGAGTCCTGGATTAAGGGGTCCTCGGGAGGCCGGCCTATGTCTTATGGGCCGGACTATATGGGCCACTTGCCGAATACTGGAAGAATAGAAGACCTCTTCTCCAAGAAGGAAGCTTCGGGAATCGTGGATTGTCCTCCACGTTTGGAATAGCGAATAGGCATGTTTATCCCTTCGACGTGTAACCGACCATGTGTAAACCCTAGGGACCCCGGTGTCTATATAAGCCGGAGGGTTTTAGGATGTAGAGGAGGAGAACTCATCTAGGGTTTAGTTACTCGATCTCGTGGTAGATCAACTCTGTAATCCCCATATACTCAATACAATCAAGCAGGACGTAGGGTATTACCTCCATAGGAGGGCCCGAACCTGGGTAAAACCTTGTCCCCTTTGTCTCCTGTTACCATCGATCCAAGTATCACAGTTCGGGACCCCCTACCCGAGATCCGCCGGTTTTGACACCGACAACCGAAAAGACCAAATTAATACAAGTTCATACATAAAGTTCATACACACTTGTTCTCATAGAACAACATACAAACTCTCTAGCTAAAGCATTTAAATGCAACAACAAATGCGATCAAGATCGCAACTAAGGTAACAATTGATCCAATAGCATAGTGATATAAGCCTCACTATCAATGGCATATTTTTTAAATTTTCTAATCTTCAAGCGCATTGCATCCATCTTGATCTTGTGATCATCGACGACATCGGCAACATACAACTCCAGTTTCATCTTCTCTTCTTCAATTCTTTTCAATTTTTCTTTCAAATACTCGTTTTCTTTTTCAACTAAATTTAACTTCTCGACAAGAGGGTCGGTTGCAATTTCCGGTTCACATACCTCCTAGATAAAAATATCTATGTCAACTTGATGGGCATAATTGTCATAAACACGAAATGAAACAAATAGTTATAAAAGAGAATATACCACATCCGAATCATAAACCGGACGAGGGCCCACGGGGACGGATATCAAAACCATGCCACTATGTATAACAAACAACGTACGGGTTAGAAAATTATACAAGTAACTATCTAAATCACACAAACATGATTTTCTTTTTATAAAAAGGATAAGAACAAGAGGCTCACCAAGGTGGTGCCGGCGACGGGACGGTGCGGGCGATCGACGGTGGTTAGGACGGGGACGGAAAGGCACTAAGTAAACCACACCTACACATTCAAACTAAGAAGTTAATTTGAGCTCAAATTGCATATAAATCAAATAAACTACCACATATAAATACTCCCAAACTAAAACCCACAAATCACTATACTTATAGAGCATTGCAAGAGCTAATCTAGCAATGAGAGATGAAAGGACAAAGTTGCTAACCTTTGTGAACACTTGGATGGATGGGGTGCCTCCAAATCTTGACAAATTTTGGCAAAAATGGAGGATGAGCTCGAGGAAGAGGGGAAGAACAGAGAGGAGAGGAAAGGGGAAGAATAGAGAGCTCGGGCTGGATGAAGGGTTTATATAGGAGCATCTTTAGTCCCGGTTCGTGACACAAACCGGGACTAAAGGTGAGCCTCTAGTACCGGTTCGTGACACGAACCGGGACTAAAGGTGATCGTGGGGCCCCAGCCTGACACCAGCCTGCCACCACCCCTTTAGTCCCAGTTCGTGTCACCAACCGGTACTAGAGGTTCAACACGAACCGGGACTAATGATGCCCGCCCCCCTAGCCTTTGGAACCGGGACTAATGGTCACATTAGTACCGGTCTGTTTCCAAACCGGGAATATTGGGGCTCACGTAAAGTCCTTTTTCTACTAGTGTGATTTATTGTTTTTATTGTCCCGGTTTATTCAGATGTATTTGCTTTAGATTACAATTCATGTACTGTTTTGGTTTATGGTTTGGATGGGCTAATGTTTCTGGTGTACTCAGGTGTTGTTTCGTTTCACTGGTTTTACTGTTCCGGGTCGAGGAAGGAGGAGTCTAAAAAAATTGGGTTTTTTTTCTTGGTTTTCCTTCTGGATTACTGTTCACATGAATGCATAGTGCTGGTTTATTGTTTTTGTTGTCCCAGTTTATTTGGGTGTATTGCTCTGGTTTACAATTCGGTTATTGTTTCGGTTAAAAATATGTTGGAACACCTTAAACTTTAAAAATAAAAAAGAATGGAATCTCATAACGCCACCCATTATTATATGAAACTCGTGTGAAATTATAGTGTATGTATGTTTGTTATGGTGCATATTTTAATATTTTTAAATATGTTGAGACAGATACACACTACAGGAATCAGCTAATTTGCCGTCTGTGGAACTCTTTGCCGTCAGCTTTTCGTCAGGGCTAACGATAAAGACTACTTCGCTGTTTGTAAAAAAACAAAGCATGACTTGGAGTGTTGGGCTGAGACCAACCAATTGCGTGTAAATCACCATTAGGCATTTAAAGAATCCAAAAAAAAGAAAAAACAAAGCCTTGCTGGTTAGCTCTTTACGTAATTCTTCGATCTAAGCAACACAAAAATAAAATTAAAAAAAGAGACCAATCCGCTGCTGCCTTAGTATATGTGTATGTGTATATGTAATTTTTTTTTAATTGATATGTATATATTTTTCCCTGAAGCTACTGTTCAGAACTAAATACTGTTCATGCATGACTACTTTTCGAACTCAGCCACTGTTCACTTACGGTACTGTTCGTGGGGAGGAGTACTGTTCGTTGGATGGGGACGTGGCACTGGGCTGAACAATAAAATGTACAGTAGACTGAAAAAAATTCAAAAAAAAGAGAAGAAGAGAAAGCTTCCCGCTTTAGTATCGTTACTTACTTATGTTAGAGATAATCACGATTAGGGCATCCAGTCCGGCACGGACTTGGAGTTGTCGCCGAGTCTGCTACGTGTAGGTTAGTTAGCACTCCTTGTAACTCAGATCAATCAAAGCAGTAACCTAAATTCTAATAAGTGCAGCTGCACTTTTTCACGCTCGCGAGCACACCCCGTGTCAACCGTTCGATCAACGCGATCGCGCGCGTGGATCACGACCAGGTGAAACCAGGTGGAACCTGGTCGGGGCGAACCGACCGAAGCGATCCAAACGCTACGCGTGGGCGGGGCCCGCCATTAACTCTGTCTTCCCCCCTCCCGCAATGGCACTCACCCTCATTCGACGCGGTGGGCGGCTCCTCCTTCCTTCGTCGCCCAAATCACCACCAAAATCGCTGCCGCCCAAATCCGGCTCGCCGCAGTCGAAATCATTGCTCTCGGGAGGGGTTTGGCAGCGCGGGTGGTCGGCGCATCGAGTTGCTCTCGCGCGCGGCACGTTGGCTGCAGCAAGCGGCTCTCGCATGCGAGCTCGGCGACCGCGCGAAGCGGAAGTTGCGGAGGTGGAGTGGATCGCCGGCGCCGCTCGCGCACGGCACGGTGACCGCGTGCAGCGGCTCTCGCACGGGAGCTCGGCGTCGCGTGGAGCGGCAGTTTTTGCGGGGGAACTAGGCGGAGTGAGGTCGCCGGCTTCGTCGTCGTCGTGTGCTTGCGAGGGGAAGGTTCACCTGTGAAATAGGAGGTAAACGCCCTGCCCGCACTTTGGATTTCGCGTTTCCCGGTGGCTCGGTGGTTCTCGCGGTGGTTGTTAGGGTAGGTACAGGAGATCCATCTCGAATTCGTTCATTCCCGTGTCCAAAGCGCGTCACGGAGTGGTCAAACTTGGGTTCTAGTGACAGGATAGGAGCGTAGGGGTGTTGCTGCACATGTTGAACTTGGGTTCTAGTGACAGGATAGCAAGCAACTTTATGCTCACAATCAGACAAGTTTCGGTAATGCTATGGGGTGGGGTAGCTGTGAGTTAGGGGATTTTCTGGTGCCTATGGGTGTTTTTTGGTAGCAGGCAAGTTCATGTTGACCTTCAGGCAAGTTGCTGTGATTTGGGTGGGCAGTTGCCAGGTAGGGTTTGGTGATGTGGATAGCTTTGGTTTTTGGTAGCAGGCAAGTCCTATCTGTTCACGAGGCAAGTTTGGGTGTGTTTTGGGGGGCAGTGTTGCCAGCTAAGGCTTTGTGTTGTGGGATAGCGGTGTTTTTGGTAGCAGGCAAGTCATACCTATTCATGAGGCAAGTTTGGGTGTATTTGGGGGGGCATTTGCCAGCTAGTGGCCTGGTGCTGTGCGATAGCGGTGTTTTTGATAGCAGGCAAGTCATACCTGTTCATGAGGCAAGTTTGGGTGTCATTTGGGGGGCAGTTGCCAGCTAGTGGTCTGGTGCTGTGGGATAGCGGTGTTTTTGGTAGCAGGCAAGTCATACCTGTTCATGAGGCAAGTTTGGGTGTCATTTGGGGGGCAGTTGCCAGCTAGTGGTCTGGTGCTGTGGGATAGCGGTGTTTTTGGTAGCAGGCAAGTCATACCTATTCATGAGGCAAGTTTGGGTGTATTTGGGGGGGCATTTGCCAGCTAGTGGCCTGGTGCTGTGCGATAGCGGTGTTTTTGGTAGCAGGCAAGTCATACCTGTTCATGAGGCAAGTTTGGGTGTCATTTGGGGGGCAGTTGCCAGCTAGTGGTCTAGTGCTGTGGGATAGCGGTGTTTTTGGTAGCAGGCAAGTCATACCTGTTCATGAGGCAAGTTTGGGTGTCATTTGGGGGGCAGTTGCCAGCTAGTGGTCTGGTGCTGTGGGATAGCGGTGTTTTTGGTAGCAGGCAAGTCATACCTGTTCATGAGGCAAGTTTGGGTGTCATTTGGGGGGCAGTTGCCAGCTAGTGGTCTGGTGCTGTGGGATAGCGGTGTTTTTGGTAGCAGGCAAGTCATACCTGTTCATGAGGCAAGTTGTAGGCAAGTTGTGTGGTGTGGGATGTGCTTTACGCTTATGAGGTTGTACTAGCTGTAGGCAAGTTTTTTATTGAGTTCAGCCGCATGAGTGGCTTAACGTATCGGCGTTGCTTTTTTCTTGTTCTAATTCACACAGTTCTGCACACTCACCACCATGGTACTGAAATGTGTTTTGTTGGTGCCATGTCTCTTGAATATGTTGCCTGACGACTAGCATAAACTTATATGCATCTAGCCCAAAACTTGACTGATAAAGCCAAAAACTTGCCTGACAAATCTATTCACAGATCTGTATTAACTTGCCCACAAAAAAAAACAGTAAACTTGCTTACCAAAAAATGCATGGTTTTTATGCCTACAGCACAATCAACCAACCAATGCCTTGAATAATTCATGAAAAACAAACCTAGAAGAAAGATTTTTTTTTGCCTGGCAACTAGCATAAACTTGTATGCATCTAGCCCAGAACTTGCGTGACAAAGCGAAAAACTTGCCTGACAAATCTGCTCACAGATCTGTATAAACTTGCCCACAAAAATAATAGAAAACTTGCTTAATGCATGGTTTTTATGCCTTTGGCACAATCAACCAACCAATGCCCTAAATAATTCATGAAAAACAAACCTAGAATAAAGATGCTTTTTTTTGCCTGGCAACTAGCATAAACTTGTATGCATCTAGCCCAGAACTTGCCTGACAAAATGAAAAACTTGCCTGACAAATCTGCTCATAGATCTATATAAACTTGCCCACAAAAATAACAGAAAACTTGCTTAATGCATGGTTTTTATGCCTTCAGCACAATCAACCAACCAATGCCCTGAATAATTCATGAAAAACAAACCTAGAAGAAAGATGCTTTTTTTTGCCTCGCAACTAGCATAAACTTGTATGCATCTAGACCAGAACTTGCCTGACAAAGCCAAAACGAAGATCTGCTCACAGATCTGTATGAACTTGCCCACAAAATCACAGGAAACTTGCTTATCAAAATCCATTGTTTTCATGCACAGGTGCAATGGCAGAGGAGGACAATTTTCCTTACCTTCTAGGTGGCTTCAATGGCCGAAGAGGGGAAAGGAGAAGGGGTTAAGAGGTGGGGACATCATGGTTAGAAGCGTTGGAGGTGCTGCTATCGCGACTTAGAGGTAGGGGAAGAAACGAGAGGGAGGAGAGAAGGGTCTGGAGTCATCCATGGTGTTCTAGATCCATGGAGAATGGAGACCTGAGGGGAAGAAACGTGAGGAAGGAGAGGAGGGAGGCGATAGATAGTCATCGTAGGCAATTTACAGGTGATGCTAGGCAACTTGGTGGTCATCATAGCCAACTCAAAAAAAATATCGGGATAATAGGTGACCATGATACACAACCTAACCAAAAGTTACCTACTGTAGTACAAATATTTGCCTCTCCGTGGCACCAAAGTTCCATAAGAAAAAAAAGTACATCGAAACATACCCATATGGGATCTAGTTTTAAAGAGCTCGTCGTTAGAAACCTACCGGTGAAAACGGATCTTAATTTTGGCGCTCGGCTTAAAAGTTATAACTTTTTAAAAAAAAATTGAACACGAAAAATAATTACACATGGAACAAGATCTTTTCTTTCTAGAAGTGGATTTTCCATCATAGTATTAGGACAAAAACTTACCCTTTTTAGCTGTGTGCTAAGGAGCGCTAGGGAGCACACGTGCGCTCTCTAGTCGCGTCCAAGCAGTAAAGAATCAGGAACGTTCCTGTGGCTATCCAAATCTCGCCTACGTGCGTTTGTTTCCGGCGGCTGGCTGTTGTGTAGGCGTGTGTGTGTTTGGCGTTGCTTACGGAACGATCGATCAGGAGCAGACTAGCTAGTACAAGCTAGCTTTGCACTACGGCGGCAGCTCGGCGTAAAAGGAACTTCGTCGAGTTCGGTAGCTAGCGTTGGTTCGTTGTTGCCGTCGTCGTCGTCACGTGTCGCCGTTGCCGGAAGTACTCGGCATCGGAACTGGGCCAACACTAAGGGCTTCTTTGATTCAAAGGAATTCTATAGTGTTTTTGGAGGATTGAGATCCTTAGGAAATTTTCCTACATTGGTTCTATGGAATCTTTTGTACTACATTTCATACGAAATCTAACATCCACTCTAACCTTTTTTTACAATTCCTTTGTTTTTCCTGTGGCATCAAACACTCCTTGCTAATCCTATAGGGTTCATATGGACATGCCACTCCGACCCTGTACTTTTCCTATTCCTGCGTTTTCAAAATCCTACGAATCCAAGAGGCCCTAAACACATTCATTCAAGGGATACGCGTGTCTATCTGAGCATTCCAGAAGCACTTCGTCGGCATACACTGTCAGATCGGTAACGTCACCGATGAGCGTGTCACGGCTGGCCATCTGTAACCCGACCTTGTGCGCCAAGCTGCATCGAAGTACGCCATCGACCTCCAAAAGGTTCTACGCCATCATGAGGAAGTACACGCTCCACGAGGATGGGGAGCTCCAACAGCGAAACAAGGCGCTGGCTACCACGAGGCAACTTAAGCCAACCCACGAAGATACCCAACCACATCACCGCGGTAATCGAGCACTCCAAATCCACCTGGTGGGTGGAGCTGAGACCGCGGTCGTGGGCCAAATCACCAAGAACTTGAATGCAACAGCCAAGATAGGAGGTTTCAAATTTATGATATACATGGTTTCAATTTTCACAAATAATTGGCTAAATTTTTGTGATGAGTGGATTTTGTGTAATGTTTCAGATCTCAATTGTTGTATATTCTCATATCAAAATCCCTCATATCATGATCCATCTAGCCACTTTCATGTCCATTATGCATGATTACTAGTTTCCACTCATTTTTATTATGATCATTGCATAGTCTTTAGTTTTTATTATTTTTCTTGGTTTTGTTGTGTGTGTGTAGGAGATTTGGAACTCCCATGGACTTAGCACGATGAAAGGAACCAAGTTGGAATCAATCCGGAGATGTTATGGTCTCCAAATACAAGGCCTATGGAGAGTTTGACAAAAGGAGATTTCCCAACGAGCCCAAATAGAAGACCCAATAGCAGGTGATTGTCGGGCTCGTCCATACGAATCCAACGAGCACAAGAACGCCCAAATCGGATTTCATCTGAGGAAATGGCGAGGAAAATATGAAATACCGTGCAGCTTCCAGAAGGGAAGACAAGGCGCGGTACGACCGCACACGGTCGTACCGGCGGTCATACCAGGTGATCGGGGCAACGAATTTTGCTATAACTTCCATGATTTTTCACCGATTTCATCTCTATTTGTTCCTACGGGATCCTTGGAGGTCAACGAGGGTATTGGGAGAGGTTGAGACTCCTCTAGAGCCCTTGGATCAAAGAAGAAGAGGTGGATCCACAGAGGAGACCCATAGAGACCGGTTATATATACAACACCAACCCTAGCCGCCGTCTCTCTAGCCAGCATTCCACCACAACTACACCACGAGCCTCCACACCTCCATTGCTGCACCAATATCATCTCCACCATAGAGCAATGGCCAAGACAAGGAAGAAGGAAGAGGGAGTCTCCACCAATGCCCTGCATCGGCCGAAGGGGCGGTGCCATCTCCTCCACTGGCGCCGTGGCCTTCATCACCATCATCACCATGCCTCTCTCCTTCCCCAACATGATGTTGGCTTGTAACTTGACCCTAACCTTTATGTTCATTACATACATGTTTGAGTAGTTTCCTAATTCTCCGGGATATGGAGGAACCCTAGTATTTATATGAGCCGAACTCCGATAAGATATTTGATCTTTGTGATATGGTTGTGGTAATGTTCTTCATGATATTGTACAAACGTCGATTGCATAATATTTAGCCCTTGTGGACTTGAACGATATTACGACCATTGCAAAGCGGGGTTAGAGGTGCAGCGGTGACAGAATCCACCTCTCTCCTGAGCAGACCATTGGCAAGGGAATAATGGAGACCCATATGCCTTATGCCATATCCACAGGGAGACCCTTAATTATCATCGTACTCCGCCGGTAGGTATTGGAGAGATGGTAGTGGTGTGCGTGATACGGAACCGCGGTTGTATGTAAGTATCTTATTATTGGCTCCGCCCTCACATACACATATGCCATAGATTACGTATCTGAAAAGTGACTACGTATAGTTCTTGCAGGTGCCTGGACCTCCCTCAGAACACCTTTCCATCGTTTGCAGAAAACCTCTCTAGTTCCTTCACCGTCAGTCTTAGTATTTACTTTATGTTGTAGTTCATACTTAGTTAATTCCCTTGTTTACTATATTTCTAGCAACCAATGGAATAGACTATTTTTAAACTACAGTTTGGGTGCGAACGCAGCAGTGTATGAGACCACGTAGTTGCGGGCCTGGTAGTTGCCATCCTTTGGCTCCCCTGGTTTGACACCTAAACCGGGTTACAACACTACGCACGAAGTGTGCATCAATTAGCCTTGTGCACTTACAGGACATCAAGCTATTTTCTTGCACCGTTGCCGGGGAGCATAGCGCTTGGTCATTGCCTTCCCATTCACACTTAGTTTATTTTTGTTTGTTGCTATTTATCTTACCATTTTTGTTTATACCAAAAAGAAGAAGAAAATTCTGCTAATCATGTCTTCTGAGACGACTATTCAGGAACATATGCAACTTGCAATGGAGGAGAAGAGAGACATGAGTCTACCACGTTTGGCTACAAATGATGCGACGATAAAAGAATGGTTAGATTTGGTGAATGATCATTCATCCTTGATATGTGCTTCATATCCATTACCATGTGAAGACTGTGAATCCGAAGAGTATATGAATTATCAATGCGAGTATAATATCGATCCAGTATTAGCAAATTATAATAGTGGAGATAAATGCAATGCTAGTATGGAGGTTATATAATTATTAGTACTTCTTGCAGGTTCCAGTGAGGTGCTACATCGAACAAGGAACATAAAGGTGGAAAACATGTTACTTAGTAGGATCTATAATATGGTGCATCCCATTCACTGCTTTTTCTTAGCTAATTTCTTTGATAATTCATTAGTAGTCAATGGTCAAGAGCGGATTGCAACTGCCAGGGAAGAAACGAACCTTTTGCAGGACTAACAGAAAAATGAAGAGAAGGATGTAAACCGTGAAGAACACATGGTCTCTGTTGATACGAAGACGAAAGAATTGTTGGAACGGGTGGTAGAATTTGCATCTATATGATGTATCTCGTAACATGAAACTTGCGATCAATGCGGATCCGCGCACTTAAATTTTCAATGTAAGTCCGAGCCCTACCCCTTAATAGTGTCCTTCAATAATAATCCTAAATGTAATGCTAGCAGGGAAGTTTGGGAATTCGTACTAACTACAGGTACAATTGAGGTGCTACTCAGAGGTGCATCAAATATCCGAGAGACTATAAATAGAACCTCACTTGAAAAGGTCCGTCGTAATATGCAATCAATTCTTCACTATTGCTTTGAAAATTTCTGTGATAACCCTTATGCAAGCCCGTATAAGAAGTCCTTTGCTGAGGTTGGATATCAAGAACTTATGGAATCACAACTTTTGAGTGGTGAAGTAAATGAGCATCAACAAGAAGAGCCTCCGATGCAAGAATTGGTAAGATCAAACGATAAAATCCATACTTGCCAAACCAACTTGCAGGAAAATAAGGAGGTTGACAAAAAGCAGCAGATTCAACATGAGCAAGTGTGTTTAGGAAATGAAGAATTCAGCAAGGAAGGAAAGGGGGAGAAACGAATTCACCCGCTCATATCCTCCATTTTTTACAGTAATTTTCCGCACACAAATAATATGTTCTTTCATGATGCCTGTTACTCTAGTGATGAATCTTATGATGTTCAAATGCTTAATGATAATTCTCAAGAGGACCTTTATCCGGTTGATCATTGTCCAGATATTCTCCAGCAGTTCCTTGCTATGCATCTTGTTATACTAATATACAGGGATAAGAGTGTTATGATGACTCTAATTCGGATGAACTTGATGCTAATGAACTTGAAGTGCAGAAATATTCCTCTCAAATTGACGCACCTATTTTGGCTATTAATGGCGCACTATAGGTGCGCCACTATTAACACGCCATTAGTAATAAATAGTAATGGCGCACCTCTGGTGCGCCATTACTATTGCTACAGGTGCGCCACTACTATTGCTACAGGTGCGCCACTACTAACCCTTAGGTGCTCCACTGGTATTCCGTCCAGGTGCGCCACTAATAGCCTTATAGGTGCGCCACTAGTAATAAAGGAAGGTGCGCCACTAATAAGGGCTGAAATGCGCCACTAGTAATGTATTTGGAAAACAAAAAAAAATACAAATTTACAGAAAACAACCTATAAGGAAAAATAATTTAAAAACAAAAAATGAAATAGAATCATATTTTTTATTATAGTAAGAATATTACAATGTCTTTACAAGTATCCAATAAAAGGAAAATTGCAAGGAAATAAAAGAAAATCCTAAAACTAATCTTCTAGTAATCTTTTCTTCTTTTTCTTCACTTTATCCCTGCAAAGTGTAACAAAATAAACAGAAAGACAAACAAACTATTTATAACCGATGAAAGTTGGAAGTGGATATGCTTTAACAGAAGGCTAGTACATTAAAATACATACAAATTATAGGTTGCAATATTATGCAGCATAACATACACATTGTTTCTTCTTCCAATGCATAAGATGCTATACCAATCTAGTTTTATCCAAAAAAATATAAAAAAGCTCATTAGGATAGCAGTAGTAAAAGAACAGTTTCATCTAATTTAAATTAAGAGAAAAGGTTCTTTTAATTTAAATTAAAAGAACAGTTTCAGTTAATTAAAATTAAAAGAAAAGGTTCTTTTAATTTAAATTAAAAGAATAGTTTTAGTTAATTTAAATTAAAAGAACAGTTTCAGTTAATTTAAATTAAAAGAAAAAGGTTCATCTAATTTAAATTAAAAGAAAAGGTTCATCTAATTTAAATTAAAAGAACAGTTTCAGTTAATTAAAATTAAAAGATGAAATTCTGATACAGCACAACACTACCCCAGGAACACACATCTTCAAACATGGATTTCTTGTATGTAGCAGGCAGAAGGAAAATGACAAGACATTGGTTAATATAAAGTGAAGAATAAGGTACTGCATCAGCTTTGAGAAAAGATAGCAATAAGAGATAGCAGGCTACATTTAGGATAATGATATAAAGAAAGAACTCAGAGTTATACTAACAATATCCAATGCTTGCAGACATTGGTTATTGGTACCAGGTTAAAGGAATCTATCTTTCCAAATATTAAACCCCCGTCAACTAGTCTACGATAGCTTAAATATCAGCGCCTCCATCCATCTCATAGCAAGTGGATGACTTGCAAAAACACTAATCCACCAGGCTGACAGGAACATACAGACCGAAGCCCAACTCGGTCAAGTCAGCGACAGACGGCGATCCCTTATTCGACAGAGAATACCATGAGCAGCCATTTAGAAATGGATGCACTCACAAAACAACAAATCATTGTGATAATATCACAGGACTAACTAGCAGAGTCTATAAGGTGCAAACAGTGATGGTACTCAAGTGGCGGGACTCATCCATCATCCATAGTCCGTCTGTACATTTGTGTGCATAATAATTAATTGATCTAACTGAGTGCTGAGTGCTACACGAGTATATCATTTTCTAACAAAAAAATCAACACTATGTAATCATGATTCTGCGGAGAAATTTTGTATGATAGGTCTTACATTGACAGAAGACGAATTGCTGGAGGAGGGGAGCACCATGTACATGCAAAGATTTTTTAACACAATTGTTAGACAAAAATCAAATTAATAGCTGGTCATGTCATCGAAGGGATACAGAAAAGTGTATGGGCTCGCAATCACCCAAAAGTGTATGGACTGAAGTAGTGAGTAAATACACTAAAACATGTCTATACATCTGATTCGGAAAAAAGTTAGAACATCTTATATTTGCAAATGGAGGGAGTAGTTCTTTATGACGTAATTGAAATGGAAATCACCCAAGTTCAATGATTTCAGTTGTGGCTGAATTCTTCTCGAGATGGAACATGACTCAAACTTTTCTGAAGCTGAACCGACATAATGTTAGAAACGCAGACTTTTTTTCCCCTCAATTCAAAAATATCTTTTGACGGTCCAAGCCCAAAATTAAGCAATGGAATTTGGTTTTATTCTACATCAGTTTGGACTACTGATCGAATTTTTTGTGTGCAGAATTTCATAGGAAAATGACGTGTGAAAGATACAAGATGATCATACCTCAGGATGTTTCCTGAAGAAGTCGACAAGCCTCTGCCTGAACATCCTTCTCAAAGTAGAGTAGCGGGTTTCCCCCTTCTGCATCGCACTGTCCTCAACTGAATCAACCAATAGGTTCACCTGAAGATCCGGCTTCATGCAGCAAGTCTTGTCATCGCGCAAAAGGATCTTGTTGATGACAATAGCCTTGCATTATGTACTTGAGCTGCGCGAGATGGCCATAGGTAAACCTCCTGCAGACAGAATTGTGTAAATTAGAGACTGGATTATGTACATCAAAGACAGCAGCAATCATCTGATTATTTTGTCAGAAGAGGCCAGTACCTCCCAGCCAAGTTCTGAATGCTAGCATAGATGTTGGGGAATGTTGCCTTGGATCCCTTCATGCGGAGGAGCCGGGTGGAGCTCTCGAAGCAGTTGAAGAACTCGCAGAGAATCTCATAGCTGATCATCAATGACATAAACCAAATTAGAAAACAGAAATAGTGCAGTAAAAATATGCTGGAAATTATCAGGGTGAATTTTGCATCTAGATAACGATTCTAATCATGTAATGTCAGTTGCAGAAAATTGCATCACAGAAACAAAATGTACAGATTGTTGTTGGTTTTACTAAAACGGTGATGGTCTGAAGCTAAGTAAAAGGATTCAATTTGGGGACGTAAACAAGAAATCAGAGATAACTGAATTAACACATTACATTGGTTGTGAGAGTTTGAGCGTAATTTACTAGTTCAGTTAACTTAAGACTCACATCCCAGGGTACATGCATGCAGCCCAGAGATAATAGCATGTGCTTCACTTATGTAAAAAAGGCATCAAATAGGAAAAAGAGATCGAGTGGAGTGTTTGATCTACTAGATGACCCGTTGCGCCCATGGCGCAAATAGCATAGGCGAGCCGAGCATTGTAAGCATGTGTATGTGACAGTCTAATAGGTATAATTTTATCTGATTATATGGCATCATGATTCATCAGAAGGAAGTAATTACATGACTTGATAATTGCATACCATAAGCAAATATAATTTTGAGTGCTGATACATAGTGCTCTAAGTAAACCCAATTTTATGTAATAGTAGATATTTCTCCCAGAATCTGGTTGGTACCAATACTCACTGATCAAAGATGCTCAATGGTTTTTAAAGCGTTAAGGCGTCCCAAAGCGGGCCTGCTCCCCTGCTTCTTGCCCTCCTCGCCGACCTCCTCCTTTCCCCTAAGGGCACCTGCTCCTCCCCATGCTGCTTGCCATCCTCGCGGGCCTCCTCCTTCCCCTTGAGGGACCGGCTCGTCCCCCTGCTGCTTGCCCTCCTCGCCATGTATTTTCAGACTAACTGAAAATGAAACATGGTTCATGCTCAAAACAGCTGAAAAGAAAGAATATATGTAACAAAAATCCCCTTTCTATGATTAGGAACATCCTGACTTGCTTTCTCTACCTTTCTCAGTACGTTAGAAATTGGCGAGTGTATAACACCATATATGTTTACATCCTGGAACACAACATAAGAACCTTCAAGTTTTCAGTTCCTTAATGCAGGATAATCAAGTTTATCATTGAAGAGAAGATATCTTACCTTCCGTTTGGTCTCAGGACCTGGCAACTGAAGCTGACTTTCTTTTCTGACATATGGATCTCTCCTCTTTATCAATGAAATAGAGAATTTGTAACTTAATTATTTCATAATGAATGTATACAACCTAATTATAAGATGAACTTGAAAGGAAAACCAGAAAATGGCATTAATAGTAAAAGGGCAGCATATGAACTGAGAAACTAAGTCGTCCTGCCCCCAACATGACCGAATTACAGCAAGCAATTTTTCAAGTGAGAACATATGCGGCTATTTATTTTTCTTGAGCTCTTAGCATGCTGTGCTACCAAGCAACAAAAATTAAATAGATACCATGTACACATAGCTTAGCAAAGTAGTGATACATAGTTACCAGACTCAACAAGTAGAGCATATACATTCTTAGAATTCACTTCCTAGTCAATTTGTGAGAAACAATTTAAGCCTGCCTTGTGGTGAAACCAAAAGGTAATAACAATTTGATAACAACTTAAAAAACAATTACTGCACACAACCACACAATGCACAACCTGCAGTTAATATGCACCTAAAATTATGGTGAAAGCAAAAGATAATAACAATTTGATAATCAAACTGCAAATATTCTACACCTGGTGAATTCTCTCTCTCTCTCTCTCTCAATAATCCATCCTCTTCTCCTCTTTTTCTCAGATCT
Source organism: Elymus sibiricus (assembly GCA_039707655.1). NCBI lineage: Eukaryota > Viridiplantae > Streptophyta > Magnoliopsida > Poales > Poaceae > Elymus > Elymus sibiricus. Next base: position 523,996,442 of record CM077671.1, on the reverse strand, counting down.
GCACTCATGTATTTGGAAACACATAAATCAATATCACAGAACAGGGAGGGAAGATGAGAAAAGGAGGAGAATAGGAGCTCACCTATGTCGCTCTCCTCTCTGTAGTTAGCCGCCAGGGTGGGGGTTCGACCAGTCTTTGTCTCCTCTCTCCTCCCCCGATCCCCTCCTCTTCCCCAGACTCTCCTCTTCACCATGCCGCCGGACTCCTCTTCTGCCACCCATAAATCAAGAAATCAAAATACAGGGAGGGAACATGAGAAAAGGAGGGAAAAACGGATCTCACTTGTGCCAACACCTCGAGCTCTCCTTAAAGACCTTAACCTTCAAAACGAAACCATGTTTCGTCTTAAGTTTAACTTCTTTTGTTTCATTCTTGCGCCAATCATTTACTTGGACAAAGTCACAGACACGAGGTCTTGCATAGCAGGGGATGCGCTAGTTGAATTATAGAAGAGAAATTTCACGTCAAAACAAAAACTTAAGTCAAGCATACTTAAATAAGAAGAACGTGTCGTAGAAGTTGCATACCGTTAGATTTTCGAAGCCCCACCTAAGCGTGAGAGAGAAGTATCTTCCTTCGTCCAACACCGGGTTGTCGCACTGACCCGAGTCGTCGTCACAATCGTCGCACTCGGGGATCCTATGGTCGTCGTCAGCCATACACTGCCTGGTTTTAACGGGCACAAATCCCTGCACAGAATGTACATACAGAAATGGACATGGGCATGCTAACCAAAAAATAACTACACTGCCTGGTTCTCATCATAAATGTAGCAAAAAACAAGACGCAAAACATGTACTGTTTTTTTGTCAACTGATAACAAATTTTTTTATTACAGTTTTACAACAGCATAGAGAGGAAACAGGGAAGGAAATTGTTAAAGCAGCATAGCCAAAAGGTAATACATATACATAAGCAAACATTTTTATACTCAAGCCTTTTTTTGCACAGGACAATTCCTTAACTCTCAGATTATTAATAACTGTTTTCTAGTTAAATTTTTTACAATGCATTTGAAGCTAACCCTCTCATCTCAAATATCAGAATTCAGAGTTACTACTCACTTAAGTGCAGATACAAATTAGGTGCAAAAAATCATTCAAGTTGCACTCAGAAAATTATTAAGTGCAGAAAATCACTTAAGTCCACATACTAGTGCAGAAAAACCCCAAAATTGTGAGTAATGCAGCGCGCGACGAGCTATGGCTGCAGGTGCTTCGTCGGGTACGGTTTCAATGAAGTAAAAAGAAGCAGCAATCAACCTTTCGCTCAAGATTGATTTATGGCTCAACTGCTAGAATGCAGACCAAATCTTGATCACCAAATCTATAATTCAAACTGAATGCTTAATAATTCAATAAAATAGATAAACACATGGGGATACAACACAAAATTCTAGTTCAATCACACTCGATACATACACACAGAGTTGTATTTCAATCCAATTTCAGCTGAAATGTTCAATGCATCAATTAACCTGTTTATTTAGAAAAAGAAATCACCTCTCTATCGAAAGCAGGTCGGCGAGAAGCTGCGTGAGACCGCGGTCCTCCTCGTCCTCAGCGTGGGCGCTTGGAGTCGGAGACGCAGCAGGACCGTGGAGGCAGAGCAGCAGAGGCGGGGCAGACGGAGGGGGCAGGGCAGAGGCTGACGGCGCAGCAGAGGCGGCTGCCAGTGCCGCGCGTTGGGGGAACGGGTGTAACACCCCCCCTGTAATAGCTACAGTAATCCCCTGTGAACAGTGGCATGTCATCATGATTAACCATGCTTGAGCATCATTTGCATCATATCTCATTTCAAATTCTAATTCAAATTTCAAATTAAATCTTAAGCGGAAAATAAAAGTTGTTCAAACCAGCAACTAAAATGTTCATTAAATGACACATAAATCATAACTAATTGTCTTGAGGAAAACAACATCACCATAATTCTAGAAATGCCCCTATCTGATTAAAAACAGTAACAAAACAACAATTTAACACTAAATTATTTAATAGGATTTAAAATAAAATCATATTTTTACGAAACCAATTTCTGGTGGATGGGTATAATGCACTTGAATTATGAGCTAACTCACACATTTATTAAAATTGTCTTAGTGCCAGAGCAATTTGCAAAACAGTTGCTTAAACAGAAAATAGAAAAGAAAAAGGGAAAACGAAAACAACTCACTGTGCGGCTGGGCCTTAATGGAACAGTGACCGGCCCAGCCCACCAGCGCGCCTTCTACCTCCTCCTGCACGCGTCGGCTGGCGCTCGCATCCGGTCGCCGGGCGTCGCCGTGTCGTCGATCCCGCGGCTCTCCGTCGTCGTTAAGTGGCCCCCGTGCACCTCGGCCCTCTCCCGAAACCCTAGCGCCCCCAAATCTCTCTCTCTCTCGCTCGGCATCGCCCTCTCGCGCGAGCACCCGTCGTCGCCGCCGCCATGGCCGTGGATTAGCGCGGTTGCCGGGCTCCGATTGCCTCTCCGGCGAGTCCATCCTCTCCGCCTGCCTCCCCTACATCGGCTGCGCGTCTCCGCCCGAGCTCTACGCCTCCACATAGCGCGAATCGAGCTCGACCCCGAACCCGTTGCCGTCGGCGATCCTCGTCGCCCCCGAGCTCTCCTGCGCTCCAAAGCTTCCACGGGCCACCGTGTGCCGCTCGGTGAGCTTTCCCCCTCCTTCTCCCTCTCTCTCGCGTGCGGATTAGCCGCCGTAGCCGTAGTCGCCATCGCCGCCCGAGATCCTCGCCGCCGATGAGCTCGTCGCCGTCGTCTCCGTCGTTGTCATGCCCAACCACGGCCACCATCGTGCTCCACGCGTCGCTAGGACCCCGTAGAGCCTCTCCGCTGGCTTCGCCGTGCCCGCACTCGCCGGATCCGTCGTCGCCCGAAAAGCCCCGCCGCTAACCTCGTCGCCGGCGACGATTCCGGCCGTCTCCGGCGATGCCACCGCCACCAATCGACGCGCGGGTGAGCACCCGTTCGAACGCACCTGGCCGCGCGCGAAATGGCGGCCCGTAGCGCGATTCCGGCGACCTCTAGTGGCCTCCGCCGCGAATTGTGGTCACCGGCGGCTTGCCACCGGCCACCGCCGACGTGGCGTGGTCGGGCCCGCCTCTGGGTCACTGCCCCTGGGCCCCGTTGGCCCCAGTTGACCGAGTTGACTCGGTCAACTCGGCTGACTGGCCTGCCCAGTCACTGGCAGGTGGGGCCCCTCACCCCTGTGTCTATGACAGGTGGGTCCCCCCTGTCAGCTAGCCTAATCACTAATTAGATTAATTAAAATAATTAGTTTAGTTAAAACACTCACTGACATATGGGCCCCACTCTGTTAATTAGACTCTGTTTAGAGTAAATTAAAATGAAATTAGCTACAGTCTATGACATGTGGACCCCACATGTCAGGTTCAAACAGTAACAGCCCCACTGTTGCGTGCTGATGTCATGCTGACGTCAGGCTGACGTCAGCACAGCACTGTTCTGGATAATGTTGATTTAATAATTAAGTAAATTCAGAAAATGTTTAAAACTTTAAAAATTCATATCTTTTAATCCGTAATTCAGATGAAAATAATTTATATATGAAAGTTGATCAGAAAAATGCCACGAATCCAAATATGCCATCCATTCATCTGTCACATGCCTCTAGCTATCTGAACATGGAACTTTTCGACCGTTTGCAGTAGATGAATAGTGCACCACTTTAATAAAACAAATCCAATTAAAATTTTATTAATTCCCAAGAGTTATCTAAATCATATAGATAGGCAGTAGCACCCATCTGCATGTCATCTTAGGCATGTCATGCATAGTGATTGTATTTTGCCGTGGATTTATTGTTTCCTCTCCCCCTTCTCTCTCGTTAGACCTGGTGCCCGCCGGCGCCGCTGCTTCAGAGTACGACTACCTCCCCGACGACCAGCCGTCAGACGACCCCGCCTTTGCCGCAGAGCAACCAGGCAAGCAAACCCCCTTGACGCATGCCTATATCATCCATTCCTTCTCCCTCCTGCTTGCATTAGGAATTGCTGCTATTATGTTTTATCCTATTTCTGATGCATAGCCTGTCCTTGTAACTGCTTATGATAACTGCCAATTGTCCGAGCTGCTTAGAATAGGTTTGGGTGGTAAACCATCTGTGGCCCCTCTCCCTTGCTGTAGTTGCTCCGCTTTAGGACTGAAGACAGATGGACTGAAGACAGCACATCACTGCACAACCCCTGAATTGCCCGACACTGCAGGGTTAGCATCGAGTGCCGAGGGTGATACCTCTTAGCTCACTTTCGATGGTGCCTCTGTAGAATAGCTTCCCGGATGTGTGTTATCGAGGGTGATTCCTCTTACATCACCTCCGCTAAGCTACCGTCGCGCAACTCCTCGAGTGGGAATCCATCGAGGGTGATTCCTCGGATTCCTCCTCGTTACTTGGACACACGGTTACTTTGACCTTTGTTACAGGCGGGTCCACCTCGAGAGGTACCCGCGGGGAAATGTAAAGTCGGGCTGGCCCCAAGGGTGCCCGCGAGCGAATATCATTAAAGACGGGTCGGCTCCAAGAGCACCCGCGCGATACTAAATACGCCTAACGGAACTGGGTATTTGATCTGAGTGGGTCGTCGTGCCCATTTCGCACTACCACCACGTGGGATAATGGTTTAATGGGGCCCTCTGCAGCGTAGTATCAGCCGAAAGCTCTTCAGACGTCACAGGTTACTTTGCGGGCTGATCGCCGGGATTGGGCTGGTTACTTCACTGGGTTGTCCAGTGTCGCGCCTGTTTCTCCGGCCAGTCACGTAACGTGCAGGAGTGCGGAGGGCGATGGCCCAAGACCCCTGCGCACTTAGGATTTAGACCGGCGTGTTGACCTCTCTGCTGAGCTCTAGGTCGGGCTGCGTTGTGTCGATCACCCGAGGCCGGGTATTACCCAGCAAGTGTATCCGGCCGGAGGTAATCGAGCGTGTTGGGTAACAGTAGTGCACCCCTGCAGGGAAGATATCTATTCGAATAGCCGTGTCCACGGTAACAGGACGCTTGGAGTTGTGCCCGGATCCATGACAACTATAAAGAGATGATGATACATGATAAGCTGTTAATACTGCTCTCGGGATCGCTTTCTCGCAGGGTGTCGAGAAAGGATCTCAGGGCATTGCTACTGTATGACAACATGTATGCTACTACTATCTACTCTCTTCTGATGCTGCAAGACTGCTTGAAGATGCTAGTCTTCGATAGGCTAGGCCTTTCTCTCTCCTCTGGCATTTCTGCAATACAGTCCACAAATACAGCCTTCTCATTGATACCATTGCATGCTTAGCGTAGTTCTGATGTCAGTCTTGCGAGTACTTTGGATGAGTACTCACGGTTGCTTTGCTATTATTTCCCCCCATACCCTATTGTTGATACATCAGACGATGGAGTCCAGGAGCCAGATGCCACCGCCGGAGCTTACTACCAGGAGGGTCCCGATGGTACTTACTTCTGGATCGATCCAGCCGACCAGGAGTAGTTAGGAGGCTCCCAGGCAGGAGGCCTGCGCCTTTTCGATCTGTATCCCCTGTTTGTGCTAGCCATCTTATGGCACCCGTGACTAACTATGTCTGTACTCAGATATCATTTGTGTGTATGACTTATGTATTCGGGTCCTCGCGATCACTGGTTTGTAATATGATGATTTATGTTTGAATTGGTGCCTAAAGTTGTGTTGTGATATTGATTAGTGAGTCCCTAATCTTGATCGTACGCGTCTGCGTGTATGATTAGCGTACGGTCAAATTGGGGGCGTCACAACGGGGCGCGCTCGATCTGCTGCAGAGGAGGGGGCACGGTGAGATAGAGAGAGAGGGAGAGGGAGGGAGGGAGATGGAGGGAGGCATACCGTGGCGGGGGGGAGACCACCGGAGCGGAGGGAGTCGCCGGAGACGGGCAGGGAGGGGACGCTCGATCTACTGTAGAGGAGGGGGCACGGTGAGAGAGAGAGAGAGAGGGAGAGGGAGGGAGGGAGAGGGAGGGAGGCATACCGTGGCGGGGGGGGGGGGGGAGACCACCGGAGCGGAGGGAGTCGCCGGAGACGGGCAGGGAGGGGGCGGCGCGAGAGTAGGGTTTGCGCGCGGGAGAGGTGGGGATGGGATCGAGTGCGGCGGCGGCGAGGGAGTAGGGTTTGCACGCGGGAGAGGTGGGGATTTTGGCCGGTATGGGAGGGTGCTAGTAATGGCGCACTTTTCTCTGGTGCGCCATACATATGTGCTAGCAATGGCGCACCTTTTAGGGGTGCGCCATAAACATCGGGATAGCAATGGCGCACCTTCTCCTGGTGCGCCATTACTAATTTTTTTTTAAAAAAAAATTTAGTTGCATGTAATAATATATTTAAGATTACTAATGGCGCACCTCCTAAGAATGCGCCACTAGTAACCAGGGTTACTAATGGCGCACCTGGTGTGTGGTGCGCCATTACTAGTTTTGAAAAAAAAAATTGAAAAAAAATTTGTTAGTAGTGGCGCACCCTGAGTGTGGTGCGCCATTACTAGTCACACCCACGGTGCGCCACTGGTAAGTCTAGGGAGGGGGTGTGCCCAGGAGAAACTTAGCAGTGGCGCACCACACACCAGGTGCGCCATTAGTAATATAAACATTAGTGGCGCACCCATGTGTGGTGCGCCACTGCTATTTAGCAGTGGCGCACCACATACATACTGTGCCACTAATGTCTATATTAGCTATAGCCCTTTTTCTAGTAGTGTATGACAATTATCATGAGTCGATATGCATCTTATTTGAGATGTCTAGTGTTAGCAATGGCGATGAACTAGAGGAGGAAGACACTTTTCATTTATCTCTTTTAATGTCCCACTTTTACCTCTTTGGCTGATTTTCTTAAGCAGAGGACATTATTAAAGAATGGTGAATTACCTGCTTCAAAGGAAGAATATTATGAAGTATTCACCTACATCGATAGCCAAGGTAAGATTTTAAAGTTTATATATAATTCTCTAACCCTCTCGTTGACGATATATAAGGAGACATGCACACTGTGCTCAGTGCATCAATTCTCGCTTGAGAGTCAGGACTTATTTACATACAAGATGCTGATGCATCGTAAGCGGGTACGACTCTGACCGAACTTTGCTCTGAGGTTCTCCAAACCTCGGTTAGAGGTGAGAATAACTACACCTCAGGTCGATATCCCTTGGGATCCGAGTGGACGAATGGAGCACCGAAGCCTGGCGATATGGCTATAAAGAAAGCACTGTCGGAAGGCAACCTGGAGGTCAGTAGGTGTCTTTCTTAGTTTTGTATCTTTGAGATTAGTTTGCATCCATGTTTGCGTTGGCACTTTTATTTATGCATAAATTGCTATTAGAGTTAGTTTGGAACTAATCTTCGAAAGGTAAAACTCGTTCCTTGCTCAAAATTATATTTGTGGTACCCAAATGGAGCCGGTGCCGTCAATATTAACAGAAGAGAAGACGATGCGTGGTATGACCACTACAGGTCTTATCACCGCTCGTACCAAAACTCCACGGAAACCCCTGAAGACACCAAAAGAGAAGACGAGGTGCGATACGAGCGCAAGCGCTCTTACCAATGCTCATCCCAGAGGAGGTTGATGCAACATACCCATTCCAAAATAGATGACGATGCATGGTACGACCGTATGAGGTCGTACTCGCTCTCGTGCGAAGGCAAGAAACCCTTTAATTTGTTTATCTCTATGTGCCGAGGTTTGTGGGTTACTTTTTAAACGTTCGTTTATGCTCTAATTTTTATTAATTACCTTCGAAGCTGCCTAACCAATAATTACATGTAGTCCTTTATGTTTTCTTTTATTTTCTTCGCACGGTTGGGTATACACTCCGTTCGTATACCGAATCATTTTTTTCCTTTTTGTGTATTATTTTCGCAGAGACTTGTACCTTATGCGGTGACGTTTACGATATGGTGCCAACCATATAAAAACCCGCACAAGCCGCTCGGTTGTTTCGATTCGATAAGCTTCAACCTCAAGTGCCTTGTTCTACTGGAAGGCAGCCACCGGACCACATCAAGGAAAATTCATTGAAGCCAAGGTCCATGTCCATTAAATGAGAGGTCATTTGTGCCTAAATCTTAAGCTTGGGGAGGTAACCACTTCACACGCTCTCTTTTAATAACTGCATTTTCTCTTTTCGTTTCATAATTTGCTTGAGGTTAGTTCTTGCAAAGTCCTAAGCTATGGGAGGTTATTCTTGCATGCGTAGAGTCTTGTGCAATGATCTTTATGTTATAGTTCTTATGCAATCATGTGTCCCGCTGTTTTTACATGTTTGCTTAGGTAAGATTGTTTTATATTTATAGGGGAATCACTTGCGCAAGTTAGGGTCCCATAGTGCTAGGTTAATGCTTTAATCAATTTGTTCAAGTTTTTACCTAGCTTGTGAGAAATCTTGTGATCCTCTAAAAGACATTGCCATGATCTCTGAATAACAATAAAGGAGTCATTTCAAATTTGTTGGTTGTCACTATTTAGAATTGTCTTAAAAGAAATAGTTACAGAGTTGCTCGACCCCATAGTGTTTAAAACAATAGACTCGATAGTTGCTTGCGGAGGGAGTTGTTTGATGAAATTGATACTTCAAAGTTTTGAGATTATTACATGCCAAAACTTGTCTTGTATTCATATAAGATATTGCTTTATGCGTGTCTTATGAACCATTGTCGCACTCTGCGAGAAAGCTGACAACTCCGCTGGCCAACGAACGGTCTACCTGAGATACATATCGTATTTCGGCTAATGAGTTGGTTAACGTCTGTGACAACAATGTTATGATGGTTAATATTTTGGTTCTCTCAAAGAATTGCGTTTCGCCTTGTGCAAACTTGAACACTCCTCTGACCAATGAGCGATCAACCAGGGATAAATCCCGCATATCGTTCATGAGTGTGATCTCGGTTGTAGCAGCAATGCTATACCGGATATTTCAACTTATCCCACACAAAAAATCAATTTGCTTATATCACTTTTTGGCATGGTCTCGAGACTGAGAATTAGATATTCGGGAATGCAACAACCAAAGTTAGCACTTAAGAGCGTTGACTTGATGACATTAGTGGGTAGCTTAAAAAAGCTCTATTTCTTGCCTTTTTGACAACTGCTCGTGCTTAGCTTGGTTTTCATAAACAAAATAAAACTCTATGACATTGGAAATAAGAGGATCGCAAGTATATACTCTCATACTAGATGAGCGATACCCATCTATATCTTCTTAATATGTGCCTGCATATTGTTCACCTCGTGTTGAAGAGCCGCTTCATCTCCTCCTTGAAGCGGGTCATCTTGAGTTGATCGGCTCCGGTGATGACGAGGTCGTCGACGTAGATGCCGACGATGAGCAGTGCGTCCTCGGTCCCACGAGCATACACGTCGTGCTCGGAGGCGCTACGGATGAAGCCAGGCGATGCTAAGCTCGCGTCCAGCTTGGCGTTCCACGCCCTCGGTGCTTGCTAGAGCCCATACATGGCCTTGTGTAGCCTGTACACTCCATGCTCTGTGTTGGGAAACGTAGTAGAAAACAAAAAAAATCGCCCTACGATCACCCAGGAACAATATGAAGATGCATATAAGGTTTGGATCAACAATCGTTACCGACTCCGGAGTGCAGCGGACGTAGGCGAGTCGGTGTAGATCATACTTGGAGTCCCTCGAACCGTTGATGACGATCCCGTGAACCGCCCTTGAACGATCCCTCGAATGGAAGACCGAAAGCATGGCCTCTCTACTTGGTTGCAAGCGTACGGTCTTCACGATCCGGCAGCGCTTCGCCGTCCAGAGCTAATCGTCGCCGGAGAATTAGAGGGAGGAGATTAGAACCACACTGAGCTTCTAATTATGAGGATTAGAGGAACTAGGTCTAGCTCTAATTAGTCAACGAGGACCAACTAGAACTAGAACTAGATGAACTAGAGGAGGCTCCAAAACTTGTGTAGACAATAGGGCCAATACCTCAAGTATATATAGGTTAGAGGGGCAAGGAGGGGCAGCCACCAAGGAGGGATAGACCCTCCTTGGGGCGCCGGCCAAGGGGGGAGGAGTTGGACTCCTCCCCCACACCAATTCACCCCCGCCAACACAAGGAAAGGCGGGGGCGCCAACTCCACTTGGTCCTTCTGGCCCAAGTTGCCTTCCACCACTAGGCCTTTTAAGGCCCGTTGATATTAAATTAAATATAAAAGCCCTCTAACAATTACTAGAGCCTTTTGTATATAATTTAACATCATCGGAAACATATTCCACCTATATATTATTTATCGGTAATACCCGGTATTCCCCGATAAACTCCGAACCCTTCCGATGATCCCGAAACGCTTCCGGTTCCTCTCGAAACTATTCAGAATATTAATGAAACAATTCCACAAATAAATCCTCGATACTCTCGTCCTACTCACACTCAGAAGATCGTGATTACCTTAAGCTTGTGACCCCATAGGTTCAGTAAATCATAGACATGAACGAAACCCCTTCGTTCAATGACCGACAGCGAAACCGTGGACGTTCATATCGATCCCTATGATTACACGAATGACATTCCAATGAACCTTTGGTTATCATGTGATGTTCCCTTTGCTTTGCGATACTTTACAAAACCCGGGATGCATCGGTATCCTCCCGAGTCATACACATGCTCACTATACCGTTGATCTCGTTGCCGGTTTTGTTCTTCTTTCTCGTTGAAGTGTTCCGGCATCCCCGTGACGTAGTCACCTGTGTCTGGCCAGACGATGATGGATGTTGTCACACCAAGAGGGCCCTAAGAATATCTCTCCATCGTCGGAGGAGAAAATCCCACTCTCGAGCTATCTAGTCCCATGTCAAACTTTCCGATGAACCTGTAAGTTACCGTTATGATCACCTAGTTACAGATGACGTGTGAGCAACCCCAAAGTCCACCGTACGGTAGGAAGTGACAATGATACTCTCATGGTCTAAGGAACTTAAACACATGCTAACACTCCGTGTTATAACAATTGATTTCAGACGATATTATCTCAATGCATGGCAAACAAGTTTGGGTCGATTCAGTATGACTGTTCTTCTAACTTCATATTCTCAATGTTGTTTTAGGACTATCATTACACTTATCGATATCCTAAGATCCGGAAAACATGATCACCAACAACACTTGAGTCATTCTCAGAGGCGAGACTAGGAACCTATTCTTTACCGTTTATCATTCCACACGTGCATTTGAGTTTTCCACAGAATCACATATTCCAGGATCATAGCAGTTATAGCATGAAATATAAAATCTTAATTATGAAAAAGGAAATATAATAATACAATATTATTGCCTCTAGGGCATATTTCCAACATTCTCCCACTTGCACTGGAGTCAATAATCTAGTTTACATAGTCTCTCTAACACCTATGGCTATCCGGTGTTGCTCATGCTTTGCTCGTGGTAGAGCCTTCGTCATCGGGTCTGACACATTCAAATCCGTGTGAACCTTGAGAACTTTAACAAAACCTTTCTCGACATACTGTCGGATAATGTGATATTTGCGCTCGATATGCCTGGTCTCCATATGGGATCTTGGTTCCTTTGCTTGAGCAACAGCACCACTATTATCACAATAGAGCGCCGTTGGATTCGTTGCACTTGGGACCACACCAACTTCTTCAAGAAACTTCTTGATCCAGATTGCGTCCTTCGAAGCTTCTGAAGCCGCAATATACTTTTTCAAACCACCGCACCACCATTAAGGGTGAAAACATATCTCGATTGAGATTTATAGTCATCTATATCAGTCATGATGCTAGCATCGATATAACCATTTACAACGAGTTCTTCATCTCCTCCATAAACAAGGAGCATGTCCTTTGTTCTCCTGAGGTACTTAAGAATGTTTTTAACTACTGTCCAGTGAGCCACTCCAGGATCACTTTGGTACCTGCTACTAACACTTAGTGCAAATGAAACATCTGGTCTAGTACATATCATAGCATACATGATGGATCCAATTGTAGAGGCATATGGGACTCCATTCATCTGCACTCGCTCATCAATTGTTTTGCGACATTGATTCTTGCTAAGTGTTGTGCCATGTGACATTGGGAGAAATCCTTTCTTCACATTCTCCATTTTAAACCTCTTTAAAACCTTGTCAATGTATGTGCTCTGGCTTAGTGCAATTAGACGTCTTGATCTATCTCTGTAGATCTTTATGCCCAATATATATGCAGCTTCGCCTAAGTCAATCATTGAAAACACACTTTTTAAATAGTCCTTTATCGTGCTAAGAAACTTTGTATCATTTCCAATCAGCAATATGTCATCCACTTACAAGATTAAAAATGCTACAGAGCTCCCACTAAACTTCTTGTATACACAAGCTTCTTCATCATTTTTAATGAAGCCAAACTCTTTTACCACTTCATCAAAATGTTGATTCCACTTCCTTGATGCTTGCTTCAAACCATAGATTGACCTTTGAAGCTTGCACACCTTTCTGGCATCCTTTGGATCGACAAAACCTTCTGGTTGTATCATATATACATCCTCTTTCAAATAACCATTTAGGAAAGCAGTTTTGACATCCATCTGCCATATCTCGTAATCGAAATGTGCAGCAATAGCCATCATAATCCGTACATACTTTAGCATTGATACTGGTGAGAAAGTTTCGTCATAATCAACTCCCTGAACATGCGAAAACCCCTTCGCAACTAGCCTTGCTTTATAGATGGTAGGGTTACCATCCGCATCTGTTTTTCTCTTGAAGATCCATTTACATTGTCTGGGTTTCACACCCACTGGAGGATCAACCAAGTTTCAAACTTGATTATTGTACATGGACTCCATTTCGGATTGCATGGCTTTGAGCCATTCTTTTGAGCTGGGCGGCGCCGTCGCTTGTCTGTAGTGCGCAGGTTCATCTTCTTCTAAGATGAATATTTCATTGTGAAACCATTCAGGAGGTTCAATAACTCTTCCTGACCTACGTGGTTCAGTTACAGCCTTAGCCGGAATTTCTACAGCTGGTGTAGTAACTTCTGGTTCAGTTGTGTGGATAACTTCCGGAACAGATTCCATTTTGTTAGTCCTATTCACTTCTGGAGATTCAGTGATCTCATCAAGCTGTACTGTCCTCCCACTTACTTCTTTAGTGAGAAACTTAATACGTCTCCAACGTATCTATACTTTTTTATTGTTCCATGCTATTATATTATCTGTTTTGGATGTTTTATATGCATTAATATGCTATTTTATATTATTTTTGGGACTAACCTATTAATCTAGAGCCTAGTGCCAGTTTCTGGTTTTTCCTTGTTTTTGAGTATTGCAGATAGGGAATATTAAACGGAGTCCAAACGGAATAAAATCTTCGGAATGATTTTTCTTGGACCAGAAGAAACCTACCAGACTTGGAGATGAAGGCAAGAGACCTGCCGGGAGGCGACAAGCCACCAGGGTGCGCCCCTACGGGGGAGGGGGGGGGTGGGGGCGCCCTACTGGCTTGTGGCCCCCCAGCAGGCCTCCTAACCCTATTCTTCGGCCTATAAATTCCCAAATATTCCCTGGATACCGAAAAGAGCGACAAAAATACTTTTCCGCCGCCGAAAGCCTCTGTTCCTGTGAGATCCCATCTTGGAGCCTTTTCCGGTAATCTGCCGGAGGGGGATTCGATCACGGAGGGCATCTACATCAACTCCATTGCCCCTCCGATGATGCGTGAGTAGTTCACCACAGACCTTCGGGTCCATAGCTAGTATCTAGATGGCTTCTTCTCTCTCTTTGCTCTTCAATACCATGTTCTTCATGATCTTCATGGAGATCTATCCGATGTAATACTCTTTTGCGGTGTGTTTGTCGAGATCCGATGAATTGTGGGTTTATGATCAGCTTATCTATGAATATTATTCAAATCTTCTCTGAATTCTTATATGCATGATTTCATATCTTTGCAAGTCTCTTCGAGTTATTGGTTTGGTTTGGCCAACTAGATTGGTAATTCTTGCAATGGGAGAAGTGCTTAGTTTTGGGTTCAATCTTGCGGTGTCCTCACCCAGTGACAAAGTAGGGGTAGCGAGGCACGTATTTGTATTGTTGCCATCGAGGATAAAAAGATGTGGTTTTCATCATATTGCTTGAGTTTATCCCTCTACATCATGTCATCTTACCTAATGCGTTACTCTGTTCTTCATGAACTTAATACTCTAGATGCAGGCAGGAGTCGGTCAATGTGTGGAGTAATAGTAGTAGATGCAGAATCGTTTCGGTCTACTTGACACGAACGTGATGCCTATATGCATAATCATTGCCTTGGATATCGTCATAACTATGCACTTTTCTATCAATTGCTCGACAGTAATTTGTTCACCCACCGTATTATTTTCCTACGTGAGAGAAGCCTCTAGTGAAACCTATGGCCCCCGGGTCTATTTTCCATATTATATTTTCAGATCTATAAACCAAAAATACTTTGCTGCATTCTTTTTACTTTTGTTTTACTTTTCGTTCTAGCAATCTTTTATATCTATCTCTATCAGATCTCATCCTTGCAAATAACCGTGAAGGGATTGACAACCCCTTTATAGCGTTGGGTGCAAGAGTTTGATTATGTGTGTAGGTGCAAAGATGGCTGACTTGCTTGTATCTCCTACTGGATTGATACCTTGGTTCTCAACAACTGAGGGAAATACTTATCTTCTTTGCTGCATCACCCTTTCCTCTTCAAGGGAAAATCAACGCAAGCTCAAGAAGTAGCAAGAAGGATTTCTGGCGCCGTTGCGAGGGAGATCTACATCAAGCCTACCAAGTACCCATTGAGGGAGTCCTGGTTTAAGGGGTCCTCGGGAGGCCGGCCTATGTCTTATGGGCCGAATACTGGAAGGATTGAAGATCTCGTCTCCAATAAGGAAGCTTCGAGAATCATGGCTTGTCCTCCACGTTTAAAGTAGTAAATAGGCATGTTTATCCTTTCAACGTGTAACCGACCATGTGTAAACCCTAGGCACAGTCGGCGTCTATATAAGCTGGAGGGTTTTAGGGTGTAGAGCAAGAGAACTCATCTAGGGTTTTAGTCATACAATCTCGTGGTAGATCAACTCTGTAATCCCCATACAATCAATATAATCAAGCAGGACGTAGGGTATTACCTCCATAGGAGGGCCCGAACCTGGGTAAAACCTTGCCCCCTTTGTCTCCTGTTGCCATCGATCCAAGTCTCACAGTTCGGGACCCCCTACCCAAGATCCGCCGGTTTTGACACCGACATTGGTGCTTTCATTGAGAGTTCCGCTGTGATCGCCAGAAGGAATCGATGGCTCGCCTAGTCGTCAACGAAGAGGTCCGCAATACGGGCACTTTTGTCCCTGGACAGATCATCGCTTTCGGCAGCATAGTGCTCCACGCCGACCCATCCGGCCATCTAGGCCGCGTCGGAAGTTTCGCCCCTGATCAAGAGGTCAGATTCGGGAACTTAGAGTTCTCCGCAGACTCTCGAGGCGATCTATCACTGTCCGGGCTCGTAGTCTCACCTGCCATGCCCGAAGGCTCTGAGGCTTTAACCCCAGACCCACTATTCGGCTCCGCCCATGGGGTCTGCCCCGGCGAGGGCCCGACGTTCAGTCCGGATCAGGTCATAAAGCCCGACATCCGGACACCCGTTCTTGCCGAACACTCTCCCTGCACGGACACATCGGAGGTTCACTCCGGGAGCTCTGGGCAGACCGGTCCGATCGAGCTCTCAATACTCGACGAGGCTCTAGATCGGATCTCGTCGATGAAGATTAACGACGACCCAACCCCGATCTATTCTCAGATCGGGCCTCAGATGGGTCAGGACGGATTTTTTGTCCCACCCACCACCCACTTGATAGCCACTGTTGAGGATTTAACTGACATGCTAGACTACGCTTCCGAGGAAGCAGAGTACATGGATGAGGAAGATCACTCCCTCACCCCCGCTAAGACCGGGCAGTGGACTGCCACCTCTACATACGACGTCTACATGGTGGACACTCCGAAGAACAACGGCGATAAATCGGATGAAGCGCCGTCAAGACGCCGAAAGCCGCATAAATGGTCAAAAGGAAAAAAGGGGCGAAAGCCTATCGATGGCACCGATGACGGAGATACCCCGGAAGACGTCGGTGGCCCCGAAATCCCTGAGCACCCGTTAGAGGGTCAGGAGAGACCCGAAGACCGTCGCAACCCCGATGATCCAGATGATCCTGAGGACGACGACCACCTCCGCTCTATCGAGGGGGAGGATAATGCCGATGGCGATGACTTCGCCTTCCCCGACAATCCTGAAGATCAGGAACTGTTCAGGCAACATCTCATATCCACGGCTCGCAGCCTGAAAACAAGATGACCTCAACAACCGCTGGACGAGAGTCCTCTCAGCTGAGGAAGGATACAACATTAGTCTGTCGGACCAACCTAAGAGCTACCCGCGCAGAAGGCTGCTGCCACAGTTCGATGACGAGCTCACTGATACGCCATCTCCCAAGTACACCCAATACGACAAGCCAGACCACCCTCCTCGAGGACGAGACAGGACGGCTGACGATACCGGCTATAGGCCGACGATACCCCGAAGACGGGGAAAGGAGCCACTAGAGCCCGACGACAGGTTCGACCTGCGACACGACCTGGACTATCGAGCAGGCCATACGCGATCCATTTACGGATCCAGAGGATACTCACCCGATAGACGGGACGGGTACCGGCCTCGGTTCGACCGCGACAATGAAGATCGGGAACAGCACCGAGCTCGGGCAGACGCCGATCACCGGCGCAACATAGCTCGGTTTAGAGGCGTTGCACACCCACTGTGCTTCACAGATGAGGTAATGCGGCATCAGTTCCCTGAAGGGTTTAAGACCGTAAACATAGAGCAATACGATGGGACAACTGACCCAACCGTATGGATAGAGGATTTCCTCCTCCACATCCACATGGCACGAGGAGATGACCTCCACGCCATCAAGTACTTACCCCTGAAGCTCAAGGGGCCAGCTCGGCATTGGTTAAATAGCCTTCCCGAAAACTCTATCGGATGTTGGGAGGACCTAGAAGAGGCATTCCGATCTAACTTCCAGGGCACTTATGTTCGGCCGCCGGACTCCTCCGATTTAAGTAATGTCGTTTAGAAGCCAGGAGAGTCCGCGCGGCAATTCTGGAATCGTTTCCTGACAAAGAAGAACCAGATCGTAGACTGCCCGGACGCCGAAGCTATAGCCTCCTTCAGGCATAATATCCGGGACGAATGGCTGGCTCGACAGCTCGGCCAGGACAAACCAAGGACAATGTCTGCCCTCACATCACTCATGACCCGATTTTGCGCGGGCGACGATAACTATCTAGCTAGACGTAGCCATAACCCCGAAGACCCCGGAGCCTCTGAAGTTCGGGATGGTAACGGGAAACCGAAGCGCAACAAGAACAAGCACCGGCACAATAATAGTGATGCTGATGACACGGCTGTCAACGCCGGCTTCTGTAATTCACGCTCTGGGGAGCGGAAGAAGCTTCCTAAAGGCAAACACGATGGACCCACCCCGCTGGACAAGATTTTGGAGAGGCCTTGCCAGATCCATGGCACTCAGGAGAAGCCCGCCAATCACACCAACCGTAACTGTTGGGTCTTCAAACAGGCCGGCAAGCTCACAACTGAGGACCAAGGCAAGAGCCCATGCAGCGAGGACGAGGATGAGCCTCGTGGTCCGATCGGTGGCGGTCAAAAGAAATTCCCTCCAGAGGTAAAGACAGTAAACATGATCTACGCCACTCATATACCCAAAAAGGAGAGGAAGCGCGCCCTTCGAGATGTCTACGCCATAGAGCCTGTAGCCCCGAAGTATAACCCATGGTCGGCATATCCGATCACCTTCGATCGTCGAGACCATCCGTCCAGTATCCGTCATGGGGGTTCGGCCGCACTCGTCCTAGATCCGATCATAGACGGGTACCACCTCACTAAAGTCCTCATGGACGGTGGAAGTAGCCTCAATCTGATTTACTCAGATACGGTGAAGAAGATGGGCATAGATCCTTCAAGGATCAAGCCCAGCAACACTACCTTCAAAGGAGGGATCCCAGGCGTTGAAGCCCAATGCACAGGCTCCGTAAGCCTGGAGGTTGTGTTCGGCTCGCCCGATAACTTCCGAAGCGAAGACTTGATCTTCGACATCGTACCTTTCCGCAGCGGCTATCACGCCCTGCTCGGCCGTACAGCGTTCGCTCGCTTTAACGCCGTCCCTCACTACGCATACCTCAAGCTCGAGATGCCCGGCCCTAGGGGGGTCATTACAGTTAATGGCAATACAGAGCGCTCCCTCCGCACTGAGGAACATGCGTTGGCCCTGGCAGCCGAATTCCACTACACCGATGATTGGCAAGCGCCGACTTCTGCCGTAAAGGCACCCAAAGCTGGGAAGCGAGCTCGGTCTCAATCCGAGGTACCAGAACCTTCCTCCTCCCATAAATAGGGACTCGCCCCCATCGCACGGCCCTAGTACTAGCAAAGCACGTGCCCAGGAGGCACAACTTCGTGCTCGAAATTCCATGGGCAGCGGTGGGGAAAAGCCATTAGATGGTAAGTCTTCGGCTGGACCGAACTACTACTGTCAACACGTCTTCCGACATACTACAGGTACCATGAAAGTGCCTGCTAAAGGCGTCAAGCTCATCCATACTTCGGCGACTTCTCAAGACTCTTTCTTCAAGGCCCGCTCGTCGAACAAGCAAAGCCCATAAAGGCATACACCTCCTTAGGAGATGCAGGAGCGGATAAGCAGCAGGGCACATCAAGGACGTGCGGTCACCCATCGAAGGCCCCTTGGTACAAACCCTCTTGTAAAGTTTTCTATTTCATTTATCAAATACCTGTAAATAGTTGCATCGGCAATTTGAATATTAAGAGTTGTTGAGTAAAATACAGATATATTATTATCTCTTTGCTGTCCCTTTTCGGAACACCCTCTGTTTTCTCCCTCTTCTCGCGAGCCTGTTTGGTATACCTTACGATGCAACCGGCTAATAGACCGGGGGCTCGACCTTAAAAATCGCCCTAATCACAATTTATTTAAGTGTTCGGCGTCTTGGAATTCCGCTTTATATGCATTGGTTTCGAACTATGTCTTGGGTCAATAGTTGGGTTGCCCGGCTCCTGTGCTTGCCCATTTATGTTCCGCTAGTTCAGCTAAAAGGGCAAAGGGAGCACCGCTGCGATTGCGCTTCCGGCTAGTTTTGTTAAGCGCCTTAGCGAAGAAAGCCGAAAACTGACTGGCATGGTATGTGAGAACCGGTCTGCGAATCCGAGCTTAACTAAAATCTCGTCAGAAGTTATTCCATGTCATACGATGGGTTTTTGTGTTAGTACAAACCAGGTGATATAGGCTTTGGCCGCGGTCCATCCGAACATCACAAACGCCTGGGGGCTAGTCATCAGCCTCCGCACACCTTTCTCGCGCCCCTACGGCTAAGTGAAAGCAATAAAGCATTATGGTCCGATTGCCTTGTCCGCCCCGCACTACCGCATTCAGGTACCGATAGTTCGGCTAAGGGTTACAGTGCGGTTGGAAGAGACACCTCGTGTAGTATCTATACGGGGGCCGAAGCCGACGACTCACCGCTTTCAGGGTTAACGGCCACAAAGGAGTTATAAAAGGATGCAAAACAAGACATGATAAAACCATGCATTTTTAATATATACACGTTGACAAGTCTTCGGACATAGTACAACAATCTATTCATACTCGTTCTCTCTCGTACACTGAGATTCTATGGCCCGAGCAACCTCCATAACTCCGGAGAAGTACAGCTCCGGGCGCCTATGACCCTTTCCAGGAGGCGGAGGGGCAGTCGCTACCTTCATCGGGTAAAGCCCCGGCCAGTGCACCTTGGCCTTCGCGAAGGTCATCCTGGCTCCTTCAATGCAGGAAGACCGCCTCAGTGCGTCGACCCGAGGTGTGGCATCACTAAGCTTTTGCACCAGGCCGAAGTAACTGCCCGGCAATGGCTCGTTGGGCCATAGCTGGATACAGAGATCCTTCATGGCCGGCTCCGCCATCCGGTGTAGCTCCATCAGCTGCTTCAGCTGTTCCACAAGGAGAGGAGAGCGCTCGGGGGCTTCGAATTGCGCCCAGAATAGCCGAGCTTCATCTCCTTCTCCCCGCGTAGCATAGAACTGCTTCGCGTCCGCCGAGCTCTTCTGGAGGTCCGAACAGGCGCCTGAGGAATGCCATACTTTGGTAAGCAGCCCGAACTTGCTGTCCCCGAAGATACACTGCAATGAATACGGCTTACTGTTGGGGAACGTTGCATGGGAAACAAAAATTTTCCTACGCACACATAAGATCTATCCATGGTGATGAGCATCTACGAGAGGGAGAGTGAATCTACATACCCTTGTAGATCGCTAAGCGGAAGCGTTAATAAACGCGGTTGATGTAGTCGAACGTCTTCGCGATCCAAATCGCCGAGCGTCCCGCGATCCAATCACGATCCTTCCGATCTAGTGCCGAACGGACGGCACCTCCGCGTTCAACACACGTACGGCTTGATGACGCCTTCACCTCCTCGATCCAGCGAGCGATGGTGAAGTAGTGGTTGAGTTCCAGCAGCACGACGGCGTGGTGATGGTGGTGAGGAACAATCTCTGCAGGGCTTCGCCAAGCACTACGGAGATTATGACGGAGGAACTAGAGGGCTAGGGTTGCCGGCACACGGCTTGGGAAATCCTGATGTGTCCCGTGTGCTAGCCCTGCCCCTCTATTTATATGTTGAGCCTTGGGGTCTAAACTTGGAGTAAAAGCCTCCTCCGGGTCGGTTTTGCCCGCACAAGGTCGGTTTGGCCCGCAGGAAAAGAGTCCAATTCGGACCCTGCCGAATCGTGCACAGCCGCGCACAAGCGGTAGTACCGCTTCACACAAGCGGTAGTACCGCTTGGGCGGTAGTACCGCTTCACACAAGCGGTAGTACCGCTCGGGCGGTAGTACCGCTTCACCAAGCGGTAGTACCGCTTACGCGGCAGCAAAACTACTTTTGCACTTTCCAATACCTTCTGGGCTTTATCCCTTTGGCTCATATAAAGTGTTGCTGCACCCGAACACTTCGGTAAACATCCGGAACCCCTTCCGGTGAACTCCGGAACCCTTCCAGAGATCAAAACACTATTATCACATATATCAATCTTTACCTCCGGACTATTCCGGAGATCCTCGTCATGTCCGAGATCTTATCCGGGACTCCGAACAACTTTCGGTCACCAACATAACAACTCAATTATACTAATCGTCACCAAACGTTAAGTGTGTAGACCCTGCGGGTTCGAGAACTATGTAGACATGACCGAGACACCTCTACGGCCAATAACCAATAGCGGGACCTGGATGCCCATATTGGCTCCTACACATTCTACGAAGATCTTTATCGGTCGAACCTCTATGTCAAGGATTCAGTTAATCCCGTATGCTGTTCCCTTTGTTCTTCGGTATGTTACTTGCCCGAGATTCGATCGTCGGTATCACTATACCTAGTTCAATCTCGTTACCGGCAAGTCTCTTTACTCGTTCCGTAATACAAGATCTCGTGGCTAACACTTTAGTCACATTGCTTGCAAGGCTCATTGTGATGTTGTATTACCGAGTGGACCCTGAGATACCTCTCCGTCATACGGAGTAACAAATCCCAGTCTTGATCCATGCCAACCCAACAGACACCCTCGGAGATACCTGTAGAGCACCTTTATAGTCACCCAGTTACGTTGCGACGTTTGATACACACAAGGTATTCCTCCGGTGTCAGTGAGTTGCATGATCTCATGGTCAAAGGAACAGATACTTGACATGCAGAAAACAATAGCAATAAACTGACACGATCAAATGCTACGTTTACAGTTTGGGTCTTGTCCATCACATCATTCTCCTAATGATGTGATCCTGTTATCAAATGACATCTCATGTCTATGGCTAGGAAACCTTAACCATCTTTGATCAACGAGCTAGTCAACTAGAGGCTTACTAGGGACACAGTGTTGTCTATGTACCCACACATGTATTTGAGTTTCCAATCAATACAATTATAGCATGGATAATAAACGATTATCATGAACAAGGAAATATAATAATAACCAATTTATTATTGCCTCTAGGGCATATTTCCAACAGTCTCCCACTTGCACTAGAGTCAATAATCTAGTTCACATCACTATGTGATTTACATTGTAATGAATCGAACACCCATGCAGTTCTGGTGTTGTTCATGTTTAGCCCTTGGAAGAGGTTTAGTCAACGGATCTGCAACATTTAGATCCGTGTGTACTTTGCAAATATTTATGTCGTCCTCCTTGATGTAATCGCGGATGGAATTGAAACGTCGTTTTATGTGTCTGGTCCTCTTGTGAAATCTTGGTTCCTTGGCTAGAGCAATGGCACCAGTATTATCACAAAACAGAGTCATTGGGTTAAGCGCACTAGGCACTACTCCAAGATCTGTCATGAACTCCTTCATCCAGACACCTTCCTTCGCCGCCTCCGAGGCAGCGATGTACTCCGCTTCGCATGTAGAATCAGCTACCACGCTTTGCTTGGAACTGCACCAGCTAACCGCACCCCCATTAAGAATAAATACGTATCCGGTTTGCGACTTAGAGTCATCCGGATTAGTGTCAAAGCTTGCATCGACGTAACCCTTTACGACGAGCTCTTGATCACCTCCATAAACGAGAAACATGTCCTTAGTCCTTTTCAGGTACTTCAGGATATTCTTGACCGCCGTCCAGTGTTCCATTCCTGGATCACTTTGAAACCTTCCGGCCATACTTATGGCAAGGCTGACATCGGGTCTTGTGCACAGCATTGCATACATGATAGAGCCTATGGCTGAAGCATAGGGGATGACACTCATCTTTTCTCTATCTTCTGCAGTCACTGGGCATTGAGTCTTACTCAACTTCACACCTTGCAAAACAGGCAAGAACCCCTTCTTGGACTGATCCATTTTGAACTTCTTCAAAATCTTATCAAGGTATGTGCTTTGTGAAAGTCCTATTAAGCGTCTTGATCTATCTCTATAGATCTTGATGCCTAATATGAAAGCAGCTTCTCCTAGGTCCTTCATTGAAAAACTCTTGTTCAAATATTCCTTTACGCTTTCCAGCATTTCTATATTGTTTCCAATCAGCAATATGTCATCCACATATAATATTAGAAACGCTATAGAGCTCCCACTCACTTTCTTGTAAATACAAGCTTCTCCGTAAACTTGTATAAACTCGAACGCTTTGATCACCTCATCAAAACGAAGATTCCAACTCCGAGATGCTTGCACCAGTCCATAAATGGATCGCTGGAGTTTGCAAACTTTGTCAGCATTTTCTGGATCGACAAAACCTTCTGGTTGCATCATATACAACTCTTCCTTAAGGTAACCGTTAAGGAACGCTGTTTTGACATCCATCTGCCAAATTTCATAATCGAAAAAGGCAGCTATTGCTAACATGATTCTGACGGACTTAAGCATCGCTACGGGTGAGAAGGTCTCATCGTAGTCAACTCCTTGAACTTGTGAAAAACCCTTTGCCACAAGTCGAGCTTTATAGACGGTGACATTACCGTCCGCGTCCGTCTTCCTCTTAAAGATCCATTTGTTCTGAATGGCCTTACGCCCTTCAGGTAATACTTCCAAAGTCCATACTTTGTTTTCATACATGGATCCCATCTCGGATTTCATGGCCTCTAACCACTTCTCGGAATCCGGGCTCATCATCGCTTCTCCATAGCTCGTAGGTTCATCGTTGTCTAACAACATGACCTCTAAGACAGGGTTGCCGTACCACTCAGGAGCAGTACGCGTCCTTGTCGACCTACGAGGTTCGATAGGAACTTGATCCAAAGCTTCATGATCATCATCATTAACTTCCTCTTCAGCTAATGTAGGCTCCACAGAAACAACTTTCTGCGCTGCGCTACTCTCAGGTTGAAGTAAAGGTTCAACAACCTCATCAAGTTCTATCTTCCTCCCACTCAATTCTTTCGAGAGAAACTCTTTCTCAAGAAATGTTCCGTTTTTAGCGACAAACACTTTGCCTTCGGATCTGAGGTAGAAGGTATACCCAACTGTCTCTTTTGGGTATCCTATGAAGACGCATTTCTCCGCTTTGGGTTCCAGCTTTTCAGGCTGAAGCTTTTTGACATAAGCATCACATCCCCAAACTTTAAGAAACGACAGCTTTGGCTTCTTGTCAAACCAAAGTTCATATGGCGTCGTCTCAACGGATTTCGATGGTGCCCTATTTAAAGTGAATGCAGCTGTCTCTAATGCATAACCCCAAAACGATAGTGGCAAATCGGCAAGAGACATCATAGATCGCACCATATCCAATAAAGTTCGATTACGACGTTCGGACACACCATTACGCTGTGGTGTTCCAGGCGGTGTTAATTGTGAAACAATTCCACACTGTCTTAAGTGACTGCCAAACTCATAACTCAGATATTCTCCTCCTCGATCAGATCGTAGGAATTTAATCTTCTTGTTACGATGATTCTCAACTTCACTCTGAAATTGTTTGAACTTTTCAAATGTTTCAGACTTGTGTTTCATCAAGTAAATATACCCATATCTACTTAAGTCATCAGTGAAGGTGAGAAAGTAACGATAACCACCGCGCGCCTCAATACTCATCGGACCGCACACATCAGTATGTATGATTTCCAATAAGTCACTTGCCCGTTCCATTGTTCCAGAGAACGGCGTTTTAGTCATCTTGCCCATGAGGCATGGCTCACATGTGTCAAGTGATTCAAAATCAAGTGACTCCAAAAGTCCATCAGCATGGAGCTTCCTCATGCGTTTTACGCCAATATGACCTAAACGGCAGTGCCACAAGAAAGTGGTATTATCATTATCAATTCTACATCTTTTGGCATCAATGTTATGAACATGTGTATCATTACTATCGAGATTCAATAAGAATAAACCCTTCACATCGGGTGCATGACCATAAAAGATATTACTCATATAAATAGAACAACCATTATTCTCTGATTTAAATGAGTAACCGTCTCGCAATAAACAAGATCCAGATATAATGTTCATGCTTAACGCAGGCACCAAATAACACTTATTTAGGTTCATCACTAATCCCGACGGTAATCGAAGAGCGAGCGTGCCGACGGCGATCACATCAACCTTGGAACCATTTCCCACGCGCATCGTCACTTCGTCCTTTGCCAGCCTCCGTCTAATCCGCAGTTCCTGTTTTGAGTTGCAAATATGAGCAACCGCACCGGTATCAAATACCCAGGCACTACAACGAGAGTTGGTAAGGTACACATCAATAACATGTATATCATATATACCTTGTTTGTTGTTGGCCGCCTTCTTGTCAGCCAAATACTTTGGGCAATTCCGCTTCCAGTGTCCAGTTCCCTTGCAATGAAAACACACAGTTTCTGGTTTGGGTCCAGCCTTGGGTTTCTTCACGAGAGGAGCAACTGCTTTGCCACTCTGTTTGGAGTTACCCTTCTTACCCTTGCCATTTTTCTTGAAACTAGTGGTTTTATTGACCATCAACACTTGATGCTCCTTCTGAATTTCAGACTCAGCGGCTTTCAGCATCGCAAACAGCTCGGCGACTGACTTGTTCATCCCGTGCATGTTATAGTTCAACACGAAGCTCTTGTAGCTAGGTGGCAATGATTGAAGAACTCTGTCAGTGATAGCCTCTGGCGGAAGGGGCATCCCTAACTCAGCCAGACGGGTGGAGTACCCAGACATTCTGAGCACGTGATCACTGATAGACCCGTTCTCCTCCATCTTGCAAGCATAGAATTTATCGGAGATCTCATATCTCTCGATCCGGGCATTCTTCTGAAAGATAAACTTCAACTCCTGGAACATCTCATATGCTCCATGACGTTCAAAACGTCTTTGAAGTCCCGGTTCTAAGCCATACAACATTGCACATTGAACTATTGAGTAATCATCAGAACGAGCCTGCCAGGCGTTCACAACGTCTAGAGACTCAACTGGAGCGGGTGGATCACCAAGCGGTGCATCAAGGACATAAGCCTTCTGGGAAGCCGTAAGGATAATCCTTAGATTACGGGCCCAGTCCACAAAGTTACTTCCATCATCTTTCAACTTAGCTTTCTCTAGGAACGCATTAAAATTCAGGGGTGCTACTGCGCGAGCCATGATCTACAACATAAATATTGCAAAGACAACTTAGACTATTGTTCTTAGATAATGAGTTTAGTTAATCATATTTAAAAAACTCCCACTCAAATTGACATCCCTCCGATCATTCGAGTGTAACATGATCCAAATCCACCAACTCAAGTCCGATCATCACGTGAGTTGAGGTGGTTTCAATGGTGAACATCTTCATGTTGATCATATCTACTATATGACTCATGTTCGACCTTTCGGTCTCTTGTGTTCCGAGGCCATGTCTGTACATGCTAGGCTCGTCAAGTTTAACCCGAGTGTTCCGCACGTGTAACATGGCTTACACCCGTTGTATGCGAACGTAGAGTCTATCACACCCGATCATCACGGCGTGTCTCGAAACGACGAACTTTCGCAACGGTGCACACTTGGGGAGAACACAATTTATCTTGAAATTTAAGTGAGGGATCACCTTATAATGCTACCGTCGTCCTAAGCAAAATAAGATGCATAAAAGGATTAACATCACATGCAAATCATAAGTGACATGATATGGCCATGAACTTGTGCTTTTGATCTCCATCTCCAAAGCACCGGCATGATCTCCATCGTCACCGGCATGACACCATGATCTCCATCATCTTGATCTCCATCAACGTGTCGCCATAAGGTTGTCGCGCCGACTGTTGCTTCCACGACTATTGCTAACGTTTAGCGATAAAGTAAAGCATTACATAGCGCTTAATGATTGACACGCAGGTCATACAATAATTAAAGACAACTCTATGGCTCCTGCCAGTTGCCGTACTCATCGACATGCAAGTCGTGATATTCTATACAATACATGATCATCTCATACATCACATATATCTCATCATGTAATTGGCCATATCACATCACAACATACCCTGCAAAAACAAGTTAGACGTCCTCTAATTGTTGTTGCAAATTTTACGTGGCTGCTACGGGTATCTAGCAAGAACGATTCTTACCTACGCAAAACCACAACGTGGTGTAGTGATTGCTTTTTGATCTTCTAAAAGAACCCTCTTCATTGAACCGATTCAACTAAAGTGAGAGAGACAGACACCCGCCAGTCACCTTTATGCAACAAGTGCACGCAGCGGTGAAACCAGTCTCGCGTAAGCGTACGCGTAATGTCGGTCCGGGCCGCTTCATCTCACAATACCGCGGAATCAAATATCAACTAGTAACGGCAAGCAATATGTATACACCCACGCCCACAACTCGTTTGTGTTCTACTCGAGATCTCATCTACGCATAGACCTAGCTCAGATGCCACTGTTGGGGAACGTTGCATGGGAAACAAAAATTTTCCTACGCACACATAAGATCTATCCATGGTGATGAGCATCTACGAGAGGGAGAGTGAATCTACATACCCTTGTAGATCGCTAAGCGGAAGCGTTAATAAACGCGGTTGATGTAGTCGAACGTCTTCGCGATCCAAATCGCCGAGCGTCCCGCGATCCAATCACGATCCTTCCGATCTAGTGCCGAACGGACGGCACCTCCGCGTTCAACACACGTACGGCTTGATGACGCCTTCACCTCCTCGATCCAGCGAGCGATGGTGAAGTAGTGGTTGAGTTCCAGCAGCACGACGGCGTGGTGATGGTGGTGAGGAACAATCTCTGCAGGGCTTCGCCAAGCACTACGGAGATTATGACGGAGGAACTAGAGGGCTAGGGTTGCCGGCACACGGCTTGGGAAATCCTGATGTGTCCCGTGTGCTAGCCCTGCCCCTCTATTTATATGTTGAGCCTTGGGGTCTAAACTTGGAGTAAAAGCCTCCTCCGGGTCGGTTTTGCCCGCACAAGGTCGGTTTGGCCCGCAGGAAAAGAGTCCAATTCGGACCCTGCCGAATCGTGCACAGCCGCGCACAAGCGGTAGTACCGCTTCACACAAGCGGTAGTACCGCTTGGGCGGTAGTACCGCTTCACACAAGCGGTAGTACCGCTCGGGCGGTAGTACCGCTTCACCAAGCGGTAGTACCGCTTACGCGGCAGCAAAACTACTTTTGCACTTTCCAATACCTTCTGGGCTTTATCCCTTTGGCTCATATAAAGTGTTGCTGCACCCGAACACTTCGGTAAACATCCGGAACCCCTTCCGGTGAACTCCGGAACCCTTCCAGAGATCAAAACACTATTATCACATATATCAATCTTTACCTCCGGACTATTCCGGAGATCCTCGTCATGTCCGAGATCTTATCCGGGACTCCGAACAACTTTCGGTCACCAACATAACAACTCAATTATACTAATCGTCACCAAACGTTAAGTGTGTAGACCCTGCGGGTTCGAGAACTATGTAGACATGACCGAGACACCTCTACGGCCAATAACCAATAGCGGGACCTGGATGCCCATATTGGCTCCTACACATTCTACGAAGATCTTTATCGGTCGAACCTCTATGTCAAGGATTCAGTTAATCCCGTATGCTGTTCCCTTTGTTCTTCGGTATGTTACTTGCCCGAGATTCGATCGTCGGTATCACTATACCTAGTTCAATCTCGTTACCGGCAAGTCTCTTTACTCGTTCCGTAATACAAGATCTCGTGGCTAACACTTTAGTCACATTGCTTGCAAGGCTCATTGTGATGTTGTATTACCGAGTGGGCCCTGAGATACCTCTCCGTCATACGGAGTAACAAATCCCAGTCTTGATCCATGCCAACCCAACAGACACCCTCGGAGATACCTGTAGAGCACCTTTATAGTCACCCAGTTACGTTGCGACGTTTGATACACACAAGGTATTCCTCCGGTGTCAGTGAGTTGCATGATCTCATGGTCAAAGGAACAGATACTTGACATGCAGAAAACAATAGCAATAAACTGACACGATCAAATGCTACGTTTACAGTTTGGGTCTTGTCCATCACATCATTCTCCTAATGATGTGATCCTGTTATCAAATGACATCTCATGTCTATGGCTAGGAAACCTTAACCATCTTTGATCAACGAGCTAGTCAACTAGAGGCTTACTAGGGACACAGTGTTGTCTATGTACCCACACATGTATTTGAGTTTCCAATCAATACAATTATAGCATGGATAATAAACGATTATCATGAACAAGGAAATATAATAATAACCAATTTATTATTGCCTCTAGGGCATATTTCCAACACTTACCGTCCATGATAGCTTTGGCTTGGCTGAGCTCCTCTTCAAATGACCGCCTATCCACCCGCTCCTTTTGGAGATTGGTTTTCAGGGTGTATAGTTCGGCGGCCTGCTCCTCGCCTTTCCGCTCCAGGTCCTCGCACTTCCGCCCTGCATCTTTGAGCTCCTGCTGGATTTCCTCCACCCGAGCCTCGTGCTTGTCGCTGGTAGCTCTCAGGGCGGATAGAGCGGTAGCTGCTTCCTTGGCAGCCGCTTTCTCCACCGCAGCCTCTTGCTTGGCCTTATCAAGCTCGGCCTTGAGCTTCTCAATCTCCTTCGCCGAGGCTGCGAAAGCATTAAGCATATCACACAACACTGCATTGACAGTACGATAACGACAGAGCTTTTTACTCTAATTCGACTTACCTTGCGCCTCGTCGAATCTCTTGTTTAGAGCCTCAAGCTCGTCTTCGGAGCTTTTGAGCTTCCGATTTAGCTCTTCTAGCTCGGCAGCGTTATTGGCCGCTGCCGTCGATGAATCCTGTAACGCAAAATCATATAAACGTTATAGGAGTTTAGAACCTCCGAACTATCACTAAAATGATCCTATGTACGGTCCTCTTGAGGGCTGGCCGAACGATCCGAACATAAATCGTCCTATACATAGTTCGGGTAAGGATCTATGTTTTGACCCCCAGGTAAGTTTCTCCAAACTCACCTAGGGCTCGGGGGCTGCCATGTATATAACAATTACTTAAATAAATCAATATTTCACAAAACAGAGCATTACATGGCTTACCTGAAAGCCCGTCAGGAGACCGTTGAAGGCCTCCTTCAGTCCGGTATCCACGGACTGAATGCTTTGCAGCACCGTACCCATAAGGGTGCGGTGCTCCTCGGAGAGGGAGGCGCTGGATAGAGCCTCCCCCACGTCCGGCCACCCATTGGTCGGTGCCGCCGGTGGGGATCGGTTAACCTGATCCCCAACCGGGGATTGAACCTGTGCCTCCGGAGCCATAGTGCGCTCCGGAGACAGCCTTGGAGGCGACTGGACAACTCCTTGTCCGGTCTCCTCGGTATCCGGGAGGAGCTTCTCCCCCTGGTCTTCGGCGGCCGAGGTGTTAGCCTCGACCATGATGTCGTCGGCCCGGCCTCCAGTGCCCGGCTCCAAAGGGGCCTGCTAAGATGACACCTCCGCGGTGTCCTTCGTGGCGCCCGGAGGAGTGGGGTGCGACGCGGTTCCGCTCTCCGCCAGCTCGGCGGCCGGGGTCTCCCCGTCCGAAACTTGATCGGTGGGGAGAAAGCGCAGTGGGCTGCAAGTTAGAAGGCACTCACACGTCAGTCACATTAAAAAACTTAGCGCTAATAGCTCGGGAGGTCTTCGGATCCTTACCTTCGAGGTGGGGGCTTACCCCTGAGGTTCCTTCGCGGAACCGTCTCGAAATCCTCGGACTCAGTATCCGAGTCCGTGCTATCACCGGACAGGGGTACCTGTGTCCGGCGTGTCTTCTTTAGGGCAGGAGGATCTGCGTCCTCTGGAGCGTCTGATGACGTCGCCCTCTTTCCGGCGATGGGGGAATCACCTCCCTCCTCACCCTCATGCTCCTCCTCTTGATTCAAGGAGGCGTGGGTCTCTTCGGACGCAGCCTCTGGCTGGTCCCTGTTGCGCAGGCCAGTTCGGCCTGGCTTCTTCTTCTCTTTCTTCTCTGGCGCCTTGTAAGGCGCCACGACGAGCATCTCCAACAGCAGCGGAGACCTGGTGTCTTTGGGCTGTGGAGCCGGACACTTGATGCCCTTGGCCTTGCTCAGTCATTCCTGCAACCGTGATCGGAAAAAGCTTAGACCTTCTTCACAAAGACGAAACCGATCAAATAAAGTTGTACTATACCTTGGATGGGGGCTTGACGGCACTCAAGCCCTTTTCCTCCTGCTCGGCCGGACAGCTCTCCTGCGCCTTGAACAACGCCTTCCATAGCTTCTCCCGTGTGGTACGGAAGAGTTGATGAACTATAGGGTCATTGCCAGCCCGGTAATTCCACATAGGAGAACTCCGGCACTGGCAGGGGAGGATGCGCCGCCGAAGCATAACCTGAACCACGTTGGTCAGGCCGACTCCCTTCCTGATCAAGGAGGCAATGCCCCTCTGCAGGTCCACCACCTCGGTATCCGACCCCCAATCGAGGCCCTTTCGGACCCATGAGGTCAATCTGGTCGGAGGGCCGGATCTGAATTCGGCAGGAACAGTTCCGGATTCAGCAGGAACAGTTCCACCCTCTTCCCTTGGTCGGTGATGTAGAACCACTCCTTCTGCCAGGTCTTGATAGTGTCGATGAAGGTGCCGGAAGGCCACACAGCGCGCGGAAGCTTGCCGGTGATTGCCCCGCAGCAATCCGCATGCGCGCCAGCGACACACTTCGGTTTGATGTTAAAAATCTTGAGCCACAGTCCGAAGTGTGGTTTGACTCGCAGGAAAGCCTCGCAGACGATGATGAATGCTGATATATGCATAAAAGAGTTCGGCGGGAGGTCGTGGAAGTCGAGGCCGTAGAAGAACATGAGGCCCCTCACGAAGGGGTGAAGCGGGAAGCTTAATCCTCTGATGAAGTGAGGGATGAAGACCACCCTCTCACCTGGTTTGGGGCTGGGGATCACCTGGCCCTCCTCCGCAGTGCGGTGGAAGACATTGGCGGGGAGGTATCCGGGGGCCTTGAGGTCCCGGATGTCCTGGTCTGTGACCGAGGACGCCTCCCACTTGTCGTTGAAGCCGGAGCTGGCCATGGCTAAGCTCTGAGGGGGAAGAATGGAAGACCTAGATCTGGGCTCAGGAAGCTCGGAAGATTGGGGAAGCGGAGATGCGAATGGGAGATGCGGATAAGCCTTGGGGTTTTCTTCCCCTTTTTATTAAAGATTGCTGCCGGTTAGCCTCCCTTCGCGGCACCGTTAATCTCTCCGCTTCCCAAGGCGTGCGTGCCGTTGTACGCGCGTGATTAAACATATCCCGTGTAAAATGGAGCACGATCTGTGCATTGATGGATCGTGCTAGTGGAAACGGCCTCGAACCACGAGGCAGGTCTTTTCGCCTGGTTCAGTGGTCGTGATAGGCCGTGACTTTTCGTCTGAAAAGTCATCAGAGAACATTGTTGGCCTTCAAGGGTCGAGCTACTCATGGTATATGGACGATCTATGATCGGGAGAGTTACACGTCGACGGAGGCCGAACTATAGCCCGGCCGATCATTGTTGGGAGAAAGGAACTCACCTCGCAACCCGAAGACTCTGATCACTCGAAGCAGCTGGAGCTTGGACCCTTGGCGTTGGAGGTTAGTTCGGGGGCTCCGAGGGAGTCCTGGTTTAAGGGGTCCTCGGGAGGCCGGCCTATGTCTTATGGGCCGGACTGTATGGGCCACTTGCCGAATATTGGAAGGATTGAAGATCTCGTCTCCAATAAGGAAGCTTCGAGAATCATGGCTTGTCCTCCACATTTAAAGTAGTAAATATGCATGTTTATCCCTTCGACGTGTAACTGACCATGTGTAAACCCTAGGCACCCTCGGCGTCTATATAAGCCGGAGGGTTTTAGGGTGTAGAGCAAGAGAACTCATCTAGGGTTTTAGTCATACGATCTCGTGGTAAATCAACTCTGTAATCCCCATACAATCAATATAATCAAGCAGGACATAGGGTATTACCTCCATAGGAGGGCCCGAACCTGGGTAAAACCTTGCCCCCTTTGTCTCCTGTTACCATCGATACAAGTCTCACAGTTCGGGACCCCTTACCCGAGATCCGCCGGTTTTGACACCAACACCCATCACAACCTTATCTCTTGCATTTACATTATTTGCCATTTGCCTCTCGTTTTCCTCTCCCCCACTTCACCAATTTGCCGTTTTATTCGCCTTTTTCTCGCCAGATCTCTTTTTGTTTGCTTGTGTTGCCATGTGCCTTCTATTTGCTTGCATCTTCGCTTGCTAAAAATCTATTGATATGGATCCTCATCCACTTGCTAATATTTTGAAAAGGCCAAATTATGATGAACCAATTGCTAGTGAGTCGAGTGCACTTGATTATCTCTATGAAGTTTTGCTTGAAAATCATGAAAATTTTGATGAAGTGTTGAAAGAAGAATATTATAAGGTGATTCATGATAATTCCTTGAATGATGAGCATGATTGCAATGTTGCTAGTATGAATTCTCTAAATATCCATGATGCTAATAATATGCAAAGCCACAAGCTTGGGGATGCTATGTTTGAAGAAGATGATATTTTTAGTCCCCCAAGTTTTGATGAGCAAATTATGCTTGTGCGTCATGAAAAGAATGATTTATGTGATAGTTATATTGTTGAATTCCTTCTTGATGCTACTGAAATTTATTATGAGGGAGGAACATATGCTTGTAGGATTCTTGTTCCCATAAATTCTTTGCTCACAAAATCCCTATGCATAGGAAGTGGGTTAGACTTAAATGTGTTTTTCATGAGATTCATGATGCTCTTCGGCATATTTCAATTACTACTTTTTATGTAAGCATCATTGATATCATTATGCCTAGCTAGGGGCGTTAAACAATAGCGCTTGTTGGGAGGCAACCCAATTTTATTTCTTTTGCTTTTGTTTTTGCTTCTGTTTTTGAGTGCTTTACACATTATTACCTCTCTAGTAATTGTGTTTTCTTGTTTTAATTAGTGCTTGAGCCAAGTAAGACCTTTGGGATGGTCTACGGTGTTTGTGATTTGATTTTGCTGAAAAACAGAAACTTTTGCTCTCAGTCCAGGAATTTTGTAAATTCACTGGAACGTGCTTTTGATCTGAAATTTTTACACAAGGTTGATATACAAATTTTACTGAGTTTCCTAATTTTTCAGAATTTTTTGAGTTACATAAGTATTCGAAGTTTACAGATTGCTACAGACTGTTCTGTTTTAGACAGATTCTGTTTTCTTTGTGTTGTTTGCTTATTTTGATATATCTATGGGTTGTATCGGGGGGTATGAACCATGGAGAAGTTGGAATACAGTAGATATTACACCAATATAAATAAAGAATTAGTTCACAACAGTACCTAAAGTGGTGATTTATTTTTCTTATACTAACGGATCTCACGAGTTTTCTGTTGAGTTTTGTGTTGTGAAGTTTTCAAGTTTTGGGTAAAGATTTGATGGACTATGGAATAAGGAGTGGCAAGAGCCTATGCTTGGGGATGCCCAAGGCACCCCAAGCCATATTCAAGGATACCAAAGAGCCTAAGCTTGGGGATGCCCCGGAAGGCATCCCCTCTTTCGTCTTCAATCCATCAGTAAATTTACTTGAGGCTATATTTTTATTCACCACATGATATGTGTTTTGCTTGGAGCGTCTTGTATGATATGAGTCTTTGCTTTTTAGTTTGCCACAATCATCCTTGCTGCACACATATTTTGAGGGGGACACGCATTAATCGTGAATTTATTAGAATACTCTATGTGCTTCACTTATATCTTTTGAGCTAGGCAATGTTGCTCTAGTGCTTCACTTATATCTTTTTAGAGCACGGTGGTGTTTTATTTTATAGAAATATTTGAACTCTCGTACCTCGCTTATATTATTTTGAGAGTTTTTAAACAGCATGGTAATTGGTTTAGGTTATGAATTTAGTCCTAATATAGTGGGCATCCAAGAGGGATATAATAAAATATTTCATATAAAGTGCATTG
The DNA here is from genome assembly GCA_039707655.1 of Elymus sibiricus. Lineage (NCBI taxonomy): Eukaryota > Viridiplantae > Streptophyta > Magnoliopsida > Poales > Poaceae > Elymus > Elymus sibiricus. The sequence goes on along the minus strand of CM077671.1, from coordinate 523,961,466 downwards.
AGTACGATGAGAAGTTTGATTCCTTGCATATAGTTTTGAGATATAAAGATGGTGATATGAGAGTCATGCTAGTGAGTAATTGTGAATTGGTAGAAATACTTGTGTTAAAGTTTGTGATTCCCGTAGCATGCACGTATGGTGAACCGTTATGTAATGAAGTCGGAGCATGATTTTATTTAATGATTGTCAACCTTTGTGTGAGGGTCGGGAGCGCGCGATGATTAACTCCTACCAACCTCTCCCCTAGGAGCATGCGTCTAATACTTTGCTTTTATAACTAATAGACTTTTGCAATAAGTATGTGAGTTCTTTATGACTAATGTTGAGTCCATGGATTATACGCACTCTCACCCTTCCACCTTTGCTAGCCTCTCTAGCACCGCGCAACTTTCGCCGGTGCATTAAACCCACCTTCCTCAAAACAGCCACCATATACTTTCCTCAAAACAGCCACCATATATACCTATTATGGCATTTCCATAGCCATTTCGAGATATATTGCCATGCAACTTCCACCGTTCCATTTTTCATGACATGCACCACAATTTTCATATTGCTTTGCATGATCGTAAGATAGCTAGCATGATGTTTTGGCTTGTCCGTTTTTTGATGTCATTTGCTAGGCTAGATCATTGCACATCCCGGTGCACCACCGGAAGCGTTCAAATAGAGTCATACTTTGTTCTAGGTATCGAGTTGTAATTCTTGAGTTGTAAGTAAATAAAAGTGTGATGATCTTCATTATTAGAGCATTGTCCCGTGAGAGAAAAGGATGATGGAAGCTATGATTCCCTCACAAGTTGGGATGAGTCTCCGGACTTTACAAATAATAAAAGAGGCCAATGAAGCCCAAATAAAAAAAAAGAGGCCAAAGATGCCCACCAAAATAAAAAAAATGAGAAAAAGAGAGAAGGGACAATGCTACTATCTTTTTCCACACTTGTGCTTCAGAGTAGCACCATGATCTTCATGATAGAGAGTCTCCTATTTTGTCACTTGCATATAACTAGTGGAATTTTTCATATGCACAACCACTTAGTTTCTTTTTGAGCTTTCATACACTTATAGCTCTAGTGCAGCCATTGCATGGCAATCCCTACTCACTCACATTGATATCTATTGATGGGCATCTCCATAGCCCGTTGATACGCCTAGTTGATGTGAGACTATCTTCTCCTTTTTCCTTACAACCTCCACTATATTCTATTCCACCTATAGTGCTATATCCATGGCTCACGCTCATGTCTTGCGTGAGAGTTGAAAAGGTTTGAGAACATAAAAGGTGTGAAACAATTGCTTGACTTGTCATCGGGGTTGTGCATGATTTAGATACTTTGTGTGGGGAAGATGGAGCATAGCCAGACCATATGATTTTGTAGGGATAACTTTCTGAGGCCATGTTATTTTGAAAGGACACAATTGCCTTGTTAGTATGCTTGAAGTATTACTGTTTTTATGTCAATATTAGACTTTTGTTTTGAATCTTACGGATCTGAATATTCATGCCACAATAAAGAATATTACATGGATAAATATGTTAGGTAGCATTCCACATCAAAAATTCTGTTTTTATCATTTACCTACTTGAGGATGAGCAGGAATTAAGCTTGGGGATGCTTGATACGTCTCCAACGTATCTATAATTTTTGATTGTTCCATGCTATTATATTATCTGTTTTGAATGTTTTATATGCATTAATATGCTATTTTATATTATTTTTGGGACAAACCTATTAATCTAGAGCCTAGTGTCAGTTTCTGTTTTTTCCTTGTTTTTGAGTATTGCAGATAAGGAATATTAAACGGAGTCCAAACGGAATAAAATCTTCGTAATGATTTTTCTTGGACCAGAAGAAACCTACCAGACTTGGAGATGAAGGCAGGAGACCTGCCGGGAGGCGACAAGCCACCAGGGCGCGCCCCTAGGGGGGGGGCTCGCCCTACTAGCTTGTGGCCCCCCAGCAGGCCTCCTAACCCTATTCTTCGGCCTATAAATTCCCAAATATTCCCTGGATACCGAAAAGAGCCACAAAAATACTTTTTCGCCGCCAGAAGCCTCTGTTCCCGTGAGATCCCATCTTGGAGCCTTTTCCGGTAATCTGCCGGAGGGGGATTCGATCACGGATGGCATCTACATCAACTCCATTGCCCCTCCGATGATGCGTGAGTAGTTCACCACAGACCTTCGGGTCCATAGCTAGTAGCTAGATGGCTTCTTCTCTCTCTTTGGTCTTCAATACCATGTTCTTCATGATCTTCATGGAGATCTATCCGATGTAATACTCTTTTGCGGTGTGTTTGTCGAGATCCAATGAATTGTGGGTTTATGATCAGCTTATGTATGAATATTATTCGAATCTTCTCTGAATTCTTATATGCATGATTTCATATCTTTGCAAGTCTCTTCGAGTTATTGGTTTGGTTTGGCCAACTAGATTGGTAATTCTTGCAATGGGAGAAGTGCTTAGTTTTGGGTTCAATCTTGCGGTGTCCTCACCAAGTGACAAAGTAGGGGTAGCGAGGCACGTATTTGTATTGTTGCCATCGAGGATAAAAAGATGGGGTTTTCATCATATTGCTTGAGTTTATCCCTCTACGTCATGTCATCTTACCTAATGCGTTACTCTGTTCTTCATGAACTTAATACTCTAGATGCAGGCATGAGTCGGTCGATATGTGGAGTAATAGTAGTAGATGCAAAATCGTTTCGGTCTACTTGACACGGACGTGATGCCTATATGCATAATCATTGCCTTGGATATCGTCATAACTATGCGCTTTTCTATCAATTGCTCGATAGTAATTTGTTCACCCACCGTATTATTTTCCTTCGTGAGAGAAGACTCTAGTGAAACCTATGGCCCCCGGGTCTATTTTCCATATTATATTTTCAGATCTATAAACCAAAAATACCAAAAATACTTTGCTGCATTCTTTTTAATTTTGTTTTACTTTTCGTTCTAGCAATCTTTTATATCTATCTCTATCAGATCTCATCCTTGCAAATAACCGTGAAGGGTTTGACAACCCCTTTATAGCGTTGGGTGCAAGAGTTTGATTATTTGTGTAGGTGCGAAGATTGGTGACTTGCTTGTATCTCCTACTGGATTGATACCTTGGTTCTCAACAACTGAGGGAAATACTTATCTACTTTGCCGCATCACCCTTTTCTCTTCAAGGGAAAACCAACGCAAGCTTAAGAAGTAGCAAAACTCCTTCTCGAGAAAGTGTCCATTCTTAGCGATAAACACTTTGTGTTCGGATCTTTGGTAGAAGGAATGCCTAATTGTTTCTTTGGGATAACCTACAAAGTAATATTTGTCTGCTTTGGGATCGAGCTTATTTGGCTGTAAACGTTTTACATAAGTCACGCAACCCCAAATCTTGAGATGTGACAAATTGGGTTTCTTCCCATTCCATAACTCATATGGTGTCGTCTCAACAGACTTAGACGGTGCTCTGTTTAGTGTATATGTTGCTGTTTCAAGTGCATACCCCCAAAATGACAAAAAGATATCGGTAAATGACATCATTGACCTCACCATGTCTAACAAAGTTCGGTTACGCCTTTTAGACACTCCGTTTCTCTGTGGAGTTCCAGGAGGAGTAAGTTGTGAAATAATTCCACAATCACGTAGATGTTTCCTAAACTCATGACTTAGATATTCTCCTCCATAATCTGATCGCATAAATTTTATCTTTTTGCCATGATGATTCTCAACTTCGTTCTGAAATGCTTTGAACTTTTCAAATGGTTTAGACTTGTGTTTCATCAAATAGATATACCCGTATCTACTCAAATCATCAGTGAAGGTTACGAAGTATAAGTATCCACCACGCACCAGTACACTCATTGGACCACATACATCACGATGTATTATATCCAACAATTCAAGCGCCCATTCAGGATGACCAGTGACCGGCGATTTAGTCATTTTACCCACCAGACAAGCTTCGCATGTTTCGAATGATTAAAAATCAAACGATGTTAATACTCCATCCTTATGAAGCTTTTGCATATGTTTCTTTCCGATATGACCAAGACGACAGTGCCACATGTAAGTGGTATTATCAGTCTTCTTAAGACGTTTAGCATTAATGTTATAGACATCTTTTTCACGTTCAAGATCCATTATGAATAAACCACCAACCATGGGTGCAAATCTATAAAACATATCCTTATAATATATTGAACAACCATTGTTTTTTGATTTCTAAGAACAACCGTCACTTATCAAACATGATCCAGAGATAATGTTCTTACATAACTTCGGAACAAAATGACAATTATTCAGTTCTAAGACAAATCCTGAAGGCAAACTTAAAGACATGACACCGACGGCTTGAGCAGCAATCCCATCACCATTCTCGACACGCATCACGACTTCATTTCTACTCAGGTTGTGAATCTTCCATAGTCCCTGCATCATGTTGCAAATATGAGCAACAGATCCAGTATCAAATACCCATGACTTGGAATTTTCAGCAAGTAGAATATCAATAACATTAACTTGTATAACTTTTATACCATTACCAGAAGACGAGTTCTTCTTATCCGCTAGATATTTCAAGAAATTTCTTTTCCAGTGTCCTTTCTCTTTGTAGTAGAAACATATAGTCTCGCAAGAAGCTCCACCCTTGTTCCTCTTGGTGTTGCATTTCTTTTTGAAACTTTGTGTTTTGTTCACGAGCAACTTTTGATGGATCTGCATCCCGATTTCATTGGTTTTGAGCATTGCTTCATAAAGTGAAGTAAGGATCAAATCATTCTCCGGTGTCTTGGGAAAATCAATTTCCATTGCATTAATACTATCATAATAGTCTGCAAGCCTGACACCTTGCTCACCAACTTCAGCTATCTTGCACTCATTCAATGCTTTAGTCATCTCATGAACTTCAGCTGGTTCTTTGTGGTACAGAACTTCCAGTGCCTCGACAATCTCGACGGTACTGAGTTGTTGATAACGTTTCTGTAACACTTGATCCATACATGATAGCATTATACTTTTGACAACACTAAAATCATTCTTGCGAGATATAAACACGTTGAAGATATCTTGAGACGCACCAGGCGCCGGGTAATCACCAAGTGGTTGATCCAGCACATATTCTTTCTTAGCACTTCTGAGAACATATCTCAGAGTGTGGATCCAATCCTCAAAGTTCCCACCATTTGCAACTAACTTTACTTTCTCAAACAGAGGTGCTAAATTGAAACTATTGCGAGCCATTGATCTACAACAATAAACACAAGATTCACTTTTAGACATAATTTCATAATTAATGTTGCACTAGTGTTTAAACACATTTTAATTTAAAGTGTACTCCCACTTAAATCAATATCTCTCATAATTGATAGTAAGTGATTCAAGATCCTGATCTTATTCTCAGCCATTCATGTGGACATCACTGATGACGAGAATTTTGACCGGTGGGCAATCTTTTGCTGATCATATCTCCATATGACTCTTGTTCATCTTTCGATGCTTCGTGCTCCGAGCTCAGAACGATTATGTTAGAACTTCAAGATAACCGAGTGCTATCTGCTCACATGGTCTGACCATCCACCCGGCTTACACCTCACATCCCATTTGTACTCATGTGGACATGACGCACTCCGGAACGCTACGTGTTATAGATGATAGCAACACTGGGAAGAGCACCTTTTAACTTGATATTTATTGTGAGAGATCACCCTAATAATTGACTACTGCGCAATCAAAGGGTGCAAACAACAAAGGGATAAACATCCCAGGCAATTCATAATAGCATGATATGATATAGCACTGGGCGCCGGGAACATTTCCATGGTCCTTCGAGGTCTTCATGAAGTTTTCTCCGAAAGCGTTGCCGTGGCGACAATTTTGAAAAACTACCGCCATGGCACCGATTTTGTTCTCCTGCGCCTGGTGAAGCTATGGGTCCTCTGTGTAACCTGTAGGCTATCTCTATGTCTATTACATTAAGGTGGCAATCCTGTGGCACCAGCCATCATGCCGTGACGCGCAGGCTACTTAACATTACAACATATAACCATCTCATACATAAACTCTTTATCATGACGAAGGCTATACCACATCACATGCAACCCTGCAAAACCAAGTTAGACGTCCTCTAATCGGTTTGGCAAATTTTAATTACGTGGCTTCTAGGGTTTCCGGGTAACACTAGCTACCTACGCACACCATCAAGGCGATAATTCTTGTTGCTAGATTAACTTTCGGGGTGTGTGAAAGAAGAGACTTAATTAAAAATCTTCTACCCCACACTAAACTTCGTCAAATACGCGTGACCCCCAAGAAGATCGTTCATCTTCATCGCCCTCTTGCGTACGCGATGGTTCACTATTCTTGACTATGATGAAGCCCAAGGAACTGTTAGCAGATCAATGCCGTCAATGAACTAAACCGAAGCAACACTCGAGGGTAACATAGCAAGAACATCAAACCCTCACATCCACATGTGATCTAGATCGAAACCTACATCGACTCATAGAACTGCTCATGATGCCACTGTTGGGAAACGTAGTAGAAAACAACAAAAATCGCCCTACGGTCACCTAGGAACAATATGAGGATGCATATAAGGTTTGGATCAATGATTGTTACCGACTCCGGAGTGCAACTGAAGTAGACAAGTCGGTGTAGATCGTACTTGGATTCCCTCGAAAGATTGATGACGATCCCACGAATCGCCCTTGAACGATCCCTCGAACGGAAGACCAAAAGCACGGCCTCTCTACTTGGTTGCAAGCGTACGGTCTTCACCATCCGGCAGCGCTTCGCCGTCCAAAGCTAATCGTCGCCAAAGAATTAGAGGGAGGAGATTAGAACCACACTGGGCTTCTAATTATGAGGATTAGAGGAACTAGGTCTACCTCTAATTAGTCAACTAGGACCAACTAGAACTAGAACTAGATGAACTAGAGGAGGCTCCAAAACTTGTGTAGACAATAGGGCCAATACCTCAAGTATATAAAGGTTAGAGGGGGAAGGAGGGGCAACCACCAAGGAGGGAAAGACCCCCCTTGGGGCGCCGGCCAAGGGGAGGAGTCCCACTCCAATTCGGGCCCCCCACAAGGAAAGGGGGGGCGCCAAGTCCACTTGGGCCTTGGTGGCCCAAGTTGCCTTCCACCACTAGGCCTTTTAAGGACCATTGATATTAAATTAAATATAAAAGCCCTCTATCAATTACTAGATCCTTTTATGCATAATTTAACATCACCGGAAACATTTTCCACCTATATATTATTTATCGGTAATACCCGGTATTGCCCGATAAACTCCGAAACCCTTCCGGTGACCCCAAAACGCTTCCGGTTCCTCTCAAAGCTATTCCGAATATTAATGAAACAATTCCACAAATAAATCCTTGATACTCTCATCCTACTAACACTCAATAGATCGTGATTACCTTAAGCTTGTGACCCCGTAGGTTCGGTAAATCATAGACATGAACGAAATCCCTTCGTTCAATGACTGATAGCGGAACCGTGGACGTCCATATCGATCCCTATGATTACATGAATGACATTCAAGTGAACCTTTGGTTATCATGTAATGTTCCTTTTGCTTTGCGATATTTTACAAATCCCAGAATACATCGGTATCCTCCTGAGTCATACACATGCTCACTATTCCGTTGATCTTGTTGCCGGTTTTGTTCTTCTTTCTCATTGAAGTGTTCCGGCATCCCCATGATTTAGTCACCTGTGCCTGGCCAGACGATGATGGATGGCATCACACCAAGAGGGCCCTAAGAATATCTCTCCATCGTCGGAGGAGCAAATCCCACTATCAAGCTATCTAGTGCCTTGTCAAACTTTTTGATGAACCTGTAAGTTGTTGTTATGATCACCTAGTTACAGATGATGTTTGAGCAACCCCAAAGTCCACCATACGATAGGAAGTGACTACGATTCTCTCATGGTCTAAGGAACTAAAACACATGCTAACACCCTGTGTTATAACAATTGATTTCAGACGATATTATCCCAATGCATAACAAACAAGTTTGGGTCGATTCAGTATGGCCGTTCTTCTAACGTCTGTTACACCCTGATTTTGGCAACTTTTTCTTTTCAAAATATTTTGGGTTTATTTGCAATCTTGGTTGACTTTTAACCTTTTCAATTGATTTGGATCTTTGAATCTTTTCCCAAGCAACCCAAAACCGTCATCCCCTTGCCAAAACCTTTCCAAACCTCTCTTGGATCAATTTCCCAATACTCAATCTTTTCCAATAATCCTTTTTTCTATTTGGGAAATTAGGTCATCACTATGGGTTGTGAAGCAATCTATAGTTTGGATGGTCAATAAATTCCCAAATTTTTCCCACATCTTCTTATCATCATATGATTCCATAATCTCCAAAAATATTCCCTTGAGCAATGCAAAATTTTGGCCAGAAATAATATTTCTTTTCTAACCAGAATTTGTGCATTGTGAAGCAACCCCATTTTTCCTAGCTCAGAAAATTCTCATTAAATTCCCCAAGCTCCTAGGGATCCTATCTAGCCCCAATATCCAAAAACATCATCTGGTCCAGTACAAATTTTGAGCAGCAGGACTCTGCCAAGTTTCTGCTTATTTTGAACCTTTGTGAAGGAAGTACAAGCTAGGGGTGCACAATTGATTTACAATTTTTATGGCATGTGTGCACTACCAAATAACTCCTCTACACTAAGTTTCATCATTAGCAGAGCAACTATGAGAGTGCCACAAGCTCATGTTGATTCTGGACCAGAATGGTGGTTTTCAATGGAGCCATGTTCATTTCTTCTTCAAACTTTCTCAAATTTTGCCAGTCTGTAGTCCTTCCAACCTAGATGACCCTAGACATCTCCATTGGCCCCATCTCTATCCCATTTATTCTCCAGAACCTCCCCAAGTTGGCAGACAGAAACTGTTGGTGAAGCTACCTCTCATCTCAGTGGCTTACTGGGCAAGCCAGTGCCACGAGGAGGTTCCAGAGTGCAAGGACAGCACTCCAGACACGGCCCAGCAGGCCAGCTCGCGCCACGTGTGCCCGTGCACATGGTGACCGCGTAACCAGCCTGCCAGAACCGCGCTCTGGGCGCCGGCAGGCTCGGGTCTCATCGGAGGTAGACGACTACGTCGCCGTATGTTGTCCTAGCATGCCGACATCGTCGTTGCCCTCCACCTGGACCCTCCAGACCCTTCCCCCACGCCGGAATTGCCCTCGGCGGCCGCCACGGCGCTCGGGCACTGTGATGCCCGTGCGGCCACAGTGAGCAAGCGGGCCGTCGTCTTCCTCGCGAACCGTCACTTCGCCATTCAATGCGTCTGCCTTCTTCCATCGCGTCGCCGCTCCTGGACAGCCAGCTGGCCGTCCTTGCCCCGGCGACATGGCCGCAGCTCCGGCCGCTCTAGAGAGCTCGGACGCCTTCGCCTCCCACCTATTTAAGGCCGCGTCCAGCCCCTCCGAGCTCCTCACCTCTCCCCCTCCACCTTCAATTAGCCTCCTGAGGAGCGAGCCACGGCCGAGAGGCCCTCTGGCCTCGAAATCCCACCGGAGCTCCGCCGTCTGGAGCCGCCTCGCCTCCAGCATCCTCCGCGCCACCTCCGACCCAATCGACCTCACCCTCGAGCTCAGGGCACTCCCCTGGTGCTCCTCGACCTCTTGCCCAGGCCAGTCATCGCCGAATTCGCCTTCTCCAATGACCACCCGAACGCCGCCGCCACCGAAGAGGAAGGGGACGACGCCGTCCGGCCATCTCCAGCCACGCTGCGGGTACGTGCGTGTTCGTCTTCGAGCGCCTGATCCATTCCCCTCAACTCTGAGCGTCGCCGCCGTCTCTGTCGCCGGCGACCGTCGCCGGAGCCCCGCCCCTCGTCTGTTCCCTGCTCTCTCTCTTTGTTTTAAAAGGGCCGACCCCACCCGTCATCGGCTCAACCCGCGCGCGCGAAAGGGTAAGTGGAGGCGTATTCCGAAAATACGCCATCGACGTGGCCCGCTGGAGATTTTCTGATTTTCTGTTTAAATTCATTTTTATTCAGAATTTTGACCAGACTTTGACCTTAAATAACTTTTTATATATAACCCCAATTCAGTTAATTCTTTTTGCATTATTTTGGTATTGAATCCCTTTAATTTCTGACCAAGTTTGGTGTTTTTTATCATATCCACAGAATATTTGGTTAACGAAAATGCATTATGTGTTTGAAAATAATTTCAGAAGGAAACTTTGGTGATTTTGAAGACCAGGAGTGTTTGAACCACCCAACAGAGCAAGGCAAGCCATGATACCCATTTTATGTAGCATTTCCATAGCATTGCATACTTTCATACATTATGCCTATTTATTTGCTATAGGTTAAATCCTATTAAATTATTTAAATACTTAGTGGCTTAATGTGATGAACCACTATAATTGAAATCAACTTAGTGGTTGATCTTGAGTCACCTGTCCGGGCTTAACCGTGCAACCACATTTGCCCGTATGGGACGGCCTTGACTTGGTCTGATTGCGTGCTCTTCCACCGGTACCTCCAAAGAGGGAGGGTTATGCACGCGCGCTACCCTGATCAGGTAGGCGGTGATAACCCTGTGAGCCAGTTGAGTATTGTGTCGGCGTCCCCGTTTGGGACAGTTTAGTTTGGCCATGACAGTGGCAGGTGTCATGAGGACACAGGGGCCAACCAGGGCAGGACTCCGGGGAGGATGAATGCCGGTGGTACGATGGAAGAGTCACGGGTCAGGCAGGTTTTGTACGTGCAACGCTGGTCCACCCGAAGGGGATCACGAGGCCAGGTGCTTCATGGTGTGGGTAAAGTGCGCAACCTCTGCAGAGTGTCAAATCTATTCGAATAGCCGCGTCCACGGTATTGGACAGCCCGTCCAGACCTCAGTAGGTGGTCAACCGTAACAATGTTAGTAATGATGGAAGAACTCTTCATATGATCGGAAGTACTCGATGAGTACTCTGAGGATCGTGGGATAACCCGGATGAGAGTAAGTTGATAACCGTTACAGTAAGTGAATTGCTTAAGTATTTTAATACCTTGATTGCCATGCTATTGTTTGCTGCATTACTTGGTTGTCGTCAGCTTGCGAGTACATTCAAAGAACTCACCTGGCGTTTCATGCCAGATGCAGGAGAAGCCGAGGACGGAGGTCCTGATGGTTCATGCTACGCTAACTAGGATGTGTCCATAGCAGTGTCCATGTGGATGGAGTTGCCGCTATGTTCCGCTACGCCGTAGAAGTACTTAGTAGTTTCTGAGGCCCCACTGTGTTGAATAAATAATGTAGATACTGTCATAGCACCAAGTGTGCTCTTGGCCTCGTTAGTATTGTAAAATATGAGCTTGTACTCAATATCTATAAATAAAGTCAGTTTAGTCTGTTCCAAGTTGTTGTGTGTTTCTAGAGGACATTATCCCTGGGCTGGAAACACTGGTAATCCGGTTCTCTGAGCCGGGGTGCCACAACGCTTGGTATCAGAGCCAGGCTGACTGTAGGACACCCTAGTTAACCTGTGCTAGCACCGCGATTAGTATAGGGCCTTGAGTGTGCATCTCACTTGCTGCATTTGATTGCTGCATTTGGTTGCTGCATGGCATGCATCATGATTCATTGTTTTACTAACCCTTGGCATTGTGAGTGTAGATGGCACCAGTTCCATACCACTTCCATTATGAGCCTGCACCATTCTCCTTCCATGCACTGCTCTGGAACGTCTGGTTTCGACTGTACCCCCACGGCGAGGATCCAGTGTACCAGGTGTTTCGGGAGCAGTTGGCGGAGTCAGTGTATGAGAATCACGCGGAGGATTACTTGATCGCGAGCTCGGACCTTGGTAGCTATTCTCGCTCTGCTAAGGGCAGAACGGCTTCTACTCCGGAGCTGGAGATCCAGTTTGCTGCGATGGAGGGTCTCATTGACTTGCGCTTCCACGAGGTCGAGATGCAGACTCATCCAGGTTTCTTCCACTATCCCACCCTGTCGCCGACGACAGGGCGAGTCATTTTTGCTCCTGTCGACCCGGCATGTGATCGTGCGACTGATGTGCTGTCTGTCTATATGAACGCCAGTTATCGTACAATCATATCCCTGGCTGAGGAGCTGTCTCGTGTCCAGGCGGCATTTGCTGCCGCGACCTCAGTGCCACCTCCACCTCAGCCAATCTTTCCACCTATATATCCATCACCAGTTCCACCTCCACCCAGGTTTGAGGCTCCTTCTAGCTCTACGGTGCCACCAAGCTTTTTGTCTGGTAGCCGTCGTGAGACTCCCGCAGAGTGGGCCTCACTCCTAGCCACGCCAGCCGCTCCGATGCTGAGGCGTCGTGCTTCTTCTTCCCCAGAAGGAGAACCGCCCCAGCAGCGTCGTCGTGTTTCCTTTGATCCGGAGGATGAGATCCATATCATCAGTTCCGACTCCGACTCAAGATTAGATGACGAGGAGTCTTCAGTCTGCCAGTGTTCGTGCCATCCACGCCACTAGAGTAGAGGCTTGAGTTGTTGAGCATGCATCTTTGCATATGTCAACTGCCGTATGAGCAGTCTAGCCATGATATTCCCCCTACTAGCTTGCCATGTATGACGTTGGGTTATCTTGTATAATTATGCTGTTTGCTTTATTCGTCTTTTTCGCATATTTTCTCTCTGGTGTGACACTGTTGTGTTTCCCTTATGGATGTTGCTCATCGATTCGGTATTTTGCAATGGGAACAAATTTATGATGAAGAGAAGTTGTAGCCAAGGCGGCGATGGAACCCCCGTCCGTCGATCTGCCAGACAGGCAGGACAACAACCAGAAGATTTACCACCTCCACCACCCCAAGCACCGACCACTGATCAGATTATGAGAATGTTTGAGGAAAAGAAAAACCAGGATCTTATGGAATTTCTGAAAAGCATGCAGGCTATGGTAGGTCAGAATAGCCACCAGAATGGAACCCACTCTAGGTTGTCTGATTTCCAACGCACCAAGCCACCCAACTTCGGTCAAGCTGTGGACCCGATAGAGGCTGATGATTGGGTAAGGACTATGGAGAAGAAGCTGGACATAGCCCGATGCGAAGATTCAGACAAGGTTCCTTTTGCCACTCACTATTTGGAAGGGCCAGCAGCTATTCGGTGGGACTATACAAAGGCAACATGGCCTTCTGGAGAGGATATCCCCTGGGAAAAGTTCAAGGAGGCATTCCGCAAATATCACATCCCTATGGGCATTATGAAGGTGAAGCAAAGGGAGTTCCTTGCTCTCACACAAGGAAACCTGTCTGTGGCAGAATATCTGAATAAGTTCAACAACTTGGCACGGTACTCTACCAATGACGTGTCCACGGACAAACGGAAGATAGACCGGTTCCTGGGAGGACTAAACCACACTCTTCGTTGTCAGCTCTACATGTTGGATTTTCTGGACTTCCAGACATTGGTGAACAAGGCTTTCATAGCCGAAAGAGAGCATAAGTCCGGGTACGATCACCGCAAGCGGAAGTTTGAACCTAAGAAGGACAACCGTGAGCCGTTTGCGCAGAAGCCACGTACTTGGCAGCCAGGCCCATCAGAATACAAGCCTACATGGAGCAGTGGCAACAACATCAACAAGACCGTGAGCCAGAACAAGACCGTCGGCAGGCAGCCAGTGATGGAGGACTGCCGCCGCAACAACACCTGCTTCACTTGCGGCCAAAGCGGACACTACTCCAAACAGTGCCCCGTCAACAACGGGAAGCCGTCCTCCGACGTCAAGCCGCAGGTCAACACTATTGGGCGCCGCCCCAATCATAACTTCAGCCACGGACGCGTCCACCATATCTCCGCTGAGGAAGCCTGCGAAGCTCCAGAAGTAGTCCTCGGTATGTTCTCTGTTAACGACATACCCGCAGTAATTTTATTTGATTCTGGGGCTTCCCATTCGTTTATTTCGCGGAGTTTTGCCACCCTGCACCAATTTCCTCCTTCGATTTTGGACAAGATCATGGTGGTACAATCCCCTGGCTCCCTGCTCAGAACAAATCTGATATACAGAGATCTGGAAATTTTGATACATCGAGTTAAATTCCCAGCTGCACTCATTGCCATTGAATCTTCGGGATTGGACGTAATACTAGGGATGGACTGGTTGATACCGCACCAGGTGTGCATCAACTGTGCCACCAGGACAGTAACCCTAGTTAATCCGACAGGGCAAACCGTCCAATTCCTTGCCAGCAAGATGATGTCGAAAAAGGGAATGGCATACCAGGCTACCGGTACGGATATGAACTTGATTCCGGTAGTTTGCGAATTTCCAAATGTATTTTCTGAGGAATTACCAGGGATGCCACCCGACCGGGAATTGGAGTTTGCAATCGAAGTGGTTCCCGGTACCGCCCCAATTTACAAGAAATACTACCGTATGCCAGGTCCAGAGTTGGCGGAACTCAAAAAGCAGCTGGATGAATTGTTGCAAAAAGGGTATATTCGCCCAAGCATCTCACCATGGGGATCACCGGAGCTATTTGTCAAGAAGAAGGATGGAAGTCTATGAATGTGCATAGATTATCGGCAGCTGAATGAGGTCACCATCAAGAATAAGTACCCGCTCCCTCGCATTGATGATCTATTTGACCAGCTGAACGGAGCATGGGTATTCTCCAAGGTTGACCTCCGAACCGGGTATCATCAGCTGAAAATCAGAAAAGAAGATATACCTAAGACAGCTTCCACCACCCGATATGGACTGTATGAGTTTACAGTCATGTCATTCGGACTAACGAATGCTCCAGCTTACTTCATGAGCATGATGAACAAAGTCTTCATAGACTTTCTGGATAAATTCGTGGTGGTGTTCATCGATGACATCCTGATATATTCAAAGGATGAAGAAGAGCATAAACACCACATCCATGCCGTCTTGGAAAGGCTGAGAACCCATCGTCTGTTTGCCAAGTTCAGTAAGTGTGAATTTTGGCTAAAAGAAGTGGTATTTCTGGGGCACATTCTGTCAGAACAAGGAGTAGCAGTTGACCCCAGCAAGGTAACGGTGGTATTGAATTGGAAGACGCCAACCTCGGTGACCGAAGTCCGTAGCTTCCTGGGATTGCCAGGCTACTATCATCGTTTTATAGAAGGCTTCTCTAAGATAGCGAAGCCACTGACGGAATTGCTCAAGAAAAACCAAAGGTTCGTCTGGACGCCGGAGTGTGACAGCAGTTTTCTGGAGCTAAAGACAAGGCTGACTACAGCACCTGTCTTAGTTCTTCCGGACATCAATAAGAGCTTCGACATATACTGTGACGCTTCCAGATGAGGAATCGGCTGCGTATTGATGCAAGAGGGAAAGGTGGTAGCATATGCATCCAGACAGCTATGACCTCACGAGGAGAACTACCCCACGCATGACTTGGAATTAGCAGTCGTGGTTCATGCCTTAAAGATTTGGAGGCATTACCTCATTGGGCAACGTTGTGAAATATACACGGACCATAAGAGTCTCAAGTATATTTTCACTCAACCTGACCTGAATCTCAGGCAAAGAAGATGGCTTGAACTAGTCAAGGATTACGACATTGGAATAAACTACCATCCGGGAAAGGCTAACGTGGTCGCATATGCTCTCAGCAGAAAGCAGGGCACGGTAAACGCACTAATGGGAAGTCTCCATCCAAGGTCACAAGAAGAGTTCGCTGAACTCAATATGGTGCTATGCGGCCCAACTACCCCGGATACTTTGGAAATCATTCCAACACTTATGGAAGAGATTAAGAAGGCCCAAGAGCCAGATGAAGAAATCAAAGGGATTAAGGAGTTGATTCCGAAAGGGAGGGCCAAGTCTTTCCGAGTAGATGATCAAGGTACCCTGTGGTTTGAGAAGCGGATATGCGTGCCCGACCAGAACAATCTGAGGCAGCAGATACTCCGAGAAGCTCATGAGTCCGCATACTCTATTCACCCGGGAGGCACCAAGATGTACCAGGATCTGAGAGAGAAATTTTGGTGGCCAGGAATGAAACGGGATATAGCATACTATGTCGCCTGCTGTGATATCTGCAACAAGGTTAAGGCTGAGCGCCAGAAACCCGCTGGGCTACTGCAACCTTTACCGGTTCCCCAGTGGAAGTGGGATGACATATGTATGGATTTCATAATTGGGCTACCCAGGTCCACGAGAGGCAATGATGCCATCTGGGTCATTGTGGATATACTCACGAAAGTGGCTCACTTCATTCCGGTAAAGACCACTTTCAATGCAAATCAGTTGGCACAACTCTACATGTCCCGAATAGTCAGCCTCCATGGAGTACCCAAGTCTATCACCTCAGATAGAGGCTCACTATTCACCTCTGGATACTGGCTGCGATTGCATCAAGCTCTGGGAACCATGCTGAAGCACAACACGGCGTATCATCCGCAGACGGACGGACAGACCGAACGGGTAAACCAGATACTGGAGGATATGCTTCGGTCCTATACCCTCACCCATGGACCCAAATGGGAAGATAGCTTACCCTACGCGGAATTCTCCTATAACAACAGCTATTAGTCAAGTTTAAAGATGTCACCGTTTGAGGCACTCTACGGGCGGAAGTGCCGCACCACCTTAAATTGGTCCCAGACAGGAGATAGCCATATCTTCGGCACGGACTTGATGCTCGAGGCTGAGAAGCAAGTCAAGGATATTCAGGAGCACCTTCGAGCAGCCAAGTCACGTCAGAAGAGCTATTACGACCCAAAGCACCGGGAAGTAACTTTTGAACCCGGGGAATATGCTTATCTCTGAGTAACCCCTATGAAAGGAGTAAAGAGGTTTCATACCCGAGGAAAGCTTGCACCAAGGTATATCGGTCCCATTCCAGTGATCGCAAGAAGAGGCAGAGTGGCTTACCAGTTGGAATTACCATCAGAGTTATCAGATGTGCACGATGTTTTCCATATATCACAGCTAAGAAAGTGCATTGCACCACTAGTCAAACAAGCGAATATGAGTGAATTAGAGCTGGCTAAAGACCTGACCTATGAAGAGAAGCCTGTCAGGATCCTAGATGAAATGGAAAGAACTACCAGGAGTAAGGTGATCAGATTCTACAAGGTGTTATGGGAGCTCCACACTGAGGAAGAGGCCACATGGGAAAGAGAAGATTTCCTGAGATCTGCATATCCGTACTTGTTCCCTGAGCAACCGAATCTCGAGGACGAGATTCATTCTAAGGGGGGTAGGTTTGTGACACCCTGATTTTGGCAACTTTTTCTTTTCAAAATCTTTTGGGTTTATTTGCAATCTTGGTTGAATTTTAACCTTTTCAATTGATTTGGATCTTTGAATCTTTTCCCAAGCAACCCAAAACCCTCATCCCCTTGCCAAAACCTTTCCAAACCTCTCTTGGATCAATTTCCCAATACTCAATCTTTTCCAATAATATTTTTTTCTATTTAGGAAATTAGGTCATCACTATGGGTTGTGAAGCAACCGATAGTTTGGATGTTCAATAAATTCCCAAATTTTTCCCACATATTCTTATCATCATATGATTCCATAATCTCCAAAAATATTCCCTTGAGCAATGCAAAATTTTAGCCCGAAATATTATTTCTTTTCTGACCAGAATTTGTGCATTGTGAAGCAACCCCATTTTTCCTAGCTCAGAAAATTCTCATTAAATTCCCAAAGCTTCTAGGGATCCTATCTAGCCCCAATATCCAAAAACATCATCTGGTCCAGTACAAATTTTGACCAGCAGGACTCTGCCAAGTTTCTGCTTATTTTGAACCTTTGTGAAGGAAGTACAAGCTAGGGGTGCACAATTGATCTACAATTTTTATGGCATGTGTGCACTACCAAATAACTCCTCTACACCAAGTTTCATCATTAGCAGAGCAACTATCAGAGTGCCACAAGATCATTTTGATTCTGGACCAGAATGGTGGTTTACAAAGGAGCCATGTTCATTTCTTCTTCAAACTTTCTCAAATTTTGCCAGTCTGTAGTCCTTCCAACCTAGATGACCCTAGACATCTCCATTGTCCCCATCTCTATCCCATTTCTTCTCCAAAACCTCCCCAAGTTGGCAGACAGAAACTGTTGGTGAAGCTACCTCTCATCTCAGTGGCTTACTTGGCAAGCTAGTGCCACGAGGAGGTTCCAGAGTGCAAGGACAGCACTCCAGACACGGCCTGGCAGGCCAGCTCGTGCCGCGTGTGCCCGTGCACATGGTGACCGTGTAATCAGCCTGCCAAAACCGCGCTTTGGGCGCCGGCAGGCTCGGGTCTCGTCGGAGCTAGACGACCGCGTCGCCGTACGTTGTCCTAGTATGTCGACAACGTCGTTGCCCTCCACCTGGACCCTCCAGACCCTTCCCCCTCACCGGAATCGCCCTCGGTGGCCGCCACGACGCTCGGGCACTGTGATGCCCGTGCGGCCACAGTGAGCAAGCGGGTCGTCGTCTTCCTCGCGAACCGTCGCTTCGCCATTCAATGCGTCTGCCTTCTTCCATCGCATCGCCGCTCCAGGACAGCCAGCTGGCCGTCCTTGCCCCGGCAACGTGGCCGCAGCTCCGGCCGCTCTAGAGAGCTCGGACGCCTTCGCCTCCCGCCTATTTAAGGCCGCGTCCAGCCCCTCCGAGCTCCTCACCTCTCCCCCTCCACCTTCAATTAGCCTCCTGAGGAGCGAGCCACGGCCGAGAGGCCCTCTGGCCTCGAAATCCCACCGGAGCTCCGCCGTCTGTAGCAGCCTCGCCTCCAGCGTCCTCCGCTCCACCTCCGGCCCAATCGACCTCACCCTCGAGCTCAGGGCACTCCCCTGGTGCTCCTCGACCTCTTGCCCAAGCCAGTCATCGCCGGATTCGCCTTCTCCGACGACCACCCGAACGCCGCCGCCGCCGGAGAGGAAGGGGACGACGCCGTCCGGCCATCTCCAGCCACGCTGCGGGTACGTGCGTGTTCGTCTTCGAGCGCCTGATCTATTCCCCTCAACTCCGAGCGCCGCCGCCATATCTGTCGCCGGCGACCGTCGCTGGAGCCCCGCCCCTCCTCTGTTCCCTGCTCTCTCTCTTTGTTTTAAAAGGGCCGACCCCACCCGTCAGCGGCTCAACCCGCGCGCGCGAAAGGGTAAGTGGAGGCGTATTCCGAAAATACGCCATCGACGTGGCCCGCTGGAGATTTTCTGATTTTCTGTTTAAATTCATTTTTATTCAGAATTTTGACCAGACTTTGACCGTAAAAACTTTTTATTTATAACCCCAATTCAGTTAATTCTTTTTGCATTATTTTGGTATTGAATCCCTTTAATTTCTGACCAAGTTTGGTGTTTTTTATCATATCCACAGAATATTTGGTTAACAAAAATGCATTATGTGACATTTTCAATTGCATTTTGAAAATAATTTCAGAAGGAAACTTTGGTGATTTTGAAGACCAGGAGTGTTTGAACCACCGAACAGAGCAAGGCAAGCCATGATACCCATTTTATGTAGCATTTCCATAGCATTTCATACTTTCATACATTATGCCTGTTTATTTGCTATAGGTTAAATCCTAGTAAATTATTTAAATACTTAGTGGCTTAATGTGATGAACCACTATAATTGAAATCAACTTAGTGATTGATCTTGAGTCACCTGTCCGGGCTTAACCGTGCAACCACATTTGCCGGTATGGGACGACCTTGACTTGGTCTGATTGTGTGCTCTAACACCGGTACCTCCAAAGAGGGAGGGTTATGCACGCGTGCTACCCTGATCAGGTAGGCGGTGATAACCCTGTGAGCCAGTTGAGTATTGTGCCGGCGTCTCCGTTTGGGACAGTTTAGTTTGGCCACGACGGTGGCAGGTGTCATGAGGACACAGGGGCCACCCAGGGCAGGACTCCGGGGAGGATGAATGCCGGTGGTACAATGGAAGAGTCACGGGTCAGGCAGGTTTCGTTGGAGCAACGCTGGTCCACCCGAATGGGATCACGAGGCTAGGTGCTTCATGGTGTGGGTAAAGTGCGCAACCTCTGGAGAGTGTCAAATCTATTCGAATAGCCGCGTCCACGGTATTGGACAGCCCGTCCAGACCTCAGTAGGTGGTCAACTGTAACAATGTTAGTAATGATGGGAGAACTCTTCATATGATCGGAAGTACTCGATGAGTACTCTGAGGGTCGTGGGATAACCCGGATGAGAGTAAGTTGATAACCGTTACAGTAAGTGAATTGCTTAAGTATTTTAATACCTTGATTGCCATGCTATTGTTTGCTGCATTACTTGGTTGTCGTGAGCTTGCGAGTACATTCAAAGTACTCACCTGGCGTATCATGCTAGATGCAGGAGAAGCCGAGGACGGAGGTCCTGATGGTTCATGCTACGCTAACTAGGATGTGTCCACAGCAGTGTCCCTGTGGATGGAGTTGCCGCTATGTTCCGCTACGCCGTAGAAGTACTTAGTAGTTTTCGAGGCCCCGCTGTGTTGAATAAATAATGTAGATACTGTCATAGCACCAAGTGTGCTCTTGGCCTCGTTAGTATTGTAAAATATGAGCTTGTACTCGATATCTATCAATAAAGTCAGTTCAGTCTGTTCCAAGTTGTTGTGTGTTTCCAGAGGACATGATCCCTGGGCTGGAAACACTGGTAATCTGGTTCTCTGAGCCGGGGTGCCACAACGTCATATTCTCAATGTTGTTTTAAGACTATCGTTACACTTAACGATATCCTAGGATCCGGAAAACATGATCACCAGCAACACTGGAGCCAGTCTTAGGGGCGAGACTAGGAACCTATTCTTTACCATTTATCATTCCACATGTGTATATGAATTTTCCACTGAATCACATATTCCAGAATCATAGCAGTTATAGCATGAAATATAAAATCTTAGTTATGAAAATGGAAATATAATAATACAATATTATTGCCTCTAGGGCATATTTCCAACACTCTGAACATCAGCGATGAAGCCCAGTGGCTGGGAGACGTAGATCTCCTCCTCGAGGTCACCATTGGGGAACGCCGACTTGACATCCATGTGGTTAACCTCCCAGCCCCTATGCGCCGCCAGGGCAAGGATTAGCCGCACGGGCTCGAGCCTTGCCACCAACGTGAAGACCTCCTTGAAGTCCGCGCCTGCATGCTGCACGCACCCTTTTGCGATGAGCCGGGCCTTGTGCTTGACGATGGCACCGTGGTCGTCCTTTTTCACCTTGAGACCTATGGATCGATGCCCTGCCGGCAGAGTGGTGAGTGTACTGGTGTCGTTTTTGCCAATCGATGATAGCTCATCCAACATCTCACAGCGCCAGCAGTCTTCGAGCTACGCCTTAGCAAATGTGGTCGCCTCCTCCCCGGCCATCAGATGCAGCACCTCATCATTGTCGGAGAGGTGCTCCGCCATCGGCAATGGTCTGGCAGGTACGCCGGGAAGGTCGTCGATGTGGCGGTACCGGTGCGGAGCACTGGTACTGTTGTCGGCATCGAACAGTTCCGGCCGCATTGGCGGCAGCACCACGAACTACATCACTCAGCGTTGGTCACGCTGCCCGGGGACGTTGTGTCCAGGGTGCTAGTGTTTGGGGAGCTGGTGCCAGGGGCCATTGTGCCCTGCGACGTTGTACCCGGAGAGCTGGTGTTCAGGGACCCGGTGCTCGAGGCCACCACTCTACTCAGGGAAGCAGTGTTCGGGGTTGCAAGTACACGAGACGCTGTTCCTCGGGACGCAGTGCTCGAGGTCCCCGACTTCGCTGACTTGGCAGCGATTCTGGTGTACACCGGGTAATCCACGGTGAAGGACCAGCTCGCCCAGTGCCTCCCAGTTACAACGTGCCTCCTCGTCGAAGACGATGTCGCGAGGGAATGCACATGCCTCGAGGTGGGGTCGTACATCCAGTACACCTTGGAGCCCATCTCGTAGCCGATGAACACCATCTTGGTGCTCTGGTCGTCGAGCTTCTTCAGCTGTGGGTACGCCGTCTTGACATACCCGACGCAGCCGAAGGTGCAGAGGAAGTGCACGTTGGGCTTCCTCCTGTACCACGCCTCCTATGCCATCATGCCATTGACACTCCGCATGAAGGAGTGGTTGAGGATGAAGACGGCCATGGGCATGACCTCCCCCCACAACGTGCTCGGGACCTGTTTGGCCTGAAGCATGCTCCGCGCCATCCCGAGTACCGTCTGGTTCCACCGCTCGATGATGCCGTTCTGCTATGGTGAGTATGGAGCAGTGAGGTGACGCTGCATGCCTTGCGCAGTGCAGTGCTCATAGAACGTCGCCGAGGTGAACTCGCCACCCCGATCAGTGCGGCGTACGCGCGCTTTGTGGCTGCACTCCACCTCTGCTGCGGCCTTTAACTTGACAATGGCTCACTCCACCTCATCCTTCGAGGCGAGGAGCACCACCCACATGAATCGGTTGTGGTCATTGACCAACAGCAGCATGTAGCGCCGTTCGCCCGGCATGGCCGGCGTGATCGGGCCACAGAGGTCGCCATGGACCAGCTCCAGGGGCTTCTTTGCCCTGAACTGTGCCTTCTGTGGGAAAGGCAGGCCGTGCTGCTTCCCAGCAAGGCAAGCATCATAGAGCTCGTCTGCATGCTCAACGTGCGGTAATCCACACACGAGGCCGCCGCGCGCCATCCTCTGCATGCCATTGAAGTCCAGGTGTCTTAGCCACGCATACCAATGCCAAGCATCAAAGACATGGCCCACAACGAGGCACACTGGATGAACATGATGAAATGCAAGCTTGTACGGGCTGTTAGGTGCCCGCGTTACCTTCATGAGCAGGCGGCGACGCTGATTGAGCACCCCATGGAAAATGGCGATATCGTACCAATTCTCATCGAGCTGGCCTTGGCTAACGACGCTGCTCTTGAGCGTCGGGATAAGGAAGACATCCGTGAATGCACGGTGGTCTTCCCCGTCGATGGCCAAGATGATGGTCCCGCGGCCGTGGATGTCGATGACTGAGCCGTCGGCGACCCGCACCTTGCCGGTGATCGAACGATCGAGCTCCGCGAACGCGTTGACCGACCCGATCATGTGGCTCATCACACCGGTGTCGAGGAACCAAACCTCGCTGCGCGTGTCACTATCGAGGGTGGGCGTGATCACCGCCTTCTCCTCCTCGAGGAAGACTTGGCCACCCATGTGAGACAACAGATCGACCGTCGCCAGCGCCATGGCTAGGGCGCAATCACCCAGTGGCTCCGTGCCCTCCTGCATGGACTCGGCGTAGGCCATCATCTAGCCTGGCCCCTCTTCTTCCTCTGCCTCGACGAGGTTCGCCGACACTGTGGCCGCCTCATCATGTTGCTTATTGTTGCAATCCCAGCCAGAACCGCGCGCTGACCCACCCTGCTATTGGGGCTAGCCTAGCTTTCGCCCGCGGTTGCTGCCGCCACGGCCATGGCCACTGCCACTGCCCGAGATGTCGCCGTTGCTTGAGACACCGCTGCCCTGTGGTTGTCTCTTCCTGGCCTCCGGCACCTCCTGAGTGAGAAGCAGGTGTCCTCCGCTGGTACTCTCCCTGCTGCCATCCAGGCGGTCCTCGACCACCTGTAGCCGCCCCGTGAGCTCCTCGATGGAGAGCATGCGCAGGTCAAGCAGTGTCTTGATGGAGATCGCCACCTGCGCAAAACGGGGAGGTGGGGGGATGATGTGCAGGAACTTTTGCATGATTCTCGTGTCATCAACGGTGTCACCGAGGGAGTGGAGGGATATCGCAAGGCCGGTGATCCTCATGGCGAAGTTGTCGACCTGCTCGCCGTCCTTGAAGGCGATGGATTCGAACTCCACCCACAGCCGCTGCGCATGCACCTTGTGCACACGGTTCATGCTGAGGCACTGGGTGTTGATCAAAGCCCACGCCTCCTTCGTGCTCACCTTTGTTGCAAGCATGTTGTGCATCTCCAGTGGGGTGGAGATGATCAGCGCCGCCAGCGCCTGCTTGTCCTTCCTCCGGGAAATAGTGTTGTCCTTGATGCTGTCCCACAGGTACGCTGCCTGCAGGTGGACCTCCATCACCAGTGCCCAGTCGTTGTAATTGGTGCGGGTCAGCATCGGGAAGGAGAGGCTGGTGCCGCTGCCACCGCCGGTCTCGCCCACGACCTCCCGCACCAAAATCTCACCACCTCGCCGTGTCCTGCTGCGCCCGTGGCCCGGCGAGCGCTGCTGCTCGTCCTGCTGTGCGGACGGAGTCTTGTGTAACACCCCTCTGTAAATGAGTAACAGTAATCCATCATGATGCTGCTAAACCTCTGTGATTTGCAATGCTAAATGATGTTGGATAAATATCTCATTTTAAATTCCTCATTGAATTCAAGTTCAAATCACAAGTGAATTTTGGAGTTGCACAAAAGTTGCTAGAAAAATGTTCACCATCTAGCAAATATTCCAAAACAATTTATTGTTAAGGAAAACAACATCACCTCAATGCTAAGATGGGCAATAGCATTTAAAACAGCACCATTCCAGCAATTTAAAATGCAAATTCAATTATGAAAATTCCAAATGGATCCAAATAATCCTCAAACTTATTGTGATAGTGCCTAAAAATGCAGAGAATTTAATGGGCTAAGTCTCACATTTTTCCTAAACCATTTGGGATGCCCAAATATTTCTTTTCTCTATCTGTTATTAAATAAACAGAAAACAGTAAAAAGTTTTGTGATGTATCTCATGAATTCAATTTCTCTAAGTTTAGTAGACAACCACATGAGAAAGAATTATCTAGTAAGGATGAAATTATTGGTCTTGCTTCTATTGCTATTCCTCCTACTGATCCTTTAGAACAATATTTGTTAGACCATGAAAATGATATGCATATGAATGAAAGAAATGAGATAGATGACATATTCTTCAAACAAGCACCTATCCTTAAGCATAATTTGCCTGTTAAAACTCTTGGGGATCCTCTCCCACCAAAGGATGATCCTGTGTTTGAATTAAAGCAACTACCTGATACACTTAAATATGCTTATCTTGATGAAAAGAAGATATATCCTATTGTTATTAGTGCTAACCTTTCAGAGCATGAAGAAAAGAGATTGCTTAAAACTCTCAGGAAGCATCGTGCTGCTATTGGATATACTCTCGATGATCTTACACTAGTAGAAAACAGGGCTTTGGTCCTGGCCAGATCAGAGCATTAGTCCCGGTCGCGTTATGAACCGGGACTAATGGGAGCATCAGTCCCGGTTCGAGAGCCTAGGACGCCGGCTGGGCCTCGGCAGTCATCACTCCAGGTTCGGCTGGGACCTTTAGTCCCGGTTCCAGCCACCAACCGGGACTAAATGGGTTGCTGCCCTTTAGTCCCAGTTGGTGTCTGGAACCGGGACTAAAGGGTAGGACATTAGTCCCAGTTTTAGACACAAACCAGGACTAAAGTTTTGCCTATATATATCCACGCCCCCCCCACCCCATCACCTCTGTTTTTTGGCCGTGGAAGGGTGGAGGTGTGGGCTACTCTATTTTTTGCCTATATATGCACATGAGGTGTTCGATGAAATGCCGGAGCCACACTTAAGCTTTCTCCTCTGTTCTTCCTCAAAGCTCAACCTCCAAGCTCCATTTTCCCCAAGATTTGTCTAGGTTTGGCATTGCACCAACTATCCAAGTGTTCTAAAAAGGTTAGCAACTTCATCCTTTCATCTCTCACTCCTAGTTTAGCTCATTTCAAATGCTCTAGAAGTAGTGTGGTTTGTGGGTTTTAGTGGAGGAGTGTATGTGTGAGTTTATTTGATTTAGATGCACAATTTTAGCTCAAATTAAATTCTTAGTTTGCACATGTGTAGGGTGCCATCCCATCCCCGTCCCCATCCTCACCGCCATTGATCGCCCGCGCCGATCTCGTCGCCGGCACCACCGTGGTGAGCCTCTTGTTCTTATCTTTTTTTTAAAGAAAAAATTCTTACTTGTATAATTTATATAGCTACTTGTATAATTTTCTTACTTTTATTATTGTTTGTCAATATGCTGTTGGATCAATTGTTACCTTAGTTGCGATTTTGATCACATTTGTTGTTGCATTTAAATGTTTTACACAATTGTATGTTAGTTTCAATGTATGTTTTAATTAGATGCTCTAGAGAGTTGTATGTTGTTCTATGAGAACTGTGTATGAACTTTATGTATTTATTTTTTCAGTAATAACATTTGATCACTACTGTACTTTGGTTTTAATGTGATGATGAACTTGTATTAATTTGGTCATTTCTCTATTCATGATGTTCTGTAATGATTTTTGATATACTTAATTATATAATGCACGCAGATGAACCGGCAATGGATGTACGGTGACCGACACACCTCCGACTACATTACGAGCCTGCATAATTTTCTCGATGTGGCTGAGGCAAACAAGCAGAATGGTTTTATGTATTGTCCATATACTGTCTGTGAGAATACGAAGGATTACTCTTCCTCGAAAACCCTTCACTTCCACCTGCTTGAGAAGGGTTTCATGCCACACTATAATGTTTTGACCAATCACGGAGAAAGAGGGGTTATGATGGAAGACAACGAAGAAGAAGAGGATGATGAAAACTATCCTATGTTCCCTGAATATGGTGATACTGCAATGGGGGAAGATGAAGATCAAGAGGCACCAGATGTGCCCGATGATGATCTTCGCCGGATCATTGTTGATGCACAGAGAGGATGCGAAAGTGAAAGGGAGAAGTTGAAGTTCGATCGCATGTTAGAGGATCACAAAAAAGGGTTTTACCCAAATTGCGAAGATGGCAACACAAAGCTCGGTACCGCACTGGAATTGCTGCAATGGAAGGCAGAGAATGGTGTATCTGACAAGGGATTTGGGAAGCCACTGAAAATAATGAAGAAGAAGCTTCCAAAGGATAACGAATTGCCTGACAGTACGTACGAAGCAAAGAAGGTTATCTGCCCTCTAGGATTAGAGGTGCAGAAGATATATGCATGCCCTAATGACTGCATCCTCTACCGCGGTGAGGAGTACGAGAATTTGAATGCATGCCCGGTATGCGGTGCATTTCAGTATAAGATCAGACGAGATGACCCTAGTGATGTTGAGGGCAAGCGCCCCAGGAAAAGGGTTCCTGCCAAGGTGATGTGGTATGCTCCTATAATACCACAGTTAAAACGTCTGTTCAGAAACAAAGAGCAAGCCAAGTTGTTGCGATGGCACAAAGAAGACCGTAAGAAAGACGGGAAGTTAAGAGTACCCACTGATGGGTCGCAGTGGAGAAAAATCGAGAGAAAGTGGCCGGACTTTGCAGGTGACACAAGGAACTTATGGTTTGGTTTAAGTGCAGATGCCATTAATCCTTTTGGGGAACTTATGGTTTGGTTTAAGTGCAGAACTCTATGTATCTATAACCTTCCTCCTTGGTTGTGCATGAAGCGGAAGTTCATTATGATGCCAGTGCTCATCCAAGGCCCTAAGCAACCCGGCAACGACATTGATGTGTACCTAAGGCCATTAGTTGAAGAACTTTTACAGCTGTGGGATAAAAAAGGTGTACATGTGTGGGATGAGCATAAACAGCAGGAATTTGACCTACGAGCATTGCTGTTTGTAACCATCAATGATTGGCCTGCTCTTAGTAACCTTTCAGGATAGACAAACAAGGGATACAACGCATGGATGCACTGTTTAGATGAGACTGAAAGTATATATTTGGACAAATGCAAGAAGAACTTTCTCAGAAGGTAATCGATCCAGAAATCCTACCAAGGTTACAAAATGATTTGGTCCAATGTCTTGTCAGTTTCGAGTTGGTGTTCCCACCATCCTTCTTCAATATTATGACGCACGTCCTAGTTCACCTAGTCGACGAGATTGCAATTCTGGTTCCTCTATTTCTACACAATATGTTCCCCTTTGAGAGGTTCATGGGAGTCTTAAAGAAATATGTTCGTAACCGTGCTACGCCAGAAGGAAGCATCTCCAAGGGCCACGAAACAGAGGAGGTCATTGAGTTTTGTGTTGACTTTATTCCTGACCTTAAGCCGATTGGTGTTCCTGAATCGCGGCATGAGGGGACACTGGATGGAAAAGGCACGCTAGGACTGAACGCAATAATATGTAGGGACGGGCATTCTTGGGCGCAAGCACACTACACAGTTCTACAAAATTCTACCTTGGTGGCCCCGTATATCAATGAACACAAGAATAGTTTACGCTCCAAACACCCGGAGCAGTCTGACGACTGGATTACACGTGAACACATGGGGACTTTCGGCGGTTGGTTGCAAACACATCTCATGGGTAACACCACTGTTGGAGATGAGCTGTACTTGTTGGCCAAGATACCATCTTCGACTGTATTGACTTTCCAAGGGTACGAGATAAATGGGAATACATTTTACACGATCACCCAAGATAAAAACAGCACCAACCAAAACAGTGGTGTCCGCTTTGATGCAGCAAACACCAATATGGCAAAGGACCCATATTATGGTTACATAGAGGAGATATGGGAACTTGACTATGGACGTGATTTTAAGGTCCCTTTGTTTCGGCGCAAATGGGTCAATCTGACAGGAGGTGGGGTACAGGTAGCGCCGCAGTACGGAATGACAACAGTGGATCTCAACAATCTTGGGTACACAGACGAACCATTCGTCCTAGCCAATGATGTGGCGCGGGTTTTCTATGTGAAGGACATGTCTACCAAACCGAGAAAAAGAAAAGATAAGGAAGCAAATACATCATACGATGAGCCAAAGCGCCACATAGTTCTTTCAGGGAAAAGAAACATCGTGGGAGTGGCGGACAAGACAGACACGTCAGAAGATTATGAAAAGTTTCATGAAATTCCTCCCTTCACAGTGAAGACTGACCCAAGCATCCTGTTAAATGATGAAGATTATCCATGGTTACAGCGCAATAAGTAAGGGACACACGCGAAGAAATAGTTTTATACCCCAAAAGATCCGACTCTGGGATGTGACCGGCTTCACCGCCATCACTTTCTCTCTACTATGAGTTTCCGGACTTATAGCTGGAAATTGCCACTTCGGACAAACCGGAGGGAATCTTTGTAAGAGCTAGCTAGGGCATTTTGGCATTTGAAACATGATTTTAGAATAATTATTTATTAAGTTATGAAATTTCAATTATTCATATCCTGTTAGTATTTTAATTATACAGAGGAGTTAATCAATGCAATTATGTCCAAACAAAATATGAATGTCTTCTGAGCACCGGTTGGTTGCTCAATATTTTCAAAAACATATTGACAAACCACCACCTGATGTGTCAAAGAATAAAGTTATATAAAATTATAGTTATGATCAACTAAAACAAAACTATAATATTCTTCAATAGCAAAAAGAATCAACTAAAAAGCTTTTATAAAACTCTAGTTATGATCAAAATAATATTAACTTAAAATTATATAAAAATGAGGTACATACCTCAGACTTTACCTCAAGCCCGCTCCTCTCTATAAAATTGACATAACATATGCAAAAAATAACATAAAAAATAAAATTGACATAACATATGCAAAAAATAACATAAAAAATAAAAAAACATAACATATGCAAAAAAATTAAAATTGCCATAACATAAAAAATAAAAAGACATAACATATGCAAAAAACTAAAATTGCCATAACATAAAAAATAACATAAAAAATAAAAAGACATAACATGTGCCATATATTTTACAGTGGTTATGAAAGAATATTAAAATTGACATAACATATGCAAAAAATAACATAAAAAATAAAAAAACATAACATATGCAAAAAATTAAAATTGCCATAACATAAATAATAACATAAAAAATAAAAAGACATAACATGTGCCATATATTTTATAGTGGTTATGAAAGAATATTAAAATTGACATAACATATGCAAAAAATAACATAAAAAATAAAAAAACATAACATATGCAAAAAAATAACATAAAAAATAAAAAAATATCCGCCTACTAGCATACACCACGGCCTGCATACGACTAGAAACCCTACTATATATGGGCCAGGATGCAGGCCCGCGGGGCTAGTAGGCCCAACATGGCAGTGGTTAGGCAATTAACTGCCTGCTTTTGAGAGGAGCTTGGGAGAGAGATCGCAGCCGCGTATATAAACCGGTGCGATCTCCTCTCGCTTGGCGAGGTGGGACTAAACTTTCACCACCCCACGGCTATGCCACCCTTTAGTCCCGGTTGGTGGCTCCCACCGGGACTAAAGGCCCCCCTTTAGTCCCGGTCCGAGCCACCAACCGGGACTAAAGGGTTGGGTTTCGTGCCCTTTGGGCTGGTGAAATTTACCTTTGGTCCCGGTTGGTGGCTCGGACCGGGACTAAAGGGGGGCCTTTTGTAATGCCCGGGTAATTAAGATACAGTAATCTCACGCTAATGGTGCCATGTCATCAATGTTACTGTTGCTAAATCTCACTTTGTTTAAAATCGAGATCAAATTCAAATTTAAATCAAAGTCAAATTTGAAATTTCTCAAACATGAAAAACAAAATGTTCTAAATGTGTCAAATAATGTATAGGAAATATTGGTGAAGAATCCACATTTTTATAAAATAATTAAATGCACTAAAATGATTTAAACAACAGCAAAAACAATTAATTAAATGCCTTTTCAAATTTATAAAATATCAAACTACTTTTCTTGTGCCCAAAACTTAATGGGGCAGTAGCATATTTATTCACACTAAATTAGGGACTACTTTTATAATTTATAAAACTAAACTAAAAGTGAAACTACAAAACAGAAAAGAAAAAAAAGATAAAAAAAAGATAAATAAAAATAAAACAAAAAGGCCCCCTGGCGCAACTGGGCCACGGCCCAGCTGGCCATCCGCCAGGCCGGCCCAGCCCACCCTACCATCCCTTACCTGCTCCCCTCCCCCCGTGTCGACACCGCCATGGTCCAGTGCTCACCTCGCCGCCGCAGCCTGCCACGACGCCGGAGTGGTTGGGCAGGGGATAAGGACCTGCCCTTCCTTCCGCCCCTGGACGCCGCTGTCAGTTACCCCCTCCTCTCCCTCGCTCGCGCTCGCTCTCCCCTCTCTGCTTCTCCTCCGAGCGCCGCCATGGCCTTGCTGCTCTGACCCACGCGGCCACCGGCCGCCCCTCGCTCAGCCACCGTGCCCACGAGCTCCGCCGTGACCCTCCACATTGACTACGGGCCTCAAATCGAGCCGGGCGACGCTACAGAGACGGCCATGAGCTCGTCTTCCCCCTCTACTTCGTCGACGCCATCGCCGGAATCCGCACTGCCCCGAGCACCTCGAGCCTCCCCGGGCCTTCTCTGCAACTGCCGTGAGCCCCGGCTCTTCCTCCCTCTCTCCCCTGTCCCGCTTCGTAGCCGTAGCCGCCCCGCCGCGTTGCCGTGCTTCACCGTCCGCCATTGCCGTCGCTGCCATAGCTAGAGCCGCCCCACCTCGCACCCGAGCACCGCAGCACGCTCCTGGGCTCCCCAGGAGGCCAACGAGCCCCTCCGCGCCTCCGTTCGTGCCCTCTAGCCCCGGATCCCTCCTTGCCCGATTCAGGACGCCGCAGACCTCGACGCCGGCACCGCCGCACACCTCGACGCCGGTGCCGCTGCAGACCACCACCGCACCTGCCGCCACCACCCACCGACACGCCGTCGTCCACCCGTTCGAACGCGCCCGGCCGCGCTTTGAATGGTGCCCTGTGGGCAAAACCCGACGCCGACCCGAGCCCTCCGCCGCATCTTGGCGTTGCCGCCGGCAAGACGCCGGCTGCCGCCAGCGTGGCTAACCTGGGGCCACCCCAGGGTCACTACCAGTGGGCCCAGGGTCACTGCCAGTGGGCCCAGGGGCCCCCGTTGACTGGTTTGACCAGTCAACGTGCTGACTGACAGGCGGGCCCCACCCCCTGTTAAACATTTTTAAGATAAATAAAACGATTAATTAATCTATTAATTAATTAGTTATCTAATTAGTCACTGACATGTGGGGCCACATGCTAATTATCTCTGTTTAGGTTAAATTTAAACTCTGTTACAGCCACTGTGTATGACATGTGGGACCCACTGGTCAAGTTTGACTCTGGTCAGCCGCAGTTAACTGCTGACGTCACTCCCACGTCATGCTAACATCACCAAACACTGTTCTAGATAATGTGGGATTTAAATAATTAAAATAATTCTAGAAAATAATTAAAACTTTGAAAAATCATATAAAATAAACAGGAAGTCGGATGAAAATGATTTATATATGAAAAATGATCAGAAAAATGAGACGAATCCGAATACGCTAACCACATGCCTGTCAGGTGCCCCTAACTACCTGAACATGGAACCGTCCCCTCCGGTTCATCTGTCTGACAGACGTCCGGAACCTGGAAAACATTCCCGATAAAATTCCTGCTACGCCTGCAACGTGTAGCATGGCTTTAGGTCGCCACCAGTGCTGCATACCGCCACGTCATGCATCTGTGTTGCATCTGTTTACTTTTATTTATTGTTTCTTCTCCCTCTTCTTTCGATAGACCCCGAGACCGACGCAGCTCCGGAGACCGACTACACTGTTGACGACCCTGCTTTTGCCGCAGAGCAACCAGGCAAGCAAACCCCCCTTGATCATCCCGATATCGCCTATTCCTTCTCTCTACTGCTTGCATTAGAGTAGTGTAGCTGTTACTGTTTATCGGTTGATCCTATTCTGCTGCATAGCCTGTCCTTGCTACTTTTGTTGATACCTTTACCTGCAATCCTAAATGCTTAGTGTAGGATGCTAGTAATCCATCAGTGGCCCTACATTCTTGTCCGTCTGCCATGCTATACTATTGGGCCATGATCACTGCGGGTGGTGATCACGGGTATATATATATACACATATCACACATGATACAATATTGAGACTAAAGTTGGGTCGGCTCGTAGAGTACCCGCGAGTGATTCACGGATGTGGGGGCCGAAGGGGCAGGTGGTTCCACCCAGGTATAGGTGAGCCTGAGTTCCCGACGGCCCCCGCATGATACTTGGTGGCTGAGCGACAGGGCAGGTTGAGACCACCCAGGAGAGAGGTGGGCCTGGTCCCTGGTTGTTGTCGCGGTTACTTCAAAATAACATGCTTAACGAGATCGGGTATTTGATCTGAGTCTGGCTATGAGTCTATACCCACTAACCAACTACGCGGGAACAGTTATGGGCTCTCGGCGTCGTGGTATCAGTCGAAGCTTTCTAGACGTCAACGACTGAGCGGCGCTCGCCGGGTTGGACCGCGTAAACAACCGCCTTGTGGTGTGGGTTGCCAGGTCTGCTCCCGGCCGCGCTCGCAACGTGCAGGAGTGCAATGGGCGATGGGCCCAGACCCTTGCGCGCATAGGATATAGTCCGGCGTGCTGACCTCTCTGTTAAGCCTAGGTAGGGCTGCGACGTGTCGATCTTCTGAGGCCGGGCATGACCCAGGAAAGTGTGTCCGGCCAGAGGAGTAGAGCGTGTTGGGTTATGTGGTGCACCCCTACAGGGAAGTTTATCTATTCGAATAGCCGCATCCCTCGGTAAATGGACGACCTGGAGTTGTATTCCGACCTCATGACAACTAGAACCGGATACTTAATAAAACACACCCTTTCAAGTGCCAGATACAAACCGGTTCTCGCTCTCCCACAGGGCGACGAGGAGAGGATCGTCGGGTAGGATTATGCTGTACGTTGATGCTTGGTTAACTTACCAACTACTCTCTTCTACTGCTGCAAGATGGAGGCTGCCAGAAGCATAGTCTTCGATAGTACTAGCTTCTCCCCCTCTTATTCTGGCATTCTGCAGTTTAGTCTACAGATACTACCCCTTTCATTTGATACCGATGCATATGTAGCATAGATCTGATGTCAGTCTTGCGAGTACTTTGGATGAGTACTCACGGTTGCTTTGCTACTTCTTTTCCCCCTATACCCATTTGCTGCGATCAGATGGTGGATCCCAGGAGCCAGTTGCCCCCGCCGACGACGACTGCTACCACCCCGAGGGTGGTTACTACTACGAGTTGGCTGACGACCAGGAGTAGGTTCGGAGGGTCCCAGGCAGGAGGCATGCACCTTTTCGATCTTAGCCGTTGTTTTGCCCCGCCTTCTTAAGGCCTATCTGTTTTATCTTTTATATCTGTACTCAGATATATTTGCTTCCGCTGACACTTGTGTACTTGAGCTTTCGTATTCGAGCCCTCGAGGCCCCTGGCTTGTAATATAAAGCTTGAATTATTTTAATTGGTGTTTAGAGTTCTGTTGTGATATCTTCCCGTGAGTCCCTGATCTTGATCGTACACGTTTGCGTGTATGATTAGTGTACGATTAAGTCGGGGGCATCACAAGTTGGTATCAGAGCCGACTGCCTGTAGGAACCCCCTTTCCAACTCCTTGGCCGAAGTTGAGTCTAGTCTATGAAAACTGTTTTACTAACATGGTTGTGTGGCTTACGGGCCCACGTCGCCATTGGGTGGTATTAGGATCTTTTATTCCTCGTCTATACTCTAGGACTCTGATCTCTCGTCTACTCGGGTTAAGGATCTTACTAACTCTGACATTAGGTTCTCGTAACCACCTCATCCTGGAGAGCCCCTTCACTACAGATGATCGCTTGCTTCGCCAGATGATTCTGCAGATACTCCTCGATGTTTCCCGAGACCCTGTGCCCACTGCTTTGCAGTTCCTGACCACCGATAATCCCCGTGAATAACATCCTTGCCGTTTGTACCTTCATTTCCAATTGCTCTTGTTGTTACAAGTTACCCCTAATACTCTACGTTGTTCCGAGAATCGTTTGTGCCTTCTGCTTTGCAGCTTCTTTTTGCACTGCGGATAATTCACTTACCCGGGGTCCGTCCATCCCCAATTGTTCATGTGCCTTCCAAAATACTTTGAAATGCTATCTGATCTCCCGAAAATCCTCTGCAGCCTATTGCTCTTGTTTTTCCTTGCCTGCTTGCATTATGGTTAATTCCACATGTCTAGCAATATTTATTAAAATCCTTTGTGATTGTCATTCTGTTCCTATGGATTCAACGTGTGTGCGAATACTCGCAATCATCAATTGATCCTTTTAAATTATCTTTCCGGCTCAGACGTCATTTTGAACATGAGCTGGCTCTCGATCAACCTAAGTGCCGTCGATCATACCCTTAGGTCTATTCTAGTTACCCATCCTTGATCAGAGCGTCTGCTTCTGATCCTTCGTTTTGGAATTCATAATTCCTTTGTTATCTAAACATCAAATTATTCAGATATTCTGTAATTCGATGCTTTTGCATTCTTTCTTCATCTGGTTGTGTGCCGATGCTCACATCAGCTCCGCTATGGACCGTCAGATCCTTAGTCGGATTATTATTCGACAGTGTCCTTCATATTTAACCGCCTTGTGAATTCTTCCCTGATACATAATGCCTTTGGTAAATTATATCCTCTCCTTCTGTCAAACATGCCCTTCTTTCGAGCTTGTATTAATTACTCCTGAAGTTTATGTTATATGTTCCCAGGATGCCCTATGGGATGAACATATACCTTCTCTAAAACCGTA
The DNA here is from genome assembly GCA_039707655.1 of Elymus sibiricus. NCBI lineage: Eukaryota > Viridiplantae > Streptophyta > Magnoliopsida > Poales > Poaceae > Elymus > Elymus sibiricus. The sequence continues at coordinate 523,926,050 of CM077671.1, read as the reverse complement.
TGAACCCGAAAGTTTACACAAGACATACCCTTCTGGTGTTTTAACCCGATAATTTTCAGCTCTACATCTTCTTCGAAGACGAGAAGGAAATGAAAGGTTAGACATTGAAGAAGTGGGAGTCGACCTTGAACCTTTGTGTTCATGCCCATGGACCCGATGTGGAACTTATCATGCAAGCTTCTTGTAATAATAATTATTCCCTTGTTATAAATTCATCTTGTATTTTGCCTTGGTCATTTTGCAATCGTGGTTCCGAACAAGATTGTTCTTCTTTGATACCATTTCGCGGACAAGTTAAAGCACTTGTCTTCTGCAAATCAATATGCCTGCCCAACCTCTATATTGAACTACCTCGAGTATTGCCACCCCTACTATCTCGAGGATATCATGCTATTGCACTACATCCTATGAATTTCCTGATGAAGTGATACCTTTCCATGTCATAGTCACTCCACAGGTTCTGGGTTGTCGTTAACCGAGACCACCGAACAATGAATCGATTCTGGTCTGTGATTCAGTACTCCTAGTACTTTGTTGCTGGGAAGTTTGATACTACATCACGTCATTCCTAGCCTGATTGGCTATATCATTATCGTGTTAATTTTAACTGTGCTACCTGCTCCTTATTCCTGGAGCATAAGTTTCGACGATGAGCTAAGCTTACGTCAATCTTCCTCGTCCTATCGTTTCACCTCGAACAGCAAGCTTGATTCCGAGTTTGTGTCGTATCCGTGGTTCCAATAATCTTGCGCTGCATCAGTCCTTTTGCTTCATGTAGTCGCTATTCGATTGCTTCTTTGTGGAGCCTCTTGAGAAAATTGGTCGTGATCATCATCGACATTTTGACTCCTTCCAGGATACCAATCGACTTCATGATGATAAGTGCCATCCTCGCCCGCTGGTAATTTATATTACCATCGACAACATCCCTACCTTCCTTTCATCACAAACCTATTCATGTTGTGGATGCACCTCGCTATGCAGCTTGTATTAAGTTCTACCCTGAATTATTACTACCTTTTATGTTAAGTATGTTGTGAGGATTGCTCCACCTCATAAGAATTCTTGGTATAATGATACTTCTAACCATCGCCATTCTTTCTTGGTTCCCGTGTTGATTCTAACCGGGATACCAACAAGTGAACGGTGCTGCTTGGATTCTGTACTTCTAACAACCCTATTGCTTTGAAGTTAAGGGTTGACAATTCATTCTTAGACTATTGGTTATCGAATCACCATTCTAACATTGATCATGCTACCTAAGCCCATATTTCGGGTGCACCTTTCAACCAATGTTTAATTGTGTATGTTTCCTCGAGCATACATCATTATATCATTTGATCTGACAAATGTTATCTCCGTGTTCACATAATTGTGGAAATCCATCTTTTGGAAATCTCGATGAGTTGTCGCTGAATCCATCAGCCACCTCCTCATCCTCTCCTTGGTCTAACAATAAACTCTTGTTTCGGAACTCGCTTCCATAGTTCATTTGCCGAGAATCTTACAATGTCATCTCATCAAATTGTGTTGCACCTTTTTCTTCTTAGGCATCCTGAGTCTGAGGTATCCTGACACCAATCGGATCTGAATCTCGGTCAGATATGATGGTAGGAACATATTTCCAAGGGTTATAACATTGGTCCTTGTATGGCCCGGTAAGGTGAAGTCATGCCTATCACACCTGGCCGGAGGACCTATTGATATAGTTTCCTTTTTAGCAAGGTTATCCGTTCTTCCATGAGGGAATTGTAAGACTTATTCTATAAGTTGTTTTTGATGGATCCTTTGCATATCCAAAGTCCGACCTTTACCTTGTAACCATGTCTATGCCATCCCGAAGCATGATGGTGGTACTCAAACATCAACAAGGGACATTGGAAGCACAATGCTAAATGTTTCTTGATCAGTTGTCCAAACACCGTTGTATGGGTACATATCATGATTCTTCTTGCCCCTTGTATCTGAATGGCCATGCCTTAATTATGGTCTCCTGACACGTATATCATGCTCTGCCTTTCCTTGGGAAAGATATACTCTAATACTTGAGTATAAACACCTTTTCCTTTACATTGGTCCGATTAATGTAATAATCACATTTTCCTTTCCATTGTTTTGTTTAACCTTTCTTATGATCTATATGACATAAGCAGTAATATTTCCCTGCTTATGTAAGCACCTCGGTGTACAACTCTGTCAGCAAGACCCTGTTACTATCGTTGATGACATTCCGGTAACCACCGATGGATGAGAACTTTGCCTATTGGTCCGCCTCATTGCTACGAGCAGGAAAATGGTTCTCTTCATCCCTCGCCCTTGGTACCAACGTTGTTGCCAACAAAACTGACGGGCTATGCACTGACATACCTTACTATCCTGACCGTGCAATATGTCAGCGCCCTTTTCTACCTTTAACCCACAAGGTGGGCCCATAACCCACAGTTCCACGGGATCGAAACCTGACTCGCCTGTACACCCCCCTGTTCCCAAAGTTATTCCTCGCGCGTGGCCTCGCATTTAATTCATGAGCCACCTCCCGAGAGATCATCAATTCTGGTATCAGATGCAATACTTATTCTTGATGCTCTAGACACCTTTCACACTTTGTTTCACACATCGAACAATTGTCTATCCATTTGAAACTACTTATTGTACCTTTTGCTTGGCTCTCGATGTGTTTCATTTGACCAACTCGAGAGATACTCATGTGTTCTTTCATGGGATAACCCACGATGATTACCCCTTATAGCCTTCTATCGTTGTCGAGCTGCCCCTTTCCTGTTCGTAAGTACGATGGAGTTCCCGAAGAAAGGATGATGACTTCATCGTGATGACCTGAAGCAGAGAAATGAAGACTTCAACGAAAGGGATCAACTCCTTCGAGAAGAGCAACCAAGACTAAGAAGCCTCGTTAGAATTTCGTACCCAGAACTTCCCACTTACTACACCTCCTAAATCTCGGGACGAGATTTCTTGTAGTGGAGGAGATTTGTAACGCCCGGGCAATTAAGCTACAGTAATCCCACGCTAATGGTGCCATGTCATCACTGTTACTGTTGCTAAATCTCACTTCGTTTAAAATCCAGATCAAATTCAATTTAAATCAAAGTCAAATTTCAAATTTCTCAAACATGAAAACAAAAATGTTCTAAATGTGTCAAATAAGGTATAGGAAATATTGGTGAAGAATCCACATTTTTATAAAATAATTAAATGCACTAAATGATTTAAAAGGCAGCAAAAACAATTAATTAAATGCCTTTTTAAATTTATAAAATATCAAACTATTTTTCTTCTGCCCAAAACTTAATGGGGCAGTAGCATATTTATTCACACTAAATTAGGGACTACTTTTATAATTTATAAAACTAAACTAAAAGTGAAACTAAAATAAAACAAAACAGAAAAGAAAATAAAACAAAAAAAACAAAAGATAAATAAAAATAAAACAAAAGGCCCCCTGGCCCAAGTGGGCCATGGCCCAGCTGCCCATCCGCCAGGCCGGCCCAGCCCACCCTACCATCCCTTACCTGCTCCCCTCCCCCGTGTCGACGCCGCCGTGGTCCAGTGCTCACCCCTCCGCCGCAGCCCGCCACGACGCCGGAGTGGTTGGGCAGGGGATAAGGACCTTCCCTTCCTCCCCCCCCCTGGACGCCGCTCTCAGTCGCCCCCTCCTCTCCCTCGCTCACGCTCGCTCTTCCCTCTCTGCTTCTCCTCCGAGCGCCGCCATGGCCTCGCTGGTCTGACCCACGCGGCCACCGGCCGCCCCTCGCCCAGCCACTATGCCCACGAGCTCCGTCGTGCCTCTCGACATCGACTACAGGCCTCAAATCCAGCCGGGTGGCGCTACGGGGACGGCCACGAGCTCGTCTTCCCCCTCTACTCCGTCGACGCCATCGCTGGAATCCACGCCGCCCCAAGCACCTCGAGCCTCCCCGGGCCTTCTCTGCAACGGCCGTGAGCCCCAACTCTTCCTCCCACCCTCCCCTGTCCCGCTTCGTAGCCGTAGCCACCCCGCCGCGTTGTCGTGCTCCGCCGTCCGCCATTGCCGTCGCTGCCGTAGCTAGAGCCGCCCCACCTCGCGCCCGAGCACCGCAGCACGCTCGTGGGCTCCCCAGGAGGCCAACGAGCCCCTCCGCGCCTCCGTTCATGCCCCTAGCCCCGTATCCCTCCTTGCCCGATTCAGGCTACCGCAGACCTCGACGCCGGCGCCGCTGCGGACCACCGCCGCACCTGCCGTCACCACCCACCGACGCGCCGTCGTCCACCCGTTCAAACGCGCCCGGCCGCGCTTCGAATGGTGCCCTGTGGGCAAAACCCGACGCCGACCCGAGCCCTCCGCCGCGTCTTGGCGTCGCCGCCAGTGAGACGCCGGCCGCCGCCAGCGTGGCTGACCTGGGGCCACACCCAGGGTCACTGCCAGTGGGCCCAGGGGCCCCCGTTGATTGGTTTGACCAGTCAACGTGCTGACTAGGCACCCCTGTGCCACTGACAGGCGGGCCCCACCCCCTATTAAACATTTTTAAGATAAATAAAACAATTAAGTAATCTGTTAATTAATTAGTTAACTAATTAGTCACTGACATGTGGGGCCACATGCTAATTATCTCTGTTTAGGTTGAATTTAAACTCTGTTACAGCCACTGTGTATGACATGTGGGACCCATTGGTCAGGTTTGACTCTGGTCAGCCGCAGTAGACTGCTGACGTCACTCCCACGCCATGCTGACATCACCTAACACTGTGCTGGATAATGTGCGATTTAAATAATTAAAATAATTCCAGAAAATAATTAAAACTTTTAAAAATCATATAAAATAAACCGTAAGTCAGATGAAAATGATTTATATATGAAAAATGATCAAAAAAATGAGACAAATCCGAATACGCTAACCACATGCCTGTCAGGTGCCCCTAAATACCTGAACATGGAGCCGTCCCCTCCGGTTCATCTGTCTGACAGACGTCCGGAACCGGGAAAACATTCCCGTTAAAATTCCTACTACGCTTGCAACGTGTAGCATGGCTTTAGGTCGCCACCAGCGCTGCATACCGCCACGTCATGCATCTGTGTTGCATCTATTTGCTTTTATTTATTGTTTCTTCCCCCTCTTCTTTCGATAGACCCCGAGACCGACGCAGCTCCGGAGACCGACTACACTGTTGACAACCCTGCTTTTGCCGCAGAGCAACTAGGCAAGCAAACCCCCCTTGATCATCCCGATATCGCCTATTCCTTCTCTCTACTGCTTGCATTAGAGTAGTGTAGCTGTTACTGTTTATCGGTTGATCCTATTCTGCTGCATAACCTATCCTTGCTACTGTTGTTGATACCTTTACCTGCAATCCTAAATGCTTAGTGTAGGATGCTAGTAATCCATCAGTGGCCTTACATTCTTGTCCGTCTGCCATGCTATACTATCGGGCCGTGATCACTGCGGGTGGTGATCATGGGTATCTTATATATATATATATATATATATATATATATATATATATATATATATATATATATACACATATTACACATGATACAATATTGAGACTAAAGTCGGGTCGGCTCGTAGAGTACCCGCGAGTGATTCATGGATGTGGGGGCCGAAGGGGCAGGTGGTTCTACCCAGGTAGAGGTGGGCCTGAGTTCCCGACGGCCCCCGCATGATACTTGGTGGCGGAGCGATAGGGGAGGTTGAGACCACCCAGGAGAGAGGTGGGCCTGGTCCCTGGTCGTTGTCCGCGGTTACTTCAAAATAACATGCTTAACGAGATCGGGTATTTGATCTGAGTCTGGCTACGAGCCTATACGCACTAACCAACTACGCGGGAACAGTTATGGGCTCTCAGCATCGTGGTATCAGCCGAAGCTTTCTAGACGTCAGCGACTGAGCGGCGCGCGCCGGGTTGGACCCCATAAAGCAACCGCCTTTTAGTGTGGGTTGCCAGGTCTGCTCCCGGCCGCCCTCGTAACGTGCAGGAGTGCAATGGCGATGGGCCCAGACCCCTGCGCGCATAGGATATAGTCCGGCGTGCTGACCTCTCTGTTAAGCCTAGGTAGGGCTGCGATGTGTCGATCTTCCGAGGCCGGGCATGACCCAGGAAAGTGTGTCCGGCCAGAGGAGTAGAGCGTGTTGGGTTATGTGGTGCACCCCTGCAAGGAAGTTTATCTATTCAAATAGCTGTGTCCCTCGGTAAAAGGACGACCCGGAGTTGTATTCCGACCTCATGACAACTAGAACCGGATACTTAATAAAACACACCCTTTCAAGTGCTAGATACAAACCGGTGATCGCTCTCCCACAGGGCGACGAGGAGAGGATCGTCGGGTAGGATTATGCTATACGTTGATGTTTGGTTAACTTACCAACTACTCTCTTCTACTGCTGCAAGATGGAGGCTGCCAGAAGCATAGTCTTCAATAGGACTAGCTTCTCCCCCTCTTATTCTGGCATTCTGCAGTTTAGTCCACAGATACTACCCCTTTCATTTGATACCGATGCATATGTAGCATAGATCTGATGTCAGTCTTGCGAGTACTTTGGATGAGTACTCACGGTTGCTTTGCTACTTCTTTTCCCCCTATACCCGTTTGCTGCGATCAGATGGTGGATCCCAGGAGCCAGCTACCCCCGCCGACGACGACTGCTACCACCACGAGGGTGGTTACTACTACGAGTTGGCTGACGACCAGTAGTAGGTTCGGAGGGTCCCGGGTATGAGGCCTGCGCCTTTTCGATCTTAGTCGTTGTTTTGCCCCGCCTTCTTAAGGCCTATTTGTTTTATCTTTTATGTCTGTGCTCAGATATATTTGCTTCCGCTGACACTTGTGTACTTGAGCTTTCGTATTCGAGCCCTCGAGGCCCCTGGCTTGTAATATAAAGCTTGAATTATTTTAATTGGTGTTTAGAGTTGTGTTGTGATATCTTCCCGTGAGTCCATGATCCTGATCGTACACGTTTGCGTGTATGATTAGTGTATGATTAAGTCGGGGCTGTCACACCTTTAGTCCCGGTTGGAGCCACCAACCGGGACTAAAACTCTGTGTATATAAGCAGCACTTAGAAAATTTTCCAAACACGATCTGCAGTTTTCGATCTCCCTCTCCCCCGGCGCCGAAGACCACCTCGACGCCGCCAGGCTGCCGGACCTCGCCGTCACCTCCGAGCCGTCCCCGAGCCCGCTCCTTATCGCCGGACCTCCCCGCCCTCCTCGTCGCCAGACCTCCTCGCCCTCCTCGTCGCCAGACCTCCTCGCCCTCCTCCCCGAGCCCGCTCCTCGTCGCCGCCCCCGAGCCCTGCCCCGACGCCGCCGCCGAGCCCTGCCCCGACGCCGTCCCCGAGCCCTGCCCCGACGCTGTCGCCGACGCCTCCTCGCTATGAGCGCCGCCCCGATCCCCTCCTCCTCCTCGTATTCAAATTTTCGACAGTGAACAGTGTGCACACCACCTATATGATGAAATGACAGAGAGGTCTAGGCATTTTAAGAATTTGAGGAATTTTTGTGGTGAGGTGATGATGTATATAAGAGAGTTTGGCAAAGTTTTAGAATTTTTGGAGCTATAAAAATTGAGTTTGTATTAGAGAGTTTGTTTCTGGTCCAAATTTGAATTGAAGGAAATTTGAAAATTTTGAACCGTGGAACCCAAAGTCTTTGGTGAAATGGTTTGTAGGTACCGTCTAGTTGCTAGGATAATTTTGGTGGGAGCAGAAGACTTGTAGAAAATATGGTTCCTTTGTAAACCAAAGAAACCATGAACAAAATAAATTCCAACTTTGGAATTTTAGTAAATATTGTAGAAATATTTTTGTAAGGTGGAAAAGAGTTATAGCATTATTAATTCATGATCTCAAAGTCATTGATATTATTCATGTGTAATATTTATGCAAATGTTTTATAGCATTATTCATGATCAAAGTCATTTTTTATAGCATTATTCATGACCAAAGTCATTTCATTTGTGATACTTTCATGTGTAATATAAATTTTTGTTCATTGAGATGAGATGAGATGGATGAGATGAGATGGAGATGGATGAGATGAGATGGAGATGGCTGAAATTTTTCTCTAAGTCTGAAACTGGGAGTATTAATACTTTGCATTTTACCTTGAGGTTTGCAACAAATCTGTACATCTTTGGATCAAGATCAGTAAGGGTGTTTCGTTGAGGGTAATTAGTACATGCTTGTCATGATCTTTGTTGCCATGAAAAACTGCTGTAGCATATATTTTACTTGCCTCAAAGGTTGCATCATGAATCTGTTTTCTGGCACTGGAAATATCACTTAAGTCTGAAAATCTGTTAATACTTGTCAACTTGATCATGATGATTGCCATTGATCGAGGGGTCATTTGAATTAGTTTAGTAAGCATGTTTTGCCATGTGTTACATCTCTGTGGAATTACAGGTTGTGGTGTTGCATCTCCGTGGAGTTGGTCCCTGATCGTCCCTCCGCTGTTCGACCAAAGGTGTCCATTTGTTGTATGTTGAGTTTTGTTCATAGGATGATGGTTGGTTCATTTGTTGAGTTGTGTATTCATCTTGTGTATAAATCTTGTATTCATCTTGTATTCATTTTGTATTCATCTTGTGTATAAATTTTGTATTCATCTTGTACAAATATCGTCGTAACTTCGACCTGAGGGGGGGTCGTTAAAACATAACCCCGATAACTTTGATTTTGAGGCATATGAAAACCTGATTTGCACGTCAGACAGGCATGAGAGAGGCGGTCCGCAAAGTATCCTCTCCCGAAAGATAGGACGACTCATCAGATATGATTCTAGATAATGTCCAATGCCTCATATCGCGAACATAGTTATATTGGATAATTGATCTTCATATAAATGAAGCATAAAAGTTTAGTAATCACTTACAAATTTTCATGTTGTTCATTGACTTCGACATGAGGCGGGAGGGTCGTTAAAACATAACCCCGATAATTTCGGTATACCTTCGACATGAGGGTGGAGGGGGTCGTTAAAACATAACCCCGATAATCCACTAATCCATTGCTCATATGCATATGATTCCTTGTTGTGATTAGGTCTATGTTTGCCACTAATCCATCTCTCATGGTTGTATATTGCCATGTTGTAATATTTGCAGAAACTATGGAACACGACAGAGACATAGAACAAGAAGAGATGTGTAACACCCCAAAAATTTAACCACATTTTTTTAAGTAAAATTTGGCCAGAAATAAAATTTTGATTTATAACAGGTCCTTTAATAATTTTTAGAGCATCTTCTGTTTCTGACTTTCAAAATTCTTCCCTCCATATAGAAATTTTTGTTAATCATTGTGGCCTTTGGTAATTCTTTTAATGGCATTTCCAATGCTTTAAATGCTTCTGTTGCACTACAACTACTTTAAATAATTCTTTAAAAATTCCACAAAAATTATGAGAGGTCATGTGATGCCTATATATCACTTTGGTGCAAAAAGCCAACCTGGTCTTTTGGAAATTTTGAGTGAACCATCCTCTTTTCCATTCTGTCCATTTTCTAGGTTATAACTACAACCCTAATTTTCATAGCTCTATTAATTCTAAAACTTTTCCATCTAGTAGTCCTTCCCAACTAGTACCTTAAGTCTAGAAGGGCAGCCTCAATATCATCTTGCAAGTCCACCAAATACCCCTCTGTAGTTTCTGTCCAGAAATGTATTTCAGTAAAACTTGCACTGGTAAGTTTTTCTTTTTGCCAAAACAACTCCACCACCATTTCTAGCATTCAATGAGACAACATACTGCCAAATCTCCCATCCAGAAAATCCTCCTAGGTACCCCTAGCATTTCACCAAACAGCTCATGTGCATGGCAGATTCTTACAACTCTTTTGACTTGCACTGGAAACCTGAGCATATGGCCCAACCAGTATGTCCACCAGCTTTTTCATACGGGGTAGCCCAACCCTGTGAAATTTGGTGGCCAGCAGAACATTCTAGGGCACGTTGGCATTTGGCCGAACGCCCTGCATGCGCGTCCAGAGCACGCACCGCGTGACCAGAGCGTGCGTTGTGCACTGCTGGCATCGGGCTACTGCCGCTCTGCTGCTGCCTCCCCTACTCGCCCGAGTCCACCCCTGGGTCATCTGATCATCCCCAACCCTCGCCGACATCTCCCCTTGGCCTCTAGCGCTGACCATTACCGTCCAGAGTCGCCGCCGCCGTCATTTGTTCGGGCACGACACCGCCAAGCCACCCGGCGCCCTCCTAGCCTACCAACTCACCCGAGCTTATCCACGGGCGTTACTGCCCTCCCCAACCTTCCATCGCCCTCGCTGACCCACGCCACCGATCTCAACCACCTCCGCGGCGCAGTAATGGCCGCCGCCGTTGAGCCTTCTTCGGAAAGCCACGGGAACCGCCTCCCCCTCGCTATAAAACAACAGCCCGAGCTCCCCTAGCACACCAGCTCCACTCATCTACCCCGAATACCCCCTCCGGTGCAAGCAAAAGGACAGGGGACCCTTTTCTTCTCCATCTCCGGTGGTCACGGCCGCCGCCACCTCTCTGACCATTCCGTCGCAACCATGCTTCCCCGTCCCCAATCTCTTCACCAATAGTCTCCTGAAGCACCCTCGAACCTTTCCCCATCGTCAATTTTGCCTAAGGTGGCCCGTAGGCGAAACCCCTCTTCGAGCTCCGCCGGAGCTTCTCGGGAGAACCTCGCCGCCGGTGACCTCGGGCCTCCCTTCAGTCGTACCCTACCCCAACAGGATCGCCAGGATCTCCTGGTCACGCTGGTGTCTTCAGCTCCTCGAATAGCGCCGCCGTTCGCCGGCGGCGATCGCCGGAACCCCCGCCCTGTTCTGTCGCGGGAGGAGGTGACGACGCCCAGTCAAACCTGACTGGTGGGCTAGCGGGGCCCACCGTCAGTGACTGAGGGTCACTGCCGAGTCGGCAGCTCCTCTGGGCTCAGCCCAGTAGGCGTCATTTAGATGGGCCTCGCCCGGTGCGAGCTTCTGCCGTCAGGATTTCCTTTCTGTCTTTTTCTTTTATCCAGTGACATAATAATCCTACAGAGTTCATTTCTAAACAAAAATTGATGATTAAAATTTCTACAGACTCCTAAAATCATGCTCTATTATTCTAGCTAGGGTGAACATTTTTTTCTAAGCTTTATCTTCACTGGATCTAATAAATAGTCTCTTTTCTGTATTTATATCAACTTAGAAATTCCATAAGTAATTCATATTAACTCCAAATAAATTGATTCTTTTTCTGTAATTCCTTATATTTCATCTAGTTTATTTTAGTTTATATTTCAAAATTTTCCAGACAACTTTTTAGCACTGTTGTTGCTATATGTGGTAATTTGGATATTTTGAAAATAGGGAAATGGAGGGGAGATAATATTTCAAACTTTTGGAGTGCACCCAATATTGCTGCATGCTCAAGGCAAGCATTTTTTAACTTGGGATATAGTGTTTGCATGCATGTTTGCATAAGTTAAAAATGGTCACATGTCATGGATAGCAAGTGCATATCATATGTTCTTTTGTGCATCTCCTACATGCATTATGAACCCATTAAATTGGTGAAATATTATGAGTTTAACTACTGCCCATGTGTGCTAGAAACACAAATCAGGTTGTAACGTGATGGAGTTGTTGTGGGCATGTTGAGGCATGCAAGGGTTGTGGCCCTGTTTTGGTATTGCTGTTGAAAGGATACTTTGTTGTGCTAACCACTGCAGGAAATACTTAAGCCTCCTGAGTCGACCGTAGATCGAGTCTTGTTCCGGTAACCCCCATACTTGTTTCGTGCTGCCACTTGTCCCTGCCACAGGTGGGGTATGGTTCAGTAAGTTGTTAACCCCTTTCCGTGCACACACCATACAGAGAGGCCACAGTGGAAGATGCTAGTGGCCACTGGTAGGCATGCCACTTGGTCCGGGGGCATGGGTGTTTCCGGTTGTAGCCGAGAGGGAAGATACCCTTGTAATCCACGTGTATAAATAGTGATCCCATGCTATTGGTGGTTGTAGCCTTCCCACTTAGAGTTTTACTTAACTATTGCTTGGGGTGATTCCTGGCAACAGAAAAGTTAAGCTGGTGTGTGCTGGTCAGGTGTGTTTTCAACCCAAAGACCGTAATGGGAATTAGTCAGCGTCTCGATGCTGGCTAAAGAAATCCATTACTTGTGGGTAAAGAGTACACCCTCTGCAGAGTTATACCTATTCGAATAGCCGTGTCCGCGGTTAAGGACTACAGTCTGGGTTGGTCAAGCGTCGGTCTTAGAGTCGGTCTCCGGAGGAAATAATTAAAATTGAGCATGGTTTATTTTGCAGGATAATTATAGCTGCTACTGGTGTTAACATGAATATTATTGATGCTATGATTATTATTGTGGACTAACCCGTTTCTCTTATTTTATTTTCTGAGTGTCTCAGGGGCTGGCTAGACTACACCGGGCATTCAGTTTTATTTTCAAGACCTTACGAGGTGTCTCTCGAGTTTTTGGGCGGTCCTGTCTCGCCCGACTCTCTTGTAGATACCCGTTTGGCATTTCTTTTCAAGACCGACCGTGGCGTCACTTTTTGACACACGACTAGCATTTCTTTTCAAGACCTCTCGTGGCGTCGCTTGGATTCTCGGGCGGTCCTGTCTCGCCCGAATTTCCTTTTAGACACCCGACTGGCATTTCTTTTATTTTCTTCTGGATTCTCGGGCGGTCCTGTCTCGCCCGATTCTTCATTAACTTTCTTTGATTGTCACTAACATTTTATATTATCATTGTTCTGCACATGCTGATATTTATCATGCCATGATTTAATTCCTGTTAGCATGCATCTAATCTGGTCCAGCATGAGCATACCCATATAGTTTAGTTCATCATGATCATATATTTATCTGCTGCATTCGGTATATCTTTTGTTCATGATGTTTGCGAGTACATTCCAAAGTACTCACAGGCTTGTCCCTGGCTATTTACTTGGCCAGGTCAGGATTTCTACAAGGAGTACCACAGCAACGTCCGTGCGGAGCCTAGGATAGCAGCCACGCTTGATAGGAATTATCCAGTTCAGCCGTTCCTGTGGGAATGGAGCCCCATCGACGTTGGAGAACCACGAGTCGCTTCCGTCACCCGTCACCAGATATCATTGTTGTATCATTGGACCTTTAAGGTCTTGTATCCAAATCTTATAATAGCTTGGTAATATGTAACAAGGACGTGTCCACCAGTAACAGTAATCCTGGGGCTGGTGATGACACGAGGGGTTAATTTCTGGGATATTGTGTCCCCGAAATCCGGCCCCAACAAGATGTTGGGGGATATAATCCGCGACGGTGGTGATGATCTCACCTCACAGTTTCTCAACAACTCCGATGGTGAGGGAAGAGAAGATGATGGCTCCGGTGATCGAATGGAGGGGGGAGAAGATGACGGCTCCTCCGGTGTTGGAGCCTTAACTGTTGCAAAGTCCGGCGAGGTATGTATATTAATTAAGCCTCTGCTGACTAGATGCATTAATTGTTTTGTATGTACATATATTAATGCTTCTTTCTTCTTTTAGCCCTCCAGATCGAGCCAAACTTCTATAAGGAGATGAGGCCCGAAGAAAAGGTTGGGCGAGAATGAAAGGGTCACGATCGAAGAAGTCGATCCAGATGACAAACCGACTGTTCCCAAGCGGACCCAAGACCGATTTATACATCAGTGCGGAGTTGTTGTTAGGGACAGCGTCCCGATCAGCATTCAAGAATGGAATAAGAAGAAGGACGATGGAGTTTCTTATGTCGACGATAGATGCAAAGGTGAGCTTTGGAACTCGCTCATGATAAATTTCAGCCTACCGCCAGAGGAGGATCCAAATAACCCAGTTATACAACGAAAAGTCAAAAAATGGGCTCTTAAGAAGATGGCAGAACAATTCAAGAACTGGAAGAAAAGATTGAACGAATAGTTTGTCGAGAAAGACGAGACTCCAGAATTCACCGGTCAATATGCGAAGATAAAAGATCTCTGGCCCGCATTTGTGGCGTACAAGAAATCGGAGAAAGCTAAGAACAGGTCACAGACAAATAAGATAAATGCTGCAAAGAAGTTGTATCACCATGTTACGGGGTCAGGTGGCTACAAGGTTGCCCGGCCTACGTGGGACAAAGCTGAGAACGACCTGCTTGCTAAAGGGATCCAACCAGCGACATTGAACTGGCCCGAACAGGCAAGGACTTGGTTCTTCGGCCATGGGGGAACTTTGGACCCAGAAACAGGGAAGTGTGTTTACACGAAAGAACAACTTGAAACACCCATCATAAAGATTCAGGAAGCAATCAAGGACGTGCAGGAAGGGAGGTTCCATCCCGACAGAGAGAAGGATGAGTTGTCACGCGCCCTCGGGAATCCTGAACACCCTGGACGAACATGAGGCACATCAGGCTCCGTTCCATGGGTGCATGGGTTTCCCGACAGCACTGGTTATAGAAGCTGAGGGAGAAAGAAGAAAGAGGAAGCAGAACGGATGCAGAATGTAGAAGAAAGATTAGCATTGCAGGAGAAGAAACTAGAGGCACTTACCAGTCAGCGAGCTACCGGCCCACCATCTCAGCAGCACGAAGATCCTTCATTCGATACTGCCCACGAAGCTACCCCACCATCTCAGCGAAAAAGCAGTGTGGCTTCCACGGAGCTCATTCGGCATGATATCATGGCTCCTCGCTACCCCGTGGATGATATCACGGAGAGGGAACATTGTGAGCTAATGGCGAAATGCTTCAACCTACCCTTGAAGGTGGCGGTCGGCTATGTCTTACCTCCTAGACCTGATGGAACTTTCCATTGCAATCCGATTCCAGATGGCTTTGCTATTGTCGGGGTGGATGAAGTTACCAATGGATTCGAGGGGCTGGAGCTTGAGTACCCTACAGGTGAAGGGGAGACTCATCTGGTAGATGCCGTAAGGACTACCATTCTATGGAGAAAGGAATACATCGTGCTTCCACAATGGACGCCGCGTCAGCAAACTCAGCCGGGGGAGGCCCCTCAGCAGACTCCTCACAGTCCAGCTCTATCTCTGCTACCTCAGTCGTCTCGGCCGCATCAGCACACTCCGCCGCCTCAGCAGAATCCTCCGCCGCCTCAGCAGAATCCTCCGCCGCCTCAGCAGAATCCTCCGCTGCCTCAGCCGGAGGAGGCCCCTCAGCAGAATCCTCCGCCGCCTCAGCTGTCTCCGCCGCCTCAGCGGACTCCGCCTCCTCCGCCGCGTCAGCTGACCCCGCCTCCTCCGCCGCGTCAGCTGACTCCGCCTCCTCAGCAACGGCGGAAGAGACCCGCCGCCGCTCTGGCGGCTAGCAGTACAACAACGAAGAAATCCTGAGCAGGTCCAAGCGTCAAGAAGGCTCCTGCCAAGTTACCATACAACATGACCGAGGAGGAAAACAACGAGATCGTGGCTGCCGATGTGAAACCCCAGCTTGCACCGAAATGTCCAGATCGAAAGGAGAAAATAGATTCGGTAAAAGCAAAGAGCTGTCTGGATGCCCTTAAGCAACCACGACCGCCTCCGACGCTATCACACTATGACCGCTGTATTGTAAAGACATTTGATGAAGTGAAAAGGTCGGGAAGTAGCAGAAGTAGCAGTGCTGCAAGAAGTGGGAAAACAATTCCCCAGCTCGGCGTACAGGAAAAACAATCGTGCCCCCCGCTCAAGGTGTTTCCCGATATCGCTTATGATCCGGGGGTAGTGGCCGCTCATCCTGGTTACACTCTTGGTGATTACTTAGGCGATGAGGTACAGTTCGAAATGGCTGAGGTAGCCGTTAGATACGAGCACGGGAAGCCTCTCGTCAGACTTGAGCAGCTCCCGCAACTATCAACGATGATGCGAAGATTGCATGACTGGTACCTGAAAGCCTGCAAGGAAGGGACCGACAGTATCTACGTGGGAATTAAAGATGAGCACTACTTCAATGGAGTCGAGGCGTTGTACATTGAATTTGAAGAATTATTTCAGTTATACAATCAAGACGCCCTCGACAAAACTATCGTATTGTCTGTAAGTATTTTTTCTGTAATTAAGTCTCTAGCTCAGCTCGTTCATTGCATGTATAATTATCCTCACACTATATTATGCAGATTGAAGATCCTCGAATGCAGAGGACGAATCTATGACATTGGGTTCATTAACCCAAATACCATAAATGAATATACGTTACAGAGAAAAACTTGCTAAAGGCATTACTTGGACAACAAAACAAAAGGGAAATACTATTTCCTTACAACTTCCAGTGAGTGTTACTGTCTTGTGCACATTCTGTTTCGCATACTCGAGGTTAAGGGTAATTGATGAGTTATGCGTGTGTAGGTTCCACTTTATTCTGCTAGCCATTCAGCTTGACGCGGGACTAGTAATTGTCTTCGACTCGAGACGTAAAGAGCCTAAGGAGTGGGCGGACATGAGTCAAATGCTCCAGAAGTAAGTTCAATCATTATCGCACCCTATCGGCAACTTTCGTTCATTTCCTGATATCAAGTAATCATTTTCTTTGCCGGGCAGGGTTTGGAAAAAGTTCACCAACCAGGTTAGGGGTGAATGGAAAAAGGAGCTGCGATTTTCACACCCCAAAGTAAGTACTACTAGCTAGTTCCGCGCATCTCTCATTGATTCTAGTTTCAATACCATTATCATGCTTGATTATCATTTTGATTGAACTCTATTCTCATAAAGTTCTTGTGGCAGGCACCCGGGAATAATTTATGTGGATACTACGTTTGCGAGTTCATTCGCCACTCGACCTCTGAGCGGGGCAGATCTTCAGAACAATTTGAAGTACGTAAACAATATTCACATTTTTATTTTATTACCATCAATTGTGTTGAGTTTCATTCATATATATTTATATTGACCTCCTTCTATAAATTAGATCTGGCGGAAGCGGGACGAACTCCTACCAAATGATCGCATACGAGCAATTCAAGAGGAATTGGCGGGATTCTTTGTTGAGCATGTCATACCTACAGACGGAGAATACCATCGGGATTTCCAATGCGATTTTGGTAATTAGATATTAGGGATCGTAGGAGATGTTATATTGTATATATGCATGAACGTGTACTATATGTAGTAGCGTCGAATAGATATATGAAAACTTGTTGTTCGACCAAGAACGGAGAAAGAGAGGTCACTTCTCTCTATATATTGATCATGACGATGTTGTGTAATGGTTCCTTCATTGCTATATGTAGTAGCTAGCGTCGAGTTGAATGAAAAGCATAAAATAAAAATGAAAACCCTAAATGTAAAAAAATTGAATGGTAAACACAAAAGGAAAAGGGGAAACACAATATGAAACCCCTAAACCCTCCAAAACCCCTAATCCCCTCCTTTAAAAAAAACAAAAACCTCAGCGCCTGGCAGGTGTTGACGCGTGGCTGCCTTCTAGTCCCGGTTGGTGTTACCAACCGGGACTAGAGGTCCTCCTGCCTGGGCACCCACAGCGGCCACGTGGAGCTCCTTTAGTCCCGGTCGGTGTTACCAACCGGGACTAAAGGTCCTCCTGCCTGGGCGCCCCACAGCGGCCACGTGGAGCTCCTTTAATTAGTCCTGGTTCGTAACACAACCGGGACTAAAAGTGGGGGCCTTTTGTCCCGATTGCGTCGTCCCGGTTGCCGAACCGGGACTAAAGGCCCTTAGGAACCGGGACTAAAGCCCTGTTTTCTACTAGTGTTAAGGGCATTAGTCCCACTTTATGTCAGCATAAGATTAATATGGAGCCTGACGCTAAGCCAATTGTTGATCATCGGCACCGTTTAAATCCTAAAATGAAAGATGTGGTAAGAACGAAAATATTAAAGCTTCTGGAAGCAGGTATAATTTATCCCATAGCTGATAGTAGATGGGTAAGTCCTGTTCATTGTGTCCCTAAGAAAGGAGGCATTACCGTTGTTCCTAACGATAAAAATGAACTTATTCCACAAAGAATTGTAACTGGTTATAGGATGGTAATTGATTTCAGTAAATTAAATAAAGCTACTAGGAAAGATCATTACCCATTACTTTTTATCAATCAAATGTTAGAAAGATTGTCTAAGCATACACACTTCTGTTTTCTAGATGGTTATTCTGGTTTTTCTCAAATACCTGTGTCACAAGAAGATCAAGAGAAAACCACCTTTACCTGTCCCTTTGGAACTTATGCTTATAGACGTATGCCTTTTGGTTTATGTAATGCACCTGCTACCTTTCAAAAGATGTATGGCTGCTATATTCTCTGACTTTTGTGAAAAGATTGTTGAGGTTTTGATGGATGCTTTCTCCGTTTACGTAATTTCTTTTTATGATTGCTCAAGCAACCTTGATCGAGTTTTGCAGAGATGTGAAGAAACAAATCTCGTCTTGAACTGGGATAAGTGCCACTTTATGGTAAATGAAGGTATTGTCCTTGAGCATAAAATTTCTGAAAGAGGTATTGAAGTTGATAAAGCTAAAGTTGATGCAATTGAGAAAATGCCATGTCCTAAAGATATCAAAGGTATAAGAAGTTTCCTTGGTCATGCTGGTTTTTATAGAAGGTTTATAAAAGATTTCTCTAAAATTTCTAGGCCTCTTACTAATCTTTTGCAAAATGATGTTCCATTTGTTTTTGATGATGATTGCGTAGAAGCCTTTGAAATACTTAAGAAAGTCTTGATTTCTGCACCTTCAACCGCCTGATTGGAACTTGCCCTTTGAAATTATGTGTGATGCTAGTGATTATCTCATTGGTGCTATTCTAGGACAAAGAGTTGATAAGAAATTGAATGTTATTCATTATGCTTGTAAAATTCTAGACAGTGCTCAAAGAAATTATGCTACTACTGAGAAAGAGTTTTTAGCAGTTGTGTTTGCATGTGATAAATTCAGATCTTACATTGTCGATTCTAAAGTAATTGTTCACACTGATCATGCTGCTATTAAATATCTTATGGAAAAGAAAGATGCTAAACCTAGGTTGATTAGGTGGGTTCTATTGCTACAAGAATTTGCCTTGCATATTGTTGATAGAAAGGGAGCTGAGAATCCCGTAGCTGATAATTTGTCTAGAATGCAAAATGTTCTTGATGACCCACTACCTATTAAAGATAGTTTTCTTGATGAGCAATTAGCTGTCATAAACACTTCTCGTAATACTCCATGGTATGCAAACTATGCTAACTACATTGTTGCTAAATATATACCACCTAATTTCACATATCAACAAAAGAAAAAATTCTTCTTTGATTTAAGACATTACTTTTGGGATGACCCACATCTATATAAAGAAGGAGTAGATGGTGTTATTAGACATTGTGTACCTGAGCATGAACAGGAACTAATCCTATGGAAGTGCCACTCCGAGGCATACAGAGGACACCATGCTGGAGACAGAACTGCACACAAGGTATTACAGTCTAGTTTTTATTGTTCTACTCTCTTCAAGGATGCACGTAAGTTTGTCCTTTCATGTGATGAATGTCAAAGAATTGGTAATATTAGTAGAAGTCAAGAAATGCCTATGAATTATTCACTTGTTATTGAACCATTTGATGTTTGGGGATTTGATTATATGGGACATTTTCCTTCCTCTAATGGGTATACACATATTTTAGTTGCTGTTGATTATGTTACTAAGTGCGTAGAATCTATTCCAACTAGTAGTGCTGATCACAACACTTCTATTAAGATGCTTAATGAAATTATTTTCCCGAGGTTTGGAGTCCCTAGATATTTAATGACGGATGGTTGTTCACATTTTATTCATGGTGCTTTCTATAAACTTCTTGCTAAATATGATGTTAACCATAGAATTGCATCTCCTTATCATCCTCAGTCTAGTGGCCAAGTTGAATTAAGTAATAGAGAAATAAAGTTGATCTTGCAAAAGACTGTTAATAGACCTAGGAAGAATTGGTCTAAGAAACTTGATGATGCATTGTGGGCATACAAAACCATTTATAAAAATCCTATGGGTATGTCTCCATATAAAATGGTTTATGGGAAAGCATGTCATTTACCTCTTGAGTTAGAACATAAAGCATATTGGGCAATTAAAGAACTTAACTATGATTTCAAACTAGCCGGTGAAAAGTGGTTATTTGATATTAGCTCTCTAGATGAGTGGAGAACACAAGCTTATGAAAATGCCAAGTTGTTCAAAGAGAAAGTTAAAAGATGGCATGATAAAAGAATTCAGAAACGGGAATTCAAAATAGGTGATCAGGGTCTATTATACAATTCCCGTTTAAGATTTTTTGCAGGGAAGCTTCTCTCTAAATGGGAAGGACCGCATATCGTCGAAAAAGTTTACCGCTCCGGAGCTATCAAGATCAACAACGCCGAGTGCACTAATCCGAGGGTGCTCAATGGTCAAAGAATTAAACATTATATTTCACGTACTCCCATAAATGTTGAAACCAATATTATTCAAACTATGACACCGGAAGAGCACATAAAGGAAACCTTCCGGAACGCTCCAGAACCCTGAAAAAGAGTAGGTATGTGGTACGGTAAGTAAACCGACTCTAAAAGTTACATAAAAGTATTTTTTGTTCGTTTCGGAATATATAAAAAATTAGGAAAATAATAAACAGCCCGAAAAGTGCACGAGGAAGCGACAAGTCCAGGGGGCGCGCCCTACCCCCCAGGGCGCGCCTCCCAGGCTTGTGGCTCCCTCGTGGACTTTTCTGACTCTGTTTTCTTTCCATATTACTTGTTTTGCATGAAAAAAAATCATTATATATATTCCCAGATGTTTTGACCACCGCATCGCACGTTTCTCCTCTGTTCTTGTTTCGTGCTGTTTCTGACAGATTCCCCAAGGCCAGGCATCATGTCTTCTTCTTCCTCCAACAATGTGGGAGACGATGCTTGGTTGTTAAAAATAGAACTTAGAAGGGAGGGTGCCGAGGAGGTCGCCATGGAAGAAGATGAGGGGGATTCGTTTTAAGTCCACGCTCCGGCTTCGGAAAGAGGCACCCTAGTTGGCATCTCCACCACTCCAAACCCCCATCAAGCTGAGGGAACGGCAATCAACCCAAGGAGCCAAGAGGTGCTACATGATAAGTGCTAAATTGTGTTAAGGAGAAAATAAATACTGGCATAATATGCATTCTCCTATAAGATGATGTGAAAACTGAGAACATGGCTTCTAATAAGAGGTACTGAATCTAGATAAAGGCGGCATGCGAATTTTGATAGTAAAAATTAGTGGCATCATACATCCACTGAACACTTTTGTGTTTAAGCTATTGATCTAGTGGACAACCTTTGACGCAAATAATGATAGAGATTAGTTTGTCTCTTCAATTAAACATGTTCCAATCCCGCTCTCTCCAAACCTCTCGTGCAGTTGCGTCATGCCGTAGCTAGCGCATGTGGTGCTCGAACTTCAATTCCAGCAAACAAAGTCATCAATGTACTCAGGAAATTATAATCTGACGAAACAATTAGTTGTGCATCCCGTGATCTGTAAAGCTTTCACGGTAGATAAGTTGCAATAGGCTATGTATATATGTGCATCATTGATTAGAAACTTTTTGAGAGAGAGAACGTGCATAATTGATTACAAAAATTTTGAGAGAGAAAACTGATTAGAACGGGCTAACCTGGTCTGATTAAATATCAATTCCCCTGGCTACCACGTGCTAATCCATGCGTGTCCGGAATAGTAGCAGCGGCTGATACCTGTGGATCCTTTATGTGATTGATCATGGCTCAGAGAGAATCTTGGAGATGTGGCTGGACCGCATGGCGAAGAGCAAAAAGTAAACGATGATACATACACTCCCAGTCCCTAGCGCCCCGTGTGCTTCTCACCATGGTAACTATCACACCGACGGCGTCGCCGTCCACGGAAACTATCACACCATCGCCGTCTCGTCATCTCCGCAGGTAACGATCAAGACCACCAGATCGGGATCGTCGTCGCCGTCTCCGATCAAGACCTCGAGAGCAGCAAGAGGTTCCACTGGACAGATCAATCCATCAGGCAACGAAAGCTCCGCAGGCAATGATCAGGACCAGCAGATCGGGATCGTCCACAGCAGCAGGAGGCTCCACTGGCCAGACCAATCTATCAGGCGATGAAATCTGCGATTGTGTGGAGGATTAGCAGCAACCTCACGCAGGCCAAGGCTCACCAGCGGTACACAGATGATTACCTAGTTTTTTTCATCCAACACCATGACCTAGCGTGGGAGTAGCCTACTCTCAGAGATGCGTACGTAATGGTATTGTGGCATAGGTGGGAAATATTTTTGAACTTCCATGGTAAAAGGCTAATTTCAAGATCAAACGGCTATGATTATATAATTTATTTGATTAATGGTCGGATGTTTCTGATTTTTATGAGATTTTCTAGAATATCTGCTATTTTTCTACCGTATTATGGTTTTAGTATATAATAGAATAGAATAGAAGATAGATATAACCATATCTACTTAAGTTGTCAGTAAAAGTTACGAAGTAAAAATATTCACCGCGCGCCGGCATACTCATCGGACCGCATACGTTAGTATGTATTATTTTCAACAAGTTACTCACCCATTCAACATGTCCAGTGAACAACGTCTTAGTCATTTTACCCATCAAATAAGCTTCGCATGTGTCAAATAATTCAAAATCAAAAGACTGCAAAACTCCATCATTATGGAGATTCTGCATGCGTTTCTTTCCGATATGACCAAGACGGCAATGCCACAAAAATGTCGTATTTTCATCAGTCTTCTTAAGATGTTTAGCCTCAATGTTAAAGACATCATTACTATATTCAAGATCCATAATGAATAACCCATTCACAATAGGTGCAAATCCATAAAACATATCCTTCAAATATATTGAACAACCGTTGTTCTCCGATTTAAAGGAATATCCATCGTGTAATAAACAAGATCCCGATATAATATTTTTACATAATGCTGAAACGAAATAACAATTATTCAATTCTAAAGTGAATTCTGAAGGTAGACGTAAAGGCATAATGCCGATGGCTTGAGCGGCAACTTGGACACCGTTCCCGACGCGCATCTGCACTTCATTCCTTGCTAGTCTTCACATCCTCTGAAGTCCCTGTATCAAATTGCAAATATGAGGAACCGATTCAGTATCCAATACCCATGACTTAGAATGAGGACCAGCAAGAAAAATATCTATAACATGTATAACAATTATACCTTTGCTGGGCTGTCCAGTCTTCTTCAACTCTGCCAGGTACTTTTCGTAATTTCTCTTCAAATGCTCCTTTTTCTTGCAGAAGAAACACTCAGTATCTTTAGTCGGGCGGCTTTTCGGTTTTCCTTGAGCGACGGTCTTACCGGCGCCCTTGACCTTCTTGCCTTTGCCCTTCTTCTTGAAACTAGTGGTTTTAGTCACCACCATCACATGGTTGGTGTCTTTCTGCATTCCAGCCTCCGCAGTCTTTAGCATAGCGAACAATTCGTTTGTGGATTTGTCCATCCCGTTTCATGTTATAATTCATGATAAAACCATTGTAAGACATGGGGAGTGATGCAACGAGAAGGTCAGTACCGAGCGCAGCAGGGATCGCAACGCCCAAAGCTTCCAATCTCTGTGCATAACCAACCATTTTGATCACGTGCTCGCTCACTGAGCTTCCTTCCGCCATCTTGCATTCCCACAATGCCTTAGTTATCTCATAACGTTTGGCCCTTGCTTGTTTTTGATACAGAGTATTTAACGCCACGATCATATCATAAGCGCTGGTGTTTTCAAAACGCTTTTGTAGCTCTGCTTCCATACAAGTAAGCATCAAGCACTGAACTGCGGTGTGGTCATCAACTTTGGCCGCATAGACATTCTTGTCATCCTACGACGCAGTAGCGGCTGGGGCTGGTGGAAGAGCTGCGTTTAGAATGTAATCTTTCTTAGCAATCCTTAGGACAAGCCTTAGGGTACGGACCCAGTCCGCATAGTTGCTTTCATTTGCAGCTAATTTCTCTTTCTCAAGCATCGGACCTAAGTTAAAACGTGTGTTGGGAGCCATTTTATCTACAACGAAACATGCAAATTCATTTAGACATTGTTCATGATTAATTGCACTTACTAATTAACAAATTAATTTTAAAGTGCGCTCCCACTACAATCAATATCCCTCATAATTGATTATTAATGATTCAAGATCCTCGTCCTGATTATTCCGCCATTGATGTAATCATCACTGATGACGAAATAACCCGACAGGTAGGCCAACTTGCCGATCACATCTCTATGTGACTCTTATTCGTCTTTCGATGGGCGTGTTCTGAGCTCAAGACCTTCTTGCCTGAACGTCAAGACAACCAAGTGTTCTTGCTGTGTGATCCGATCGCACCCGCCTCGTACACGACAAGTCTGTCGTACCCATGTGGACATGACACACCTCGAAATGACATGTATTCCAGACGGTGCTACACTTGAGAGAACACTGACTACTTGATATTTGTGTGAGGGATCACCCTATAAAACACGACTACCACGCATCAAACATGGTGCATAAAAGGGATTAACATCACACGCAATTCATAATATGTATGTGATATGGCATAGTCCTTTCGCGCGAAAGGATCTTCGGATGTCGTGTCCCCTTCCTTCAACTTCTTTGGCGGAGAACATCTTCTTCGCACACGGCATAGCATCATGGTCTACCGATGTATGATCATCATCTTCACGTACTTGTTATTACAACTATTGCTATCTCTATAGCTTAATAAAATAAAAGCATTACATAAAGTTTGACACGCAGGTCGAATAAATGGCAATCATATGGCTCCTGCCATTATGCCGTACCATGACACGCAGGTCATGCAAATAATAAATTATGTCATATAGCATCTCATACAAAGCTCATTGTCATGACAAAGACTATATCACATCACATGCAAATCCTGCAAAAACAAGTTAGACGCCTCTAATCGTTTATTGCAATTTTATCGTGGCTGCTAGGGTTTTCGTTGCAAACCGTTTGTTACCTACGTAATAATTAAACACGATAATTCAAGTTGCTAGATTAACTTTCGGGGTGTATGAAATACGAGACTTAATAAAAAATCTTGAGCCCCATACTAAACTTTCGGGGTGTATGATGCTGTTGCTTGCAACGTGCTCCTCGCTTTCCACGTCCGTCATGCACGTTGCGCCGCCGTTGCTGAAGTCTTCCGTGGCATGGCAGCTGCCGGGTTTGCGCCAACGACCGCCACCCTCTGCACCATGCTCAAGGCCTGTGCTTCCTCCCGTGTCGTCCGCCCCGATCGCCAGGTCCATGCGCAGAAAGTTCTTGCGTGCCACGGTGATGTCATTATGATGACAACCTTTGTTGATCTCTACATGAGCTGCGGCTGTGTCGAGGAGGCGAAGAGACTGTTTATTCACACTGACTGCCCCGAAGGATGTGGCGCTACGCAACTCTGTTCTTTCAGGCTGCGTGGAGAATGGCCAATTCCGGGAGGCTTTCTTGATGTTGGGGGGTATTGAACTCAATGGAATCACACTGACATGCGCTCTCACTGTTAGCACTAATCTTGATATTTTGTATCAGCATGTTTAGCTTGAGTTTTGCATGTAGTTTAGTGGGCCGAGTAGCTTGCCGTGCGACTATACTTAGGTAGGCTGTAGTTGCTTGTTTCAGTAGGGATACAAGGTGAGATGCCGGAGATGGTCGTGCGATGCGACTCGGATGGCGAGATGACAACACCGCGTGAAGCGGTGCAGCCGTGTGAGACGGCGCTGCATGAAGAAGTGCTGAAGCCGGCGTTGTGTACGGGTGCTAGCTAGCCGGGCACTTAGTTAGTCAGTTAGCACATGCATAGGAGTGGATGGGTTCGTGTGCATCACATGCTGGCCAAGTCCGTGGCCGTTGTGGAGAGGTCGCGCAAGTGGTGGACATGGGCTGCATGTAGGTGATTAGTTAGTGCCTTGAGACGTGATGTTAGTGGCCGGATGTGGCGGCTGAGTGGTGCGTGAAAGGTCAGCTCCCTATGCATATACAAGTAACAATGAGAAATGAGAAAGAAGGCCGTGAGGGCTGGAGACACAATGTAGCCACGGTGGGTTTCTTTTTGGCAAAGCCATTTTGTTCTTCTTCCTTGGTGCATGTGTGTGTGCGTGTGTGTTCTGGTCTTGGTTTCAAGTTCATGAGAGAAGAGAGCTGTGAGAGTAACCAGAGGTAGAAGAAGGCAGCTGAGAGAGTCAGCGCCAACACTCACAGCTTGCTCAGCCACAGCAAATTTGGCATATATGGTCTTCAAGTGCATTGCAAGGTTCTCCGATGTGGGTTCGATTCTGAGACTGTCCTATGCAATGCGGATGACCATCTGGGGTAGAGGATGACTCTTCTTATTGAGGAAGATTTGGGGTTGAGCGCGTCCACGCACGCCACCAGCTTCAGCACGTTCACGGGGCACTTGCCCGTCCGGCCAGCACGAGCGGCGCAATGCGGGCCATGGCTGATAGCTAGCTTCGAGCTCGTGCTCTCGGACTTGGCTAACCTTAGCTGGTCTGAGGGGTGAAGAAGAAAAAGTCTTGGAGATTTGTCTCTTGTTTTTTCCATGGCTGAGGAGAGGGCCACACGCAACATCTATCGGGCAGGCGTATGCGTCGGCTGCAACGATGATCTGCCATGCATGCATGCATATTAGTTTACTGAGGGAGGGAGTACAAAATTGATCTGTTGCTCACATGCATGCATGGATATGCGTCGGCTGGAACTGGAACGATGGGAACCTGCTTTGTCTCATCTGCACGCGTCTCTGCAGCATCGATCGTTGGCACACTTGCTGAATCAGTGCATGCACTGCTGCATTCACCAGGGAGGTGAAGGAGGTAGTCAAGTATTTAATCTCTCTTCTGGTCCAAGCACAAGAGCCCAAAATCCATATCTCTCTTGTCCATTTAAAGCACATGGATTTCGAGCATACAGATAAAATAAAATTCTAGATAGGAATCAAATTAATACCTATTTTCCCAACACAAAAGGAAAACATGCATACATGCATGTGAAAGCTTGATTTAGATGACAGACATTTTATTCATAATTCTTCAGAAAAAAAAAAGCTACAAACCGATCGAAAACCACAATTGATAACGCGTTACACGGTTGCTAGTATTTGATACACATTACACAAAATGCATGCATGTTCTACAGCTCCACATCACAACGTTTACATACATAGATCACTACACACGTGACCTCACAAGAGAATTTCAGCGGTCCATCCATCGCATGCCGATGCGGAAAGGTGATACTACTGATAGTAGATATGGTAATCGATGGAGCTTAACTAGGGCACTGGAAGTCCTCGGGCACTGTCTTGCCGCACTGGTTGACGAGCACCTCGATGGCGATGGGCAACACGAGGCTGATGTTGAGCGCCTTGAGCTTGATGGTGGTGCAGAGGCAGAGCGCGGCGTCGAGGTCGGCAACGCCGGATAACAGCGGGCAGCAGGTGTCGCTGGCGCTGCTGCCGATCAGCGCGTGCACCAGTCCGTTGAGCACGTCCACGCACCCCAACAGTTTCAGCGTGTCGATGGGGCACTTGCCCTTGGGCGGCGGTGTCGCTGGGACTGGGGACGGCGGCGTTACCGGAGGAGGGACAGGCGGCTTGGGCTTGGGAGAGTGCGGCGGCGGAGGGCAGGGCACGGACGACGGCGGGGGCTTCAGCTTACGTGGCGGTGGGGGAGGCTTTGGTTTCGGGCAGGAATAGGATGGGCAGGCCACGGACGGCGCGAGCTGCACGGCAAGGGAGAGCAGCGCCACCAGCAGGAGCGGCGCAATGCGGGCCATGCTCTTGGTCTTCGAGCTTGACGTCTGAGAGTACGTGCTAGCCACTACTCGATAGATCTAGCTAGCTTCTTGCTCTTCGCTGGCTAACGCAATGCCTTGGCTGGTCTGAGGAAGAAGAAGAAAGTGGGCGTGTTTATATAGGCGTACGTGAGGTGGTGGAGCGACGAGGCCAACTGCTCCCCTGCGTGTCTGTACTTGTCTTGGTCGACATGACGAAGCGTGGAGTATATGTCGCACTAGTACGTAAGTGGCAGAGATGGTGGCTGGCCTGGCGTACGTCGACATGCATGGATATGAATCCCATCGCCGCTTCAACCAAGAAAGTCGTATCGATTCGTTGCCAACTTGAAATCTTAACCAGGAGAATGAGATTAAGTACGTACGTATGAATTATAGTAATACGTACATCCGGGTGCAAAATATGCATGCACCAAAACTAATGATCCCCCCCGGCGGATAAACGGTAATATCAGATACACCCGGCCTTTGCAACAACATGATATTAAGAGTTAGTCGAGACATCGAGCATGCGCACAGACAAAGTATTACATTACAAAAGGAAAAAAGAAAAGGATCGGCAGAGGTCAAGGCGAGGCGAACACCCGCTGCTGCAGTAAAACATCAACAACTACCACCACCGTTGGCAACACCCAAACTACGAGTCCTGGGAAGGAATGGTGCACGAGTGCCGTGGTCGTCGCTGGATCCAACCACATTGGTGAGATGATAGCTTTTCATCTTAGCCAGCTATAGCAGATATTTCTAGCCTAGGTAGATATATATGGGTGGCAGATATTTCTAGCCTAGATGGATGTACTACGTTTGACAAGACAACATGCATGTGTGCTAGTTCCATCCACAGATTACATTTACACACACACACACAAGCTAGCTAGGCATGATGATTGCTAGAGGCCATCAGAGTTGCCCTATCTAGCCCGTGTAGATGCAAGCTGCAGATGCTTTGTCCCCGTTCAAATCAAGATGCCGCCGTGCACGGGCAGGTTTGGCGCCTTCCCGTGCCGACCTACGCGTAGCTATCTATCGTCTGTGCACCTTCACACTGCAGCTAGCTGATCGATCGACATCGACCCTTGGATCGTAGCGTAGAGGCCACTAGCTACCGCTACCAGGGATCGATTAGGAAACTAGCGGGTGCCCTGTTTGGGTGGGCTCGGAAGCACTTACACCCTGCCGGGAACTTAATAAGCCCTAACTGCGAACATCACACTTCTTTCTTTTTATTTATTTTCCGGGGGGAACATCACACTTCTTGTTATGGCAAATACTTGGCGGACCGATACGATGTCAATGCATCGACACAAAATTTCAAATATAAATTTGATTTATAAAGTAAAGTAAAAAAAAGGTGAATAAGTCTGCTTGAAACAAGAAATTTATACGAAATAAAGGAGGGGAACATCAGAGTTATTTATGGAATAATGAGCAAATTTCGAATAAGTTTTATAAATATTAATATCATGACAAGTGTGCTAACACAACTAGTCATACATGGAGAACATTTCTTGTACTCACGCACGTGAGGTACTCACACTACTCCCAAATCCAAGATCTTGATCGTAAAGGTCACAAAAAATCCAAGAGAAAATAGTACATAGATACATTATGTATCAATCACGTCACAAAAATTCATATCTAAAGTTAAAACATGACTCATGAAACAAAAAGATACAAATGAGCTACGAATAGTAGTCACTTCAAACTGGGTTGTGAATTCGGCCCGTTAACACTATCAATGCTAAATTTGTCTTTTTCATTTCTCGAGCTACATACTCCAATGCTCTCCTATACACCCGGGATGGGATAGACCTTGAAGCTGCACAGTAAAAGGATTTGGGCAATATGCGAGAGAGAGTTGGGCTCTCCTATACACGCGGTTACTTAATTTAATTCTCATCGTCTGAAACAACAAAATTGTAATCTTGCTTCGGACCACTCACTAAACTAGCTGAGCTCGATCTCGAGACACGACGGACGGACGAGTTTGGTGTGGCGAGGCAAGCGAGGGAGGGCACACGTTGTTTGCCCTCTTTTTTTCCCATGCTTACAAGGAGAAGTATAACAAATCATTTTAGGGCATCTCCAATGCGGACCCCTAAAATGAACACGGTATTTGTCCGCGGATACGGATGCGGGAGCCGGCCATCCAACCATGTCCCCCAAACGTCCGCGCAGGTCCGGCATCATTTTCATTTGAAATGCATAGCAATGTGCGCAAATTCAAGGTGGATGTTCATGCGATCACAACCAAAAAGGGGCGGTTGTTCATAGTTTTTACATGCCCGATCACAAAAGCGATCACAAAAGCTCCAGTCCGGCGAGCCCGTGGTTTTTTTGCCCTCCCAGACCAAATGTCCGTGCCTACTCGCTCTGTCGCCGGCTCACTCTGCCGCTGGCTCCTCCACCTCATCCGCCTTCTCCGCCTCTTCCGCCGCCACCTTGGCCGCCAAACGCTTCAGCATCTTAACACAGACGGTTTGCACTATCATCGCCGAGTCGGCATCCAACTTGTCCATCTTCATGGTCAACATTTTCGTTTCCTCCGAAGCGGCTGCCGCCTCCGTCGTGGATCATCTCCATCATCTCACTGTCCGCGTCGTCATACGCCGGCACGCCCGGTTCAGACAAACTGGCGAACAGAGAGCGGGCACCCAGTTGATTGATGCCTGGTGTCTGCAACCGAACAAGCTGTGGCGATGGCGTATCGGCGAAGAGGGGCCCGTTGAGGTAGGCGCAGAAGGGCATGGGCCCAAGCTGCTTGGCAGCGAAGTAGTAGGGCGGCTGAAATTGCTCTGGCCACGCCGGCGTATGCATGCGCAGCGGCGACTGCGGCGCCCCCCGTCCCCGCCCGGCCCCTCCACCCGTCCATGCCCGCCACCCCTCTTCGCCCGAGGCGCCGGCTGACCGGCTGCCTTCTCCTCCGCGTCCTTTGCCCTCTTTTTGAGGCGGCGTGCTTGGCGTGTCGCTAAGTTGATCTTGCGGGCGGCCGCCTTCGCCAGATCCTCCGGCAGCTCCGGCAGCTCTTCGTACGGGTCCATGCGGCGGCGGACGGCGAAAAGCACGGTGGAGGGCGTCGGGTATCGGCGGAGAGGGTGGGGAAAGCGCGGGCTTTGGCGCGGTTTTGGGTGGGCCAGGGGTGTCAGAGTCCTACGTGGCGGCGGTCCGGACGCCCACAAACATCCCGCTGGTTTGCGTCCGGTTTGCGGGATTTCGGACAAACGAACACGTCCGTTGACAGATAGGGGTCCGTGTTGGAGATGCCCTTATATGTTGGTGTCTTTTTCTCCTTCACTAGCGATACGTGACTAAGCTCTTTGCACATGCCATGCAAGTCGAAAGAAACTTTGAGATTTTCTAAAATTTTACTAAATTAAATGGCTTTAGGCCCATAAGATCTAACGGTTACTGTCCCACTGAATTGTGTAGTTCCACGAAAAAAATTATGTAGATTTTTTTCCTATTTCTAAGAGAGTTACTTTTTTTTATTGATTTGTGTCTAAATAGCAATAGCGGGGACTAGGCGGCCGGCCGGACACGCAACGCCATGCACGGGTGTACGTGCGTACGTACGTGTCCATACTGCCAGCACGAGTGGACCAGCAGGGAGGAGTTCTCTTGCGGTATTTCTCGTTCACGGCCCGGGGTATGCACACATCACCAATGCTTGCATGCATCACGATGTGATGCTTCAACGGCCGGCCAGCTGCACCAATTTGCCTGCCGTGCATTTTGTCCGGATCTGTTACACGATGTGATGCGTGTGTGCGAGGATTGCCATGTGCCGTGTACAATGCCAAACTAGTTATCCCTGCCGACTTCAATGTATTAGGAAAATTCTACACGCTAGTTAGTACTATCATTAGTATGTTTTCCTCGTCAAAATACTCCACTACATACACATGACTTACGACTACTTTTGGCCCCTGCATCCACCAATAAAGGAATTAAACTTCACCTCTCGCTCCCGTGTCGACCCCGAGGCGACACCGGCGCGCCCCCTCGAATCCTAGCCAGAGCCCCTCCCTCCTCGCCTAGATTGACGTAGGCGGGGAGGCCGAGGTAGCCCTCGCAGAAGGCCACGAAGGCCGAGAGATGGACGATGGAGTTGGCGCCGAGCTGATGCGGCTTCAGGCCGAAGAAGTCCAGAAACAAGCGATAGAAGTCGCTCGCCGGGAGGCCAAATCCGCGGACGAAGTGCGTGTAGAAGACCACCACCTCGCCGGCGTGCGGGGCGGGTACGCGCTCTTCGCCGGGCACGCGCGCCGCCACCACTTCCGCCAGCGGCAGCCTCCTCATGCGCCGGAGGTACGCGATGTCCACCTCGCTCACATCAGAGCCCTCTCACGAACCCTTCGGCAATGCCATGGGTGGGATTGGTTTCTGCGGCGAGGGTGCGATGGCGGCGGGCTTCGGCGTGCGAGCGTGCGCGTACGGATGGGAGGCGATGCGGGGAGCAGAGAGGTTGCGGGCGGGGGCGAATGACGAGGCGCCCCCAACCGCTCCCCCTCCTCCCTCATTTAAACCCTGGGGAGTTCGTGGGGAAGTGGGATCGGTTACGCCCACTTTCCCTCGCGCCCCCCCTCGGTGCACGGGCGCACTAACTGCCCCGGGAAGCTCAACAGTCCGGGCCACCCGCAGAAGATCCCGCGTCTGGGCCGAGCCCGCGACGTGGCGGGCCCGGTCGGCGGCGACGTCCCGTCGCGCGCGTGGCCTGGCAGGGCTAGGCCTGGCCAAGACCCTCCACGTGGCGCATGTCCGGCGCGCAGCGGGCGCAACTCTCGATGGCGTTCGGCGAGTCGGCGAGCTCCCTGGATCCCTCACGTCGGGGGTGGGGGGGGGGAGGACCGTCTTCGCGCAGCCGTTGCCGGCAAGCCCGAGTCGCTCATCCATGAAACTGTGAAACTACCGGGGCCCCCGGCCCGCGTCGGCAGTCCCCGCCAGCTTCGGGGACAACTGTCGGGGGGATGACCCCGGGTAGCCGAATCAACGCCCTACACTTTCAAGATTCTTGGGGCGGCAAACGCCCCGCCCTCTAGCCGGCCCATCCGGCGCCAGGCCGGCTGGGCACGGCCAAGGGACTCGATCATACCAAGGCCCCGGCCGGCTCGCGCCGGGCCGGCTCGTACCCTTCCAGGACGGGCGACAAGACAGCCCCCACGACGGGGCGGACGTGGCTACAGCGCCCCGCAGCCGACCGGGGCGCACGTGGCAACAGCGCGCCCGGGATTCACGGCCCGGGGTCGGCGGCGGCGGCTCGGGGTGGCCCTGTAGGTGCACAGCTGAAAGGACGTGGATGTCACCTAGAGGGGGGGTGAATAGGCGCTTTAAAATAATTACGGTTTAGGCTTGAACAAATGCGGAATAAAACTATCGTTTAATTAGTCAAGCACAAAACCAAAAACAACTAGGCTCACCTATGTGCACCAACAACTTATGCTAAGCAAGATAGACAACTAAGTGATAGCAAGATATATAGCAAGAAACAATATGGCTATCACAAAGTAAAGTGCATAAGTAAAGGGCTCGGGTAAGAGATAACCGAGGCACGCGGAGACGACGATGTATCCCGAAGTTCACACCCTTGCGGATGCTAATCTCCGTTCGGAGCGGTGTGGAGGCACAATGCTCCCCAAGAAGCCACTAGGGCCACCGTAATCTCCTCACGCCCTCGCACAATGCAAGATGCCGTGATTCCACTAAGGGACCCTTGAGGGCGGTCACCGAACCCGTACAAATGGCAACCCTTGGGGGCGGTCACCGGTACCCGTACACTTTGGCAACCTTTGGGGGCGGTTCACCAGTACCCGTACAAATTGCTCGGGGCAATCTCCACAACCTAATTGGAGACCCCGACGCTTGCCCGGAGCTTTACACCACAATGATTGAGCTCCGAGGCACCACCAACCGTCTAGGGTGCCAAGGCACCCAAGAGGAACAAGCTCTAGGGTGCACAAACACCCAAGAGTAATAAGCTTCTCAAACTTCACTTCCACGTATCACCGTGGAGAACTCAAACCTATGCACCAAATGCAATGGCAAGGGCACACGGAGTGCCCAAGTCCTTCTCTCCCAAATCCCACCAAAGCAACTAATGCTAGGGAGGAAAATGAGAGGAAGAACGAAGAAGAACACGAAGAACTCCAAGATCTAGATCCAAGGGGTTCCCCTCACTTAGAGGAGAAAGTGATTGGTGGAAAGGTGGATCTAGATCTCCTCTCTCTTTTCCCTCAAGAACTAGCAAGAATCATTGGAGGGATTGAGAGTTAGCAAGCTCGAAGAAGGTCAACAAAGGGGGGCAAAAACGAGCTCAAAGGATGAGGTTCAATGGGGAAGAAGACCCCCTTTTATAGGTGGGGGGAAATCCAACCGTTACCCCCACAGCCCGCGCATTGCGGTACTACCGCACAAAGCCACGGTACTACCGCAAGAGGCTACGGTACTACCGCAAAGGGTAGCGGTACTACTGCTTGCGAGCGGTACTAAAAAAATACTTCCGTGCCTACCTCCGCTGGACAAAACATGAGATTTTGGTCCAGAGCGGTACTACCGCTCAGGAGCCGCGGTAGTACCGCGCTGGAGCGGTAGTAAAAAATTACATCCGCTCTAGCCGCGGTAGTACCGCAGCAGCCTTTAGCAAAACAGCCACAACTTTTGCAAACGGACTCCGAATTCAACGAAACCAAGTTTGTTGGAAAGCTAACGACATGGGCTAACACAATATTGATAGAAATATCAATAAGAAGCAAATGAGAAAAGGCCCATAATAAAATGGTGAGAACCCTTCCTCAGATATGACCGGTAAAACCTCCAACATCGAAAACATCATAGAAGATGCATATGGACTCCGTTTTCGATGAACTTGAGCTTGTCATGAAGCTAACCATAAGCTCAAGAACCCACATAGAGAAAAAGACAACCAAGAACCAAGAAAGATGATGATGCCAAGAATGCAATGGTTTGAGCTCTCAACGAACGATACGATCAAGCTACTCACTTGAGAGCCCCCCTTGATAGTACGGCAATCGATCCTATAACCCGGTCTCCCAACTACCACCATGAGACCGGTAAAATAGAAAACCCTATCAAGGTCAAACATTTGCCTTGCGCATAGTCCACTTGAGCTAGATGATAACGATCTTGTCCTTCTCAAGATGGACCAGATTTCTTGATTGCGTCGGCTCGATGAAGACTAGTAGATTGCTCCCCCATACTCCACTATGGGAGAGCCACTCTTCGGCACATCTTCACAAGTACATTGTCACCACAATGGACGGCAAGCTTCAAGCATGATCTCTCCGTGATGCTTCACTTGAACTTGCACACCGCAACATTGATGACGATCACCACTTGATGTCATCCTCCATGGGTTGTATGAGATCTTCCTCTTGACGCAAACCCATGGAAATATACCTAACCCCACAACAAACTCTCACGTAGACCATGGGTTAGTACACAAAGCGTAATGGACAATGCTTACCATACCATGGGATCACTTGATCCCACTTGGTACATCTTCTATGCTTTGTGTGTTGATCAACTTGAATCATTCTTTGCCTTAATCTTGATCAACCTTGTGTCTTATCTTCTCTCTTCATAAAGATGATGTCTTGAAGGTAAACATGAATGCTCACACAATCTTCTTCTTCAAGACATGGTATCAGAGCCGTCTGCTCCTCGAGATGAGCTTCCAACTCCTCAATATATTTCTTGCCCTCAATAGCAATAGACATGATTTCCATGAAGTTGGAACGAGCAATTTTATTCTTATGAAGAGCTTTAAAAACCATTTTTCCCTTAATTTTTAAGGAAGCAATATTATCACTCTCTTCATCATCATCAACATCATCATCATGGGACATATTGGGATTCAAAGTAGGAGATACCTTTGAAGCCTTAGCCATAAGGCAAAAGTGAGAAATAATAGATGATGATGTAGGATCCCTTGACGCACCATTCAAGACCACATCTTGTTCCATGGAGTGTTGGGTTTCCTCTACATTGTTAGCATAAAAACTCGAGGAAATAGATACATTTTTATCATGGCAACAAGATATAGCAAGCATATCATCATGAGATTTAGTCGAGCAATTTCTACATGATATGCAAGGACTATCAACACAAGCATGTGAAACATTTAGAGTGCTCGAAGTGTTAAAGTCCAAAGATGAAGCATTGCAATAAGATAGTGATGAAGTATCATCAACAATAAGCCCACTATCACCATTACAATGATCACCACTACTCACCATATCGTTACCTTGTGGCAATCCACATGTAGGTGAAGTAGATGAAGTTGAGAAGACAACACGATCAGAGGAGGAGGGAGAACAATCATCCCTACAAATCTTGGACACACCATATTTATCTTGAAGCTTTGTCCATAACTCATGGGCATCCCGGAACGGCATGAGTTGAAATATAACTACATTGCTCAAAGCATCGAAAAGCACATTAGAAGCCTGAGCATTGAGATATGAGTTTTTCTCATCCTCTAAAGATATGTGTTGAGAATCCTTTGGAGGAGAAAAACCCATATCTACAATTTGCTCCAAATTTGGGTCCATGACCCTAAAGAAATTAAGCATGCGAATTACCCAAACATCAAAATTTGTGCCATCGAAACTAAGAGTGTCAGAGAATCCTAATCCCCTAGTCGACATCCTTACTCTCTAGGTGGTTAAACCTAATAATGAGAGACCTAGCTCTGATACCAATTGAAAGGACGTGGATGTCGCCTAGAAGGGGGGTGAATAGGCGCTTTAAAATTATTACGGTTTAGGCTTGAACAAATGCGGAATAAAACTATCGTTTAATTAGTCAAACACAAAACCTAAAACAACTAGGCTCACCTATGTGCACCAACAACTTATGCTAAGCAAGATAGACAACTAAGTGATAGCAAGATATATCGCAAGAAACAATATGGCTATCACAAAGTAAAGTGCATAAGTAAAGGGATCGGGTAAGAGATAACCGAGGCACGCGGAGACGACGATGTATCCCGAAGTTCACACCCTTGCGGATGCTAATCTCCGTTCGGAGCGGTGTGAAGGCACAATGCTCCCCAAGAAGCCACTAGGGCCACCGTAATCTCCTCACGCCCTCACACAATGCAAGATGCCGTGATTCCACTAAGGGACCCTTGAGGGCGGTCACCGAACCCGTACAAATGGCAACCCTTGGGGGCGGTCACCGGTACCCGTACACTTTGGCAACCTTTGGGGGCGGTTCACCAGTACCCGTACAAATTGCTCGGGGCAATCTCCACAACCTAATTGGAGACCCCGACGCTTGCCCGGAGCTTTACACCACAATGATTGAGCTCCGAGGCACCACCAACCGTCTAGGGCGCCAAGGCACCCAAGAGGAACAAGCTCTAGGGTGCACAAACACCCAACAGTAATAAGCTTCTCAAACTTCACTTCCACGTATCACCATGGAGAACTCAAACCTATGAACCAAATGCAATGGCAAGGGCACACGGAGTGCCCAAGTCCTTCTCTCCCAAATCCCACCAAAGCAACTAATGCTAGGGAGGAAAATGAGAGGAAGAACGAAGAAGAACACGAAGAACTCCAAGATCTAGATCCAAGGGGTTCCCCTCACTTAGAGGAGAAACTGATTGGTGGAAAGGTGGATCTAGATCTCCTCTCTCTTTTCCCTCAAGAACTAGCAAGAATCATTGGAGGGATTGAGAGTTAGCAAGCTCGAAGAAGGTCAACAATGGGGGGCAAAAACGAGCTCAAAGGATGAGGTTCAATGGGGAAGAAGACCCCCTTTTATAGGTGGGGGGGAATCCAACCGTTACCCCCACAGCCCGCCCATTGCGGTACTACCGCACAAAGCCATGGTACTACCGCAAGAGGCTACGGTACTACCGCAAAGGGTAGCGGTACTACTGCTTGCGAGTGGTACTAAAAAAATACTTCTGTGCCTACCTCCGCAGGACAAAACACGAGATTTTGGTCCAGAGCGGTACTACCGCTCAGGAGCCGCGGTAGTACCGCGCTGGAGCGGTAGTAAAAAATTACATCCGCTCTAGCCGCGGTAGTACCGCAGCAGCCTTTACCAAAACAGCCACAACTTTTGCAAACGGACTCCGAATTCAACGAAACCAAGTTTGTTGGAAAGCTAACGACATGGGCTAACACAATCTTGATAGAAATATCAATAAGAAGCAAATGAGAAAAGGCCCATAAGAAAATGGTGAGAACCCTTCCTCGGATATGACCGGTAAAACCTCCAACATCGAAAACATCATAGAAGATGCATATGGACTTCGTTTTCGATGAACTTGAGCTTGTCATGAAGCTAACCATAAGCTCAAGAACCCACATAGAGAAAAAGACAACTAAGAACCAAGAAAGATGATGATGCCAAGAATGCAATAGTTTGAGCTCTCAACGAACGATACGATCAAGCTACTCACTTGAGAGCCCCCCTTGATAGTACGGCAATCGATCCTATAACCCGGTCTCCCAACTACCACCATGAGACCGGTAAAATAGAAAACCCTATCAAGGTCAAACATTTGCCTTGCGCATAGTCCACTTGAGCTAGATGATGACGATCTTGTCCTTCTCAAGATGGACCACCTTTCTTGATTGCGTCAGCTCGATGAAGACTAGTAGATTGCTCCCCCATACTCCACTATGGGAGAGCCACTCTTCGGCACATCTTCACAAGTCCATTGTCACCACAATGGACGGCAAGCTTCAAGCATGATCTCTCCGTGATGCTTCACTTGAACTTGCACACCGCAACCTTGATGACGATCACCACTTGATGTCATCCTCCATGGGTTGTATGAGATCTTCCTCTTGACGCAAACCCATGGAAATATACCTAACCCCACAACAAACTCTCACGTAGACCATGGGTTAGTACGCAAAGCGTAATGGACAATGCTTACCATACCGTGGGATCACTTGATCCCACTTGGTACATCTTCTACGCTTTGTGTGTTGATCAACTTGAATCATTCTTTGCCTTAATCTTGATCAACCTTGTGTCTTATCTTCTCTCTTCATAAAGATGATGTCTTGAAGGTAAACATGAATGCTCACACAATCTGCTTCTTCAAGACATGCTTGCAATAAGCTCAACTCCCACATGACCAATCTTTGGATAAACCTTGAATACCACCTTGGTCACCATATAAACTCCTTGAAACCAACAGATGGACTTCAAGAAGTACCTACGGACAAATCCTTCGAATATAACTCAAGGCAACCATTAGTCCATAGGGATTGTCATCAATTACTAAAACCACACATGGATAAATGTGCTCTTACAACAGCGTTAGCCACCCCATGACGCGGACGACGACGCACCACAGTGCTGGGCGGTCGGCGGGACCCGCGCCAGGCGGGACCCGGCAGACGGTGGCCCCCACTGAACGGTTCAGGACGGTGACGACAGGGTCCCGCGGCGATGGGCTCTTACCATTGTAACCACGGGGGGCCGAGCTATAAGACCCCCCGGGAACCCTCCATAGGGGGGGGGGGGGTTGATCACTTGGCCCAGAGAGGTCGCCTCTCTGGACGAACACGCACACACCAGCACGAACCAGGAGAGGGAGAGCTAACTTCTCCTTCCTCCTCCCACCAGACAGCTCTAGGAGCAGCTTTGTAACACCCCTTGTGATCCATTTAGTAGATCCGGTAGGACTAGGGGCATTACCTCCCCCGGAGGGCCCCGAACATGGATACATCACGAGTCCCGCTCCGCTTGTTTCTAATCTCGCCTTCGGAACCCACCGACATCCTCCGGCCCCAACCACGTTCGATAAGCCTACCCATGGCATCTGCCGTGACGAAACCACGACACGCATAGTTATGACGATATTCAAGGCAATGATCATGTATATGGGCATCACGTCCGAGACAAGTAGACTGACTCCTGCTTGCATCTACTACTATTACTCCACCCATAGACCGCTATCTAGTATGGATCTAGAGTATTAAATTCATAAAGAACGGAGTAACGCCTTAAGCAAGATGACATGATGTAGACAAAGTAAATCCAAGCAATATGAATAAACCCCATCGTTTTACCCCTAATGGCAACGATACAATACGTGTCATGTCCCTTTCTGTCACTTGGATTGAGCACCGCAAGTCCGAACCCATCACAAAGCACCTCTCCCATTGCAAGATAAATCAATCTAGTTGGCCAAACCAAACCGATAGATCGGAGAGAAATACAAAGCTATAACAATCATGCATATAAGAATTCAGAGATGACTCAAATAATATTCATAAATAATCTGATCATAAACCCACAATTCATCGGATCCCAACAAACACACCGCAAAAGAAGATTACATCGGATAGTTCTCCAAGAAAATCGAGGAGAACATTGTATTGAAGATCAAAGAGAGAGAAGAAGCCATCTAGCTACTAGCTATGGACCCGTAGGTCTGTGGTGAATTACTCACGCATCATCGGAAGGGCAGTAAGGTTGATGTAGAGGCCTTTCGTGATTGAATCCCCCTCCGGCAGAGTACTGGAAAAGGTCCCCAGATGGGATCTTGAAGAAACAGAGACTTGCGGTGGCGGAAAAAGTGTTTTGGCTGGCTCTCCGTTGGTTTCCCAATTTTAGAGAATTTATAGAGCTGGAATTAGGTCAAACGGAGGTAACATGGGCCCACAAGCTACCAGGGCGCGCCCTGGTGGCTTGTGCCCTAGGTTTTCCTCTTCTGGCTCTCTCCCGAAGATTCCAAGGTCTCTTTTGTCCAGAAAAAAATCATCAAAATTTTTTGTTGCATTTGAACTTTGTTTGGTACTGATTTCCTGGAAAAACAAAAACAAGCAGAAAACAACAACTGGCACTGGGCACTAGGTTCATAGGTTAGTCCTAGAAAATGATATAAAATAGCATATAAATGCATAATAAACATCCAAGATTGATATTATAATAGCATGGAGCAATCAAAAATTATAGATACGTTGGAGACGTATCATCACCCGCCTGAGACTAAATCCTATCCGCAATCGTGAGTCCGGCGAGTGTCCCCAATGCGGTCCGAAACGTTGTGTGATTGACCAAGCCCACCTCTTTCGGATGGTTCTTCGCTTTGCAATCAGCCCAGATCTAGATGAAACCACACCACGATCGCATCTCATCATACTTACCTGTGTTCATCTTGAATTGTACCTGCTGCAAATGGAAAGCCCGAACTACGTGACTCCTGGAAAAGCTGAAGGTTCAAGTACTAGTCTGATAGAGGGCCCCATAACCATTACCCGCATGTGGCAGCGAGAACTCGGGTCCTAGTGCGGCTCAAGTGGAACAAGTCACCCTGCTCTCCAGCACGGCCTCCCACCTTTGTCTTTAATTAGTCATGTTTATTATAATTATTTCCAGAAGCACAATATATCTCATAGCATCCGCTCCAACCAAATCTTATACTAATTCACATAATATATGTATCTGCCACGGTGATTCATCAAGCCTAGATGGATCAGTTCCCAACACGCTAAGCATAGCTAAACACGACAAGAATGTAGGGCCAACATGATGATAACACAAGCATCTACTAGGCATGCTAGGATCAAAGGTAAAGGTTAAGTAAGGCGACAAAGATCTGCCATGCAAAGACATAGGTAAGAACTAGCTATCGAACAGACAACTGAAATGGTACTCTAATGCATGAATAAGAAGGAAAGCAATAATAGGTGATATCGGAAATGTTCAAGGGGTTTTGCTTGCCTTGCTGCATGGCAGGCGGGTACTGCTCCTCGGTAGCGTAGTCAGACTCTATGGTAGTCTCGGGATCTATCGATAAAAAGCAATCACCAGAGAAGGGAAGAAAATGACTATAAATAACAAGGCAATGCAATGCTCACGTATGTATGCATGTCATGGCATAATACGGTGTTGAAATGGTCTAGATGCACTATTAAGCAATTAGTTAAGGTGGTATTGATTTAATTATAGCATTTTATTGAATTTCCAATATTAAAGAAAATGCCCATTATCGTTTTATTAATAAACATAATTTTAATGTTGTCTAACATGCATGAAAATGGCATATTTAGAATCTACACATGGCGCGAGGTAGGGGACGGCGGCGACTGTAGATAGGCTGGGCACTGTAGCAAGTGAGCTCGAGTGCACAGTTCAGTTTTTCTTTTTCTTTTCAGTTTTCATTTTTCTCCTCTGTTTTGCAATTAATTGGGCAACCAAATGAGGTCCAAATTTTATGAAACTTTTTGTGTGGCCTCATTGCATTATTTCCAAGCCACACACAATTTCCCATGATTTTTGGAATTTTATTTGTATTTATTTAGATTTGTTTGCCCCAAGGACTAGGGTTATGATTTAATCAAAAATGCAAATTCAAATGTTTTCCAATCTTAAATATTGTTGGGAGAACCCCACATGACCTAGATGAGGTCCTAGCATATTCTTGGGGTTTGGAAAAATACTTTGGAAAATTTGTAAACATTTTTTGTTTTAATTCTTTAATTAAATTTGAGGGTTTATTAATTCCTCTGTAACAGCAAATATCAACCAGAGGGGGGGTGAATGGGAGATTCAATTTGTTTCCATTGAATAAAACTAGCCCAGGGAATCCAATCGAACTAAGCAGTAGAAGTGAGTGCATACAGATAGAACAATATAGATAACTGAGTCTAAAACAGAGCAAAGGACTCAGTACAGTAGAGCATACAATACAGACAGTGAAGCCGGACTAGAGCATGCAGCGGATAGAAGTAACAATAGGCAATGGCTTCACAATGGATTCAGAACGTAGAGGGCAATAGCTTCACAGCGTAACATATACGTAATGTAAATAGAGTTGCGAAAGGTAGAACCAGTAGGCTCGGTGAAGACAAAGATTTGTTGACCCAATTCAAATTGCTGACACAACTCTACGTCTGGTTAGAGGGGCTGTGATTTAACACAGAGGCAATTGACTCTCCTCGCCCTATTCTCCTTGAGCCATGGCTTCTCAGACCATGCCCAATCACTCCGCAAGATTTTAAAGAAATCTCCAAACCTTCACATACTCGTTCCTTGGCGATCCACAATGACTCTTGGATGCTCGGAACTGGACGCCTAACTGTCTAGGAGTGTTCAGCCTCCAAGAGTACTAGGCCTCAAATCAAAGCTCGATTTCTTTCTCAAAGTGATTGCTCAATCATAGTTTTGTTCTTTTTAGGTTTTGCCTCACTAGGATTTACTCGATCTCTCTGTGTGGTCAAACCGGGTTGCTCAAAAGACTCACTCAAGTCTAGTTTTCTCGCGCGGAGCAGCCAACCATTTCTGGTTATAAGGGGTGGCTATTTATAGCCATGGGAGCAGACCCGAGGGCCAACATGATCGTTAGAGGCGCACTCACGCACTCGCAACCGGGCACGTGGGCAACGGTCGGAATTTTAAACGACGCACTCTCTCTCTCTCTCTCTCTGTGGGTTGCCTTGCCTCGCAAGGAATCCACCAACGCAGTGAGGCCATTGCAATTAGTGTCCAGAAGAATAACATCTCTGACACTACAACCAATGAACGTCCTCACTCAAAGCCTTCACTTAAAGACGGATTTGTTTAGGGCTTTGATTTGGACTGAGCAACACACCGTGAAGAACTTTGATCTAACTTATCACATTGACCCCCCTTGATAGTACGGTTTGCCCTATTGACTCAAATGTAAAAGCAAAAGACTCAGTGGACAAGTTTACGCTTCTGCTTCATGTGCTTCATATATCGTCAATGTCTTCACAACGGGCGAACCATGTATAGCATTAGCCTCACTATATATTTAGGGGTCAACTTCTCCAAGATAAACCAAAAGCCTCTGGGACTG
The DNA here is from genome assembly GCA_039707655.1 of Elymus sibiricus. Taxonomy (NCBI): domain Eukaryota; kingdom Viridiplantae; phylum Streptophyta; class Magnoliopsida; order Poales; family Poaceae; genus Elymus; species Elymus sibiricus. The sequence goes on along the minus strand of CM077671.1, from coordinate 523,882,479 downwards.
TGATCTGTTTACACTCATAAACTTGGTTAGTCACTTAACTGTTTTGTCATTGAATCTTCCAAAATCCTCAGGGGGCACTAGATGCACTTACAATCTCCCCCTTTTTGGATGATTCGATGACAATATGGTTAAAGCATCATAAGATAGAATATAAATCATGCTTGAGGATTTTGGTTCCACAATATAGAGGACAAAGCCCCCCTGAGAATGTGCACTATGAATAGTTTGCATTTGAATGCAAGTGCATTTGGCAGGTAATCTTTGAGGAGCTCCCCCTATATCCTGGAATCCGAGGGAGTGCATTGTGTACAGATATATCATGAAGAATATGACAATGCAACTCAATTGTGAACTACTGAGAAATAACTGTGTCAGCAGTACGGTAGAGCACAAAAGGACTTAAAAGTTTACAACACAGTTAAGAATCAAATTTAAAAACGAGTGTTGTAACTCAAGTATCAAAAGCCTCCCAATAACAACCGATGAAGCTATTGATCGTTATCTCTATACCCCTTTGTCATCAGAATGATCAAGAAGGTAGAGAGGTAATGGCCTCTACGCGTTTCTCAAAGCGCCAGCTAAAGCAGATGTCGTTGAAGCCATTAGTGCAAACGCATGAGCTTCAGTCATAGGAGGTGGTGGAGGAGCAGCTTCATTTGTCGCAGTAGCAACAGTGCCAGAGGGTGGGGTAGAAGCAACATAGTCGTCAACCTGAATGATCATAGTATCAACAGAATCGGACTAGGCGATTGAGGGAGTGCGTAGATGGCGATAGACGTCGCGCTGATAGTCTTCATCTCCCTTCATTTCCAGCCAAGGGTAAGTCCTCATGATTGTGACGCCCTCGATCATAATCGTGCACTAGTCATACACGCAGCATGCACGATCACGAATGGTGACTTCACTGTAGTATAACAACACAACTGTATGACACAAAATAAACATAAAACATTATATTACAAATAGGGGCCACGAGGACCCATTAATACATCAGTACAGAAAGCAAGTTAGGTCTGGCTACATACATGATTAACAAAGGTGCCTTAGGTAGGCAGAAGCAAAAGACAATTCCACTCAAAGGTGCAGGTCTCCTGCCTGGGACCTCCGAACTACTCGGCGACGTCGTACTCCAGATAGTATCCAGCGATGGTATCAACTGCATCCGGAGTGCTACCATCTGATAGCAGCAACCGGATAGAAGGAAAAGAAGTGCAAAGCAACGGTGAGTACTCATCCAAAGTACTCGCAAGACTTACATCAGATCTATACTACATATGCATCGGTATCAAATGAAAGGGGTATATCTGTGGACTATACTGCAGAAATACCAGAATAAAGGGGGGGAAGCTCTAGGTATCATCAAAGAACCAGCATCTTGCAGCAAGGGAAGAGCATAGACTTGCTTGCAGCAATAGAAGAGAGTAGCGCACATGAATACAAGTAACAATACAACAGGGCACTACCCTAAGATCCTTCCTCGACTCCCTGCGAGGATGAGGTCCGTGGGCAGTATATATATATATATATATATATATATATATATATATATATATATATATATATATATATATATATATATATATATATATATATATATATATATATATATTTATATATCAGGTTGGTGTATTTTATTAGGTATCCAGTTTAAGTTGTAGAAGATCGGGATACATCTCCAAGTCGTCCTGTTACCATGGACACGGCTATTTGAATAGTTTAACTTCCCTGCAGGGGTGCGCCACATAGCCTGACACGCTCGATTACCCTATGGCCAGACACACTTTTCCATGGCTCTGCCCAGGCTCAGATGATCGACACGCCGAAGTACTACCTCAGCTCTCTAGAGAGGTCACCCGCTGGTCTACATCCTAAGCGTGAAGGGATGTTCGGCCGCTCACCCTAAGCACTCCTGGCACGTTGCGCGACTGGCCGGGGACCAAGCCCACCTCTGCATCAGCAGTAGGCAGTTTCCGCTCACCCCAACTGTCGGTGTCAAAACCGGCGGATCTCGGGTAGGGGGTCCCGAACTGTGATGCTTGGATCGATGGTAACAGGAGACACAAGGTTTTACCCATGTTCGGGCCCTCCTATGGAGGTAATACCCTACGTCCTGCTTGATTATATTGAGTGTATGGAGATTACAGAGTTGATCTACCACGAGATCGTATGACTAAAACCCTAGATGAGTTCTCTTGTCCTACATCCTAAAACCCTCCGGCTTATATAGACGCCGGGGTCCCTAGGGTTTACACATGGTCGGTTACACGTCGAAGGGATAAACTTGCCTATTCGCTATTCCAAACATGGAGGACAATCCACGATTCCCGAAGCTTCCTCCTTGGAGACGAGGTCTTCTACTCTTCCAGTATCCGGCAAGTGGCCCATACAATCCGGCCCAGAAGACATAGGCCGGCCTCCCGAGGACCCCGTAGTCCAGGACTCCCTCAGTAGCCCCAGAACTAGCCTCCAACGCCAAGGGTCCAGGCTCCAGCTGCTTCGAGTGATCAGAGTCTTCGGCTTGCGAGGCGAGTTCCTCCTTTTCCAAATTATGATCGGCCGAGCCATAGTTCAGCCTCTGTCGACGTGCAATTTTTCCCGATCATAGATCGTCCGTATATCACGAGTAGCTCGGCCCCAAAGGCCAAACGTTAAAGAGCCAATAGTGTTTCTTGGGCTTTGCGCGTCGTGGGGAGACGAGCAGCCCAGTAGCTTTGTACGAAACTACCCCTAACACAAATGAGGCTTCACTCATTTAAACAGACAGAGTCGTGGTTCAAGCCACAACCTCTTCTTCCCCACCGGAAAAAATCTCCAGCGAAAGGTCTCCACCAAAAATGGCGAGCGTCCCCGGTTCTTCCTCGGATCAACTGCTCCGTATCGCTCCTTCGACTCTGCGACCTCGAGACCCAAGGGTATCTCCCTTCCTCGGATCTAACAGCCATCCGCGCCGGCTTGACGTCATTCAGCGGCGAGGTCCTCGCAGAGAATTTCCCCCATCCGCATAAAGGGGAGAATGTGTGCTTTGTGCCATTCCTCTTGCGAGGACTCGGGTTTCCCATTCATCCATTCCTGAGAGGGCTACTGGTGTTTTATGGGATCTAGCTCCACCACCTCACTCCAGGGTCTATTCTGCACATCTCGGGTTTCGTCGCCCTTTGCGAGATGTTCCTGGGTTGCAAGGCGCACTTTGAGTTGTGGAGAAAATACTTTTGCCTTGTCCCTCGCACTTGGGATAAGACAATCTTCGAGGTCGGCGGAGCCGAAGTATGCCGCATAGCGGGGACAGGATACCCCGTGGGGACACCGAAGGAATCCGAACTATGGGCTTCGGAATGGTTCTACATCGAGGACGTCCCTTTATTCGACCCAGCTCAGAAAGGTCTGCCCGACTACCTTGATGCCCCCTTAAGGAAGAGGTACAACTGGCGCCCAAAGAGCTCGTCCCAAGAAGATAGCGTCGAGGTGCAGCGCTTAACAGCGCGCGTGAGGATACTGGCCCATCATAAGCTGACCATGATAGATGTCATGGCCGCCGCCATCTCCCGGTGCGTCCAACCCCTTCAACAGAGGGTACACCCCTTGTGGCGATACAACGGGACAAGTGATACTACTCGTTTCCGAAGACTGGGTCCTGCCGATCAAACTGTTGGAAATATGCCCTAGAGGCAATAATAAATTGGTTATTATTATATTTCCTTGTTCATGATAATCGTTTATTATCCATGCTATAATTGTATTGATTGGAAACTCAAATACATGTGTGGGTACATAGACAACACTGTGTCCCTAGTAAGCCTCTAGTTGACTAGCTTGTTGATCAAAGATGGTTAAGGTTTCCTAGCCATGGACATGAGATGTCATTTGATAACGGGATCACATCATTAGGAGAATGATGTGATGGACAAGACCCAAACTGTAAACGTAGCATTTGATCGTGTCAGTTTATTGCTATTGTTTTCTGCATGTCAAGTATCTGTTCCTTTGACCATGAGATCATGCAACTCACTGACACCGGAGGAATACCTTGTGTGTATCAAACGTCGCAACGTAACTGGGTGACTATAAAGGTGCTCTACAGGTATCTCCGAGGGTGTCTGTTGGGTTGGCATGGATCAAGACTGGGATTTGTTACTCCGTATGACGGAGAGGTATCTCAGGGCCCACTCGGTAATACAACATCACAATGAGCCTTGCAAGCAATGTGACTAAAGTGTTAGCCACGAGATCTTGTATTACGGAACGAGTAAAGAGACTTGCCGGTAACGAGATTGAACTAGGTATAGTGATACCGACGATCGAATCTCGGGCAAGTAACATACCGAAGAACAAAGGGAACAGCATACGGGATTAACTGAATCCTTGACATAGAGGTTCGACCGATAAAGATCTTCGTAGAATATGTAGGAGCCAATATGGGCATCCAGGTCCCGCTATTGGTTATTGATCGTAGAGGTGTCTCGGTCATGTCTACATAGTTCTCGAACCCGCAGGGTCTACACACTTAACGTTTGGTGACGATTAGTATAGTTGAGTTATTATGTTGGTGACCGAAGGTTGTTCGGAGTCCCGGATAAGATCCCGGACATGACGAGGATCTCCGGAAGAGTCCGGAGGTAAAGATTGATATATGTGATAATAGTGTTTTGATCTCTGGAAGGGTTCCGGAGTTCACCGGAAGGGGTTCCGGATGTTTACCGAAGTGTTCGGGTGCAGCAACACTTTATATGAGCCAAAGGGATAAAGCCCACAAGGTATTGGAAAGTGCAAAAGTAGTTTTGCTGCCGCGTAAGCGGTACTACCGCTTGGTGAAGCGGTACTACCGCCGGAGCGGTACTACCGCTTGTGTGAAGCGGTACTACCGCCCAAGCGGTACTACCGCTTGTGTGAAGCGGTACTACCGCTTGTGCGCGGCTGTGCACGATTCGGCAGGGTCCGAATTGGACTCTTTTCCTGCGGGCCAAACCGACCTTGTGCGGGCAAAACCGACCCGGAGGAGGCTTTTACTCCAAGTTTAGACCCCAAGGCTCAACATATAAATAGAGGGGCAGGGCTAGCACACGGGATACATCAGGATTTCCCAAGCCGTGTGCCGGCAACCCTAGCCCTCTAGTTCCTCCGTCATAATCTCCGTAGTGCTTGGCGAAGCCCTGCAGAGATTGTTCCTCACCACCATCACCACGCCGTCGTGCTGCTGGAACTCAACCACTACTTCACCATCGCTCGCTGGATCGAGGAGGTGAAGGCGTCATCAAGCCATACGTGTGTTGAACGCGGAGGTGCCGTCCGTTCGGCACTAGATCGGAAGGATCGTGATTGGATCGCGGGACGCTCGGCGATTTGGATCGCGAAGACGTTCGACTACATCAACCGCGTTTATTAACGCTTCCGCTTAGCGATCTACAAGGGTATGTAGATTCACTCTCCCTCTCGTAGATGCTCATCACCATGGATAGATCTTGCGTGTGCGTAGGAAAATTTTTGTTTCCCATGCAACGTTCCCCAACAGTGGCATCTGAGCTAGGTCTATGCGTAGATGAGATCTCGAGTAGAACACAAACGAGTTGTGGGCGTGGGTGTATACATATTGCTTGCCGTTACTAGTTGATACTTGATTCCGCGGTATTGTGAGATGAAGCGGCCCGGACCGACATTACGCGTACGCTTACGCGAGACTGGTTTCACCGCTGCGTGCACTTGTTGCATAAAGGTGACTGGCGGGTGTCTGTCTCTCTCACTTTAGTTGAATCGGTTCAATGAAGAGGGTTCTTTTAGAAGATCAAAAAGCAATCACTACACCACGTTGTGGTTTTGCGTAGGTAAGAACGGTTCTTGCAAACCCGTAGCAGCCACGTAAAATTTGCAACAACAATTAGAGGACGTCTAACTTGTTTTTGCAGGGTATGTTGTGATGTGATATGGCCAATTACATGATGAGATATATGTGATGTATGAGATGATCATGTATTGTATAGAATATCACGACTTGCATGTCGATGAGTACGGCAACTGGCAGGAGCCATAGAGTTGTCTTTAATTATTGTATGACCTGCGTGTCAATCATTAAGCGCTATGTAATGCTTTACTTTATCGCTAAACGTTAGCTATAGTCGTGGAAGCAACAGTCGGCGCGACAACCTTATGGCGACACGTTGATGGAGATCAAGATGATGGAGATCATGGTGTCATGCCGGTGACGATGGAGATCATGCCGGTGCTTTGGAGATGGAGATCAAAAGCACAAGTTCATGGCCATATCATGTCACTTATGATTTGCATGTGATGTTAATCCTTTTATGCATCTTATTTTGCTTAGGACGACGGTAGCATTATAAGGTGATCCCTCACTTAAATTTCAAGATAAATTGTGTTCTCCCCAAGTGTGCACCGTTGCGAAAGTTCGTCGTTTCGAGACACGCCGTGATGATCGGGTGTGATAGACTCTACGTTCGCATACAACGGGTGTAAGCCATGTTACACGTGCGGAACACTCGGGTTAAACTTGACGAGCCTAGCATGTACAGACATGGCCTCGGAACACAAGAGACCGAAAGGTCGAACATGAGTCATATAGTAGATATGATCAACATGAAGATGTTCACCATTGAAACCACCTCAACTCACGTGATGATCGGACTTGAGTTGGTGGATTTGGATCATGTTACACTCGAATGATCGGAGGGATGTCAATTTGAGTGGGAGTTTTTTAAATATGATTAACTAAACTCATTATCTAAGAACAATAGTCTAAGTTGTCTTTGCTATATTTATGTTGTAGATCATGGCTCGCGCAGTAGCACCCCTGAATTTTAATGCGTTCCTAGAGAAAGCTAAGTTGAAAGATGATGGAAGTAACTTTGTGGACTGGGCCCGTAATCTAAGGATTATCCTTACGGCTTCCCAGAAGGCTTATGTCCTTGATGCACCGCTTGGTGATCCACCCGCTCCAGTTGAGTCTCTAGACGTTGTGAACGCCTGGCAGGCTCGTTCTGATGATTACTCAATAGTTCAATGTGCAATGTTGTATGGCTTAGAACCGGGACTTCAAAGACGTTTTGAACGTCATGGAGCATATGAGATGTTCCAGGAGTTGAAGTTTATCTTTCAGAAGAATGCCCGGATCGAGAGATATGAGATCTCCGATAAGTTCTATGCTTGCAAGATGGAGGAGAACGGGTCTATCAGTGATCACGTGCTCAGAATGTCTGGGTACTCCACCCGTCTGGCTGAGTTAGGGATGCCCCTTCCGCCAGAGGCTATCACTGACAGAGTTCTTCAATCATTGCCACCTAGCTACAAGAGCTTCGTGTTGAACTATAACATGCACGGGATGAACAAGTCAGTCGCCGAGCTGTTTGCGATGCTGAAAGCCGCTGAGTCTGAAATTCAGAAGGAGCATCAAGTGTTGATGGTCAATAAAACCACTAGTTTCAAGAAAAATGGCAAGGGTAAGAAGGGTAACTCCAAGCAGAGTGGCAAAGCAGTTGCTCCTCTCGTGAAGAAACCCAAGGCTGGACCCAAACCAGAAACTGTGTGTTTTCATTGCAAGGGAACTGGACACTGGAAGCGGAATTGCCCCAAGTATTTGGCTGACAAGAAGGCGGCCAACAACAAACAAGGTATATATGATATACATGTTATTGATATGTACCTTACCAACTCTCGTTGTAGTGCCTGGGTATTTGATACCGGTGCGGTTGCTCATGTTTGCAACTCAAAACAGGAACTGCGGAATAGACGGAGGCTGGCAAAGGACGAAGTGACGATGCGCGTGGGAAATGGTTCCAAGGTTGATGTGATCGCCGTCGGCACGCTCGCTCTTCGATTACCGTCGGGATTAGTGATGAACCTAAATAAGTGTTATTTGGTGCCTGCGTTAAGCATGAACATTATATCTGGATCTTGTTTATTGCGAGACGGTTACTCATTTAAATCAGAGAATAATGGTTGTTCTATTTATATGAGTAATATCTTTTATGGTCATGCACCCGATGTGAGGGGTTTATTCTTGTTGAATCTCGATAGTAATGATACACATGTTCATAACATTGATGCCAAAAGATGTAGAATTGATAATGATAATACCACTTTCTTGTGGCACTGCCGTTTAGGTCATATTGGCGTAAAACGCATGAAGAAGCTCCATGCTGATGGACTTTTGGAGTCACTTGATTTTGAATCACTTGACACATGTGAGCCATGCCTCATGGGCAAGATGACTAAAACGCCGTTCTCTGGTACGATGGAACGGGCAAGTGACTTGTTGGAAATCATACATACTGATGTGTGCGGTCCGATGAGTATTGAGGCGCGCGGTGGTTATCGTTACTTTCTCACCTTCACTGATGACTTAAGTAGATATGGGTATATTTACTTAATGAAACACAAGTCTGAAACATTTGAAAAGTTCAAACAATTTCAGAGTGAAGTTGAGAATCATCGTAACAAGAAGATTAAATTCCTACGATCTGATCGAGGAGGAGAATATCTGAGTTATGAGTTTGGCAGTCACTTAAGACAGTGTGGAATTGTTTCACAATTAACACCGCCTGGAACACCACAGCGTAATGGTGTGTCCGAACGTCGTAATCGAACCTTATTGGATATGGTGCGATCTATGATGTCTCTTGCCGATTTGCCACTATCGTTTTGGGGTTATGCATTAGAGACAGCTGCATTCACTTTAAATAGGGCACCATCGAAATCCGTTGAGACGACGCCATATGAACTTTGGTTTGACAAGAAGCCAAAGCTGTCGTTTCTTAAAGTTTGGGGATGTGATGCTTATGTCAAAAAGCTTCAGCCTGAAAAGCTGGAACCCAAAGCGGAGAAATGCGTCTTCATAGGATACCCAAAAGAGACAGTTGGGTATACCTTCTACCTCAGATCCGAAGGCAAAGTGTTTGTCGCTAAAAACGGAGCATTTCTTGAGAAAGAGTTTCTCTCAAAAGAATTGAGTGGGAGGAAGATAGAACTTGATGAGGTTGTTGAACCTTTACTTCAACCTGAGAGTAGCGCAGCGCAGAAAGTTGTTTCTGTGGAGCCTACATTAGCTGAAGAGGAAGTTAATGATGATGATCATGAAGCTTTGGATCAAGTTGCTATCGAACCTCGTAGGTCGACAAGGACGCGTACTGCTCCTGAGTGGTACGGCAACCCTGTCTTAGAGGTCATGTTGTTAAACAACGATGAACCTACGAGCTATGGAGAAGCGATGATGGGCCCGGATTCCGATAAGTGGTTAGAGGCCATGAAATCCGAGATGGGATCCATGTATGAAAACAAAGTATGGACTTTGGAAGTATTACCTGAAGGGCGTAAGGCCATTCAGAACAAATGGATCTTTAAGAGGAAGACGGACGCGGACGGTAATGTCACCGTCTATAAAGCTCGACTTGTGGCAAAGGGTTTTTCACAAGTTCAAGGAGTTGACTACGATGAGACCTTCTCACCCGTAGCGATGCTTAAGTCCGTCAGAATCATGTTAGCAATAGCTGCCTTTTTCGATTATGAAATTTGGCAGATGGATGTCAAAACAGCGTTCCTTAACGGTTTCCTTAAGGAAGAGTTGTATATGATGCAACCAGAAGGTTTTGTCGATCCAGAGAATGCTGACAAAGTTTGCAAACTCCAGCGATCCATTTATGGACTGGTGCAAGCATCTCGGAGTTGGAATCTTCGTTTTGATGAGGTGATCAAAGCGTTCGAGTTTATACAAGTTTACGGAGAAGCTTGTATTTACAAGAAAGTGAGTGGGAGCTCTATAGCGTTTCTAATATTATATGTGGATGACATATTGCTGATTGGAAACAATATAGAAATGCTGGAAAGCGTAAAGGAATATTTGAACAAGAGTTTTTCAATGAAGGACCTAGGAGAAGCTGCTTTCATATTAGGCATCAAGATCTATAGAGATAGATCAAGACACTTAATAGGACTTTCACAAAGCACATACCTTGATAAGATTTTGAAGAAGTTCAAAATGGATCAGTCCAAGAAGGGGTTCTTGCCTGTTTTGCAAGGTGTGAAGTTGAGTAAGACTCAATGCCCAGTGACTGCAGAAGATAGAGAAAAGATGAGTGTCATCCCCTATGCTTCAGCCATAGGCTCTATCATGTATGCAATGCTGTGCACAAGACCCGATGTCAGCCTTGCCATAAGTATGGTCGGAAGGTTTCAAAGTGATCCAGGAATGGAACACTGGACGGCGGTCAAGAATATCCTGAAGTACCTGAAAAGGACTAAGGACATGTTTCTCGTTTATGGAGGTGATCAAGAGCTCGTCGTAAAGGGTTACGTCGATGCAAGCTTTGACACTGATCCGGATGACTCTAAGTCGCAAACCGGATACGTATTTATTCTTAATGGGGGTGCGGTTAGCTGGTGCAGTTCCAAGCAAAGCGTGGTAGCTGATTCTACATGCGAAGCGGAGTACATCGCAGCCTCGGAGGCGGCGAAGGAAGGTGTCTGGATGAAGGAGTTCATGACAGATCTTGGAGTAGTGCCTAGTGCGCTTAACCCAATGACTCTGTTTTGTGATAATACTGGTGCCATTGCTCTAGCCAAGGAACCAAGATTTCACAAGAGGACCAGACACATAAAACGACGTTTCAATTCCATCCGCGATTACATCAAGGAGGACGACATAAATATTTGCAAAGTACACACGGATCTAAATGTTGCAGATCCGATGACTAAACCTCTTCCAAGGGCTAAACATGAACAACACCAGAACTGCATGGGTGTTCGATTCATTACAATGTAAATCACATAGTGATGTGAACTAGATTATTGACTCTAGTGCAAGTGGGAGACTGTTGGAAATATGCCCTAGAGGCAATAATAAATTGGTTATTATTATATTTCCTTGTTCATGATAATCGTTTATTATCCATGCTATAATTGTATTGATTGGAAACTCAAATACATGTGTGGGTACATAGACAACACTGTGTCCCTAGTAAGCCTCTAGTTGACTAGCTTGTTGATCAAAGATGGTTAAGGTTTCCTAGCCATGGACATGAGATGTCATTTGATAACGGGATCACATCATTAGGAGAATGATGTGATGGACAAGACCCAAACTGTAAACGTAGCATTTGATCGTGTCAGTTTATTGCTATTGTTTTCTGCATGTCAAGTATCTGTTCCTTTGACCATGAGATCATGCAACTCACTGACACCGGAGGAATACCTTGTGTGTATCAAACGTCGCAACGTAACTGGGTGACTATAAAGGTGCTCTACAGGTATCTCCGAGGGTGTCTGTTGGGTTGGCATGGATCAAGACTGGGATTTGTTACTCCGTATGACGGAGAGGTATCTCAGGGCCCACTCGGTAATACAACATCACAATGAGCCTTGCAAGCAATGTGACTAAAGTGTTAGCCACGAGATCTTGTATTACGGAACGAGTAAAGAGACTTGCCGGTAACGAGATTGAACTAGGTATAGTGATACCGACGATCGAATCTCGGGCAAGTAACATACCGAAGAACAAAGGGAACAGCATACGGGATTAACTGAATCCTTGACATAGAGGTTCGACCGATAAAGATCTTCGTAGAATATGTAGGAGCCAATATGGGCATCCAGGTCCCGCTATTGGTTATTGATCGTAGAGGTGTCTCGGTCATGTCTACATAGTTCTCGAACCCGCAGGGTCTACACACTTAACGTTTGGTGACGATTAGTATAGTTGAGTTATTATGTTGGTGACCGAAGGTTGTTCGGAGTCCCGGATAAGATCCCGGACATGACGAGGATCTCCGGAAGAGTCCGGAGGTAAAGATTGATATATGTGATAATAGTGTTTTGATCTCTGGAAGGGTTCCGGAGTTCACCGGAAGGGGTTCCGGATGTTTACCGAAGTGTTCGGGTGCAGCAACACTTTATATGAGCCAAAGGGATAAAGCCCACAAGGTATTGGAAAGTGCAAAAGTAGTTTTGCTGCCGCGTAAGCGGTACTACCGCTTGGTGAAGCGGTACTACCGCCGGAGCGGTACTACCGCTTGTGTGAAGCGGTACTACCGCCCAAGCGGTACTACCGCTTGTGTGAAGCGGTACTACCGCTTGTGCGCGGCTGTGCACGATTCGGCAGGGTCCGAATTGGACTCTTTTCCTGCGGGCCAAACCGACCTTGTGCGGGCAAAACCGACCCGGAGGAGGCTTTTACTCCAAGTTTAGACCCCAAGGCTCAACATATAAATAGAGGGGCAGGGCTAGCACACGGGATACATCAGGATTTCCCAAGCCGTGTGCCGGCAACCCTAGCCCTCTAGTTCCTCCGTCATAATCTCCGTAGTGCTTGGCGAAGCCCTGCAGAGATTGTTCCTCACCACCATCACCACGCCGTCGTGCTGCTGGAACTCAACCACTACTTCACCATCGCTCGCTGGATCGAGGAGGTGAAGGCGTCATCAAGCCGTACGTGTGTTGAACGCGGAGGTGCCGTCCGTTCGGCACTAGATCGGAAGGATCGTGATTGGATCGCGGGACGCTCGGCGATTTGGATCGCGAAGACGTTCGACTACATCAACCGCGTTTATTAACGCTTCCGCTTAGCGATCTACAAGGGTATGTAGATTCACTCTCCCTCTCGTAGATGCTCATCACCATGGATAGATCTTGCGTGTGCGTAGGAAAATTTTTGTTTCCCATGCAACGTTCCCCAACACAAACGGCATTGGCCGCCGTACTTGCCGACCTATACAAAGGGGAGCAAGAAGATTTTATTCGGCGATCGACCAAAGAGGGATACTCATGCCATAATCCCATCGAATGGGTGAGCCTTTCAATCCCGTTACCACAATTCGGATTCTTTATTTGTCCCTTTTTTGACCGAAGTCTTTTATGTTCACAAAAATAGGAATGGAGGAGCTTTATCGAGACAGTACATTGTCCGGCCCCTCAGCCCGAAGACTATTCCCGTGACGATGATCCGGGCTATCATGAAGACCCAGATCTGTCCATTGAACTCGAGGACGGGGTTTTCTACCAAGAGGGCCTCGACGGCACCAAGGTGGCTATTATTGCCGATTACCCTGGGTCCTTCCCTTCTCCTGCGACAAGCAAGAAGAAGAAAACTTCCCGCAAGAGGCAAGTGTCCTCTGCTAACCCCAACACACCAGCTTCTACGCCCAAGCGCCGTAGATCCGCGCGACACCCACCGGCAGCAGCGGCAGCACCTGGATTGGAAAACAACCAGGACCCGGCAAATGAGCCAGCCACAGGGGCGAGTGCTCCTACGAGTTCATCCCAAAGGTATTTCGCTTAACCTGTTGATTTAATATCATGATTTGATAAGGTCTGACAAGAGACCATCTTGCCAAAACGTTCAGGCAAAGGGTTCGGCCATCACCCGCCGAAGATGTCGCCAGGACGCCCGGCGGCGCTCAAGATTCTAGGCCCTCCACCCATGCCGATCCTGCTATGGGAGCCCCCACCGTCCATCCCGACCCAGCCGATTCTGGGGACGCCATATCAGTCACCAAATCGGAGGTCGGGAGCGCCATGCATCATCGGCGGCGACGAGAAGCATTGCGTCATCCGGCCTTTTCCGAACAAGAGTTCGGTGCACTGCGCACGGCGGATGCATACCTCGGGGCCGCCCGAGCTGGGTTCGGGGAGGCTGTTAAGTTGATATCGTCCGGCCTGCAGGTAAGTAGTTGTTTGTTAAAGTCCGAACACTTGTGTAGACTTAGTAGCCCCCTAGCCTTAAATCGGTCGGTACGACCGAATTAAGGATCCCCGTACTAATTGACTGGCAATGCAGGCCTCGAAGCAGCAGTGCGAGCAGCTGGCCAAGGAATTGGAAACCAGCCAGACACAGGTCGACTCTTTGAAGGCCGAACTGAAGCAAGTGAAGAGCTTTACTCGGGAGGCACACGGTGAGTGTATATATTCTGCTGATCTTTGGTATATCCCCGTGCTTACGCAAAGGTACTATGTAGCAACAGAATCAATAGGGAAATTACAAAAAGATTTGGATGTAGCCCGAGAATCTCAGCAATATGCCGAGTCCCAGCTGGAAGCTGGCCATTGCGTTTTACGACATCATCTTGACGAGAAGAACCGCTTGAAGGAGGAGAACAGACAACAAGCCGAACAAATCGAAAGCATAAAGGCTCAATTGGCCCAGGCTCAGGGGGAAAACCAGAATTTGCAGAGAGGCATGTTTGGTAAGAACGATTTTAACATCGGCAAGTAACTCTTATAAGCGAAGTGTGACACGCATGCCGTGACTCATATGCAGGCCTGTTGTCCGGGCGATCCTATCAGGGGAATCCACTGAAGGAGCTGTCCGCCCTTCATGAGCGGGCGTGGAAGGGCATGAAAAGCATGGTGAAGGCATTATGGCCTGCCGAGCACCCTCCGGAGAGGATGACCGAGCTACTCGACCGCTTCAAAGGAGCCCGAGCTATGTTCGAGCTGTGGAAGACATCGGCTTGCAGAGAGGGAGCACGAGAGGCGTGGGCGATGATCAAGACCCGCTATACTGGACTTGACCCCGAGCGTATGGCTCAGGTTGGACCAGTGGGGGCAAATGGACAAGAAGTGCCGCTCCACCTAGTGTACGACCAGGTGATGCCGGCCGCCCGTCTCTCACAACAAGACTGCTCCCTGGACACCACAATTGATAATCTCGATCGGCAGCCAGATGTATGATCATATGTAGCTATGTACTTGACCATCGAAAAATTACTCCGTCTGTGTTGTGAACTTTGTCTTAACCGGCCATCGGCTTTAACCTCCCGTGCAAAGAGCTCGGAAGTGTTCCTTGTAAGTTATCACCCAAAGGGGAGGGAACTATGTTCGGGGAACTAGGCAATCCGGCCATGTGGTACGAACAGACAGAAAGCACACAGGGAGATATGTTATATTACTGCTGAGCGTAAGAAACATCTTCTGAAGAAAATAGTAACTCTATCGATACCTTTCTTCAGGGGTACTACGCAAATCGTAGGAGAAAGGCCGTACATTGTTAGTGTGCGGCCAAGGGCTTGTGTAAAGGGAAAAACCCGAATAATGGTCATGAATGGCCATAATTGAATCCGTCGTAGCCGATCAATTGTCTACTTAAGATAGCTAGCTTTTGGCTTCACCCGTCTGAGGTACGTATCCGGATTACCCTGTCGTAGCAATCGCAGAGGTGCTCCCTTTACCCTCTAGCCGAACAATCGGGAACGTAGAGGGTAAGCACAGGAGCAAGGCAACCCAGCTTGGCAAATGCTTAGTTCAAATTGATGCATAAGATGGCGTATCAAACGACAAGGAAAGTATGCGTACACAATAAATGTACACAGGTGCTTGTAACACAAAAGCACTGGCCCCGGAAAGGAAGCCCCCGGGTACTATGTTCGGATGTGACACTTAAAGGTGTATGCCGAAAGATTATTAGTACAAGATCGGTAGAACCGAACATAGAGTTGGGGAGAAAAAGAAATCAATCCTACCAGAAAGCACGGTGGGAGGGAGTAGAAATAATAATAAAAAGAAAGAAAAAAGAAATATAAAAAGTGTGACAACACCGGTCTAACCGTAGAAGCGCCGAAGACGAGCTGCGTTCCATGGGTTTGGTTCAAGGCGGTTGTCCTGCGGGTTCCGAAGACGGTAAGCTCCTCCTGTGAGTACCTCGTCGATGATGAATGGGCCTTCCCATTTGGGTTTGAGTTTATGCTTCTGCTTCTCCAGTAGTCGTAAGACTAGTTCGCCCACGTTGTATGCTTGTGCCCTGGCCTCCCTGCTCTGGTAACGCCGGGCCTGCTGCTGATAAAAAGTAGAACGGGCCCGAGCTATATCACGCTCCTCTTCCAAGGCGTCCAAGTCGTCCTGCCGATCTAACTCGGCTTCTCTTTCCTCGTACATGCGCACTCTTGGTGTGTCGTGAATGATATAACACGGAAGGACCGCTTCAGCCCCATAGACCATGAAGAACGGTGTGTATCCCGTTGATCTATTCGGGGTGGTGTTCAAGCCACATAGAACGGAGTCGAGCTCCTCTACCCACTGACAATCGGACTCTTGAAGAGACCGGACCAAACGTGGCTTGATGCCGCCCATTATGAGGCCGTTTGCTCGTTCGACTTGTCCATTAGTCTGCGGGTGATAAACCGATGCGTAATCGAGCTTGATGCCCATCTTTGCGCACCAGTCTTTGACCTCCTGGGCCGTGAAATTGGATCCGTTATCAGTTATTATACTGTGCGGGACACCGTAACGGTGTACCACGCCGGATATAAAGTCGATTACTGGTCCGGATTTGGCTGATTTAACGGGTTTGGCCTCTATCCATTTGGTGAATTTGTCGACCATGACCAGCAAGTATTTATTTTTCTTGGTCCCCCCTTTAAGTGGTCCGACCATGTCCAGCCCCCAGACCGCGAAGGGCCAGGTGATCGGAATAGTCCGAAGAGCTGTTGGGGGCATGTGACTTTGGTTTGCGAAAAGTTGACACCCCACGCAATATTTGACAAGTGACTGGGCGTCCGCCCGAGCTGTGGGCCAAAAGAACCTAGCCCGGAAGGCCTTGCTTACCAAGGCTCTTGCTGCGGCGTGATGACCGCCCAACCCTGCGTGGACTTCGGCTAATAGCTGCCGTCCTTCTTCCTCGGAAATGCACCGTTGTAGTACTCCAGTGGTGCTCTTCTTGTACAACTCTCCTTCGTGTACCTTGAAGGCTTTGGAGCGTCGAACTATGCGCCGTGCCTCTGTCTGATCATCGGGAAGCTCTTTGCGAAGGAGGTAGGCGAGGAAAGGCTCGGTCCATGGCGCGATTACTGCCATGACCTCGTGAGCCAAGGGTGTCGCGTCCATGACGGAGCCGCCAATGATTTGGTCATCTGGTTCGTTTACAGGGGGAACAACCTTGTCTGCACTGGATGGATCAGCGTCCTCCTGATGTAGCCAAACCACGGATGGCTTAAAGAGCCGTTCCAAAAAAGTATTTGGTGGGACAGGATCACGTTTGGCTCCTAAGCGAGCCAGTATATCGGCAGCTTGGTTGTCGTCTCTAGCGACGTGGTGAAATTCTAGCCCCTCGAACCGTGCGGATATCTTGAGGATGGCGTTTCTATATGCCGCCATCTTTGGATTCTTAGCATCGAACTCGCCGTTGACTTGAGAGATGGCCAGATTGGAATCTCCCCGTACTTCCAGCTGCTTTATGCCCATTGAGGCTGCCATCCGAAGACCGTGCAGGAGGGCTTCGTATTCAGCTGCATTGTTGGAGTTGGCATACATGATCTGCAATACGTACCGGATGTTATCGCCGGTGGGGGATGTGAGAACGACTCCGGCCCCCAGTCCGGCCAAAGTCTTGGATCCATCAAAGTACATCGTCCAATGGGAGTATGTACTATATTCTCTGGGGAGTTCGGCTTCTGTCCATTCGGCGAGGAAATCTGCCAATACCTGAGATTTAATAGCTCGGCGTGGTTTATAGGTAATCTCGAAAGGGAGGAGCTCAATCGCCCATTTGGCTATACGGCCGGTGGCGTCCCTGTTGTTGATTATATCATTCAAGGGGACTTCGGATGCCACCGTAACCGAACACTCTTGGAAGTAGTGTCGTAGTTTCCGTGAGGCCATAAAAACTGTGTAGGCTATCTTCTGATAGTGCGGGTATCTTGACTTGCATTGCGTTAGTACTTCTGACACGTAATAGACCGGCTTCTGTACATGGAATTTGTGTCCCTCCTCCGCTCGCTCAACGACGAGCACCGCGCTAACAACTTGGCTGGTGGCCGATATGTATAATACCATGGGCTCACCAGCGCCTGGTGCTATGAGTTTAGGGTTACTTGCCAGGAGTGTCTTGATTTCTTCTAACGCAGCCTTTGCTTCGTCGGTCCATTCGAAATTCTTGGTCCGTTTCAGCAACTTATACAGTGGTAAATCTTTTTCACCGAGGCGGGAGATGAAGGGACTTAATGCCGCCACGCAGCCCGCCAATCTTTGGACATGCTTTAGCTCTGTGGGAAAAGCAAGTTCGGATAAAGCGCGGATCTTGGCCGGATTCGCTTCTATTCCTCTATGGGAAACGATGAATCCGAGCAATTTGCCCGCGGGAACGCCGAATACACACTTCTCTGGATTAAGTCGAATATCGTATTCGCGTAGGTTAGCAAAGGTTTGCCTTAAGTCGTCGATCAGATTGCTAACGTGTTTGGTTTTAATGACCACGTCGTCCACGTACGCCTCGACTGTTTTGCCAACCTGTTTTTCGAGACAGGTCTGGATCATGCGCTGGTATGTAGCCCCAGCGTTTTTTAGCCCGAAAGGCATTGTGTTGAAGCAAAAAGGCCCGTAAGGGGTGATGAATGCGGTTGCCGCTTGATCGGATTCCTTCATTTTAATCTGATGGTATCCGGAATAAGCATCGAGGAAACACAACGAGTCGTGTCCGGCTGTGGCGTCAATAATCTGGTCTATTCATGGTAGAGGGAAAGGGTCCTTGGGGCAGGCCTTGTTGAGGTCTTTAAAGTCGACGCATAGCTGCCAGGATCTATCTTTCTTTGGTACCATAACCAGGTTTGCCAACCATTCGGGGTGCTTGATGTCCCGAATGAATCCGGCCTCTAGCAATTTAGCAAGTTCTTCACCCATAGCTTGTCGTTTGGGCTCGGAGAAGCGGCGCAGAGTCTGTTTTACGGGCTTAAAGCCTGCGATGATGTTCAGACTATGTTCTGCCAGCCGTCGTGGGATGCGGGGCATATCGGAGGGGTGCCAGGCGAATATGTCCCAATTTTCTTGTAAGAAAGCTCGTAGTGCTTCGTCCACTTCAGGATCGAGCTGAGCTCCGATGGACGCTGTTTTATTTGGGTCCGTCAGGTGTACCTGAAATTTAATGATTTCCTTTGCCGGCTTAAAGGATGTAGATTTAGGCCTCTTGCGGAGGATCACATCATCTTTGTCTACCGTTGACCGGAGTGTGGTCAACTCCTCTGCAGCAAAGGTCTCGGCTAGAGCCTCGAGGGCAAGCGCCGCTGTTTTGTTCTTGGCACGCAGGGCTATATTCGGGTCACTAGCAGCTGTGATTACTCCGTTTGGTCCTGGCATCTTAAGTTTCATATACCCGTAATGTGGTATAGCATGGAATCTTGTGAAGGCGTCGCGTCCTAGTAGGGCGTGATAGCCACTTGGGAAGGGCACGATGTGGAAGAGAAGTTCTTTAGATCGGTAGTTGTCGGGGGTGCCGAACACTACATCCAGGGTGACACATCCTGAACAGCGCGCCTCCTTCCCTGGGATTATCCCCCGGAAAGTTGTGTTGCTATGTTCGATGCGAGATCGGTCGAACTGCATTTTTTGTAAAGTATCCTCGTAGATTAGATTTAAACCACTGCCACCGTCCATTAGCACCTTGTGTAACCTGAAGCCGTCAATGATGGGGTTCAGGACTAGTGCAGCCGGTGAATGACCGGGAAGAATGGCTGGCCGGTCAGTATCTCCGAAGGTGATGGGTATGTTTGCCCATGCACTTGTTGCTGCCACGTGATATACCTGTTCCAGTTCTTTAAGAGCTCTTTTCCTCCTGTTCCTTGAATGGAATGTTTCATAGATCGTCAGTACTTCGGCGTTAGATGCCGATGGCGTTGCAGAGCGCCGGTTAGATGGTGATGCCTCAAGAATGGCTTCACCACTTTTTGCGATCTGCCTGACGACCCAACAAGTTCTGGGGCTGTGAGTTGGAGCTGTGTTCAGCAATACGGAGTGTATAGGGCAGGGTTTGTCCAGCACTCCATCCAGAACAGTACTGACCCCTGGAAGGGGCCTGTTCCTCTTTTTGGCGGGCTCGGGTTTGGCTGGCCGGTTCCGAGGTGTCCTCTTGTGCCGATCTCCTCTAGGGTATTCGGTAGAGATGGGTTCCGAAAATAGCCGCTCAGCGTGCCAAGCACTTTCCATGGCGCAATACTTCTGTACCAAATTTGACAGTTTGGCAAAGTCGATAATGTGTCGCCGCGCCAGGGCATTGAGGATTCCCTTGTCATGGCAGTTACGTTTGAAGGTTGCCATTACGTCTTGATCACTGAAGCCCCGTACTTTGTTTCTGGCGAGTAGCAGTCTAGCCCAGTAATGATGGACCGACTCCCCTGATAAATGCACAATGTCCGGTAGGTCCAAAGACTTGGGCTCCTCTGCGATGCTCGAGTCATCGACTTGGGAGGTGGGTGGGAGAGAATTTGACTCCACGCCACGGTAGGAGTTCGGAATCACGGATTCCGAACTGTGTGATAGGTCAGGGGTCGATATAGGGCTGTTTCCGGAGCGAACGCCAGAGTCCGGGTTGTCAGCAGGGTCTCGGTGATCGGAGACTAGAGTATAAATCGTTTTTAATTCCGACAGCTGGAAGGTCGAGCCCCCAGCCGGACACTCGACGGTGGCGACAAGGTGGGTGACCGTGGGGATGTGAATTTCCCTATCGTCGGGTTTAAGCCCGAGCCGGTCATATACCGGGATCTGGTCATCGGCCATTCGCATAGTCTCCATCCGATCGAACAACTCGTTGAGAAACGAGGCGATGGTGGGATGCGTGTCGCTAAAGCGAGTAGGGTCGGTATGCGGCGTCGCGGTTCCAGAGTCGCGCGAGAGCGTTCTCGGATTCCTCTTAACCATGATAGATCCGGTGGCGATGACCGGATCGGGTGGCCCAGACGGTCTGGAGATAGCAATTCCTTCTCCGGAGACGAGGTCCGATGTCCCTGGCGCCGAGGCGTCGGGATCTGCGGGTTTCACCATAGGGGTGAAAGGTTCCATCAGCGCATGTTCTCCCCGAGAATCAGTTGAGAACTCTAGGGTTCCGAACCTGGTCCGTTGGTCGGGGGGAAGGTTTCCGATCTGGCATGAATGGCCAATCAGGCGAGAGCGCAACGAGGTGTCGCCACTCGCGCGGATCTGATCCGAGGCGGGGACTCCCCGGGCACAGATCTCGCTGTTAATGACAAGGCGAGCCATCGATTCCTTATGGCGATCACAGCGGTCCTCTCAATGAAAGCACCAATGTCGGTGTCAAAACCGGCGGATCTCGGGTAGGGGGTCCCGAACTGTGATGCTTGGATCGATGGTAACAGGAGACAAAGGGGACAAGGTTTTACCCAGGTTCGGGCCCTCCTATGGAGGTAATACCCTACGTCGTGCTTGATTATATTGAGTGTATGGAGATTACAGAGTTGATCTACCACGAGATCGTATGACTAAAACCCTAGATGAGTTCTCTTGTCCTACATCCTAAAACCCTCCGGCTTATATAGACGCCGGGGTCCCTAGGGTTTACACATGGTCGGTTACACGTCGAAGGGATAAACTTGCCTATTCGCTATTCCAAACGTGGAGGACAATCCACGATTCCCGAAGCTTCCTCCTTGGAGACGAGGTCTTCTACTCTTCCAGTATCCGGCAAGTGGCCCATACAATCCGGCCCACAAGACATAGGCCGGCCTCCCGAGGACCCCTTAGTCCTGGACTCCGTCACCAACAATCAGCCCACATCTCTGAACTGTGACATCTGGGTAGCTTTCGGGAGGAACTGATGACGCCGAGGGCCCCATAAACCATTATCCCGCATGGCGGTTAGTGCGTATATGCCAGTGGCAGTCTCGGATTAAATACCCTAATATCGTTAAGCGGGTTATTCTTATTTACTTGTGGCAACGCCCAGGGCCCAGGCTCACCTAATCCAGAGGCTATCTACCTGCCCTGTCGTTCCGCCACAACGAATCACTCGGGGAGCCGTCGGGAGCCAGACCCATCTCATCCTGGATGGCATCCCTCGGCCATTTCAGCCCCCATCTCAACATAACATAACATTGTAGTGTAATAATAAAAGTTTATCCGTGATCATCGCCCAAAGGGGATCACGGCCCGACAATCTAGCATAGCACCACGGACAAGGTGTAGGGCCATCTGATGGAACACCAGCATAGCTAAACTAGGCATGCTAGGATAACATGTAAAGCATCTATATCAGGCGAAAAAATCAAGCTTTGCATCAGAATAGGAGCTACCGATCGACAACGGTACCAACACCTAATGCATGAATGTAGAGAGAAAGAATAGGTGATATCATAATGATCAAGGGGTTTTTGCTTGCCTAGTTGCTCTCCAGACGGAACCGGATCCTCAACTGTGTAGTCGATCGCAGGATCAATAGCGGTCCCGGGGTCTACCAGAAAGAAGGAAGGAGGGGAAAACAAATAAATAACAGATAAACAAATGCAACACACAATGCATGTCATGGCAAAAGTGATGATGATATGCCCTAATGCATTACTAAGCATTTTAATTGAAGCGGGAAAATATTTGGAATATTTTCCTAGCTCCATGTACTATTCATTAGATTGATCTGGTAGTAAAATGCATGTGGAGGACATATTCAGATTTTTTATATTTTTTTGGTCATTTTTCATATATAAATTATTTTCTTCTGAGTTACGGTTTATTTTCTATGCTTTTCCAAAGTTTATTAGATTTTCTGGATTTTCTGGAATTAATATTATTTCGAATTATAAATGGAAATTTGCTATGGGTACACAGAAGTGTACCCAGCTGTTTTCACCAGAGGCTGACAGTGGGGCCAGGGTATTGAGTCGGCAGCCCAGTCAGCAGAGGGACTGACTGGTTAAACCTGACCAGTGGGTCCCACTGGTCAGCGTCACGTTTAGTTAACAGAGTTTTAAAACGTTTTAGTTAATCTAATTAACAAGTGGGGCCTACTGTCAGTGTCACAGAGGACAATTAGAGTTAATCTAATGCTACAGTGCCTAGGCCCGCATGTCAGTGGGGGTTAGTGCCTAATCTAATCCCCTGATGTGCGGGGTCCACCTAGAGGTGACCTATCACCAAATGTGTATGTCGGGGCGCTCCGGCGACCACAGGGGACGGCGGCGCCGCGCGGATACGACGCTCCGGTGTCCATTTGACATGCGACAGGTGGCGTTCGAACGCACGCAGCACCGCGCGTTCACTGGCGGCACCAGTTCGTGCGGAGGAGGTCTGCAGCGACGACGGTGATGAGCTGGGGCGGCGGCCAGAATCGGGCATGCTTGAAATTGAGCCTACATGGCACGGCAAGATGAGCATAGGGGTGCGTTGGCTTCCTGGGGATGCCAGGAGCACGGTGAAAGCTCGGGCGCGAGCTTTGCGTGCTGTGGCTGCGGCGACGATGCGAACGGCGGCAACGAGCTTCGGCCGCTATGGCGAAGACGGCTAGGAGCCGCGAATCGAAGCGCTAGGAGAGGGATTTTGATGGGGAGCTCACCGAGAAGGCACACGTAGGCCCGGTGAAAGGTTAGGAGCAGCAGGGCGGCCGGGATCGAAGAAGATCCCCGGCGGGTGCAGAGGAAGAAGTTGACCACGATCCGGGAATGTAGGAGCTCCCGGCTTGCGTTCATTGGCGTAGAGGACATAGCGGACGACGGTGGAGCTCGTGGACATGGTCCTAGGGCGCGAGGACGATGGAGAGCGCGCGGGCGAGGTCGTCCATGGCGGCGGTGGTTCGGCCGAGCTCGAGATCGAGCGAGGGAGAGCGAGAGGAGAGGGGAAAGTGGCTAGGGTTTGCCGGCATGTCGCGAGCGGCAACCTTATCCCCTCCAGGAGCTCTGTAGCGCCACGGTGTCGCCCATCCGCCGGCGTCGCCGCGCGCTGGCCACGGGTGTGGCGACACCACGATGAGGAAGATGACCAGGGGGAGTTGGGCTGGGCAGGGCACTGTGTTGTGCAGGCCTAAGTGCACAGTGGCCGTTTTCTTTTTTCCCCTTTTTCTTTTTCTGTTTCTTTATTTCTTCTCTGTTTTGCATTCAATTTTCATACTAAATGAATTTTAGTTGAACTTGAAACTTGTCACATAAATACTATGTAATGTTTTGAAATAGGTCACAAAGTTTCATGCCATTTGGAAAGGTTTGAATTTATGCTTGAATTTAATTAGCCATAATAGTTGCTGTTGGCCCTGATTAAATGTTGCTAGGGTCATTTTGGGAATTTAGGTGATGTTGTTTTCATTAAGATAATTACTTAGGGATTATTTTACCAACATTTTTGTTTCTCTGTTTGAAGAAACAATTTTTGACTTACCAATTTGAATTTTAATTTGAAGTTGATTTGGATCCAAATGGCATTAAACATTGCAAAACATGATGACTTGGCATTAATTAGGGGGAATCAACAGTAACTTAATTATAGGGGTGTTACAACTCTCCTCCTCTAAAAGAAAATCTCATCCCGAGATTTAAGAGGTAGATTGAAAGAGAGCGGGTTATTCATCACGATGACGATCTTCACGCTCCCAATTGGCTTCATCTTCAGAATGATTCGACCACTAAACTTGAAGGAACTTGATTGCCGTTTGACGAGTGCGACGTTTGGCTTGATCCAGAATGCGGACCGGATATTCTCGAGAAGAGAGGTCATTTTTCAAATCAAGGACTTCATGATCCACTGCACGGATTGAATCCTTGAAGCAGCGGCGGAGTTGTGACACATGGAAGACTTCGTGAACCTGAGAAAGGTTCGATGGCAGTTCCAATTGATGTGCCACTTCTCTACATCTTGCGAGAATGCGGAAGGGACCAATGTAGCGCGGAGCTAGCTTTCCCTTGATTCTGAAGTGGTGAGTGCCCTTCATCGGAGTGACATGAAGGTAAGCTTGTTCGCCTGGCTGATAAACTATCTCTTTGTGATGACGGTCATACAGGCTCTTCTGACGAGACTGAGCAGTCTTCAGATGTTCACAAACAATGTGGACTTGCTCTTCGATGTGCTGAATAATGTCTGGACCAAAGAGTGGCCGTTCCCCAGTTTCTGACCAATTCAGAGGAGTTCGGCACTTACGTCCATACAACACTTCAAAGGGTGCCATCTTCAGACTAGCTTGATAGCTATTGTTGTATGAGAATTCAATATACGGGAGAGATTCCTCCCATTTCTTGCCAAATTAGATGACACATGCGTGAAGCATATCTTCAAGAACTTGGTTGACTCTTTCAACTTGACCACTGGACTGGGGGTGAAAAGTTGTACTAAAGGATAGATGAGTTCCCATAGCTTCCTGAAAGCTTTCCCATAACCTTGAGCTGCGACGATTTGAGTTGATTTCCAACAGAACACCGTGGAGTGACACAATTCTAGAAACATACAAGTCTGCCAACTGACTAGCAGTGATGGTTTCCTTGACGGGCAGAAAATGAGCAACCTTGGAGAATCGATCAATGATGACAAGAACAACGTCGTGACCCTTCTGCAATCTGGGAAATCCAGTGATGAAGTCCATTTTGACTTTGTCCCATTTCCATTTAGGAATAACAAGTGGTTGCAGAGTTCCAGCAGGTCTCTGATGTTCTGCTTTGATGCGATGGCAAGCATCACATTCAGCAACGTATCGAGCAATATCTTGCTTCATTTGGGTGCACTAGAATCTTTGACGTAAGTCTTGATACATCTTGGTACTGTCCGGATGAATCGAGAGAGGTGTTTCATGAGCTTCTTTGAGAACGTCCTGGGTCACATGATGGGTGGAAGTTCTAGGAACCACTAGGCGACCTTTTAAGAACAAGGTGCCTTGATCATCCAGGGTAAAGTCTGAGGATCCACCTTCAACAAGATCACGCTTGATGCGGTCGATTTTAGTGTCGTACCGCTGCTTGTTTCTGACTGTACGCTCAAAATTTGGTTCAATGACCAAGGTATTCAGATAACCTTGGGGAACAATCTCGAGGTTCAACTTGCGGAGTTCTTCACAAAGAAGTGGCTGTTCTTGCTGTACCATGAGGTTGTTGCAGTAGTTCTTGTGTCTCAAGGGATTAGCCATTATGTTAGCTTTCCAGGGTTATAGGAAATGCCTACATCATAATCTGAAATTGCCTCCATCCATGTTTGCTGACGAAGGTTCAGATCTGGCTGAGTGAACAAATACTTCAGACTTTGATGGTCCATGTAGATCTCGCAACGATTACCCAGAATGTAATGTGTCGCCATAACTTCAGAGCATAGATAACTGCGGCAAGTTCGAGATCATGAGTTGGATAGTTCTCTTCATGCGAACGCAACTGGCAAGAACCATAAGCGATCACTTTATGCTCTTGCATGAGGACACAGCCTAATCCTTGACGTGATGCATCGCAATAGATCATGAAGTCCTTGTGAGTATCTAGGGGAGCAAGCACTGGGGCAAACGTCAATTTGTCTTTCATAGTCTAGAAGCTTTCCTGACATTGAGGTGTCCACTCGAACTTCTTGTCTTTGTGAAGCAGATCAGTCAATGGCTTAGCAATCTTGGAAAAGTTCTCGACAAAACGACGGCAATAGCTGGCGAGTCCGAAAAATCTTCTGACTTGCTTGATTGTCTGTGGAGGAGTCCAGTTAAGAATATCTTGAACTTATTCTGGATTAACAGCAATGCCTTCAGTAGAAATCACGTGGCCTAGATAGGTCACTTAAGATACCCAGAACTCACATTTGGAATATTTGGCATACAACTAATGTTCATAATGCTTTTCTAACACAAGCCGGATATGTTCGGCATATTCTACTTCATTCTTAGAGTTGACTAGAATGTCGTCAAGATAAACCACGACGAATTTGTCAAGGTATTCCATGAAAATGTAAATCATCAACTGGGAGAAGCTGGCTGGAGCATTGGTTAGACCAAAGGACATGCCAGTGTACTCGTATGAACCAAAGCGAGAAAAGAAGGCTGTTTTCAGAATGTCCTCATCGCGAACTCTGATCTGATGGTATCCTAACCTCAAATCAAGTTTAGAAAAGACAGATGAACCAACAAGTTGATCATACAGGTCATTGATTCTGGGAAGTGGATACTTGTTCTTGATCGTTGCCTGATTGACAGGACGATAATCAACAGCCAAACGATTAGTTCCATCCTTCTTCTTAACAAAGAGCGAAGGGGAACCCCATGGAGAAGAGCTGGAACGAATGAATCCTTTGCGAAGTGACTCTTTGAGTTCCTACTTCATCTCGAGAAGTTCATGTGGCGGCATCTTGTATGAGCTTTTGGTGATAGGAGCGGTGCCTGGTTTTAAGTCGATGACAAACTCGACAGCTCTAACCGGGGGCACTCCTGGAAGTTCTTATGGAAAGACATCCTGGAAGTCACGGACTACCAGAATGTTCTCAATGTTATCAAGTGGAGATGCTTTCAAAGCATTTAGGGCATATATCTAGGTCTCGGCATTCTGAATTTTTCGGGCTGTGTAGTTGATTATTTGGCCGGAAGGGTGTGTGAGTAGGACTGTTTTAGCAGCACAGTCGATCAAGGCGTTATGGGATTTTAGGCAATCCATACCGAGGATGACATTTATATTGGAAGACTTGAGGGTGATGAGAGAGGCAAGGAACACTAGACCTCCTATTTCAACGGGGACATTATGGCTCACCATGGTGGCATGACAATGGGATCCTGGGTGTCATCGTGCGTGTGCAGAACACACGCGAGACACCAAGGACAGGAGGTGTCCCTTTGCAGACACGTAATGCGGGGCGCAAAGCATGGACCAACACCAACAGGAAAAAGGAAAGCACACTACGATCTACCCTGGTTCGGGTCACATGGTTGCGTAATACCCTACTCCTGCTTTTTTTTGTTGATATGGTGGACAGTACCTACAAGGCTTTCCCGGGAAGGGAAGGTGTTGTTTGCTCCTTTCTAATCTGTAATGTACTAAGTGTCCAACCAATCTATCTCTTTAAAAATTCTGATCCCCTCCTACCGTAGCCAGGCTCTCCTTTTATAGTCCAAGGGATACCACAATGGCTACGGTAGATATACCCTACCCTGACAAGGTAGGTATATGCATTAAATGCCTGATGATGTGTCGCCGTCTTATGGTTCCCGGGAATGAACGCCTACCTTGCCGCACCACTAGTGACCTCGGCCTGGCATTAGCACGATGCGTGCTAATGCAGGTGTCCATGGCATGGCAAACGGCGTGGTGAATCAGCACTTGCACTGCTGTAACTCTGTCTCCCCCTTCACATGCCTACCACGTGCGGGAAAAGGCCTGCCTGGGTGGAACCCATTCGCCACACGCTGGATGTGGTGGTTTGCTGTCCTTGCTTGCAGGGGGTGAGGCGAATCAGTTTTTGCTGGGTGCTTAGTTCGCTCCCAGGTGTCGGCCGCCCCGACTTGTTGCCGGGTCGATTGAGCATCCTTTCTTCCTTGACTTGGCCGCTAGTTGTAGGAGGATATAGCAGGTCCTGATGAAGATCTGCACACCACCACGGAGCCTGAGCTCCTCCTGGCTCTTGTAGTCAGTGAGTGCCTCCATGAAGGTTTGCACGCCACCATGAAGTAGTGGTAACAGTTCATTGCCGGACTGTTCTTTTAGTTGCCTGCCCCGGCAAGGAGGTTACTGTGGCCCGTGTGCAATTGGAGCCATGAACCCAATGGTCTCGGTACCGACACCGGGGTGCTGACAACTAATGGGGAATGCATCTCTTCACATGATATGTCATGCATGAATGAAAAACTTTCAGAGATGAATGAATGCGATGCTCCAGAATAAAAAAGAACAGAAGCTGGTGCTGAATTAACAGGAAGGGTACCCATCACGATGGTTGGCGACTCCTGAGCTTCTTCGACGTTGACGTGGTTGACACGACCACGACCGATTGCAGGCTGTCTGGCATTAAAATTTCTGGGCTGATTATTGCGATGGCCATTTCCACGGCCAGTAAAAGGAAGTGCAAACTGATTTTGGCGGCAGTCTCTGGCATAATTTCTAGGTTGGCCACACTTGAAGCATAAGCCATCATTTGGACGAGGAGCCATAGTATTGGGCTATCCACCTTGAACTCTGAGCTATCTCGGCGGTGGAGGCAGACGAGGTGCAACATAAGAAGGCATCGGTGTTGGGGCTGCTTGATGATTGCCATTGTGAGGAATCCACACTCGGCGCTTCTGAGCAGACGGGCCCGAAGATGAGCCAACGTCACAAGTGCGTTTGAGCGACTCCTGGAGTTCAGCCTAACTAGTCTCAGCCTGAATAGCCTTGTTAATAAGCGTCACAAATTCTACGAATTCGTGGAGGCTAAGTGCATGCTTTAGAGCCAGATCCAATCCTTCACAAAACTTCTCCTGCTTGCGTGCATCAGTGGAGACATCATCTTCAGCATAGCAAGATCGGTCATGAAATTCCCTCTGGTATGCATCAACTGTCTTCTTGCCCTGAGTGAGGGAATTCCTTCTTCTTGTCCATCAGACCTTGAGGAATGTGGCGGGTACGGAAAGCAGTCTGGAATTCAAGCCAAGTGGTGACTGTTCCAATAGGCAGCATACGCTACTGGCTATCCCACCATTGTGCAGCTAGACCCTTCAGATGGTACGCCGCAAAGGTGACATAGTTGACAGGGGCAACATTAGCTGACGTCATCTCAAACGTAATGTCATGGAGCCAATCATCAGCATCCAATGGCTCAGTTGAGTTGCAGAAAATGGCTGGGTTGAGGTGCATGAAATCCTGAAGTGAGATCGGGCTAGGCTCCTGATGATTATTGTTGTTGTTTCCCATACGGTCCATTATCCCTGTGATGAACTGATGGTTCAACTAAAACTGCTACATCATAGCGGTGACATAGGGTGGAGGTGGTGGATTGTCGGCACCACGGCCACGACCACCATGAGCACCACCTCTAACCGTCCTGAATAAAATAACAGGGGTAGGTTAGCAAATGCAACAATACGCAAGTATGGGCGGCATGTGTATGGGTTTGTTCACAAGGATGCATCGGTGGCAAGGAATTAGTAAAGGCGGTAGGCTCAAAGGGGTCTCAGATAAACATCAGAGAATATCTTTGGAATCTTCTGGTGAATCAAGAGAGTAGCGGCGATAAATGGATCTCCAGAAGGAAGTTGTCACGAGAACCTAGAGTTAGAGTTAGCAAAATCTATAACCCGAAGAGAAGAGAAGTTCAGAACCCAGAGTCAGGATGTGGAATAAAAGATTCTAATCCCATCCATATGTGACATGGGCCCGTAACCCACAGAACACACCTAGTAGTTCAAAAATAGTTTTTCAAGACTAGACTCAACATCGGCTAAGAGGTTTGGGGGTTCCTACATGCAGTCGGCTCTGATACCAACTTGTGATGCCCCCGATCATAATCGTGCACTAATCATACACGCAGCATGCATGATCACGAATGGTGACTTCACTGTAGTATCACAACACACCTCTATGCCACGAGGACCCATTAATACATCAGTATAGAAAGCAAGTTAGGTCTAGGTACAGACATGATTAACAAAGGTGCCTTAGGTAGGCAGAAGCAAAAGGACAATTCTACCCAAAGGTGCAGGCCTCCTGCCTGGGACCTCCGAACTACTCGGCGACGTCGTACTCCAGATAGTATCCAGCGACGGGATCACCTACATCCGGAGTGTGTAGGATCAGGAGTATATCGACAGGAGGGGGGTGAATGGGAGATTTAAAATTTCTTTCGAATCTTCAAATCTTTCGATATGATGCAATGGAAGTAATACAACAACTGGAACACTGAAACTAAATAAGGACAGGCACATGAAGATAAATAGGCTAGACCTGAAAGACTATGCAAAACTTTCGAGTTGCACATAAAGGAATCAGAGCAAGCAACATAGATAAACAATGTGGACAAGACAGCTCACAAAACAAATGCAATCTATTGAGAGATGTTCATCAGAGCAGCTCAGCTGAATAACAAAGTAGCACCAGAGAATCAATAGACAAGCATATAGACCAACTATCTTAAGCATGACAAATGTAAATACACTGAACAGCATAGATAGGCACAGATAATAAATAGAGAAAGATAAATGATCGCATTTATCTATCGGGATACAGAGCATTGAAGATAAACTACTGAAAGAATTGCAGTAGAGAAGAAATAACCAGTGGTGCTCGATGGCGACAGATGATTTGGTAGACCAGTTCACTCTTCTGCAAAAGAGCTACGTCTGGATGGAGGGACATGTGATTAAACAGATGAGATAAACTCTCTCCATCCTATTATCCTTCAATGTGAAGCTGATCAGACTTCTATTGATTTCAATTATGGTTAGATCCTTATTGGCGATCTCCAAAACCTTCGACAGACTTCGTCTTCGTGAATCACAATTACTCTTGGTCACTAAAGAACTTGACACCTAATCGTCTAGAGAGTTGGCATTTCTCAAGATAATAAGGTAGAGTGTACTACACTTAGATTCTAGTGATGCTGATCCACTATCTAATTCTTTGGCTCTCACTACGGGAACAGCTAGTTTGCCGTCAGGCTTGTACAGACGGCAAAGGCAGGTTTACAGACGGCAAAGATTTTGCCGTCAGCTGGCTGACGGCAAAGAGTGTCGGCAAAGTCTAAATCAGCAAAGAATACTTTGCCGTTAGCTTTTCATCGGGCAGACGGCAAAATCTTTGCCATCAGCCAAACTACCGCTTTGCCATCAACCTATTAACCCACAGATGGCAAACAACTCTTTTTTTATTAAAAATAAGGGCCATGCTACGCGTCGGCCGGCGGATAATTAGAAAACATCCGCTGCCTGGCTGGCCGTTGGATTGATGCATAGATGGATGTCCGATCTACCCATTCACATGTGCCAGCGCTCTTGCAACAAGAACGGTGTTACAGAAACATTTATAACATAGGTCGTGTTATAGAAATATTTGCAATAGAGGTGATGTTGCAGAAAATTTTGCAACAAAGATCATGTTGCAGAAAAACACTGCAGATTTTTTGCAACAGCGGTGATGTTACAGAAATTTTTGCAACAAAGATCATGTACAGAAAACGTCTACATATTATTTTTGCAACAAAGGTGATGTTGCAGAATTTTTTACAACAAAGATCATGTTGCAGAAAACATCTATAGATTTTTTTTGCAACAAAGATTATGTTGTAGAATTTTTTGCAACACAAACCATGTTGCAGGAATTGCTGCTGCTGCAACACCTTGAGGAGGCCGAAACGATGGACGGAGGCAACGGCGGACGCGGCCCGACGAGAAACCGGGCGGTGCAGTCCGACGCTTACTTGCGCACGTGGGACTGGCTCGCAGCTCCTCCGGTGCCAAGCTTCGAGCACAGCGGACGCTGCTGTTGATGTTGCGTGGTCACCCATCTTGAAGTGAAAATGGTGGTTGACCATTGGCAGAGGAATTGGTGGAGCAGTCAAGGCTAAGGAAAGAGGAGCAGAGAGCCAAGCGGTGGAGACAAACAAAGATGAATGAGGATAGACATAGCAATGAATGGATAAGAAGGCAGCGACTAAAAGAATAAGGTTGCAGCTAGCATGGCACGTGGCGGGCATATAAGGTGGTGGATGCTTTGTGTGCGATCCGCTGGTGGGAGGAAAGCGTTTTCCTAAAAATAACATGGTTGTTTGTTCATGTTCCTGTTCCTATTCGTTCTTTTTTTTCGGAAACCCTGTTCGTTCTGTTCGTTTGTTCCTGTTCGTTCGTTCTGCTGGTGTCCAACTCTGCTCGAGGGAGCGGCGACGAGGAGCAGTGGGGAATGCGCAGACCACGGCGGGAACCTCCGAATCTGGACGGGCAAACACGATTGGAGCGACCGGCGGCGAGGTCCAACGGCAGGGACGGCGTCGAGCTCCAAACGGCGGCCATGGTGGGGCTCCTGTACACGCAAGGGAGGGAGAGAGACCAGCGTGAGGGAGAGAGGTCGGTGGCCGGAATGGCGGCCGGTGGGGCGAGCGGCGGCGGTGGTGGCCGGTGGGGCGAGCAAGCGTGGCGGCCAGTGGGGCGAGGGCGCCGGCCTCCTGTACACGCAAGGGGGCGAGAGAGACCAGGGCGGCAGCGGCCGGCGGGGCGCGGCGGCGGCGGGGCGAGTGGCGGCGGCGGCCGGCGGGGTGAGTGGTGGTGGCGGGGCGAGCGGCGGGGACGAGAGAGACAGAGAGATGGTGGGGGTGGGCTGGATAAGGGAGATGGAGAGAGTGGTGGGGCCGGGCATGTGGTGGGTGGCAGGGTGGGGCGTGTGTGCGTGGGGAGCAGATCGTGAGCTGTGTGGTGTGTGTGGACTAGATCTTGCCACGTCATCGATCCCTGGGCTCAATCCGTGGGACGGGGCTGCCTGCTCCCGTCCCGTCCTCCCATCCGTGCTCCTGAAACGTAAAACTTACATCGAACGGCCACACTGTTTTCCTTCTCTGTCATCTCTTTTCTGGCCCAAAAAAAGGGGCCACGACCCAGTATTCCGTATTTCACTCTCCTTCACGTAACAGTTGCGGTTGATTCTGGAGGGAAAAGGCCCGCACAAAAAATCTAGAGGGAAAATGGCCGTCAATCTGACTACTTTGTGCGCCAAAAACTGGGACGTCCATAAAACAGGTGTATCTTAAATCACAGGCAGCAAGAAAATTGCAGTCTCGAGGTGATTGCCTCAAATGAATTAATTCCAGGCAGAAAGTAGACTGCAAATATCAAGCGGACTGGGGCTCTATTGTCCCCCATGGCTTCTTCAAGCACCGACCCTGGGAACCATGAACAAGCCAATGGATCTCAAGGACCAAAAGTAAGATATCTGACTCATGTTCTTATTGATCTCTTTTTGTTATTCTTGTCCTTCTTCTTGAACTGGTTGCTTTTCCCTGCCGACAAACAAATCAACCGATCATGATTGTATAAGATCTATTCAAATCCGATTCAAACAACTACAAAGTAATTTGTTTGTGAACCTTGTTTCATATATCTAACTATCAAGCATATGCATATGAACTAATGTGAATACTGATTCATATAGGATGTGCATCAAATTGCTCCTAGCAATGCAACAAATTACATTAATGAAAAGGTACCAAAGCTTGGCATGCAATTTTTGTCTGAAGAGGAAGCTTACTCCTTTTATAACAAGTATGCAAAAGCCATTGGTTTTAGCATCCGAAGAGGGAGTCAACATAAAGTAAAGAATTCTCCTGTGATACAACAATGGACATTTACATGCTCCCGTCAAGGTATGGCCTGCTTGTATTTTGTTTTGGTTATATTACTTTTCAATTCATTAAGATACTTATTTTAATTGACAGGATACTGTGCAGAAGATAAGAGAGAGGATTCTTTCAGTTACAGTAGGCCTGAAACACGATGTGGATGTGAAGCTCATATGAAGATAAGTCTCAAAAACGGATTATATTATGTGTACGAATTTGAGGCTGCACATAATCATAGTCTTCTACTTGAGACATGGCCTTATACTTAAGATCCCAAAGGAAAGTGACGGAAGCACAAATAGCAAACGCTGAGGTCGCAAAGTCTGTAGGCATTTCGAATAAAGCAACTATTGATCTTATGGCCAAAGAAGCATGTGGACTTCCAAATCTTGGGTTTGCACCTGAAGATATGAAAAATCGTTTATACTCTAAGAGAACACTGCAAGCAAAAAAGGGTGACACAGGGGGAGTGCTGGAATACATGGAGAAGAAGGTAAAAGAAGATGCCAATTTTTTCTATTCAATTCAAATTGATGAGGATGATCTGATAACCAATATTTTTTGGGCCGACTCCAAAATGATCTCAGACTATGCATTATTTGGTGATGTTATATGCTTTGACACCACATATAGGAAACTAGATGATGGACGTCCATTTGGTTTGATTGTTGGGGTTAATAATCACAAGAAAACTATGGTCTTTGGTGCCACACTTCTCTATGATGAAACTGCAGAAAGTTTTGGTTGGCTTTTTAGAACATTTCTAACAGCTATGTCTGGGAAATATCCAAGGACAATTTTGACCGATGAAGATGCAGCAATGGCGAAGGCAATCAGTATAGTACTACCTCAGTCTCATCATAGACTTTGTGTGTGGCATATGAATCAAAATGCTTGCAAGCACCTAGCTGGAGTTGTTGAAGAATACAAGAAGTTCAATGCTGATTTTCAGCACTGTATCTATGACATTGAGGAAGAAGACGACTTTATAGATGAGTGGAATAGAATGATAGACAAGTATGGACTACGTGACAATACATGGCTGCAAAGGTTGTTTGAGAAAAGGGAGCAGTGGGCTCTAGTGTATGGCAGAAATACATTCTCGGCCCACATGAGCACTACCCAAAGAAGTGAAAGCATGAATAACGAACTAAAGCGGTACATTAGTACTAAATATGACATGCTTACTTTTTTTGAACATTTTTAGCGGCTAGTTGCGGATAAAAGATTTGTAGAGGTGAAGTGTGACTTCAAGGCGTCACAAAGTACTCCCAAGCTGATGGCAGAAGGTAGCTATGTATTAAGGCAAAGCGCAACTACGTATACTCCAGCAATATTCAAGATGTTTCAGGAGCAAGTGCTTCGGACCCTGAACTATGACACATTTCTTTGTGATGGTGCTGACAAAGAGCAGAGGGTTTATATAGTAAAATTCCATGGCACACAACGTGAGCATGTCGTCAGATTTGATCCAAGCGAAGAAAAAGTCAATTGCAGTTGCAAGAAGTTTGAATTTGCCGAAATCCTCTGCTCCCATTGCTTAAAGATACTTGATATTAATAATATCAAGCATATCCCTGAACAATATATATTGAGAAGATGGACAATTGATGCCAAAGTGCTCGAGATAACAAGCAATTGCAATCTGCATGACAATCTAAAAGCAAGAATGTCTAACTTCTACAAGGACTTGTGCAGAATGTTTATCCACATAGCAGCTCGCGCCGCAGAGTCAGATGAAACATATGATATGGCTGCTAAATGCGCAGAGCAGCTAGCACGAGATGTGGAGAAACAGTTGAAAGTTAGAACTGATCCAGATCCAAGTCCGAATTTGGGTAACTCCTCTGTTTCACAAGGTATATACATACAAGTCATATACTATAGTACTAGTTGCATACAGTATTTTCAAAATAAGACTTACATTTAACTTTACGGTTGCAGGTACAAACATTGACTCTAGTAGAGTTTCAAAACATAACGAGGGGCTGGAAAGGCCAAAAGGTATGAAGGTCAAGGAGAAGACTGTACGAGGATCAGCAAGGCCCGTTGGTGGCTTGGAGAAAGCAAAAACAAAGAAGAAAAAGAAGTCTACCCATTTAACTTTCTGTCATTTTCAAACTACAAAGTTAAACTACAACCTGAAATGCCTTTCACAAATCAAATGTTTGTGTATAACCCAATGTTAATGGTATAAGAAGTCTACCCATTTAACTTTCTGTCATTTTCAAACTTCAATGACGCTAAGCTTTGCTATTAATCTTGTTAGAGTCATTTGGGAGAAAATCTTGTACCAGGATCAGCAAGATCCGTCGGTGGCTCGGAGAAAGCAAAAACGAAGAAGAAAAAGAAGACATCCAATTCTTTACAAGTACGACCAAAAATGCCTTTCGCAAACCAAATGCCTGGGTATCTACCACAGTACAACCCTACCCAAATGGTAAAAGCAGTCTTCTTTTTAACTTTTTCTCATTTGCAATCCTCTGTGACCTAAGCTTTGCTATTCACCTGCATAGGGTCATATGGGAGGTCCGGTCAATCTTGTACACCCCTACTTAGCACATTACAACTCAAGTCTGCGACAATCCATTGGTACCTCTACCCCTACGATGATGTCAGGACAAAATCTATCATTCTTCAAACAGCAGACTCCTACGAGTGGAACCTCTACCCCTGTCATGATGCTAGGACAAAATCTATCATTCTCCCAACAACAGACTCCTACAAGTGGTGCCTCTACCCCTATGATGATGCCAGGACAGAATATCATTCTTGCAACAACAGACTCCTACGAGTGGTACCTCTACCCCTGAGATGATGCCAGGACAGAATATGTCATTCTTGCAACAACAGACTCCTACGAGTGGTACCTCTACCCCTGAGATGATGCCAGGACAGAATCTACTATCCTTCGATCAACAAAAGCCAGCTTAATCGATGTTATAGATTTGTATCGCATATATTTGCTTGCAGTTCTATTAGAACCTATGAGTATACGACCATGCTTGCAATTCTTACTTGTTCATGTGACTGACAATGGAATGGAAGAATGTTTTCCTCCTTTCCTGTACTGTAAATATTGTCAACTCATTCACCGGTGTACTCCATCTAAAGACAAGTCGCAAAACAATGATAACACCCAAGTTCTATAAAATATATAACAGTGTTGTGATTTCTAGTATGTCTACTTCTAAACAAGCAATATGAACTATGTTGCAGCAAGAATACTTTGCATCAGGTACAAACTGTAGTACGACCAACAACATAGATTTTATATCTAACCTCGCAAGCAGGGCTGTAGTCCATCACTGTGATAACGCCGATGTCGACATTGTTGGCCACCAACCTCTCCCGCCATCGGCGATAGCCCTGAAACAATGTGTGTTGCCTCCGTAAGGTATAGTACAGGAATGATGTGTCACACGGAGCAACGAAAACAATCAGTTTTGTAGATCTCAGTACAAGCAATCGCAACAAGAATGCCATGTCTGAGCTTAGGCCCACGTTTTCTTGCCTCATGTTGTCTGTAAATATCACCAACATCAGCTTATTAAAATTCAGTTCATTCAACCAGTAGAGAACATGTCAACATTTTGTGCAAGACAATACCATCAGAGAGGGTCACTCGCCGAGCAGGGCGACATCGGCGGGCGTGAGCAGAGTTCTCACCAGTACTTGATGAAAGAGATTCTTACAGTAGTAGCATACGCCTGCTCAAATGTATCATACAAATGAATTAGTTGCAATTGATACACATCCAGACTCAAACGTGAGGCTAGCATGGAGAGTACCGACCAAAAAGTTTCATTAATACAGTACGTCTCAACAAACTACGGCAGCTCAACCAGTCCGGTGAGATTTGCCGTCTTTTTGCTGTAGAATAGTTGACCGCCTCGATTTTGTGACCAGCAGCACTGAGCACGGCGTCCGCCCCCACCCCCATCTCCACCGCCCCAGCTCCACCATTGCAGGCAACTCCAAGACCCGGCCTTTGGCCTGAGAACAAATCCAATCAGCAGACAACAAATTAGAAGAAGGAAGAAACACAGTGAATCGAACAGGGAGGGATCAAGGTCAGCAAGTAGGAGGAGCAAAACCAGGAGGCGGAGGTGGTCTTGCGATTGGAGAGGGCCGACCGGGGGTGGCGCCACACCTGCTGCTCGAGGCCATGGACTAGGTCCGATCCGATTCAATCTTGAGCTTGTGCAATAGCTGCCTGCTTCGGCTGCGGCAGAAAAGTACCCGACGGGGAGGGAGGGGGAGGTGCAGCGACAGGAGCAGAGGGCGGTGGCTGGATTCACTCGATGCCTTGGCTCCCCGCGGACCACGGTCGGCAGTCGGAAGTGAGAGTAAAAGGGGAAGATAGGGGACGAAGGGGAATACGTACGGGGAAGGGAAGGGAATACGGGAGCTCCGCGAATTGTTTCCTCAGAAAAAAGAGACGACAGGGAAGGAAAACGGTGTGGCCGTTTGATGCAAGTTTAACGTTTCGGGAGCACCTATGTGAGCACGGGAGGGGAGCAGGCAAGCCCCGTCCCAATCCGTGGGCTGTGTTTTCTCTTTATCGTCTACGGTTTTTTTACAGACGGCGAAGAGCTCACTTTGCCATCTGTATAGTAAAACGCAGACGGCAAAGACTTTGCCATCTGTGTTTTTCTTTACAGACGGCAAAATGAGCTCTTTGCTGTCTGCAAAAAAAAAACACAGACGGCAAAGATACTTTGCCGTCTGCATTATTTTATACAGACGGCAAAGTGAGTTCTTTACCGTCTGTAAAAAAAATGCAGACGGCAAAGATGCCGTCAGCCGTTCTTTGCCGTCAGCAAAATTGGTCTTTGCCGTCTGCCCCGACGAAATGCTGACGGCAAAGAGCAGTACTGACGGCAAATCTCCTGTTTCCCGTAGTGTCTAGGGTTTTCTCTCAGTGGGTTTTAAACTCAAACCACTCAGAGAGGGGTGCTCAATCCACCTTATCACAAACTTAAGTGAAGCATCCAACGATCAACGGAGGAGCAGGGTGGCTATTTATAGCCGCGGTCTTCCCGATGGGGAAAAGACCATTTTGGACATGGTGCCTAACCAATGACCAACTGAGATGTTTCCAACGGTCAGATTTCAAACTCACATGGCAACTTTACTTAAGGAACAAGTAAGATGATTCCTCAATCCGAAAGATATCTCTCGCAACCCAGATGAACAACGTCTCTGGCTGGTAAGTAAACTTTAGAAACACAAAGAGATTTCTCTCAGTCTCACATAGGATTTGGTTCAGCAACAGAGAAACATAAGTTTCGAACACTTTACCCCTCTTAATAGTACGGTGGTCCTATCACTCAAGAAAGAGAAAAAAGAACTGCGAAAGAAAACACTACGTCTTCCCTCCGTCTTCATTTTTTTGGCTGAAGTCAATTTCTTCGGACGTACCAAAACAATTACTTCTCGTCAGCAATTTTTGGGGGGTCAACTTCTTCACGCATGATCTTCTCTGGTTTTGTTCCGAACTACATCTATCTCCTCTCTACAACACAGATTCTTTTAGGTGCAGTTCTTCGAACTTCTCATCAGAATGTCGCATTCTTCTTGATACGTCAGGGACTATTTCTCTCTATGTGCACTAGCAAACAAATCAGTCCCATACATTTTTTGACAACAATCTCCAAAACCCAAGGGGGCAAGACATTGCACCAACAATCTCCCCCTTTTGGATGATTATTGACAAAACAGAAACATCAAAGAGTAGATGAACGGGTAACCAATAAAGTTTGGAAAGTAAAACAATGTCAATCAAAGATAACATATATAGCTCCCCCAAAATGTATGCAGGTGCCGAAGTATTTGAGATCTGACGC
The DNA here is from genome assembly GCA_039707655.1 of Elymus sibiricus. Taxonomy (NCBI): domain Eukaryota; kingdom Viridiplantae; phylum Streptophyta; class Magnoliopsida; order Poales; family Poaceae; genus Elymus; species Elymus sibiricus. The sequence continues at coordinate 523,842,703 of CM077671.1, read as the reverse complement.
CCTGCATAAATTGGTGTAAACACAGAGGGATATTTATCAATGATGACATGAGTTGCATTGACAAAAAAATACTTCGGATGAATTAGTTCAATGCACTCGGTGAACTTTGATGAAAGGATTTCCTACAAAACAAGACTTTGAAATGGTTTGTCATAGGAATTCAATGAAAATTTTATCACAAAAGTTCACACTCAATTTCAAAATAACTTCCAAAATAATTTTTCCTGCAAAATAGATTATCGTGAGATATCAGAGCAGACAACATTTCAGAACACCTTTTCCTGCAAAATAGTTTATCGTGAGATATCGAAGTAGGAAAGGATTTCATACTAACTTTTCCTGCAAACACAGAAGAAAAACTTCTGAAATAATTTCTCCTGGAGAGTAGATTATCGCGAGATATCAGAGCAGAAGAAATGAAACATTTCAGTCACATAGATAATTTTCAACCTGCAAAACAGATACGAGAGCCGATAACATTGTAGGGGGGTTATTAACATTACATGCAGAGTTCACCAGTACCACATGCGGTACTATTAAGTTTTAACAACACACTGAGAAAGTTTCGATGACTCGACGGAAAAGCAAATGTTTCGAGAACGCAGTAAAGGCAAATGGAAACCAAACCAGCCCCGGCAAATAACCCACCCACACATCTATCTCTTGATGTACATCTCCCCCTTTTTGTCAACAAGTGGCAAAAAGGAAAAAGAAGGACTCAAGGAATTACTCGTCCGAAGAAGCAGCAGAGCTAGAGCTGTTTGGACAAACAGATCCTACGCACACAGAGGCAGAAGACTTGCCAGCAGTTGAGCCACTAGCTTTGGCTTCGGGAGCGGAGCCAGATGGTTCTTCTTCAGTGTCTTGGGCTTGTTCATCTTGAAACACTGGAGAGGTGGCTTCAGAATCATTGGCTAGCACAGCATCTGGCTCAAAAAATAACAGATCAGTTGAGGAAGATCTCTGAGGAAGTACCGGGGTAGTTCTTCACGTGCGATCAGTGTCAAATGCGTCGATGTTGTCATATTATTTCTTGATGCCTTTGTCACAGAGTTGTGGTCTAGTGTAATGCTTTCAAAGAAGAACCCAGGAGCACCTTTTCTCCTCCTTCGCCACAAGCAAAGTTTGGCGAGCAGTATTGTGCAGAAGATTTATCTCGATTACCAGATGCACTTTCTCCTTTCTGTCCATCTTCATATGCCTTTCTAGAGCTTGCTGAGTCCAAAGACAAATCTCATATAGAGTGGAATTTTCATCGTGAGGAAGTTCAACAGTAGCTTGCTTAACTTTCAGTACTTTGGCTGATGCAACTTCTTTAGGGGTAATAGGTGCTTTGCCTTTTCCTTTTTTCCTTGACAATCCGAAGAGTATCATGGACTGGAGGGATATAAACTTTCGGCCTGAACCGACAAAGAAACCTTTTCCCAGTGATCTGCCCAATGGGGTACTGAATCGAGGGTGCATACGGCTTCAAAGCTTGAGGGTATTCAGCAGCACATGCCAAGTTTCAAAGAAATAAGTCCTCTAGATCGAAAGGAATTCCCATGGAAAGGGCTTGAAGTGTATTCCCGACTAGCCTTTCAATCTTTTTAGGCCTGTTGACCGGAGTGAGAGAGTTGCACATGATGTGAAATAAAACCATGTTCTCATAAGTCAAATTCGTCGGGCTAGTTCACCAGTACAAGTGTCGCCAACTTTAGTTGGATCCATCAGCAAGTGAAGTTGATCTTCAGTGACATCCCAGAAATGCAATCTGTGATCTCGAGACTCATCAAACTCAAAGCGAGGAAAATGAAGCATGGTTATTAATTGATCAACAGTGCATGTAATCTTCTCCGTCTCAGTCATCCATTCAAATATCCAGGTGGAGCAGCCATTCAGATTCCCCGAGACATAAAGAGTAGCATAGAATTGCAGAATAATTTCTGGGTTCCACCCATGGTTGAATCGAAGAAATCTCTTCAGGTGCAGCTGATCCAGTTGATCAATGATTTGGTGGAAACAGGGCAGCTCTTCAAGTCTAGCAAAGTCAAGAGTCTTGTGCTAAAAAATGTGGTCCTTGAAATAAAGAACTCGAGCGTAATAGATGGCCTCTTCCATAGTCCAGAACCTTGATGATAATGAAGTCCTTTCTTCTTCGTATGGGCTTTTCCCAAAGAATGCCAGTTTGGATGTGTGAATCTTTTAGTTAAACTCTGGTCCGTTAGGGCCAGATCCTTCACGGAACAACGGGAAAGTTTCTCGGGGGTTCGGTAGAACTTCCTCATCCAAATTGCCAACCGCACGAATATCATCAGGAGCAGTCTGATGTTCATCAATGGATTTGAGTGGTGGCATGAACTTCTTCAGCTTTCCTTTCTTTGATGGCTTCAAAGATCCATCACTTTTGCCAGCAACAGCCTGGTCAACATCAACCTTGCCAGCCATTTTCTCGGCACCTTTTTTAGACATGTTTTCGACTGGTGGAGGCACTGGGGCCTGAACTTCAGCTTCTGTCTCAATAACCGGTGGGACAATTTGTTCTTGAGCCATTGGCTCATCATCTTTCTTTTCTTCCTCTCCTATGATAACATCTTTGGGATGAGGAGCAAGGTCACAGTCAACATCCATTCAAGCAGCTTCATCGTAGGATGGGACTGAGTATGAATCTTTTCGGGCAGCGCTAGGCTCGCCCTCATCTTTTCCTTTCTCCTCTGCACTAGGCTTGGAAGGCATCTTAGGTGCATTCCTCAGTGGGGATGGAACGGCTTTCTCAATCACAATTTCTTCATCAATTTTCTCTTCGAGAGCAGTCTGCTCCGGTGGTGCTACTTTCTCGACATGAGTCTTGTGAGAGAGTGCAATGTCCTCAGCTTTTTCTTCATGGGCACTAGGCCCAGGGATAACAACTTCACCAGCACCAGCAAAATGCTATGCTTCTTCAAGTGGTGGAGAGGATGGTGCTTGTGGCGTGGGAGCACTCTGCCTCAGAGGAATTTCTTTGGTGGCAACTATCATCAAACGACGATCAGTATTTTCTTTCAGCTTTCTAGCCTGAACCCTGGTCTTTTGACATTTTCCCCAGTAGCTCTCCTCTTGTCAGCATCTGCTTTGTTGCGAATTTCTTCAGTTCTTGTATCACACAACTGAGAAACTTGCATGGTCAACCAGTTATGCCAATCCAGCTTCTTCTTCCTGGTAGTGCTGATGGCCTTGGTCACAGTCACTATTTCTTTGTTGACACCCATGGTCTCAAATTCAGTCTGGGCATATCTCCGCATCTGTTCCAAAGTTTTCTTATGTTTCTGAGCATCAGTAAGCTCCTTGGTGATTTCTTTCAGCTCAACAAAGAACTTCTTTGCTAGTTCCTTGACATCAGACAACAACTCCAGACTATCAAGATCTTTAGTCTGTGTATCATAGGTGGCGCCGCCAATGAGATCTATGAAGAGCATATAATCATATGCTGGGGCCACTTCAATAACTTCTGGAACATTTGTTTTCGCCTTCTGGGTGGAACTTTCAACTTCTTCAGCTGATGGTTTCTTTCTCTTGGTAGTTGTCTTGCTCAACATCTTGGATACAATAGTCACCGAAGGAATATCACCTAATTTCTCCACAACATGTCTAGGAGATCTTCTTGGAGACAGAAGAGCCTATGAAGATAAAGTGTTCTTGGTGGGGTTGTTGAGGATTGCCTTCTGGTCATACTGAATTTCTTCAGCATTCTTCTTAGGCAAATTTTCTTCGGGACCTTCTTCTTCTTCTAAGTCAGAAGAGTACCCACCATCATCTGAAGAGATTACAACTTTCTTGGACCTCTTTGCAAGTGCTTTCCTTCGAGGCTTTGCAGCACTTGAGGAAGCAGTAGTGTTCTTCTTTGAGCGACTTGCCTTTGAGGCAGAGGCACGCTCCTTCTTCTTCTTAACATCCTGCTGAGTCAGAGTGACATTCTAAGCTTCAATTTTGTCGGCTTTGGCCGCTTTATTTTCTCTCTTGGCCTTTGCCTTGGCCCTCCTCTCGACTTCCTTAGGGTAATCCACAGGAGTCTTGATGGAACTGGGGTGAGCGTTTGGGGGCTGTGGATGCCTTACATTTTCTTCTCCTGCCCTGATGTATCCTTTGTTGGAAATATGCCCTAGAGGCAATAATAAATTAGCTATTATCATATTTCCCCATTCATGATAATAGTTTATTATTCATGCTAGAATTGTATTGACCGGAAACTAAATACATGTGTGAATAGATAAACAAATACTATGTCCCTAGTATGCCTCTACTAGACTAGCTCGTTGATCAAAAGATGGTCAAGGTTTCTTGACCATGGACATGAGTTGTCATTTGATAACGGGATCACATCATTAGGAGAATGATGTGATGGACATGACCCAACCGTTAGCATAGCAAATGATCGTTCAGTTTATTGCTATTGCTTTCACTATGTCAAATACACGTTCCTCTAACCATGAGATCATGCAACTCCCGGATACCGTAGGAATACTTTGGGTGTATCAAATGTCACAACGTAACTGGGTGATTATAAAGGTGCACTACAGGTATCTCCGAAAGTGTTTGTTGAGTTGGCATGGATCGAGATTGGGATTTGTCACTCCGACTATCGGAGAGGTATCTCTGGGCCCTCTCGGTAATACAGCATCACAGAAGCCTTGCAAGCACCGTGACTAAAGAGTTAGTTGCAAGATGATGTATTACGGAACGAGTAAAGAGACTTGCCGGTAACGAGATTGAACTAGGTATTGGATACCGATGATCGAATCTCGGGCAAGTAACATACCGCCGGACAAAGGGAACAACGTATGTTGACATATGAGGTTCACCGATAAAGATCTTCGTGGAATGTTTAGGAACCAATATGAGCATCCAGGTCCCGCTGTTGGTTATTGACCGGAGAGTCGTCTCGGTCATGTCTACATCATTCCCGAACCCGTAGGGACCGCACACTTAAGGTTCGATGACGATATAGTATTATATGAGTTATGTGATTCGTGACCGAATGTTGTTCGGAGTCCCGGATGAGATCACGGACATGACAAGGAGTCTCGAAATGGTCGAGAGGTAAAGATTCATATATTGGAAGGCTATATTCGGACATCGGAAAGGTTCCGAATGATTCGGATATTTTTCGGAGTACCGGGGAGTTACAGGAATACCGGGAGAAGTAATGGGCCTTATTGGGCCATACGGGAAAAAGAGAGGCAGGCCACGTGAGGAGGCGCGCGCCCCCCCTTGCCCAAACCGAATTGGACTAGGGGAGGGGTCACAGCCCCCTCTTTCCTTTCTCTCTCCCTCTCCTCCCTTCCTTCCCCCTTCCAAGAGGGAATCCTACTAGGACTTGGAGTCCTAGTAGGACTCCTCTCTCTCCCTTGGCGCACCCCTAGGGGGCCGTCCAGCCTCCCTCCTTTATATACGGAGGAGGGGGGCGCCTGTAGCACAGAAGAACAATTGTTTCAGCCGTGTGCGGCGCCCCCCTCCACAGTTTTACACCCCGGTCATATTTTCGGAGAGCTTAGGCGAAGCCCTGCCGGAATCACTGCACCGTCACCATCGCCACGCTGTCGTGCTGATGGAACTCATCTACTACCTCGACGTCTTGCTGGATCAAGAAGGTGAGGAACGTCACCGAGCTGCACGTGAGTAGAACTTGGAGGTGCCGTACGTTCGGTACTCGATCGGTGGAGCTCGAAGGATTGTTCGACTACATCAACCGCGTTGTGAGACGCTTCCGCTAATGGTCTACGAGGGTACGTAGACACACTCTCCCCTCTCGTAGCGATGCATCTCCATGGATAGATCTTGCGTGAGCGTAGGAATTTTTTTGAAATTCATGCTACGTTCCCCAATAGTGGCATCCGAGCCAGGTCTATGCGTAGATGTGTTTTGCACGAGTAGAACACAAGTGAGTTGTGGGCGTGGGTGTATACATATTGCTTGCCGTTACTAGTTGTTACTTGATTCGGCGGTATTGTGAGATGAAGCGGCCCGGACCGACATTACGCGTACGCTTACGCGAGACAGGTTTCACCGCTAAGTGCACTCGTTGCATAAAGGTGACTGGCGGGTGTCTGTCTCTCTCATTTTAGTTGAATCGGTTTCAATGAAGAGGGTTCTTTTAGAAGATCAAAAAGCAATCACTACACCACGTTGTGGTTTTGCGTAGGTAAGAACGGTTCTTGCAAACCCGTTGTAGCCATGTAAAACTTGCAACAACAAAGTAGAGGACATCTAACTTGTTTTTGCAGGGTATGCTGGTGATGTGATATGGTCAAGACATGATGCGATATAAGTTGTTGTATGAGATGATCATGTTTTGTAAGTTATCAGGCAACCGGCAGGAGCCTTATGGTTGTCTCTTTATTGTATGCAATGCCAACGCTATGTAATTGCTTTTCTTTACCGCTATGAGTTAGCAGTAGTAGTAGTAGCAATAGCCGGCGAGACGACCACGACGCTGCGATGGAGATCAAGGTGTCACGACGCTACGATGGAGATCATGGTGTCAATCCGGTGACGATGGAGATCATGACGGTGCTTGGCTGATGGATATCAAAAGCACAAGACGATGATGGCCATATCATGTCACATATATTGAATTGCATGTGATGTTAATCCTTTTATGCATCCTATTTTGCTTAGGACAACGGTAGCATTATAAGATGATCCCTTCACTAAATTTCAAGATAAGTGTTCTCCCCTAGTATGCACCGTTGCGACGGTTCGACGCTTCTAAGCACCACGTGATGATCGGGTGTGATGGATTCTTTCGTTCGCATACAACGGGTGTAAGCCAGTTTTACACACGCGGAATACTTGGGTTAAACTTGACGAGCCTAGCATATACAGATATGGCCTCGGAACACAAGAGACCGAAAGGTCGAACATGAGTCATATAGTAGATATGATCAACATGAAAGATGTTCACCATTGATAACTAATCCACCTCACGTGATGATCGGACGTGGCTTAGTTGATGTGGATCATGTTGCACTTAGACAACTTGAGGGATGTTAATCTAAGTGGGAGTTCTTAAATAATTTGATTAATTGAACTTCAATTATCATGAACATAGTCTAAATAATCTTTGCAATTGTATGTTGTAGATCAATGGCCCGCGCTGTAGTTCCACTGAATTTTAATGCGTTCCTAGAGAAAGCTAAGTTGAAAGATGATGGAAGCAACTATGCGGACTGGGTCCGTAATCTGAGGATCATCCTCATTGATGCACCGCTAGGTGTCGCACCCCCTCCCTCGTCTGTCGACGTTATAAACGCCTGGCAGACACGTGTTGATGACTACTCGATAGTTTAGTGTGCCATGATTTACGGCTTAGAACCGGGGCTCCACAGACGTTTTGAGCATCACGGAGCATATGAGAGGTTCCAAGAGCTGAAACTTGTATTTCAAGCTCATGCCCGGGTCGACAGATATGATGTCTCCGACAAGTTCTTTAGCTGTAAGATGGAGGAGAATAGTTCTGTCAGTGAGCATATACTCAAGATGTCTGGGTTGCATAACCGCTTGACTCAGTTGGGAGTTAATCTTCCAGATGATTCGGTTATTGACAGAATTCTCCAATCACTGCCACCAAGCTATAAGGGCTTTGTGATGAACTATAATATGCAAGGAATGGAAAAGTCTATTTCCGAGCTCTTCGCTATGGTCAAAGCTGCGGAGGTAGAAGTCAAGAAGGAGCATCAAGTGTTGATGGTAAAGAAGAGCACTAGTTTCAAGAAGGGCAAGGGAAAGAAGGGGAACTTCAAGAAGAACGGCAAATCAGTTGCTGCTCCCACGAAGAAACCCAAGTCTGTACCCAAACCTGAGACTGAGTGTTTCTACTGCAAGGGGACTGGTCACTGGAAGCGGAACTGCCCCAAGTACCTGGCACATAAGAAGGCTGGCAACATCAACAAAGGTATATTTGATATACATGTTATTGATGTGTACCTTACCAATGCTCGTAGTAGCACCTGGGTATTTGATACTGGTTCGGTTGCTCATATTTGTAACTCGAAACAGGAGCTACGGAATAAACGAAGATTGGCTAAGGACGAGGTGACGATGCGCGTCGGGAACGGTTCAAGAGTTGAAGTTATCGCCGTCGGCACGCTACCTCTACATCTACCCTCGGGATTAGTGATGAACCTAAATAATTGTTATTTGGTGCCTGCGTTGAGCATGAACATTATATCTGGATCTTGTTTATTGCCAGACGGTTATTCATTTAAATCAGAGAATAAAGGTTGTTCTATTTTGATGAATAATATCTTTTATGGTCATGCACCGCTTGTGAATGGTTTATTCTTGTTGAATCTCGATCGTGGTGATACACACATCCATAATATTGATGCCAAAAGACGCAAAATTGATAATGGTAGTACCACATATTTGTGGCACTGCCGCTTAGGTCATATTGGTGTAAAACGCATGAAGAAACTCCATACAGATGGACTTTTGGGATCACTTGATTATGAATCATTTGAGAGGTGCGAACCATGCCTCATGGGCAAGATGACTAAGACTCCGTTCTCCGGAACAATGGAGCAAGCAACAGACTTGTTGGAAATAATACATACCGATGTATGCGGTCCGATGAGTGTTGAGGCGCGCGGTGGATATCGTTATGTTCTCACGTTCACAGATGATTTGAGTAGATATGGTGTCTACTTGATGAAGCATAAATCTGAAACATTTGAAAAGTTCAAAGAATTTCAGAGTGAAGTAGAGAACCATCATAACAAGAAAATAAAGTTCTTACGATCTGATCGTGGAGGAGAATATTTGAGTTACGAGTTTGGCAATCACTTAAAACAATGTGGAATTGTTTCACAGCTCACGCCACCTGGAAAACCACATCGTAATGGTGTGTCCGAACGTCGTAATCGTACTCTATTAGATCTGGTGCGTTCTATGATGTCTCTTACCGATTTGCCACTATCATTTTTGGGGTTATGCATTAGAGACAGCTGCATTCACTTTAAACAGGGCACCGTCTAAATCCGTTGAGACGACACCGTATGAACTGTGGTTTGGTAAGAAACCTAAGCTGTCGTTTCTGAAAGTTTGGGGATGCGATGCTTATGTCAAAAGGCTTCAGCCAGATAAGCTCGAACCCAAAGCGGATAAGTGCGTCTTCATAGGATGCCCAAAGGAGACCGTTAGGTACACCTTCTACCACAGATCCAATGGCAAAGTATTCGTTGCGAAGAATGGATCCTTTCTAGATAAGGAGTTTCTCTCGAAAGAAGTGAGTGGGAGGAAAGTAGAACTTGATGAGGTAATTGTACCTCCTCTGGATAGTAGTACGCCACAGAAAGAAATTTCTGTGACACCAACACAGACCAGAGAAGAAGTTGATGATGATGATCATGAGGCTTCGGATCAAGTTGCTACAGAACTTCGAAGGTCAACCAGGACACGTTCCGTACCAGAGTGGTACGGAAATCCAGTCTTGGAGGTTATGTTGTTAGACAACGGTGAACCTTCGAACTATGAAGAAGCGATGGCAGGCCCGGATTCCGACAAATGGCTTGAGGCCATGAAATCCGAGATTGGATCCATGTATGAGAACAAAGTGTGGACTTTGGTAGACTTGCCCGATGAACGGCGAGCTATTAAAAATAAATGGATCTTTAAGAAGAAGACGGACGCTGATGGTAATGTCACCGTCTATAAAGCACGACTTGTTGCTAAAGGTTATCGACAAGTTCAAGGAGTTGACTACGATGAGACTTTCTCACCCGTAGCGATGCTAAAGTCTGTCAGAATTATGTTAGCAATTGCTGCGTTTTATGATTATGAAATCTGGCAAATGGACGTCAAAACGGCATTCCTGAATGGATTCCTTAAGGAAGAATTGTATATGATGCAACCGGAAGGTTTTGTCGATCCTAAAGGTGCTAACAAAGTATGCAAGCTCCAGCGATCCATCTATGGACTGGTGCAAGCATCTCGGAGCTGGAATACTTGCTTTGATGAAGTGATCAAAGCGTTTGGGTTTATACAAACTTATGGAGAAGCTTGTATTTACAACAAAGTGAGTGGGAGCTCTATAACATTTCTAATAAGTATATGTGATTGGAAATGATGTAGAATTTCTGGAAATCATAAAGAATTAATTGAAAGGAGTTTTTCAATAAAAACCTGTTTTTTGAGTTATCCACGGTTTGGGCATCGAGATCTATAGAGATAGATCAAGACACCTGATAAAAGATTTTCACACACCTTGATGAGATTTTGAAGAAGTTCAAAATGGATCAAGTCAAAAGAAATAAGTTCCTGGCTGGTGTGAAGTGGAGTAAGACTTGAAGATCTAGGTAAAGGTTGTTTACATGTTAGGCATCAAAATCTATAGAGATAGATTGAGACGCCTCATATAACTTTCACAAAACATATACCTTGACAAGATTTTGAAAAAGTTCAAATTGGATCAGTCAAAGAAGGAGTTCTTGACTGTGGTGAAAGGTGTGAAATTGAGTAAGACTCAAATCTCGACCACGGCAAAATAAATAGAATGGATGAAGGTTATCCCCTATGCCTCGGCCATAGGTTCTATAAAGTATGCCAAGCTGTGTGCCTTGCCATGCGTCTGGCAAAAGAGGTACCAAAGTGATCCAGGAGTAGATCACTGGACAGCGGTCAAATTATCCTTAAGATGACTAAGGAAGAATTTCTCGGGAATAGAGATGATAAAGAGTTCGTCGTAAGGGGTTACGTCGATGCAAGCTTTAAACACTGATCCGAAAGACTATGAGTCTCAGACCGGATAAGTATAGTGGGGAAATCTTTTGGAGTAGCTCCAAACAGAGTGTGGTAGCAGCATCTACATATAACATAGATATTTGCCAAGAACACACGATTCTGAATATTGCAGACCCGTTGACTAAAACCTCTCTCACAAGCAAAACATGATCAGCTTTAGAACTGATTAAGTGTTAATTACATGGAGATGTAATCTAGATTATTGACTCTAGTGCAAGTGGGAGACTGGTGGAAATATGCCCTAGAGTCAATAATAAATTAGTTATTATCATATTTCCCCGTTCATGATAATAGTTTATTATTCATGCTAGAATTGTATTGACCGGAAACTAAATACATGTGTGAATAGATAAACAAATACTATGTCCCTAGTATGCCTCTACTAGACTAGCTCGTTGATCAAAAGATGGTCAAGGTTTCCTGACCATGGACATGAGTTGTCATTTGATAACGGGATCACATCATTAGGAGAATGATGTGATGGACATGACCCAACCGTTAGCATAGCAAATGATCGTTCAGTTTATTGCTATTGCTTTCACTATGTCAAATACACGTTCCTCTGACCATGAGATCATGCAACTCCCGGATACCGTAGGAATACTTTGGGTGTATCAAACGTCACAACGTAACTGGGTGATTATAAAGGTGCACTACAGGTATCTTCGAAAGTGTTTGTTGAGTTGGCATGGATCAAAATTGGGATTTGTCACTCCGACTATCGGAGAGGTATCTCTGGGCCCTCTCGGTAATACAGCATCACAGAAGCCTTGCAAGCACCGTGACTAAAGAGTTAGTTGCAAGATGATGTATTACGGAACGAGTAAAGAGACTTGCCGGTAACGAGATTGAACTAGGTATTGGATACCGACGATCGAATCTCGGGCAAGTAACATACCGCCGGACAAAGGGAACAACGTATGTTGACATATGAGGTTCACCGATAAAGATCTTCGTGGAATGTGTAGGAACCAATATGAGCATCCAGGTCCCGCTGTTGGTTATTGACCGGAGAGTCGTCTCGGTCATGCCTACATCATTCCCGAACCCGTAGGGTCCGCACACTTAAGGTTCGATGACGATATAGTATTATATGAGTTATGTGATTTGTGACCGAATGTTGTTCGGAGTCCCGGATGAGATCACGGACATGACGAGGAGTCTCGAAATGGTCGAGAGGTAAAGATTCATATATTGGAAGGCGATATTCGGACATCGGAAAGGTTCCGAGTGATTCGGGTATTTTTCGGAGTACCGGGGAGTTACGGGAATACCGGGAGAAGTAATGGGCCTTATTGGGCCATACGGGAAAAAGAGAGGCAGGCCACGTGAGGAGGCGCGCGCCCCCCTTGCCCAAACCGAATTGCCCCCACTTTCCTTTCTCTCTCCCTCTCCTCCCTTCCTTCCCCCTTCCAAGAGGGAATCCTACTAGGACTTGGAGTCCTAGTAGGACTCCTCTCTCTCCCTTGGCGCACCCCTAGGGGGCCAGCCAGCCTCCCTCCTTTATATACGGAGGAGGGGGGCGCCTCTAGTACAGAAGAACAATTGTTTCAGCCGTGTGCGGCGCCCCCCTCCACAGTTTTACACCCCGGTCATATTTTCGGAGAGCTTAGGCGAAGCCCTGCCGGAATCACTTCACCGTCACCGTCGCCACGCCGTCGTGCTGACGGAACTCATCTACTACCTCGACGTCTTGCTGGATCAAGAAGGCAAGGAACGTCACCGAGCTGCACCCAACATCCTTCAGCAATGCACTCATTCCATGGAGGGTTGAATGCGAACAGCACCGCATATTTTTCTTGAACATTTTCATAATTGAACCATTTTCTCGCCCATTTGCGTTTTATATTCTGCAGCCTTGTATTTCTTTCAGTCAGTGTTCCACCTTCTGGAGGCATCTTGTATGGTCCAGGGTTAGACATCTCATCGGTGGTATTAGGTTCACGACGACGACCACCTTTCCTTGGCCGGTCTTCAAAACCGATGCCTGGATCTTCAGAGACAGCCACATCTTCTTCAGCCGGCAGTGCAACCTCTTCAGGAACTTTTTCAGAAATCACTGGAGGTTCTTCCTCAACCTTTTTCTTCGGCGCCTTAGGTGGCTTTGAAGATTTTGCAGAGCCCCTCATTCTTTTCTTGCCTTGGCCTTTATCTGGTGAGATCTGAGGCAGTTGCTCTTCTTGATCTTTATCAGATACCGTGTGCTCTCCCGAACTAGAAGCCATATCACCTGTGAATAAAATTAGGTACGAGGGAAAATAGACAGGGTTATGAGTATGCACAGAAGGATTTTTATCGAAGAAAAACAACTTTTTCAGAAAGATTTGACCAGAGATTTGAGATGTATCACAATCGATAATTTCATCGATAGAATTCATGCTAGGAAGTTTCGAGAAATTCACTAGAGCAAGATCTAACTAATCTTCGTTGAGGATACACATATGAATCTAGATCTGAGCAGACTAAGTGTGAGGAATATCTACAAACCGCACTCAGTAAATCTTAGAGAGCCCTAAAGATCTACTGTGGCAGTTAAAAATGAAAGAGAAATCACACCGGACGAACTAGCCCTAAGAACAGGGAGTTGAGTAGGCTAGTTTGGATCTCCGTACCCTAACTCAGTGACGGAGATCGACTACAGCGACGCGGCGAAGGAGGTTACCGAGTCGACAAGGACCAAATGTGGCGAGGTTCCTGATGGTGTCCTGGACTAGGGGGTACTGACCACGTCGTCTCCCGACCAGGTGGGTCGGGCCGAGGACCCCCATGGCGGTTCACTAATGGGCCACTTCGAGCAGCCCATGCCGCATACAAGGAGGTTTCCACAAGACTTGGCGTACAAGACGAGGACTCCTGTTATCCTAGGCCTCCGGTGCATTATATAAACCGAGGCTAGGCTAGTCAATAGATGACATTACAATTCATAATCATTAGAACAATCTTGTGGTAGATACATGTACTCTGTACTATCCCCCCATACGAATACAATCAAAAGCAGGACGTAGGGTATTATCTCTTCAAGAGAGCCCGAACCTGGGTAAAATCCTGTGTCCACGTTACCATCGCTCCAAGACGCATAGCATAGGAACCCTACAACGAGATATGCCGGATTTGATACCGACATTGGTGCTTTCATTGAGAGCCTGCTGGGTAGTCGCCACGGTGCGATGGGAATTCAGCTCGGCTCCGCCGCGATCTACGCGTCGAAACCGAGCTACATCGTCAACATCGGCATCTTCGTCGCCGGCTCGACTGGTCACCTCGCCTAGGCCGAGGACTACGCTTCTCTTCGGATCATCAAGATCGGACGGATGTCTTCATCATCATCAATTCCGATCTTATCCGGGATCATGGAAAAATCGTCTATAGAGCTCGGGGGCTCAACGTCAACATTGCCCTCGCGCGATCGTGCAGTTTTTCTAGACAGCGGATTCGTGTTCGCCGTCCCCGCCTCCTCGAGCATCGCTTTGACGGTTGCTTCAGTGAAATTGTGCGGAATTGAGTCTATAATGACCCTGTAAACTTTCGTCGCGTTCCGATGGAGGAATCTCCGGTGATCTCCGATATACCGGAGCCCTGTCGAATCTGGATGGGAATCTGGACGAGTTTGGGGCGAGGAGTCCAGCAGGTAGCTCGGACATGCTTTTGAAGATCCAACCGTTCATCGGCTGCGGAATTCCTGTATCGACCACCCCTCAAACTTTCAGGTCGATCCGACCGTCTGAACTCCGGGACGAGTCTGAGGAGTGCACCAATTTTCGGATCTATTTTCTGCGCAAAAACAAATCCGACCCGAGTTCATATTTTTTCATGAACGGGATATTGGACATCCTTTTTGAAGGAAATTCTTATCTAGGGTATTGTGTGTTGTTCTCAAACACGTGCCCACAAATTTTGAGTCTTTTCCGAGGTGATCTTCATCGTCGCACCGATGTCAAACCGGCCTGACCATGTTGCTCCACGGCTGCCGACCTGCGCCAGCATCGACTGTGCCGTCGCTCCATCGAGCCGACCACAATCACATCGGATCATCACCTCGGCGAGCCGACCTAGAGTTTGGCATCGTGAAAGACAAATAATTGTTAAGATATGATCGTCACCCCACGGATTGCACGGGTCGAGCGCACCAGCATTGTCGCGCGGTGACTTCTCACGCCGGCATTGACCACGTCACAAGTTCCGACCTGCGTCAGCATCGCCGTGCCGTTGCTTCTTCAAGCCGATGACCACCACGCCGACTTGCTTCGACACCTCGGCTGGATGGGGGCTGCAACGTCACTTTACCGACCTGCTCCAACATCTCAGCTAGACTGGGGGCTTCGTCATCTCTTCATCAACCTACTCCGGGGACTTTGGCGTCACCAGCCAATCAGCTTTGTCACCTCGACTGGACCAGGGGCTCAGACTCGCCACATCGACCGTGCTGCGTTTCTGCTTCATCAAGCCGAACTCTTCGCTCAGGCACCTCGGGACCGGCTTGGGGGCTGGGATCTCGACCCGCCACAAGCTCGGACCGCGTCATCAACACCGAGCATATTAACCAGCTAAGTCGCTTTCATGCTCAACTTTTTTCAATTTTTAATTTTTGTTCGGCTCGACCGAGCTTTATATTTGTGTTCGGTTCTATCGTGCTCAAAAACGTTGTTTGTTAAAAACACTTCTTTTTCCCATGTGAACTGGGGCTCTTAAAATTTATATGAGCCGTTTTATAATAAATTGTGTTTTCTTCTAAGTCGTTGCAAAGTCTTTTTCTACCACTCCTTTCTCAACTCGAGTGTGTGGTCAATATCCGGATAGCCTGGTTTCTCTCTAAAGCCGCTCAAGTTTAGTTCGCTAGACTGGCCTGAGAAGCTGAAAGCACATTTGCTCCCTTGGTGGTTTTGGTAATTTATAACAACATATAAGTCATTGAACTAATGTTTTCACTAAGTATATTTCAGGAAAAGTTCAATGATAGGGATGGAAAAAGGATTGTGGAGATTGTGAAATACCCCAAGATGCAAGGAAATAGGTTGGCAAAGCTTCAAGCAAGAGGACTCTACATTTTACATTTGTGAGAAATCACTTTGAGTCCATAGGAAAGCCAATACTATTAAAAGGGGGTAAGGTTTTGTTGGTGAACAAAATGCTCATACGTGCACAAGTGATAATCACCAAAAACACCCACAAGCTCTTCCACAAAGTCTGTCCATAGCCAAATATTCAAAATCGGTGCAACAAACACTTCCCACTCGGTGCCACCGATTCCCAAACTCAGACAGACTCAGCCAAACCCTAGCCACTTCGGTGCAACCGATTCCATTCCGGTGCCACCGAGTTTAGGTTGCCAACTTTCTGTTACGCAAATTCACAATATCGGTACCACCGAGATTGTTGGATCGGCGTCACCGAGAATGTCAATCTGACCGTTGGTCACCTTATCGGTGCAACCGAGTTTCCTATATCGGTCTCACCGAGATTCAAAAGTTGCCACCTTTTGGTCACTTCGGTACCACCGAGATTAACACATCGGTGTCACCGAGTTGGTCATTTTGTGTGTAACGGTTGGATTTTTGGGGATGCCTATATATACCCCTCCACCACCACCTATTCGAGAGAGAAGCACTCAGAACTATTCCATACTTGCCCCATCCAGTTTTCTGAGAGAGAACCACCTATTCTTGTGTTGAAGTCAAGATCTTCCACTCCAACCATATGGATCTTGATTTCAACCTCCCCAAGTTGCTTTCCACCAATCCCATCTCTTCCACCAAGCCAAATCTGTGAGAGAGTGATTGTGTGTTGAGGAGTCTATCATCTTGAAGCACAAGAGCAAGGAGTTCATCATCATTACCGAGCCTATTACCTTTTGGAGGGTGGTGCCTCCTAGATTGGTTAGGTGTCGCTTGGGAGCCTCCTACTTCGTGTTGTGGAGTGAACCAAGAAGTTTGTAAGGGCAAGTAGATCGCCTACTTCGTGAAGATCTACCCATAGTGAGGCTAGTCCTTCGTGGACGGAAGCCGTTATGGAATAGTCAAGGTTGCTACTTCGTGGACCCTTATGGGTGGAGCCCTCCATGGACTCTCGCGACCGTTACCCTCCGTGGGTTGAAGACTCCATAAACGTGGATGTACGATAGCACCACCTATCGGAACCACGGGAAAAATCATCGTGTCTACAATTGCGTTTGATCCTCCTACCCTATCCTTTCTATACATGCTTGTTGTTACTTTCCGCTTCTATACTCTTAGACTTGCATGTGTAGGGTGTACTTGACTTGCCATAAAATGCTAAAAACTGCCAACTCTAAAATTTTGGAAAAGGCAAAACTTTTATTTGGTCAAGTAGTCTAATCACCCCCCATCTAGACATACTTTCGGTCCTACAAGTGGTATCAGAGCTTTGGTCTCCATTGCATTGGTCTCACAACCTAGGAGAGTATGGCGTCTAGTGAGGATAATTATCACCGTAGAGGTCCGTACTTTGATGGCACTAATTTTGCTAGTTGGAAGCACAAAATGAAAATGCATATTCTTGGTCATAACCCCGCCGTTTGGGCTGTTGTTCGTGTTGGCTTGAAAGGTGAATTCTTTGGTGATGGAAAGGAACCGGATCGTGAAGCGACCGCGGAAGAATTGAAGATGTTGCAATACAACGCTCAAGCATGCGACATTCTATTCAACTGCCTATGCCCAGAAGAATTCAACAAAATCAGCCGTCTTGAGAATGCAAAAGAGATTTGGGATACTTTGGTTGATATGCACGAAGGAACCGAGTCCGTGAGAGAATCCAAGTTGGATGTTCTTCAAGGTCAGCTTGACAAGTTCAAGATGAAGGATGGTGAAGGAGTCGCGGAGATGTACTCTAGGCTAGCTCTCATCACCAATGAGATTGCCGGCTGAGGAAGCGAAGAAATGACCGACAAATTCATCATCAAGAAGATACTTAGAGCTTTGGATGAGAGATACGACACCGTGTGCACATTGATCCAAATGATGCCCAACTACAAAGATCTCAAGCCTACGGAAGTCATTGGAAGGATTGTTGCTCATGAGATGACACTCAAAGACAAGGAAGAGCTTCATCACAAGTCTAGCAGTGCTTACAAAGCCACAAGTGATGCTCCCGCAACTTCAAGCAACAACCTTGTCACCAATGAAGAGATAAGCATCATGGTCAAGAAATTCAACAAGTTCTACAAGAATAGAGGCAAAGAAAGAAGCTCCAACTCAAGATATGATGAGAAGCGTTCGTCAAGTCGTGATCGCAATTGCTGCAATTGTGGGAAGCCCGGACACTACTCCAATGAGTCCACGGCTCCCAACAAACGAAGAGAAGAGTCACCAAGAAGACGAAGCTCAAGGAATGAATCACCTCAAAGAGAGAGAAGGAGTAGAGATGATCGTTATGAACGAAGACACTCAAGGAGAAGTAGAGATTCGGAGAAGAAGGACAAGTACACCAAGAGCTATACAAGAAGGAAACATCAAGCTCATGTTGGTGAATGGGTTTCCGGCTCTGACTCCGACAACAACTCCGAGAGAAGCTATCACTCCGACTCCAACTATAGTCAAGATGATGGTGTTGCCGGAATTGCTCTAGTGACTACCAACTCCTATGATCTATTTGATTCACCAAATGAAGGGAGTGGAAGTTGCTTCATGGCTAAAGGCCCCAAGGTATCACACCCCGAGTATCGTGATTTCAATAGTGATGAAGATGACTTGCTTTGTGATGATGACTTGCTCTTTGATAAAACTAGTGATGTTAGTCAAAATGAACTTGATAATTCTCATGCTAGTCAAGATAAGTCAATTGATGACGATAAGATGAAAATAGAAGAACTAACTAAAGAACTAGACACTCTTAAGTTAGCTCATGAATCTACTCTTGAAGATCATAGAGAGCTTGTAAGAACTCATGAGAAGCTACGCTTCGAGAAGCTCAACTTGGAGCAAGAGCATGAGTTTCTTAAAGCTATCAATGACGATCTCCGAAAGAAGACTTCATCTTATCTAGCCAAACGACTACTCTTGTCTACATTCATGCCTCAAGTTAAAACTAAGCAAACTAGTAACAAAGGCAAGAAAGGTTCTTCATCTAGTAGCAACAATAAAAATGCTAAACCTAATGATGTTGCTCCTAGTAGTTATATTGATTCCACTAATGATGATTCTCTTAGTTAAGTTACACTTGAGCAAGAAAATGCTTTATTGAAAGGAATTATAGAGAAAGGTATCTACAAGAGTCTTGCCGGGTGTAAGCAATTTGAGGAAATTGTACGCAAGCACGGAGGATACCGAAAGAACCGTGGTGTTGGCTAATTCAACGCAAATGGAGTTGAATGGGAAGAAGGTCAATATCCCGAGCCAAAGTTTGTTCCTCAAAAGGAGAAGTATGAAAATACTCTTCCCAAGAGAACAAGCACTCAAGATGACCTGCCAACACAAGACCACAAGCTCAAGGGCAAGAACAAGCTTAAAGAGGACATTGACTCATATGAAGATGAATCCCTAGCTATGGTGGAGTGGGTTCCCAAGGCTACGTCAAGCTCAACTTCAACAAAGGCTACTACAACACCAAGGATCCCCATCAACTTGATGTGGGTCCCCAAGAAGAAGAACTAGTAAGTTCTTGAGGGGTGACTGTTGGGGAACGTCGCATGGGAAACAAAAAATTTCCTACGCACACGCAAGATCTATCCATGGTGATGAGCATCTACGAGAGGGAGAGTGAATCTACATACCCTTGTAGATCGCTAAGCGGAAGCGTTAATAAACGCGGTTGATGTAGTCGAACGTCTTCGCGATCCCAATCGCAAGTCGTCCCTCGATCCAAACACGATCTAGCGCCGAACGGACGGCACCTCCGCGTTCAACACACGTACGGCTTGATGACGCCTTCACCTCCTCGATCCAGCGAGCGATGGTGAAGTAGTAGATGAGTTCCGACAGCACGACGGCGTGGTGATGGTGGTGAGGAACAATCTCTGCAGGGCTTCGCCAAGCACTACGGGGATTATGACGGGAGGAACTAGAGGGTTAGGGTTGCCGGCACACGGCTTGGGAAATCTTGATGTATCTCGTGTGCTAGCCCTGCCCCTCTATTTATATGTTGAGCCCTGGGGTCTAAACTTGGAGTAAAAGCCTCCACAAGGTCGGTTTTGCCCGCACAAGGTCGGTTTGGCCCACACGGAGAGAGTCCAACTCGGATTCCAGCAGTATCGCGTACAAGCGGTAGTACCGCTCACGAGCGGTAGTACCGCTTCACAGCGGTAGTACCGCTTACGCGGTAGTACTGCCTTACCAGCGGTAGTACCGCTTAAGGCAGCAGCAAAACTTCCTTTTGCACTTTCCAATACCTCGTGGGCTTTACCCCTTTGGCCCATATAAAGTGTTGCTGCACCCGAACACTTCGGTAAACATCCGGAACCCCTACCGGTGAATTCCGGAACCCTTCCGGAGATCAAAACACTATTATCACATATATCGATTTTTACCTCCGGACTCTTCCGGAGATCCTCGTCATGTCCGGGATCTTATCCGGGACTCCGAACAACCTTCGATCACCAACACAATAACTCAACTATACTAATCGTTACCAAACGTTAAGTGTGTAGACCCTGCGGGTTCGAGAACTATGTAGACATGACCGAGACACCTCTACGGTCAATAACCAATAGCGGGACCTGGATGCCCATATTGGTTCCTACATATTCTACGAAGTGTTGGAAATATGCCCTAGAGGCAATAATAAATTGGTTATTATTATATTTCCTTGTTCATGATAATCGTTTATTATCCATGCTATAATTGTATTGATTGGAAACTCAAATACATGTGTGGGTACATAGACAACACTGTGTCCCTAGTAAGCCTCTAGTTGACTAGCTTGTTGATCAAAGATGGTTAAGGTTTCCTAGCCATGGACATGAGATGTCATTTGATAACGGGATCACATCATTAGGAGAATGATGTGATGGACAAGACCCAAACTGTAAATGTAGCATTTGATCGTGTCAGTTTATTGCTATTGTTTTCTGCATGTCAAGTATCTGTTCCTTTGACCATGAGATCATGCAACTCACTGACACCGGAGGAATACCTTGTGTGTATCAAACGTCGCAACGTAACTGGGTGACTATAAAGGTGCTCTACAGGTATCTCCGAGGGTGTCTGTTGGGTTGGCATGGATCAAGACTGGGATTTGTTACTCCGTATGACGGAGAGGTATCTCAGGGCCCACTCGGTAATACAACATCACAATGAGCCTTGCAAGCAATGTGACTAAAGTGTTAGCCACGAGATCTTGTATTACGGAACGAGTAAAGAGACTTGCCGGTAACGAGATTGAACTAGGTATAGTGATATCGACGATCGAATCTCGGGCAAGTAACATACCGAAGAACAAAGGGAACAGCATACGGGATTAACTAAATCCTTGACATAGAGGTTCGACCGATAAAGATCTTCGTAGAATATGTAGGAGCCAATATGGGCATCCAGGTCCCGCTATTATTGGTTATTGATCGTAGAGGTGTCTCGGTCATGTCTACATAGTTCTCGAACCCGCAGGGTCTACACACTTAACGTTTGGTGACGATTAGTATAGTTGAGTTATTATGTTGGTGACCGAAGGTTGTTCGAAGTCCCGGATAAGATCCCGGACATGACGAGGATCTCCGGAAGAGTCCGGAGGTAAAGATTGATATATGTGATAATAGTGTTTTGATCTCCGGAAGAGTTCCGAAGTTCACCGGAAGGGGTTCCGGATGTTTACCGAAGTGTTCGGGTGCAGCAACACTTTATATGAGCCAAAGGGATAAAGCCCACAAGGTATTGGAAAGTGCAAAAGTAGTTTTGCTGCCGCGTAAGCGGTACTACCGCTTGGTGAAGCGGTACTACCGCCGGAGCGGTACTACCGCTTGTGTGAAGCGGTACTACCGCCCAAGCGGTACTACCGCTTGTGTGAAGCGGTACTACCGCTTGTGCGCGGCTGTGCACGATTCGGCAGGGTCCGAATTGGACTCTTTTCCTGCGGGCCAAACCGACCTTGTGCGGGCAAAACCGACCCGGAGGAGGCTTTTACTCCAAGTTTAGACCCCAAGGCTCAACATATAAATAGAGGGGCAGGGCTAGCACACGGGACACATCAGGATTTCCCAAGCCGTGTGCCGGCAACCCTAGCCCTCTAGTTCCTCCGTCATAATCTCCGTAGTGCTTGGCGAAGCCCTGCAGAGATTGTTCCTCACCACCATCACCACGCCGTCGTGCTGCTGGAACTCAACCACTACTTCACCATCGCTCGCTGGATCGAGGAGGTGAAGGCGTCATCAAGCCGTACGTGTGTTGAACGCGGAGGTGCCGTCCGTTCGGCACTAGATCGGAAGGATCGTGATTGGATCGCGGGACGCTCGGCGATTTGGATCGCGAAGACGTTCGACTACATCAACCGCGTTTATTAACGCTTCCGCTTAGCGATCTACAAGGGTATGTAGATCCACTCTCCCTCTCGTAGATGCTCATCACCATGGATAGATCTTATGTGTGCGTAGGAAAATTTTTGTTTCCCATGCAACGTTCCCCAACAGTGGTATCAGAGCTAGGTCTATGCGTAGATGAGATCTCGAGTAGAACACAAACGAGTTGTGGGCGTGGATGTATACATATTGCTTGCCGTTACTAGTTGATACTTGATTCCGCGGTATTGTGAGATGAAGCGGCCCGGACCGACATTACGCGTACGCTTACGCGAGACTGGTTTCACCGCTGCGTGCACTTGTTGCATAAAGGTGACTGGCGGGTGTCTGTCTCTCTCACTTTAGTTGAATCGGTTCAATGAAGAGGGTTCTTTTAGAAGATCAAAAAGCAATCACTACACCACGTTGTGGTTTTGCGTAGGTAAGAATCGTTCTTGCTAGATACCCGTAGCAGCCACGTAAAATTTGCAACAACAATTAGAGGACGTCTAACTTGTTTTTGCAGGGTATGTTGTGATGTGATATGGCCAATTACATGATGAGATATATGTGATGTATGAGATGATCATGTGATGTATAGAATATCACGACTTGCATGTCGATGAGTACGGCAACTGGCAGGAGCCATAGAGTTGTCTTTAATTATTGTATGACCTGCGTGTCAATCATTAAGCGCTATGTAATGCTTTACTTTATCGCTAAACGTTAGCTATAGTCGTGGAAGCAACAGTCGGCGCGACAACCTTATGGCGACACGTTGATGGAGATCAAGATGATGGAGATCATGGTGTCATGCTGGTGACGATGGAGATCATGCCGGTGCTTTGGAGATGGAGATCAAAAGCACAAGTTCATGGCCATATCATGTCACTTATGATTTGCATGTGATGTTAATCCTTTTATGCATCTTATTTTGCTTAGGACGACGGTAGCATTATAAGGTGATCCCTCACTTAAATTTCAAGATAAATTGTGTTCTCCCCAAGTGTGCACCGTTGCGAAAGTTCGTCGTTTCGAGACACGCCGTGATGATCGGGTGTGATAGACTCTACGTTCGCATACAACGGGTGTAAGCCATGTTACACGTGCGGAACACTCGGGTTAAACTTGACGAGCCTAGCATGTACAGACATGGCCTCGGAACACAAGAGACCGAAAGGTCGAACATGAGTCATATAGTAGATATGATCAACATGAAGATGTTCACCATTGAAATCACCTCAACTCACGTGATGATCGGACTTGAGTTGGTGGATTTGGATCATGTTACACTCGAATGATCGGAGGGATGTCAATTTGAGTGGGAGTTTTTTTAAAAATATGATTAACTAAACTCATTATCTAAGAACAATAGTCTAAGTTGTCTTTGCAATATTTATGTTGTAGATCATGGCTCGCGCAGTAGCACCCCTGAATTTTAATGCGTTCCTAGAGAAAGCTAAGTTGAAAGATGATGGAAGTAACTTTGTGGACTGGGCCCGTAATCTAAGGATTATCCTTACGGCTTCCCAGAAGGCTTATGTCCTTGATGCACCGCTTGGTGATCCACCCGCTCCAGTTGAGTCTCTAGACGTTGTGAACGCCTGGCAGGCTCGTTCTGATGATTACTCAATAGTTCAATGTGCAATGTTGTATGGCTTAGAACCGGGACTTCAAAGACGTTTTGAACGTCATGGAGCATATGAGATGTTCCAGGAGTTGAAGTTTATCTTTCAGAAGAATCCCCGGATCGAGAGATATGAGATCTCCGATAAGTTCTATGCTTGCAAGATGGAGGAGAACGGGTCTATCAGTGATCACGTGCTCAGAATGTCTGGGTACTCCACCCGTCTGGCTGAGTTAGGGATGCCCCTTCCGCCAGAGGCTATCACTGACAGAGTTCTTCAATCATTGCCACCTAGCTACAAGAGCTTCGTGTTGAACTATAACATGCACGGGATGAACAAGTCAGTCGCCGAGCTGTTTGCGATGCTGAAAGCCGCTGAGTCTGAAATTCAGAAGGAGCATCAAGTGTTGATGGTCAATAAAACCACTAGTTTCAAGAAAAATGGCAAGGGTAAGAAGGGTAACTCCAAGCAGAGTGGCAAAGCAGTTGCTCCTCTCGTGAAGAAACCCAAGGCTGGACCCAAACCAGAAACTGTGTGTTTTCATTGCAAGGGAACTGGACACTGGAAGCGGAATTGCCCCAAGTATTTGGCTGACAAGAAGGCGGCCAACAACAAACAAGGTATATATGATATACATGTTATTGATGTGTACCTTACCAACTCTCGTTGTAGTGCCTGGGTATTTGATACCGGTGCGGTTGCTCATGTTTGCAACTCAAAACAGGAACTGCGGAATAGACGGAGGCTGGCAAAGGACGAAGTGACGATGCGCGTGGGAAATGGTTCCAAGGTTGATGTGATCGCCGTCGGCACGCTCGCTCTTCGATTACCGTCGGGATTAGTGATGAACCTAAATAAGTGTTATTTGGTGCCTGCGTTAAGCATGAACATTATATCTGGATCTTGTTTATTGCGAGACGGTTACTCATTTAAATCAGAGAATAATGGTTGTTCTATTTATATGAGTAATATCTTTTATGGTCATGCACCCAATGTGAGGGGTTTATTCTTATTGAATCTCGATAGTAATGATACACATGTTCATAACATTGATGCCAAAAGATGTAGAATTGATAATGATAATACCACTTTCTTGTGGCACTGCCGTTTAGGTCATATTGGCGTAAAACGCATGAAGAAGCTCCATGCTGATGGACTTTTGGAGTCACTTGATTTTGAATCACTTGACACATGTGAGCCATGCCTCATGGGCAAGATGACTAAAACGCCGTTCTCTGGAACAATGGAACGGGCAAGTGACTTATTGGAAATCATACATACTGATGTGTGCGGTCCGATGAGTATTGAGGAGCGCGGTGGTTATCGTTACTTTCTCACCTTCACTGATGACTTAAGTAGATATGGGTATATTTACTTGATGAAACACAAGTCTGAAACATTTGAAAAGTTCAAACAATTTCAGAGTGAAGTTGAGAATCATCGTAACAAGAAGATTAAATTCCTACGATCTGATCGAGGAGGAGAATATCTGAGTTATGAGTTTGGCAGTCACTTAAGACAGTGTGGAATTGTTTCACAATTAACACCGCCTGGAACACCACAGCGTAATGGTGTGTCCGAACGTCGTAATCGAACCTTATTGGATATGGTGCGATCTATGATGTCTCTTGCCGATTTGCCACTATCGTTTTGGGGTTATGCATTAGAGACAGCTGCATTCACTTTAAATAGGGCACCATCGAAATCCGTTGAGACGACGCCATATGAACTTTGGTTTGACAAGAAGCCAAAGCTGTCGTTTCTTAAAGTTTGGGGATGTGATGCTTATGTCAAAAAGCTTCAGCCTGAAAAGCTGGAACCCAAAGCGGAGAAATGCGTCTTCATAGGATACCCAAAAGAGACAGTTGGGTATACCTTCTACCTCAGATCCGAAGGCAAAGTGTTTGTCGCTAAAAACGGAACATTTCTTGAGAAGGAGTTTCTCTCGAAAGAATTGAGTGGGAGGAAGATAGAACTTGATGAGGTTGTTGAACCTTTACTTCAACCTGAGAGTAGCGCAGCGCAGAAAGTTGTTTCTGTGGAGCCTACATTAGCTGAAGAGGAAGTTAATGATGATGATCATGAAGCTTTGGATCAAGTTGCTATCGAACCTCGTAGGTCGACAAGGATGCGTACTGCTCCCGAGTGGTACGGCAACCCTGTCTTAGAGGTCATGTTGTTGGACAACGATGAACCTACGAGCTATGGAGAAGCGATGATGGGCCCGGATTCCGAGAAGTGGTTAGAGGCCATGAAATCCGAGATGGGATCCATGTATGAAAACAAAGTATGGACTTTGGAAGTATTACCTGAAGGGCGTAAGGCCATTCAGAACAAATGGATCTTTAAGAGGAAGACGGACGCGGACGGTAATGTCACCGTCTATAAAGCTCGACTTGTGGCAAAGGGTTTTTCACAAGTTCAAGGAGTTGACTACGATGAGACCTTCTCACCCGTAGCGATGCTTAAGTCCGTCAGAATCATGTTAGCAATAGCTGCCTTTTTCGATTATGAAATTTGGCAGATGGATGTCAAAACAGCGTTCCTTAACGGTTTCCTTAAGGAAGAGTTGTATATGATGCAACCAGAAGGTTTTGTCGATCCAGAGAATGCTGACAAAGTTTGCAAACTCCAGCGATCCATTTATGGACTGGTGCAAGCATCTCGGAGTTGGAATCTTCGTTTTGATGAGGTGATCAAAGCGTTCGAGTTTATACAAGTTTACGGAGAAGCTTGTATTTACAAGAAAGTGAGTGGGAGCTCTATAGCGTTTCTAATATTATATGTGGATGACATATTGCTGATTGGAAACAATATAGAAATGCTGGAAAGCGTAAAGGAATATTTGAACAAGAGTTTTTCAATGAAGGACCTAGGAGAAGCTGCTTTCATATTAGGCATCAAGATCTATAGAGATAGATCGAGACGCTTAATAGGACTTTCACAAAGCACATACCTTGATAAGATTTTGAAGAAGTTCAAAATGGATCAGTCCAAGAAGGGGTTCTTGCCTGTTTTGCAAGGTGTGAAGTTGAGTAAGACTCAATGCCCAGTGACTGCAGAAGATAGAGAAAAGATGAGTGTCATCCCCTATGCTTCGGCCATAGGCTCTATCATGTATGCAATGCTGTGCACAAGACCCGATGTCAGCCTTGCCATAAGTATGGTCGGAAGGTTTCAAAGTGATCCAGGAATGGAACACTGGACGGCGGTCAAGAATATCCTGAAGTACCTGAAAAGGACTAAGGACATGTTTCTCGTTTATGGAGGTGATCAAGAGCTCGTCGTAAAGGGTTACGTCGATGCAAGCTTTGACACTGATCCGGATGACTCTAAGTCGCAAACCGGATACGTATTTATTCTTAATGGGGGTGCGGTTAGCTGGTGCAGTTCCAAGCAAAGCGTGGTAGCTGATTCTACATGCGAAGCGGAGTACATCGCAGCCTCGGAGGCGGCGAAGGAAGGTGTCTGGATGAAGGAGTTCATGACAGATCTTGGAGTAGTGCCTAGTGCACTTAACCCAATGACTCTGTTTTGTGATAATACTGGTGCCATTGCTCTAGCCAAGGAACCAAGATTTCACAAGAGGACCAGACACATAAAGCGACGTTTCAATTCCATCCGCGATTACATCAAGGAGGACGACATAAATATTTGCAAAGTACACACGGATCTAAATGTTGCAGATCCGATGACTAAACCTCTTCCAAGGGCTAAACATGAACAACACCAGAACTGCATGGGTGTTCGATTCATTACAATGTAAATCACATAGTGATGTGAACTAGATTATTGACTCTAGTGCAAGTGGGAGACTGTTGGAAATATGCCCTAGAGGCAATAATAAATTGGTTATTATTATATTTCCTTGTTCATGATAATCGTTTATTATCCATGCTATAATTGTATTGATTGGAAACTCAAATACATGTGTGGGTACATAGACAACACTGTGTCCCTAGTAAGCCTCTAGTTGACTAGCTTGTTGATCAAAGATGGTTAAGGTTTCCTAGCCATGGACATGAGATGTCATTTGATAACGGGATCACATCATTAGGAGAATGATGTGATGGACAAGACCCAAACTGTAAACGTAGCATTTGATCGTGTCAGTTTATTGCTATTGTTTTCTGCATGTCAAGTATCTGTTCCTTTGACCATGAGATCATGCAACTCACTGACACCGGAGGAATACCTTGTGTGTATCAAACGTCGCAACGTAACTGGGTGACTATAAAGGTGCTCTACAGGTATCTCCGAGGGTGTCTGTTGGGTTGGCATGGATCAAGACTGGGATTTGTTACTCCGTATGACGGAGAGGTATCTCAGGGCCCACTCGGTAATACAACATCACAATGAGCCTTGCAAGCAATGTGACTAAAGTGTTAGCCACGAGATCCTGTATTACGGAACGAGTAAAGAGACTTGCCGGTAACGAGATTGAACTAGGTATAGTGATACCGACGATCGAATCTCGGGCAAGTAACATACCGAAGAACAAAGGGAACAGCATACGGGATTAACTGAATCCTTGACATAGAGGTTCGACCGATAAAGATCTTCGTAGAATATGTAGGAGCCAATATGGGCATCCAGGTCCCGCTATTGGTTATTGATCGTAGAGGTGTCTCGGTCATGTCTACATAGTTCTCGAACCCGCAGGGTCTACACACTTAACGTTTGGTGACGATTAGTATAGTTGAGTTATTATGTTGGTGACCGAAGGTTGTTCGGAGTCCCGGATAAGATCCCGGACATGACGAGGATCTCCGGAAGAGTCCGGAGGTAAAGATTGATATATGTGATAATAGTGTTTTGATCTCCGGAAGAGTTCCGAAGTTCACCGGAAGGGGTTCCGGATGTTTACCGAAGTGTTCGGGTGCAGCAACACTTTATATGAGCCAAAGGGATAAAGCCCACAAGGTATTGGAAAGTGCAAAAGTAGTTTTGCTGCCGCGTAAGCGGTACTACCGCTTGGTGAAGCGGTACTACCGCCGGAGCGGTACTACCGCTTGTGTGAAGCGGTACTACCGCCCAAGCGGTACTACCGCTTGTGTGAAGCGGTACTACCGCTTGTGCGCGGCTGTGCACGATTCGGCAGGGTCCGAATTGGACTCTTTTCCTGCGGGCCAAACCGACCTTGTGCGGGCAAAACCGACCCGGAGGAGGCTTTTACTCCAAGTTTAGACCCCAAGGCTCAACATATAAATAGAGGGGCAGGGCTAGCACACGGGACACATCAGGATTTCCCAAGCCGTGTGCCGGCAACCCTAGCCCTCTAGTTCCTCCGTCATAATCTCCGTAGTGCTTGGCGAAGCCCTGCAGAGATTGTTCCTCACCACCATCACCACGCCGTCGTGCTGCTGGAACTCAACCACTACTTCACCATCGCTCGCTGGATCGAGGAGGTGAAGGCGTCATCAAGCCGTACGTGTGTTGAACGCGGAGGTGCCGTCCGTTCGGCACTAGATCGGAAGGATCGTGATTGGATCGCGGGACGCTCGGCGATTTGGATCGCGAAGACGTTCGACTACATCAACCGCGTTTATTAACGCTTCCGCTTAGCGATCTACAAGGGTATGTAGATCCACTCTCCCTCTCGTAGATGCTCATCACCATGGATAGATCTTATGTGTGCGTAGGAAAATTTTTGTTTCCCATGCAACGTTCCCCAACACGAAGATCTATATCGGTCGAACCTCTATGTCAAGTATTCAGTTAATCCCGTATGCTGTTCCCTTTGTTCTTCGCTATGTTACTTGCCCGAGCTTCGATCGTCGGTATCTTTATACCTAGTTCAATCTCGTTATCGGCAAGTCTCTTTACTCGTTCCGTAATACAAGATCTCGTGGCTAACACTTTAGTCACATTGCTTGCAAGGCTCATTGTGATGTTGTATTACCGAGTGGGCCCTGAGATACCTCTCCGTCACACGGAGTAACAAATCCCAGTCTTGATCCATGCCAACCCAACAGACACCATCGGAGATACCTGTAGAGCATCTTTATAGTCACCCAGTTACGTTGCGACGTTTGATACACACAAGGTATTCCTCCGGTGTCAGTGGGTTGCATGATCTCATGGTCATAGGAACAGATACTTGACATGCAGAAAACAATAGCAATAAACTGACACGATCATATGCTACGTTTATAGTTTGGGTCTTGTCCATCACATCATTCTCCTAATGATGTGATCCCGTTATCAAATGACATCTCATGTCCATGGCTAGGAAACCTTCACCATCTTTTGATCAACGAGCCAGTTAACTAGAGGCTTACTAGGGACACAGTGTTGTCTATGTACCCACACATGTATTTGAGTTTCCAATCAATACAATTATAGCATGGATAATAAACGATTATCATGAACAAGGAAATATAATAATAACCAATTTATTATTGCCTCTAGGGCATATTTCCAACAGTCTCCCACTTGCACTAGAGTCAATAATCTAGTTCACATCACTATGTGATTTACATTGTAATGAATCGTACACCTATGCAGTTCTGGTGTTGTTCATGTTTAGCCCTTGGAAGAGGTTTAGTCATCGGATCTGCAACATTCAGATCCGTGTGTACTTTGCAAATATTTATGTCGTCCTCCTTGATGTAATCGCGGATGGAATTGAAACGTCGCTTTATGTGTCTGGTCCTCTTGTGAAATCTTAGTTCCTTGGCTAGAGCAATGGCACCAGTATTATCACAAAACAGAGTCATTGGGTTAAGCTCACTAGGCACTACTCCAAGATCTGTCATGAACTCCTTCATCCAGACACCTTCCTTCACCGCCTCTGAGGCAGCGATGTACTCCGCTTCGCATGTAGAATCAGCTACCACGCTTTGCTTGGAACTGCACCAGCTAACCGCACCCCCATTAAGAATAAATACATATCCGGTTTGCGACTTAGAGTCATCCGGATCAGTGTCAAAGCTTGCATCGACGTAACCCTTTACGACGAGCTCTTGATCACTTCCATAAACGAGAAACATGTCCTTAGTCCTTTTCAGGTACTTCAGGATATTCTTGACCGCCGTCCAGTGTTCCATTCCTGGATCACTTTGAAACCTTCCAACCATACTTATGGCAAGGCTGACATCGGGTCTTGTGCACAGCATTGCATACATGATAGAGCCTATGGCTGAAGCATAGGGGACGACATTCATCTTTTCTCTATCTTCTATAGTCACTGGGCATTGAGTCTTACTCAACTTCACACCTTGCAATACAGGCAAGAACCCCTTCTTGGACTGATCCATTTTGAACTTCTTCAAAACTTTGTCAAGGTATGTGCTTTGTGAAAGTCCTATTAAGCGTCTCGATCTATCTCTATAGATCTTGATGCCTAATATGAAAGCAGCTTCTCCTAGGTCCTTCATTGAAAAACTCTTGTTCAAATATTCCTTCACACTTTCCATCATTTCTATATTGTTTCCAATCAGTAATATGTCATCCACATATAATATTAGAAACGCTATAGAGCTCCCACTCACTTTCTTGTAAATACAAGCTTCTCCGTAAACTTGTATAAACCCGAACGCTTTGATCACCTCATCAAAGCGAAGATTCCAACTCCGAGATGCTTGCACCAGTCCATAAATGGATTGCTGGAGTTTGCAAACTTTGTCAGCATTCTCTGGATCGACAAAACCTTCTGGTTGCATCATATACAATTCTTCCTTAAGGAAAGCGTTAAGGAACGCTGTTTTGACATCCATCTGCCAAATTTCATAATCGAAAAAGGCAGCTATTGCTAACATGATTCTGACGGACTTAAGCATCGCTACGGGTGAGAAGGTCTCATCGTAGTCAACTCCTTGAACTTGTGAAAAACCCTTTGCCACAAGTCGAGCTTTATAGACGGTGACATTACCGTCCGCGCCCGTCTTCCTCTTAAAGATCCATTTGTTCTGAATGGCCTTACGCCCTTCAGGTAATACTTCCAAAGTCCACACTTTGTTTTCATACATGGATCCCATCTCGGATTTCATGGCCTCTAACCACTTCTCGGAATCCGGGCCCATCATCGCTTCTCCATAGCTCGTAGGTTCATCGTTGTCCAACAACATGACCTCTAAGACAGGGTTGCCGTACCACTCAGGAGCAGTACGCGTCCTTGTCGACCTACGAGGTTCGATAGCAACTTGATCCAAAGCTTCATGATCATCATCATTAACTTCCTCTTCAGCTGATGTAGGCTCTACAGAAACATCTTTCTGCGCTGCGCTACTTTCAGGTTGAAGTAAAGGTTCAACAACCTCATCAAGTTCTATCTTCCTCCCACTCAATTCTTTCGAGAGAAACTCTTTCTCAAGAAACGTTCCGTTTTTAGCGACAAACACTTTGCCTTCGGATCTGAGGTAGAAGGTATACCCAACTGTCTCTTTTGGGTATCCTATGAAGACGCATTTCTCCGCTTTGGGTTCGAGCTTTTCAGGCTGAAGCTTTTGACATAAGCATCACATCCCCAAACTTTAAGAAACGACAGCTTTGGCTTCTTGCCAAACCAAAGTTCATATGGCGTCGTCTCAACGGATTTCGATGGTGCTCTATTTAAAGTGAATGCAGCTGTCTCTAATGCATAACCCCAAAACGATAGTGGCAAATCGGCAAGAGACATCATAGATCGCACCATATCCAATAAGGTTCGATTACGACGTTCGGACACACCATTACGCTGTGGTGTTCCAGGCGGTGTCAGTTGTGAAACAATTCCACATTGTCTTAAGTGACTGCCAAACTCATAACTCAGATATTCTCTTCCTCGATCAGATCGTAGGAATTTAATCTTCTTGTTACGATGATTCTCAACTTCACTCTGAAATTGCTTGAACTTTTAAAACGTTTCAGACTTGTGTTTCATTAAGTAAATATACCCATATCTACTTAAGTTATCAGTGAAGGTGAGAAAGTAACGATAACCACTGCGCGCCTCAATGCTCATCGGACCGCACACATCAGTATGTATGATTTCCAACAAGTCACTTGCCCGTTCCATTGTTCCAGAGAACGGCGTCTTAGTCATCTTGCCCATGAGGCATGGCTCACATGTGTCAAGTGATTCAAAATCAAGTGACTCCAAAAGTCCATCAGTATGGAGCTTCTTCATGCGTTTTACGCCAATATGACCTAAACGGCAGTGCCACAAGAAAGTGGTATTATCATTATCAATTCTACATCTTTTGGCATCAATGTTATGAACATGTGTATCATTACTATCGAGATTCAATAAGAATAAACCCCTCACATTGGGTGCATGACCATAAAAGATATTACTCATATAAATAGAACAACCATTATTCTCTGATTTAAATGAGTAACCGTCTCGCAATAAACAAGATCCAGATATAATGTTCATGCTTAACGCAGGCACTAAATAACAATTATTCAGGTTCATCACTAATCCCGATGGTAATCGAAGAGCGAGCGTGCCGACGGCGATCACATCAACCTTGGAACCATTTCCCACGCGCATCGTCACTTCGTCCTTTGCCAGCCTCCATTTATTCCGCAGTTCCTGTTTTGAGTTGCAAATATGAGCAACCGCACCGGTATCAAATACCCAGGCACTACAACGAGAGTTGGTAAGGTACACATCAATAACATGTATATCATATATACCTTGTTTGTTGTTGGCCGCCTTCTTGTCAGCCAAATACTTGGGGCAGTTTCGCTTCCAGTGTCCAGTTCCCTTGCAATGAAAGCACACAGTTTCCGGTTTGGGTCCAGCCTTGGGTTTCTTCACGGGAGGAGCAACTGCTTTGCCACTCTTCTTGGAGTTACCCTTCTTACCCTTGCCATTCTTCTTGAAACTAGTGGCTTTATTGACCATCAACACTTGATGCTCCTTCTGAATCTCAGACTCAGCGACTTTCAGCATCGCAAACAGCTCGGTGACTGACTTGTTCATCCCGTGCATGTTATAGTTCAACACGAAGCTCTTGTAGCTAGGTGGCAATGATTGAAGAACTCTGTCAGTGATAGCCTCTGGTGGAAGGGGCATCCCTAATTCAGCCAGACGGGTGGAGTACCCAGACATTCTGAGTATGTGATCACTAACAGACCCGTTCTCCTCCATTTTGCAAGCATAGAACTTATCGGAGGTCTCATACCTCTCGATCCGGGCATTCTTCTGAAAGATAAACTTCAACTCCTGGAACATATCATATGCTCCATGACGTTCAAAACGTCTTTGAAGTCCCGGTTCTAAGCCATACAACATTGCACATTGAACTATTGAGTAATCATCAGAACGAGCCTGCCAGGCGTTCACAACGTCTAGAGACTCAACTGGAGCGGGTGGATCACCAAGCGGTGCATCAGGGACATAAGCCTTCTGGGAAGCCGTAAGGATAATCCTTAGATTACGGGCCCAGTCCACAAAGTTACTTCCATCATCTTTCAACTTAGCTTTCTCTAGGAACGCATTAAAATTCAGGGGTGCTACTGCGCGAGCCATGATCTACAACATAAATATTGCAAAGACAATTTAGACTATTGTTCAAGATAATGAGTTTAGTTAATCATATTACTTAAAACTCCCACTCAGATTGACATCCCTCCGGTCATTTGAGTGTAACATGATCCAAATCCACCAACTCAAGTCCGATCATCACGTGAGTTGAGGTGGTTTCAATGGTGAACATCTTCATGTTGATCATATCTACTATATGACTCATGTTCGACCTTTCGGTCTCTTGTGTTCCGAGGCCATGTCTGTACATGCTAGGCTCGTCAAGTTTAACCCGAGTGTTCCGCACGTGCAACACTGGCTTGCACCCGTTGTATGCGAACGTAGAGTCTATCACACCCGATCATCACGTGGTGTCTCGAAACGACGAACTTTCGCAACCGTGCACACTCGGGGAGAACGCAATTTTATCTTGAAATTTAAGTGAGGGATCACCTTATAATGCTACCGTCGTCCTAAGCAAAATAAGATGCATAAAAGGATTAACATCACATGCAAATCATAAGTGACATGATATGGCCATGAACTTGTGCTTTTTATCTCCATCTGCAAAGCATCGGCATGATCTCCATCGTCACCGGCATGACACCATGATCTCCATCATCCTGATCTCCATCAACGTGTCGCCATGAGGTTGTCGCGCCGACTGTTGCTTCCACGACTATTGCTAACTCATAGCGATAAAGTAAAGCAAAACGGCGAAAATAATTAAAGACAACTCTATGGCTCCTGCCAGTTGCCGTACTCATCGACATGCAAGTCGTGATATTCTATACAACACATGATCATCTCATACATCACATATATCTCATCATGTAATTGGCCATATCACATCACAACATACCCTGCAAAAACAAGTTAGACGTCCTCTAATTGTTGTTGCAAGTTTTACGTGGCTGCTACGGGTATCTAGCAAGAACAATTCTTACCTATGCAAAAACCACAACGGTGATACAAAAATTGCTTTTCAACCTTCTCAAGGACCGCCTTTGTCAAATCCGATCCGACTAAAGTAGGAGAGACAGACACCCGCCAGCCATCTTTATGCAACGAAGTTACATGTCAGTTGATGGAACCGGTCTCTCGTAAGCGTACGAGTAATGTTGGTCCGAGCCGCTTCATCTTACAATACCGTTGAAACAAGAAAAGACCAAGGGAGGAAGCAATCTGAATATCAACGCCCACAAACTCCTTTGTGTTCTACTCGAGATCTCATCTACACATAGACCTAGCTCAGATGCCACTGTTGGGGAACGTCGCATGGGAAACAAAATTTTTCCTACGCACACGCAAGATCTATCCATGGTTATGAGCATCTACGAGAGGGAGAGTGAATCTACATACCCTTGTAGATCGCTAAGCGGAAGCGTTAGTAAACGCGGTTGATGTAGTCGAACGTCTTCGCGATCCAAATCGCAAGTCGTCCCTCGATCCAAACACGATCTAGCGCCGAACGGACGGCACCTCCGCGTTCAACACACGTACGGCTTGATGACGCCTTCACCTCCTCGATCCAGCGAGCGATGGTGAAGTAGTAGATGAGTTCTGGCAGCACGACGGCGTGGTGATGGTGGTGAGGAACAATCTCTGCAGGGCTTCCCCAAGCACTACGGGGATTATGACGGGAGGAACTAGAGGGTTAGGGTTGCCGGCACACGGCTTGGGAAATCTTGATGTATCTCGTGTGCTAGCCCTGCCCCTCTATTTATATGTTGAGCCCTGGGGTCTAAACTTGGAGTAAAAGCCTCCACAAGGTCGGTTTTGCCCGCACAAGGTCGGTTTGGCCCACACGGAGAGAGTCCAACTCGGATTCCAGCAGTATCGCGTACAAGCGGTAGTACCGCTCACGAGCGGTAGTACCGCTCACGAGCGGTAGTACCGCTTCACAGCGGTAGTACTGCCTTACCAGCGGTAGTACCGCTTAAGGCAGCAGCAAAACTTCCTTTTGCACTTTCCAATACCTCGTGGGCTTTACCCCTTTGGCCCATATAAAGTGTTGCTGCACCCGAACACTTCGGTAAACATCCGGAACCCCTTCCGGTGAATTCCGGAACCCTTCTGGAGATCAAAACATTATTATCACATATATCAATCTTTACCTCCAGACTCTTCCGGAGATCCTCGTCATGTCCGGGATCTTATCCGGGACTCCGAACAACCTTCGGTCACCAACACAATAACTCAACTATACTAATCGTCACCAAACGTTAAGTGTGTAGACCCCGCGGGTTCGAGAACTATGTAGACATGACCGAGACACCTCTACGGTCAATAACCAGTAGCGGGACCTGGATGCCCATATTGGTTCCTACATATTCTACGAAGATCTATATCGGTCGAACCTCTATGTCAAGGATTCAGTTAATCCCGTATGCTCTTCCCTTTGTTCTTCGCTATGTTACTTGCCCGAGATTCGATCGTCGGTATATTTATACCTAGTTCAATCTCGTTATCGGCAAGTCTCTTTACTCGTTCCGTAATACAAGATCTCGTGGCTAACACTTTAGTCACATTGCTTGCAAGGCTCATTGTGATGTTGTATTACCGAGTGGGCCCTGAGATACCTCTCCGTCACACGGAGTAACAAATCCCAGTCTTGATCCATGCCAACCCAACAGACACCATCGGAGATACCTGTAGAGCATCTTTATAGTCACCCAGTTACGTTGCAACGTTTGATACACACAAGGTATTCCTCCGGTGTCAGTGGGTTGCATGATCTCATGGTCATAGGAACAGATACTTGACATGTAGAAAACAATAGCAATAAACTGACACGATCATATGCTACGTTTATAGTTTGGGTCTTGTCCATCACATCATTCTCCTAATGATGTGATCCTGTTATCAAATGACATCTCATGTCCATGTCTAGGAAACCTTCACCATCTTTTGATCAACGAGCCAGTTAACTAGAGGCTTACTAGGGACACAGTGTTGTCTATGTACCCACACATGTATTTGAGTTTCCAATCAATACAATTATAGCATGGATAATAAACGATTATCATGAACAAGGAAATATAATAATAACCAATTTATTATTGCCTCTAGGGCATATTTCCAACAGTGACTCCGCCAATGAAATTCACTCACATTCATTATTGGCAAGAATTATTTGCAATCAACATCAACTCTATGCAATAATTCAAGGAGTCACACATTCCCTCAAAGGTAAGCAAGGGACAAGGTAATCAACAAATCAATGGACATCATAACACATGCTTTGCACTCCATGTCCATAGATATCCTTGTATTTGTCTCTTGTGTGTTGGGACTAACCCATGTAGGTGAGAAGAGTATGGAAACAACAAGGATGCTCCCAACTCTTGGTGATCTTCATCAACCTTGAGCATCCACAACTACCTCACCAACATGAAGTCTTCTTCAACAAAACCCAAGGTTAGTCTATCCCTCTTATGGGGGGATGTCACATCAAGGGGGAGCTTTACTCTAAGATTTGAGTCTAAGCATCTCTTAGTATGTCACAACATTAAATGCTTTATGTAAAAGTGGTAACCCCACTTGTGCTTAAACGATGAGTATGACCTATGATCAAGTATTCTTACTTGGCTCCTAAGTCAAATACTCATATATAGATGACTTGGTCATCGCCCAAGTGCTTGTTAGATGCTAGTGTGTTTGTGCATGTTTCTCATGATTTCATTTGACATCTTATTGTGTGAGCATGTTGGTCTGCATTTATTTTCTCATTCGAGGACATCCAATTGTTGCTATTTGATTTTTGTTTTATCTTTTGCCAATTGGATGGACAAGAATGCGTAG
The DNA here is from genome assembly GCA_039707655.1 of Elymus sibiricus. Lineage (NCBI taxonomy): Eukaryota > Viridiplantae > Streptophyta > Magnoliopsida > Poales > Poaceae > Elymus > Elymus sibiricus. The sequence goes on along the minus strand of CM077671.1, from coordinate 523,804,626 downwards.
GACCACTCTTTAGTTATCTATGCTTTCTCACCTCATATTCTATTCATGCTGCATCACAAAATTTGAACAAGTACTTTTCGATCCCTCTGTGTGTGGAGCACTCGGAGTTCCGTATCGACAAGGACTGACCATTAAAACCTCCCAAGTGCATCTCGGTGGAACCAACCCCAAAATCTCGGTCTCACCGAATGCTTAGGGTTGATCTGGTTTTCAATCTCGGTACTACCGATTCCATATTCTCGGTTACACCGAGTTTCCCTGTCAGCTGACAGTTGAGGAACTCGGTGACACCGAAAATTTAGACTCGGTATCACCGACAGTGAAGGGTATATAGTCTGTGGTCCCGACGGTTCGAAATTTTCAGTCTTCAATCGTCGCGCCCCAAACCCTAAGCTGCCGCAAAAGGACCCCCTGGTCATCGCCTTGCCTTCCCGAGCCTATCCGCCGCTGGGAATCCTCGCCGTCGACGGGCATCTTCGCCGCCGTCGCCGCCGTAGCGGATCCGTCACCGAGCTAGGGTACGGATTCGATCTTTCTTGCGCTCCCCGTCTGATTCTTGCGCAATAAAGTTGTTTTTCTCTATAAGCCACAGTTTGCATAGCTTTCTATCCACGAAAAAACTCCGTAGATTAAGCGAACCATTGATTTTCTAGGGTTTGCCTTCCGCCCGATGGAACTCGGCAGAACCGAAGTAAACAAATCGGTCTCACCGATTTGTCTGTCTGTGTTGCTGAGAACTGTCTCGGTGAAACCGAGTACTTCTTTTCGGTCCCACCGAAAAGAGTGCCAAGTTTCTGTTAATGAGATAGTCAGTCTCGGTGGCACCGACAATTTTACTTTGGCTGTACCGATTTTCATGTGACAGAATGCAAAATCTTGAAAATCTTTTGTTCAATCTTTCAAAAACCAGCCACATTTTGTGATGACTTATCCTTTTCTGCTCCTCTATACTCTATTCACAGGGTCAGTATGTCAAGTGCTGAGGACAGTGAGAACAACTTCAGAGAGCAGAGTGTTGAATTGGATTCTGGCACCAGTCCTGAGTCTAGTTCATCTACAGATCCAGGCACTCCCAGTTCCCATGGGTTGCCCAAGGCTGCAACAAGGGCTAGGAAGAAGCTGAATTCAGATGAAGAGGATTCAGACTTCGTTCCAGAAGAGGTTCTTGCCAAGAAGCAAGAGAAGGCTGCCAAGAAGTCTGCTAATGAAGCTACTTCTTCCAGGAGAGTTGTTGGCAAAGTCTATGCTAGCTCTGAGGCTAGGAGAGCACCTGAAGGTGCTAGGACAAAGATGGCTCTTCACCTTGAGTCACCCCCAAAGAAGTCATTGCCTAAGAAGGCAGGTGAGAAGAAGGGTGACAGGAAAAGGATTGTTTATGCTGTTAGCAGGCAGACCTCCATGTTTGAGGACCCTGAGGAGGCTGCTGCTGCTGCTGCTGCCGAGGAGGAGGAAGAACATGTTGAGAAAGCCCCTCCCAAGAAGAAAAAGAAGCTTATGGATGACGCTATACCAAAGACTAGCACATCCAAGAGCACTAAGTCTGTCTCCAAGAAGCCTGCTGCTGAGAAGCCCAAGAGATTGTCCAGGTAAATTCCAGCATCTGAGAAGAACAAAGGAACCACCTCCAGTGTTGAGGATGAGGATGCTATGTCTGCCCTAATGAAGCTTAGGCCACACCTTCCAGTACATAATGCCAGCTACCCACTTGCTGAGGATATGACGAAGAGGAAGGACTCTGACTTGAGGGCATGGAGAGCTGCTGATCCATATGCCCAAAGGAAGAAGACAACTGTGGACTACAGATTCTACACCAAAGAGCAACAGGATTTCTATGAGACTGTGCTTTTTGACAAGAGTCCAGCTGTGAGCGATATTCGGTATGTTGATTGGAAATTCATCAAGGAGAATGAGGACTATTTTCCAAGTGTCCAAGACAATTTCCACTGCATTGGTTTGGATGAGTTTGTTGGCAGAGAGTTCACCGCTTGGAATGATGAGATGATCATGCAATTCTACTCCACTGCACATTTTTATGGAGATGGTAGAATTGTATGGATGACTGAAGGTGCAAGGTATGAGTCTACTGTTGAGGAGTGGGCTGCCATCTTAGGAGTCCCAGAAGCACAGGATGGTGATTTGGATGTCTACTCAGAATCCAAGGAGAGCCACAAGGCTATGTCCAATATGTATAAGGAGATCCCTGCTGCTAACGTGAAGTCTCACAGGCTAGGATCTATTTACTTTCTTCAGGCTGGCCTCCGCACCATGAACACCATTCTGAGGCATACCTTGATGCCGATGTCAGGAGATGACAAGATGATCCGAGGCTACTCCATCAATATGTTGATCCACCTTGACAGACACAGCAGGATCAGAGTCATGGACTTGATTGTTGAGACAGTCAAGAGGGTTGCTGCTGATCAGAAGCACTCTTGCTGTTATGCACCCTATATCCAGATGCTCATCAACTCAAAGTTGGAGAAGCACATATTTGCTCTAGATCGTCCCCATTTGCCCCTACAGCCAGATCTCGAGGACAATGTTGTGGTGATGGATGCTGAACATCCCACATCAGCTGCAGCTCAGGCAGAAGCAGAGGCAGCTAGAGCCACTAGTGCTCAAGCCCCTAGATCCAGGAACGAGCAAATGGATCTTTTGATCTCATCAGTACAGGACATGAAGAAGGACATTAAGGGGATTCTGGACAACCAGAACAGTCTTGTGAGGATCTTTGAGAACAGGATCAAGACCCTTAATGATAAGGTGGATGGGCTGACTAGAACAGTTAATGAGCTCAAGAAGGAAGTTGACTCAGTGCCTCTTCCTCAGACTTCTTCTGAAGATGATGATGATGAGGATGGATCACCTCTCAGGCCAGGCACACAGTTTACCACTCAGGCCAGATCAGCCACCGTGCCAGCTCCAGACTTGAGGCCCTCTTCATCAGCTCCAGCTACTGTCACCTCAGCTCCATCAGCTCCAGTTCCTCCAGTTGCCACTCCAACTCCATCCACGACATATGCAGAGATCTTCGCCGACGCTGTTCTCTCGACTCCTTCATCAACAACCGGAGGAGATCAGCCCAAGAATGCTTAGATATATGCCTTTGAACTTTTTGGTAACTTGTTCCCAAAGGGGGAGAAGTGTATATAGATCTTTAGGCTTCGAGTGAGAGAGCGTTTGGTTTTTATTCGCTGTTTCAAAACAATTGTCTTTTGGTTCCTTGTGTTGAACTTATGTGTTTGATCATACACTTTATGTGTGATGCTACTATTTCCTATCATCTTAATGCTTATGAGATGATCGTTATCCTTGTTTGGTTGTGTTGTGCTATGTTGTTCATTCTAATTATTATCGCACACCACCAAGTTGTATGTGACATGGAAGAAGTGCCCCATGTACCTAATCGATTGTGCATTTGCATTCAAACGCAAATTCAAAATAATGCACAAATTTAGGGGGAGCTCTTTCTTATCACATACTTCTCAAAGCGACGATTATATTCATTGATTATATCTTTGTCGAAGCTTTGATCTATATGTTGTCATCAATTACCAAAAAGGGGGAGATTGAAAGCACATTTGCTACCTTGGTGGTTTTAGTAATTTATAGCAACATATAAGTCATTGAACTAATGTTTCCACTAAGTATATTTCAGGAAAAGTTCAATGATAGGGATGGCAAAAGGATTGTGGAGATTGTGAAATACCCCACGATGCAAGGAAATAGGTTGGCAAAGCTTCAAGCAAGAGGACTCTACATTTTACATTTGTGAGAAATCACTTTGAGTCCATAGGAAAGCCAATACTATTAAAAGGGGGTAAGGTTTTGTTGGTGAACAAAATGCTCATACGTGCACAAGTGATAGTCACCAAAAACACCCACAAGCTCTTCCACAATGTCTGTCCATAGCCAAATATTCAAAATCGGTGCAACCAACACTTCCCACTCGGTGCCACCGATTCCCAGACTCAGACAGACTCAGCCAAACCCTAGCCACTTCGGTGCGACCGATTCCATTCCGGTGCCACCGAGTTTAGGTTGCCAACTTTCTGTTACGCAAATTCACAATATCGGTACCACCGAGATTGTTGGATCGGAGTCACCGAGAATGTCAATCTGGCCGTTGGTCACCTTATCGGTGCAACCGAGTTTCCTATATCGGTCTCACCGAGATTCAAAAGTTGCCACCTTTTGGTCACTTCGGTACCACCGAGATTAACACATCGGTGTCACCGAGTTGACCATTTTGTGTGTAACGGTTGGATATTTGGGGATGCCTATATATACCCCTCCACCACCACCTACACGAGAGAGAAGCACTCAGAACTATTCCATACTTTCCCCATCCAGTTTTCTGAGAGAGAACCAGCTATTCTTGTGTTGAAGTCAAGATCTTCCATTCCAACCATATGGATCTTGATTTCTAGCCTCCCCAAGTTGCTTTCCACCAATCCCATCTCTTCCACCAAGCCAAATCTGTGAGAGAGTGATTGTGTGTTGAGGAGTCTATCATCTTGAAGCACAAGAGCAAGGAGTTCATCGTCATTACCGAGCCTATTACCTTTTGGAGGGTGGTGCCTCCTAGATTGGTTAGGTGTCGCTTGGGAGCCTCCTACTTCGTGTTGTGGAGTGAACCAAGAAGTTTGTAAGGGCAAGGAGATCGCCTACTCCGTGAAGATCTACCCATAGTGAGGCTAGTCCTTCGTGGACGGAAGCCGTTATGGAATAGTCAAGGTTGCTACTTCGTGGACCCTTATGGGTGGAGCCCTCCATGGACTCTCGCGACCGTTACCCTCTGTGGGTTGAAGACTCCATAAACGTGGATGTACGATAGCACCACCTATCGGAACCACAGGAAAAATCATCGTGTCTACAATTGCGTTTGATCCTCCTACCCTATCCTTTCTATACATGCTTGTTGTTACTTTCCGCTGCTATACTCTTAGACTTGCATGTGTAGGGTGTGCTTGACTTGCCATAAAATGCTAAAAACTGCCAACTCTAAAATTTGAGAAAAGGCAAAAACTTTTATTTGGTCAAGTAGTCTAATCACCGCCCCTCTAGACATACTTTCGGTCCTACAGAAGCACTCCGCCTTCGGGATAGGAGGTTGAAGCCGAAGGCTGACCTGCTTGAATTCTTGAGATCGGATGTGTCATGCTAATGCATAACAGAAGCACAATTTAATTTTAAGACCAATTTTCGGATTGGCACCAAAAAACTTGATGTACTTCGGACGTAAAGTTTTCGCATAAGTTTTTTGGTTTTTCGAGCTTATGAAGCTTTTAACCTATTTGTATGTTTTTTACCAGGAGGCGGGACATCCTCTTGACCGAGGTGCCGTGCATAATAATTCGGCTCGGGAAATCTTTTCCGACTCGTAGTTCGGCAACTTCCTTGCCGAGCTGCACCTCGGCACGCTCGAACACTCCAAACACCGGGGGCTAGTTACTTGCCCCCACAGTCACGCTCCTATGACTAAGTGAAAGTTATAAAGCCTACATATCTGATTGCCTCGTTTCCGCTAACACAACCACCTCCGGGCACCGAGATGTCGGCTAAGGGTTGTCTTGTTAGTACGGAAACACCCTGCGTAGCATCTACAAAGGGGTGGAAGCCGACGATGGGCCACTTTCGGATTATAAACAGTCGCAACGGAGTCAAAATAACACATATCATAAAGCTGCAAATACAACTTAAAAGCTGATTATCACAACATGTGCCGAGGGCTCCTCGAGGCACGTCGGCACGGTTACATCGGGACTCCTCGAGAGCCCAATATATCATCAGCGTTGGTATTTAATAAACGAACGCTGCCTTCCCATAAATCGTTATAATGCCATAAATATGCATCAATTTGACTTAACATTTTGGCAAAGCTGGGTTGCCTGGCTCCTATGCTTACCCCCTACGTTCCCGATTGTTCGGCTAGGGGGTAAAGGGAGCACCTCTGTGATTGATACTACCGGTTTATCTGGATTAGTACCTCAGACTGGGTGAAGCCGAAAGCTAGCAATCTCAAGAATATAATTGGTCGGCAACAACGGAAGTGAAAATCTCGGGTTTTTATAGCCAAATACTTCGGGAATTTTCCCCGAATTAATCTTCACTATTTTCTCCCACTTAGATCGGAGGTGAAGTTACATAATCATGGTTAGCTTGATAACCAGAGAAAAGGAACCTATAACGGAACTATTTTTCTCAGAAGATGTTTCTTACGTTAAATAGTAATATAACATATCTCTCCGTGTAACTTTGTTTATAAAACCATATGGCCGGATTGCCTTGTTTGCCGTAAATCTTTGCCCTTATAAAGGCTTTATAAAGTAGGACAAACACTCCTCGGCTACTGGCCGAGGAGGTTGAAGCCGATGGTCGGTCAACAAAGTTTTGTACAATGCGGATCCGAGTATTAATGATGTAAAGTACTTGGATACGTAGAATCATTACACATAAATTGTGATTAAAGTCAATTTACTCCGGATATCGATCCTTAATTCGGCCACCCTTGCCCAAATTAAGGCTCGGGGGCTACTGGTCTTCGCGCTTCTCACCTAAAAACCATTAAAGAGGTTTATCGATCCTTAATTCGGCCACCCGTGTCCAAATTAAGGCCCGTGGGCTACTGCATGGACGATTCAATGCAGAAAATATAAGTGGAAAACTGTTTCCGAGGAGATTATGATCCTCAGGTTGGTCGGCCGCACCCAACCTGAGTCTCGGGGGCTACTGCACATCGTGTTTTAATTCCTAAAGTATGATGCCGAGCAAGGAATCGATCCTCAGGCTGATTTCACAAATCGACCTGGGTCTCAGGGGCTACTGGGATCAGCGGTTTTATTTCATCCTTCAGGTGCATCTCGGATTTTTGGCCGACACACACCTTGAGGGCTACTGGCTATACATCTTGGCAGAGAATAAATTGCACCAATCCACAAAAACCAGCTCACGGCCGAGGTGGTGCACCACCTCGGAAGCAGTCCGGCCTAAAGCTTGAATGCAAGTGGCTAGCTCCATAGAGGGCATTTCTGGCATTAAGCTTGGCTGAATTCCTTCAACCTTTTCAAGACTGAGGTAATCTATGACACCACGGATATAGACCAGCGTTGGAGCTCAGCTATAAAAAAACACCTCAGATGCAGTCAGGCGTTGGAGCTCGGACGCAAGAGGACACCGCTGCACGGGAAACACTTCAAACTCGAGGTGTGGCGTAAAAATAACAAGGCATTGATAAAGGCCGAAAACTTAAAGGGGCTCCTCGGATGCCCGACGTATGAACTCCTCGGATACCCAACGTGTGAACTCTTCGGATACATCTCGGTGATCCTTAAAGATCAGAGATGGGAAGATTTACTGAACCAGTTTTCAAGACCGATGGCCGAAGACGAAGAACAATTCGGAAGAACCGAGGAGCGTCCCCAATTTGAAGACCGGTTCAAGGGGCTACTGATGGTGTCCTGTACTAGGTGGTACTGACCACGTCGTCTCTCGACCAGGTGGGTCGGGCCGAGGACCCCCATGGCGGTTCACTAATTGGCCACTTCGGGCAGCCCATGCCGCATACAAGGAGGTTTCCACAAGGCTTGGCGTACAAGACGAGGACTCCTGTTATCCTAAGCCTCCGGTGCATTATATAAACCGAGGCCAGGCTAGTCAATAGATGACATTACAATTCATATTCATTAGAACAATCTCGTGGTAGATACATGTACTCTGTACTATCCCCCCATACGAATACAATCAAAAGCAGGACATAGGGTATTATCTCTTCAAGAGAGCCCGAACCTGGGTAAAATCATGTGTCCACGTTACCATCGCTCCAAGACGCTTAGCTTAGGACCCCAACTGCGAGATATGCTGGATTTGATTCCGACAGTTCCACCAGAGTTTCACGGTGGAGTGATTCGTCGGATCTGCTTCAAGCACGAGCTCGGAAAGATGAAGGTGGTGCGGAACCGTCCAAGGAAGATGATGGGGGGTATTTAAAGGAAAGATACCCAACCGCCCGAGGAAGATCGATGGTCCACAGCAATTGGACTCTCTGCATTCAATGTGCATGATCAGGTTAGTGTGATCGTGGGCACGTGGCAACTGATTTCTATGGTTTCTCTGGTGTCCGTACTAAAACCAGCAGACCTCGGGGTAGGGGGTCCCGAGCTGTGGATCGAGGATAGATGGTAACAGGGAGCGTAGAGAAAGTCATTTACCCAGGTTCGTGCCCTCTCGAGGAGGTAAAACCCTACGTCCTGCTTGATTATATTGATGAGTCGAGATGACAGTTACAGAGTTGATCTACCTCGAGATCGGATGAACTAAACCCTAGGTGGGTGTGATGAAGATGGTTCTGTGTCGTCTACGGACTAAACCCTCTGGTTTATATAGACACCAGGGGTACCTAGGGTTACATATGGCCGGTTCCCATCTGGGGATAAACATGCTACCCGCGTTAAATCTTACTTGGAGGAGACACCAATTCTTCGGAGGTTTCCTTCTGGAGTGCGGGGTCACCTGTTATTCGGCCTTCCTTTGATGTATCAAGAGTGGCCCATCAGCCCGGCCCATGAGAGATAGGCCGACCGCATGGGGACCCCTTAGTCTGGGACACCCTCAGTAGCCCCCGAACTAGCCTCCAACGCCGAGGTCGATAATCTTCATCAATTCCATGCTTCCAAAGTCCTCGGCTTGAGGGGTGAGTTCCCTTATTCTCCTTTGCTCGGGTGATAATAGTTCGGCAGATAATTGTCCGGCCGCCGACCATTCTTTGGACAAACGAAGTAACGCGAGGCCCGTCACATCGTCTCCCTCGCATAGAGTTAATGACACTCCTCGATTTCTGTGCATCAGAGGGAGGCAAACGGTCCAATAGTCTTTTACAGAAATGCCCCGTTGGGGCAAGGGGAAAGATGTCCATTTAATAGGCCAATGTCGTGGAGGTTAACGCACCCCGCCCCCTGCCATGTTCCCCCAAATCGTCGAGACATCATAACCGACAAATCCCAAACAATGGCGAGCGCTCCCGGCTCTTCCTCGCACCCTCATGGTCCTCTTCAAAGCGATTGGGCGAGCTGCTCAGTTTCTCGCCTCCGATTGGGCAGTCACGAGACACAAGGATACTTGCCCGCATCGAATCTAGCGTCCATCCGCGCTGGATTGATTTCTGTGAATAGCGAGGCCCTTGCGGAGAACTTCCCCGCCCCACACGGGGAGGAGAGGGTATGTTTTGTGCCCTTCCTCTTGCGAGGCTTAGGTTTCCCGATTCACCCCTTCCTAAGGGGTCTACAAGGATTTTACGGGATCCAGCTCCACCATCTTACCCCAGGCTCGATTCTGCACATCTCGGGCTTCGTTGCCCTTTGCGAGATGTTTCTGGGCTGCGAAGCCCATTTTGAATTATGGAGGAAGTATTTCTGCCTAGTCCCTCTCACCCGAGGAGGGACGATCTATGAGGTCGGCGGAGCCGAAGTGTGGCGTATCGCCGGCACGGGGTATCCCATAGTGACTCCCAAGAAAGACGCCGAGGAGTGGACCTCGGAATGGTTTTATATTGAAGACGTCCCCCTGTTCGATCCAGCTCCGAGGGGGCTGCCCGAATTCTCACTCGTTTCTCCGAGGAAGCGGTTCAACTGGCGGCCGAAGAGCTCTTCCCAGGGCGAAGTACCGAAGTATTGCGTCTGGCTGCTGAAGTGAGGTTGTTAGCCCACAACGGGCTGACCATTATTGATGTAATGGCCGTGGTGATTACTCGGTGTGTTAAACCTCTCCAACAAAGAGTGCACCCTCTATGGCGTTACAACGGGGAGAATGACTCAACCCGATATATCCGAAAGGGGCCAGCCGATCAGAAGGCTATGGCAGCTGCATTGGCCGATCTCTTCAAGGGGGAAGATCAAGAGTTTGCTCGCCTGAAGCCCATGGAAGGTTTCTCGAGCTATCAGCCCATTGAAATGGTGAGTTTGACTATGCTTTATAGTTCGGATGGTATACCATTTGCCTTTACCGAACATTTAACTTTTCCGAACAGGGCTGGAGGCGCTGGATTGAGACAGTGAGCTGCCCGGCCCCTCAACTGGAGAATTATTCCCGAGACGACGACCCTGGGTTCCACGAAGATCCTGAAACATCGATCGAATTCGAGGAGGGGGTGTTCTACCAGGAGGGTCTTGACGGCTCTAAAGTGGCCCTTTTGGCCGATCACCCTGGGACGCTCCCCTCCTCCGCTGTAAGTGGTCAACAGGCGTCATCTCGAAAGAGACGCTCAGCTCCTGCAGCTCCGAGTGAACTGACTTCTCCTCCGAAGGGTCGCCGCACATCGCGCCGGACATCAGCGGGGGCGGCACCGGTGGCGCCAGCAGGAGATAAACGCAGGACGTCCAAACGAAAGGCGATAGCGGGAATTACGCCGTCCGCGCCCCCTTCAAGGAGGTAGTGTATCCGCCGAACTCTTAATGTCTTGTGTCTTTTGATGACCTCCATGAATATCAATAATCCGCTCTACTGCAACTTGTAGGCGATATGTAGAGCCACCTTCGTCCGAGGACGTAGCCGAGGTGCCGAGGCGTGACCCAAAGCCGAAGTCCCTGGTCGAGGCCGGTGTCACTTCGGAGATCCCTGCCGAGGACCAACACCCAGAGGACTCGGAACCTATCTCAGTTACCAACTCCGAGGTTGAAAGCGTGATGAACCACCGGCGACGTAAAGCATCGCTGCGGCATCCCGCGTTTTCCGATCAAGAGTTTAATGCTCTTAGTGCGGTAGATGCGTATCTCGGAGCTGCTCGGACGGGATTAGAAGGAGCAGCGAAACTCCAGTCTACCAGCCTATAGGTACGACACTGATTCTAATGACCAGATGCTGAACCCGGACCAGTAGCCCTCTCAGAACAAATATTTCTGAAGCAAGGGAAAAAATAGGAATTATAGGAGCTATAAAAAGCATTCCCACGAGGGACTATAGCCCCCCCGAGACCCTGGATGGCGAAAAAAGCCGACCAGGGTATCGATGCTTACTGCAAGGGAAGCAATGTGTATTAATTAAACGCAGAACCCAGTAGCCCCCGAGCCTTAATTTGGGCGGGACGGCCGAGTTAAGGGTCTGATATGTATGTGGCCACAAAGCTTGAAGATATTTTTAATAAATTAAATGCGGAACTCAGTAGCCCCCGAGCCTTAATTTGGGCGGGATGGCCGAGTTAAGGGTCCGATGTAATAATGCCGTGCTATTATGCAGACTGTTCGGGAGCAGAACAAGAAGCTGTCCGAAGACCTCGAGCTGACAGAAACACAGTTAAAAGCTGCGGAGGCCAAGCTGGAAGGGGTCAAAATTTTTACCAGAGTGGCACATGGTAAGTGAAAGACTTGAATAGGTCTAATGAAAGATTGTGTGGAACGCCTTTTCTAATGAAGGATTGGTCCATAGCAGCGGAATCAATAAATCAACTGCAAAAAGATCTGGACGCAGCCAGAGAAGCTCAAAGGTACGCGGAGTCGCAGCAGGAAGCTGGCTACCGAGTGCTGAGCCGAAGTCACGAAGAAAGGGATAAGCTCAAGGCGGAAAAGCAACAGGAGGCCCAAGAGATCGAGAGCTTAGAAACTCAACTGGCTCAATCCCAGGAGGAGAACAAAAGACTTAAAGGTGGCATGTTCGGTAAGTGCGACCTAGCTTTTCAATACGTAGACTGCATGCATGGTGTAGGCTTTATGAACAATGCCATGGCGCTTGTACAGTTCTCCTTACCGGACGCCCCGAAGAGGAAGCCAGCTCATTTGCACGGGACCTGCTGGGGGAGCTGACCGCTGCACACGAGCGGGCCCAAAAAGCCATGAAGAGCATGTTCAGGGCGTTGTGGCCTGGCGAGGCGGCTCTGGAAGGGATGACCGAACTTGCGGAAAGATTCAAAGGAGCTCGGCGCCGCTTTGAGCTATGGAAAATGTCAGCCTGTCGAGAAGGAGCACGGGAGGCTTGGGCGAAGGTTAAAACCCGCTTCACCAAGCTTAATCAGGAGCGGATGGCTCAGGTTGGGCCGGTAGGGCCGGGTGGGTAGGAAGTGCCACTACATTTGGTATATGACCAAGTGATGCCCGCTGCTCGGTTTTCCCAGGAAGATTGTTCCTTGGAGACCTTAATAGACGGTCTTGACCGAGAGTAGTGTTTTGATTCTATGTAGCTATGTACTTTACATGAAATTCTCTCCAAATTGTGCTTTCAACGCTGTGTTAACCGGCCATCGGCTTCGGCCCCCTCAGCCAGTGGTCGAGGAGTGTTCCCTACTATGTCATCTCAGAACATCGGAAAAACTCTTCGGAGAACCAGGCAATCCGGCCATTCGGTGCTAACAGACAAAACGCGCTCAGGGAGTTATGTTATATTACTATTTAACATAAGAAACATCTTCCGAGGAAAATAGTTCCTCCATGGGTTCCATTCCTCAGGTTGTCATGCCGAACACGAACATATAACCGAAGACCTGTATTGTACAGGTACTGGTTACTTCGGGAAAATAACCCCGGAATCTGGTAGTAGCTTTCGGCTTCACCCGTCTGAGGTACGTACCCGGGCAAACCGGACGTAACAATCGCAGAGGTGCTCCCTTTACTCCCTAGCCGAACAATCGGGAACGTAGGGAGTAAGCACAGGAGCAAGGCAACCCAGCTTGGCCAAAACTTAAGTCAAATTGATGCATATAATGGCTTTAAGACGATACTGGAAGGTTGCAAACATGACAAAACAAACGATTGCATAATTTATTACCGGCTTCGTAAAGGAAGCCCCCAGGTAAAACGTGTGGTACACATAAAGATGTTTGCCGAAGAAACTTAACGTAGCTCGGCTGAACCGAACACACCCTGGGGAGTATGGGGCAAATAAGAAAAAGAGAAATATAAATCCGAGAAGAATAAACTGAAGAGGGTGGTGACGCTGGTCTAGCCGTAGAAGCGCCGAAGCCGAGCTGCGTTCCATGGGTTTGATTCTAGGCGATCGTCCATTGGATCGCGGAGACGATAGGCACCCCCTGCAAGCACCTCATCAATGACGAAGGGCCCCTCCCATCTAGGTGAGAGTTTATGCTTCTGCTTCTCCGGGAGGCGCAGAACGAGGTCGCCTACATTATATGCCTTCGCCCGTACTTTCCAACTTTGATAGCGCTGGGCCTGCTGCTGATAAAAAGCAGAACGAGCCCGAGCTACATCACGCTCTTCTTCCAGGGCGTCCAGGTTGTCTTGCCGATCCAGCTCGGCCTCCCTTTCTTTGTACATGTGTACTCGAGGTCCGTCATGAATAAGGTCACTAGGGAGAACAACCTCTGTCCCGTACACCATGAAAAATGGTGTATATCCCGTGGATCGATTGGGAGTGGTGCGCAGGCCCCATAATACGGAGTCGAGCTCCTCCACCCAGTGGCAATCAGACTGCTTTAACGAGCGGATCAAACGAGGTTTAATGCCACTCAAAATTAGTCCGTTAGCTCATTCGACTTGTCCATTGGACTGTGGGTTGTATACGGAGGCATAGTCAAGCTTGATTCCCAGATTAGCGCACCAGTCCTTTACTTCCTGGGGGACACCGTAACGGTGAACCACGCCGGATATAAAGTCAATGACCGGTCCGGACTTGGCTGAGGTTACTGTTTTTGCCTCAATCCATTTAGTAAATTTGTCCACCATGACGAGTAGATACTTCTTTCTCTTGGTCCCCCCTTTAAGTGGTCCGACCATGTCTAGCCCCCAGACCGCAAAAGGCCAACTGATCGGTTTTGTCCGAAGAGCCGTGGGGGGCATGTGACTTTGGTTTGCCAAAAGCTGGCATCCAACACAATGTTGGACCAGTGTTTGAGCGTCTACGCGGGCAGTGGGCCAGAAGAACCCAGCTCGGAAAGCCTTGCTGACCAGGGCCCGAGCTGCTGCGTGATGACCGTCCATGCCAGCGTGACTTTCTATCAATAGCTGTCACTACTAGGAAAAACATTACCAGTAGCATGGGTTTTTTGCATACCAGTAGCGTGGGTTCCCGCGCTACTGCTACGACGCTACAACTATTTTTTAGCAGTAGCGCGTTTTGTACCCTGCGCTACAGCTAAAATATTTAGTAGTAGCGCTCCTTTTTTTCCCCACGCTACTACTATCTAAGTACTAGTAGCGCTCCATTTACACCTGCGCTACTACTATCACGTACTAGTAGCGCCCCATTTTTCCCCCACGCTACAACTAAATAAATAGAAATTAAAAAAATAAATAGAAGTTAGTTGCAATATTCATGGATGGAAATCAAGACACGTCCTGCGCAAATAAACTAAGTTCACAGAACCATCTTAGCAATTGCAGCATTCACAGAACCATCTTAGCACTTGCAGTACTCATATATAGTCAACATGCATGGATAGATCATATGGCGAACTAATAGTTGATAAGCAGTCTACTAGGTAGTCATAGTAGCATATATATATATGGTTCAGCAGCCACACACATATATAGTTCTAGATGATATCGATGATGATCATCATCCTCAAGCCTTGGCGGTGGGTGTTCCTGATAGTAATTAGGATGGCCTGTCCAACATGAAGATTCTTGCCAACGAGGAAGCTCTTCCACCCAACCGAGCTTAAGTGTGTGCGACCGTCCGTGTCCACGCCGTACGCACAGGTGGTGACGGAGCCCCTTGCAGTAAGGCGTATTCCAGCAGAGCCTTCTTCATCAGGCTCGATACCACAACTCACAGATAGGATCTTTGGCAATTTCTGAATAAGAAAAACATATCAATTAATAAGTAGCCTCACACATACTCTTGCAAATATATTTCTACTAAGTATAAATTTCTACACTATCAAAAGACAGTACTACTACTAAGCATGAATTCTACTAATAAGTATGGATTCTACACTATTAACAGTTCTTTGGATTCTACACTAAGCATATATATCATTGGACTCTAGCTACACTAAATTGCATATGATCGATCGGATTCTATAGTAAGCATATATATCATTGGACTCTAGCTACACACTAAAGCATATCATCGATCGGACAGTAAGCATGTCATTGGACTCTACACTAATTAAGCATGTCATCGGACTCTACACTAAAGCATATCATCGGCTAGCTTCTACACAACGTATCATTGGACTCTAGACTAAGCATATCATCGGATTCACTAAGCATATCGTTGGACTCTACACTAAGTAAGCATGTAAGTATAACATACCATGACATGCCGATCAACCATGGTACTTGTCAAGCGGGTCACGAATGGCACCCCGACGAAGTCAGCACGTGGCGGAATTATGTCCCATAGGTTGCACACCTCCTCCTCACTCAGCCTCATTCTTTGAGCATAGATGGCTTCATCAAGTGGGTCCTCATCATCCTCATCATCTTCATCAACTTCCACCATGTTGACATAAATGACGGGCAGCTTGGGTCTTTGTGCTCTGAAGGAGAAGCTGATCAACTCACCACTAGTGATACCCATGTGGGCGATGAAACGGACCCATCCATCTCCTCCCATCTGCGACATATTTCATCCTTTCTCAACCTCCATAGTGTAGGGGCCCCCAGGAGCCTCAGAGGTCACAGTGTCCCCGGTCAGCTTGTTGAATTCCAACCTCACATTGCATGGGACGATCTGTGTAAAAAAAGCAAAATGATATATACACAATGCATTAATGCCAATAACACTAAAAACAAAATAGTGGTTACAAGTTTCATATAATTTGTTACCGCCGCATGAAGAAAACTCAACTGGAAGTAGATGTCGAACAGCGTGCCAGTTGCAAGGCTGCTGGCGCACCTTGACTTGCACAGTTGACATGGTGGTGGTGGTGGTGGCGCCATTTTCCTATTATATATAAGCATTGATTGGATAGAGTTAATTAAACATCAATATTTGTTCTAACGCAAGCATTCATCAGATAGAGACAAAACATCGGATAGATAGAAACATAAATCGTCAGGAATAAGAATATCTTTCTGGCTAAGCTTACTTATGAATGTTGTTGATTAAAACATTAAACATGAGTAACGAGCCATGTAGCTAGATTCCACCTAAAGCAATATGAGCAAGGATGAACGATCCACTTCACAGGAAAGAAAAACAGTCAGGTTCTATGTTTAATCAGGAACATTAGGAATACTAAATGCCAAAACAACTCGGCAATCAAAATCAATGGAGATATATATCAATGATTTTCCCTTTGTCCTACAAGAAAATCAAATCTAGTTTGCTGAAAATGTTCATCTCCCATGAAGGGCGCATCTAAGCATTCAGGAAGTTGCAGCTAGAACCAACAAATATAGTAGCAAAAGCTAGATACTGGAAGACAGAAAATAGAGTTGGGAAAAGTATACAGTGACAAAAAAAGAAGGTTTGGGAAAAAGTAGTACAAAAGCTAGATACACTAGTAGAAAACGGCCCATTTGTCCCGGTTCCAGAGGCCCATTTGTCCCGGTTCTGGAACCGGGACTAAAGGGTCGGAACTAAAGCCCAAAACCTTTAGTCCCGGTTGGCTTACAAACCGGGACAGAAGGGGCTCCACGTGGCCGCTGCGGGGAGCCCAGGCAGGAGGACCTTTAGTCCCGGTTGGTAACACCAACCGGGACCAAAAGGCATCCACGCATCAGCATCTGGCAGGAGCTGGGGTTTTTGTTTTTTTTTAAAGGGGGGGGGGGGGTTTAGGGGGTTTTGTAGGGTTAATTTAGGGGTTTCATATTGTGTTAGCAAGCTAATGGAGAGAAGTGTCCCCTCTTTCTCCGTGCTTGGTCGACGCTAGCTACTATAGAGAGAACTCGACACGCTAGCTAGTAAGCAAATGAAGGAACCATTAAGTACACAAGGTCATCATGAACATATACAGAGAGAAGTGATCGACCTCTCTTTCTCCGAGAGATTGGTCGAACAACAAGTTTTCGTATATCTATCCGACGCTACTACATATATACAATATAACATCTTTTACAATCCCTAACATCATCTACCTAAGATCCAATCACAAATCCCCATGGTATTCTCCGTCTTTAGGTATGACATGGTCAAGAAAGAATCATGCCAATTCCTCTTGAATTGCTCGTATGCCATCATGTGGTAGGAGTTCATCCCGCATCTGCCAGATCTAATTTAAAGAAGGGGGTCAATACGTGCATATATATGAATAAAACTCAACACAATTGATGGTAATATATAAAATAAAATTGTGAATATTATTTACATACTTCAAATTGTTTGTCAGAGAAGCCCCGCTCAGAGGTCGAGTGGCGAATGAACTCGCATACGTAGTATGCACATAAAACAGTCCCTTCTTTCTGGTACAAGCACTTTACGAGAATAGAGTTCAATCAAACTGATAAGCAAGCATGGTAATGATATATTGATGAAATTTTGAATCAATTAGAGATGCGCGGAACTAGCTAGTACTACTTACTTTGGGGTGCGTAAATCGCAACTCTTTGTTTAGACCGGGAACCTTTCGGGTGAACTTCTTCCAAATCCTGCCAGGCAAAGAAAATGATTACTTGATATCAGGAAATTAACGAAAGTTGCATGCCGATATGGTCCCGGTATTGACTGAACTTACTTCTTGAGCATTGCAGTCATGTCCGCATAATTCTCGGGATCTTTACGTCTCGAGTCTAAGACAGTTACTAATGCCCTGTCAAGCTTAATGGATAGCAGAATAAAGTGGTAACTGCACACGCATATATAACTCATCAATTACATTACTTAACCTCGAGTAAGCGAAACCGAGTATACAGAGAAGACAGCAACACTCACTTGAAGTTGTAAAAAAAGAGTATTTCCCTTTTGTTTTGATGTATAAGGAACGACTTTAGCAAGTTCTCCTCGGTATCTTTGATTGAGTTTTGTACCGTCCATTCATTTACGGCATCTGGGCTAATGAACCCAACATCGAAGATTCCTAGTTTTTTGCATTCGACGATCTTCAATCTGCATAATATAGTGAGGATAATTATATATACATGCAATGAATGAGCTGAGCTAGAGACTTAACTATAGAAGTAATACTTACAGACAGTAGGAAGTCATGAGTTGTTTGTCGAGGGTCAGTTGATTGTATAACTGAAATAACTCCACAAATTCAACAGGCATCACGGGAAGTCCAATGAATTCGTGCTCTGGTTTCACTGGCATATACATAGTGTCTCTCCCAGACTCCCTGCAGGTTTTCATGTACCACTCATGCAATTTGTACATCATCGTTGTTAGAGGAGGATGATCAGGTTTGACGAGAGGCTTCCCGTGCACGTATTTATATTCTTCTTTTGTTACCTCAACCGTTTGAAAAATTACATCATCCCCCAAGTAATCACCAGGATTGGTACCAGGCACCATCCCCGGATGATTAGCGACGATATCGCTAGACACCTTGAGCGGGGGGCACGATTTCTTCTCCTGTTCGCCGAGCTGGGGAATTGTTTTCCCACTTTTTCGTTCTGCTAACCTTGCATCACTGGAAGTACTTCCCGACCGCCGCGCTTCTTCATATGTCTTTTTAAGAATGCGGACATAGTTGGAATCCGGCGGAGGCGGTGGTGGTCGCTTCAGGGCATCGATAGTGCGCTTCACTTTCACCGGATCTAGCTTCTCCTTCGGAGGTGGAGTTTTCTTTGCAAAATGGTCCCTCACTTGGGCACGACATATGTCCTCGTTTTCCTGCTCGGTCCTCTCATATGGTAACTTTTCCAGAGGCTTGAGAGATGGACCGTATCTGAATTGCCTCCCGCCTCTGCTTGTACTGCTAGCTGGCGGAGCGGCGGCGTCTCTCTTCCGTTGTTGCCGACGAGGCGGAGAAGGAGGCAGAGTGCTCTGACGTGCCGGAGGAGCCGGAGCGGCGGCGTCTGTCTTCCGCCGTTGCCGACGAGGCGGAGGAGGAGGCGGACTGCTCCGACGCGCCGGAGTAGGCGAAGGAGGAGGCGGAGTACCCTCACGCGTCGGAGGAGCCGGAGAAGGAGGCGGAGTGCCCTGATCACTCGCCGGAGGAGGAGGAGGAGGAGGCGGAGTGCCCTGACTCGCCGGAGGAGGAGGAGGAGGCGGAGGCGTCCAGTTTGGAAGCTTGATGTACTCCTTCTGCCATAGACATGTACTCCTCAGAGCACGAACCAGCTGATTCTCCCCTTCACCTGTAGAGTGGTAAAGCTCGAGCTCCTCAAATCCCTCCATTACTTCATCCACCATCACAACAGCATAGCCATGTGGAATCGGAAGGCAGTGAAAAGTTCCGTTGGGTTGAGGAGGTGCAACAGAGCCGAAAGCCGCCTTGAAAGTGAGGTTATGGCATTTCGTCATAAGCTCGCAATTTTGAGCCTCCGTGATAGTATCCACGGGGTAGATAGGCTCCGTGAAGTCAGTCTGAACGGGCTCCGTGGAAGCCACGCTGCTTCTCCGCTAAGATGGCGGGGTAGCTTCTGGGGTAGCTTCGTGCCGCTGAGATGGTTGGCCGGCAGCTCGCTGGCTCTCAAGTTCTTCCTCTAGCTTTTGTAGTCTTGCACTCATCTTCTGCATGTCACTCAGCTCCGCTTTCCTCTTTCTCTCCCGGCTTATGTAACCGCCTGCGTCGGGAAACCCAACCTTCCACGGAACGGAGCCTGGTGTGCCTCGTGTTCGTCCAGGGTGCTCAGCATTCCCTAGGGCCTCAGTCAGCTCGTCCTTCTCTCTGTCGGGAATGAACGTCCCTTCCTGCGCTGCGGTGATATACTTCTGAAGCTTCATGACGGGTATTGCAAGTTGCTCGTCCGTCCAACGGCACTTCCCTGTTTCAGGGTCCAAAGTTCCCCCAACCCCGAAGAACCAAGTCCTTGAACGGTCTGGCCAGTTCAATGTCTCTGGTTCGACCCCTTTAGCAATCAGGTCATTCTCAGCTTTGTCCCACAACGGCCGGGCCTTGAGGTAGCCACCTGACCCCGTGTGATGGTGATACTGCTTCTTTGCAGCGTTGTTCTTGTTTGTCTCTGACATTTTCTTACTCTTGTCTGATGTCTTGTAGGCCACAAATGCGGGCCAGTGATCTCTTATCTTCTCAAATCGGCCGATGAATTCTGGAGTCTCACCTTTGTCGACAAACTTTGATTTCAACTCCTTCTTCCACCTCCTGAATAGATCTACCATCTTCTTAAGAGCACACGCCTTGACCAGTGGCTCTATAACTGGCTTATTCGGATCCTCCTCTGGCGGTAGGGTGAAATTTGCCTTCAGCGCGGTCCAAAGATCATCTTTCTGTCTATCGGTGACATAATCACCTTCATGGGCGTCGTCCTTAGGCTTATTCCATTGCTTGATGCTGATCGGGATGTTGTCCCTAACAATAGCTCCGCACTGAGCAGAAAATGCGTCCTTGGTCCGCTTAGGTTCAATCGGATGGCCATCGTCCGCGTGCTGTGATCGTGAACCTTTCATCCTTGCGCAACCTCTTCTTCGGGCCTCGTCTCGTTACCGAAGTTTGGCTCGATCCGGAGGGCTATAAAAGAAGAAAGAAGAGTTAATATATGTACGTACCAAAACAATTAATGCATCAATTAGCTAGTCAGCACAGGCTTAATTAATATATATACCTCGCCGGACTTTGCAACAGCTCCCTCCTCCGTTCGGTCACCGGAGCCGTCATCATGGTCTCCTTCTTCCTCCGGCATTCGGTCACCGGAGCCATCATGATCATGTCCTTCCTCCTCCATTGTTCGATCATCGGAGCTGTCATCCTCTCCTTCCAGACCAACGGTGTCATTGAGAAACGACAAGACATCACGTCCGCCGAGGATTATGTCCCCCAACAACTGTTCTTGTTCCAAGTCTCTTTGAGCCATAGTTTCTGCAAATATTACAACATGGCAATTAATATACAAACATGAATGTCCGACGTCCGGACCGCCTCTCTCATGAATGTCAAACAAGGGATTCTCTTAACCTTTAAGGGATTTAATTAACAAAATGGCGCCATTCTGGATGTGCAGAAAATGGTCCATATTTTTCCCTGATCTCATCTACCCTTCTATATGTCACGTTGTCTAGTGTCAAAGTATTCAAGAAAACCATGGCTTCATCATTAGCCGGAAGTAACAGGCGCATAATGGTACGAAGCTCTGTGGTACGAATATCACTATTTGGAAGGCCTTTGCTGAAATTCGTACCAAAAAGCGAATTATTCTATCCGGAACTCCCTTCCAAAACAACTTTGAAGAGCTTCGTAGCATCATACGCCTGTTACTTCCGGCTAATGATGAACCCATGGATTTCTTGAATACTTTGACAGACAACGTGACATATAGAAGAATATATATATAGATGAGATCAGAAAAAAATTGGATCAACTTGTGCAAATCCATAATGGGGGCATTCTTGATAAATCTATGTTACCGAAGTTTCTATATGAACAAAAATAATTCCACATGACATGTCCGACGTCCCCCCTCATGTCGAAGTTATCGGGGAGGGGGTAGACGACAACGACGCTCACCCCTCATGTCATGTCCGACGTCCCCCCTCATGTCGAAGTTATCGGGGAGGGGGTAGACGACAACGACGCTCACCCCTCATGTCATGTCCGACGTCCCCCCTCATGTCGAAGTTATCGGGGAGGGGGTAGACGACAACGACGCTCACCCCTCATGTCATGTCCGACGTCCCCCCTCATGTCGAAGTTATCGGGGAGGGGGTAGACGACAACGATGCTCACCCCTCATGTCATGTCCGACGTCCCCCCTCATGTCGAAGTTATCGGGGAGGGGGTAGACGACAACGACGCTCACCCCTCATGTCATATCCGACGTCCCGCCTCATGTCGAAGTTATCGGGGAGGGGGTAGATCGACAACGACGTCGCTTGGTAAATTTTAACTAATTTCTAAGAACAAAAAAATATTCAATGAATAAAAAAAACATCATATGATCATTTTCTATATATATACATCCATCCACATCCATGCATACATATGAACAAAAAAACATCATATGATCATCTATGAACAAAAAGAACATCATATGATCATCTATGAACAAAAAAATCATCATATATATGAACAAAAAAAATACATCAATGGACAAAAAAAGCATACATCAATGGATCATCCATACATCAACATACATTCATATATTTAGAAAAACAATATGCATACATATCCATTTACTAAAAATTTATATGAACAAAAAAAATTGTATGAATTTTTTTTATATGAACAAAAAAAAATTGTATGAAAAAAAAATTGTGGTGGAAGCTTAGTCCCACCTCGCTAGCTGAGAGGCGCCGAGAGTGGTTTATAAGCGCTGCTGCGCCAACCCTCTCGAGCTCCTCTCTTTAGCAGGCCTATGGGCCTAAACACACTCTCTGCCTGTGGGCCTACTGAGCCTTAAGTAGGCCTGCATCCTGGCCCAACTAGCGTGATGGGTTTCTAGTCGTATGCAGGCCGTGTTGGCCCAGTAGGCGGCATTTTTTTAAAAATAATTCCAGTATTTTTGTTTTGTTTTTTGCTTTATTTATTTTCTTTTTAGTTCATTCTTTTTACTATTAAAGTTTTTAACAAATAAATACTTTGATAATTTTAGTTAATATTAATTTGATTCTTTTTAGTTGATTCTTTTTGCTATTGAAAAATATTATATTTAATTGATTATTTTTAGTTCATTCTTTTTACTATTAAAGTTTTAAACAAATAAATACTTTGATAATTTTAGTTAATATTATTTTGATTCTTTTTGCTATTGAAAAATATTATATTTAATTGATTCTTTTTAGTTCATTCTTTTTACTATTAAAGTTTTTAACAAATAAATACTTTGATAATTTTAGTCAATATTATTTTGATTATTTTTAGTTGATTCTTTTTGCTATTGAAAAATATTATATTTAATTCATTCTTGTTAGTTCATTCTTTTTGATATTAGATTTTTAGAAAGCTTTTTAGTTGATTCCTTTTGCTATTAGAGTTTTATAAAAGCTTTTTAGTTGATTCTTTTTGCTATTGGAGAATATTATAGTTTTGTTTTAGTTGATCATAACAGAATATTTTAATTGATTATTTTTAGTTCATTCTTTTTGCTATTAGTGTTTCATAAAAGTTTTCTAGTTCATTCTTTTTGCTATTAGTTCATTCTTTGAGCTAAATGACCCTGAAATTGAAAAGCACTACAAATGAACTCTGAAAAGGTTGAAAGTTGTCATGGTATCATCATTTCACCCACATAGAATGTGCTAAAAAGTTGAGAGGGTTACGGCGAAAACTGGATGCACTTCGTGTACAAAACGGACAATCTCTTTCGAAGTATCAGGGTTTCGGACGAAAACTCATCTGTTACAAAGGGATTTCATTTTTTGAACTTATTTGAACTCCAGACTTTTTGTGTGTTCAAAATGAACCATTCAAAGCCACATCATCAATTTTTAACCCTTTGTGACTTCATCTGGTATTTTTCATGCATTTACTGATATTTTTTAAGCTAAATGACCCTGAAATTGAAAAGCACTACAAATGAACTCTGAAAAGGTTGAAAGTTGGCATGGTATCATCATTTCACCCACATAGCATGTTATAAAAAGTTGAGAGGGTTACGGCAAAAACTGCATGCACTTCGTGTACAAAATGGACAATCTCTTTCGAAGTATTAGGGTTTCATACGAAAACTCATCTGTTACAAAAGGCATTTCATTTCTTCACATGTAACTGCAATGATATAGTTGTGGAGAGAAAGTCTTCACTTTTTCTTCGCTTGTGTCCTTTGCTTATTGCGCCGTAACCATGGATAATCTTCATCGTTTAACAGGGTGCTTGGGTCAGCCTTGACTTTGAAGGGAGGAATTTCATGAAACTTTTCATAATCTTCACACATGTCTGTCTTGCCCTCCAATCCCACGATGTCTCTTTTTCCTGAAAGAACTATGTGGCGCTTTGGCTCATCGTATGATGTATTCGCTTCCTTATCTTTTCTTTTTCTCGGTTTGGTAGACATGTCCTTCACATAGAAAACCTGCGCCACATCATTGGCTAGGACGAATGGTTTGTCTGTGTACCCAAGATTGTTCAGATCCACTGTTGTCATTCCGTACTGTGGGTCTTCCTGTACCCCGCCTCCTGACAGATTGACCCATTTCCACTGAAACAAAGGGACCTTGAAATCATGTCCATAGTCAAGTTCCCATATGTCCACTATGTAACCATAATATGTGTCCTTTCCCCTATTGGTTGCTGCATCAAAGCGGACACCGCTGTTTTGGTTGGTGCTCTTTTGATCTTGGGCGATCATGTAAAATGTATTCCCATTTATCTCGTACCCTTTGTAAGTCAATACAGTCGAAGATGGTCCCCTGGCCAACGAGTACAACTCATCAGAAACAGCGTTGTCACCCATGAGACGTGTTTGCAACCAACAGCCGAAAGTCCTGATGTGTTAATATGTAATCCAGTCGTCACACTGCTCCGGGTGTTTGGAGCGCAGAATATTCTTGTGTTCATCGACATACGGGGTCACCAAGGTGGAATTCTGTAGAACTGTGTAGTGTGCTTGAGACGAAGAATGCCCGTCCCTACATATTATTGAGTCCGCTCCTAGCGTGCCTTTTCCAGTCAGTCTCCCCTCATACCGCGATTGAGGGAGACCAATCTTCTTAAGGTCAGGAATGAAGTCAACACAAAACCCAATGACATGCTCTGTTTGATGGCCCATGGAGATGCTTGCTTCTGGCCTAGCGCGGTTACGAACATATTTCTTTAAGAATCCCATGAACCTCTCAAAGGGGAACATATTGTGTAGAAATATAGGGCCCAAAACGACAATCTCGTCGACTAGATGAACTAGGACGTGCGTCATGATATTGAAGAAGGATGGTGGGAACACCAGCTCGAAACTAACAAGACATTGCACCAAATCACTCCTTAACATTGGCAGGATTTCTGGATCGATCACCTTCTGAGAGATTGCATTGAGGAATGCACATAGCTTCACAATGGCTAATAGAACATTTTCCGGTAGAAGCCCCCTCAATGCAACCGGAAGCAGTTGTGTCATAATCACGTGACAGTCATGAGACTTTAGGTTCTGGAACTTTTTCTCTGCCATATTTATTATTCCCTTTATATTCGACGAGAAGCCAGATGGGACCTTCATACTGAGCAGGCATTCAAAGAAGATTTCCTTCTCTTCTTTGGTAAGAGCATAGCTGGCAGGACCTTCATACTGCTTTGGATGCACGCCGTCTTTTTCATGCACACGTTGCTGTTCCTCCCGTGCCTCCGGTGTATCTTTTGTCTTCCCATACACTCCCAAGAAGCCTAGCAGGTTCACGCAAAGATTCTTCGTCACGGGCATCACGTCGATTGCAGAGCAGACCTCTAGGTCTTTCCAATAGGGTAGGTCCCAAAATATAGATTTCTTCTTCCACATGGGTGCGCGTCCCGCATCGTCAGTCGGAACAGATAGTCCGCCAGGACCCTTTCCAAAGATTACTTGTAAATCATTGACCATATCAAGTATGTGATCACCAGTACGGAGGGCAGGCTTCTTCCGGTGATCTGCCTCACCTTTGAAATGCTTTCCTTTCTTTCAACATTGATGGTTGGTCGGAAGAAATCGACGATGCCCCAGGTACACATTCTTCCTACATTTGTCCAAATATATACTGTCGGTGTCATCTAAACAGTGTGTGCATGCGTGGTATCCCTTGTTTGTCTGTCCTGACAGGTTACTGAGAGCAGGCCAATCGTTGATGGTTACAAACAGCAACGCATGTAGGTCAAATTCCTCCTGTTCGTTCTCATCCCACATACGTACACCTCTTCCATTCCATAGCTGTAAAAGTTCATCAACTAATGGCCTTAGGTACACATCAAGGTCATTGCAAGGTTGCTTAGGGCCTTGGATGAGCACTGGCATCATAATGAACTTCCGCTTCATCCACAACCAAGGAGGAAGGTTATACATACATAGAGTCACAGGCCATGTGCTATGCTTGCTGCTCTGCTCCCCAAAAGGATTAACGCCATCTGCACTTAAACCAAACCATACGTTCCTCGGGTCACCTGTAAAGTTGCTCCACTTTCTCTCGATCTTTCTCCACTATGACCCGTCAGCGGGTGCTCTCAACTTCCCGTCTTTCTTACGGTCTTTTATGTGCCATTGCATCAACTCGGCATGCTTTTTGTTTCTGAACAGACGTTTCAACCATGGTATTATAGGAGCATACCACATCACCTTGGCAGGAACCCTCTTCCCGGTGCGCTGGCCCTCAACATCACCAGGGTCATCTCTTCTGATCTTATACTGCAATGCACCGCATACCGGGCATGCGTTCAAATCCTCGTACGCACCGCGGTAGAGGATGCAGTCATTAGGGCATGCATGTATCTTCTGCACCTCCAATCCTAGAGGGCATAGAACCTTCTTTGCTTCGTACGTACTGCCGGGCAATTCGTTATCCTTTGGAAGCTTCTTCTTCATTATTTTCAGTAGCGAACTAAATCCCTTGTCAGATACACCATTGTCTGCCTTCCATTGCAGCAATTCCAGTGTGGTACCGAGCTTTCTGTTGTCATCTTCGCAATTTGGGTACAACCCTTTTTTGTGATCCTCTAACATGCGATCGAACTTCAACTTCTCCCTTTCACTTTCGCATTCTCTCTGTGCATCAACAATGACCCGGCGAAGATCATCATCGGGCACATCGTCTGGTTCCTCTTGATCTTCAGCTTCCCCCATTGCAGCATCACCGTATTCAGGGGGCGGGTAGTTGTCATCATCCTCTTCTTCTTCGTTGTCTTCCATCATAACCCCTCTTTCTCCGTGATTGGTCCAAACATTATAGTGTGGCATAAAACCCTTCTCAAGCAGGTGGAAGTGAAGGGTTTTAGAGTTGGAGAAAGCCTTCGTATTCTCACAGACAGTACATGGACAATGCATAAAACCATTCTGCTTGTTTGCCTCAGCCGCTTCGAGAAAATTATGCATGCCCTTAATATACTCGGAGGTGCGTCGGTCACCATACATCCATTGCCGGTTCATCTGCGTGCATTATATAGTTCTCATTATTGAACAACATATAACTCTCTAGAGCATCTAATTAAAACATACATTCAAACTATGTAAAAAAATTATATGCAACAACAAATGCGATCATAACCGCAACTAAGGTACCAATTGATCCAACGGCATAATGATACCAAGCCTCAGTATGAATGGCATATTTTCTAATCTTTCTAATCTTCAAGTGCATAGCATCCATCTTGATCTTGTGATCGTCGACGACATCGGCAACATGCAACTCCAACTTCATCTTCTCCTCTTCAACTCTTTGTAATTTTTCTTTCAAGTAATTGTTTTCTTTTTCAACCAAATTTAACTTCTCGACAAGAATTTCTATGTCGGTTGGAATTTCCGGTTCACATACCTCCTAGATTAAAAAATCTATGTCACGTTGGTCGGCATAATTGTCATAAACACTAAATAAAACAAATAGTTATCAAAGATAATATATACCACATCCGAATCATAGACAGGACGATAATAAAACCATCGCACTATATAATAACAAACAATAATAAAAGTAAGAAAGTTACACAAGTATCTATCTAAATCATACAAGTAAGAACTTTTTTCTTTTAGAAAGAAGATAAGAAGAAGAGGCTAACCACGGTGGTGCCGGCGCCGAGATGGGCGCGGGCGATCGAGGGCGGTGAGGACGGGGACGGGACAGGACGGACCGCCAAACCTAGACAAATCTTGAGGAAAATGGAGCTTGGACAAGGAGCTTCCAGAGGAGAAAGCTTAAGTGTGGCTCGGGCATTTCATCGAACACCTCATGTGCATAGGAGGTGAGCTAGAGCACCACAAAGCTCTCCCACGGCCGGCCAAAAAAATAGAGCAGTGCACTGCTCTCCTCGCGGGCAGGGGGGTATATATAGGCGAACCATTGGTCCCGGTTTGTGGCTGGAACCGGGACTAAAGGACAACATTCGGTCCCGGTTCCAGCCACAAACCGGGACCAATGGTTGTGGGCCAGGAGCGAGGCCCATTGGTCCCGGTTCGTGTCTGGAACAGGAACCAAAGGGGTCAGACGAACCGGGACCAATGGCCCACGAGGCCCGGCCGGCTCCCTGGCCTCATGAACCGGGACCGATGCCCCCATGGGTCCCGGTTCGTGAGTGAACCGGGATTAATGGGCTTTTCAGGCTGGACCAAATCCCTGTTTTCTACTAGTGATACCTCACCCAATCTAAGGGAAAAGATCATAAACCATTACCCTGGACTTAAACACGGAATGTTTCACATCAAGCAAGCTGCAAAGATATTCTAAGATTATAACCATCCACTACCTGGTTCTGATCTCTAGAGGTATCATGATAGACTAACAAGTAGCAGGACATAAGGTAGAATTCGTAGCCCTACCAAATTGAGACAAGAGCTTGATTGCACATTTGGTGAATAAACAACACCACAACAAAACCTTCATGACGGCCTTATAAAGATTGATTCATTTACTGAATATACTGCGTGCTAAATACCTAATGGAGCACCTAATGCGTCTATCAACAAAACAAATTAACGGACACCCCTTCCCAAAATCTCTCTAGGATTGCCAAGGGGGTTAACGGACACGGCACCAGGGCGAGATCGCGTCGAGACTCAGGGGCTCGATATAGCCTGAGCCGGCCGGAGTGGGGGCGGCGGCGGAGTGGGGGGGGAGGCAGATAGTGGGGCAGCAGGGGGAGTGGGGAGGCGGCCATGGCTGCTTCTTGGACACCTTCTTCTCCTTCACCGGCGCCGCAGCCGCATTGGTGGAGACGGCCTGTGCCCGGATGGTGAGCGCGGGTAGAGATCAAGGTGGTGAGCGGCGGGGGAGGTGAGCGGGGAAGAGGGGCCGGCGAGAGCGCGCGGGCGGTGAGAGAGGCGGCGGAGAGAGGGGGGAGCAGCGGAGGGGATGAGCATTATCTGCGGCGGCGGTGGCGGTGGCGGCTGGGAGGAACCCTAACCGCGACGGCGTCGGGGTGGAGGGGAGAGGACGATCGAAGTGATGAGGGTGCGGGGGGTCGGCCGGGGTTTTCTTTTGGTGTAGTAGTAGCGCTGCATACAGGCCGGCGCTACTACTAAGTCCACTAGCTGTAGCGCCGGTGCACAGCCCACGCTACAGCTAAGTGGGCTAGCATTTTGTCCCTGCGGCCCACGTAACAGCAGCGCGGCCCATGCTAACCAACGTTGCTGCTATGCAGTAGTAGTAGCGTGTTTTCTACCAGGCGCTACTGGTATATACCAGTAGCGTTGTGGCCCAAACAGGCGCTACTGGTAAACTTCTACGTATAAGCATTTTCCTAGTAGTGCTCCCTTCCTCCTCGGATATGCACCTTTGGAGAACTCCAGTGGTGCTTTTCTTGTAAAGTTCACCCTCGTGGACCTTGTAGGCTTTAGACCGGCGAATTATGCGCCTTGCCTCAGTTCGGTCGTCGGGTAGCTCTTGGCGGAGGAGGTAAGCGAGGAAGGGCTTGGTCCATGGCGCGATTACTGCCATGACTTCGTGGGCCGAAGACGTTTCTTCGAGTTCCGAGCCCCCTATGATTCCTTCGTCTGACTCGATGATCGGAGGGATGAGCTCTTCAGAGCCCGCAGTATCTTTGCCATCATCCTGCCACACCACTAATGGCTTAAAGAGCCGCTCCAAAAAGGTGTTCTTAGGAACGCGATCACGTTTAGCATCCATTCGAGCAAGGATATCGGCAGCCTGATTGCTGTCTCTAGAGACATGATGGAATTCCAGCCCTTCAAACCGGGTGGAAATTTTGAGGACGGCATGGCGATACGCTGTCATTTTCAGGTCTTTTGCGTCGAATTCGCCTTTTACTTGAGAGATGGCGAGATTAGAATCTCCCCGTACCTCGAGCCGTTGTACACCCATTGACACTGCCATCCGAAGTCCATGCAACAGAGCCTCGTATGCGGCTGCATTGTTAGAATCGGTGTACATAATTTGCAGTACATACCGTATATTGTCGCCGGTGGAGGATGTGAGAACCACGCCAGCCCCTAGTCCGGCAAGCATTTTGGAGCCGTCGAAGTACATAGTCCAATGCGAATATGTACTGTACTCTCGAGGGAGTTTGGCTTCCATCCATTCTGCTACAAAATCAGCCAACACCTGAGATTTAATAGCTCGGCGTGGTCGGTATGTGACTTCGAAAGGGAGGAGCTCTATGGCCCATTTGGCTATACGCCCCGTGGCGTCCCTGTTGTTGATTATGTCATTCAGGGGTACTTCGGATGCCACCGTAACCGAGCACTCTTGAAAATAGTGTCAGAGCTTTCGGGATGCCATGAAGACTGCGTAGGTGATCTTTTGGTAGTGCGGGTACCTTGTTTTACATGGGGTAAGCACTTCGGATACATAGTAGACTGGCTTCTGCACCCGGAGCTTGTGACCCTCTGCCTCTCGCTCGACGACGAGAACTGCGCTGACCACCTGATTTGTGGCTGAGATGTATGGTAGCATGGGCTTGCCTAAGCTGGGTGCTGCCAGGATGGGGTTGCCAGCCAGTAATGCTTTAATTTCCTCTAGTGCAGCCGTCGCCTCACCAGTCCATTTGAAGTTTTTAGTTCGCTTAAGCAGCCTATAAAGCGGAAGTGCCTTTTCTCCAAGGCGTGAGATAAAGCGGCTGAAAGCTGCCACACAACCGGCCAATTTTTGGACGCGCTTTAGTTCGGTAGGAACCGCGAGATGGGATAGTGCGCGGATTTTGGCCTGATTAGCCTCTATTCCTCTATGGGAGACAATAAATCCGAGCAGCTTGCCCGACGGCACCCCGAAGATACATTTGTCCGGGTTGAGCCGTATATCATAAGTCCGAAGACTATCAAAGGTTTGACGGAGATCGTCCACCAGCTGACTGACGTGTTTAGTTTTGGCAACAACGTCGTCCACATATGCCTCGAAGGGCATCGTCCACCAATCTGTTTTTCCAGGCATGTTTGAATCATGCGCTGGTATGTAGCACCTGCGTTTTTTAATCCGAAGGGCATCGTGTTGAAACAAAACGGCCCATAGGGGGTGATGAAGGCTGTGGCCGCTTGGTCGGACTCCCTCATTTTAATTTGATGGTATCCGGAGTAAGCATCGAGAAAACACATTGAGTCATGCCCGGCGGTGGCATCTATGATCTGGTCTATTCGGGGCAAGGGGAAAGGATCCTTAGGGCAAGCTTTGTTGAGGTCCTTGAAATCGACACACAAACGCCAGGATTTGTCCTTCTTAGGCTCCATAACCAGATTAGCCAACCACTCAGGATGTTTAATATCTCGGATGAATCCGGCTTCGAGCAATTTCGCCAGTTCTTCACCCATAGCTTGACGCTTGGGTTCAGAAAATCGGCGTAACGCCTGTTTGACCGGCTTGAAACCTTTAATTATGGTCAGGCTATGCTCGGCCAAATGACGTGGGATCCCTGGCATATCTAAAGGGTGCCAGGCAAAAATGTCCCAGTTTTCCCGCAAAAAATTGCACAGCGACTCATCAACCGCGGGATCCAGCTGAGCTCCAATGGATGCCGTCTTGGTAGGGTCTGTTGGATGCACTTGGAATTTGATAATTTCGTCTGCTGGTTTGAAAGATGTGGATTTGGGCCTTTTGTCAAGGATTACATCGTCCTTATCCACGGTTGAGCGGAGCGTGGTTAATTCTTCGGCTGCGAGGGCTTCGGATAATGCTTCGAGGGCGAGCGATGCTGTTTTGTTCTCAGCCCAAAGAGCTCTGTCCGGATTACTGGTGACTGTGATCACGCCGTTAGGCCCTGGCATCTTGAGTTTCATATACCTGTAATGCGGGATAGCATAGAAGCATGCAAACGTGTCACGCCCCAATAAGGTGTGGTAACCACTGCGGAAAGGCACAATGTGGAAAAGAAACTCCTCGGACCGGTAGTTCTCGGGAGTTCCGAAGACTATATCGAGAACAACTCGACCACTGCAACGTGCCTCTTTTCCGGGGATGATCCCTTGAAAGGTGGTATAACTTTGTTCGATACGAGATCTGTCGAACTGCATTTTGTCCAAGGCGTCCTCATAGATGAGGTTTAATCCACTGCCACCGTCCATTAACACCTTCTGAAGGCGGAATCCGTCCACTATTGGATCAAGGACAAGGGCGGCCGTAGCTCGGACAGGGCGATACCTTGGCTGGTCTTCTTCGCCGAAAGTGATAGGTGAATTTGACCGAGCTCTCGAAGGGCTCTTTTCCTCTGATTCTTCGAGGAATAGGTCTCATAAATCGTTAAGATCTCGGCGTCATCCTCCGTCGGTGGTGTTAGACATCTATTTGAATATGAGCCTTCGATGATGGTTTCGCCGCTCTTGGCTATCTGCCTGACTACTCAACAAGATCGAAGTCTATGAGTTGGGTTGGTATTGAGCAGGGCGGAATGTATAGGGCACGGTTTGTCCAGTAGTTCGTCAACGAATGATCCTGCCCGGAGTTTTGTCTTCTTCTTGGACGGCTCGTAATGAGCTGACCGGCGGGGATGTGCGTGTTTCGTCCAAGCTCGTCTTGATTCTTCGTGATGGATTAAATCCGTTTGTTCTTGCTGAGCCAGCCAAGCGTCCTTCATGGCGCAGTATTTGGACACCAGGTCTGATAGCTCAGAAAAGTTTTGAATGTGACGGCAAGCGAGGGTGTTTAAGATGCCCTCATCTCGGCAATTACGCTGGAAAGTCGCCAAAATCTCTGTGTCGCAACAGTCCGCTATTTTATTTTGACGAGAAGAAATTTAGTCCAGAATTGCCGAACTGTCTCCCCGGGCTGTTGTGTCACGTACATTAGATCCCATACATCGGACTGCCCCGAGTTACTTGGACAGTACTCAATTTGGGGGGTGGGTGGGATAAAAAATTTGATCCCAACAGGATGTTAATCCGGAGTCTCGCCAGCTACGTGTCGGACCGACGTAGAGTCCGACAAGCCGGGCCCGGAATTCAGACTCTCGGTAAAGCGCGGCTGCATAGAATCGAGGCCGTGCGCCGAGTGGGACTTCGGCTTTGAACCCTCTCTGGAGCAGAGTTTGGCTGCCGAACTAGACGGCAGAGCTCGGTGATCGGGAATATGCACCTGATCTGCTCTTGGCTCCAGAGGGAGGAGGGACGAGCCCTCAGCCAAGTCTTCAATAGTGGCAACTAAGTGGGTGGCTGGCGGGATGTAAATTTCCCTGTCGTCGGCCTTAAGCCCGATCTTGTCATAGACCGAGGACTGGCCATTAGTAATTCCCATGGCCTGGATCCGATCTAGTATCCCGTTTAATAGCGAGAGGTCCGTCGGCTCCATGTTCTGACAGTTTTTGGGATCAACCCGCTATATTGCAGCTCGAGGGGCATTCGAAATCGCCCCGGAGTCATGCTCGGCTGAGACTAGCCCTGAGCCGTCAAGTGTGGAGACCGGATCCCGGCTCGAGGCTGAATCTGGAGTGGTGGCCAACCCGATAACGGGGTAAGCCAGTCCTTAGGTCAAAGCCTCCGGACGCGCGGGTTCTTCGGGTAAAGCCGAAGACCCTGCGAGAATAAGATCTCCCCAGGAGTCGGTGACGAAATCTAGGTTTCCAAACCTGATCTCCTGGGTGGGGGTAAAGCTTCCGACGCGACCGAGGGGACCGGTTGGATCAGCGTGCAGCACGATGCTGCCAAACGCGAAGAGTTGGCCGGGGACGAAGACGTCCCCATCGCAGATGCCGTCGCTGATGACTAAGCGAGCCATGAATCCTCGATGATCCTAGAGCGGAACTCTCAATGAAAGCACCAATGTCGGTACTAAAACCGGCGGACCTTGGGGTAGGGGGTTGATAACCCACAAGTATAGGGGATCGCAACAGTTTTTGAGGGTAGAGTATTCAACCCAAATTTACTGATTCGACTC
This sequence comes from Elymus sibiricus, assembly GCA_039707655.1. Lineage (NCBI taxonomy): Eukaryota > Viridiplantae > Streptophyta > Magnoliopsida > Poales > Poaceae > Elymus > Elymus sibiricus. The sequence goes on along the minus strand of CM077671.1, from coordinate 523,770,765 downwards.
AAGGGGAGCCAAAGAATACTTGCGAGTATTAGCAGTTGAGTTGTCAATTCAACCACACCTGGAGAACTAAATATCTGCAGCAGAGTGATCAGTAGCACGGTAGTATGATAGTTTGATAGTAGTAACCAAGTAGCAATAGTAACAGTAGCGGTAACAGTAGCAGTTTGTAGTGATTGTAACAGCAGCAGCAACAACGGTAGTAACTTAGCAAGAACCAATATGAGAAAACCGTAGGCGTTGGATTAGCGACAGTCATAACCTAGGGCGAAACGGAACTAGCTCCAATTCATCAATGTAATGTAGGCATGTATTCCTTATATAGTCATACGTGCTTGTGATAAGAACTTGCATGACATCTTTTGTCCTACCCTCCCGTGGCAGCGGGGTCCATAAGGAAACTAAGGGATATTAAGGCATCCTTTTCATAGAGAACCAGAACAAAGCATTAACATATGGTGAATACATGAACTCCTCGAATTACTGTCATCCCTGGAGAGTATCCCAAACATTGTCACTATGGGGTCGACTATGGGATCAGAACGATAACAAGTGCATATAACTTGCAGGTAAGATCAAGAACTCATATATATTCATGGAAACATAAACGGTTCAGCTCTGAAATCATGGCAGTCGGGCCCTAGTGACAAGCATTAAGCATAGCAAAGTCATAGCAACATCAATCTCAGAACATAGTGGATACTAGGGATCAAGCCCTAACAAAACTAACTCGATTACATGATAAATCTCATGCAACCCATCACCGACCAGCGAGCCTACGAAGAGATTACTCACGCATGGCGGTGAGCATCATGAAATTGGTGATGGAGGATGGTTGATGATGACGACGGCGTCGAATCCCCCTCTCCGGAACCCCGAACGGACTCTAGATCAGCCCTCCCGATGAAGAACAGGAAGTGGCAGCGGCTCCGTATCGTAAAATGCGATGAAACTTCTTCTCTTATATTTTTCCCGGGGAAAGTGAATTTATAGCGTTGGAATTAGGGTCAGAGGAGCTCCATGGGCCCCACAAGCTACCAGAGCGCGCCCCCCTGGTGGCTTGTGGCCCACTAGTGGGTCCCCTCCCCTGGATCTTGGCTCCAGTATTTTTTATATATTCAATAAAAAATCTCCAAAAAGTTTCGTCCAATTCCAAGAACTTTTATTTCTGCACAAAAACAACACCATGGCAATTCTACTAAAAATAGCGTTAGTCCGGGTTAGTTTCATTCAAATCATGCAAATTAGAGTCCAAAACAAGAGCAAAAGCGTTTGGAAAAGTAGATACGACGGAGACGTATGAACTCCCCCAAGCTTAACTCATTGCTTGTCCTCAAGCAATTAAGTTGACAAACTGAAAGTGATAAAGAAAAACTTTTACAAACTCTTTTGTTCTTGTATCCATATATTAGCTTAAATAGCACCCAAGTTTTCAGCAAAGATCATGAACTAACCATACTCATGATAACTTTTAAAAACTATATTCACTCATATCAATGACATAATCAACTAGCGAGAAATAATAATATATTTCAAATGCAAACACTTCATCAAAACAATCATGATACAATATGCTAACATGGTATCCCGCTAGCCCTTTCTGAGATCACAATACATAAATGCAGAGCACCTCTAAAGTTCAAGCAGCGACTAAACATTGTAATTCATGGTAGGAAACATCCAGTCATGATGCACACAACACTAACTATACTCAATACATAAGAATGACAATAGTGCCCTCCAACTGGTGCCTTAATTGAGAAGATGATGACTCAATAATAAAAGTAAAATAACATAAAAGTAAATAGATAGGCCCTTCGCAGAGGGAAGCAGAGGTTGTCATGCGCTTTTTGTTTTTGAATGTACAAATTCTTAATGCAAAGGAACATCACTTTATATTGCCCCTTGTGATAGCAACCTTTATTATGCAGTCTGTCGCTTTTATTTCTTCACCATCACAAGTTCGTACAAAGCTTACTTTCCCTTACAAGAAAAGATCATACTTATATTTGGAGCAATTTTTATTGCTTTTGGACCGATGACAACTTACTTGAAGGATCTTATTCAATCCATAGGTAGATAAACTGGACTCTTCTGGAATAACTTTGGTTTAAGGAATTTGGATGCACAAGCAGCATTCCCGCTTAGTACAGGCGAAGGCTAGCAAATAGATTGAGAAGTGACCAACTAGAGAGCGAAAATAGTCATTAACATGCATTAAGAATAATTACCATTGAACACTAGCATGAGTAGGATATAAAACACCCTGAACATAAATATCGTGGAGGCTCTGTTGGTTTTGAAACAACTACATGCATGAGCATGTGCCAAGTCAAGCCACTCGAAACATTTAGAGGAGGATACCATATCAACATACTATATCACAACCATTTTAATACATGTTGACACTCAAAATAAATCATTATCAACTCCTAACTACTTAAGCATGGCATGAGAAACTACAATCTCTAATTGTCATCATAAACATGTTTACTAATAATATGCTGAATCATGGATACTGAGTTAAGCATATTTACAAAAAAAACAAGTTGAGTTCATACCCACTTTTCCTTGCCACAGCCACTTCATCAAATATCGTCATTATTGCCTTTCACTTGCATGACCGAATGATATGAAAATAATAATTGTGCAAGAGTGCTGTGGACTAAGCTGGAATCTGCAAACATTTATTCAAAGGAGAAGACAAAGCAATATGGGCTCATTGTTAATTCAACAATAGTGCATATGAGAGCCACTCAACAATTTCATCGTGGTCTTCCCTTTACGACGACTCAAAGAAAAGAATAGAATTTAAGAGAAACACACTAAATTGTTTTTGGAGTTTTTGGTTTTTCTGAAAGAAGCAAAATAACAAAAAGGAAAAACAAAAATGAGAAAAACTAGTTACACGGGAAAGCTCCCAACAAGTAAAAGAAAAACCGAGAAATCTTTTTGGATTTTCTGTTAGTGTTACAACTAATTATGCAAGAAAGAAACTAAACTAATTTTTTGGATTTTCAAAAGTTTTTCAAACACACAAGAAGAAAGCAAGAAAGAAAACTAGCATGGATAATACAATGAAAAAAAATGAACACCGACAACTGGAATGGAATGTGTGAACATGAATGTAATGTCGGTGAGGAATACGTACTCCCCCAAGCTTAGGGTTTTGCCTAACTTCGTAATCATCATCGCTGATCAGGATAATAGTCATAATGATAACTCGTGGAGGCCTGTTGGGCCACCTCCTCAGCGAGATGGGCAGCTTCTACTGCCGCGTTATACTCATGCACCTCGTTCTCATGAAGGAAATATCTTTGTTTACTCTGAAAATCAAAGATAACAGGCGCAGGCAAAATAACAGAGATGGAACGATACTTATCAAAAATAAGGTTATAATCATATTTGTACGTGTTGTTCTTAATGAATTCATGGCGCTGCATCGCCTCAAAGTCTAAGTATTTATTAGGTAATATGGGATCGTTAGGACGAGGTGAGACACCAAGCCTTGCAGCTACGCGTGAGGCATAAATCCCTCCATATAAATCACCATTACCCGCATTGCGGTGAAGCCTACGTGCAACAATTGCCCCAATATTATATGATTTAAGACCAGTTGAAGCTGTATAGATAATACTCAAGTCGGGGGCGTAAAGTGCACTACAATCTTGTTTACCAGAAATGCATTTCCCATTAAAAAGTGCAAAGTAACGAATAGCGGGGAAATGAATGTTTTTATTCTAGCTTGCGTAACTCCTCTATCCTCACCATTACATAGGCTAGCAAGAAGCATAACATAATCAGACGTGGGCGGTTCGTCAAGTGAACCCCAAAATGGAATCTTCCATGCATCACAAAACTCTTCTAGAGACATACCATAGGATCTATCATAGAGATGAAACGAAACTCTAGAAGTACGAGAGTGATACTGAAACTTATTAGTGAAAGAATATGTCAAGCTATAGTGTTGAGCACACTTATCTGCGACGAAAGGAGCGAGCTCAGTATTGTGAACATATCGATCAAGTTCTCCCTTAATACCCGCACCCATCATAAACTCATCACATGGCCACCGGCAGGATTTTGTGTCGGCGATTCGCGCTGAACTAGCCCTTGGTTCAACATACGATTGCTGTATCGAGCTCTCGCTCGATGATCCCTCCGAGGACCTCCTCCTCGAAGAAATCCTCCTAAAGAGGTTCATTTTCCTAAGAACAAATTTCTAAAAAATTTGGGCCACAAAATAATGTCAACAAAACTTCACAAGATTAATAGCAACTACTCATATTAATGTCTAGAGGCCATATCAAGCATTCAAACTACTTGGAACTAAGAGGATTCAACATGCAAGCTCATTTTCAGTAGCACCAAGAGCAGCTTATTATGCAAAATATAATCTACTAAAGCAAAAATTAATTGGAGCAATGGAGGAGTCACATACCAAGGAACAATCCCTCAAAACAGTTTCAGAAACGGAGCTCCGAGCATAGAGATCGAAAATCTTACGTTTGGGAGCAAGGACATGAAGAGAAAAGCTACCAGGAATTTTTTCTAGAGGTAAGATACGAAGTGGGCTAAAGGAATAAGTGACGGGGTCCCTGTGGGTCCCACAAGCCACCAGGGCGCGCCCAGGGGGGTGGCCGCACCCTGGTGCCTTGTGGACACCTGGGGCATCCCCCTGGGATGTGAACAGTGTGAAAAATTCTTAAATATTCAGTAAAAAATCATATTAAAATTTCACAACATTTTGAGCACTTTTATTTTTGGGTCATTTTTTATTGCACGGATAATTCAGAAAACAGGATAATCATAGCATTATACTTTATTAAACTAAGAGTAACAGAGAGTAAACAGTAGGTACAGAAGGTTGTGCTTACTAAATTCATCGACCACATGCCCCTCAAAAAGAATCCATTAATAAGGTTGATCAAGTCTTATTAACAAATTATTTTCGAATGACATGAAATCGAAGAATCTTCGCATAACACTAGGTTACCTCAACGGGGATATGCATCTCCCCAATAATAAGAATTTCATATTTCTTTTTGACTGAAGGAAAAGGAAATTCAAAACCTCCAATAGTGATTGTTGAAGTTTTTTCAATAATATTGATACCATTCACTTGAATTTGTTTCTTCGGAAAGTATACCGTATGCTCATTACCATTAACATGAAAAGTGACCTTGCTTTTGTTGCAATCAATAACAGCCCCTGCAGTATTCAAAAAGGGTCTACCAAGGATAATCGACATGTTGTCGTCCTCGGGTATATCAAGTATAACAAAGTCTGTCAAGATAGTAACATTTGCAACTACAACAGGCACATCCTCGCAAATACCGATGGGTATAGCAGTGGATTTATCAGCCATTTGCAAAGAAATTTCAGTAGGTGTCAGCTTATTCAAATCAAGTCTTCGGTATAAAGAGAAAGGTATAACACTAACACCGGCTCCTAAATCACATAAAGCAGTTTTAACATAATTCCCTTTAATGGAGCATGGTATAGTAGGTATTCCTGGATCTCCTAGTTTCTTAGGTACTCCACCTTTAAAAGAATAATTAGCAAGCATGGTGGAAATTTCAGCTTCAGGTATCTTCCTTTTATTCGTAACAATATCTTTCATGTATTTAGCATAAGGAGGCATTTTCAAAATATCAGTCAGACGGGTACGCAAAAAGACAGGTCTAAGCATCTCAACAAAGCGTTCAAATTGTTCATCCTCCTTATTTTTAGGTGGTTTAGTAGGGAAAGGCATAGGTTTCTGAACCCATGGTTCTCTTTCTTTCCCTTGTTTCCTAGCGATGAAATCACATTTATCATATCGTTTGTTCTTAGGAGGTGGGTTATCAAGATCAACAGCAGGTTCTATCTCTACATCATTATCTGGTTGAGCATCAACATGAACATCATCATTATCACTAGGTGTATGTTCATTACCAGATTGTGTCTCAGCATCAGAAATAGAAATATCATTGTGATTCTCAGAAGGGTTTTCTATCACCGGTTCATTAGAAGCATGCAGAGTTCTATCATTCTTCTTCCTCTTTTTCTTCTTAGATGAACTAGGCACATCATTATTAATTCCCTGAGAATCTTGCTCAATTCTTTTGGGATGACCTTCAGGATATAGTGGCTCCTGAGTCATTCTACCTCCTCTAGTCACTACTCTAACAACATGATCATTCATTTTATTATTCATCTCATTAAGCAAATCATTTTGTGCCTTAGGAACTTGTTCTAATTGAGTTTGAACCATGGATGCATGTTTTCTTAAACCTTTAACATCATTAGCAATTCTAAACATCAAGTCACTCAAACGATCAATCATGATAGCATTACATTGCAATTGATTACTAACATTCCTATTGAAGTGATCTTGTTTAACAATGTAATTATCAAATTCATCCAAGCATTGACTAGTAGACTTATTATAAGGGATATCACCTTCATCAAATCTATAGAGAGAATTTACCTCTACTACCTGTGTCGGGGTATCGAGACCATGTATTTCTTCAATTGGTGGCAAATTCTTAACATCTTCAGCTTTAATACCTTTTTTTTGCATAGATTTCTTTGCCTCTTGCATATCTTCAGGACTGAGAAATAGAATACCTCTCTTCTTCGGAGTTGGCTTAGGTGGTGGTTCAGGAAGTGTCCAATCATTATCATTTCTCAATATATTATTCAATAGTTCTTCAGCCTGTTCAACAGTTCTTTCCCTGAAAACACAACCAGCATAACTATCTAGGTAGTCCCTAGAAGCATCGGTTAGTCCATTATAAAAGATATCAAGTATTTCATTTTTCTTAAGAGGATCATTAGGCAAAGCATTACGTAATTGGAGAAGCCTCCCCCAAGCTTGTGGGAGACTCTCTTCTTCAGATTGCACAAAGTTAAATATTTCCTGTAAGGCAGCTTGTTTCTTATGAGCAGTAAAATATTTTTCACAGAAGTAATATGTCATATCCTGGGGACTACGCACACAACCAGGAGCAAGAGTACTAAACCATGTCTTAGCATCACCCGTTAATGAGAAAGGAAACAACTTAAGAATATAGTAATAGCAAATTTTTTCCTCATGAGCAAATAGGGTGGCTATATCGTTCAATTTAGTGAGATGTGCCACAATAGTTTCATTTTCATAACCATGGAAAGGATCAGATTCAACCAAAGCAATTAACTCAGGATCAATAGGGAATTCATAATCCTTATCAGTAACAAAGATGGGAGAAGTAGCAAACTTAGGATCATATTTCATTTTCTCCCTCATAGATTTTTCTTTCATTTCAGCAAGCAATTTTTTAACCTCATCTCTATCTCTACAAGCAAGGATTGCCCTAGCTGTCTCTCTATCAAAAACAAAATCCTTCGGTATTTCAACTCTAGTAGGAGGACTAGGCATAATAGGTGTTTCATAATTTCCAAGAGCTTCATCAGTTTCAGCATTTTCAATTTCTTTAGCTTTAGCAAGTTGTTAATCAAGAAATTCACCTAGTGGCACAGTTTTATCAGGCATAGTAGCATCATCAGTAGCATCATTCATAACAGGAGTAGGATCATCAATAACTTGTGACATATCAGGATTAATAATTAGTGGTGGTGTCACAAGTTTATTTAAAACATCAGGTGAATCAAGTGCAGAGCTAGATGGCAATTCCTTACCTCCCCTCGTCCTAGAGGGAACGATCTTGGCTCGATGGTCTTTCAGATTCTTCATAGTGATCAACAGATATAAATCCCAAGTTACTCAGCAAATAGAGCTATGCTCCCCGGCAACGGCGCCAGACAAAGTCTTGATAACCCACAAGTATAGGGGATCGCAACAGTTTTCGAGGGTAGAGTATTCAACCCAAATTTATTGATTCGACTCAAGGGGAGCCAAAGAATACTGGCGAGTATTAGCAGTTGAGTTGTCAATTCAACCACACCTGGAGAACTAAATATCTGCAGCAGAGTGATCAGTAGCACAGCAGTATGATAGTTTGATAGTAGTAACCAAGTAGCAATAGTAACAGTAGCGGTAACAGTAGCAGTTTGTAGTGATTGTAACAGCAGCAGCAACAACGGTAGTAACTTAGCAAGAACCAATATGAGAAAACCGTAGGCGTTGGATCAGCGATAGTCATAACCTAGGGCGACACGGAACTAGCTCCAATTCATCAATGTAATGTAGGCATGTATTCCGTATATAGTCATACGTGCTTGTGATAAGAACTTGCATGACATCTTTTGTCCTACCCTCCCGTGGCAGCGGGGTCCATAAGGAAACTAAGGGATATTAAGGCCTCCTTTTCATAGAGAACCAGAACAAAGCATTAACATATGGTGAATACATGAACTCCTCGAATTACTGTCATCCCTGGAGAGTATCCCAAACATTGTCACTATGGGGTCTATGGGATCAGAACGATAACAAGTGCATATAACTTGCAGGTAAGATCAAGAACTCATATATATTCATGGAAACATAAATGGTTCAGCTCTGAAATCATGGCAGTCGGGCCCTAGTGACAAGCATTAAGCATAGCAAAGTCATAGCAACATCAATCTCAGAACATAGTGGATACTAGGGATCAAGCCCTAACAAAACTAACTCGATTACATGATAAATCTCATCCAACCCATCACCGACCAGCGAGCCTACGAAGAGATTACTCACACACGGCGGTGAGCATCATGAAATTGGTGATGGAGGATGGTTGATGATGATGACGGCGTCGAACCCCCCTCTCCGGAACCCCGAATGGACTCCAGATCAGCACTCCTGATGAAGAACAGGAGGTGGCGGTGGCTCCGTATCGTAAAACATGATGAAACTTCTTCTCTTATTTTTTTTCTCAGGGAAAGTGAATTTATAGCGTTGGAATTAGGGTCAGAGGAGCTCTGTGGGCCCCACAAGCTACTAGGGTGCGCCCTGGGGGGCGCCCTGGTGGCTTGTGGCCCACCAGTGGGTCCCCTCCCCTGGATCTTGGCTCCAGTATTTTTTATATATTCAATATAAAATCTCCAAAAAGTTTCGTCCAATTCCAAGAACTTTTATTTCTGCACAAAAACAAGTCCATGGCAATTCTGCTGAAAACAGCGTCAGTCCGGGTTAGTTTCATTCAAATCATGCAAATTAGAGTCCAAAACAAGAGCAAAAGCGTTTGGAAAAGTAGATACGATGGAGACGTATTAGGGGTCCCGAGCTGTGGATCGAGGATAGATGGTAACAGGGAGCATAGAGGCAGTCGTTTACCCAGGTTCGGGCCCTCTCGAGGAGATAAAACCCTATGTCCTGCTTGATTATATTGATGAGTCGAGATGACAGTTACAGAGTTGATCTACCTCGAGATCGGATGAACTAAACCCTAGGTGGGTGTGATGAACATGGTTTTGTGTCCTCTACGGACTAAACCCTTTGGTTTACATAGACACCAGTGGTACCTAGGGTTACATATGGTCGGTTCCCATCTGGGATAAACATGCTAGCCGCGTTAAATCTTACTTGGAGGAGACGCCAAGTCTTCGGAGGTTTCCTTCTGGAGTACGGGGTCGCCTGTTATTCAGCCTTCCTTTGATGTATCAAGAGTGGCCCATCAGCCCGGCCCATGAGAGATAGGCCGGCCGCATGGGGAATCCTTAGTCCGGGACACCCTCATCCGGACTCGTGCGGGAGACCCAAACTTTGGAGGGCATTCACCAAATTGGATATAAAAAATCGAGATGCATTTTTCTCGTGACCAAGGACGTTAGAGAGAAATGCATTTCTGATGAAATTGCATACTCATAACTAGAAGCATTGATTTGGACAAGAAAGAATGGAGGGGAAAACGGGTCCGAAACAATTCACTCAGCCAGATGAATAAAACAGACAAAGCAGATAACAATGAGTGAGTTGTTCTTCGGACAAAACTCCAAATCATAGCAAATAAGCAATCTCAAAACCAAGTTACAAAGAGGCAATAAGAATCATGTAAACCAATTAACTCTGAGAAACTACTGAGGATAAATGGAAGGTAGACAGGAGCAAGGGTTGATTTGTTTCGGAAATCAGAGCAAATCCCCTGCACCAACAATTATGTCTCGAGGCATAGGATATGAAACGAGTAGCCCTGAGACATATTTCCTGCAAGAGATATTAGTTAGCTTTCACCACCCACATCCTTGCGAGTGGTTGATGCACCATTTGTTTCGGTCGAACAAGAATAGTTTGTCTTCGTTAAGCTCTGGAGTTTCTCATCTATGAAGAGTTAACATAGTTATAGGAATAGGCATTGAAATTGTTTCCAGAGAGGTGCATATAGTGATTCAAAGAATTACGCATGTACTCCTTCCGATGTTCAATTACTCCATTTCCCTTCAAGGTGTGAGCAGTGCTCGATTGTGAAGAACATTCATTTCCTCGAAGATAATTTCCCTACAAGGTAATTAGATTGGCAGTAACAGGAAGTTTTTCAACGACGGACTTCTCAACCCATATTTGCCTTTTGGGTGAACCTATCCTGCAGTTAGTGCCGATATACCAAGCAATAAGACAACCATTCTGTTGTTTGAATAGTTTGTAGTTTGAGTCAAGTGACTCATCATCATCAACAGGAATGGGACAGTCATATTTAGATAATAATGCAGGTTCGAGTGTTTTGCTCTTGGCAGGAACCCAACTTGTCCTAGGATATTGTTTGGGGGTCCAATATGTACCATCAGTATTCTCTCGAAACCCAATCCTTCCTTTCTAGGATTCTTATGAAAAATTGACTTCTTGAACACACCACAAAAGGTCTGGTGCCCTTTGAGACTTTTGAGCATTCCAGTCTCAATCAAATTCTTCAACCTGGAATTTTCATGAGAAATAGCAACATATTCCTCGGAAGAGGTGTTAGTTCCAATATTGATAGTAATAGCATTTCTTTCAGCAGTAGCAAATGTTTCAGTAGTCGAATCAGCATTGCTACGTTCTAAGCATTTTAAGCAAGGTGGCACAAATTCATCAGGAAATGTTTCAGTTTGCTCGGTGAAGAGAGAAGTATTTTCCTTCTTGAGATCATCATAGGATTCTTTCAGTGATTCGAGTTCTTGATTCCTTTTCAGGTAATCATTCGATAACTTCTCGAAATCAACTGAGATAGAATCATGACGTATAGACAAATCCTCGAATGTTGATAGGATAGCAGTATGCTCTTCTGTCAACACTTCATTTTTCTTCATCTCTTCGACCAACAAACCTTCAATTTTCCTCAGGGATTTCTCAAGTTGATCAAGATCATTTTGTTGTATATTAGCCATTTTGATAAGTTTAACAAAAGCAACGCTTTCTATAGAGAAATCATTTTTATCGATATACTTTTGTTTTTTGGTGATACCTGATCTCTCCAGGCTTTTGGCATGAAGCAGAATGCTGGTTCCTTGTCATCACTTGAGTCACTGTCAAAGTAAATCGATGACATAGATGGAGCATGAGCAACGAGGGCATGACCGCATCCTGGTTTTCCATCGGACTCATTTTCTTCGTCAGATTCTGATTCTGAGATTTCATCTTCGGAGTCCATTGTCATCCCAGCATAAGCACCAGCAAGTTTGGAGATTCTCTTCATGTTGGATTCAATCACAACGTTAGGATTTGTGTCAGTGACTGGTCTCATTGATGAAGATGGAGAAGCAGATTCATTCTTCTTCGTGAGCTTAGTGTGACGATCTGCACACTTGAATCCAGTCTAATTAAGTGCATTCCAACTTCTGCTTGGCTTGACATCTATTTCCCATGCTAGACAATCGAAGATATAGTGACCGAAGCTATTGCATTTGAAGCATGATATTTCAAGAGGGAGTAGTCTTGATGAACTTGTTGAATCATCCACTGGAGATCATATTGCGTGTTCTAAGGGAATCGATGCGTTCTGAAAGCATCTCTATATCTCTTGTGATGGTGTGCTGATTCTCATATTCTTCTTTGTTAGAGCTACCATATTATAATAGAATTTTTCCTTCCTGTTCTGAAGAAGAATTAGCTTGACCTTTTTATTTTTCTAGTTGTTCTTCGTGAGCAACCAGTAATTCCATAACTTCGGCTACACAAAGATTTTCATAGTCAGATATTTCCTTGATGGTGGCAACCAGAGTCTCAAAAGAATCGTTAAGTGATTGGAGCAGCTTCTCAAGGGCATCATGATCTGAAATATCCTCAGCACCTCTTTAACGCAGCCGTTCAACGATGCAGCTTAGTCGATCCATGGGTTCCATGACACTTTCCTTTCAAAGATTTAGAAAGTGAGTGAACATGGCTCGAAGCATATCCGTTTCATCATCTCTATGTGCCTGATTTTTGAACATTTTCGATGCTGTCCCAGATTTATTTTGCAGTCTCAAGTATGTTGTACCGAATGAAAAAATTTCTGGAGACATAATTGTAGATGATATCTTTTGCTTGAGCATCCAGTTGAATGTTTCTTTTGTCTTTATAAGTGTGAGATTTAGGAATTTAAATAGCGTAGTCGTTTTCCACAATCTCCCACAATTCTTCACTGACAACTTTCCGACGAATCGTCATCTTTTGTTTCCAGAATGGATAGTCATTTCCATCGAAGATAGGAAACCTTTCAGAGCGCCCATGGTGTCCTGTCCTACTTGTCAGTGATACATCTCCAACGTATCTATAATTTTTGATTGTTCCAAGCTATTATAGTATCAATCCAAATGCCACGAAACTTTTTGATGATTTTTTTCTAGACAAAAGAGACCCTGGAAGCTTTGGGAGAAGGCCAGATGACAGAAACGTGAGCCACAAGCCAGCAGGGCGCGCCCAGGGGGGCCGTGCCCTGGTAGCTTGTGAGCCCACGTTAGCTCCGTTTGCCCTGATTCCGACTCCATAAATTCTCTAAAATCGAGAAACCAATAGAGAGCCAGCCAAAACCCTTTTTCTGCCGCCGCAAGTCTCTGTTTCTTCGACATCCCATCTGGGGACCTCCGCCGGTAATCTGCCGGAGGGGGAATTAATCACGGAGGGCCTCTACATCAACCTTGCTGCCCTACCGATGATGCATGAGTAGTCTACCACAGACCTACGAGTCCATAGCAAGTAGCTAGATTGTTTCATCTCTCTCTTTGATCTTCAATACAACGTTATCCTCGATGATCTTGGAGAACTATTCGATGTAATCCTACTTTGCGGTGTGTTTGTTGGGATCTGATGAATTGTGGGTTTATGATCAGATTATTTATGAATATTATATGAGTCATCTCTAAATTCTTATATGCATGATTGTTATAGCTCTGTATTTCTCTTCGATCTATCGGTTTAGTTTGGCCAACTAGATTGATCTATCTTGCAATGGGAGAGGTGCACTGTGATGGGTTCGGTCTTGCGATGCTCAATCCAAATGACAGAAAGGGACATGACACGTATTGTATCGCTGCCATTAAGGGTAAAACGATGAGGTTTATTCATATTAGTTGAGTTTACTTTGTCTACATCATGTCATCTTGTTTAAGGCGTTACTCCGTTTCTTATAAACTTAATACCCTAGATGCATGCTAGATAGCGGTCGATGGGTGGAGTAATAGTAGTAGATGCAGACAGGAGTCGGTCTACTTGTCTCGGACATGATGCCTATATACATGATCATTGCCTTGAATATCGTCATAACTATGCGCCTTTCTATCAATTGCCCAACAGTAATTTGTTTACCCACCGTATGCTATCTTCAAGAGAGAAGCCTCTAGTGAACACTATGGCCCCCGGGTCTATTTTCCATCATATATAAAACTAAAATACCTCACTGCCTTTTATTATCTTTCATTTTACTTTTGTGTTTTACTTTATTTATCTACCACTACGAGAATTCATCCTTGCAATTAACCACCAAGGGATTGACAACCCCTTGTTTGCGTTGGGTGCAAGTATTTGCTTTTCGTGTGTGCAGGTGCTGTTGATGATGTTGTGTCATGTGTCTCCTACTGGATTGATAACCTTGGTTCTTAACAGAGGGAAATACTTATCTCTACTGTACTGCATCTCCTTTGCTCTTCAAGGATTTGACCAATGCAGTTTACAAGTAGCAGGAAGAATTTCTCGTGCCGTTGCCGGGGAGATATCACCATAACCTACTAGGTACCTACACACAAACTATCATTTACTTGCGTTTACTTTATTTATTATTTGTCATCTATTCCACAAAAATACAAAAATATTTTCCGTTTGCTTGTTTGCTTGCTTGCTTAGTTACAATGTCTTAAGATAATATTAAGTAGTGTGATTTTTCCAATACTAATAACAATGATTTTATTAGTACTCCAATTGCTCCTCCCGCCACTAGTGCGGAGTTATATGATATCAATGTTGGCTTGCTAAATCTTGTTATGAAAGAACAATTTTCTGGTAGTCCTAATGAAGATGCTGCATCCCATATTAATACTTTCGATGAATTGTGTGATATGCAAAAGAAAAAAGATGTGGATAATGATATTGTGAAATTGAAGCAATTTCCATTCTCACTACGAGATCGTGCTAAAACCTGGTTTTCATCTTTGCCTCAAAACAGTATTGATTCTTGGGATAAGTGTAAAAATGCTTTCATTGCCAAGTATTTTCCGCCTACAAAAATTATCTCTCTTAGAAATCAGATTATGAATTTTAAACAACTTGAGCATGAACTTGTCGCACAAGCGTGGGAGAGAATGCAATTAATGATAAGAAATTGTCCTACTCATGGGTTAAGTTTATGGATGAGCATACAAATTTTTTATGCGGGGTTGAACTTTGCTTCTAGAAATCTTTTGGATTTCGCCGCGGGTGGTACTTTTATGGAAACCACATTAGGAGAATCTACAAAATTGCTTGATAATATTATGTCTAATTATTCTCAATGGCATACTGAAAGAGCTCCCGCTACTAAGAAAATTAATTCTGTTGAAGAAATTAATACTTTGAGTGATAAGATGGATGCTCTTATGAAACTGGTTGCTAGTAAAAGTTCTTATGCTGATCCTAATGATGTGCCATTGTCTACTTTGATTGAGCAAAATAATGATGCTATTGATGTGAATTTATTTGCTAGGAATAATTTTGGTAACAATGCTTATCGAGGTAATTTCAATCCTAGACCGTTTCCTGGAAATTCCTCTAATAATTATGGCAATTCCTATGGTAATTCCTATAGTAATAATAATAGGATGCCCTCTGATCTTGAGAACAATATTAAAGAATTTATAAATTCTCAAAAGATTTTCAATGCTACGATAGAAGAAAAATTGAGTAAAGTTGATGATATGCCTAGGAGTTTGGATATAATTGCTCATGATGTGGATACTCTCAAAATTAAAATTTTGCCACCCAAGCTTGATATTAGTGAGTCCATTAAAGCTATCCATGTTTTCATTAATGAAAGTAAGGAGAGAACCGCTAGGTTGAGGGCTATGGGAGAATTTTTAGAAAAAGCGATTCCACCTGGTTTTTATCATAATCATGATGAAGAGATTAGAATGATTGGTGTTTCTCCTATTGAATCTTTGTTTAGTAATATAAAACTTGATAATGAGGGGACTGAAGATGAGTCAACTTTATCTAGAAGGCGTCCCAATTGTTCGGAGGGTGAGCATCTTAATGATTTTTTTTGCAAAAGTAGGACTGGAGAGGTTAAAACTTTAACTAGTGATGCACCCACTACTTTGGATTACAAGGACTTTAATTATGATAGTTGTTCTTTGGTTGAATGTATTTCCTTGTTGCAATCCATGATTAATTCACCCAATTCTTATGAACAAAATAAAGCGTTTACTAAACATATTGTTGAAGCTATGATGAAAGCTCATGAAGAAAAGTTAGAGATGGAGGTTTCCATACCTAGGAAATTATGTGATGAGTGGGAACCAACTATTAAAGTAAGAATTAAAAATTATGAATGCAATGCTTTATGTGATTTGGGTGCTAGTGTTTCCACCATAATAAAACTTTATGTGATGTGCTTGGTTTTACCAATATTGATGAATGTTCTCTTAATTTGCATTTGGCGGATTCTACCATTAAGAAACCTTTGGTTAGAATAGATGATGTGCTTATTCTTGCAAATAGAAATTATGTGCCCGTTGATTTCATTGTGCTTGATATTGATTGCAATCCGTCTTGTCCTATAATACTTGGTAGACCGTTCTTGCGTACCATAGGTGCTATTATTGATATGAAAGAAGGTAATATAAGATTTCAGTTTCCATTAAGAAAAGGCATGGAACATTTTCCTAGAAAGAGGATTAAGCTACCATATGAATCTATTACGAGGGCCACCTATGGAATTAATTTGAAGGATGATAATACTTGAACCTATGCATTACGCCCAGCTAGGGGCGTAAAACAATAGCGCTTGTTGGGAGGCAACCCAATGAATAAAATATTTTATGTTTAGTTTTCTGTTTTTTTGAGTTTGTGCACAATTATGGTTCTGTTATGATTGTGTTTTTGTGTTTTAATTAGTGTTTGTGCCAAGTAAAGCCTTTAGGATGATGCGGGATAATAGTTGCTTTGATTCTGTGAAAACAGAAACTTTTACGCTCAGTCCAGAAAAATCTAAAAATAACTGGAAAGTGTTCTTGCTCTGAATTTTTTACACATGATTGATATACAAATTTGACACGTTTTCCTAAGTTTTCAGAATTTTTGGATGTTCAGAGTTATGGTTATTATTCAGATTGCTACAGACTGTTCTGTTTTAGACAGATTCTGTTTTCGTTGCATAGTTTGCTTGTTTTGATGGATCTATGGATTGTATCGGGGGGTATAAGTCATGGAGAAGTTGGAATACAGTAGCTATTATGCTATTATAAAATATGAATGGGTTCATAACAGTACCTATGGTTTGTGATTTGGTTATTATACTAACGGATCTCACGAGGTTTTGTTGAGTTTTGTGTGCTGAAGTTTTCAAGTTTTGGGTAAGATCATGATGGATGAAGGAACAAGGAGTGGCAAGAGCCTAAGCTTGGGGATGCCCGAGGCACCCCAAGATAATATTTAAAGAGTCTCAAGCATTCCAGCTTGGGGATGCCCCCGAGTGGCATCCCCTCTTTCGTCTACCAACCATCGGTAACTTACTTGGAGCTATATTTTTATTCATCACATGTTATGTGTTTTGCTTGGAGCGTCGTGTATTATAGTGGTCTTTTTCTTGTTTGCTTTTTAGTTTGCCACAATCATCCCTTTCTGGACACACCTTTTTAGAGAGACACGCATTTATTCGGAATTTGTTAGAATACTCTTTGTGCTTCACTTATATCTTTTGAGCTAGGCAGTTGCTCTAGTGCTTCACTTATACCTTTTTGAGCATGGCGGTGGTTATATTTTAAAGAAATAGTTGCACTCTCATGCTTCACTTATATATTTTTGAGAGTCTTATAAATAGTAATGGCAATTTGCATGAGTTATGAGATTGGTCCTAATATGATAGGTATTCAAGAAGGATATAATAAAAACTTTCATGTAGATCACTGAATATGATAAGTTTGATTCCTTGCAATAGTTTTGCGATATTAAGGCGGTGATATGTGGGAGGTACTAGTGGATGATTGCGGTTTAGTAAGAATATTGGTGTTAAGGTTTGTGATTCCCGAAGCATGCACATATGGTCTGTCGTTATGCTATGAAATTGGAGCATGATTTATTATTGATTGTCTTCCTTATGCGTGGCGGTCGGGGTGCGCGATGGTTAACTCCTACCAACCTCCCCCCTAGGAGCATGCGTAGTAGTACTTTGCTTCGAGGGCTAATAGACTTTTGCAATAAGTATGTGAGTTCTTTATGACTAATGTGAGTCCATGGATTATACGCACTCTCACCTTTCCCCAATTTGCTAGCCTCTTCGGTACCGTGCATTGCCCTTTCTCACATTGAGAGTCGGTGCAAACTTTGCCGGTGCATCCAAATCCCGTGGTATGATACGCTCTATCACACATAAACCCCTTTATATCTTCCTCAAAACAGCAACCATACCTACCTATTATGGCATTTCCCTAGCCATTCCGAGATATATTGCCATGCAACTTCCACCGTTCCATTTATATGACACACATCGTCATTGTCATATTGCTTTGCATGATCATATAGCTGACATAGTATTTGTGGCTTAGCCACCGTTCATCATTTTTTATACATGTTACGCTAGTATCATTGCACATCCTGGTACACTGCCAGAAGCATTCATATAGAGTCATATCTTGTTCTACTATTGAGTTGTAAGTAAATACAAGTGTGATGATCATCATTATTAGAGCATTGTCCCAGTGAGGAAAGGATGATGGAGACAGTGATTCCCCCACAAGTCGGGATGAGACTTCGGACGAAAAATGAAAGAAGAAAAAGAGAAAATGAAAAAAAATGAAAAAAAAGAGAAAAGAAAAAAAATGAAAAAAAAGAAAAAGAAAAAAAATGAGAGAAAAAGAGAGAAGGGGCAATGTTACTATCCTTTTACCACACTTGTGCTCCAAAGTAGCACCATGTTCTTCATATAGAGAGTCTCCTATGCTTTCATTTTCATATACTAGTGGGAATTTTTCGTTATAGAACTTGGCTTGTATATTCCGATGATGGGCTTCCTCAAATGCCCGAGGTCTTCATGAGCAAGCAAGTTGGATGCACAGCCACTTAGTTTTCGTTGTTGCGCTTTCATACACTTATAGCTCTTGGTGCATCCGTTGTATGGCAATCCCTACTCCTCGCATTGACATCAATTGATGGGTATCTCCATATCCCATTGATTAGCCTCGTCGGTGTGAGACTATCTTTTTTTTTCACTTCCCCTTATTGATCTCTACCATTATATTCTATTCCACCCATAGTGCTATGTCCATGGCTTACGCTCATGTATTGCGTGAGGGTTGAAAATGCTGAAGCGCGTTAAAAAGTATGAACCAATTGCTTGGCTAAAACCGGAGATGTTCATGATAAATATTTTGTGTTAAGAAGATGGAGCATGACAGGATTATATGATTTTGTAGGGATAACTTTCTTTAGCATTTTTATTTTCAAAGGCATGATTGTTTGTTGGTATGCCTGAGTATTGATGTCTTTATGTCAAACTATAGACTATTGTTTTGAATCATTTGGATCTTTGATATTCATACCACAAAAGAGATTACATGATGAATATAATAGGTAGCATTCCACATCAAAAATTCTGTTTTTATCATTTACCTACTCGAGGACGAGTAGGAATTAAGCTTGGGGATGCTGATACGTCTCCAACGTATCTATAATTTTTTATTGTTCCATGCTATTATAGTATCAATCTTGGATGTTTATTATGCATTTACATGCTATTTTATATCATTTTATGGGACTAACCTACTAACTCAGTGCCCAGTGCCAGTTGCTGTTTTCTGCTTGTTTTTGGTTTTTCAGGAAATCAGTACCAAACTAAGTCCAAATGCCACGAAGCTTTTTGATGATTTTTTTCTGGACAAAAGAGACCCTGGAAGCTTCGGGAGAAGGCCAGATGACAGAAACGTGAGCCACAAGCCACCAGGGCGCGCCCGGGGGGGGGCGCCCTGGTAGCTTGTGGGCCCACGTTAGCTCCGTTTGCCCTGATTCCAACTCCATAAATTCTCTAAAATTGAGAAACCAATAGAGAGCCAGCCAAAACCCTTTTTCTGCCGCCGCAAATCTCTGTTTCTTCGACATCCCATCTGGGGACCTCCGCCCGTAATCTGCCGGAGGGGGAATTAATCACGGAGGGCCTCTACATCGACCTTGCTGCCCTACCGATGATGCATGAGTAGTCTACCACAGAGCTACGGGTCCATAGCCAGTAGCTAGATGGCTTCATCTCTCTCTTTGATCTTCAATACCACGTTCTCCTCGATGATCTTGGATAACTATTCGATGTAATCCTACTTTGCGGTGTGTTTGTTGGGATCCGATGAATTGTGGGTTTATGATCAGATTATTTATGAATATTATATGAGTCATCTCTGAATTCTTATATGCATGATTGTTATAGCTTTGTATTTCTCTTCGATCTATCGGTTTAGTTTGGCCAACTAGATTGATCTATCTTGCAATGGGAGAGGTGCACTGTGATGGGTTCGGTCTTGCGATGCTCAATCCCAGTGACAGAAAGGGACATGACACGTATTGTATCACTGCCATTAAGGGTAAAACGATGGGGTTTATTCATATTAGTTGAGTTTACTTTGTCTACATCATGTCATCTTGCTTAAGGCGTTACTCCGTTTCTTGTAAACTTAATACCCTAGATGCATGCTGGATAGCGGACGATGGGTGGAGTAATGGTAGTAGATGCAGGCATGAGTCGGTCTACTTGTCTCGGACATGATGCCTATATACATGATCATTTCCTTGAATATCGTCATAACTATGCGCTTTTCTATCAATTGCCCAACAGTAATTTGTTTACCCAACGTATGCTATCTTCAAGAGAGAAGCCTCTAGTGAACACTATGGCCCCCGGGTCTATTTTCCATCATATATAAAACTAAAATACCTCGCTGCCTTTTATTATCTTTTATTTTACTTTTGTGTTTTACTTTATTTATCTACCACTACGAGAATTCATCCTTGCAATTAACCACGAAGGGATTGACAACCCCTTGTTTGCGTTGGGTGCAAGTATTTGCTTTTCATGTGTGCAGGTGCTGTTGACGAGGTTGTGTCATGTGTCTCCTACTGGATTGATAACCTTGGTTCTTAACTGAGTGAAATACTTATCTCTACTGTACTGCATCTCCTTTCCTCTTCAAGGATTTGACCAACGCAGTTTACAAGTAGCAGTGAGCTGCGTTGGTAAAATCCTTGAAGAGGAAAGGAGATGCAGTACAGTAGAGATAAGTATTTCCCTCAATTAAGAACCAAGGTTATCAATCCGGTAGGAGAAACACACACGATCTCATTGGAAGCACCTACACACACGAAAAGCAAATACTTGCACCCAACGCAAAACAAGGGGTTGTCAATCCCTTGGCGCTTAATTGCAAGGATCAAATCTCGTAGTGATAGATAAATAAAGTAAAACACAAAAGTAAAATAAAAGTAAATAAATTGCATCAAGGAGTTTTTAGTTTTATGTATGATGGAAAATAGACTCGTGGGCCAAAGTTTTCACTAGCGGCTTCTCTCTTGAAAATAGCATACAGTGGGTAAACAAATTACTGTTGGGCAATTGATAGAAAAGCGCATAGTTATGAGGATATTCAAGGCAATGATCATGTATATAGGCATCACATCCGAGACAAGTAGACCGACTCCTGCCTGCATCTACTACTATTACTCCACCCATCGACCGCTATCCAGCATGCATCTAGAGTATTAAGTTCATAAGAACGGAGTAACGCCTTAAGCAAGATGACATGATGTAGACAAAGTAAATCCAAGCAATATGAATAAACCCCATCATTTTACCCTTAATGGCAACGATACAATATGCGTCATGTCCCCTACTTTGTCACTGGGATTGAGCACCGCAAGACCGAACCCATCACAAAGCACCTGTCCCATTGCAAGATAAATCAATCTAGTTGGCCAAACCAAACCGATAGATCGGAGAGAAATACAAAGCTATAACAATCATGCTTATAAGAATTCAGAGGAGACTCAAATAATATTCATGAATAATCTGATCATAAACCCACAATTCATCGGATCCCAACAAACACACCACAAAGAAGAATTACATCGAATATATCTCCAAGAAGATCGAGGAGAACATTGTAATGAAGATCAAAGAGAGAGAAGATGCCATCTAGCTACTAGCTATGGACCCGTAGGTCTGTGGTGAACTACTTACGCATCATCGGAAGGGCAGCAAGGTTGATGTAGAGGCCCTCCGTGATCGAATCCCCCTCCGGCAGATTACCGGAAAAGGTCCCCAGATGGGATCTTAAAGAAACAGAGACTTGCGGCGGCGGAAAAAGTGTTTCGGGTGGTTCTCTGTTGGTTTTGGGAATATTTGAGAATTTATAGGCTTGGAATTAGGTCAAGATGAGCCATGAGGGGCCCACAAGCCTGGGGGGTAAGCACGTATGACTATATACGGAATACATGCCTACATTATATTGATGAATTGGAGCTAGTTCTGTGTCACCCTATGTTATAACTGTTGCATGATGAATGCCATCCGACATAATTATCCATCACTCATCCATTGCCTACGAGTTTTTCCCATATTGATCCTTGCTAAGTTACTTTGTCATTGCCACTGTTACGATTACTACAAAACTGCTATTGTTACTTTTGCCACCGTTACCGCTACTAAATATTTTGCTGTAGATATTAAGTCTTTCAGGTGTGGTTGAATTGACAACTCAGCTGCTAATACTTGAGAATATTCTTTGGCTCCCCTTGTGTCGAATCAATAAATTTGGGTTGAATACTCTACCCTCAAAAACTGTTGCGATCCCCTATACTTGTGGGTTATCAAGACCTTTTTCTGGCGCCGTTGCCGGGGAGCATAGCAATATTTGTGAAGTCACTTGGGATTTATATCTGTTGATCACTATGAAGAATTTGAAAGATACTAGAACCAAGATTTATCCCTCAACTACGAGGACAGGTAAGGAACTGCCATCTAGCTCTGCACTTGATTCACCATCTGTTTTGAGTAAGCTTGCAACACCACCACCTGCTATGAGTTCTGCTATGTCACATGTTATTGATGATGCTACTTCTGCTATGAATATGAATGATGCTATGAATGATGCTACCTCTTCTTTGAAAGATACTATTGATGATGCTAGTACTTTGCTTGATACTACTGTGCCACTTGGTGAATTTCTTGATGAACAACTTGCTAGGGTTAGAGAGAATGAGATCACTGAAACTGATGAAATTATTGAAATTGAACACTTTGAGACACCTGCTAGACCTAGCTCTCCTAGATATGAATTGCCTGATATACCTGAGGGATATGTTATGGATGGAGAGGTAACTAGGGACTTTCTTGCTTGTAAAGATAGAGATGATATTAATAAATTACTATGCAAGTGGAAAGAAAAATCTTTGAATGCTAGAATGCAATATGATCCTAAATTTGCTACTTCGCCTATCTTTGTTACCGATAAGGATTATGAATTCTCTGTCGATCCTGAGTTAATTACTTTGGATGAATCTGATCCTTTTCATGGTTATGAATCTGAAACTGTTGTGGCACATCTTACTAAATTGAATGACATAGCCACCCTATTTGCTCATGAGGAAAAAATTCGCTATTACTATATTCTTAAGTTGTTTCCTTTCTCATTAAAGGGTGATGCTAAGATATGGTTTAATTCTCTTGCTCCTGGTTGTGTGCATAGTCCCCAGGATATGATATATTACTTCTCTGAAAAATATTTCCCTGCTCATAAGAAACAAGCTGCCTTACAGGAAATATTTAACTTTGTGCAAATTGAAGAAGAGAGTCTCCCACAAGCTTGGGGGAGGCTTCTCCAATTACTCAATGCCTTGCCTGATCATCCTCTCAAGAAAAACGAAATACTTGATATCTTTTATAATGGACTAACCGATGCTTCTAGGGACCACCTAGATAGTTGTGCTGGTTGTGTTTTCAAGGAACGAACTATTGAACAAGCTAAACTACTATTGAATAATATATTGAGCAATGATAATGATTGGACTATCCCCGAACCACCTCCAAAGCCAACTCCAAAGAAAAGAGGCATTCTATTTCTCAGTCCTGAAGATATGCAAGAGGCAAGGAAATCTATGAAAGAAAAAGGTATTAAAGCTGAAGATGTTAAGAATTTACCACCTATTGAAGAAATACATGGTCTTGATAACCCGACACATGTAGTGGAGGTAAATTCTCTCTATAGATTTGATGAAGGTGATATTCCTCATAATAAGTCTGCTAGACAATGCTTGGATGAATTTGATAACTTTATTGTTAAACAAGAAAATTTCAATGCTTATGTTAGTAGACAATTGAAACGTAATGCTTACATACTTGATCGCTTAGGTGATTATATGAGTAGAACTGTTAATGATCTTAAACTTATCAGTAAGCACGCTTCCATGGTAACTACTCAAGTAGAACAAGTACTTAAGGCACAAAATGATTTGCTTAATGAGATGAATAGTAAGAACAATGATAATGCTGTGAGAGTTATGACTAGAGGTGGTAAAATGACTCAGGAACCTTTGTATCCTGAGGGCCATCCTAAGAGAATTGAGCAAGATTCTCAGAGAATTAATACTGACGAACCTAGTCCTCCTCGTAATAAAAAGAAAAAGAAGGATGATAGGACTTTGCATGCCTCTAGTGAACCTGTTATACATACACCTGAGAATCCAAAGGATATCTCTATTTCTGATGCTGAAACACAATCTGGTGATGAACATGAACCTTGTAATAATGATAATGATGATGTTCATATTGATGCTCAACCTAGTAATGATAACGATGTGGAGATTGAACCTGCTGTTGATCTTGATAACCCACAACCTAAGAATAAAAGATATGATAAGAGAGACTTCGTTGCTAGGAAGCATGATAAAGAAAGAGAACCATGAGTTCAAAAACCCATGCCCTTTCCTCCTAAACCATCCAAGAAAAAGGATGATGAGGATTTTGAGCGCTTTGTTGAAATGCTTAGACCTGTCTTTTTGCGTATGAGCTTGACTGATATTCTGAAAATGTCTCCTTATGCTAAGTATATGAAAGATATTGTGACTAATAAAAGAAAGATACCGGAAGATGAAATTTCCACCATGGTTGCTAATTATACTTTTAAGGGTGGAATACCAAAGAAATTAGGAGATCCCGGAATACGGACTATACCATGCTCCATTAAAAGAAATTATGTTAAAACTGCTTTATGTGATCTTGGAGCTGGTGTTAGTGTTATGCCTTTCTCTTTGTATCGTAGACTTGATTTGAATAAGTTGACACCTACTGAAATATCTTTGCAAATGGCTGATAAATCAACTGCTTTACCCATCGGTATTTGTGAGGATGTGCCTGTCGTAGTTGCAAATGTTACTATCTTAACGGACTTTGTTATTCTTGATATGCCCGAGGACGACAGTATGTCAATCATCCTTGGTAGACCCTTTTTGAATACTGCAGGGGCTGTTATTGACTGCAACAAGGGCAATGTCACTTTTCATGTTAATGGTAATGAGCATATGGTACTTTCCGAAGAAACAACCTCAAGTGAATAGTATCAACTCTATTGGAGAAATTCCAACAATTGCTATTGGAGGTTTTAAATTCTCTCTACCTATTGTCAACAAGAAATATGAAATAATTATGGTAGGGGACATGCCTATGTCCCCGTTGAGGTAACCTAGTGTTATTCGAAAATTCTCCAGGTTCATGTCATTCTGAAGAAGTTTGTTAACAAGACTTGATCAACCTTGTTAATGGATTCCTTTAGACGGGCATGAGATGGATGAATTTAGAAGGCACAGCCTTCTGTACCCAACTTTTACTCTCTGTTATTTAGATTAAATAAAGCTAAAATACTATTATTTTTTGGTTTTCTGAATTATCCATGCAATAAAAAATGACCTGAAAATAAAAGTTCTCCAAATACCCTGAAAATTTAGTATGATTTTTTCTAGATTATTTGAGAATTTATGGCACTAAGATCACACCAGGGGGCTGCACCAGTGGGCCACAAGCCCATGGGGCGCGCCCACCCCCCCTGGGCGCGCCCTGGTGGCTTGTGGGTCCCACGTGCCCCCTCCCCTCACTTATTCCAGCACCCATCTACTTCGTCTTCCTCCAGAAAAAATTTCACCATTGCTCAAACCCGTGTTCTAGCTCATCTTGCTGCCATTTTCGATCTCCTTGTGCAAAGCTCCATTTGCAAAACTGTTTTGGGGGATTGTTCTTCGGTATGTGACTCCTCCAATGGTCCAATTAGCTTTTGTTCTAGTGCTTTATATATTGCAAATTTTTGCTGATGTGGTGACCTTGTTCTTGAGCTTGCATGTCAAATTTGTATGGTCCCAAGTAGTTTTGATGCATGATATAGCCTCTAGGCACTTGTGGGAGTAGTTGCTTTAAATTTTGTTGTGTTTTGTTCACCTTTATTTTAAGTCACTAAAAATTTCAGAAATTTTCAGAGGAAGGAAATGATGAGGAGATTGTTAAGAGGCTCTTCGAGCCGGGGTTCTAAAGAAAATGAGAATGAGAGGAAGAAGAAGCCAAGTACAATCTTCCTCGCACCGCGGAGGTTCGGCCGTGTGAATGGCCAAGTGATGCATTTTTTAGGGCGACCAGAATTTATGATGATTTTTATTATTTGGCGGAGAATGCAGGCATCACCGACTTCCTCCACGATAAGTGTGACCAATACCTCTTACTCACTAATACCTTCGTGCAAAATTTTCACTTTCGTTATAGGGAAGATCCTCTTATGGTAGAATTTCACTTATATGTGGGCCTAAGAAGATGACTCTTTATGATTTTTGCAATGTTTGCAAATTACCTTCTGAGGGCAGCGTCAGTGAACCACGTCCTAGAGACATGGAAGATTTTATTGCTGAAACTACTGTAGGGGAAGAGAGAGGGGTGTCGGAAGCAAGAGTGGCTAGTTTACATTTTCCTGCTTTGTGCTATTACTCATTATTTGCGGGGAGATGTTTGATTGGTCGTGGGGAGAGTGGAGGCCTTAGTGCCCCTGACCTTGCTATTTTACGCCATGCTCTTTACACCGATAGAACTTTTAGTTTGGGCGCTATGATTGCTCAACGGTTGAGCTTAAACCGTTCGAGGGGTCCCATTTTCGGGGGTGTCTATGCTTCCCGCCTAGCTGAACATTTTGAGATACCCACTAGGCTTGATGAGGAAGAGGAGATGCTGCTACCCACTAGATATTTGGACTATAACAGTATGGTAGCACATGATTTTATTAAGAAGGATAAGGAAAGGAGGCTCCTCTACAACTTAGTATTTAGTCAGGGTACTTGTGAGACTATTGCTCTGCCTGCTTCTTCTTTGTTCGATATTTATTCAGGTAGGTACATTATTATGCTTGAGGACATCTACAGATTTTGGGCTCTGTCACAACCCCTAGTACCTGAGCCAGCACCAGTCCCTGATCCATATCAGGAGCCAGTTTTTCAGTGGGAGCCACAGGAGCTCGCCAACCAGTGGAACCCTCAGGATCCTCCGGAGTATCAAGGAGAGGGTTATTTTGAGCCGTGGCCCTAGACCAACTTAGGCCAAAAGCCTAAGCTTGGGGGAATTCCAGCTTAGTCCAATGCACGTGCACGCTTATTATTATTCACACCGTTCGGTCGTGCAAGTGAAAGGCAATAATGATGATATATGATGAAATGATTGAGATGGAGAAAAGCTGGTACGAACTCGACCTATTTTGTTTTTGTAAATATGATTAGCTCATCGTTCTTGATTCAGCTCATTATGGATGAAACATGTTTGCAATGACAATTAGAGATTGTAGTTGCTCATGCCATGCTTAATTAGCTAGGAGTGTATAATGGTTTGTCTTGAGTGCCAACATGCATTTTAAAATGGTTATGATGTAGTATGATAGGATGGTATCCTCCTTTGAAAGATTCAAGTGGCTTCACTTGGCACATGTTCACGCATGTAGTTGAAATAAAATCAACATAGCCTCCACGATATTTATGTTCATGGTGATTTATATCCTACTCATGCTTGCATTCAATGTTGGTTAATCTCAATGCATGTTTATGACTGTTGTCGCTCTATAGTTGGTCGCTTCCCAGTCTCTTGCTAGCCTTCACTTGTACTAAGCGGGAATACTGCTTGTGCATCCACTTCCTTAAACCCAAAGTTGTTCCATATGAGTCCACCATACCTACCTATATGCGGTATTTACCTGCCGTTCCAAGTAAATTTGCATGTGCCAAACTCTAAACCTTCAAATGATAATCTGTTTTGTATGCCCGAATCGCTCATGTAGTGACTGGGGGTTGTCAGTATCTTCCATGCTAGGTGGGTTATTCTCACGATGTGTGTTGATTCACTTGTCATTCACGAGAAAGTGGCTGGTAATCGGGATGCCCAGTTCCATGCTCAAAATCAAATCAAAATATAATCATAAAACAAAACTCCCCTAGGACTGTTGTTGGTATGGACGGCACCCGTGAATTAGGCTAGCCGTGGAGTGTGATTGTTGGTGGAGGGGGAGTAAAAACTTTACCATTCTGTTTGGGAACCGCCTATAATGTATCTAGCATGGAAGATGGTGAGATCTCTTGGTAATTATGTTGACAATGAAAGCATACTGCTCAAAATTATATTCATCTCTGTTTTAAAAGCTCGAGCTCTGGCACCACTGCAAATCCCTGCTTCCCTCTGCGAAGGGCCTATCTATTTACTTTACTGTTGAGTCATCATCCTCTTATAAAAAGCACCAGTTAGAGAGCACCACCGTCATTTGTATGTTTTGTTATTAATTGATATTGAGTATGACTTTGACCGGATCTCTTTTACCATGAACTATAATGTCTAGTCAGTCCTTGTTCTTCAGAGGTGCTCTGCATTTATGTTTTGCGGTCTCAGAAAGGGCTAGCGAGATACCATTATATCATATTGTATCATGATTGTTTTGAGAAAAGTGTTGTCATCCGAGATTTAGTATTATTGCTCGCTAGTTGATTATGCCATTGATATGAGTAAATGTGATACCTAAATGTTATTGCGAATGTGGTTAGTCCATAATCTTTGCAGAAAACCTGAACATCAGTTAGACATATTTACAACAACAAAGATCAAACAGAGTTTGTAAAAGTTTTTCTTTGTCACTTTCAGTTTGTCAACTGAATTGCTTCAGGACAAGCAATGGGTTAAGCTTGGGGGAGTTGATACGTCTCCATCGTATCTACTTTTCCAAACTCTTTTGCCCTGGTTTTGGACTCTAATTTGCATGATTTGAATGGAACTAACCCGGACTGACGCTGTTTTCAGCAGAATTGCCTTGGTGTTATTTTTGTGCAGAAATAAAAGTTCTCGGATTGACCTGAAAATTTACGGAGAATATTTTTGGAATATATAAAAAATATTGGCGAAAGAATCAACCAGAGGGGACCCACCAGGAGACCACAAGGGTGGGGGCGCGCCCCCTGGCTTGTGGGGCCCCTGGATCTCCTCCGACCCTAACTCCAACTATATATATTCACATCCGGAGAGAAAAAAATCAAGGAGAAGAGTTCATCACGTTTCACGATACGGAGCCGCCGCCACCGCCTGTTCTTCCTCGGGAGGGCAGATCTGGAGTCCGTTTTGGGCCCCGGAGAGGGGAAATCGACGCCGTCGTCATCACCAACCATCCTCCATCACCAATTTCATGATGCTCACCGCCGTGCGTGAGTAATTACATCGTAGGCTTGCTGGATGGTGATGGGTTGGATGAGATTTACCATGTAATCGAGTTAGTTTTGTTAGGGTTTGATCCCTAGTATCCACTATGTTCTGAGATTGATGTTGCTATGACTTTGCTATGCTTAATGCTTGTCACTAGGGCCCGAGTGCCATGATTTCAGATCTGAACCTATTATGTTTCCATGAATATATATGTGTTCTTGATCCTATCTTGCAAGTTGTAGACACCTATTACGTGTTATGATCCGCATACCCCAAGGTGACAATAATTGGGATTCTTTCCGGTGATTACCGTAGTTTGAGGAGTTCATGTATCCACTAAGTGCTAATGCTTTGGTCCGGTTCTCTATTAAAAGGAGGCCTTAATATCCCTTAGTTTCCATTAGAACCCCGCTGCCACGGGAGGGTAGGACAAAAGATGTCATGCAAGTTCTTTTCCATAAGCACGTATGACTATATACGGAATACATGCCTACATTATATTGATGAATTGGAGCTAGTTCTGTGTCACCCTATGTTATAACTGTTGCATGATGAATGCCATCCGACATAATTATCCATCACTGATCCATTGCCTCCGAGCTTTTCCCATATTGATCCTTGCTAAGTTACTTTGTCATTGCCACTGTTACGATTACTACAAAACTGCTACTGTTACTTTTGCCACCGTTACCGTTACTTCCATACTACTTTGCTACTAAATATTTTGCTACAGATATTAAATCTTTCAGGTGTGGTTGAATTGACAACTAAGCTGCTAATACTTGAGAATATTCTTTGGCTCCCCTTGTGTCGAATCAATAAATTTGGGTTGAATACTCTACCCTCAAAAACTGTTGCGATCCCCTATACTTGTGGGTTATCAAGTAGTAAGTAGATGATGGGTTGCGAGAGTGATAGAAGCTTAAACCCTACTTTATGCACTATTCCGTAAGGGGCTGATTTGGATCCATATGTTTCATGCTATGGTTAGATTTATCTTAATTCTTCTTTCGTAGTTGCGGATGCTTGCGAGAGGGGGTAATCATAAGTGGGTTGCTTGTTCAAGTAAGAACATCACCTTAGCACCGGTGCACCCACATATCAAATTATCAGCTAGTGAACATGAATCAACTAAATATGATGAACGTGTCTAGATGAGAATTCCCATGTGTCCTCGAGAACGCTTTGCTTAATATAAGAAAACTTTCGGGCTTGTCCTTTGCTATAAAACGGATTGGGCCACCTTGCTGCACCTTTGTACTATTGTTACTTGTTACGAATCACCTTGCTATCAAACCATCTGTTACTACTACTTACAGCACTTGCAGAGAATACCTTGCTAAAAACTACTGGTCATTTCTTTCTGCTCCTCGTTGGGTTCGACACTCTTACTTATCGAAAGGACTACGATTGATCCCCTATACGTGTGGGTCATCAAGGTGATGTGGGCCCGTAAGCCACACAACACAGTTAGTAGTTTTAGAAAATAGTTTTTCAAGACTAGACTCAACATCGACCAAGTAGTTTGGGGGGGGGTTCCTACAGTCAGTCAGCTCTGATACCAACTTGTGATGCCCCCGAACCTGACCGTGCACTAATCAGACACACATCATGCATGATCACAAACGGTGACTCACGGTAGTACCACAACACAACTGTACGACACAAATATAATCATAAAACACCAATATATTACAAGCCAGGGTCGTAAGACCCGATATTACATCAAGAGTTAGGTCTGACTACAGACAAATACAAAGGTGCCTTAAGAAGGCAAAAACAAACAATGACTCTAGATCGAAAAGGCATAGGCCTCCTGCCTGGGACATCCAAACTACTCGGCGATGTCGAACTCCACATCTAGAATCATCAGCGAGGGAACCTGCATCCAGGGCACTACTATCTGATAGCAGCAACCGTGTTGAAGGAAAAAGGTAGCAAAGCGATCGTGAGTACTTATCCAAAGTACTCGCAAGACTTAGATCAGATCTATGCTACATATGCATCGGTATCAAAGGAATGGGGTATATCTATGGACTATACTGCAGAAATGCCAGAACTAGAGGGAGAAAGCTCTATGTATCACAAGGGCCTCCATCTTGCAGCAATAGACGAGAGGAGAGCAGATCATCTTGCAGCAAGGGAAGGAGTATGAGCGCATATGATACCAACTTGTAATTAACACCATAATACAATACCCTGAGATCCTTCCTCGACTCCCAGCGAGAAAAGATCCGCGGGCATTCCATATTTATTGAGTGATGTATTTCATCAAGTATCTAGTTCAAGTTGTATAAGATCGGGATACTCTCATATATCCAAGCGTCCTGTTACAGTGGACACGGCTATTCGAATAGATTTGTCTTCCCTGCAGGGGTGCACCACATAGCCCAACACGCTCGATTACCTCTGGCCAGACACACTTTTCCGGGTAATGCCCGGCCTCAGATAATCGACACGTCGTAGTCCTACCTAGACTCCGCAGAGAGGTCCCCTCCGGTCTACATCCTAAGCGCGAAGGAGTTGTTCGGCCGCTTACCCCTAAGTGCTCCAGCACATTGCGAGACTTGTCAGGTCCAAGCACCACCTCTGTCCTGGATGGCACTTTCCTGGCAATCAGCCCGCATCTCTGAACTAGACATCCGACAGAGCTTTCAGGAGAATGTACGACGCCGAGGGCCGCATAACCGTTATCCCGCGTGGTGGTTATTGCGTATAAGCCAGTGGCCAACTCAGATAAAATACCCAAATCCGTTAGTGTATTACAAGTAGCTCGCGGACACGACCAGGGGCCAGTCCCACCTCTCACTGGATGGTCTGCGCGTGCCCTGCCGATCCAACTATGAGGATCACTCGCGGGTACCCTTGGGGCCGACCTGTCTTTAACATCGGGAGATGTCGGGACTCAGGTCCATCTCTTACTGTATGGACCACCTACCCTTCAGCCCCGTATTAACATTGTAATGTAATAGTATAAGTATACCGGTGATCACCACCAGAGGGGACCATGGCCCGATAATCTAGCATAGCAACATGGACAAGGGGTAGGGCCAACTGATGGAACACCAGCATAACTAAACTAGGCATGCTAGGATAATAGGTAAAGCATCTATAACTGGCGACAAAAGTAGGTTATGCACCAGATTAGGATCTACCGAACAACAGCGGTGACAATATCTAATGCACAAAAGTAGAGAGAAAGAATAGGCGATATAGGAATGATTGCTACTTGTGAGCTGCGTTGGGGTTTTCCCCGAAGAGGATGGGTGGAGCAATATAGTAGCGATAAGTATTTCCCTCAGTGAGAACCAAGGTTATCAAACCAGTAGGAGAATCACACAATTGCCTCGTCAACAGCACCTACACACACAAGAGCAAATACTTGCTCCCAACACGGGCAAGAGGGTTGTCAATCCCCTTGAACTCGTTACTTGCAAGGATTAAATCTGGTAGTGATAGATAGATAAATTGCACAGTAAAAATAAAAGAAAGTAAAATTGCAGCAAGGTATTTAGGGTTTTAGTAATATGATAAAAGTAGACCCGGGGGCCATAGTTTTCGCTAGAGGCTTCTCTCTCGAAAGAATAGCATACGGTGGGTAGGCAAATTACTGTTGGGCAATTGACAGAATAGCACATAGTTATGATGTTATTCATGGCAATGATCATGTATATAGGCATTACATCCGTGACAAGTAGACCGAAACGATTCTACATCTACTACTATTACTCCACTTCGAGAGCGCTTCTATGCTTGCCTCTCTACGTATTAAGTTCTTGACAAACAGAGTAATGCATGAGGTATGATGACATAATGTAGACAAAGTAAAATCAAGAAATATGAATAAACCCCATCGTTTTATCCTTAATGGCAGCAATACAATACGTGCCTCACTAACCCTACTGTCACTGGGTGAGGACACCGCAAGATTGAACCCACTACAAAGCACCTCTCCCATTGCAAGATAAACAATCTAGTTGGCCAAACTAAATGGATAGATCGGAGAGAAGTACAAAGCTATAACAATCATGCATAATAAAGTTCACAAGTAACTCAATTACTTTCAATGAATAATCTGATTATAAACCCGCAATTCATCGGATCCAAACAAACACGCCGCAAAAGAAGATTACATCGGAACAATCGGATTGATCTCCGAGGAGACCATGGTATTGAAGATCGGAGAGAGAGAAGAAGCCATCTAGCTAATAACGATGGACCCGTAGGTCTGTGGTAAACTACTCACACATCATCGGAAGGGCGGCAAGGTTGATGGAGAGGCCCACCGTGATCGCTTCCCCCTCCGGCAGAGTACCGGAAAAGGCCTCCAGATGGGATCTTGAAGAACAGAGGCTTGCGGCGGCGGAAAGGTTTTTTCTTCTTGCGTTCTGTTGGTTTGGGGATATTTGGGAACATATAGATTTGGAATTAGGTCAGACGGACTTGCGTGGGAGTTACGAGCTCAAGGGGCGCACCTACCCCCCTAGGGCGCGCCATGTGAGCTCGTGGCTCCCCCGTAAGGCTTCTGGCCACCTCCCGAACCTGCTAGGGTCTCTTCTGGTCCAAAAATAACCCCCGTAAAGTTTCATCATGCTTGGACTTCTTTTGGTACTGATTTTCTGAAAAGCCAAAAACAGGAAAAAAAACAGCAACTGGCACTGGGCACTGAGTTAATTGATTAGTTCCCAAAACTGATATAAAATTGCATATAAAGTATCTAAGATTGATAATATAATAGCATGAAACAATCAAAAATTATAGATACGTTGGAGACGTATCAGTATCCCCAAGCTTAATTCCTGCTCGTCCTCGAGTAGGTAAATGATAAAAACAGAATTTTTGATGTTGAATGCTACCTAGCATGTTTATCATGTAATCTCTTTTACGGTATAAATATTGAGAAACGATGAAGCAATTGATATCAACATAATAATATTCATGAATACAAGAACATAATCATTGCTTTTTCAAAATATACGATGCTCAAAGAATGTTATCCCTACTCATTGATCATGTAAGCATGGCATGTCTACGCCCTCACCGCATAAATATAAATCATGAGCACCCCGGTGTCAAACCAGGCAATTATATCATACTTTTTAGCGCGCTTCCGCATTTTCGAGTCCACTCAATACATGAGCGTGTGACATGGACATTAGCACTACGGGTGGAATAAAATGCGGTAGCAGAGATATGTAGGAGAAGTCAAAAAGGAAGAAAGGCTCGGATCAACTCAGCGGATCAATAGGCAATGGAGAGGCCCATCAATCAATATCAATGCGAGGAGTAGGGATTGCCATGCAACGGATGCACTAGAGCTATAAGTGTATGAAAGCTCGAATGAACTAGGTGGGTGTGCATCCAACATGCTTGTGCACGAAGACCTCGGGCATTTGAGGAAGCCCATCATTGGAATATACCAGCCAAGTTCTATAATGAAAAATTCCCACTAGTATATGAAAGTGACAACTCAGGAGACTCTCTATATGAAGAACATGGTGCAACTTTGAAGCACAAGTGTGGTAAAAGGATAGTAGCATTGCACCTTCTCTCGTTTTCTCTCATTTTTCTTTTTTTCTTCTTTTTTCTATTTTTTTTCTTTTCCTTTCACCTTTTTTTATTAAGTCTGGAACCTCATTCTCAATCTTTGGAAAACTCATTGGTATCCATCATCCTTTTCCTCACTGGGACAATGCTCTAATAATGATGATCATCACACTTTTATTTACTTACAACTCGATATTACAACTCGATAACTGGAACAATATGACTCTATATGAATGCCTCTGGCTATGTACCAGGATGAGCAATGATCTAGCGTAACATGTATTACAATGATGAACGGTGGCTTTGCCACAAATATCATGTCAGCTCTATATGATCATGCAAAGCAATATGAAGATGAACACACATGTCATAGGACGGAACGGTGGAAGTTGGATGGCAATATATCTTGGAATGGCTATGGAAATGCCATGATAGGTAGGAATGGTGGCTGATTTGAGGAAGATATAAGGAGGCTTATGTGTGATAGAGCGTATCATATCACGAGGTTTGGATGCACCGGTGAAGTTTGCACCAACTCTCGAGGTGAGAAAGGGCTATGCACGGTACCGAAGAGGCTAGCAATATGCGGAAAGGTGGGAGTGCATAATTGTCCATGAACTCACATTAGTCATAAAGAACTCATATACTTATTGTGAAAGTTTTATTAGCCCTCGAAGAAAAGTACTACTCGCATGCCCCTAGGGAGGAGGTTGGTAGGAGTTAACCATCGCACGCCCCCCATTCAAACAACACAAAGGATTTCAATCAGACATAAAAATGCTCACGCATCCCCGTCATGCCAAGTTGGACACTTAAATGAGTAGTTACTAACAAGCTTTAAATATCGACATTTCTACTAACCAATGATCATGGACCAATACACTTTCATATTATTACATTAATATAATTAAATCACA
This sequence comes from Elymus sibiricus, assembly GCA_039707655.1. Lineage (NCBI taxonomy): Eukaryota > Viridiplantae > Streptophyta > Magnoliopsida > Poales > Poaceae > Elymus > Elymus sibiricus. The sequence continues at coordinate 523,735,028 of CM077671.1, read as the reverse complement.
CGTTTCATATTTAGTGATCTACATGAAAGTTTTTATTATATCACTCTTAGATACCTATCCTTTTCCGAGTAGTCTTATAACCCATCCTCCTTTCCACTTCCTATTTAAAGATCTCAAAAAGATTTAAGTGAAGCATGAGAGTGCAATCATTTCTATAAAATATAACCACCGCCGTGCTCTAACAAATATAAGTGAAGCACAAGAGCAACTGCCTAGCTCAAAAGATATAAGTGAAGCATATAGAGTATTCTAGCAAATTACGATGAATGTGTGTCTCTCTCAAAAAGGTGTGTACGGCAAACAATGATTGTGGCAAACTAACAAGCAAACAAATAAAACTATACCACAAGACGCTCCAAGTAAAACTCATATCATGTGATGAATAAAAATATAGCTCCAAGTAGCATACCGATGAATTGTGGATGAAAGAGGGGATGCCATCCGGGGCATCCCCAAGCTTAGACGCTTGGGTATTCCTTGAATATTACCTTGGGGTGCCTTGGGAATCCCCAAGCTTAGGGTCTTGCCGCTCCTTATTCCTTTACTCATCGTAATCAACAAAAACCTCGTGAGATCCATTAGTATAATAGACAAATCATAAACTTTAGGTGCTGTTGCAAACTCATTCATAATTATTCTTGCATAATACCTACTGTATTCTAACTTCTCCATGACTTATACCCCCCGATATAATCCATAGCATCATTAAAATAAGCACACTATGCAATATAAAACAGAATCTGTCTAAAATAGAACAGTCTGTAATGATCTGAATAAAAATCATACTGCTGTAACTCCAAAAATTCCGCCAAATTATAACAACGTAGACAATTTGTATATCAATCATGTGTAAAAAATTCAGATCAAAAGCATGCTCCAGTAATTTATAGCATTTTCTGTACTGGGTGCAAAAGTTTCTGTTTCTACACAAAATCGAATCAACTATCATCCAAATCATCCCAAAGGCTTTACTTGGCACAAACACTAATTAAAACATAAAAAAACACAATAATTACAGTAGTAATTATCATGTCATGACACCAAACTGAAAGTAAAAGCAAAATTTTAAGATAACTATTGGGTTGCCTCCCAACAAGCGCTATTGTTTTATGCCCCTAGATAGGCATAATGTATTTTTTCAAGTATTGTCTTCTTTCAAATTAATTCCATAGGTGGCTCTCATAATATATTCATATGGTGGTTTAATTCTCTTCCTTGGGAAGTGTTCCATCCCTTTCTTTAATGGAAATTGTTATCTTATGTTTCCTTCTTTCATATCAATAATAGCACCAATGGTTCGTAGGAAAGGCCTACCAAGTATTATAGGACAAGACGGATTGCATTCAATATCTAGCACAATGAAATCCACGGGCACATAATTTCTATTTGCTGTTATAAGGACATCATTAATTCTACCCAATGGTTTCTTAATAGTTGAATCCGCTAAATGCAAGTTATGGGAACATTCATTCATATCGGTGAGACCTAGCACGTCACATAAAGATTTTGGTATAGTAGAGATGCTAGCACCTATATCACACAAAGAATTGCAATCATAATCTTTTGATCTTCACTTTAATAGTAAGTTCCCATTCATCTTGTAATTTTCTAGGTATTGATACTTGCAATTTTAGTTTTTCTTCATGAGCTTTGAGCATAGCTTCGACAATATGTTGAGTAAAAGCTTTATTTTGTTCGTAAGAATTAGGTGAATTCATTATGGATTGCAACAAGGAAATACATTCAATCAAAGAGCAATTGTCATAATTAAAGTCCTTGTAATCCAAAGTAGTGGGCACATCACTATTTAAAGTCTTGACCTCTTCAAACCCACTTTTATTGTTTTTATCATTAAGATCATCACCATCCGAACAATTAAGACGCCTTCTACATGAAAGTTGACTTATCTTCAGTCCCTTTTTCATAAAGTTTTATATTACTAAACAAATTTGCAATAGGTGAAACACCAATCATTTTAATATCCTCATCATGGTTATGACAAAAACCGGGTGGAATCGCTTTTTCTAGAAATTCTCGCTTAGCTCTCAACATAGCGATTCTTTATCTACTTTCATTCATGGAGAATTGAATAGACTTTAGAGATTCAGTAACATCATTTTTATGTGGCATAATTTTAATTTTAAGAGTTTCCACATCATGAGCAATTCTATCCATGTTTCTAGCCATATCATCAACTTTATGTAGTTTTTCTTCTACCATGGTATTAAAACCTTTTTGAGAACTAATAAATTCTTTAATGTTGTTCTAAAGTTCACTAGGTATCCTATTATTATTATTATATGAATTACCATAGAAATTACCATAATTATTAGAGGGATTATTGGGATAAGGTATAGGATTGAAATTCCCTCTATAAGCATTGTTTTTGAAATTATTTCTTGCAACAAAGTTCACGTCAATGGCATCATTATTTTACTCAATTAAACTAGATAGTGGCACATCATTAGGATCAACATGAGTATTTTTACTAGGAAGCGTATTCATAAGAGCATCGATTTTATCACTCAAAGTAGCAACTTCTTCGGCAGAGTCTACCTTCTTACCAGTTGGAGATCGTTCGGTGTACCATTGAGAATAATTTATCATCATATCATCAAGAAGCTTCGTGGCCTCTCCTAATGTAATTCGCATAAAGGTACCACCTGCAGCAGAATCTAGAAGATTTCTCGACACAAAGTTCTGTCCCGCATAATTTTTTGTATTATCATCCATAAGCTTAATCCTTGAGTGGGACAATTTTTAGTCATTAATTTCATTCTCTCCCAATCTTGCGCAACATGTTCTTGCTCAAGTTGCTTAAAGTTCATAATTTGATTACTAAGAGAAATAATCTTAGTGGGAGGAAAATACTTGGCAATAAAATCATTGTTATTAGTATTTCAGAAGTCACACAACTTGGTATTATCTTGAGATATAATGGCAATTCAGGCAAACAAGCAAACTAGCAAAGTAAAATATTTTTGTATTTTTTATTTTTATAGCAAGACTAATAACAGAAAATAAAAGCTAATAAAAGGTAAAACAAGTAAATGATAATTTGTGTGAAGGAACCTCGTAGATATTTGATGATGTCTCCCCGGCAATGGCGCCAGAAATTCTTTCTACTACATGTGAGCTGCGTTGGGATTTTCCCCGAAGAGGAAGGGTGGAACAATATAGTAGCGATAAGTATTTCCCCCATTGATAACCAAGCTTATCGAATCAGTAGGAGAATCACACAATCACCTCATCAACAGCACCTACACACACAAGAGCAAATACTTGCACCCAACGCGGGCAAGAGGGTTGTCAATCCCTTGAACTCGTTACTTGCAAGGATTAAATCTGGTAGTGATAGATAGATAAATTGCAAAGTAAAAATAAAAGAAAGTAAAATTGCAGCAGGGTATTTAGGGTTTTAGTAATATGATAAAAGTAGACCCGGGGTCCATAGTTTTCACTAGAGGCTTCTCTCTCGAAAGAATAGCATACGGTGGGTAGACAAATTACTGTTGGGCAATTGACAGAATAGCGCATAGTTATGATGTTATTCATGGCAATGATCATGTATATAGGCATTACATCCATGACAAGTAGACCGAAATGATTCTGCATCTACTAATATTACTCCACTTCGACAGCGCTTCTATGATTGCCTCTCTACGTATTAAGTTCATGACAAACAGAGTAATGCATGAGGTATGATGACATAATGTAGACAAAGTAAACTCAAGCAATATGAATAAACCCCATAGTTTTATCCTTAATGGCAGCAATACACTACATGCATCGCTACCCCTACTGTCACTAGGTAAGGACACCGCAAGATTGAACCCACTAAACAAGGAGATCGGAGAGAATTACAAAGCTATAACAATCATGCATAATTACGTTCATAAGTGACTCAATTACTTTCAATGAATAATCTGATCATAAACCCACAATTCATCGGATCCCAACAAACACATCGCAAAAGAAGATTACATCAGAACAATCGGATTGATCTCCGAGGAGAACATTGTATTGAAGATTGGAAAGAGAGAAGAAGCCATCTAGCTAATAACTATGGACCCATAGGTCTGTGGTAAACTACTCACACATCCTCGGAATGGCAGCAAGGTTGATGGAGGGGCCCTCCGTGATCGATTCCCCCTCCGGCAGAGTACCAGAAAAGGCCTCCAGATGGAATCTTAAAGAACAGAGACTTGCGGCAGCGGAAAGGTTTTTTCTTCTTGCGTTCTATTGGTTTGGGGATATTTGGGAATATATAGAAGTGGAATTAGGTCAGACGGAGTTGCGTGGGAGTCACGAGCTCACAGGGCGCGCCTACCCCCCTAGGGCGCGCCCTGTGAGCTCGTGGCTCTCCCGTAAGGTTTCTGGCCACCTCCCGAACCTTCTAGGGTCTCTTCTGGTACAAAAATAACCCCCGTAAAGTTTCATCGTGTTTGGACTTCTTTTGGTACTGATTTTCTGAAAAGCCAAAAACAGGCAAAAAAATAGGAACTGGCACTGGGCACTGAGTAAATAGGTTAGTTCCCAAAATTGATATAAAATTGCATATAAAGTATCTAAGATTGATAATATAATAGCATGAAACAATCAAAAATTATAGATACGTTGGAGACGTATCAGCATCCCCAAGCTTAATTCCTGCTCGTCCTCGAGTAAGTAAATGATAAAAACAGAATTTTTGATGTTGAATGCTACCTAGCATGTTTATCATGTAATCTCTTTTACGGTATAAATATTGAGAAACGATGAAGCAATTGATATCAACATAATAATATTCATGAATACAAGAACATAACCATTACTTTTTCAAAATATACGATGCTCAAAGAATGTTATCCCTAGTCATTGATCATGTAAGCATGGCATGACTCCGCCCTCACCGCATAAATATAAATCATGAGCACCCCAGTGTCAAACCAGGCAATTGGATCATACTTTTTAACGCGCTTCAGCATTTTTTACTCCACTCAATACATGAGCGTGAGACATGGACATTATCACTACGGGTGGAATAGAATGCGGTGGTAGAGATATGTAGGAAAAGTCAAAAAGGAAGAAAGGCTCGCATCAACTCAGCGGATCAATAGGCAATGGAGAAGCCCATCAATCGATATCAATGCGAGGAGTAGGGATTGCCATGCAACGGATGCACCAGAGCTATAAGTGTAGGAAAGCTCGAATGAAACTAAGTGGGTGTGCATCCAACATGCTTGCTCACGAAGACCTCGGGCATTTGAGGAAGCCCATCATTGGAATATACAAGCCATGTTCTATAATTAAAAATTCCCACTAGTATATGAAAGTGACAACTCAGGAGACTCTCTATATGAAGAACATGGTGCTTCTTTGAAGCACAAGTGTGGTAAAAGGATAGTAGCATTGCACCTTCTCTCTTTTTCTCTCATTTTTATTTTTTTTTCTTCTTTTTCTCCTTTTTTTCTTTTTCTTTCCCCCTTTTTTTATTAAGTCTGGAACCTCATTCTCAATCTTTGGAGAACTCATTGGTCTCCATCATCCTTTTCCTCACTGGGACAATGCTCTAATAATGATCATCATCACACTTTTATTTACTTACAACAAAGTTCACGTCAATGGCATCATTATTTTGCTCAATTAAACTAGATAGTGGCACATCATTAGGATCAACATGAGTATTTTTACTAGGAAGCGTATTCATAAGAGCATCGATTTTATCACTCAAAGTAGCAACTTCTTCGGCAGAGTTTACCTTCTTACCAGTTGGAGATCGTTCGGTGTACCATTGACAATAATTTATCATCATATCATCAAGAAGCTTCGTGGCCTCTCCTAATGTAATTCCCATAAAGGTACCACCTGCAGCAGAATCTAGAAGATTTCTCGACACAAAGTTCTGTCCCGCATAATTTTTTGTATTATCATCCATAAGCTTAATCCATGAGTGGGACAATTTTTAATAATTAATTTCATTCTCTCCCAATCTTGCGCAACATGTTCTTGCTCAAGTTGCTTAAAGTTCATAATTTGATTACTAAGAGAAATAATCTTAGTGGGAGGAAAATACTTGGCAATAAAAGCATTCTTACACCTATCCCATGAATCAATACTATTGCGAGGTAAGGACGAAAACCAAGTTTTAGCACGGTCCCTTAATGAGAAAGGAAACAATTTCAATTTAATAATATCATTATCCACATCTTTTTTCTTATGCATATCACATAATTCAACGAAGGTATTAAGATGGGATGCAGCATCTTCATTAGGGTTTCCGGCAAATTGTTCTTTCATAATAAGATTTAGCAATGCAGCATTAATATCATATGACTCCGCACTAGTGGCGGCAGGAGCAATTGGTGTACTAATAAAATCATTGTTCTTAGTATTTGAGAAGTCACACAACTTGGTATTAACTTGAGACATAATGCCAATTCAAGCAAACAAGCAAACTAGCAAAGTAAAATATTTTTGTGTTTTTTGATTTTTATAGCAAGACTAATAACAGAAAATAAAAGCTAATAAAAGGTAAAACAAGTAAATGATAATTTGTGTGAAGGAACCTCGTAGATATTTGATGATGTCTCCCCGGCAACGGCGCCAGAAATTCTTTCTGCTACTTGTGAGCTGCGTTGGGATTTTCCCCGAAGGGGAAGGCTGAAACAATATAGTAGCGATAACTACTTCCCTTAGTGAGAACCAAGGTTATCGAACCAGTAGGAGACTCACACAATCGCCTCGTCAACAGCACCTACACACACATGAGCAAATACTTGCACCCAACGCGGGCAAGAGGGTTGTCAATCCCCTAGAACTCGTTACTTGCAAGGATTAAATCTGGTAGTGATACATAGATAAATTGCAAAGTAAAAATAAAAGAATACAAAATTGCAGCAAGGTATTTAGGGTTTTAGTAATATGATAAAAGTAGACCCGGGGGCCATAGTTTTCACTAGAGGCTTCTCTCTCGAAAGAATAGCATACGGTGGGTAGACAAATTACTGTTGGGCAATTGACAGAATAACGCATAGTTATGATGTTATTCATGGCAATGATCATGTATATAGGCATTACGTCCGTGACAAGTAGACCGAAACGATTCTGCATCTACTACTATTACTCCACTTCGAGAGCGCTTCTATGCTTGCCTCTCTACGTATTAAGTTCATCACAAACAGAGTAACGCATGAGGTATGATGACATAATGTAGACAAAGTAAACTCAAGCAATATGAATAAACCCCATCGTTTTATCCTTAATGGCAGCAATACAATACGTGCCTCGCTACCCCTATTGTCACTGGGTGATAACACCGCAAGATTGAACCCACTACAAAGCACCTCTCCCATTGCAAGATAAATCAATCTAGTTGGCCAAACTAAACGGATAGATTGGAGAGAATTACAAAGCTATAACAATCATGCATAATAAAGTTCAGAAGTGACTCAATTACTTTCAATGAATAATCTGATCATAAACCCACAATTCATCGGATCCCAACAAACACACCGCAAAAGAAGATTACATCGGAACAATCGGATTGATCTCCGAGGAGAACATTGTATTGAAGATCGGAGAGAGAGAAGAAGCCATGTAGCTAATAACTATGGACCCGTAGGTCTGTGGTAAACTACTCACACATCATCGGAAGGGCAGCAAGGTTGATGGAGAGGCCCTCCGTGATCGATTCCCCCTTAGGCAGAGTACCGGAAAAGGGCTCCAGATGGGATCTTGAAGAACAGAGACTTGCGACGATGGAAAGGTTTTTTCATCTTGCGTTCTGTTGGTTTGGGGATATTTAGGAATATATAGAAGTGGAATTAGGTCAGACGGAGTTGCATGGGAGTCACGAGCTCAGGGGGCGCGCCTACCCCCCTAGGGCGCGCCCTGTGAGCTCGTGGCTCTCCCGTAAGGCTTCTGACCACCTCCTAAACCTTCTAGGGTCTCTTCTGGTCCAAAAATAACCCCCATAAAGTTTCATCGTGTTTGGACTTCTTTTGGTACTAATTTTCTGAAAAGCCAAAAGCAGGCAAAAAAACAAGAACTGACACTGGGCACTGAGTTAATAGGTTAGTTACCAAAATTGGTATAAAATTTCATATAAAGTATCTAAGATTGATAATATAATAGCATGAAACAATCAAAAATTATAGATACGTTGGAGATGTATCAGCATCCCCAAGCTTAATTCCTGCTCGTCCTCGAGTGGGTAAATGATAAAAACGGAATTTTTTATGTTGAATGCTACCTAGCATGTTTATCATGTAATCTCTTTTACGGTATAAATATTGAGAAACGATGAAACAATTGATATCAACATAATAATATTCTTGAATACAAGAACATAATCATTACTTTTTCAAAATATACGATGCTCAAAGAATGTTATCCCTAGTCATTGATCATGTAAGCATGGCATGACTCCGCCCTCACCGCATAAATATAAATCATGAGCACCCCAGTGTCAAACCAGGCAATTGGATCATACTTTTTAACGCGCTTCAGCATTTTTTACTCCACTCAATACATGAGCGTGAGACATGGACATTATCACTACGGGTGGAATAGAATGCGGTGGTAGAGATATGTAGGAAAAGTCAAAAAGGAAGAAAGGCTCGCATCAACTCAGCGGATCAATAGGCAATGGAGAAGCCCATCAATCGATATCAATGCGAGGAGTAGGGATTGCCATGCAACGGATGCACCAGAGCTATAAGTGTAGGAAAGCTCGAATGAAACTAAGTGGGTGTGCATCCAACATGCTTGCTCACGAAGACCTCGGGCATTTGAGGAAGCCCATCATTGGAATATACAAGCCATGTTCTATAATTAAAAATTCCCACTAGTATATGAAAGTGACAACTCAGGAGACTCTCTATATGAAGAACATGGTGCTTCTTTGAAGCACAAGTGTGGTAAAAGGATAGTAGCATTGCACCTTCTCTCTTTTTCTCTCATTTTTCTTTTTTTTTCTTCTTTTTCTCCTTTTTTTCTTTTTCTTTCCCCCTTTTTTTATTAAGTCTGGAACCTCATTCTCAATCTTTGGAGAACTCATTGGTCTCCATCATCCTTTTCCTCACTGGGACAATGCTCTAATAATGATCATCATCACACTTTTATTTACTTACAACAAAGTTCACGTCAATGGCATCATTATTTTGCTCAATTAAACTAGATAGTGGCACATCATTAGGATCAACATGAGTATTTTTACTAGGAAGCGTATTCATAAGAGCATCGATTTTATCACTCAAAGTAGCAACTTCTTCGGCAGAGTTTACCTTCTTACCAGTTGGAGATCGTTCGGTGTACCATTGACAATAATTTATCATCATATCATCAAGAAGCTTCGTGGCCTCTCCTAATGTAATTCCCATAAAGGTACCACCTGCAGCAGAATCTAGAAGATTTCTCGACACAAAGTTCTGTCCCGCATAATTTTTTGTATTATCATCCATAAGCTTAATCCATGAGTGGGACAATTTTTAATAATTAATTTCATTCTCTCCCAATCTTGCGCAACATGTTCTTGCTCAAGTTGCTTAAAGTTCATAATTTGATTACTAAGAGAAATAATCTTAGTGGGAGGAAAATACTTGGCAATAAAAGCATTCTTACACCTATCCCATGAATCAATACTATTGCGAGGTAAGGACGAAAACCAAGTTTTAGCACGGTCCCTTAATGAGAAAGGAAACAATTTCAATTTAATAATATCATTATCCACATCTTTTTTCTTATGCATATCACATAATTCAACGAAGGTATTAAGATGGGATGCAGCATCTTCATTAGGGTTTCCGGCAAATTGTTCTTTCATAATAAGATTTAGCAATGCAGCATTAATATCATATGACTCCGCACTAGTGGCGGCAGGAGCAATTGGTGTACTAATAAAATCATTGTTCTTAGTATTTGAGAAGTCACACAACTTGGTATTAACTTGAGACATAATGCCAATTCAAGCAAACAAGCAAACTAGCAAAGTAAAATATTTTTGTGTTTTTTGATTTTTATAGCAAGACTAATAACAGAAAATAAAAGCTAATAAAAGGTAAAACAAGTAAATGATAATTTGTGTGAAGGAACCTCGTAGATATTTGATGATGTCTCCCCGGCAACGGCGCCAGAAATTCTTTCTGCTACTTGTGAGCTGCGTTGGGATTTTCCCCGAAGGGGAAGGCTGAAACAATATAGTAGCGATAACTACTTCCCTTAGTGAGAACCAAGGTTATCGAACCAGTAGGAGACTCACACAATCGCCTCGTCAACAGCACCTACACACACATGAGCAAATACTTGCACCCAACGCGGGCAAGAGGGTTGTCAATCCCCTAGAACTCGTTACTTGCAAGGATTAAATCTGGTAGTGATACATAGATAAATTGCAAAGTAAAAATAAAAGAATACTTGCAGCAAGGTATTTAGGGTTTTAGTAATATGATAAAAGTAGACCCGGGGGCCATAGTTTTCACTAGAGGCTTCTCTCTCGAAAGAATAGCATACGGTGGGTAGACAAATTACTGTTGGGCAATTGACAGAATAACGCATAGTTATGATGTTATTCATGGCAATGATCATGTATATAGGCATTACGTCCGTGACAAGTAGACCGAAACGATTCTGCATCTACTACTATTACTCCACTTCGAGAGCGCTTCTATGCTTGCCTCTCTACGTATTAAGTTCATCACAAACAGAGTAACGCATGAGGTATGATGACATAATGTAGACAAAGTAAACTCAAGCAATATGAATAAACCCCATCGTTTTATCCTTAATGGCAGCAATACAATACGTGCCTCGCTACCCCTATTGTCACTGGGTGATAACACCGCAAGATTGAACCCACTACAAAGCACCTCTCCCATTGCAAGATAAATCAATCTAGTTGGCCAAACTAAACGGATAGATTGGAGAGAATTACAAAGCTATAACAATCATGCATAATAAAGTTCAGAAGTGACTCAATTACTTTCAATGAATAATCTGATCATAAACCCACAATTCATCGGATCCCAACAAACACACCGCAAAAGAAGATTACATCGGAACAATCGGATTGATCTCCGAGGAGAACATTGTATTGAAGATCGGAGAGAGAGAAGAAGCCATGTAGCTAATAACTATGGACCCGTAGGTCTGTGGTAAACTACTCACACATCATCGGAAGGGCAGCAAGGTTGATGGAGAGGCCCTCCGTGATCGATTCCCCCTTAGGCAGAGTACCGGAAAAGGGCTCCAGATGGGATCTTGAAGAACAGAGACTTGCGACGATGGAAAGGTTTTTTCATCTTGCGTTCTGTTGGTTTGGGGATATTTAGGAATATATAGAAGTGGAATTAGGTCAGACGGAGTTGCATGGGAGTCACGAGCTCAGGGGGCGCGCCTACCCCCCTAGGGCGCGCCCTGTGAGCTCGTGGCTCTCCCGTAAGGCTTCTGACCACCTCCTAAACCTTCTAGGGTCTCTTCTGGTCCAAAAATAACCCCCATAAAGTTTCATCGTGTTTGGACTTCTTTTGGTACTAATTTTCTGAAAAGCCAAAAGCAGGCAAAAAAACAAGAACTGACACTGGGCACTGAGTTAATAGGTTAGTTACCAAAATTGGTATAAAATTTCATATAAAGTATCTAAGATTGATAATATAATAGCATGAAACAATCAAAAATTATAGATACGTTGGAGATGTATCAGCATCCCCAAGCTTAATTCCTCCTCGTCCTCGAGTGGGTAAATGATAAAAACGGAATTTTTTATGTTGAATGCTACCTAGCATGTTTATCATGTAATCTCTTTTACGGTATAAATATTGAGAAACGATGAAACAATTGATATCAACATAATAATATTCTTGAATACAAGAACATAATCATTACTTTTTCAAAATATATGATGCTCTAAGAATGTTATCCCTACTCATTGATCATGTAAGCATGGCATGACTCCGCCCTCACCACATAAATATAAATCATGAGCACCCCGGTGTCAAACCAGGCAATTGGATCATAATTTTTAACGCGCTTCAGCATTTTGACTCCACTCAATACATGAGCGTGAGACATGGACATTAGCACTACGGGGGGAATAGAATGCGGTGGTAGAGATATGTAGGAGAAGTCAAAAAGGAAGAAAGGCTCGCATCAACTCCGCGGATCAATAGGCAATGGAGAGGCCCATCAATCCATATCAATGCGAGGAGTAGGGATTGCCATGCAACGGATGCACTAGAGCTATAAGTGTATGAAAGCTCGAATGAAACTAAGTGGGTGTGTATCCAACTTGCTTGCTCACGAAGACCTCGGGCATTTGAGGAAGCCCATCATTGGAATATACAAGCCAAGTTTTATAAAGAAAAATTCCCACTAGTATATGAAAGTGATAACTCAGGAGACTCTCTATATGAATACATGGTGCTACTTTGAAGCACAAGTGTGGTAAAAGGATAGTAGCATTGCACCTTCTCTCTTTTTCTCTCATTTTGCTTTTTTCTTCTTTTTTTCTCTTTTTTTCTTTTTCTTTCCCCTTTTTTTATTAAGTCTGGAACCTCATTCTCAATCTTTGGAGAACTCATTGGTCTCCATCATCCTTTTCCTCACTGGGACAATGCTCTAATAATGATGATCATCACACTTTTATTTACTTACAACTCGATAACTAGAACAATATGACTCTATATGAATGCCTCTGGCAATGTACCGGGATGTGCAATGATCTAGCATAACATGTATTACAATGATGAACGGTGGCTTCGCCACAAATATCATGTCAGCTCTATATGATCATGCAAAGCAATATGAAGATGAACACACATGTCATAGGACGGAACGGTGGAAGTTGCATGGCAATATATCTTGGAATGGCTATGGAAATGCCATGATAGGTAGGTATGGTGGCTGTTTTGAGGAAGATATAAGGAGGCTTATGTGTGATAGAGCATATCATATCACGGGGTTTGGATGCACCGGTGAAGTTTGCACCAACTCTCGAGGTGAGAAAGGGCTATGCACGGTACCGAAGAGGCTAGCAATATGCGGAAAGGTGGGAGTGCATAATTGTCCATGAACTCACATTAGTCATAAAGAACTCATATACTTATTGTGAAAGTTTTATTAGCCCTCGAAGCAAAGTACTACTCGCATGCCCCTAGGGAGGAGGTTGGTAGGAGTGAACCATCGCGCGCCCCTGATTCAAACAACACAAAGTATTTCAATCAGACATAAAAATGCTCATGCATCCCCGTCATGCCAAGTTGGACACTTAAATGAGTAGTTACTAACAAGCTTTAAATATCGACATTTTACTAACCAATGATCATGGACCAATACCCTTTCATATTATTACATCAACATAATTAAATCACACGTTTCATATTTAGTGATCTACATGAAAGTTTTTATTATACCTATCCTTTTTTGACTAGTCTTATAACCCGTGCTCCTTTCCACTTCCTATTTAAGACTCTCAAAAAGATTTAAGTGAAGCATGAGAGTGTAATCATTTCTATAAAATATAACCACCGCCGTGCTCTAACAAATATAAGTGAAGCACAAGAGCAACTGCCTAGCTCAAAAGATATAAGTGAAGCCTATAGAGTATTCTAACAAATTACGATGAATGTGTGTCTATCTCAAAAAGTTGTGTACAACAAACAATGATTGTGGCAACCTAACAAGCAAACAAAATAAAACTATACCACAAGACACTCCAAGTAAAACTCATATCATGTGATGAATAAAAATATAGCTCCAAGTAGCATACCGATGAATTGTGGACGAAAGAGGGGATGCCATCCGGGGCATCCCCAAGCTTAGACGCTTGGGTCTTCCTTGAATATTACCTTGGGGTACCTTGGGAATCCCCAAGCTTAGGGTCTTGCCGCTCCTTCTTCCTTTACACACCGTGATCTCACCCAAAACTTGAAAACTTCAGCACACAAAACTCAACAAAAACCTCGTGAGATCAATTAGTATAATAGACAAATCATAAACTTTAGGTGCTTTTGCAAACTCATTCATAATTATTCTTGCATAATACCTACTGTATTATAACTTCTCCATGACTTATACCCCCCGATATAATCCACAGCATCATTAAAATAAGCACACTATGCAATATAATACAGAATCTGTCTAAAACAGAACAGTCTGTAATGATCTGAATAGAAATCATACCTCTGTAACTCCAAAGATTCTAACAAATTAGGACAGTGTAGACAATTTGTTTATCAATCATGTGTAAAAATTTCAAATCAAAATCATGCTCCTGTAATTTATAGCATTTTCTGTACTGGGTGCAAAAGTTTCTATTTCTGCACAGAATCGAATCAACTATCATCCAAATCATTGATACGTCTCCAACGTATCTATAATTTTTGATTGTTCCATGCTATTATATTATCTATTTTGGATGTTTTATATGCATTAATATGCTATTTTATATTATTTTTGGGACTAACCTATTAACCTATAGCCCAGTGCCAGTTTCTGTTTTTTCCCTGTTTTTGAGTTTTATAGAAAAGGAATATCAAACGGAGTCCAAACGGAATAAAACTTTTGTGATGATTTTTCTTGGACCAGAAGACACCTACGAGACTTGGAGATGAGGTCAGAAGACCTGGCAGCAGACGACAAGCCGCCAGGGCGCGCCCTAGGGGGGGCGCGTCCCCCTGGCTTGTGGGTCCCTGGCAGGCCTTCCAACCCTAATTCTTCGCCTATATATTCCCATATATTCCATAACCACCAGAAGCGTCCACAAAAATACTTTTCCGCCGCCGCAAGCCTCTGTTCCCGTGAGATCCCATCTTGGGGCCTTTTCCGGTGATCTGCCGGAGGGGGATTCGATCACGGAGGGCATCTACATCAACTCTATTGCCCTTCCGATGAAGCGTGAGTAGTTTACCTCAGACCTTCGGGTCCATAGCTAGTAGCTAGATGGCTTCTTCTCTCTCTATGTTCTTCAATACCATGTTCTCCATGATCTTCATGGAGATCTATCCGATGTAATACTCTTTTGGGTGTGTTTGTCGAGATCCGATGAATTGTGGATTTATGATCAGATTGTCTATGAATATTATTTGAATCTTCTCTGAATTCTTATATGCATGATTTCATATCTTTGTATTTCTCTTCGAGTTATCGGTTTGGTTTGGCCAACTAGATTGGTAGTTCTTGCAATGGGAGAGGTGCTTAGTTTTGGGTTCAATCTTGTGGTGTCCTCACCCAGTGACAAAGTAGGGGTAGCGAGGCACGTATTTGTATTGTTGCCATCAAGGATAAAAACTTAAGGCATTACTATGTTCTTTATGAACTTAATACTCTAGATGCAGGCAGGAGTCGGTCGATGTGTGGAGTAATAGTAGTAGATGCAGAATCGTTTCGGTCTACTTGACACGGACGTGATGCCTATATGCATAATCATTGCCTTGGATATCGTCCTAACTATGCGCTTTTCTATCAATTGCTCGACAGTAATTTGTTCACCCACCGTATTATTTTCCTTCAAGAGAGAAGCCTCTAGTGAAATCTATGGCCCCCGGGTCTATTTTCCATTATATATTTTCAGATCTATAAACCAAAAATACCAAAAATACCTTGCTGCAATTTATTTACTTTTACTTTGTTTTTTTTTAGTAATCTTTTATATCTATCTCTATCAGATCTCATCCTTGCAAGTGACCGTGAAGGGATTGACAACCCCTTTTTCGCGTTGGGTGCAAGTGTTTGATTGTTTGTGCAGGTACATAGATTGGGGCCTTGCTTGAACCTCCTACTGGATTGATACCTTGGTTCTCAAAACTGAGGGAAATACTTATCTCTACTTTGCTGCATCACCCTTTCCTTTTCAAGGGAAAAACCAACGCAAGCTAAAGAAGTAGCAATCATCCCAAAGGCTTTACTTGGCACAAACACTAATTAAAAAACATAAAAACACAATCATTACAGTTGTAATTATCATATCATGACACCAAACAGAAAGTAAAAGCAAAAATTTAAGATAACTATTGGGTTGTCTCCCAACAAGCGCTATTGTTTTATGCCCCTAGCTAGGCATAATGCATTGTTTCAAGTATTGTCATCTTTCAAATTAATTCCGTAGGTGGCTCTCATAATAGATTCATATGGTGGTTTAATTCTCTTCCTTGGGAAGTGTTCCATCCCTTTCTTTAATGGAAATTGGAATCTTATGTTTCCTTCTTTCATATCAATAATAGCACAGTGAAATCCATGGGCATATAATTTCTATTTGCTGTTATAAGGACATCATTAATTCTACCCAATGGTTTCTTAATAGTTGAATCCGCTAAATGCAAGTTAAGGGAACATTCATTCATATCGGTGAGACCTAGCATGTCACATAAAGATTTTGGTATAGTAGAGATGCTAGCACGTAGATCACACAAAGCATTGCATTCATAATATTTGATCTTCACTTTAGTAGTAGGTTCCCATTCATCTTGTAATTTTCTAGGTATTGATACTTTCAATTCTAGTTTTCTTCATGAGCTTTGATCATAGCTTCGACAATATGTTGAGTAAAAGCTTTATTTTGTTCGTAAGCATTATGTGAATTCATTATGGATTGCAACAAGGAAATACATTCAATCAAAGAGCAATTATCATAATTAAAGTCCTTGTAATCCAAAGTAGTGGGCACATCACTATTTAAAGTCTTGACCTCTTCAAACCCACTTTTATTGTCTTTATCATTAAGATCATCACCCTCCGAACAATTGGGACGCCTTCTACTTAAAGTTGACTTATCTTCGGTCCCTTTTTCATCAAGTTTTATATTACTAAACAAATTTGCAATAGGTGAAACACCAATCATTTTAATATCCTCATCAGGTTATGATAAAAACCGGGTGGAATCGCTTTTTCTAGAAATTCTCGCTTAGCTCTCAACCTAGCGATTCTTTCTCTACTTTCATTCATGGAGACTTGAATAGACTTTCAAGATTCAGTAACATCATTTTTATGTGGCATAATTTTAATTTTAAGAGTTTCCACATCATGAGCAATTCTATCCATGTTTCTAGCCATATCATCAACTTTATGTAGTTTTTCTTCTACCATGGCATTAAAAGTTTTTTGAGAACTAATAAATTATTTAATGTTCTTCTCAAGTTCAGTAGGTATCCTATTATTATTATTATATGAATTACCATAGAAATTACCATAATTATTAGAGGGGTTATTGGGATAAGGTCTAGGATTGAAATTCCCTCTATAAGCATTGTTGTTGAAATTATTTCTTGCAACAAAGTTCAGATCAATGGCATCATCATTTTGCTCATTTAAAGTAGATAGTGGCAAATCATTAGGATCAAGATGATCATTTTTACTAGCAAGCATATTCATAAGAGCATCCATTTTATCACTCAAAGTAGCAACTTCTTCGGTAGAGTTTACCTTCTTACCAGTTGGAGCTCGTTCGGTGTACCATTGAGAATAATTTGTCATCATATTATCGAGAAGGTTCGTGGCCTCTCCTAATGTAATTCCCATAAAGGTACCACCTGCAGCAGAATCTAGAAGATTTCTCGACACAAAGTTCAGTCCCGTATAAATTTTTTGTATTATCATCCATAAGCTTAATCCATGAGTGGGACAATTTTTAATCATTAATTTCATTCTCTCCCAAGCTTGCGCAACATGTTCTTGCTCAAGTTCCTTAAAGTTCATAATTTGATTTCTAAGTGAAATAATCTTAGCGGAAGAAAAATATTTGGCAATAAAAGCATCCTTACACCTATCCCATTAATCAATACTATTGCGAGGTAAGGACGAAAACCAAGTTTTAGCACGGTCCCTTAATGAGGAAGGAAACAATTTCAATTTAATAATATCATTATCCACATCTTTTTTCTTTTGCATATCACATAATTCAACGAAGGTATTAAGATGGGATGCATCATCTTCATTAGGGTTTCCGGCAAATTGTTCTTTCATAATAAGATTTAGCAATACAGCATTAATATCATATGACTCCGCACTAGTGGTGGGAGGAGCAATTGGAGTACTAATAAAATCATTGTTATTAGTATTTGAGAAGTCACACAACTTGGTATTATCTTGAGACATAATGGCAATTCATGCAAACAAGCAAAATATTTTTGTGTTTTTGATTTTTATAGCAAGACTAATAACAGAAAATAAAAGCTAATAAAAGGTAAACCAAGTAAATGATAATTTGTGTGAAGGAACCTCGTAGATATTTGATGGTGTCTCCCCGGCAACGGCGCCAGAAATTCTTTCTGCTACTTGTGAGCTGCGTTGGGATTTTCCCCGAAGAGGAAGGCTGGAACAGTATAGTAGCGATAAGTATTTCCCTCAGTGAGAAACAAGGTTATCGAACCAGTAGGAAAATCACACAATCGCCTCGTTAACAGCACCTACTCACACAAGAGCACATACTTGCACCCAACGCGGGCAAGAGGGTTGTCAATCCCCTTGAACTCGTTACTTGCAAGGATTAAATCTGGTATTGATCGATAGATAAATTGCAAAGTAAAAATAAAAGAAAGTAAAATTGCAGCAAGGTATTTAGGGTTTTAGTAATATGATAAAAGTAGACCCGGGGGCCATAGTTTTCACTAGAGGCTTCTCTCTCGAAAGAATAGCTTACGGTGGGTAGACAAATTACTGTTGGGCAATTGACAGAATAACGCATAGTTATGATGTTATTCATGGCAATGATCATGTATATAGGCATTACGTCCGTGCCAAGTAGACCGAAACGATTCTGCATCTACTACTATTACTCCACTTCGAGAGCGCTTCTATGCTTGCCTCTCTATGTATTAAGTTCATGACAAACAGAGTAATGCATGAGGTATGATGACATAATGTAGACAAAGTAAACTCAAGCAATATGAATAAACCCCATCGTTTTATCCTTAATGGCAGAAATACAATACGTGCCTCGCTACCCCTACTGTCACTGGGTGAGCACACCGCAAGATTGAAACCACTACAAAGCACCTCTCCCATTGCAAGATAAATCAATCTAGTTGGCCAAACTAAACGAATAGATCAGAGAGAATTACAAAGCTATAACAATCATGCATAATAAAGTTCAAAAGTGACTCAATTACTTTCAATGAATAATCTGATCATAAACCCACAATTCATCGGATCCTAACAAACACACCGCAAAAGAAGATTACACCGGAACAATCGGATTGATCTCCGAGGAGAACATTGTATTGAAGATCGGAGAGAGAGAAGAAGCCATCTAGATAATAACTATGGACCCGTAGGTCTGTGGTAAACTACTCACACATCATCGGAAGGGCAGCAAGGTTGATGGAGAGGCCCTCCGTGATCGATTCCCCCTCCCACAGAGTACCGGAAAAGGTCTCCAGATGGATCTTGAAGAACAGAGACTTGCGGCAGCGGAAAGGTTTTTTCTTCTTGTGTTCTGTAGGTTTGGGGATATTTGAGAATATATAGAAGTGGAATTAGGTCAAACGGAGTTGCGTGGGAGTCACGAGCTCAAGGGGCACGCCTACCCCCCTGGGCTGCGCCCTGTGAGCTCGTGGCTCTCCCGTAAGGCTTTTGGCCACCTCTCAAACCTTCTAGTGTCTCTTCTGGTCCAAAAATAACAACCGTAAAGTTTCATCGTGTTTGGTCTTCTTTTGGTACTGATTTTCTGAAAAGCCAATAACAGGCAAAAAAACAGGAACTGGCACTGGGCACTGAGTTAATAGGTTAGTTCCCAAAATTGATATGAAATTGCATGTAATTGCATATAAAGTATCTAAGATTGATAATATAATAGCATGAAACAATCAAATATTATAGATACGTTGGAGACGTATCAATGATGAAGGGGGTTTTGCTTGCCTGGTTGCTCTGCAGACAAAATCGGATCCTCAACGTAGTAGACGATCACCGGATTAACAGCGGTCTCGCACTAGTAGAAAACAGGGAATCAGTCCCGGTTCCAGAGGGCCTTTAGTCCCAGTTCTGGAACCAAGACTGAACAATCGGGACTAAAGGCCTCCACCTTTAGTCCCGGTTGGGTTACGAACCAGGACTAAAGGGGCTCCACGTGGCCGCTGTGGGGTGCCTAGGCAGGAGGACCTCTAGTCCCGGTTGGTAACGCCAACCGGGACTAGAAGGCAGCCACGCGTCAACACCTGCCAGGCGCTGGGGTTTTTGTTTTTTTTAAGGAGGGGTTTAGGGGTTTTGGAGGGTTTAGGGGTTTCATATTGTGTTTCCCCTTTTCTTTTTGTGTTTACCATTCAATTCTTTTACATTTAGGGTTTTCATTTTTATTTTATGCTTTTCATTCAACTCGACGCTAGCTACTACATATAGCAATGAAGGAACCATTACACAACATCGTCATGATCAATATATAGAGAGAAGTGGCCTCTCTTTCTCCGTGCTTGGTCGAACAACAAGTTTTCGTATATCTATTTGACGCTACTACATATAGTACACGTTCATGCATATATACAATATAACATCTCCTACGATCCCTAATATCTAATTACCAAAATCGCATAGGAAATCCCAATGGTATTCTCCGTCTGTAGGTATGACATGCTCAACAAAGAATCCCGCCAATTCCTCTTGAATTGCTCGTATGCGATCAGTTGGTAGGAGTTCGTCCCGCTTCCACCAGATCTAATTTAAAGAAGGGGGTCAATATATATATATATATATATATATATATATATATATATATATATATATATATATATATATGAATGAAACTCAACACAATTGATTGTAATAAAATAAAAATGTGAATATTGTTTACGTACTTCAAATTGTTCTGGAGATCTGCCCCGCTCAGATGTCGAGTGGCGAATGAACTCACAACGTAGTATCCACATAAATTACTCCCGGGTGCCTGCCACAAGCACTTTACGAGAATAGAGTTCAATCAAAATGATAATCAAGCATGATAATGGTATTGAAACTAGAATCAATGAGAGATGCGCGGAACCAGCTAGTAGTACTTACTTTGGGGTGTGAAAATTGCAGCTCCTTTTTCCATTCACCCCTAACCTGGTTGGTGAACTTTTTCCAAACCCTGCCCGGCAAAGAAAATGATTACTTGATATCAAGAAATGAAAGAAATTTTCCGATATGGTGCGATAATGATTGAACTTACTTCTGGAGCATTTGACTCATGTCCGCCCACTCCGTAGGCTCTTTACGTCTCGAGTCCAAGACAATTACTTGTCCCGCGTCCAGCTGAATGGCTAGCAGAATAAAGTGGAACCTGCGCACGCATAACTCATCAATTACACTTAACCTCGAGTAAGCGAAACAGAATGTGCACAAGACAGTAACACTCACTGGAAGTTGTAAGGAAATAGTATTTCCCTTTTGATTTGTTGTGCAAGTAACGCCTTTAGCAAGTTTTTCTCTGTATCATCAGGGTTTTTTTTGTAACGTATATTCATTTACGGTATTTGGGTTAATGAACCCAATGTCATAGATTCGTCCTCTGCATTCGAGGATCTTCAATCTGCATAATATAGTGTGAGGATAATTATACATGCAATGAACGAGCTGAGCTAGAGACTTAATTACAGAAAAAAATACTTACAAACAATAGCAACTGATGATAGTTTTGTCGAGGGCGTCTTGATTGTATAACTGAAATAATTCTTCAAATTCAATGTACAACGCCTCGACTCCATTGAAGTAGTGCTCATCTTTAATTCCCACGTAGATACTGTCGGTCCCTTCCTTGCAGGCTTTCAAGTACCAGTCATGAATTCTGCGGGAGCTGCTCAGCTTTGACGAGAGGCTTCCCATGCTCGTATCTAAAGGCCACCTCAGCCATTTCGAACTGTACCTCATCGCGTAAGTAATCACCAAGAGTGTAACCAGGATGAGCGGCCGCTACCCCCGGATCATTAGCGATATCGGGAAACACCTTGAGCGGGGGGCACGGTTGTTTTACCTGTTCGCCGAGCTGGGGAATTGTTTTCCCACTTCTTGCAGCACTGCTACTTACCAACCTTTTCACTTCATCAAATGTCTTTACAATACGGCGGTCATAGTGTGATAGCGGCGGAGGCGGTGGTGGTCGCTTAAGGGCATCCAGACAACGCTTCGCTTTTACCAAATCTATTTTCTCCTTTGGATCTGGATGTTTCGGTGCAAGCTGGCATTTCACATCGGCAGCCACGATCTTGTTGTTTTCCTCCTCAGTCATGTCGTATGGTAACTTCGTAGGAGCCTTCTTGACACTTGGACCTGCTCTGGATTTCTCCGTTGTTGTACTGCTAGCCGCCGGAGCGGCGGCGGGTCTCTTTCGCCATTGCTGACGTGGCGGAGACAGCTGAGGTGGCGGAGGATTCTGCTGAGGGGCCTCCTCCAGCGGAGTCCGCTGACGCGGCGGAGACAGCTGAGGCGGCGGAGTGTGTTGATGCGGTGGAGTGTGCTGACGCGGAGATAGAGCTGGACTGTGAGGAGTCCGCTGAGGGGCCCCCTCCGGCGGAGTCCGCTGACGCGCCGTCCATTGTGGAAGCACGATGTTTTCCTTTCTCCATAGAATGGTAGTCCTTACGGCATCTACTAGATGAGTATCCCCTTCACCTGTAGGGTACTCAAGGTCCAGCCCCTCGAATCCGTTGGTAACTTCATCCACCCCGACAATAGCATAGCCATCTGGAATCGAATTGCAATGGAAAGTTCCATCAGGTCGAGGAGGTAAGACATAGCCGACCGCCACCTTCAAGGTTAGGTTGCTGCATTTCGCCATTAGCTCACAATGTTCCCTCTCCGTGATATCATCCACGGGGTAGCGAGGAGCCGTGATATCAGGCCGAACGAGCAAACTGGAAGCCACGCTGCTTTTCCGCTGAGATGGTGGGGTAGCTTCGTGGGTAGTATCGAATGAAGGATCTTCGTGCTGCTGAGATGGTGGGCCGGTAGCTCGCTGACTGGTCTTTCTTCTACCTTCTGCATCCGGTCTGCTTCCTCTTTCTTCTTTCTCCCTCGACTTCTATAACCAGTGCTGTCGGGAAACCCACACACCCATGGAACGGAGCCTGATGTGCCTCGTGTTCGTCCAGGGTGTTCAGGATTCCCGAGGGCGCGTGACAGCTCGTTCTTCTCTCTGTCGGGATGGAACCTCCCTTCCTGCACGTCCTTGATTGCTTCCTGAATCTTTGTGACGGGTGTTTCAATTTGTTCTTTCGTGTGAACAAATTTCCCGTTCGGGCCGTTCCCCCATGCTCGAAGAATCAAGTCCTTGCCCGTTCGAAGAATCAAGTCCTTGCCCGTTCGGGCCAGTTCAATGTCGCTGGTTGGATCACTTTAGCAAGCAGGTCATTCTCAGCTTTGTCCCATGTAGGCCGAGCTTTGCTGTAGCCACCTGACCCCGTAACATGGTGATACTTCTTCTTTGCAGCATTTAGCTTATTTGTCTCTGACCTTTTCTTAGCTTTCTCCGATTTCTTGTACGCCACAAATGCGGGCCAGTGATCTTTTATCTTCGCATATTGACCGGTGAATTCTGGAGTCTCGTCTTTGTCGACAAACTCATTCAATCTTTTCTTCCAGTTCTTGAATAGTTCTGCCATCTTCTTAAGAGCCCACGACTTGACTTGTCGCTGTATAACTGGGTTATTTGGATCCTCCTCTGGCGGTAGGCTGAAATTTGTCATCAGCGAGTTCCAAAGCTCATCTTTCTGTCTATCGTCGACATAAGAAACTTCAGGGTCCTTCTTCTTATTCCATTCTTGGATGCTGATCGAGACGTTGTCCCTAACAATAACTCCGCACTGATGTACAAATTTGTCTTTGATCCGCTTGGGAGCAATCGGTTGGCCATCTGGAACGACTACTTCGATCGTGAACCTTTCATCCTGGCCCAACCTTTTCTTCGGGCCTCGTCTCCTTACAGAAGTTTGGCTCGATCCGGAGGGCTAAAAGAAGAAAGAAGCGTTAATATATGTACATACCAAACAATTAATGCATCTAGTCAGCAGAGACTTAATTAATATATATATACCTCGCCGGACTTTGCAACAGTTAAGGCTCCAACACCGGCGGAGCCGTCATATCCTCCCTCCTCCATTCGATCACCGGAGACGTCATGATCTCCTCCCTCCTCCATTAGATCACCGGAGCCGTCATCCTCTCTTTCCTCACAATCGGTGTCATTGAGAAACGAGAAGGTGATATCACCTCCGTCGTCGCGGATTATATCCCCCAACAACTCTTCTTTTTCGAAGTCTCTGTCCATAGTTTCTGCAAATATTACAACATGGCAATATACAACCATGAGAGATGGATTAGTGGCAAACATAGACCTAATCACAACAAGGAATCATATGCATATGAGCAATGGATTAGTGGAAAACATCATGCAAAGTTGACAAGTTTTATAATAGTCAGTTTGAATTCCCGAGAGAGTTACGAACAATCGCTATGCAGGAGATCGAACTATCCATTCTACCCCATTGACCTATGCCGCCTACCGAATAAATAAAGTCCCTTCGGTTCACTGAGGTAAGAAAAACTGTAAAACCAGAAAAACATCTTTTGATAGTACACATGGACAAGTTCATGTCACGACGAATTAGACGTCAATAGTATTATACATAACAATAGTGCTATATGATATTATTGTTGTAGCGTTATATAAGACCCCACCTGCCACCTTCGACAAACGGGTAGGGTCGGGAGGGGGTAGGAGATCGACAAACTCTTTCTTCTAGGGTTTGGGTGGACTTCAGAGTTGGTCGGGCGAGCGGACCGGGAGGAAAACAAATCTCTTTGTACTTATTTTGAATATATGAGTTGTTACTCCCTCTCTCCATAATTAACCTTAATCCTCAATTTAGGCAAAGTAAAACTTAGTAAATTTTAACCCAGTCTATAGAAAAACAATATCAAACTTAATATGAGTTTTAGCAAGATCATCATGAACAAAAAAAATTCTATGAACAAAAAAAATCCATCCATACATCCATCCATCTCCATTTAGCACATCATCTCCATACATACATACATCCATCCATACATACATCCATCTGAACAATTTCTAAAAAAAAGCTAAGCAGCGGCGGCGGCGGCTAGCAGCTCAGGGGCAGCGGCGGTGGCGGCAGCGGTGGCGGAAGTGGCTACACAGGGGAAGGGTGGAGCTCACTGGGGGCGGCGGCGTCGGGGCAGGGCTCGGCGTCAGGGCAGGGAGCGGCGGCCGGCGTCGAGGGCTCGGCGTCGGGACAGGGACGGCGTCGGGGGCAGGGCTCGGCGTCAGGGCAGGGAGCAGCGGCCGGCGTCGGGGGCTCGGCGTCGGGGCAGGGACGGCGTCAGGGGCAGGGCTCGGCGTCGGGGCAGGGAGCGGCGGCCGGCGTCGGGGGCGGCGACTAGGAGAAGGCGGAGCAGCCTGGCGTCGTCGTGGTGTTCGGCGTCGGGGGGGGAAGAAACTGGAAAGATTGGAAAACGCTAAGTCCTTGGTTATATACCCCACCCTTTAGTCCCGGTTGGTGGATCCAACCGGGACTAAAGGCCCCCCTCTAGTCCCGGTCCGAGCCACCAACTGGGACTAAAGGTGGATTTCACCAGGCGAAAGGGCGGGAAGCCCAGGCCTTTAGTCCCGGTTGGTGGCTCGGACCGGGACTAAAGGGGAGCCTTTAGTCCCGGTTGGATCCACCAAAAGGGACTAAAGGCCTGGTGCTAGCACAGCCGCAGGGCAGGGGAAGTTTAGTCCCACCTCGCTTGGCGAGAGGCGCCCGCACTAGTTTATAAGCCCCGCTGCGGCTAAGCTCTCGAGCTACTCTGTAATGCAGGCAGTACATGCCTATCGTTTGTCTCCGCCCTGTTGGGCCTGCTTGCCCAGCGGGCCTGCATCCTGGCCCGTGTACAGATGGGTTTCTAGTCGTATGCAGGCCGTGGTGGCCTAGTAGGCGGGCATTTTTTTTTATTTTTTATGTTATTTTTTGCATATGTTATGTCAATTTTTGACCTTCTTCAAATCAAATTCTAATTTTTATACATACTCACTTATCTGTAATGCACATTATTATCAAAAAAATTCAACAAAATATATGAAATTCTAAAAAAATACTTTATTTTCATTTTTGCAATTAAAGTTTTTAACAAAAAATACTTTATGAAAATTATATTTTGATCATAACTAGAGGTTTATAAAAGCTTTTTAGTTGATTATTTTTGCTCTTAAAGTTTTTAACAAAAAATACTTTGATAATTTTAGTTGCATAAATTTTATAAAAGCTTTTTAGTTGATTATTTTGATGATTTTTTTGAGCTAAATAATCCTGAAATTAAAAAGCACTACAAATGAAGAATATTATAAAATACATTTTGTTAACCTAATTTATTTTGATGCATGGACACATAGCTCGTCACTTGGCGAGGTGGGACTAAATACGGGTGTGAAAATCTGCGGTAGGCCTTTAGTCCCGGTTGGTGCCACCAACCGGCATGTGCTAAAAAGTTTAGAGGGTTACGGCAAAAACTGGATGCACTTCGTGTACAAACTGGACAATCTCTTTCGAAGTATCAGGGTTTCGAACGAAAACTCATCTATTACAAAGGGATTTCATTTTTTGACATGTAACTGGAGTGATATTCTAGATCAAAGCCATCATCAGAATAGTTGTGGAGCATAACTATGGCTTTCAACCCAGAATCAAAGGTGCAAAATATTCGGTTATCTTCACTTTTTCTTCGCGTGTGTCCCTTGCTTATTGCGTCGTAACCATGGATAATCTTCATCGTTTAACAGGATGCTTGGGTCAGCCTTCAATTGAAGGGAGGAATTTCATGAAACTTTTCATAATCTTCAGACATGTCTGTCTTGTCCTCCACTCCCACGATGTTTCTTTTCCCTAAAAGAACTATGTGGCGCTTTGGCTCATAGTATGATGTATTCGCTTCCCTATCTTTTCTTTTTCTCGGTTTGGTAGACATGTCCTTCACATAGAAAACCTACGCCACATCATTGGCTAGGATGAATGGTTCGTCTATGTACCCAAGATTGTTGAGATCCACTGTTGTCATTCCGTACTGCGGGTCTACCTGTACCCCGCCTCCTGACAGATTGACCCATTTGCACCGAAACAAAGGGATCTTAAATTCATGTCCATAGTCAAGTTCCCATATCTCCTCTGTGTAACCATAATATGTGTCCTTTGCCCAATTGGTGTTTGCTGCATCAAAGCGGACACCACTGTTTTGGTTGGTGCTCTTTTTATCTTGGGCGATCGTGTAAAATGTATTCACATTTATCTCGTACCCTTGGTAAGTCAATACAGTCGAAGATGGTGTCCTGGCCAACAAGTACAGCTCATCTCCAACAGTGTTGTTACGCATGGGATGTGTTTGCAACCAACCGCCGAAAGTCTCGATGTGTTCACGTGTAATCCAGTCGTCAGACTGCTCCGGGTGTTTGGAGCGTAGAATATTCTTGTGTTCATTGATATACGGGGCCACCAAGGTAGAATTCTGTAGAACTGTGTAGTGTGCTTGCGCCCAAGAATGCCCGTCCCTACATATTATTGAATCCGCTCCTAGCGTGCCTTTTCCACTCAGTCTCCCCTCATACCGCGATTGAGGGACACCAATCGGCTTAATGTCAGGAATAAAGTCAACACAAAACCCAATGACCTCCTCTGTTTGATGGCCCATGGAGATGCTTCCTTCTGGCCTAGCACGGTTACGAACATATTTCTTTAAGACTCCCATGAACCTCTCAAAGGGGAACATATTGTGTAGAAATACAGGACCCAGAATGGCAATCTCGTCGACTAGGTGAACTAGGACGTGCGTCATAATATTGAAGAAGGATGGTGGGAACACCAACTCGAAACTGACAAGACATTGGACCAAATCATTTTGTAACCTTGGTAGGATTTCTGGATCGATTACCTTCTGAGAAATTGCATTGAGGAATGCACATGGCTTCACAATGGCTAATCGAACATTTTCTGGTAGAAGCCCCCTCAATGCAACCGGAAACAGTTGCGTCATAATCACGTGGCAGTCATGAGACTTTAAGTTCTGGAATTTTTTCTCTGCCATATTTATTATTCCCTTTATATTCGACGAGAAGCCAGACGGGACCTTGATACTGAGCAGGCATTCAAAGAAGATTTCCTTCTCTGCTTTGGTAAGAGCGTAGCTGGCAGGACCTTGATACTGCTTTGGATGCATGCCGTCTTTTTCGTTCACACGTTGCTGGTTCTCCCGTGCCTCCGGTGTATCTTTTGTCTTCCCATACACGCCCAAGAAGCCTAGCAGGTTCACGCAAACATTCTTCGTCACGTGCATCACGTCGATTGCAGAGCGGACCTCTAGGTCTTTCCAATAGGGTAGGTCCCAAAATATAGATTTCTTCTTCCACATGGGTGCGTGTCCCTCAGCGTCATTCGGAACAGATTGTCCGCCAGGACCCTTTCCAAAGATTACATGTAAATCCTTGACCATATCAAGTATATCAGCACCAGTACGGAGGACGGGCTTCTTCTGGTGATCAGCCTCACCTTTGAAATGCTTGCCTTTCTTTCTTAAGGCATGCTTGGTCGGAAGAAATCGACGATGTCACAGGTACACATTCTTCTTGCATTTGTTCAAATATATACTTTCAGTTTCATCTAAACAGTGCGTGCATGCGTTGTATCCCTTGTTTGTCTGTCCTGAAAGGTTACTAAGAGCAGGCCAATCATTGATGGTTACAAACAGCAAGGCTCGTAGGTCAAATTTCTGCTGTTTGTGCTCATCCCACACACGTACACCTTTTTTATCCCACAGCTGTAAAAGTTCTTCAACTAATGGCCTTAGGTACACATCAATGTCATTGCCGGGTTGCTTAGGGCCTTGGATGAGCACTGGCATCATAATGAACTTCCGCTTCATGCACAACCAAGGAGGAAGGTTATAGATACATAGAGTCACGGGCCAGGTACTATGATTGTTGCTCTGCTCCCCAAAAGGATTAATGACATCTGCACTTAAACCAAACCATACGTTCCTTGCATCATCTGCAAAGTCCCGCCACTTTCTCTCGATTTTTCTCCACTGCGACCCGTCAGCGGGTAATCTCAACTTCCCGTCTTTCTTACGGTCTTCTTTGTGCCATCGCAACAACTTGGCTTGCTCTTTGTTTCTAAACAGACGTTTCAACCGTGGTATTATAGGAGCATACCACATCACCTTGGCAGGAACCCTCTTCCTAGGGCGCTCGCCCTCAACATCACCAGGGTCATCTTGTCTGATCTTATACCGCAATGCACCGCATACCGGGCATGCATTCAAATTCTCATACTCCTCACCGCGGTAGAGGATGTAGTCATTAGGGATGCATGTATCTTCTGCACCTCTAATCCTAGAGGGCAGAGAACCTTCTTTGCTTCGTACGTACTGTCAGGCAATTCGTTATCCTTTGGAAGCTTCTTCTTCATTATTTTCAGTAACTTCTCAAATCCCTTGTCAGATAAACCATTCTCTGCCTTCTATTCCAGCAATTCCTGTGTGGTACCGAGCTTTGTGTTGCCATCTTTGCAATTTGGGTACAACCGTTTTTTGTGATCCTCTAACATGCGATCGAACTTCAACTTCTCCTTTTCACTTTCGCATTCTCTCTGTGCATCAACAATGACCCGGCGAAGATCATCAGCGGGCACATCGTATGGTGCCTCTTGATCTTCAGCTTCCCTCGTTGCAGTATCACCGTGTTCAAAGTACATAGGATGATAATTGTCATCATCCTCTTCTTCTTCGTTGTCTTCCATCATAACCCCTCTTTCTCCGTGCTTGGTCCAAACATTATAGTGTGGCATGAAACCCTTCTCAAGCAGGTGGAAGTGAAGGGTTTTCGAGGAAGAGTAATCCTTCGTATTACCACAGACAGTACATGGACAATACATAAAACCATTCTGCTTGTTTGCCTCAGCCACTTCGAGAAAATTATGCAGGCCCTCAAGGTAGTCGAAGGTGCATCGATCACCGTACATCCATTGCCGGTTCATCTGCGTGCATTATATAATTAAGTATACCAAAAACCATTACAGAACATCATGAATAGAGAAGTGACCAAATCAATATATACAAGTTCATCATCACATCATGAATAGTACAGTAGTGATCAAATGTTATTACTGAAAAAATAAATACATAAAGTTCATACATAGTTCTCATAGAACAACATACAGCTCTCTAGAGGATCTAATTAAAACATACCAAAACCGTGGCACTATATAATAACAAACAATAATACAAGTAAGAAAATTATAAAAGTAGCTATATAAATCATACAAGTAAGAATAAGAACAAGAGGCTCACCACGGTGGTGCCGGCGACGAGATCGGCGCGGGCGATCGACGACGGTGAGGACGTGGACGGGAACGGGACGGCACCCTACACATGTGCAAACTAAGAAGTTAATTTGAGCTCAAATTGTGCATCTAAAACAAATAAACTCACACATACACTCCTCCACTAAAACCCACAAACCACACTACTTCTAGAGCATTTGAAATGAGCTAAACTAGCAGTGAGAGATGAAAGGATGAAGTTGCTAACCTTTTTAGAACACTTGGATAGTTGGTGCACCGCCAAACCTAGACAAATCTTGGGGAAAATGGAGCTTGGAGGTCGAGCTTGGAGGAAGAACAGAGGAGAAAGCTTAAGTGTGGCTCCGGCATTTCATCGAACACCTCATGTGCATATATAGGCAAAAAACAGAGTAGCCCACACCTCCACCCTTCCACGGCCAAAAAACAGAGGAGATGGGGGGACGTGGATATATATAGGCAAAACTTTAGTCCCGGTTTGTGTCTAAAACCGGGACTAATGGCCTACCCTTTAGTCTCGGTTCCAGACACCAACCGGGACTAAAAGGGTTGCGCCAGGAGCGAGGCCCTTTAGTCCTGGTTGGTGGCTGGAACTGGGACTAAAGGTCCCAGCCGAACCGGGACAGATGACTGCCGAGGCCCGGCCGGCGTCCTAGCCTCTCGAACCGGGACTAATGCTCTGATCTGGCCAGGACCAAAGCCCTGTTTTCTACTAGTGTCGGAGTCTACCGAAAAAGAAGTAACGTGGGGGAAACAATAAATAACTGATCAAACAAATGCATCACACAATGTATGTCATGGAAAAATGTGTTGGTGATATGCTCTAATACATTACTAGGCATTTTAATTGAAGAGGAAAAATATCTGGCTATATTTTCCCAACTCCAGGTATTATTGTTTGTATTGATCTGGATGCTAATGTTCAAGGTTTTCTATATTAGAGGGGTGTGGCAGGTATGTGGATGGCATATTCGGATTCGTTATATTTTTCTGATCATTTTTCATATATAAATTATTTTCATCCGAGTTACAGTTTATTTTATGTCATTTTTCAAAGTTTAAATGATTTCCTGGATTTTCTGTATTTATTTAATTTTGAAATTCTTTTAAATAGAAAATGCTATGGGTACCCGAAAGTGTACCCAGAAATGTGCAACAGAGGCTGACAGGTGGGGCAAGTTGACCAGGTCAACTGCCCAGTCAGCAGGTCCTGTCAGCAGTCAACAGTAGAGTTGAGTGGTCAACAGGGTCAAAGAGGACCCACATGTCATTGACTGGGTCTGTTAATAGTTGTTTTAAATGGGTTTAATTAATGAGTGGGCCCCGGTGTCAGTGAGACAGGGGTTAAACTAATTCATTTTTAGTTAATTAACACGGTGGGGCCTACTGTCAGTGTCACAGTGTTTGACTAACAACTATAGTGAATGGGCCCCACTGTCAGTGGCTGTTAGGGCCCAGATTAGTGGCTAATCTAAGCGCTAATGACTGGGCCCACATGTCACTGGCCCATCGCCGGTTCAAACGCGGCGGCACACGCTACGGCGACCAAAACAGAGGCGACGCCGCACCGGAGTTTGTCGGGATTTAGCTACGGTGGCTCAAATCGAGCTCAGCGAGTTGCTACGGGTTCCTGACGCTCGCGCGCATCCAATGGTGGTGGTGGTTGGTGCCGAGGTGGCCGGGAGTGGCGTCGGCGACGAGCTTAAGCGGCGACCGGGGTGCGGCTTGGACGGAAACGGCGATTGGCGAGGAGATCGACCAAAACAACGGCACAGACGGCATCACGAGGATGCCACGAGCACGTTGACGTGCTTGCCTGGCACAAGGGCGGCTTGCATCGACAGCGGCGAGCTAAGCAGCGGCGGCAGAACATCGGCTACAGCAGTAGCTCGCACGAAGCTCGAATTCGAGCGGCATACAGAGGGGAATCGATGGGGAAGCTCACCAAGAGGCGCAAGAAAGGCCGGTGACAAATTAGGAGCAGCAGGGTGACAGATCGATCGGCGGAGCTCCGGTGGCCCAAGGAGGAAGACGAACTCGATCCGTAGGTTGTGGTGCTGCCCGGCTCGAACGGTTCCGCGTAGCCGACGTAGATGAAGAAGACGCAGATCCGGGACAACTTTTCAGGCGCCGGGGATCTCGGTGGCCACGGCGGTGAGGCAGTCCATGGCGACGGCAACGTCGGTGTTGACTGGATCGAGGGGAACAAGCAGGGGAGAGGGAGAAATGAGCTAGGGTTTCGCCTGGGCCTCGGCCTCACTCTTATCCACCCACGACGCCATGTAGCTCGGCGGTGTCAAGCATCGGACGGCGCCAAGCGATCCGAGCCGCATGCGTGCTGACACGCACGAGGAGGAAGACGACCGCAGCTGGGCTGGGCCGTGCACACTATGCATTCACGGTCCGGCCGCACAGTAAGTCTGTTGCCCTTTTTCTTTTTCTTTTTCTGTTTGCATTTTTCTTTTCTGTTTTCTATTTAATTTAGCTAGTAAATGAATTTTTTTGGAGTTGAAACTTGGCACATAATTACTATGCATTATAACAATGCCACACACAAGTTTCTAGAATATTTGGAAAGGTTTACATATTTGTTTATTTTGAAATGGCTAACATAGGTGCTGCTGGTCCACATTAATTGCAGCTAGGGTCAATTTGGTAAATTGAGTGATGTTGTTTTACTTAACATAATTACTTATGGATTATTTATAATATTATGAACAATTTTGTTGTTCTGTTTGATGAGGTTTTATTTTGTCTGGCTATTTGAATTTGAATTTGTTTTGAAACTTGATGGCATTTAGCAAAGAGAATATGATGACATGGCAACTTAATTAATAACATAGTAACAGTGCTTAGTATATGGGGGTGTTACAGACATTTGTAAGCTGAGGTTGCACTCCTGTGAGCTCAATCCAGTGCTCATCATGTTGAAACTGCAGCAGTTTGTGTTCCCAATCCACCCACATAGGTCCACAGCGTTGCAGCCAATCCATCCCGACTACCATATCGTAGCAGCCGAGTGAAAGTACTCTGAGGTCCGTCTCGAATACCTGCCCTTGCATCTGCCATGAGCACCGAGGAATCACACTGTCACATTTAAGCACACCGCCATCAGCAATCTTAACTGATGAGCAACTGGTCTTTTGTACTCTGTGAGGCATTGTGGCAGCCACTGCTTCGCTGACAAAACTGTGTGAACTGCCCGAGCCCACTAAGATCAACACCTCCTTGTCGTCAATCATCCCTACTAGCCGGACAGTATGTGGTGTTGTCTGCCCTGTAGTGGTCAACTTCGAAATAGACATAAGTACCTCGTCGTCAGAATCGACTGCCTGTTGATCTTAGTATTGGTTGCCAGCTTGAAGAAGATCGAGTAATTCCTCCACCACATGCAGCTAGACCGTGGCGGTGCACTGGTGGCCTTGGCCCCAGCGTTCCCCACATTTAAAGCAGAGGCCGCGCGCACGTCGATAGTTCCAGAGCGCGGCGACGCGATCATCATTAGCACGAGTGCGATCGGGAGGATTTGCAGCCTCGATGCCACGCCAGTCTTCTGCTGCTGCAGGGGGCCCCGAGTACAGCCGCGCGAGCCGGTGGTGCTCCAAGCGCCAGCAGAGGCCGTGCTGCCACACGAGGCAGTGGCGCGTCCTGCCGTTGGTACTCCCTTCGGGGTAATGCGTCCAACAGCTCCTCCTGCATGGAAGCCAAGGAAAAAGCAGAGTCCAAGTCCTTGCGGTTGATGCAAAACCACACTAGCATGAATTTCATGCCGCAATCGTTCTAAGAACTGGGTGGTAAAAAACACTGGATCGAAGGAGGGATTATGTGCCAGTAACTGGTGCATTAGCTCCTCAAATTGCAACATATAGCTGTGCACGGTGCCTGTTTGACGAAGTGTGCGATGACATCATACACAAACATCCAGACAATGTGAAGGTTTTACCTTTTTTTTTGCTTTTTTTTTAATTTATATTGCCTCGTTGAATCTTAGGTCAAAACCTCGGAATATACTTTAAGGGGGCATTGTTAACTTAAGCGGGCTGGGGCGGCCCGTTGCCCCCTCGTGCCGTGTCGGGGCCTCGTTTCCAGGCCCGCAACCCGGCTTGCCTCCAACCCACACGCCCTGCTTCGGCACGCCGCTCTCGCTGACGAGTTGCGTGATGTAGAGGACCGCGTCGGCGCCTCGGGGGGCCTGAGCTTCCTGGACTCCAAGAAGCACTAGGATGTTCCGTGCCGATGTCTAGGCTGAGGCATCCGTAAAGTCGTCGACACCTTCTTCGTCATGATCTCTTCCATCTGTATGACGTGCGACACAACCATCTCCGCATCCGCTTGACTATAGATCTCCGGGAAGTTAAGGTGCTCCTTGGGCCTTCCAGCACGCCACACCGCCACATCGTAGGCACGCGCGGCCTTGCGGGCGGTGGGGTACGTACCGAGCCACCAACGGACTTTCCGTTTGGAGTCTTCTTCGGCGTCATGGAAAAAAACCGCGACCGGGGTCGGTGACAGCGGCGGGGTCGGGGAGGCCGAGCGGAGGGGCGGCGTCGGGGCGGGGACGACGGCGGCGGGAAGGTGCCAGAGGGGGTGAGGCGATGCCGAGCGGCGGCGGCTAGTCGGGGCGTGGGCGACCGATGTCGAGGCGGCGTGTGGGTGGCAGCGGCGTCGGGGTGGGCCGGCGGGGGCGGGGCAGATGCGGATTCGAGCGCGGGACGGCGGCAGCCCGATTCGTCCCATACGGCGACGGGCAGCGGTCGGAGAGGTGCGTCGTTGGCGGTTGGGGCGAGGCGTGCGCGGACCTGCGATGGGGCAGCGGCAGCGGGGTGCGGCGGGGTGGCGGGCAAGCGGCGGGGCGGCGGGAGGAAGAAGAATTGGGGGGCGAAGAAAGACAGTTGGGAGTTGGCGCCCAGCTGGCAAATTTACATCTTCTGCACCCGGAGATGCGAATTTGCACCGTGAGGTGTTGTATTTTACATCTCCGGAAGACGGAGATATAAAAAAAATTGCATCTACATCATCTATTAGAGCGGTGTTTTTGGTCTCTGTAGATGCAAAAGTTAGGTATTTTTGCATTTGCATCATTTATTGGAGATGCTCTTAGCACAAGCGCACTTGCTATTTGGTCGTTATTCCAATAAACAAATCCTCCTGCTCGATGCCATATGCTGGCGCATGGCTTGGTTTCTATGTCCTGATTTTGTAGCGCGCTGGATGCAACTCATGCTACCCAGCAAATGGATGAGAGAGAGTCTAGTAGGGCAGGCCAGTGAAGTAGAGGCCTGAATTAACTGCTCTCACTAGTCTAGAGAGTCTTGGTTGTCTTGGGAACCTACAAAGACAGATGTGCATGTCCGTATTGAATTCTGTCAAATTTGTAGTCCCAATATACTATCTCTGTCCAATGCTCTCCCTGAACTTGAAAAGGGGCAGGGATACTTACCTCAAGTTTTCCGTACAAGCTTTCCTCCCAATTCTGCAGCACAAAAGAAGAAAGCGGCTTCGGATTCTGCCCACCCATAAGCTTATTGAGCACCTTCGAAGTATACAAGTGCATTCTACCAGATTCTTGCACTTGTAACTGATTCCCCTTCAAGCAGTCCACAAAGACAACCTGAGACCCAATGAATCAGTTAGACCAAGTTGTAACCAAAGGTGAAATATTTGTGCCCTTGAAATCTGTACAATACGGATGTTTATATTCACCAATCTATTTAACTAAAAACCATACTGTCTAGATGTCATGTACACCTATACAAATGCATGAATGGTCTATTACTCTTGAATATTTTGACTTATTAGGAACGGTTCAAGGAAAATACAGAGTAAAGATCTGTACGCTGGAGGAAGACGGCGGTCAATCCGGCGAGCAGCTCCCCGTGAGATTTCTTGGGGAAGGGTGGTCAAACTAGCTCCTCTCCTTGCAAGTGCAGGCAACCCCGTGGATCCATTCCATTTTTTTCATTCCGTTGCATTCGAAATTTGAATCCCCATTGGCGCCGCCGTGGGTTTTCTTGCACCAGGTCGGCCCTTGATACTCCATGGTGGATACGGACTTCATCGGGAACTCAAGGGCCTCATCCCTCGCGCGGTGCCATTGTGGACACTGTCTTCGTCAAAAAATGTAGGGCTCCCTGCAGTCCGACTCTAGGGTGGGCACGAACGGGTGGTCTCTTTCATGGTTCTTTTCTGTTTCCTTCCGTGTTCTTTTCTTCTTTGACCTCCTTCTTGTTGTTCCTCTTGGTTCCTCTTGGATGTGATCAGCTATGTGCAGATCCTCTGCCATGAGGAACAGAGGAAGCATGCATAGCATAGCGTCCGTCGTCGAGGCGCGCATACAGGGTGGGCACGAACGGGTCGTCCGTCATCATCACAGAGATTCCACGCACATGTGCTTTGGGACTTGGCAGTGCGATGTGGCATCTCTAGGTGCAGAATCAAACTTAGAAGGCACTGGAGGCACAATACCACACAGGGATAGTGATGGAAAAGGAGGATATCAACTTGCTTCCACCCGCACAACTAGGTCATGCTGGACTACCTGTCCCATGGGACCTCGCGGGCGGGAAGCCGAGACGCTTGCCCACAGACGAGTATAAAAGCTTACCTGGACCGCTGCTTCCGCCCGCACAACTGGGTCATGCTGGACTACCTGTCCCACGGGAACTCGCGGGCGGGAAGCCGAGACGCTTGCCCATGGACGAGTACAACCCGATTAGTAGTTGGGCCGTGCCTGGGCTGCGACCTCCCGCCCGTGGGCCGGCACGGCACGGCCCAGCTATTAGTCATGTCGTCGCGAGCCGTGCGGTGCCAGGCACGTTTACCGCGGGCCGGGCCGTGCTGGCCCGTTTGGCCAGGTATGCGAGCGGTCGGTGGGCGTTTTCTGGCCGCGGTGGGTCGTGCTGTGGGAGGGGCATTTTGCCCGTAAATTCATCTTTTAGGATAGGGAAAGGTATTTCATCCTTTAGGATAGGTATTTCAATATTTAGGAAAGGTATTTCATCTTTTAGGAAAGGTATTTCAATGTTTAGGATAGGTATTTCGTCCTTTAGGAAAGGTATTTCAATGTTTAGGATAGGTATTTCCTCTTTTAGGAAAGGTATTTCATGTTTTAGGAAAGGTATTTCAATGTTTAGGATAGGTATTTCCTCTTTTAGGAAAGTCACGGCAGACGTCCTCGCCTTCTCCTGCTCTTTCGCCCACCCTAATCGAACAACTAACTCATGATGTTCCTAACAGAGCCCTCCCGCCGGCAATATTGCTCGTCGTGGCCGGTGACTATGGTCCCGGGCTGGCCGTCTGTGCCCAGTGCAGCTACCGGCTGCGAAGAGAACGATGGTGCGAGCGAGATCCGCCCCGAATCCAGGACCAGGATGCAATTCGCGTGAACGCGCTGCCTCCCGCCGGTGGCGACCTCCCGCTTGCTGCTGTGGATGAGCAGGTGGCGAGGCCAGCGGCAGGGTAGATCGCTAGCCACCAGCATGTGAGAAAATTGCTCAAAACCACCACATTTGTGGCAAGGGTACTCCAAAACCACCACTTTTGTCGAAAATAACAGATAACCACCACTTCCGCGGCAAGTGAGTAACAAAAAACACTAAACCGGCTGAGACCCGCGTCTAACTCGAAAACTAACAACGCTGGCCCACCCGTCGGAGCCACGTGGCTAGGGCAAACGGCCGCGCCCAAACGGCCGTTACCGCCCGTCTTCTCCCCCCTGAATGGTCGTTGCCTTTTCCTTTCCCGCATCCCCCTCCCCCCTTTTCCTGTTCTTGGCGGCAATGGCGGCTGCTAGCGATGGCGACGGTGGTTCCAGATCCGGCCGCGGCCGTGGGCTAAACCTTCTTGGCCTGCAGTACGGGTCGTCGTCAGAGGAGGAGGACGGCCCCCCCTCACCGTGTCGCGTGAAGAGGGCTGGTGCGGAGGCGGCGGCAGCGATGGCGGCTGGTGCTGAGGCGGCGGCGGCGGCGACGGCGGCGATGGCTGGTACGGGCTGCTCCAGATCCAATAATGGTGAGCCACAATCTCCCTCCTGTGCGGAGAAGCCGTCTGCAGAGGCGGCTGCACGGGCCGCTGGAGTCCTCCCTACTGCCACCATCGACAACCCCCATGTGTATGTCAACCTCCCTGCTGTCACCTCTGTTCTGATTTACTGTATGCATTTAGCCTCTCAATGTAGTGCTTCTCTACTCAATGTAGTGCCTTTCATTGATTTAGTGTGTGCATTTAATTTGTACTGTAGGTTGAACTGTGGGATATTCACATTGACTTTGAAGGGACCAAATTAATCAGAACTAAGATGTTTAGGGAGAGGACGAGGGTTTTCCTCCGGTGTGGCCGTGCGAGTGTGAGGTGTGGATTTGCTTGGGCAGAGAGCCATGCGAGCTAGTGTGGGAAAGGAAATGGCCGGGATTAATTAACAGGCAACAGCTCCGTACTGAAACTTTGACTCCCGGCCCCGTGCTAACTGGCACCTCAGGCAGCTCAGGCCGCCCGAGGCGCCGACGCGGTCCTCTGCATCACGCAGCTCATCGGTGAGAGCGGCGTGAAGCCCGGTGGCGCCCTCCATCTCCGGGCGGCAGCTATGCGTGGTCTAGCAAGGAGACAACAAGCTGCAGATACAGCTAGTGTTATGTCTTCCACCCATCCATCCGAGCTGGACTGCGGCGGTGTATGGAGGACGCGGCACTCCATGAGATGGCATCTCCGCTGCGTCCGCCTCCGCGACAACGCAACAGAATCCTTCTCCTTGACAAGTTCACCGGCCTTGCCCACATATTGCTCGTCGTGGCCGGTGACTGTGGTCCTGGGCTGGCCACTGGTGCCCAGTGCAGCTGCCGGTTGCCAAGAGGATGATGGTATAATACGAACATTTTCTCGGTTGGTATTGGTGGTGGCACTTTGTTTTGCTGGTTGATTTTGGTCTCAACTTTGAGCGATCCTTGATTTGTAATACATTTTACTATGTTACTCTGAGACTTCTTTAATAAAAGGTTGTGTGCATTGTCATGATGCAGAGGCCGGGGTTTTACTCCCCTTTTCGAAAAAAAAAAAACAGTTGGTATTAGTGGTGGCACGGGCTATAATACGAATATTTTCTTGACTCCAAAAGTTTCGTATTACAGTCGGTAAAAGCTATAATACCAACAGTTTGGGGCCGAGAAAATGTTCGTATTATAGGCCGTACAAGCTATAATACCAACTGTTTGGTGCCGAGAAAAAGTTCGTATTATAGAAGCATGCATAGCATAGCGTCCGTCGTCGAGGCGCGCATAC
Organism: Elymus sibiricus; assembly: GCA_039707655.1. NCBI lineage: Eukaryota > Viridiplantae > Streptophyta > Magnoliopsida > Poales > Poaceae > Elymus > Elymus sibiricus. The sequence continues at coordinate 523,695,477 of CM077671.1, read as the reverse complement.
AGGGTGGGCACGAATGGGTCGTCCGTCGTCGTCACAGAGATTCCACGCACATGTGCTTTGGGACTTGGCAGTGCGATGTGGCATCTCTAGGTGCAGAATCAAACTTAGAAGGCACTGGAGGCACAATACCACATAGGGATAGTGATGGAAAAGGAGGAGAACAACTTGCTTCCGCCCGCACAACTAGGTCATGCTGGACTACCTGTCCCATGGGACCTCGCGGGCGGGAAGCCGAGACGCTTGCCCACAGACGAGTATAAAAGCTTACCTGGACCGCTGCTTCCGCCCGCACAACTGGGTCATGCTGGACTAGAAGCACTAAAGCGAGCCGAAGGCGCGCCGCCATCATTGCCCCTGCCTCGCCGGAGCCGGGAAAAACTTGTTGTAGTAGACAGTCGGGAAGTCGTCGTGCTAAGGCCCATGGATTGAGATGCTGGATGGGCGAAGCGTAGGTACCTATCTGCGTGTATATATAGCCTTAGGTAGCTTAGCTTAGCATGCCTCATGTTAATTAGTATTGTGGGTCCAGGTATGAACTCACCGCATGCCGGCATAGCATCTTGAGATTTTACGAAGTCATCACAGGCTCCTCGCAGTCGATGGGAACGTCTCCTCCCACTAAACGAACATCGCCGGAAGCCTGAAATAAATCCAGGAATAATGTGAGCACCAATATCAAGTCTAAGACTTGAACCCTGGTGGGCTGGGGATACCACTGTCCTCCTAACCATCCAACCACAGGTTGGTTCGCAATAAAGGAAAAGACTTCAATTCACCTGACAGATACCACATATCAAGTCGCTCGCCTCATCCGTTTGACGCTTGTCCCTGTAGGCCCCATCTCTCTCCACCTTATCGTTTTCTCTCAAGTTTTCTCCTTCGTCTTCTTACGTCCCTCCCCCCCCCCCCCCCCCCACACACACACACACAAACACATCGCAATTCCCTTCCGCCTCCACTTTCTTCCCCGCCTCCCCTTTCTTCCTCTGCCTCTACCCAGATTGGGACAACGCCGCAAGATAGAGCCACCACTTCCCCAAGCCACTCCCTTCTCCCCGCCGCTGCAAGACGGGGGACTCGCTATTGCAAGGCACACCTCTCACCACTGGTGCCAAAGGGGGTGACGCTCGTCGCAGCAACCTCCCCTGACTTGCAGCATCCCCGTTGTCGCATCCCTCATCGGAGCAACCGTGTTTCTGCAAGCCAGGAGGTGGCGATGCGACATCCACCGTTGTATCCTCCACCAAGATCGCCATCGAGCGCAAATTGAAGCGACACTGTTGTTGTGTTGCAACAAGAAGGGGAACGCCCACGCTGCAAGGTTGCGACACCTCTGTCGCCGCACGTTGCGTTGCAACATCCGACATGCTGCAAGGTACCGACGCCGACACCGACGTCATGTTGCCCTTGCAACATGACGAAGGTGCCCTTGCAACATGGCGACTGCCATTCCCTTCGAGGGTTGGGGAGAGAGGAAGTGGAGAGAGATATCGAGTGGAGGACGGGAGGTAGATCAGACGACACATACGCCTTAATCGTGTGCATTATGTGTGATTTTCTATGGTGGAAGTTTACTTAGTAAAATATAATTGGACATGAAGTTATGGGATTCTTAATTCTTTATTGACATTAATTAAAGATTATTCTGCATATGGATCCTATTAACGCCTAATGATATGCTCATAATGTCTTGCTTTATAAATGGATATGATATATCTCACATCCATGAAATATGGAGAAACATTAATGCACAATTACTAGAAAAGGAAGTAATTTATTTCGACAGTTATCATATTCCTCTATATAAACACAAGAATGAGAGACATGCGTACAGGAAGTAAACAAAGACTAGCATCTTCTCATGGCGCCTATCAAGAATGTCTCAAGAGTTGTATGCTTCGGGGCTCTTGTGCTTCTGTCTATTACCTTGTTATCATCTAAATACCTCATAGGTACGTGACTCTCTTGATCAAGAATATTCTATTCATTTTAACTTTGATAAATACGTGTTCAATAGTCTGAAATCCTCATAGTATTGTACGAATCTGTCCACTGTAAACCGATTCTTTGTATTTGTCTTTTTTTGGCACATGCATTCACGGGTGGACTATTGAGGTGTGCGGCAATAGTTATAAAAATCCATGCGAATTCACATCATGTATGCTTTGGTGCGAAGACAATGGATATAATCGTCAACTAAGCACTTGTGAAAACCAATCAGGTTTTAAGGGACTAATTTGTTGTTGCCGAAAATAATGAAAAGTTGTCGAAGACCGTGGTGCTACATTATTATTATTATTATTATTATTTTGATATGGAACACCTTGCATTCCATTAGCTAGTGGGCGCAACTAAGTCGTCGGCCACAGCACCCATTACATCAAGGGGGAGGTTAGTGAGCCACATACGGTCACCACCAAGGCCCAGCCTTACACCATGGCCAGCCAACAGATGGGCTGGCTTGTTACAAACGCGACGCTCAAACATGATCTTATACTCGATGAACCCTAGTTGTAACAAATACTTGGACTCACGAAAGAGGCTTCCGAGCTGGCTTCGGTCCGACAGGTTGGAGTCGATCGCTTGTTTAAGAGGGAGACAGTCCGTCATGAAGATAACACGCCCCATACCAAAACTTTCTGCCAAATTGATAGCTTTCATGAGGGCCATAGCTTCAGCATGTGTCGCAGCAGAGAGGTTCGTGAGAGCCCCCGCAGCAGCAAATAGAACATCCCCATGCATGTCCCTGGCAATGCAGCCCCAACCCCCCAGCCTGTTGGCCGCTAGATAGGAGGCGTCCAGGTTAACCATGATCCAGTCCTGAGGTGGCGGTTTCCATCTACCAGGATCAGTTGCCGGTGCCTTGGGTGGACCCACATGGAACTCGTTCCACTCTGCAGTAATGGCTAGAAATTGGCCGGCAAGCTCTGACACGAGCGTCCTCCTTTAGCCATGTCTAATGCGGTTCCACTCACTCCACCATTTCCACAGCAAGCAAATGACTCTGAGCTTCGTCATGTTTGGCAGAGATAGAATTCTCTCCAGTACTTCTAGGGGTGAAGATTCTCTTCAGTACTTCTAGAGATAGAATCCACGGCCAACAGCTTGGAGCTCAGTCGCCGCTGGGGAGGGAGGGGAGTGGTTGGGTGTGGATGGAGAGCTCAGCTTGGAGCTCCACGGATGGATGGATGGAGACGAATGGAGTGGAGTGGACTGGAGAGGTGACGGAAAGGGCGACTAGTATAGAATCAGGTGTTGTGGTAGAAGAATAGAAAAAATCAATCTGGACCATCAGATCAACCATGGATGGCACAGATTCTAGTTGAGGCATCTCAGACCACTTAATGTACATTTCATGAAAAAAAACCTGATACTAGTTAGATGTAAAACTTGACTTTTGCAATAACCACCTCGAGTTTCTCATATCCAATTGTTTTGTCCTTGGCAATAAGACTATTTTTCAAACCTCACAGCGCTGATGTCTGCTCTTTAAAAATCAGCTTGTTTTTTTAAATGCGTTTCTAGGAAAGATATAATTTTGCATCATGTGCATGCAATATGTCCATGTTTGACCAAATTCCATCTTTCTTTTATTAAACCAACACATCTGAAGTAACCAACACATCTGAAGTTCAAAATAGAAAGTACAAAAGAAATATGTATTATCATTTGATTTTTTGCATTGTCTATTTTACTTGCACACTTGCAGGTCATCCTTCACACTTTATATTATAGGAGTAATATAGTTATATTTTCATTTTGCGGCCATCAGAGCTGACCCACCTTAGAAACAACCCTACAATCATAACTCGAATCTACTCAGAAAGACTGCTCAAAATAAGAGTGACACAAAATTCAGAAACCTGATTTATTATAGATAATGATTAACACGCTCAACTTGAACTGTACAATTAGGCCATTATGAAGCACTTCTTAAGCGTGAACAGAAATACCAGTTACACTGAAAATCCATCAGTACACTTTTTACGCACAAAGGTGTGTTTATTTTCGCACACAGAGCTTCCTTCACTTCGCCGCCCTCAATAAATCAAAGTGCTAATGAAATGAACTGGAAAATCATCGTGTTCTTCCGCTGCTATGTCATCTCCTTAGTTCCTATCTAAGCCTGGGCATCCAGTTGTCAAATCTAGCTGCACAAAACTAAAAGCATATGCTTGAGATAACTTCGCAAAGTAAAAATGAGAGAACGGAAATGTACAACATGGGTTTCTCTCAGGAACATGGGTGCTTTGCATCCAAATGTTCCTCATGACTTAGTATATATGCCATAATAAAGCTCTTTGACGAATACATGAGTGTTATGATTTAAGCTGATTTCAGATTCCTGAGACTATTAGCTTGATGTATTGGAAGATATAAATAGTTGGTTTCTTGCATAATTACATAAATCTGAATAGATGGTTACCATAGATGAGGTGGCGGCACAGCATTATTTTTCACTACATAGAAAGGAATCACATTCATGTAAAGAAGCAATGCCTTCTCGAACCTACGTAGGTTAATTAGGACCTAAGCATGGAGAGGAGGAGAGGCCGCGACGGAGCCTTCAGGAAGGAAACTATAATAATTTTCAGACATGCGTTGCACGTGCAAGCTTACTGCTAGGTATAAAATACCTATAGTTTTCCGAGTATGAACTATTTGTAGTTCGCATCACTTTTTCTTAATTGTGTACAGCAAAGATTTATTTATCCATGTTGTAAACACATTGTTGGCATAAATTGATGCTCAACCTTATGGATGACCACTAGTACAAAACAGGGCATCGGTCCACCCCTGAGAAGCCCATTAGTCCCGGTTCACTCACGAACCGGGACCCATGGGGGCCAGGGCGCCGGCCGGGCCTCGTGGGCCATTGGTCCCGGTTTGTCTGACCCCTTTTGTCCCGGTTCCAGACACGAACCGGGACCAATGCGCCTCGCTCCTGGCCCACAACCATTGGTCCCGGTTTGTGGCTGGAACCGGGACTAAAGGTGACCCCTTTGGTCCCGGTTCTAGCCACGAACCGGGACCAATGCGCCTCGCTCCTGGCCCACAACCATTGGTCCCGGTTTGTGGCTGGAACCGGGACCAATGGTTGCCCTATATATAGCCCCCGCCCACGAGCAGAGCAATGCATTGCTCTGTTTTTTTGCCCGGCCGTGGGAGAGTTTTTGTGGTGCTCTAGCTCACCTCCTATGCACATGAGGTGTTCGATGAAATGCCCGAGCTACACTTAAGCTTTCTCCTCTCGAAGCTCCTTGTCCAAGCTCCATTTTCCTCAAGATTTGTCTAGGTTTGGCGGTCCGTCCTGTCCCGTCCCCGTCCTCACCGCCGTCGATCGCCCGCGCCCATCTCGGCGCCGGCAACACCGTGGTTAGCCTCTTCTTCTTATATTCTTTCTAAAAGAAAAAAGTTCTTACTTGTGTGTTTTAATTAGATGCTCGAGAGAGTTATATGTTGTTCAATAATAAGAACTATATAACGCACGCAGATGAACCGGCAATGGATGTACGGTGACCGACGCACCTCCGAGTATATTAAGGGCCTGCATAATTTTCTCGAAGCGGCTGAGGCAAACAAGCAGAATGGTTTTATGCATTGTCCATGTACTGTCTGTGAGAATACGAAGGCTTTCTCCAACTCTAAAACCCTTCACTTCCACCTGCTTGAGAAGGGTTTTATGCCACACTATAATGTTTGGACCAAGCACGGAGAAAGAGGGGTTATGATGGAAGACAACGAAGAAGAAGAGGATGATGACAACTACCCGCCCCCTGCATACGGTGATGCTGCAATGGGGGAAGCTGAAGATCAAGAGGAACCAGACGATGTGCCCGATGATGATCTTCGCCGGGTCATTGTTGATGCACAGAGAGAATGCGAAAGTGAAAGGGAGAAGTTGAAGTTCGATCGCATGTTAGAGGATCACAAAAAAGGGTTGTACCCAAATTGCGAAGATGACAACAGAAAGCTCGGTACCACACTGGAATTGCTGCAATGGAAGGCAGACAATGGTGTATCTGACAAGGGATTTAGTTCGCTGCTGAAAATAATGAAGAAGAAGCTTCCAAAGGATAACGAATTGCCCGGCAGTACGTACGAAGCAAAGAAGGTTTTATGCCCTCTAGTATTGGAGGTGCAGAAGATACATGCATGCCCTAATGACTGCATCCTCTACCGCGGTGAGTACGAGGATTTGAACGCAAGCCCGGTATGCGGTGCATTGCGGTATAAGATCAGACGAGATGACCCTGGTGATGTTGAGGGCGAGCGCCCCAGGAAGAGGGTTCCTGCCAAGGTGATGTGGTATGCTCCTATAATAGCACGGCTGAAGCGTCTGTTCAGAAACAAAGAGCATGCCAAGTTGATGCGATGGCACAAAGAAGACCGTAAGAAAGACGGGAAGTTGAGAGCACCCGCTGACGGGTCGCAGTAGAGAAAAATCGAGAGAAGGTGGGGGGACTTTGCAGGTGACGCAAGGAAGGTATGGTTTGGTTTAAGTGCAGATGGCATTAATCCTTTTGGGGAGCAGAGCAGCAATCATAGCACCTGGCCCGTGACTCTATGTATCTATAACCTTCCTCCTTGGTTGTGCATGAAGCGGAAGTTCATTATGATGCCAGTGCTCATCCAAGGCCCTAAGCAACCCGGCAATGACATTGATGTGTACCTAAGGCCATTAGTTGAAGAACTTTTACAGTTGTGGAATGGAGAAGGTGTACGTGTGTGGGATGAGCACAAACAGGAGGAATTTGACCTACATGCGTTGCTGTTTGTAACCATCAACGATTGGCCTGCTCTCAGTAACCTTTCAGGACAGACAAACAAGGGATACCACGCATGCACACACTGTTTAGATGACACCGACAGTATATATTTGGACAAATGCAGGAAGAATGTGTACCTGGGGCATCGTCGATTTCTTCCGACCAACCATCAATGTCGAAAGAAAGGAAAGCATTTCAAAGGTGAGGCAGATCACCGGAAGAAGCCCGCCCTCCGTACTGGTGATCACATACTTGATATGGTCAATGATTTACAAGTAATCTTTGGAAAGGGTCCTGGCGGACTATCTGTTCCGACTGACGATGCGGGACGCGCACCCATGTGGAAGAAGAAATCTATATTTTAGGACCTACCCTATTGGAAAGACCTAGAGGTCCGCTCTGCAATCGACGTGATGCACGTGACGAAGAATCTTTGCGTGAACCTGCTAGGCTTCTTGGGAGTGTATGGGAAGACAAAAGATACACCGGAGGCACGGGAGGAACAGCAACGTGTGCATGAAAAAGACGGCATGCATCCAAAGCAGTATGAAGGTCCTGCCAGCTACGCTCTTACCAAAGAAGAGAAGGAAATCTTCTTTGAATGCCTGCTCAGTATGAAGGTCCCGTCTGGCTTCTCGTCGAATATAAAGGGAATAATAAATATGGCAGAGAAAAAGTTCCAGAACCTAAAGTCTCATGACTGCCACGTGATTATGACGCAACTGCTTCCGGTTGCATTGAGGGGGCTTCTACCGGAAAACGTTCGATTAGCCATTGTGAAGCTATGTGCATTCCTCAATGCAATCTCTCAGAAGGTGATCGATCCAGAAATCATGCCAAGGTTAAGGAGTGATTTGGTGCAATGTCTTGTTAGTTTCGAGCTGGTGTTCCCACCATCCTTCTTCAATATCATGACGCACGTCCTAGTTCATCTAGTCGACGAGATTGTCGTTCTGGGCCCTGTATTTCTACACAATATGTTCCCCTTTGAGAGGTTCATGGGAGTCTTAAAGAAATATGTTCGTAACCGCGCTAGGCCAGAAGCAAGCATCTCCATGGGCCATCAAACAGAGGATGTCATTGGGTTTTGTGTTGACTTCATTCCTGACCTTAAGAAGATTGGTCTCCCTCAATCGCGGTATGAGGGGAGACTGACTGGAAAAGGCACGCTAGGAGCGGACTCAATAATATGTAGGGACGGGCATTCTTGGTCTCAAGCACACTACACAGTTCTACAGAATTCTACCTTGGTGACCCCGTATGTCGATGAACACAAGAATATTCTGCGCTCTAAACACCCGGAGCAGTGTGACGACTGGATTACATATGAACACATCAGGACTTTCGGCAGTTGGTTGCAAACACGTCTCATGGGTGACAACACTGTTTCTGATGAGCTGTACTCGTTGGCCAGGGGACCATCTTCGACTGTATTGACTTACAAAGGGTACGAGATAAATGGGAATACATTTTACACTATCGCCCAAGATCAAAAGAGCACCAACCAAAACAGCGGTGTCCGCTTTGATGCAGCAACCAAGAGGGGAAAGGACACATATTATGGTTACATAGTGGACATATGGGAACTTGACTATGGACATGATTTCAAGGTCCCTTTGTTTCAGTGCAAATGGGTCAATCTGTCAGGAGGCGGGGTACAGGTAGACCCACAGTACGGAATGACAACAGTGGATCTCAACAATCTTGGGTACACAGACGAACCATTCGTCCTAGCCAATGATGTGGCGCAGGTTTTCTATGTGAAGGACATGTCTACCAAACCGAGAAAAAGAAAAGATAAGGAAGCGAATACATCATACGATGAGCCAAAGCGCCACATAGTTCTTTCAGGAAAAAGAGACATCGTGGGATTGGAGGGCAAGACAGCCATGTCTGAAGATTATGAAAAGTTTTATGAAATTCCTCCCTTCAAAGTCAAGGTTGACCCAAGCACCCTGTTAAACGATGAAGATTATCCATGGTTACGGCGCAATAAGCAAAGGACACAAGCGAAGAAAAAGTGAAGACTTTCTCTCCACAACTATATCATTGCAGTTACATGTGAAGAAATTAAATGAAATCCCTTTGTAACAGATGAGTTTTCGTCCGAAACCCTGATACTTCGAAAGAGATTGTCCATTTTGTACACGAAGTGCATCCAGTTTTTGCCGTAACCCTCTCAACTTTTTAGCACATGCTATGTGGGTGAAATGATGATACCATGCCAACTTTCAACCTTTTCAGAGTTCATTTGAAGTGCTTTTCAATTTCAGGGTCATTTAGCTCAAAGAATGAACTAATAGCAAAAAGAATGAACTAGAAAACCTTTATGAAACTCTAATAGCAAAAATAATTAACTAAAAATAATCAATTAAAAAATTCTGTTATGATCAACTAAAATAAAACTATAATATTCTTCAATACCAAAAAGAATCAACTAAAAAGCTTTTATAAAACTCTAATAGCAAAAGGAATCAACTAAAAATATTTTATAAACCTCTAGTATTTATGAAACTAAAATTATATAAAATTTATGCAACTAAAGTTATCAAAGTATTTTTTGTTCAAAACATTAATAGCAAAAAGAATCACTCAAAAACTCTAAGTATTTAGTTGTAAGTAGAAACAAAAGAAAATAAATAAAGCAAAAAAAACAAATGAAAATAAATAAAGCAAAAAAAACAAAAATAAATAAATAAAGCAAAAAAAACAAAAGAAAATAAATAAAGCAAAAAAAATGCCGGCTACTGGGCAACCACGGCCTGCATACGACTAGAAACCCGCTAGTTGGGCCAGGATGCAGGCCCGCAGAAGGCCCAGTAGGCCCACGGCAGAGAGAGTGCGTTTAGGCCCGTAGGCCTGCATTAGAGAGGAGCTCGAAACGATGGCCGCAGCCGCGCTTATAAACCAGTGCGGGCGCTAGTCAACTAGCGAGGTGGGACTAAACTTCCACGCCCCGACGCCGTAGAGCCCTTTGGTCCCGGTTCGTGGCACCATTCGGGACCAATGCCCACCTTTGGTCCCGGTTGGTGGCACCAACCGGGACCAATGCCACCCTTTAGTCCCGGTTGGTGCCACCAACCAGGACCAAAGGTCTCTGCTTCCCGCCCTTTGGGCTGACGAAAAGAGACCTTTGGTCCCGGTTGGTGGCACCAACCGGGACTAAAGGTGGGCATTGGTCCCGGTTGGTGGCACCAACCGGGACCAAAGGTCTCCCTATATAAGCGGGAGTTGGGAAAATTTTCCAAAGACATCTGTTGTTTCCCCCGACGACGCCGAGCACATCGACGCCGCCAGGTTGCCCGAGCTCGCCGTCGACGCCCTCGCCGCCCTCTGCCCCGTCGACGCCGTCAGGCTGCTCCTCGTCGCCATCGCCGCCGAGCCCCTGCTGCCCCGACGCCCTCAACGCCCTCGACGCCCTCTGCCACGACGCCAGCGCCGCTCCCCGCGCCCCTGCTGCCCCGACGCCGCCCGTCGTGCCCCCCTGCCCCTGCCCTGACGCCGCCCCCAGTGAGCCCCCCCCCCTTCCCCCGCGCCGCCGCCACTGCTCTGCTTGTCGCGCCGTGCCCCTGCTCTGCTTGCCGCGCCGCCGCCGCCACCGCCGCCCCGGCCGGATCTGCCTTTTTTTTTGTTGTATGTATATGCAGTATGTATGTATGTATGTATGTATGTATGTATGTATGGATGCTGTATGTATGTATGTATATGCAGTATGTATGTATGGATGGATGATCCATAGAAAGTTTTTATATATGCATTGATACAATTTTATTTTTGTTCATAGATTTTTTTTTGTTCATAGATGTATGTTTTTTTTTGTTTATAGAAAGTTTTTATATATGAGCAAGGATGATCCATAGAAAGTTTTTATATATGCATTGATATATGAGCAATGATGATGTTGGAAATATGCCCTAGAGGCAATAATAAATTAGTTATTATTATATTTCCTTGTTCATGATAATCGTTTATTATCCATGCTATAATTGTATTGATTGGAAACTCAAATACATGTGTGGGTACATAGACAACACTGTGTCCCTAGTAAGCCTCTAGTTGACTAGCTTGTTGATCAAAGATGGTTAAGGTTTCCTAGCCATGGACATGAGATGTCATTTGATAACGGGATCACATCATTAGGAGAATGATGTGATGGACAAGACCCAAACTGTAAACGTAGCATTTGATCGTGTCAGTTTATTGCTATTGTTTTCTGCATGTCAAGTATCTGTTCCTTTGACCATGAGATCATGCAACTCACTGACACCGGAGGAATACCTTGTGTGTATCAAACGTCGCAACGTAACTGGGTGACTATAAAGGTGCTCTACAGGTATCTCCAAGGGTGTCTGTTGGGTTGGCATGGATCAAGACTGGGATTTGTTACTCCGTATGACGGAGAGGTATCTCAGGGCCCACTCGGTAATACAACATCACAATGAGCCTTGCAAGCAATGTGACTAAAGTGTTAGCCACGAGATCTTGTATTACGGAACGAGTAAAGAGACTTGCCGGTAACGAGATTGAACTAGGTATAGTGATACCGACGATCGAATCTCGGGCAAGTAACATACCGAAGAACAAAGGGAACAGCATACGGGATTAACTGAATCCTTGACATAGAGGTTCGACCGATAAAGATCTTCGTAGAATATGTAGGAGCCAATATGGGCATCCAGGTCCCGCTATTGGTTATTGGCCGTAGAGGTGTCTCGGTCATGTCTACATAGTTCTCGAACCCGCGGGGTCTACACACTTAACGTTTGGTGACGATTAGTATAATTGAGTTATTATGTTGGTGACCGAAAGTTGTTCGGAGTCCCGGATAAGATCCCGGACATGACGAGGATCTCCGGAATAGTCCGGAGGTAAAGATTGATATATGTGATAATAGTGTTTTGATCTCTGGAAGGGTTCCGGAGTTCACCGGAAGGGGTTCCGGATGTTTACCGAAGTGTTCGGGTGCAGCAACACTTTATATGAGCCAAAGGGATAAAGCCCACAAGGTATTGGAAAGTGCAAAAGTAGTTTTGCTGCCGCGTAAGCGGTACTACCGCTTGGTGAAGCGGTACTACCGCCCGAGCGGTACTACCGCTTGTGTGAAGCGGTACTACCGCCCAAGCGGTACTACCGCTTGTGTGAAGCGGTACTACCGCTTGTGCGCGGCTGTGCACGGTTCGGCAGGGATCCGAGTTGGACTCTTTCCCTGCGGGCCAAACCGACCTGGAGGAGGCTTTTACTCCAAGTTTAGACCCCAAGGCTCAACATATAAATAGAGGGGCAGGGCTAGCACACGGGACACATTAAGATTTCCCCAAGCCGTGTGCGGCAACCCTAACCCTCTAGTTCCTCTGTCATAATCTCCGTAGTGCTTGGCGAAGCCCTGCAGAGATTGTTCCTCACCACCATCACCACGCCGTCGTGCTGCTGGAACTCAACCACTACTTCATCATCGCTCGCTGGATCGAGGAGGTGAAGGCGTCATCAAGCCGTACGTGTGTTGAACGCGGAGGTGCCGTCCGTTCGGCACTAGATCGGAAGGATCGTGATTGGATCGCGGGACGCTCGGCGATTTGGATCGCGAAGACGTTCGACTACATCAACCGCGTTTATTAACGCTTCCGCTTAGCGATCTACAAGGGTATGTAGATTCACTCTCCCTCTCGTAGATGCTCATCACCATGGATAGATCTTATGTGTGCGTAGGAAAATTTTTGTTTCCCATGCAACGTTCCCCAACAGTGGCATCATGAGCTAGGTCTATGCGTAGATGAGATCTCGAGTAGAACACAAACGAGTTGTGGGCGTGGGTGTATACATATTGCTTGCCGTTACTAGTTGATACTTGATTCCGCGGTATTGTGAGATGAAGCGGCCCGGACCGACATTACGCGTACGCTTACGCGAGACTGGTTTCACCGCTGCGTGCACTTGTTGCATAAAGGTGACTGGCGGGTGTCTGTCTCTCTCACTTTAGTTGAATCGGTTCAATGAAGAGGGTTCTTTTAGAAGATCAAAAAGCAATCACTACACCACGTTGTGGTTTTGCGTAGGTAAGAACGGTTCTTGCAAACCCATAGCAGCCACGTAAAATTTGCAACAACAATTAGAGGACGTCTAACTTGTTTTTGCAGGGTATGTTGTGATGTGATATGGCCAATTACATGATGAGATATATGTGATGTATGAGATGATCATGTGTTGTATAGAATATCACGACTTGCATGTCGATGAATATGGCAACTGGCAGGAGCCATAGAGTTGTCTTTAATTATTGTATGACCTGCGTGTCAATCATTAAGCGCTATGTAATGCTTTACTTTATCGCTAAACGTTAGCAATAGTCGTGGAAGCAACAGTCGGCGCGACAACCTTATGGCGACACGTTGATGGAGATCAAGATGATGGAGATCATGGTGTCATGCCGGTGACGATGGAGATCATGCCGGTGCTTTGGAGATGGAGATCAAAAGCACAAGTTCATGGCCATATCATGTCACTTATGATTTGCATGTGATGTTAATCCTTTTATGCATCTTATTTTGCTTAGGACGACGGTAGCATTATAAGGTGATCCCTCACTTAAATTTCAAGATAAATTGTGTTCTCCCCAAGTGTGCACCGTTGCGAAAGTTCGTCGTTTCGAGACACGCCGTGATGATCGGGTGTGATAGACTCTACGTTCGCATACAACGGGTGTAAGCCATGTTACACGTGCGGAACACTCGGGTTAAACTTGACGAGCCTAGCATGTACAGACATGGCCTCGGAACACAAGAGACCGAAAGGTCGAACATGAGTCATATAGTAGATATGATCAACATGAAGATGTTCACCATTGAAACCACCTCAACTCACGTGATGATCGGACTTGAGTTGGTGGATTTGGATCATGTTACACTCGAATGATCGGAGGGATGTCAATTTGAGTGGGAGTTTTTTAAAATATGATTAACTAAACTCATTATCTAAGAACAATAGTCTAAGTTGTCTTTGCTATATTTATGTTGTAGATCATGGCTCGCGCAGTAGCACCCCTGAATTTTAATGCGTTCCTAGAGAAAGCTAAATTGAAAGATGATGGAAGTAACTTTGTGGACTGGGCCCGTAATCTAAGGATTATCCTTACGGCTTCCCAGAAGGCTTATGTCCTTGATGCACCGCTTGGTGATCCACCCGCTCCAGTTGAGTCTCTAGACGTTGTGAACGCCTGGCAGGCTCGTTCTGATGATTACTCAATAGTTCAATGTGCAATGTTGTATGGCTTAGAACCGGGACTTCAAAGACGTTTTGAACGTCATGGAGCATATGAGATGTTCCAGGAGTTGAAGTTTATCTTTCAGAAGAATGCCCGGATCGAGAGATATGAGATCTCCGATAAGTTCTATGCTTGCAAGATGGAGGAGAACGCGTCTATCAGTGATCACGTGCTCAGAATGTCTGGGTACTCCACCCGTCTGGCTGAGTTAGGGATGCCCCTTCCGCCAGAGGCTATCACTGACAGAGTTCTTCAATCATTGCCGCCTAGCTACAAGAGCTTCGTGTTGAACTATAACATGCACGGGATGAACAAGTCAGTCGCCGAGCTGTTTGCGATGCTGAAAGTCGCTGAGTCTGAAATTCAGAAGGAGCATCAAGTGTTGATGGTCAATAAAACCACTAGTTTCAAGAAAAATGGCAAGGGTAAGAAGGGTAACTCTAAGAAGAGTGGCAAAGCAGTTGCTCCTCTCGTGAAGAAACCCAAGGCTGGACCCAAACCAGAAACTGAGTGTTTTCATTGCAAGGGAACTGGACACTGGAAGCGGAACTGCCCCAAGTATTTGGCTGACAAGAAGGCGGCCAACAACAAACAAGGTATATATGATATACATGTTATTGATGTGTACCTTACCAACTCTCGTTGTAGTGCCTGGGTATTTGATACCGGTGCGGTTGCTCATATTTGCAACTCAAAACAGGAACTGCGGAATAGACGGAGGCTGGCAAAGGACGAAGTGACGATACGCGTGGGAAATGGTTCCAAGGTTGATGTGATCGCCGTCGGCACGCTCGCTCTTCGATTACCGTCGGGATTAGTGATGAACCTAAATAAGTGTTATTTGGTGCCTGCGTTAAGCATGAACATTATATCTGGATCTTGTTTATTGCGAGACGGTTACTCATTTAAATCAGAGAATAATGGTTGTTCTATTTATATGAGTAATATCTTTTATGGTCATGCACCCGATGTGAAGGGTTTATTCTTGTTGAATCTCGATAGTAATGATACACATGTACATAGCATTGATGCCAAAAGATGTAGAATTGATAATGATAATACCACTTTCTTGTGGCACTGCCGTTTAGGTCATATTGGCGTAAAACGCATGAAGAAGCTCCATGCTGATGGACTTTTGGAGTCACTTGATTTTGAATCACTTGACACATGTGAGCCATGCCTCATGGGCAAGATGACTAAAACGCCGTTCTCTGGAATAATGGAACGGGCAAGTGACTTATTGGAAATCATACATACTGATGTGTGCGGTCCGATGAGTATTGAGGCGCGCGGTGGTTATCGTTACTTTCTCACCTTCACTGATGACTTAAATAGATATGGGTATATTTACTTAATGAAACACAAGTCTGAAACATTTGAAAAGTTCAAACAATTTCAGAGTGAAGTTGAGAATCATCGTAACAAGAAGATTAAATTCCTACGATCTGATCGAGGAGGAGAATATCTGAGTTATGAGTTTGGCAGTCACTTAAGACAGTGTGGAATTGTTTCACAATTGACACCGCCTGGAACACCACAGCGTAATGGTGTGTCCGAACGTCGTAATCGAACCTTATTGGATATGGTGCGATCTATGATGTCTCTTGCCGATTTGCCACTATCGTTTTGGGGTTATGCATTAGAGACAGCTGCATTCACTTTAAATAGGGCACCATCGAAATCCGTTGAGACGACGCCATATGAACTTTGGTTTGGCAAGAAGCCAAAGCTGTCGTTTCTTAAAGTTTGGGGATGTGATGCTTATGTCAAAAAGCTTCAGCCTGAAAAGCTGGAACCCAAAGCGGAGAAATGCGTCTTCATAGGATACCCAAAAGAGACAGTTGGGTATACCTTCTACCTCAGATCCGAAGGCAAAGTGTTTGTCGCTAAAAACGGAACATTTCTTGAGAAAGAGTTTCTCTCGAAAGAATTGAGTGGGAGGAAGATAGAACTTGATGAGGTTGTTGAACCTTTACTTCAACCTGAGAGTAGCGCAGCGCAGAAAGTTGTTTCTGTGGAGCCTACATTAGCTGAAGAGGAAGTTAATGATGATGATCATGAAGCTTTGGATCAAGTTGCTATCGAACCTCGTAGGTCGACAAGGACGCGTACTGCTCCTGAGTGGTACGGCAACCCTGTCTTAGAGGTCATGTTGTTAGACAACGATGAACCTACGAGCTATGGAGAAGCGATGATGAGCCCGGATTCCGAGAAGTGGTTAGAGGCCATGAAATCCGAGATGGGATCCATGTATGAAAACAAAGTATGGACTTTGGAAATATTACCTGAAGGGCGTAAGGCCATTCAGAACAAATGGATCTTTAAGAGGAAGACGGACGCGGACGGTAATGTCACCGTCTATAAAGCTCGACTTGTGGCAAAGGGTTTTTCACAAGTTCAAGGAGTTGACTACGATGAGACCTTCTCACCCGTAGCGATGCTTAAGTCCGTCAGAATCATGTTAGCAATAGCTGCCTTTTTCGATTATGAAATTTGGCAGATGGATGTCAAAACAGCGTTCCTTAACGGTTACCTTAAGGAAGAGTTGTATATGATGCAACCAGAAGGTTTTGTCGATCCAGAGAATGCTGACAAAGTTTGCAAACTCCAGCGATCCATTTATGGACTGGTGCAAGCATCTCGGAGTTGGAATCTTCGTTTTGATGAGGTGATCAAAGCGTTCGAGTTTATACAAGTTTACGGAGAAGCTTGTATTTACAAGAAAGTGAGTGGGAGCTCTATAGCGTTTCTAATATTATATGTGGATGACATATTGCTGATTGGAAACAATATAGAAATGCTGGAAAGCGTAAAGGAATATTTGAACAAGAGTTTTTCAATGAAGGACCTAGGAGAAGCTGCTTTCATATTAGGCATCAAGATCTATAGAGATAGATCGAGACGCTTA
This sequence comes from Elymus sibiricus, assembly GCA_039707655.1. Classification (NCBI taxonomy): domain Eukaryota; kingdom Viridiplantae; phylum Streptophyta; class Magnoliopsida; order Poales; family Poaceae; genus Elymus; species Elymus sibiricus. The sequence continues at coordinate 523,678,541 of CM077671.1, read as the reverse complement.
ATAGGACTTTCACAAAGCACATACCTTGATAAGATTTTGAAGAAGTTCAAAATGGATCAGTCCAAGAAGGGGTTCTTGCCTGTTTTGCAAGGTGTGAAGTTGAGTAAGACTCAATGCCCAGTGACTGCAGAAGATAGAGAAAAGATGAGTGTCATCCCCTATGCTTCAGCCATAGGCTCTATCATGTATGCAATGCTGTGCACAAGACCCGATGTCAGCCTTGCCATAAGTATGGCCGGAAGGTTTCAAAGTGATCCAGGAATGGAACACTGGACGGCGGTCAAGAATATCCTGAAGTACCTGAAAAGGACTAAGGACATGTTTCTCGTTTATGGAGGTGATCAAGAGCTCGTCGTAAAGGGTTACGTCGATGCAAGCTTTGACACTGATCCGGATGACTCTAAGTCGCAAACCGGATACGTATTTATTCTTAATGGGGGTGCGGTTAGCTGGTGCAGTTCCAAGCAAAGCGTGGTAGCTGATTCTACATGCGAAGCGGAGTACATCGCAGCCTCGGAGGCGGCGAAGGAAGGTGTCTGGATGAAGGAGTTCATGACAGATCTTGGAGTAGTGCCTAGTGCGCTTAACCCAATGACTCTGTTTTGTGATAATACTGGTGCCATTGCTCTAGCCAAGGAACCAAGATTTCACAAGAGGACCAGACACATAAAACGACGTTTCAATTCCATCCGCGATTACATCAAGGAGGACGACATAAATATTTGCAAAGTACACACGGATCTAAATGTTGCAGATCCGTTGACTAAACCTCTTCCAAGGGCTAAACATGAACAACACCAGAACTGCATGGGTGTTCGATTCATTACAATGTAAATCACATAGTGATGTGAACTAGATTATTGACTCTAGTGCAAGTGGGAGACTGTTGGAAATATGCCCTAGAGGCAATAATAAATTAGTTATTATTATATTTCCTTGTTCATGATAATCGTTTATTATCCATGCTATAATTGTATTGATTGGAAACTCAAATACATGTGTGGGTACATAGACAACACTGTGTCCCTAGTAAGCCTCTAGTTGACTAGCTTGTTGATCAAAGATGGTTAAGGTTTCCTAGCCATGGACATGAGATGTCATTTGATAACGGGATCACATCATTAGGAGAATGATGTGATGGACAAGACCCAAACTGTAAACGTAGCATTTGATCGTGTCAGTTTATTGCTATTGTTTTCTGCATGTCAAGTATCTATTCCTTTGACCATGAGATCATGCAACTCACTGACACCGGAGGAATACCTTGTGTGTATCAAACGTCGCAACGTAACTGGGTGACTATAAAGGTGCTCTACAGGTATCTCCAAGGGTGTCTGTTGGGTTGGCATGGATCAAGACTGGGATTTGTTACTCCGTATGACGGAGAGGTATCTCAGGGCCCACTCGGTAATACAACATCACAATGAGCCTTGCAAGCAATGTGACTAAAGTGTTAGCCACGAGATCTTGTATTACGGAACGAGTAAAGAGACTTGCCGGTAACGAGATTGAACTAGGTATAGTGATACCGACGATCGAATCTCGGGCAAGTAACATACCGAAGAACAAAGGGAACAGCATACGGGATTAACTGAATCCTTGACATAGAGGTTCGACCGATAAAGATCTTCGTAGAATATGTAGGAGCCAATATGGGCATCCAGGTCCCGCTATTGGTTATTGGCCGTAGAGGTGTCTCGGTCATGTCTACATAGTTCTCGAACCCGCAGGGTCTACACACTTAACGTTTGGTGACGATTAGTATAATTGAGTTATTATGTTGGTGACCGAAAGTTGTTCGGAGTCCCGGATAAGATCCCGGACATGACGAGGATCTCCGGAATAGTCCGGAGGTAAAGATTGATATATGTGATAATAGTGTTTTGATCTCTGGAAGGGTTCCGGAGTTCACCGGAAGGGGTTCCGGATGTTTACCGAAGTGTTCGGGTGCAGCAACACTTTATATGAGCCAAAGGGATAAAGCCCACAAGGTATTGGAAAGTGCAAAAGTAGTTTTGCTGCCGCGTAAGCGGTACTACCGCTTGGTGAAGCGGTACTACCGCCCGAGCGGTACTACCGCTTGTGTGAAGCGGTACTACCGCCCAAGCGGTACTACCGCTTGTGTGAAGCGGTACTACCGCTTGTGCGCGGCTGTGCACGGTTCGGCAGGGATCCGAGTTGGACTCTTTCCCTGCGGGCCAAACCGACCTGGAGGAGGCTTTTACTCCAAGTTTAGATCCCAAGGCTCAACATATAAATAGAGGGGCAGGGCTAGCACACGGGACACATTAAGATTTCCCCAAGCCGTGTGCGGCAACCCTAACCCTCTAGTTCCTCCGTCATAATCTCCGTAGTGCTTGGCGAAGCCCTGCAGAGATTGTTCCTCACCACCATCACCACGCCGTCGTGCTGCTGGAACTCAACCACTACTTCATCATCGCTCGCTGGATCGAGGAGGTGAAGGCGTCATCAAGCCGTACGTGTGTTGAACGCGGAGGTGCCGTCCGTTCGGCACTAGATCGGAAGGATCGTGATTGGATCGCGGGACGCTCGGCGATTTGGATCGCGAAGACGTTCGACTACATCAACCGCGTTTATTAACGCTTCCGCTTAGCGATCTACAAGGGTATGTAGATTCACTCTCCCTCTCGTAGATGCTCATCACCATGGATAGATCTTATGTGTGCGTAGGAAAAATTTTGTTTCCCATGCAACGTTCCCCAACAGATGATCCATAGAAAGTTTTTATATATGCATTGATACAATTTTATTTTTGTTCATAGAATTTTTTTTGTTCATAGATGTATGCTTTTTTTTGTTTATAGAAAGTTTTTGTCATGAGGGGGGACGTCGGCCATGCATGAGAGAGAGGCGGTCCGCTCGTCGGACATGTCATGTGGATTTTTTTTGTTCATATAGAAAACTCCGGTAACTTCGACATGAGGGGGGGACGTCGATCAACCCCCTCCCGCCCCTACCCGTAAAAGTTAAAATGTTCATATATTCAAAATGAGTTAAAATGAGTTAAAAGTTACTTACTCCCGATCCGCTCGCCCGACCAACTCTCGAGGCCACCTGTACCCCCTCCCCGATAACTTCGACATGAGGGGGGACGTCGGACATGACATGAGGGGTGAGCGTCGTTGTCGTCTACCCCCTCCCCGATAACTTCGACATGAGGAGGGACGTCGGACATGACATGAGGGGTGAGCGTCGTTGTCGTCTACCCCCTCCGGTAACATAGATAACTCCGGTAACATAGATTTATCAAGAATGCCCCCATTATGGATGTGCACAAGTTGATCCAATTTTTTTCTGATCTCATCTATATATATATTCTTCTATATTTGCAGAAACTATGGATCAAAGAGACTTGGAACAAGAACAGTTGTTGGGGGAGATAATCCTCGCCGGAGGTGATGCTGTCTTGTCGTTTCTCAACGACACCGATGGAACAATGGAGGAGGAAGGACATGATCATGATGGCTCCGGTGACATGATCATGATGGCTCCGGCGGTGCTGACTAGCTAATTGATGCATTAATTGTTTTGGTATGTACATATATTAACTCTTCTTTCTTCTTTTATAGCCCTCCGGATCGAGCCAAACTTCGGTAACGAGACGAGGCCCGAAGAAGAGGTTGCGCAAGGATGAAAGGTTCACGATCACAGCACTCGCGGACGATGGCCTACCGATTGAACCCAAGCGGACCAAGGACGCATTTTCTGCTCAGTGCGGAGCTATTGTTAGGGACAACATCCCGATCAGCATCAAGCAATGGAATAAGCCTAAGGACGACGCCCCTGAAGGTGATTATGTCACCGATAGACAGAAAGATGATCTTTGGACCTTGCTGAAGGCAAATTTCACCCTACCGCCAGAGGAGGATCCGAATAAGCCAGTTATAGAGCCACTGGTCAAGGCGTGTGCTCTTAAGAAGATGGCAGATCTATTCAGGAGGTGGAAGAAGGAGTTGAAATCAAAGTTTGTCGACAAAGGTGAGACTCCAGAATTCATCGGCCGATTTGAGAAGATAAGAGATCACTGGCCCGCATTTGTGGCCTACAAGACATCAGACAAGAGTAAGAAAATGTCAGAGACAAACAAGAACAACGCTGCAAAGAAGCAGTATCACCATCACACGGGGTCAGGTGGCTACCTCAAGGCCCGGCCGTTGTGGGACAAAGCTGAGAATGACCTGATTGCTAAAGGGGTCGAACCAGAGACATTGAACTGGCCAGACCGTTCAAGGACTTGGTTCTTCGGGGTTGGGGGAACTTTGGACCCTGAAACAGGGAAGTGCCGTTGGACGGACGAGCAACTTGCAATACCCGTCACGAAGCTTCAGAAGTATATCACCGCAGCGCAGGAAGGGACGTTCATTCCCGACAGAGAGAAGGACGAGCTGACTGAGGCCCTAGGGAATGCTGAGCACCCTGGACGAACACGAGGCACACCAGGCTCCGTTCCGTGGAAGGTTAGGTTTCCCGACGCAGGCGGTTACATAAGCCGGGAGAGAAAGAGGAAAGCGGAGCTGAGTGACATGCAGAAGATGAGTGCAAGACTACAAAAGCTAGAGGAAGAACTTGAGAGCCAGCGAGCTGCCGGCCAACCATCTCAGCGGCACGAAGCTACCCCAGAAGCTACCCCGCCATCTTAGCGGAGAAGCAGCATGGCTTCCACGGAGCCCGTTCAGACTGACTTCACGGAGCCTATCTACCCCGTGGATACTATCACGGAGGCTCAAAATTGCGAGCTTATGACGAAATGCCATAACCTCACTTTCAAGGCGGCTTTCGGCTCTGTTGCACCTCCTCAACCCAACGGAACTTTTCACTGCCTTCCGATTCCACATGGCTATGCTGTTGTGATGGTGGATGAAGTAATGGAGGGATTTGAGGAGCTCGAGCTTTACCACTCTACAGGTGAAGGGGAGAATCAGCTGGTTCGTGCTCTGAGGAGTACATGTCTATGGCAGAAGGAGTACATCAAGCTTCCAAACTGGACGCCTCCGCCTCCTCCTCCTCCTCCGGCGAGTCAGGGCACTCCGCCTCCTCCTCCTCCTCCTCCTCCGGCGAGTGATCAGGGCACTCCGCCTCCTTCTCCGGCTCCTCCGACGCGTGAGGGTACTCCGCCTCCTCCTTCGCCTACTCCGGCGCGTCGGAGCAGTCCGCCTCCTCCTCCGCCTCGTCGGCAACGGCGGAAGACAGACGCCGCCGCTCCGGCTCCTCCGGCGCGTCAGAGCACTCTGCCTCCTTCTCCGCCTCGTCGGCAACAACGGAAGAGAGACGCCGCCGCTCCGCCAGCTAGCAGTACAAGCAGAGGCGGGAGGCAATTCAGATACGGTCCATCTCTCAAGCCTCTGGAAAAGTTACCATATGAGAGGACCGAGCAGGAAAACGAGGACATATGTCGTGCCCAAGTGAGGGACCATTTTGCAAAGAAAACTCCACCTCCGAAGGAGAAGCTAGATCCGGTGAAAGTGAAGCGCACTATCGATGCCCTGAAGCGACCACCACCGCCTCCGCCGGATTCCAACTATATCCGCATTCTTAAAAAGACATATGAAGAAGCGCGGCGGTCGGGAAGTACTTCCAGTGATGCAAGGTTAGCAGAACGAAGAAGTGGGAAAACAATTCCCCAGCTCGGCGAACAGGAGAAGAAATCGTGCCCCCCGCTCAAGGTGTCTAGCGATATCGTCGCTAATCATCCGGGGATGGTGCCTGGTACCAATCCTGGTGATTACTTGGGGGATGATGTAATTTTTCAAACGGCTGAGGTAACAAAAGAAGAATATAAATACGTGCACGGGAAGCCTCTCGTCAAACCTGATCATCCTCCTCTAACAACGATGATGTACAAATTGCATGAGTGGTACATGAAAACCTGCAGGGAGTCTGGGAGAGACACTATGTATATGGCAGTGAAACCAGAGCACGAATTCATTGGACTTCCCGTGATGCCTATTGAATTTGTGGAGTTATTTCAGTTATACAATCAACTGGCCCTCGACAAACAACTCATGACTTCCTACTGTCTGTAAGTATTACTTCTATAGTTAAGTCTCTAGCTCAGCTCGTTCATTGCATGTATATATAATTATCCTCACTATATTATGCAGATTGAAGATCTTCGAATGCAAAAAAGTAGGAATCTTCGACGTTGGGTTCATTAGCCCAGATGCCGTAAATGAATGGACGGTACAAAACTCAATCAAAGAGACCGAGGAGAACTTGCTACAGTCGTTCCTTATACATCAAAACGAAAGGGAAATACTCTTTCCTTACAACTTCAAGAGAGTATTGCTGTCTTCTCTGTATACTCAATTTTGCTTACTCGAGGTTAAGTAATGTAATTGATGAGTTATATATGCGTGCGCAGTTTCCACTTTATTCTGCTATCCATTAAGCTTGACGGGGCATTAGTAACTGTCTTAGACTCGAGACGTAAAGATCCCGAGAATTATGCGGACATGACTGCAATGCTCAAGAAGTAAGTTCAGTCAATACCGGGACCATATCGGCATGCAACTTTCGTTAATTTCCTGATATCAAGTAATCATTTTCTTTGCCTGGAAGGGTTTGGAAGAAGTTCACCCGAAAGGTTCCCGGTCTAAACAAAGAGTTGCGATTTACGCACCCCAAAGTAAGTAGTACTAGCTAGTTCCGCGCATCTCTAATTGATTCAAATTTTCATCAATATATCATTACCATGCTTGCTTATCAGTTTGATTGAACTCTATTCTCGTAAAGTGCTTGTACCAGAAAGAAGGGACTGTTTTATGTGCATACTACGTATGCGAGTTCATTCGCCACTCGACCTCTGAACGGGGCTTCTCTGACAAACAATTTGAAGTACGTAAATAATATTCACAATTTTATTTTATATATTACCATCAATTGTGTTGAGTTTTATTCATATATATGCATGTATTGACCCCCTTCTTTAAATTAGATCTGGCAGATGCGGGATGAACTCCTACCACATGATCGCATACGAGCAATTCAAGAGGAATTGGCGGGATTCTTTCTTGACCACGTCATACCTAAAGACGGGGAATACCATGCGGATTTGTGATTGGATCTTAGGTAGATGATGTTAGGGATTGTAAAAGATGTTATATTGTATATATGTAGTACCGTCGGATAAATATACGAAAATTTGTTGTTCGACCAAGCACGGAGAAAGAGATGTCACTTCTCTCTATATATGTTCAGCATGACGATCTTGTGTAATTAATGGTTTCCTTCATTTTCTTATTAGCTAGCATCGAGTTATCTCTATATGTATAGTAGCTACCGTCGACCGAGCACGGAGAAAGAGAGGACACTTCTCCCTATTAGCTAGCTAACACAATATGAAACCCCTAAATTCACCCTCCAAAACCCCCCAAACCCCCCCTTCAAAAAAAAACCCCAACTCCTGCCAGATGCTGACGCGTGGATGACCTTTGGTCCCGGTTGGTGTTACCAACCGGGACTAAAGGTCCTCCTGCCTGGGCTCCCCGCAGCGGCCACGTGGATGCCTTTTGGTCCCGGTTGGTGTTACCAACCGGGACTAAAGGTCCTCCTGCCTGGGCTCCCCGCAGTGGCCACGTGGAGCCCCTTTGGTCCCGGTTCGTAAGCGAACCGGGACTAAAGGTTTTGGGCTTTAGTCCCGACCCTTTAGTCCCGGTTCCAGAACCGGGACTAAAGGCCCTCTGGAACCGGGACTAAAGGCCCTTTTTCTACTAGCGACTTCCTCCAGTTGAAAGCACCGGCCCTAAATCCAAAATCTTAAGCTTGCACGTGCATGAATATATTGTTGTCTTTATGTAGCAACGTGATTTCACTCCAGTACTCATTTTCTAAAATATATCTTAAGTATTTTGAAACACTATTATTTATTTTCAGATGTGCATTGTAGGTGCAAGCTTACTAGTAGGTATAAAATACCTATAGTTTTCCGAGTATGAACTATTTGTAGTTCGCACCGCTTTTTCTTAACTGTGTATGGCAAAGATTTATTTATCCATGTTGTAAACACATTGTTGGCATAAATTGATGCTTAACCTTATGGATGACTTCCTCAAATTGAAAGCACCGGCCCTAAATACAAAATCTTAAGCTTGCACGTGTATGAATATATTGTTGTCTTTATGTAGCAACGTGATTTCACTCTAGTGTTCATATTTTAAAATACATCTTAAGCATTTTAAAATATTATTATTTATTTTTAGACGTATGTTGCACATGCAAGCTTAGTAGCGTAGAACAAAGAGAGAGAGAGAGAGCTGGGTCCGGCTGCATGCATGCTCCAACCCACGATCCCAAACGGACGTCCGGTTCGTCCGCTTTTCGTTCGTTTGGGGTAGGAAAACGGACACGGCCGTCCGTTTGCGGCCGTGCACCCAGCGGTGTGCCCAACCGGCACGACAACTCCAAAACGTTTGTGTGTTTTGGACTTGCATTTGTGCCAAAAAAAACCAAAAATACTTGCAAAAAGTATGAAAACATAAATATAGACATTAAAATGCCACACAGCCACAGTACCCAACTTCACCACAGTTCATAATTAAACTAAACATAATAAAAGACTTTAAAAAACTAGATAAAAATGGCCGCCGTCGTCGCCGGTGAGGCCACCGTCGTCTCCAGGAGCCGCCCTTCTACGCATCATCGTCGCTGGTGAGGTCGACGTAGGAAGGTGGCTGCCAAAGGTGGGCTGGCGGCCCCTGCCAGACTGGAGGCGCCGCCGGCGGCGCCTACACCACCTCCTCCCGTGGCTCCTGCTCCCGCTCCGGCGACCGCGGTGGCGTGGTTGACCAGGGGCCGACTCCCACCGAGTCCGCCATTTCCGGCGTCGTGCACAACCAGGTCCACCGCTGGCCCACCAGACAAGGGTTCCACATGGTGAGTGGCTGCTCCTCCTGCACCTCCTCCTTGACGGCGACGTCCAGCTCCGGGATGGCCACGTCGCCGGCCGCAGAGAGGGCCAACGGGGTTTCCAGGCCGTCCCATTGCCGCTCGTTGTGCGTGTTCATGGAGTCCTCCATGACACGCCTCATGAGCCGGGCGTCCTCCTCCTCGGTCATGGGTGGCGGCGGTGGAGGGGGCGGAGATGGCGACGGCGACGGCGACGGCGAGATGCCGCGCACACGCCTACGACCGCACGCTTGGGGCGGGCTGTCTGCACGTGCCGGGCGCGGTGCGCGCTCGCTCGGAGGACGACCAGCAAAGAAAGATTGCCGCCGCAGGTCGTGCTCGTCGCGGAACAACGTGTCCCACAGCGGCGAGTCAATGGTGTACCTGGGGTCCTGCAGGAGATCCAGTGGCAGGTGTTGACGGCGACGTTTGATCTCTTCGCGGCGGGCGCGGCCGCTCACCGGCACCGCCGGGATTGGCACGCGGTCCGCGGAGAGATGCCAGTTGTTTGGAAAATGGACATCTCCCCACGGGAGCGGCGTGGACGTCTCCTAGTACCGGCGGCAGACGTCGACGTGGACGTACGGCCTGTTGCGCCGGCCGGCCACCGGCGGCGCGATCCGAAAGGCCGGTGGTGCGGGCGGAGATGGTGGTGCGGGCGGCACGGATCTGCTGGAGCGGCGGCGGCTAGAGGAGGAGCCGGCCTCGTGGTCGTGCTTCCCCTTGCTGATCCAATGCCAGCCCATGGTGCCGGTGGGGAGGTGGGCGAGTGGGGGGGGGCGGCGCTTGCTAGGGTTCGCTCCTGTCAGGGCTCGAGGAGGCAGGCCGGCTAGGGAAGTGGAAGCTGTGGACTGGCCGGTCCACGGCTTCCATTTTAAGAAGGACGATGACTGCAGGATGTGTGGCTGGCAGCCGGGGCCCACCGCGCGTGCGCATTTATTTTGGGCGGTGGAGGTAGTTGGGCGGCCGCCACGCGTCCCCAAGGTGGACGACCCGCAAGCGCGTGCTCGTCCGTTCGGCGTCCGTGTGGACGCAAACCGAATGCAAGTTTGCGCTGAAAATGGGGCGGGCCGGACGCCAAACGGACAAAATTTGCGGATGCGGCCACGCGTTGGGCGGCATGCTTCGTCCGTTTTGGTCCAAACGGACAACCGCAGACCATTTGGGGTCGTGCGTTGGAGTTGGCCTAAATGTTTTATAGCCATTAATTCTGCTCAGAACTGCTCCCATGCGTTGGCTTCCCAGAATTGGCTCACGGGACTTCCTATACCCCGACGGAGATAGTAGTAGCATTTTCTCTGCCGTTTCGCTCTCTCCCCTTTCCCCTGATACAGGAAGAGGCGACCAGGGAGGCGACTCGTTTGCCGGCGTTGGCCCGGCGATTCCTCTCCCCCGAGGGCCTCAGGCTCGTCGGTGGGAGGGGGGTCGTCGGCCCCGACGGGCGGCCATGTATAGCTGTAGACTAGGGCTAGTCTCCGTAGATAGGTCTTCGGCCGTGCGTCGCACCGCTCCGGCGATGTGGACGGCGACGCCGAATAAATCACCTCCAGATCCTGCTCCGACGCGGCTATTCCGGTGGTCGTCGGGCCTGGATCTGGGAGGAGGGTGCGCCAGGCGTGGTCGACGCGGCGGCGGCGACGGCCTCGGTATGGCTTTTGTGCTTGGGCTCCGTCGTCGCGTCGACGCGCGCTCCGGCGTCGAGGTGGAGCTTTGGAGCTTGTATAGGAGCTGTCTGCCGGCGGTGTCGCGTCGGCTTCTTCTGGAAGGCGCCAGATCTTCCTTCCTCCTGGTCGTCGGCGAGGGAGGTTTCGTCTTCGTTGCGGTGGTGCATCGGCTTGGAGCTCCGCCGGCGTGCTGGTTCGTTCGAACTGAAGCTGTTGACTTCCCGTTCGCGGAGATCCCGACCGCAGATTACAAGGTCACGCCGGCTCCAGGTGGGAGCGGCGGCGGCGGCGCGACGGCGCGCCAGCAGCTCGCGTCGATGGTTTCTTCGAGCTGGTTCCTCAGGGACCTGGGTGTAATTTTCTATCTTTGTGAGGTGCTCTGTACTACTGCTGTTCCTTATTAATAGATCTGGGGTCTTCTTTGCAAAAAAAAAAAAGATGAGTTGGCATGGTGGAATGTGTGCATGTAAAGATAATAAGGGATTTAAAATATTTAGAAGCAATATATTTACTGTGCCTTAGTGTTGTTGCCGATTGGCTTGCCTGCTGGGCTAGCTAGCTAGTAGTACCAGAGAAAGTATCCTGTGCAACGACAGAATCTGTGCACCTGATGCACCAAGGACTCATGAGCCGTCAGATGAACAACAAAGGGACAAGATTTACTCCTGCGGTGGGCTGCTATCACATTTGCAATGGACACCTTGTACTTTTGTAGACCGCTCCTTGTTTTTGCATAATGGAGCAGAGCAGGACAAAATCCGTTGCTTTGCAAACTAATTTCGCTACATCTCTCGTTATTTTACCTGTTCACGAGAGCTGCTACCGGGAGACGAGGAGTTCATCTCACATAGATATATGCAGTCACGCAATGTCCTCTGTTAGTGCTATGTATGTGCAAAGAAATGTTCCAATAACATTTTGGATGCCTCAATGCTGATGCTTTATACATTTCTTACAAAATAGAAACAGTAGCAACGGACTGGGCAGAAACAAACCATGAATAATCCAGTTCATGACTTGACATACATATTTGGCATCACAAATTCAGTTCTTACATATATAATGGCATACTTTACAGGAAGCATCAAGTGCCGCTAAGTTTTTTTTAGAAAAGGTCATCATATCATTACCTCTCACCTCCCACATGGAAATACTTGTAGTAAGTTGTACTTCATAAACAGAGCCTTTGAGACTATGCATCCATATCAGAGAGAGTTACTTCACTGTTCTGTTATACAAAATTCTGGAATCATGAATATGAAAAGAAAGTGGAATCAGGAAATACAAAAGGACGAACGAAATAGAATGTTGTAATAGAATCAGGAAACAGAGACAAGAACAAGTTACCCGAAAAACAAAGACAAGAACAAGTAGTGATGCTTTCAGCTAGTTCCGTCAAACATAGAAGCGCACTTTCCATTTAGGCTGTCTTACCTGCTTCGTAAAACAGTTTCATAATGGACGCCATCATTTTAATTCAGATAAACCACAAGGTTCATTTTGCAAGTGTGCCAGCAGCCCCGCTTGTACCTAGATCTTGTCTGTTCCTTCTCAATCAAATGGTCCATAACTCGCTGGTGCACCAATTCCATCGTTGCATGTGATACGTTCTCAGACTCTCAGTAGTACCAAGTAGCTAGGATTGGTGCCACGCCATGCATGCCCTGGATAGCACGACACGCGGCATGTGTTGCTTTACCTAGTTGCTTAAGTGATCCCTGGATTTCAGATGAATCTTTGTACAAAATAAACATTAGCATGCCACTATTTATAGGAATTACATTATGTGCCTTGTCCTTCACAGCACCGTGCGGATATGTACTCCATTTATGAGGACAATGCCACCCTTTTGTGATAACTTTCATATTTGCTAAATATGGGCAAGGGGGCCCATGCCCCCCTCCCCCCTCCACACATAAAACCTATATTCATTGCTAGCTCCTTTTTATAATGCATGAGCAGAACATTATTAGAAGGTACTTCGGATTAGTTCTTCAGGCCAAGCAAGTTGTGACGTTGGACTAGGAGAGCGGACGCCCTGAACGCAGCGGCAGCTGCACGCAGATATCCGGCCGCTGCTCCAGGTGATGTGATCCGGGCATTAATCTTTGTTCAAATGAGAAAAGGCAACATGTTACATACATCGGTCCATACTTGCGAAATACCTGTTTCCATGTTGGTTTCGTGGGCTCGTCAGGGTATACATCTGACGCAAAGGACCTGACGCCAGGTACTGTTTTTAATAAAGTATCTGGACAACGCAGTCTGGATGGCGTGTATTAGAGCATCTTCAACAGATGTGCAAAAAACTGCTCGCGCGCTAAAAATCGTCTTTTTGGATGCTAAAAATCGTCTTTTTGGATGCGGAGAAGCTCCAACAAATGCTGTAAAATAGTGTGCGCGTAAAAACTGCTCCACGCGCTAAAAAGCCATGGCATTCGCGCTTGGGATTGAATCCCAATATTCGATGCCCCGCGGCTTCACTTGCACGACCCAGTCTCCAATTCGGAGCTCTACCCCTCGGCTTTGCTTGGTATTTGGTTAGTTCGCTCCCCCGCATGTCGCATCCCACTTCGGCCCTGAAAAATTGATTTGACTGGTGGAGATTAGAAGCGGCGCGCTGCGAGTTGGACGACGGCGCAGCCAGGTCCCGCTCCACCTCCTCCTCCCCCAATCTTTCCGGCGAGCCTCCGCCCATCCCCCGCTTTTCTCCCTCCCCGTCGCGGGTCAGCGCCGCCCCCATCTCTCCCTGGTGGCTCGCCCAGCACGGCCAGCACCCCATGGCGACCGCTGCCTCGTGCCACTCATGCCGACCGTGCCGCCGCCCCTCGCCCACCACCATCGGCACCCCGTGGAGCCTGCTGCGTCCTTCTGCTGCCATGGCGCTCACCCCCATGGCTCTCCTGCCCTCGGTCCTGCGCTATTCCTCACTTTGACCATATATTCAGATGTTAAACATAAAAATCAAAGTCTCTAGCAACTCAATTCCTCACTTTGACCATCCAAACAACATTTGACATTCAACCTCAATATCAAGTCTGTGTTCTGAATACCTAAACATCCAAACAGAAATATTAGCATTCAATCTCAATACCAATATCCTGTGATATTGGTATTCAACCCAATGCAATGCCAAGCCTCCCAATGCAAACATCCAAACAAAACGTTAGCTTTTTTGAATCGCGGCGGCACGCGCACTGTCGATGTGGTGCGTGCAGCTGCCGTTGCGTGCATGGATGCACTTCTCGTTGGACTAGTAGAATCTCTGGATGCAGGAAAGGCACATCTCTGGATGCCCTGTAGCCAGTTGTCGTCAGCAAATAAAAAATATCAAAAGTTGGATTCAGTTAATATTGCAAGTAGTCCTAACAACCTGTTTTCGGGATTTTGTGGCATGTCTTGCTGGCAGATACCTATGATCACTCTTGTGTAGCATGTATCTAGTATGATAACTATCTCGGCTAATACTGAAGACACCGCTACAAACCTGCAAGAAGCTCGGTAGTTGGTAATGCTAAAAAAACTCACTTGGTTATCTTTGAACTTTGAAATTTTGACACTAATGTTTCTCTGAACAGGTATCTTTGTCAGAGATTCTAAGAGATATGTATGCTTATTTCGGTTCGTCTCAGTTAGCTTTAAGTTGGATTATGCATTAACGCATGGCACATGGTGCAAACTAATTTGTAACTTCCTTGACGTATTGTTGCAAGCATATTTCTGGTCTATTGCTATAAGCAATCTGTGTTAGCCTATAAGGGCTTAATATCATATAACTTTTCTTACGAGTATAGAGAGACATCTCTCTCCGTAATCGTTTTGTTATCCTTATGAGTAGATCAAGCTAACTTCTATTGAAATTACCGTCTACTTGAGGATCATGCTTTGTTGTTGATGTATATTGATGCCCTTCTCACCCTTTTTATGCCACCAAGTCATGTAATAGACTAAATGATCCATATTAGCTACTATATTATTCTTGCTTCACTTATGAAAACATGATAAACTATCAATAACAAATATGAGCAACAACAGATTGCTAATGACTGGCTTGAGCTCGGGCGCGGCGTGCCGCTGCGCCTCTGCCTGTTAATTAGTATGTTTACATTTGAACTGTAAACATAAGGTGAGTTTTGAACGGTGACTTGAACGTACGTTGTCGTAGAGTAGCTACCATACATACATGAATAATACTTACAACCAGCTGCAGCACCTAGCTAGCTAGGCTGCTGACATCGACATGCATACGTATGCGTTTTTACTTCTATTTTTTTATAAAAAATGTTGGGAAACTGCAAAAAATAAATTTGTAATTTTTTAAAAATGGCCTGAATTACAAACAATATTCGGATTTTCAGAACATGTTCGTCATTTAAAAAATTGATCCCATTTTAAAATAAATGTATTGAAATTACGAGAACATTCACATTTTAAAAAAAATGATCAGGAATTTCGAAACATTTGTGTTTTCAGAAAATGTTCAGAATTTTTAAAATATTCTCATTTTAATTTTCACAATTTCAAAAACATACGCGCTTTTTGCAAAAGAAAACTAATTTACTAGAAAAACACGCTACCTCGAGTCACCGCGGTGCCGGCAGAGCTTCGGTGACCGCCAGCGACCAGAGCGGGAGGCTGCGGCGCCGAGGTGGAGCTACGGCAGGGAAACCACGATCGGATTTACTAGCGTTAAATGACGGCGACGTCAAGGGGAACACAGATCTAGGAGGAACTGTAGACGGTGGGTGGTGAACGGAGTCGAGGAAGGTGGTAGCCAGCGAGGGGAACCGACCACGAGGTCACCTTCCCCGTGTCCGTGCGGTCCGGTCCCTCGGGTGACCTGAATCGGCCGGAGGCGCCGTGTCGGAGGAGACGTCGTGTCGGATGGAAATAAATATCGATCGAAGATGCACTGAGTCACCTGAAGCATCATGAAGTAACTATAGCACAATTTGAAAGAAGAAAAAAAAGTGTTAGCAGCAGCTGCAAGCCTGCAACACTTGCAAAAGAAGGCTCCACTTACCTCCTGTCCTCTGCAGCAGCAGCTGGGGCCAACTCGATCCCGCACCGAACGAGAATGGAGCATGGGGTCATCTTTTTCTTTTTTAGGGATAGGAAAATTTCGTCGATATGGAGAAGAGCACCACGCCACCACGTATGTAGCCACCAGCCAATGAGAGGAAATATGGATCATCAGATGAATTTGACTTTCGGTTTTGCTAGAACTCATCTAGATGAGAAATAGTTTGGTCTCATTCACTTTTATAGCCATTGGATGTGACTATAAGATGTGTGTGTGCTGATGTGGGTTGTAGTACTATTTTGTATCTGTTTTTGTTTCAAAGTGAATGAGACCAAACTATTTCTCATCTAGATGAGTTCTAGGCACTCCCTTTGGGGATGTGACAAATCTTGTACCTCGCAGTCAGACATGGACATCCAACAATATCGACTAGCTTCAAAGTAGAAAGACTCCGTATGCTTTCTGGCAAACATGTCAGATTGGGGCATTCGCCGATTAAAATTTCTTCTAGGGAAGTCAACTGTCCCAACCATCCCGGCAATATCTCTAGGCCTTTGCACTGTATCAACCACAATATTTTAAGAGCAGTGAGGTTCTTCATGCTTTCTGGCAAAGTTGTCAGTCTGGGGCGATCTCGCATCTCAAGCAATTGTAGAGAAGTCAACTGTCCCAACCATTCAGGAAATGTCTCAAAATGGTGGCCGTGGCGAAGAAGAAGAGGATGTTTTTTTTTAGAAAAGGAGGCATAACCCCCGGCCTCTGCATCACATTGATGCACACAACCATTTTTTTCAGAAGAAGAGGATGTAGTCACCGGGAAGCTCCTCGCTTGGCGTCCCACGGCGCGGATGACTATGGTGGTGCATGCAACAGCCGTGCCACCACCCCTCCACCTCCGGTGGCCGAGGCCAAAGCCGGATTCAGATGAGACACGGAGCAACGCCGACATGCTCGATGAAATGCCCACGAGGTAAAAAAATCCAAGTGGTTCACTTTTGTTTTCCAAGTGCTCTAGAAATTGATGGGTGATGTAATATTGATGGCTAGGTTCTTTCTTTGCTTTTCTAGTGAGCAATTGAATAATGATGTGGACGGTTCTATGGATCAATAATTGAATAGAAGTCACACACTCGGCCACGATGACCTTGCCATGTCAATGCCATATACCCCGGAGATGAGGTGAAATGTGAAAGAGATGGAGACACTCAAACCTTAAAGAGGGAAACTACGTCGTGCAACTACAAGACCCAAGAAGATGTTTCTTTGTGTGAAGCTTGGATTAACATCTCTCTTGATGCCACGGTCGGCGCCGACCAAACAAAGGAAATTTTTGGATGAGGATCGAGGACTGCTACAACAACCATATGCGACTGCATGAGGCTCACACTAGTGCAGAAATGCTTACAAACAATCTTAATTGGTGATATGACAAAATAAGAGTTTCCATGTGTTTGAAGTGCATGAAAATTCCCAGGAAGTGATGTTATTGGCAAGCCTGTGGCATCAATATATCTAATTAGCTTCAAATGACTAACGGAATGTGGCAGCACCACGCTAATTTGAGCAGATTGGCCTTTAGCTGAATGTTCACTCAGGTCCAAGACAGGTATGTACTTGGATCGATAAAATGCCCTTTTCGGGAGTTGCATGTTAGAATAAGCCTTGCATGTTCAGTAGCTTGAGAGTTTCAGAAAATTCAGTTAGTTTTGCTGCCATGGCAGCTGTTTCGGTAGTTCTCTGTTTTCTCTGTCAGTTTCGACAGTTAGCAGGTTAGCGAGATTAGCTCAAGTGTTTAACGACTTAGACCGACCCTACTGATTCGTTAGTGGGATGGCACGAGCATTGTGGATCGTAGTGGCGGCCACAAGCCACGTTTCCCTTGTTGTAACTCCGAATAAGTTCAGTGAAAGAAACAGAAAAGCTGCGGGAGTTTGAGCAGGCAAAAACCTCGGTTCACTATTGTTTGGTCCTTTGATTCCAACATTGCAGTCCTCCTAAATCCCATGTATGTATGTATGTATGTATCGCTTGATCTTGAGCGGAAGACTGTGGGTTCTAAATCCTGCAGTGAAGCAGCGAGGTCGTTTTGTAACCCCTATTTAAGGGCCTCTAGTAATACATGTGTACAAGAGCAGGCTAGCACGCAAGAGCAGCACAATAGCTCTGCCTCTGCTCAATCGACCAGCAACTGCCTCGGTTTTTTGTTCATCATCAATGCCTGACTTTGCTTGGTATCGTTTTTAATAGTAAATAATACCCCCCCCCCCCCCCCCCCCCACCCCCACAAAAAATAAGTGACTAACTTTAGTACAAAGTTGAGTCACTTATTTCGGGACGGAGGGAGTATATGGCTGGGCTTTATCCTCCTTTTCGGAACAAAATCATGATCGGAACACTGGGGAAAAAAAGATTGTCAGAGGACCTGGAAGATGGTTGCCCATCTTGTTCCAAAACGGAACGAATTTACTCTACTCATGAAAAGACACAATTCTACCAATTCAATTTACAGAGGCGAATACACAAAAAATTCTTGTCAAGTGGTGCGAGGCTGAAGCTGAATCCCAATAACCACCTCGCACCTTGCCACCCTTTGGATCTGTCCCGGAATGCTAAAAGAAAATGTACATCTGCCTGCTCTGCTCTGCTCTGTTCGCTGCTGCATACTGCATTGCCGTTGCATCCACATCGATATTCTGCTGTGCTCTGCTCTGCGATCACGTCGATATTCTGCAAACTGGTGGCAGGCGTGGATTGTGCAACATTCTGGCGACAGACTGGCAGATTTGAGTAATTCAGAGATTACAATGTTTCCAATGAACTCTAAGGTAACTTAAACACCCAATCATTCATTACCTTATTTCCAATGAAACCTAAAACTGTATGCATGCAAAATGTCCGTGCAAGATTGTACGTAGCTGGGTCCTCAAATCCGTGCAAGATTACTCTGCCCCAGCATAAACTTGGCGGTTCACCAAATAATAATCCTCATTGCTTCGGTCCTACAGGAATAATTCAGTATCAGGCTAAATAGATTCAAGAATCAAACAAATTGGAAACCATTCTCTCTTCTCTTGTAGAGTGAAACTCAATTCAATTTCACTTCACGATACTAGTAGGAAGGTTACATCCATACCATTCTGTAAAATAAATGCACCAAGACAAGAAGACAGCCCTCTCTGGCTCTGCTACATGTACGATATATCAGCCTTTACAAAGCAGCATCCTGTCAAAGCATCTCCCTACTATTTTACACAAGGATACACATAAATCGGGATGGGCTGTGAATGACTGAAATTTCTGTGTACTAACCAGGCAGATTAATGTGCACAAAAGATTGGAACATTGGTGGAGTGGAACCTTCTAGTCTGTAAGATTTGACTAGTTAAGACGAGGCAGAAATATGGAGAATAAACCGTTTCAGAAATAGAGAAAAAAAATAGGGAGGCGACAAGTGTTACCTTGGGTTTAGCAATCCGAGACGGATAAATCTGGGTTGGTTCTTCTGATTTTCTCAATTTGCTCGTCTATCTCAGTGCTGCGACCATTCATCTCTAGTTTTCTCAGCGAAACCGGGAGGCCCTCCTTAGGCATCGATCGGATATTTGGACATGCAATGACATATAACTCCTTGAGAGAAGAAAGGCGATGTAACCCTTGAGGAAGGGACTGCAGACCCTTGCACGACCAAAAACTTAGTTTCTGGAGGGAGGTGAGGAGCTGCAGCGCTTTCTCCTGCTCTTCCGTCAAGCTTTCCATCCTCTCATTATCTTCAGGAAAAAATCTCCAAAAAGTTTCGGGACATTTGGACTTCATTTGATATTGATTTTCTGTAAAACAAAAAACAGGCAGAAGACAGGAACTGGCACATGGCACTAAGTTAATAGGTTAGTCCCCAAAAATGATATAAAAATGTATGAAAAGATATATAAAACATCCAAGATTGATACTATCATAGCATGAAACAATCAAAAATAATAGATACGTTGGAGACGTATCAGTGGGCCGCGGGACATCCGTCTCTCCCTCGGCGTCCTCGCAGAGAACAGCAACCGCTGGGTCGCCGTCTCCTTCTCGGACGTCAAGTTCAACATCAGCTTCGGCAACACAGTTATCTCCAAGCTGGGCACCGCTCCGTTCGACGTGGCGAGGAAGACCACCCATGCTCTCAACTATCCGACGCATGCTATCAACGTTGTGCCGATCGCCCGGGGACACACGGAGGACGCCCTCAAGAGGGGCGTGGTGGTCTTCAACCACGTCGGCCAGGTGAGAACGCACTGGAAGGAGGGTGCGTAGTGGACTTCTGGCAGTCATATTTGCTAAATATGGGCAAGGGGGCCCATGCCCCCCCCCCCCCCGACCCCCCTAATCTAGACATAAAACGTATATTCATTGCTATCTCCTTTTTAAAATGCATGAGCAGAACATTGCATATTTTTGACACAAATTACCCCTTCTAAGGGTTCTTGCCAATTTATCCCTTAGTTGTCACAAAATGATAGGTTTTATCTCCCCAATTATGTCAATACGGGCCTAACCTTGGTGACATATTTGCTAGGGAGCCCCAGTTGTGGCATTACAAGTTGGTTTGATCAATCCGGTGGTTCACTATGGTGGAAGTAATAGTTTCCATCGAATAGCTAGCTCCCGAGATATGAATTGTAGTCAAGTAGAAAAAAGGGTACCTTGTTGTGAATCTTATCTTTTACATTGATAAGTTCTGTATAATTTGAATAATAAAGATCAGGTTCGTCGACAAGGAACATAACACACACACACACACACACACACACACACACACACACACACACACACACACACTCGATTGATTTGAGAACAACATTATCAAATGGACATAGATATTGTGGATCACGCATAGATCAAGTAATAAGGGATAAGAACACATTCGGTCGCTCACCATAATGTTGTAACAAAGACATAAACAGGGTAAGAACAAATGTAGACCCAGAACTAAAGAAAACCGAATGTGGACCACAACTCAAAAGAAAGAAGGAATGTATTATGTAAACCACACCTAAAGTGACCTGATGGCCTCTTTTCTCTTGGGTCTGGGTCTACTGGCAGTGTATCCCCTACAAGCTCAATTCGTGATAATGATAAAGACAACTAAATAAAACCGAATGATTTTGATATAAGACAGGATAAATGAACAAACCGAATGGGTCTATGCATCGATCGATGCACGTGGAAGGAGAAGACGGAAAGGCTATATCCTGCCTGTAGCAAAATATACATTGCGCTTGCCTTTAGCGCCCTGACATGGGTCATCGCCCAATAGTGGACGGGAAAGATGCGGTTTTGTATGATTTCTTTTTTTGAATGTGTTTTCCTGGTTTTTTAGCCCTTCTTTTGGCACCGGTTTTACTCACTTTAGCAGAATTTCTTTTGTGTGTTTCTATTTCCTTTCAATTCTTCATTATTTATATATTTTCTTCTAATTTATGTTTCTTATTTCTTTATTTTCTATGTTTAACAAATACAGAAAAAATATTATATAATATTATTTAAAACATGAAAAAATTGATTTTTTTTAACATGCGAATGATTTTTTGAAATTTTGAATTTGCGAACAAATTTTGAAAAAGCAAACATTTATTAAGATTGCAAAACACTTTCTGAAAAGCATGAGTGATTTTTGAAAACATGAACAATTTTTTGAAAATGAGGACATTTCCGAAAAAATTATGAAATTCTGATTTTGTTTTTGACAAAAGTGAATAAATTTGGAAAGTCGTTAATTTTTGTAAAAATCTTGATTTATTTTTGAATTGTTTTGACAAAACTGATTTTTTTTTATAAAATCTGAACATTTTTTTGAAACACGATTTTTTTTTAACTTCTAACTTTATTTAAAAACAAACAATGTTATAAGATTCTGAATATTCTTTTAAGATTTGAACATCTTTAAAATTGTAATAATTTATGAAAAAAACTAAAATAAGAAAGAAAGTAAAAAACGAAAATAAAGCAATGAAAAAAAAACATTAAAAAACAGTAAATGAAACAAAACTTTCTAGAAGGTTCCCAAAACCGGACTGAAAAGCTATGCGTACATCTGTGATGGGCTGGGCCAATAGATCGACAGTGCATGTGATTGATAAACGATTTGTCATAACGTGCTGTTTGGGCCTCGGGCTCAGGACCTCCTATGTGCCGCTTACTGCGGCAAGGAGGCGCGGTTTCGCACAGGAGACGCCTCACCTGGGCCGGCCCATTCACTATCCTTGGAGGGAAGAAAAATCACAAAAAAAACGAGCGCAATTCATAGGAATCGAACCAGCGACCTGCAAATAGATGCCCACAATGCGCTAGCCACTGCGACACCCTAGCTTCTCTGGAAGATTTGCAGCGCGAGTATTAAAAATACTATTGACAGCCGCGAAAAATTAAACCAATTCTCCAGATTCCATAAAATAAAACTTGATTCAAACCTAATTTTTTTTATAGAAACAGGAACATTTTCTGAAATTTAGGATCATTTTTTTAAACGGGAATATTTCATGAAATTCCAGAACAAAATTTCAAAACGCGAACATATTTTGAAACTCCTGAACAAAATTTAAAAACACAAACATTTTTTAAATGTTATGAACATTTTTTGAAACTGAATATTTCGAAACTCCTGAAAAAAAGGAAAAGGTGAACATTTTTAGAAAGGTGTGAACATTTTTTGAAACACCGAACATTTTTGGGAAAGTTGTGTAAATTTTGAACATAAACATTGGGAACAATTCTTTTTAAACAAGAACATTTTTTAAAAATTCCGGAACAAAATTTTGAAACGCGAACATATTTTGAAACTCCCGAACAAAATTTGAAAACACAAACATTTTTTAAATGTTATGAACAAATTTTTGAAACTGGATATTTCCGAAACTCCTGAAAAAAGGAAAAGGTGAACATTTTTTGGAAAGTTGCGAACATTTTTTGAAACACAGAACATTTTTTGGAAAGTTGTGTAAATTTTGAACAAAAACATTGGGAACAATTTTTTCTAAACAAGAACATTTTATAAAAATTCTGGAACAATATTTGAAAACGCAAACATTTTTTTATTTTATGAGCAATTTTTGAAAAGGCGACCAGTTTTTGAAATTTTGAACGGTTTTCAAAAGTACGAACATTTTTTTATATTTTTGAACAACTTTCGAAAGATGAATTAGTTAAAAAAGAAAAATAAACTTGAAAATGAACATTTATGAAATTTGTGAACAAATTTTCAATATAGGGACATTTGTTGAAAATCGTAAACATTTTCTGAATTTGTGAAGAAAAACATAACATGCAAACATTTTTACAATTTAAAATTCTATTAGTTTTAGATTTTGAAACATTTTTTATAAAAGAAAAGAACAATATTTGAACCTCCAAACATTTCTAAAAAAGACAAACAAAATTTGGAATTTCAAACATTTTTCAAAAAGACGAACAAAAATTAGAAACCACAAAAGTATTTTGAATTTGTGAACAATTTTTTAAAAAAACAGGAATATTTTTTAAATTCCGAACAAATTTTGAAAGCCCGAACATTATTTGAAACTCCCCGAACAATTTTTTAATTTGTGATTTTTTTTTGAAAACGAGAACATTTTTTGAAATTGTGAACAAAATTTTGAAACCACAAACATTTTTTGAAACCACAAAACAAGAACATTTTCGAAATAAGGAATATTTTTAGATTTAGGAACAAAATTTGTAAACAGAAACATTTTTCAAAATTTGAGCTTTTTTTAGAATCTTCAACATTTCTGGAAAAAGAAAAAATTAAATTAAAAAATAAAAAAGAAAACAAAGAAAAAGAAAAAAAAAGAAACAAAAAACCGGAGAAAAAGAAAATATACCGGTTCAGGGAACCTTCTGGAAGGTTCCCAAAACCGGATGGGGTAGTGCAAATGCGATCTACTCAAATGGGCCGGCCCAGTCGCGTCGATCGGGCCGCTCGCCTGTGCGTTTCTCCGGCGACTTGCCGCAACGAGCGGCAAATAGGAAATTCCGTCGGGCGCTGCTCTCCTCTCTGCTGCGGGGGCTCGTATTCGGCGCTTACGCGCCGACTCTGGTGGGCCGGTCCATGTAGATTTCGCCATTTTGCCTGGTTTACTCGATCACATTTGGCAAAAAAAAAACAAAAAAAGAAAGAATTCTTAAAGAAATGAAAAAAATCGTGAATTCAAAAAGGTTCACGGATTTTGAAAAACAAAATTCATGAGCTTGAAAAAATGTTCATCAATTTAGAAAAATTCATCGAATTTGAAAAAAGTTCATCAGACTTAAAAAAGTTCATCAAATTTGAAAAAATGTTCATTTAATTTTAAAATAGAGTCATTAAATTTAAAAAAGGTTCATTGAAATTAAAAACAGTTCAAATAATTTTAAAAACTTCGTCGGGTTTTTTTAATAAAAATCAAGATTTTTTTTAAACCATGCATTAAAGGAAACATAAAAATAAAAAGAAAAAGGACAAGAAAAAAAAGAAAAAGAAACATACCGAACTGAAGAGACGAAATAAAAGAACAAAACGAAGTTGGTGTACGTGAGTGAATGAGTGGATTGGTGGTTGCTGCGCTCCCTTCGAACCTTGAGGTCGGCAGTTTGATCCCTAGCCAGCACCTTTTTTGGAACTTTTATAACAAAAAAAACTGAAGCACAGAATAGGATATGCCCCTCTCTGCTCCTAAAATTGAAAGAAGAAATACAGTTGCCCAAGGTTTAGCCAACACGAAAAGGAAATCGTATCAGACAGAGTAGACTAGTCTTTAGGGTTGGATTGATTTTGCGCAAAGACATGGAAGAGCCTAACACAACAAAAAAACTAAAGCAGTGAGATGTAAACTAACCTAGATCTAGTAAATTACTACTAGTACAAAAAACCTAATATAGATTAGCACGCCCAGCAAACTGCTCACAAACGGAAAGCTTTTTAGTATATGGATGTTCCAGTAATGAAAAATACTCCAGCAAACAATGAAAATAAATTTAATAAAAGTAACAAAAGGAGGTGGAAAACATCCAAAGAAAATACTCGACGAAACAATGAAAGGACTATCACAAGACAGAATCTATGATCATCGTCTTAAATTCTTAATTTGTAGGAGTATACATGGAAGTTGCAGTAATGTGTCGATAACAATCAGTCCATATATATATATATATACCTTACGAAAAACAGACAGTCCATATATAGCTGGCAGGCAATATCCCCGCAGCACGCAGAAACATCTCATGGCATAGCAGCGGCATGAGCACACACGGGGTTCCAATTAGAACCTTATAAATGACTTTACAAAACCAGATGAATACGTAGACCGGAGCTCTGCGATGATGCTAATGTACATGATGGCCTTAATTACATGCCTGAGCTGTAATGAGATATACTCCCTTTTTTTTCCCTGCCTGTTGCTGCATTTGCATTCAGTTTTTCCTCTTCTGGCTTTTTTTAATGGAGAAGTTTCAGAACACAAACAGGAGCTGTAAAACCTGCTGTTTCACTCTTAGTAATGGCCCCTTGTGCTCTAAAAACAGCAGATGAAAAAGTAAGAAGAGTACCCTCTACAAGCTAGGCTAGCTTCTCCCATTTCATTTCAGCATGGAGAAATTAGACGACCATTGGAGAGTTGTTATCTTCCATTCCTTGGGCGCCAGGCGTGGTATTAACTATTGGTCACGTCCGCCCGAGTCACCTGAAGCACCATGAAGCAACTGACCAGCAGGATCTGTGATGCTGAGGTCGAAGATGCGCGCTATCTAGAAGACAATATCCACATTAGAAAAGCAGTGACACAACAAAAGAAATACTTGCAAGAAAGAATGTAAGCATCCCCAAAAAAATGGTTGAGTTGAAGAAACAATCTTACGGTCATGGCCTCAGAGCTGACAGCAGGGTTTCTTCTCCTCGGGCAGAAGCAGAACCAGGACGTTTAATTCCTCTCTGAATCACAAGAGTAATAATTGTTGACAAGAATTACTTCTTGACTAAAACAACATTAGAAAGTCAGGACTTGAGAGCTCTTCTGCCATCAAAACATATGCTCCTCTGCTTGCAAATGAACCATAGCGATCAAGTTTTGTCTGAAAGAAGCTGCTCCCTAGATATGGCCCACTTCCTTGAGCTCTGCCTCATTTTTTTGGCCTTGGTAAACTTATCTTCCCCAAGACTGGGACGTAAGCCTGCACGCATGATTGACCAATTACAGCCATGTGGATGATATTGCAGGATGAAAATTACTTGCTACTCCAAGATATATATTTTTTCAAGTTAAGTAAATTGCACAGACAGAGAAGAGAACCAATAAGAAGTTAGACTAGTTCCAAGTACCTTTAGTTAGTTGTTCAATGCAAGTTAGACTACTCCTCTTCTTTTCCCTGCCTGTTGCTGAATTTGCATGCAGTTTTTCCTCTTCTGGCTTTGCTTGGTAAAGTTTCAGAACAAAACTGGAGCTGTAATAATGATGTCAAATCTGCTGTTTCATTCTTATTAATGGAACTGGGGCTAAAAAACCAAATGATTAAGTAAATAACCCCTACGAGGCTAGCTTCTCCCAATTAATTCAGCATGGCAAAATTAGATGTCCATTGCACAGTGAATTGTGTTGTATTCCATTACATATGGGCCCCGGGCATGGTATTGATCATGCCCTTCCGAGTCACCTGAAGTATAATGACGCAACCGACCAGGATTGGTACTATTTTGCACAGGCAGGGCGAAGATGTGGACTATTCTACCACATTCATGAAAAGTAAAAGCAGTGGCACAATAGACAAGTTACATTCATGAAATGAGCATTGAATGGTTGTTTCGAAATTAAAAATCTTACAGGCTGGTAGCCTCAAAGCTGACGGGCAGGGGTTCCTCTCCTCGGGCAAAAGAACCATGCCGTTTCTGAATCACAACAATAATTATTGGCAAAGTCATGTGGATGTCAGCTAAATGTTATGGCACAATAAAAATTGCTTGCTTGAAGAGATATTCTTTCAAATTAAGTAGTAGAAACAGACAAGAGAACCATTTCTAAATGTTGACAAGATTAGCTACAAGCCTACAACTAAGACTGCATCCTATAATATAAAAGAACAACTATATAGGTTTCTGTCCTTGAAAACTGTACAGAAAGAAGAAAGAAACAACTACATATATTATCCATTTGGGCACAGTACACTTGCAACAGTTGGAAAAGAAGGATTCAGGCCGCTTACCTCCTCTGCAGCACCCGGGGCCAACTCCAGCACAGAACGCCATACCCTCGAATGTAGCCACCGGGAGCAAAGATGGAGAGGTGGGCAGCGACGATGGCCTCGGAGAAGGAGCTGAGGAGGCCAGGGTCGTCGCTGCACGCCTCCACCTCATCGTCCTCCGACCAAAGGGCAGAGGGTTGAGATGGAATTACTCTGCCACAGCCGTCCCGTGATATCCATAATTTCCACTGTTCCACTCAATTGGGGATCTGCATAAGAGACCAAAAATTCTGTCCAACAGCTCAGCTGAATTTGACATTGGGGATGTGACAAATCTTGTGCGCATCCTCCCCTTGGCACCTCGCAGTCAGACTTGGACATAGAACAATTTCGAGCAGCTTCAAAGCAGTGAGGTTCTTCATGCTTTCAGGCAAAGATGTCAAGTTGGGGCAATCCCCAATATAAATCTGTTCAAGACAAGTCAACTGCCCGAACCACCCTGGTAATATCTCCAGGGCATTGCACTCCACCAACCTCAGACTTTTAAGAGCGGTGAGATTCTTCATGGGTTCAGGCAAAGATGTCATGTTGGGGAATCCGTTGATTACAATTTCCTCTAGACAAGTCAACTGTTGCAACCATCCCGGTATCTCCAGGCCATTGCACTTCATCAATCTCAGTTTTTTAAGAGTGGTGAGGTTCTTCATGCTTTCTGGCAAACATGTCAGGTTGGGGCAATCGCAGATTAAAAATTCCTCTAGAGAAGTCAATTGTCCCAACGTTCCCGGTAATGTTTCCAGGCCTTTGCATGCTACCAACACCAGACTTGTAAGAGCAGTGAGGTTCTTCATGCTTTCTGGCAAAGATGTCAGTTTGGGGCAATCGCTGATTATAATTTCTTCTAGAGAACTGAGGTGACCCAACCATACCGGCAGTGTCTGCAGGTCCTTCAATGATATCAAAAGTAGTTTTCTGAGAGAGGTGAGACATTGGATGGCCTCTGATAAAGCCCTCAAGCCAGTGACGGAGGATACATGAAAACTCTCAAGGGTGGGAAAGTGTTGAAGCCTATCCCACTTGTCTTCAGAGAAACTACAGCTCATTAAAGACATCTCAAAAGGATAAATGGAAGACGAGAGCTTTCCAAATCCTCGTTCTGGCAAAACAGTCTCGCTGTTGCTCAAAAACCAAAACAAACCTCTTGGGGGATATGGTAGGAACTTCAACTTTGGGCAATCTGTTACAATCAAAACATGCAAATTAGGGATTAGAAACTCTTCGTTTTCTTTACTTGTCTCTGTTGTCCACCATTCCTCCAAATTCTCCATCAACGTCAATTCTAGTACTCTTAGTTTCATACAAGGTCTGCCCTCTCCATAGAATTCCTTACCGATCTTCTTAATGTTGGGAATGTTCCTCAGACGCAGCCATCTTAAATTTGGCAGTGCCCCAAATGAAGGAAGACAATCACATGCTTCCAAACCAGCAAGAGTCAGTTCACTGAGAAAAGGGAGGTAGGACGAGATGTGAAACATCCAGTTAGGGAAATCCTTGCTCGTATACCCAACTAGCCACAGATTTTCAAGAGTCCGAGGAGGTACAAGCCTGTCTAGCATAGATTTACCTCCAATTTCCCAGAAAAACTTTAATACTCGAATATCTGATTTATCACGCAGTTTGGCTCTGTCTGCATCTTCTGGATGCCTGACATTCTGACGGCCTACAAGTATCAGCTCTGAACAAGTCAATCCCGCAAGATCCACTATACTGCTGCATCCTCTACTCTCTATCTCATGTACATCATGCATCACTGAGCCGACAAAATTTAGACGCCTTTGAATGGCATGAAGCTTTTCAAGCAACTCAGGAGTTGCACTATCAATCACAAACTGGGTGAGGCTAGTCATGTCACCAATGCTATCAGGGCAGTCAACCATATTTTGAAGGCCATTCATGTGCAGTATATGAAGCTTAAGGTCACCAAATGAGGAGGGGAGCTCACTGAGCCTCTGGCAGTATGACAAATAGAGATACCTCAGCTTGAGCAACTTGCATAGTGACTCAGGCAACAGTCTGAGCTTAGGACAACTTGTTAGGTTCAAATATTCAAGCTCGACAAGGTGACCTAAACATTCAGGGAGTTCTTCAAGGTTACGACAATCTGAAAGATCTAGGTATTTCAAATGATAAAGTTGACAAAATGATCTTGGAAGCATTGAGACCTTGTAGCAATCAGAGAGGTCCACAAACTCAAGTTTCCGAAGGTGGCCGAAATCAATTGGTAGGTTATCTAGCTCATGGCAACTTGATAGGTTCAGATGCTCTAAGCATGGAAAGCTAACATTGTCAGGTAGTTTGGTGAGCTTTGAACAGCTTGACAAGTTTAAGAATGAGAGTTTAAGAAGGCTACCAAAATTATCAGGGAGCTTTTGAAAAGCACAACAATCTGACATGTCTAGGTGGTGTAAGCATGTAAGCTCACAGATTGATTCAGGCAATTCTTGGAGTATAGAACACCCGGATAGATTAAGGAAAAAGAGTTGAGAGAGATCCCCTAGTGATGCAGGTAGCTTGCTAAGGCTGCTATTGCCAGATAGGTCCAAATAGCAAAGGTTGGTGAGGCGACAAATACTGTCAGGCAAGGTTTCAAGCAAGGAATTGGACAGAATAAGAGTTTCCATGTTTTGAAGTGCATGAAAATACTTAGGAAGTGATGTTATTGGCAAGCTTGTGGCATCAAGATACCTAATTAGTTTCAATTGATTAATGGAAGATGGCAGCACCACACTACTTGGAGCAGATTGGCCATTAGCAGAATGTCCACTTAGGTC
Source organism: Elymus sibiricus (assembly GCA_039707655.1). Taxonomy (NCBI): domain Eukaryota; kingdom Viridiplantae; phylum Streptophyta; class Magnoliopsida; order Poales; family Poaceae; genus Elymus; species Elymus sibiricus. Next base: position 523,648,929 of record CM077671.1, on the reverse strand, counting down.
CAAGACACGTATGTACTTGGATCGAGAAAATGCATTTTTAGGGAGTTGCATTCCCCCCAAACCCCTAAAGTGGAGGGACCTAAGCTTGCCTGGAATATATTTGAAAACCTCAGGATCACTCTTGAAGTTGGTTAACTGTGCATGTCGGCAGTAACGAGCTCTGTTCCAGGTGGTGCTTTTGGTAGCATCCAGATCAATGAATTCATCAGCAACAATTATTGATGCAAGATCATGGACCAAATCATGCATGACGAGTCCTGGAGGAGCCTCGAAATTAATTGGACTTGGACTAACCTGCAGAGGTAACTACTATCAATATAGTACTGCAAAGATATATGTAAAACCCCTTAACTATACAAAATATTAAAATGGAGTTAAGAGAAGACAGTCAAGACACTAAGATCGGGTTTTCATCTATGCGAGCCCATATACAGTTTTTTTTACTACAAATCATGGATTTTCATCTATTGTTTTTATGCCATAGGTTGACATATGATGAATAAATTGATTAAAATTTAGATTATTAATTATGTAGCACATAATCTAGACAAAAGAACTGGGAATCAAAGGAGCAGTAAGAATCTCAAACCAAAAGAAAATACAAACCCAACATAGTCAAAACAACAGACCTAGTAAAGTACAAAACTGAACTTATCAGTACTAAAAACATATATTATTTTTCCATGGGTTGACACATGATGAGTAAATTGATTAAAATTTAGATTTCAATTATGTGGCACATAATCTAGACATTAGAACTGGGAATCGAAGGACAGGTAGAGTATCAAACTAAAAGAAAATATAAACCCAACATAGTCAAAACAACAGACCTAGTAAAGTACAAAAATGAACTTATCAGTACTAAAAAAAAAATTTATAAATAGATATATTAAAGCATTAACATAAATTAAAAATCAAATGTAGGGCTAATCTAGAACCATAAAGAGTATAATCCATGAAAGCGTGTTCTTTGCTAGTAAGTAAAAAAATCATATCAGTACTAACCGAAGCGGATCCTGGAATCTGAAGAAAGGACATCCCCAAAAGGTAGTTGATGCACCTTTGCCCATCGTATCCTTGATAAATGTATCCAAGTGCATTCCATTGCTGGATTAGATGATTGATGTCCATGAGAAAGCCCTTGGGGAAGGCTGCCATGTATGTGAAACACATTTTGAACTCTAGCTTCATGTAGTAATAGCTCAGCATTAGGCTCTCCAATGTTTCTTTCTGATGTACTTCTCTCAGACCCAAATCAACCTTGGTGTCTCGTATATCTTCCCATGCACCCACGGTCCTTAGCTCCGACATTACTTTCCCAAGAGCATTTGCCACGAGAGGTAAGCCCCCACACTTGCCTGCAATCTGCTTTCCAATTTCTTCCAGGCCACTATGGACATCATCAGGCCCAAATGCCCTTTGCTTCATTAATTCCCAACAGTCATCGGGTTCTAAAACACCCAAATTGATTACGTCAGACTCAGGAACTGGGCAAATTTTCCTCTCATTTGCAAGAAAACCAGTACGCAATTGTTGCACTATGCGTAGGTTTCGGGTAGTTACTATAATCCTGCTACCCTTGAGTCCATGTTGTAACATCCGCTTCAAACTTTCAAGTTTATCTCCATCTTCTTCCCAGAGATCATCCAGAACAATCAAGTATCTTCTAGTAGCAAGTTCTTGTTTCAGAACTTGCTGCAGATCGCAGTTGTCAGGGTTGATAGTGCTATTCATCATGCTTTTCAGGATGGCACTCCCAATTTTGTGCAAATCAAACTGCTTGGATACATTAACCCAGACTGAGGCATCAAAGACACTGACCCTCTTGTCTGCGAGAACTGATTCAGCCAATGTTGTCTTGCCTATACCACCAAGACCAACAACTGGAATGATGGAGATATCCTGGTTGGCTTCATTTGTGAGTAGCAGGCTGATTATCTTCTCCTTCTCGACACCCCTCCCCACCATTCCTGTTTCCATGCCATGAGCATTCCAGTTGGCCGCAAGTGTTTGATTGTTTCTGCTGCCTTCTACCCTTGCTTCTTGAGGCACAAGATTGAGCCTCCTTCTTCCCTCCTTTTCAATTTCGTCTATTTTCTTCATCACGTTCTTCATCTTATGGGGCATGGTTATTCGCTGCAGGAGTTGATTGTTTCTAGAAAACCATAAGTTGACCTGCAAAAATGAAAGTTGAAGTCAACTTGAGTCTCTAAGCACATCTTTTTTTCGGATTAGTTTCAAATCGACTCTCGTCTGCCGCACAGTATAATCAGATACACCAAGACATTTACTCCAAACACGATAATCAAAGAATCAATAGAGAATGAATACCTTGGATTGGCTCTTCTTGATGAGCTCATTAGCGTCCAACTCATCCAGCACATCCTCGACGTCATAGGCGACGCGCTTGAACTTGGTAAGCCACCGCTGAAACACTCTTCCACCTTCTCCTCCTCGACGTGACTTGTCGTCGGCATCACCCAACACGGCCTCCAAATCTTTCATCTTCTCTCCCAACTTCAACACGTCCTCTCTGTACCTCCACTGCAGAGTGACCTCCGCCGCCGCGTAATCACCACCAACAAATAGCTTACTGACGATCTGTTTCGCCACGGCGCCTGCAATCACACCCCCGAGCCCACTCATCGCCATGGCTCTCCACCCAGCAGAGCCTCTCTCTGAAGTATGAACCCACGAGAAGAGAATGGAGTATCACTGTTGTGTTTATAAATTTAAAGAGTGCAGCGAGAGAGACTCTGCATAGATTAAAATATGGTTGTGTCCCTCGTTCGTTCGAGGAAGAGATTAAAATATGGTTGGGTGACTCCACGATCGAAAAATGGTTGGGTGTACCCCTGACTATCTGTCGGGTGCTTGCTGGCTCAAGTTTGTCCCATGGAGAAAATAAGCGGGAGCCAAGAACACAAGAAGCTCTCTGCAAACACTAAAAGCAGAATGCGACTGACGAAATAGTTCGATCTCTTCCCTTCTGATCTGAAACTGTAACAATCAAAAGCCAACCCAGTGCGTGTGTTAACAAACATCAACATTGAAAGGCATCAATGATTAAAGGCTGACTGAAACAGATGGGGATATATTCAAAACAGATGTGTAGATGACTATACATAGATAGTACTCCCTCTGTAAAGAAATATAAGAGCGTTTAGATCACTATATAAACGCTCTTATATTTCTTCACGGAGGGAGTAGATGACAAATTTCAAATGTGCCTTTGATTTATTTCTTTTTTGAGCAACTAAAGACAGTAGGAAAGGCTCCTACTGACGTTTTAATAATTTTTGTTTTTGTTACAAGTCAAGCACCCAGGTTCACCAAGCAACATATTTGAAATGATGTGAGAAATGGTGTATTACACTCTGTGTGTGTGTGTGTGTGTGTGTGCCTTTGATTTATTTTATTTTATTTTATTTTAAATAAAAAGCAGATGCTATCCCTGATAAGTATGCTCATTCCCAGATCCTTTAAACGACACCAATCCTAATAAGTAGGCATAGGAAGCTGCATTTGACCAGAAACATATACAGAGGATGTGAGTTGAAAAAGAAGGATAATGATATTTTTGTTTGCTTGAACCAACAGCATCCACCCAAGTGGAACAATTGCATCCAAACCTCACGGAATTAAGAACCAAGGAGTAGCTTGAGCTCTAAATTGTTTTTTAGCAAGTGGCAGATTTCATACAACTTGGTAATCTGTAGTATTGTATTTGGTTAGGTACAGACGACTCTGTCTCATCGGGCATGGTGGCAATCGAACCCACTATTGTATTTTTTTTTCCTTTAGGTGGTAGCTCAGCTCGAGGTAAGAAATTAATGGCACGTACCCTGGCGGTGACTTGCTTGGCGAGCAGATCCTCAAATCCAGCGGTGACTTGCTGAGCGAGGAGCGGGAACGGCGGACAACTGTCGGCAGCGGCGGAGCGTGGTGCTGGAGGACCGACATGGCCGGCGGCGGCGGCGGCGCTAGGGTTAGGGATCGGTCGGGCCGCAGAGCAGAGCAGAGGGAGGGGATTCGTCTGCGAGCTGGTCTAGAGTGGCATCGGATGGTAATTTTGCCACTCTTCGTTTTTTTTTAGTTGCCTTGTTTTTCTGTCAAGTATGAGTATTTGGAATCATTAATCATGATTGCGAACCATCCCAATGATTTTTGAATATTTGGAATTTCATTTATTTATTTCAAAGATTTTGTGGTATTTTGAAATTAATTTTTTTTGAACGGGATGGTTTTTGAATATTTGGAATTTCATTTATTTATTTCAAAGATTTTGTGGTATTTTGAAATTAATTTTTTTTGAACGGGGCTTAACCCCCTTTCCATTGCAAATGAACGGAAATACAACAGTTCCAGAAACATTGTCAGGAGGAGGGAAAGAGGTAGATCGAGTTTAAGCATTGCCAAAAAACACACTGCATTCGCCCGCCATCGAAACGAATGCTATGGAGCGAAAACCTGGACAACACCAATACTTCAAAAGCAGAAACACTATTACAGCTCTAGTCCTATTACAGCTCTAGTCCCACGAAGCAATGCAGCATCACACCGAACAAAATGAAAGAGACCCTATAGCAAGACTACGCCCATAGTCCGTTTTCCAACGCCCCAAAGCATGATGAAGTGTGCCCGTCATTCTCCTTCAATCGGACGTCTGGTGGCATCGCACATCTTCATCAGCTGCATTGTACTTGCTCTAATCATCTCAGCACCTATGCGCAGCTCCTTAGCATCGTCTCCTTGTTGCAGCCCTGTCCAATATAACAGAAACGAGCACATAGAAAAAACGATCTCAAAAGGGATCTTAATTAGCTTTTTCTCAAAAGTAGCACGGTCACGAGCTAGCCAAATAGCCCAGCAAGCAGCCGCAAGGCCCACCATATAGAACCTCTCTCCATCAGGGAGAAAGGTATGGCACCACACAAAGAATCGCCAGTAGTTCTTTGGTCATCTATCAGTGCCCAAGACTACCCCAACAGATCGCCAAACAACCTTGGCCACCGGACAAGTAAATAATAGGTGCTGGGAAGTCTCCACTTCACTGCAAAAGGAGCAGCAAGGGTTTCCTGGCCATTTCCATTTCTGGATTGTTTTATTGCCTATATTACGTCATCATGCTTATTGTAATACTCTGCTCTTTTTATAAACTTAATACCTCGAGATGCGGCTTGCTAGATCCAGTTGGATAACGGTCTATATATCACGAACGTAACGATGTTATGCGCGCTCAGCTCTAGTAGGAAATATGTTGGTTTTTTGTAGTGCTATAGTATTAGATGTGTTGTGTAGTGGACAGGTTTAGTAATGTCTTTTTATATTTTTCAATCTATTATAATACATATATTCCACAAAACTTAATTTACTTAAAAAAACAAAACCATGAATATGAAAAATGCTATGCAGTGTCAAAAAAATATTAGCTTAACTAAAAATATTGTTGGTGACATTTAAAAAATGTTTGCGTGTTTCAAAAAACATTACACAACATTTCTAAGAATGTTTGTGTAATTGAATAAAAAAAGGTTTTACCATAAAAAATGTAAGGTAAATTTTCTAAAAAAATCAGGAGTTTCAAAAATATGTTCATGAGATTTCAAAAAATATTTATGAAAACTAAAAAAATGCTCGTATAATTTTCAAAAAAATGTTTAGTATCATTCAAGAAAATGGTTCAACGTGTATTTGAAAAATACTTAACAAGTATTATTTTTTTCCAAAAAAATGTATTTGAAAATATGGTAATCAAGTATTTGAAACTTGTAAATGTGTATAAAAAATGTTTGAGATGCATAACAAAAATGTACAATGTGTGTGAAAAAAGTAGAAATCAAAACATATATATGAGAAATATTAATCATGTATTTGAAAAATATTAAATGTGTAAAACAAGTGTTCCAGATATATACGAAAATGTAGATTGTGTATGAAAAAAATAGACATCAAAACATATATTTGAAGAAAAGTGTTATCAAGTATTTCAAAAATGTACATTATGTATGAAAATATGCAGACTTGTGTTGACAACAATAAAAAATTGAAATAAAAAAAGGAAACCAAATGAAACCAGTGACAAATCACCAACCACCCAAAAAACATTGAAAACTAGCATAGAAAAGACAAAAATAAGAAAATGGAAAATGTGTATAAAAACACAAAATTAAAGGAAATAAAAAACCAATGTATATAGTGAAAAACATAGATTTTTTAATAAAATAAAAAAAACCCGTCAAAATTGTAAAGAAAAAATCACAAAAAGAAACCCCCAAAAAAACTTGACCTGTTTGGTCAGTAGACAACATAGAAGAATAATAATAAGAAGAAAATATTGTACATCGACCGAGCGGGCGTTCGCTACAGTGACCCAAGTGAGTGAACGAGCAAGCTAGAAACCCGATTGTTGGGTCTTCCCATACGCGCGGTCGCCAGGGAGAAATCTAGTTAAGGTACAGGCGATATATATCTCCCGCACGGAGGATGTACTTTTTTGGGTGCTCATATGTGTCGCCTACAGCGAGACGAGAGGAAGTCTCGCTAAAAGCTAGATCCATACTGGGCCAGCCCATCATGCCGCTGACCACAGGCCACATGCCATATTCTCGTTTATACGGGTTTTTTTACGTTTTTTTGTTTTTTGTTTTCTTTTACTTTCTTTATATTTCCATGTTTTCTATATTACAAAAAATATTTTATATAAAACATTTCACAATCAAGCATTTAAAACATACTAAACGTGTATAAAAAAATTACCATGTATACAAAAAATATACAACGTGAAATGTGTATAGAAAAAATGATGAAAATGTATTTAAAAAATGTTAATTGAAGCATTTGAAAAAATAGAACAAGTGTTTGAAAAATGTTAAACTTGTATTTTAAAAATGATAAATGTGATATAAAAATGTTGACCATGTACTTAAAAATGTAACCTTGTATTTGATTTTTCCCCAATGTGTACCAAAAAAATGTTAAAATTCAATTTGAAAAATGTTGACCATGTATTCAAAGAATGTTAAACTTGTCTTTTAAAAATGTTAAATGTGTATAGAAAAAAATTGATCATGTGCTTCAAAATGTTAAACTTGTATTTGAAAAATATTAATCCAGCATTTAAAAATCAAATAAAAATTGCTTAGAAAAAAGTTGACAATGTATTCAAAAAATGTTAATTTGCTCATGTTAAATGCGTATATAAAAATGTTAAGTGCGTATAGAAAAATGTTGACCATGTATTCAAAAAATATCTTGCATTTGAAAAATAAATTAATCAAGCATTTGATTTTTTTATGTGTATACAAAAATCTTGACCGTGTACTAAAAAATTGTTAATTTTGTATTTGAAAAATATTAATCAAGCTTTTAAAAATGTTAATCAAGCATTTAAAAATGCTAAAATGTGTATACAAATGTTGGCAATGTATTAAAAAATGTTAATCAGTCATTTGAACAATGTAAAAAATGTGTATAGGGAAAAAGTTGACTGTGTATTAAACAAATGTTAAACATGTATTAGAATATTTTTTCTCACATACACAAAAAATGTAGAAAATGAAAAAACAAAGAAAACTTGCAAAGGAATGGGAAAACTATGAATACCGATAAAGAAACAAAGAAAAACAACGGAGAAGCATTGAAAACCAAGAAAAAAACAAAAAAATCAAAGTAAAGAAGAAGAAAAGAAAAAACGAAGAAAACCATGAAAGAAACACGAAGAAACCAAAGAATAATGTTAGAAAAAACAAAATAAACTGATTTATAACAACGAAACAAAGAAGCGGAAGAAATCGGAGAAGAAATAAGAAAACCAAACAAAATAAAGAAAAGAAAAAAACAAACAAACATATCGGTGAAAAAGATAGACGACTGAACGAACGTATGACATGCTATAGGGCCAGGCCATACACGTGCGCGCTGCAGGAAAGCTTGAGGCGAGACAGATGAAAGCATTCGCATGCGAAATCACTAATTGAGGAGTACTCCTTGCAAAGATCACTCCCAACCCCAGGTTGTGACAAGTGGCGCGTTGCATGTGCGTCACTTGTCGCAACCTGAGAGTTTTCCCTTTTTTCGTGGATCCATTTATTCAAAACATTTTATCTCTTAAACCGTGCGTCTAAATCTTGAATCGTTTTCATTGTTGGATTTCTCGCGTCATGATCTCCAAAACTAGATCCCATGTTGATAGGTTTTGACGAATTTTTTTCATGAAAAAAACCAGTCGAAGAAAACCGGACGAAAAAACAAACCGGGAGCACTGTTTTTTCCCTTTCCGAAAGAGGCAACCGTGCCTCTCGCGAGAAGCAAAACCATGCCTCTCGCGGAAGGAAAAAAAAATAGAAAATGCATTTTTTTTGTTTCCGAGAGGCACGGCCGTGGCTCTCGCGAAAGCACAACCGTGCCTCTCGCGGAAGCAAAATCGTGCTTCTCGCGGAAGAAAAACAAACAGAAAACGCATTTTTTCCCTTTCCGAGAGGCACGGTCGCGAAAGAACAACCGTGCCTCTCGTGGAAGCAAAACCGTGCATCTCGCGGAAGAAAAAAAAAACAGAAAATGCGTTTTTTTTTGTTTCTGAGAGGCACGGTCGTGCCTCTCGCGATCGCAAAACCGTGCCTCTCGCGGAAGAAAAAAAACCAGAAAACGCGGTTCTTTTTCGTTTCCGAGAGGCATGGCACAAAAGCAAAACCGTGCCTCTCGCTGAAGGAAAAAAATTAAAACGCATTTTTTCGCGAATTTTTTTCTTGTCCAAAAGCTAAGGAAGACTGGTGGAAAACCATAAAGTCGAAAAAACCCGAAAAAACCCATTTAAAAAGCTGAAAACGCGTGCGAAAAAAATAAAAAAAAACAACAAAATCCGGAGGGAGCGTTCAAAGCGCGATACGTGGCGGCGGCTGAGAGCGCGTCAAGTGGCGCTGATCGTTGTGAGGCTCCCGAAGGAGCGCTCATCAACTAGTTGCTCCCATTTGCTTGTTGTGTGTCGCAGTGAGGACGGGAAATCCCAAGGGGCTTCAGCGGTGGGCGCGGGTATCTGCCGCCTATTACAAGGTGCACGGCTGCCTCGCCTACAGGGCGATAGGGGTGCGCCGGCCGAGTACGACGTGATTCGTCATGCGGACTTCAAGCTGGCGTCATTTGAATCTCTTTTTTCCTTCTATTTTGAGTTTTATTTATATTTCAAATTAATTTTGTATATTTTCAAATATTAAATTTACTTATGAAATTTAAAAACACGAATTAAAAAAAAATCTTAACATAGTACAAAACATTTGTTAGCGCAGTTTTAAAAAATGTTAAAACTTTCAAAAAACTGTTCGTGATAATGAAAAATGTTTCCGCATTTAAAAACAAACATATGGTTTTTCTAAAATGTGTATACAATGTATACAAAAAGTTTCATAACGTGAAAAAAATGTTCATGCCATTAGAATCATGTATGTCACATTTGATGGAAATATTCCAGTAGTAGAAAAAAATGTTTATGAGTTTAAAAAAAAATTATATACAAATATGAAAATTTTGTTTGCTTAGGTTGAACAAAAATGTTTTTTGATTATAAAATGCATCGTGGCATTTCAAATAAATATCCGCGTGTTTCCAAAAAAGATCTGTGAAATTTTTGAAAACAATTATACAATGTACAAAAGTGTTCATGTAGTTTAGAAAAATGTTTATTAACATTTAAAAATGTACACCGCGTATTTGAAAAACTGTTACCATGTATTAAAAAATGTGTTCAAAACATGTATTTAAAACAATGTACATAATGTATTTGAAAATGTCGAAAGTATGTCAAAAGAATGTTTCTCATGTGTGCTAAATATCTACATTGTGTACTCACAAAAATTAGACATGTGTTAAAAAAGGAATACGAAGAAAACCAAGAAAGAATCAAAATTATAATGAAGAAAAATACCCGAAGAAAACCAGTGAAAAACAAAGAGAAAAAAGTATAATGAAGGGAAAAGGGAAAAGAAAAAAACCGATGAAAAAACAAAGGAAGAACAAAAGGCAAAGAAAATAAACAAAAAAATATAAAAAGAAGAAAACCTGAGCGAGCGAGCAAACTACAGCGGGGTATTAGCGGTAGTGAACGATTGCGTTGTTGGGCCGTCCCGATTTGCCCGCGTGTAGGCGATTCCTAATAGGAATCGATATGGGCGGGACATAGCCCTGGCGTTCAGCGGTAGTCTTTAATGGCATCACCGACCCCGAGGATCTTGCATGCCGCGAAGCCATGTCTTTGACTGAGGACTTGGGCCTACAAACGCTATACATCTCAACCGACTGCCTAAGAGTCATGCAGGAGGTAGAAGCTTCTCAAAACCGAAGCTAAATAGGCCGGGCGAGGGCTAATTCCATCTTGCAGGGTGCGATACATAGCATTTAGGGAGCTCCTATTAGGCGCCTTTAGCACCGCGGAGGTCAACTGGAGCTCACTGCAGCGCGCAGTTGGGCTGCCCCAAGAACGCACAACAAAGCAAAATCTGTAGCACGAAAAAACGGCACAAGAATTTGTTCTCTCCTGGATTAGAACCCACAACGTTGAGTTTTCATAGGAGCTCAGCTAACCACAACAGCTACTCAAGCATTGTGACTGAGAACAGCGGCATTTACATAAGAAGTATTGTAGTCGCGATATTTATTGTACAACACCGTCTATTGTAACTCTGTTATTTGGAAAATGAATTGTGAATTTGAAAAGGTCCATCGGTTTTGAAAAAGTTCATCATTTCTGAAGAAAGGTTCACAAACTTGAACAAAGTTCATCAATTTTTAGAAAAATCATCAATTTCGGAAAAAAATTCATCAAACTTGAAAAAAGTTGATCATATTTGAAAAAAAAACATAGAATTTGGAAAAAAAAGTACACAAATTTAGAAAAAAACATCAAGTTTGAAGAAAATTTCATCGAATTTGAAGAAAAGTTCATCGATTTTGAAAACGTTCATCGAATTTGACAAAAACGTTCATCAATTTTGATAAAAAGAACTCATCGGAAGATAAAAGTTCACGAATTTGAAAAAAAGTTGATTGCACCAAGAAGAAGGAAGAAGAAACAAGAAAAAAGAAAAAAGAAAAAGAAAAAAAGGAAAAAGGAAAAAATAAAATATGAAAGTAACCACGTGAGGCTTGTTTGCGGGTTGGCTGGTGCTTCCTAGCTCGAAGCAAGAGGTCGCTGGTTCGAGTTGCACCACTCGCCGCTCTTCTTTTTGATTTTGAAAAGTAGAAAAAAGAAGTTAGACGGGTCGGCACAGCGCGAGGGGGGCAGGGGGGTATGCGCCCGTCAGCAAAAACACCTGTAATGGGCGCTGGGATTTGCCTAGCATTTACGAAGCCCCCCCCCCCCCCCCCCCCCCTTTTTTTTTTTAGGGGAAAAGCTAAATTTTATTGATCAAATACCACTTGAAATGGGATACAATAAGGATCGTGAGGCTGAAACCAAACATGGCGCCCCTCATCCAGAGAATTAGAAAACTTAGCTAAACTATCTGCTTCTTTATTTGCCGTTTGTCCTTCGAAGGTAAATTTGCAGTTAAAATTGGTTGCACGCTGCTTGATCTCTCTTACAATGCTCTCATAGTTGCTCATTGTGCCTTCATGTATCTCCTTGATAAATTAGTTTCGCATCCGACGCAACAACAAAATTATGGACGTGCAAATCCTCAGCTAGCGACAAGGCCTCTCGGCAAGCAATGCTTCCAGAACCGCCGAATCAGTGATTCCACGAATAACCAAGGCTGAGCTACCCATAAACGAACCTCCTGCACTTCGGCACAATGCAACTGCCGATCCACCAAGTCCAGAACATGCAACACTAGCATCCACGTGGATTTTTGCATGGTCCGGCGGTGGCACCTTTGGTCTGATAGCTATGTTTGTTGGAATAGTATGAATTGATGACCTTGTAACCGGAACAATCTCAAGTTCAGCAATGAATCTATTTATAAACTGATGGGTCGCCGAGGGTGTTTGATATATCTCTTCATGGATGACTTTTCTCCTGGCCCACCAGATTGCCCATAGTGTCACTGATAGCCTGACAAAAGACTCATGCGAAAGTGTGTCAATCATCGAGAACAACCATTGTTTCACACTCGGTTCCGTAGTTCCGCACAAGTGTTCTGCTAGATCACCATCAACAAGCGCCCAGACGCATCTTGCCATAGTGCACTCAAGTAGAGAATGTCTCCAAGAATCTGCACCTCCACATAATGCACACTGCTCGAAGTAGCCATTTTTCTATGTGCTCTCACATCCTCAGTTGGAAGGGATTTTTTTGCTAACCTCCATAGAAACATTCGTATCTTGCCTGGGACTGGCGTTTTCCATAACATTTTCCGTGATGTGGCATCTCGGTCATTACTCGAAGAGCCAGAAGTGCCATCTATCCATGCTTCCCGTCTCATCTTCGTAGCAATCATCATTTTATAGGCTTGCTTTTGGGCTGCGGCTTGAGGTCCTTTCCTATTTTATATCGATGCAAATTCTCGGGAGGCCAAGAAAAGGCGGCTAGGGTTTCTGCCTCCCGTCGGTGGCGCCGCCGATCTGCCACGTCTCCTGTGGCCTTAGGGCCATGGGTGCGTGGTGGATCTCGGCCCTTGCCGATGGGGGGGCTCCGTTTTTTGTGCTTCTTCAAGTTTTGTTAGGGTTTGTGTCCGGCTCAAGAAGACGAGACGGCGGCGGCTTCTTGCAGATGGAATAAGGTCCTCCCCGTCTAGGTCCCGCCCCGGTGGTGCGTCTAGCATCGTCGGAGGGCGTGTGGAGGTGTGTCTCCGGCGGATCTCACGGGATTCGGTCGGTGGTTGTCTTTGGTGGATCTGCTCGGATCCAGTATTTGTTCGTCTTTGTTCTTGTGTCTTCAGGTTGGATCCTTCCGATCTAAACTTATCTTCATCGGCGACGGTTGCTGTTCTGGTGTGTTGGTCCCATGGGGCCTTAGCACGACGACTTCCCGACTGTCTACTACAACAAGTTGTGCCCGGCTCCGGCGATGGAGGGGCGATGACGGCGACGCGCCTTCGGCTCGCTTCAGTGCTTGTAGTCGTCGCTAGGTGGTCTACGAATATGGATGTAATTTTAATTATTTCTAGTGTTCGTTGTACTGCCATGATTGAAGATGAATAGATTGGAAATTTCTCGCAAAAAAAAAATAAAAATTCATGGGAACTGATACAGTGTCTTCATACGGCCCTTGGAGTGTGTGGTAGAAATCCCAGGGCATTTCGCGGAAGCATGCATGGAGGTTGTGTGGAAATGGTATTCTTCTGTCAGGAATGATCTAGCATTTGAGAGGGAAAAGTGTCATGTTTTGTGAAGTGTGTGCAGGGTCCATTCCTTCGTTGGCATCAAAACTTTTTAGGTGCTGACCAGAGTCCATTCCATGACACATGCAATGTCCTGGCATTTTTTGAAGGCGCGTGGCATATTCGGCGCATTTAATGCATTTCTAGAGCATAATGCCGAACATTCAAGGTAAGTGATCTAGAAATAAATAAACTTATGGGCTAAGGGGCCCATCAGACAGGCGGACGTGTGAAGTCACGCGAGTAGAGTCAGAAGCCCTTGTTATTTTGCTTGAGGTCATATTTAGAAGGAACAAAGAAATAAAAAATAGTCAAAAAGAGAATAAACAAACAAAGAAATAAATTTATATGGAAAGAACCCAAAAATATGGGGCGTGCTACGCGTCCGCCGGCCGATCTTTTTAAAAGATCGGCCCGGTCGCGAGCCGTCAGATCTCACGCCATCGAGTGACCGAGCGTCGTTCTTCCCATTGCAACAAAGGTAATGTTGCAGAATTTTTTGAAACAAAGGTCGTGTTGTAGAAACTTTTGTAACAGAAGTCATGTTGTAGAGTTCTTTTTTGCAACAAGATACTTGTTGCATTTTTTTGCAACAAGATCTATGTTTTAGAAAAGCATCTGCAGCTCACAGTCGTGTCCGTCGCGAATTTTTTTTTGCAACAAAGGTCTTCTTGCGGATTTTTTTTTTGCAAAAGCGGTCATGTTGCGGAATTTTTTCTGCAACAAAGGTGTTGTTGCACATATTTTTTTGCAACATAACTGATGTTGCAGAAATGGACAGCGGCCTTGCCATCGTCAATGGTGAGCAGAGGCCGTCTTCTTCATCACCCGGTAGCAGCAAGAGCAGGCCATGAGCTCCGCCACATGGCGGTGAGGGAGGATCGACACCGCCCGTCCACGCCTTCGCGCCGCCGCCGGCGAGCATTGGACCTCGATGATACGTCTCCAACGTATCTATAATTTTTTATTGTTCTATGCTGTTATATTATCATTCTTGGATGTTTTACAATCATTTTATACCAACTTTATATCATTTTTTGTGACTAACCTATTGACATAGTGCCTAGTGCCAGTTGCTGTTTTTTGCTTGTTTTTTTACTTAGCAGAATATCAGTACGTACCAAACGGAGTCCAAACACAGCGAAACTTTTTGGAGATTTTTTCTGGACCAGAAGACACCCAGTGAGCCAAAGAAGTATCAGAGGGGAGGCCCGAGGGGAGCACAACCCACCAGGGCGCCAGGAGGCCCAGACGCGTCCAGGGGGGTTGTGCCCACCTCAGAGCCCCTCTGCACCGCCTCTTCGCCCTATAAATTCCCAAATATTCCAGAAACCCTAGGGGAGTCGACGAAACACAATTCCAGCCGCCGCAAGTTACAGAACCACGAGATCCAATCTAGACACCATCACGTAGGGGTTCATCATCGTCATTGGTGCCTCTCCGATGATGCGTGAGTAGTTCATCATAGACCTACGGGTCCGTAGTCAGTAGCTAGATGACTTCCTCTCTCTCTTTTGATTCTCAATACAATGGTCTCTTGGAGATCTATTTGATGTAACTCTTTTTGCGGTGTGTTTGTTGGGATCCGACGAAGATCGAGTTTATGATCAGTTTCTATCCATGAATATTATTTGAGTCTTCTTTTGATCTCTTATATGCATGATTACTTATAGCCTCGTATTTCTTCTTCGAATCTTTGGTTTAGTTAGGCCAACTAGATCGATTTTTCTTGCCATGGGAAGAGGTGCTTTGTGATGGGTTCGATCTTGTGGTGTTCTTTCCCAGTGACAGAAGGGGCAGCAAGACACACATGTATCGTTGCTATTAAGAATAACAAGATAGGGGTTATTGCTACATGAATAGATCTCGCCTACATCATGTCATCGTTCTTATTGCATTACTCCGTTTCTCCATGAACTTAATACACTAGATGGATGCTAGATAGCGGTCGATGTGTGGAGTAATAGTAGTAGATGCAGGCATGAGTCAGTCTACTAATCTTGGACGTGATGTCTATATAATGATCATTGCCTTGGATATCGTCATGATTATTTGATCTTCTATCAATTGCCCAACAGTAATTTATTTACCCACCGTGTGCTATTTTTTCGAGAGAATCCACTAGTGAAATCTATGGCCCCCGGGTCTATTCTTTGCTTTGAGATCTATTTTTATTCGCTTTTATTTTCAGATCTATTATTCCAAAAACCCAAAAATACCTTGCTGCACCTTTTTATTACTTATTTTATTTCGCGTTTTATCGAGAGCTATTTATCCAATCTATCACAAATCTATCTATCTTTTTACCGTGGAGAGATTGACAACCCCTCTTACGCGTCGGGTTGCAAGTATTTGTTCTTTGTGTGCAGGTACCGTTTACATAGTGTTGCTTGGTTCTCCTACTGAATTGATACATTGGTTTCATAACTGAGGGAAATACCTACCGTAGCTGTGCTGCATCATCCCTTCCTCTTTGGGGAAATACCGACGTATTTCAAGCGACATCACTCGACCAGGTCGCCTCGCTGCCATTCCTTCCTTTAGTTTTCTCCTCTGTTCGCCTCTTGTCGCGGGAGCGCCGTGCGCCGCTGCCATCGCGGGTCCTCGGGATGAAGCTCGTTTCCAACCCCGCCGGACCTCACCGAGTGGAGCCCTCACCGCTTGCGGATGCCCCCGCCTCTTACCCGCTCGCCATCCTCGTTCGATCCGGCTGGAATCCTCGCTGCCGTTGCGCTCCCAATCGCACGAGTCTCTGTCCCCGCCGCTCCCGGACACCCCGGCCTCCTGCCCACGCGCCATACTCGCTGGATCCGGCGAGATCTGGCTGGAATCCTCGCCGGTGTCGCCCTCACAACTGCAGGAGTCTCCGCCCGCCACGGGATC
The DNA here is from genome assembly GCA_039707655.1 of Elymus sibiricus. Classification (NCBI taxonomy): domain Eukaryota; kingdom Viridiplantae; phylum Streptophyta; class Magnoliopsida; order Poales; family Poaceae; genus Elymus; species Elymus sibiricus. The sequence continues at coordinate 523,632,736 of CM077671.1, read as the reverse complement.
TAACCAGACAGTTGGAAACTCTATTTTTTGAAACAAGGCATGAGTTACAGAAACGCGGACACGGAGGGGTTGCTCTCGACCGTCCGATCAAGAGTCAATCCGACGGACACGGAGGCGACGGACGCTCGCACGTGATCAGCTGGCGGAAGGTAAGCTTTTCCCCAAAAATATTCAGAAAAGCTCGGCTTTGCTCTTCTATGTCCTGATAGACAGAACTCGACAATTATTTGGAAGATACGACTTAGCCAAAAATTACCCCCGCGCGTCTCGCTCTCCAATTCACGTGATTTCGCCCACGCGGCCCTGCCGCCGCACCCTGTCACTGGCCCCTCCGCCGAGCCCCTCCGACTGTAGAGTGTCGAATCCGCCCCACCTTGCCTCCTCCGCTCCAAGCTCCGGATCTGTCGCACCTCGCTGAGCCCCTCACACCCCCTGAGCCCCTCCCTTCCCGTTTTACCTCGCCGGAGCTCCTACCATCTAGCACCACCTCACCGCCCCTCTCCCGAGGCAAGCTGATCCTCCCCGACGCTGACCTGTTCCTCCCTGACCACCAACACCGACGCCGACCTGTTCCTCCCCGACCACCAACACCGACGCCGAGTTGCTCCTCCTCGACCACCACCCTTGACGTCGAGCTGCTACCCCACAAGAACCACCACCATCGCTACCTCCTCCTTACCACCAGTCGGATCTCCCCCTCGCTGAGCCCCTCCCTCCCCCTCTCTCTCTCTCCTTTGCTTGTATGTGTGTGTGCGTGCGCTGTGTTGAGAAGGAAGAAAAAACAGACCGACAGAACATGAGCTAGGAGTAGAGATATAGAGAGGAGATGAAGTGCATTTTGAGTGTATGTGTGTGCGCGCTGTTGAGAAGGAAGAAAAAAGAGACCAACGGAACATGAGACGAGAGTAGAGATATAGAGATGGGATAGTGGGAAAATGATTTATTAATTACCTTGGGTTGGGTCTTGTTGATGAGCTCATTCGCGTCCAACTCATCGAGCACGTCTTCCACATCCTAGGTGGCGCGCTTAAACTCGGTAAGCCAACGCTGAAACAACTGTCCACCTTCATGTCCTTCTCGACGCGACCTCTCGTCGGCATCGCCCAGCACAGCCTCTAGATCTGTCATCTTGTCCCCCAACTCCAGCACCTCCTCTATGTACCTCCACTACGGAGCGACCTCTGATGTGGCATTTTCACCCAGCCTTGCTGATAATCCGCTTCCCCATGGCGCTCGCTATCACACCCACGAGCCCGCTCATCGCCATGGCTGAAGGAAATCAAGCTATTGTGCTCTCTGTGTCCGTCTGTGTGTGTGACCAGAATGAATGGAGACGCACAGATTAGAATATAGGTGCATCCCTCGTTCGTCCAAGGAAGACATTATTATTACTATGCAAACGACACTTGCTGGCCGATTTGGACACGACACTGCATCCAGTAGTTGTGATGTAGTTTAGCTTGTACATGGATAATTTGATTGATTGTATCATACCAAAATCGGCTAGCAAGTTGTCAGGCAGCCGCCGCGTGCGCTCGTTCTCTCTCGCTCTCGTTCTCTCTCGCTCTCGATGAACTCTAAAGACGAGACAGTGGTTTTTGCGCAGCGCACAACTTGCTGCTTTTCTCCGTTTTCTCCTTCTTCTTACAGTCTTGCTAAGTCTCAGTCGACTTAGATTTCGTTAAGTCTCAGTCGATGCTATGTCCGTGAGATTTACATTGAGATTCGTGCAAAACTTTCTTTTCAGTTTTTTTTCTCTCTTGTATATTAAGTCACTTGACTAAGACTTGGTTAAATCTCAGTCGACTGAGACCTAGCCACACCCTTCTTCTTATTACAATCAGAACGCAAACAGCCCGCCCGGTTTGCAGTGGCGGAGCCAGGAATAATTTTTAGGTGTGGCAGAGTTTATGAAGAAGAAAACCATGTACATATAATACAACTATGCAAGTGCTTACTAGAATACTAGGTATATATATATTCTTTATGTATAGCAAATACAACCGAAATCCAGAAGCTAAGTATTGACACTCAGAATACCTCACTATGGATGACTGATCACCAATTTATCATCGTCTATATACACTGGACAGACATAAAGATAATCTACAAAACATATAATTTTATGCTAAAAAATCTACAAAAATATATAAACCGTATATAAATAATGAATTAGCAGAGCTTATTTAAGTAAACGACGAAAAAAATACAGTACTCAATCTATATTAATTGTCGCTGACTTAGTATAATTATTTTTTTGCATGGACTTGGTACATCTTTAGGAGGGAGTGGCTCTTTTGCATCGGCGCCGTATGCGTATAACCCTAATTAACGGCCTCGCTGCTCGCCGTCGCCACCTCACCAGGTCACTATCTTGCCTCCCCGCAAAAAAAAAGGTCACTGTCTTGCCTCGCCAGCCGATGGCCGCTGCCCGCCGCTCTCTGCTCACTGGCTGTCTTAATCTACACCCTTGCGGTCGAGGCCATGGCGCCGTCAGTCCGAGCCCACGTGCCCTGCCGCCTCTCTGCCGTGCACGATGACGATTGACGAATATGCGGTGTGATCGCTTAATCGATTAGTTGCAGGTGCACAATCACGTCAAAAGACCACAACATCACGCCACCAATACGGCCCATAAGCAACCAGATGTCAGGCAAGGCTCAGCTCAAGTGTTCTCATATGTATTATGTATTGGCTAGTAGTACATATACCTAGTATTTGCAGCTTGGTTTAGGTATGGCGTACGCCAAACCAAGCCATATTGCTGGCTTCGCCCCTGCCGGTTTGCACGCCACCAGCCCGCTCGATCAAACGTGCCATCCCACGTTCACGAGGAGGGCGTGCTCACCGCGGCCACCACCTAGACCTAGTCACGCGCGCGGTGCGCACAGATCGCGCCCGCGGCATCTTATTGCATGCAGAAAACAGAAACGAACCGGAGAGGCCGGTTCAGCTACGACTTGGTTCAGGGTTTAACTAACAAATGCCTCCCTAAACCCTGAACCTCTACTGGATTAAAACGACACCAATTTCTTCCCGAAGATCCTGGAACATGGCGCGTCCAAGCGCCTTTGTCAGAATGTCAGCGAGCTGCCCGTTGGTGCCGATGAACTCAACCTCAACGCGCCCATCTTCAACGCACTCGCGCAGGAAATGAAACCTTGTGTCAATATGCTTGCTACGGTCGTGGAAGACGGGGTTCTTGCTGAGGGAGATAGCTGCCTTGTTGTCGATCTTCAGCATGACCCGCTCGGCCTCTGCATTCTTGATGTCGCCCAGCAGCCGAGCGACCCAAACGCCCTGGCAGGCCGCCGTTGCGGCGGCGATGTACTCCGCCTCGCAGGTGGACATGGCCACCACCCGCTGCTTGTGTGACTGCCAGCTGATCAGGCTCCGTCCGAGGAAGAAGAGAACGCCGGTCGTGCTCTTGCGCGTGTCAATGTCGCCCGCCATGTCGCTGTCGCTGAAGCCCACCAGGGTTGCCCCGGCAGTTCCCCTTGCATAGAAGCAGCCGTAGTGCTGTGTGCCGGCGACGTACCTGATGATCTGCTTGACGGCGGCAAGGTGCTCCGTCGTTGGGGCCTCCATGAACCGACTCACGTAGCCCACAGAGTAGGCTATGTCCGGGCGCGTGTGCACCAGATAGCGCAGCGCACCCACGACGCTCCGGTATGCCGTCTCGTCCGTGGCGGGTGCGGTGCTCACCCTGCTGAGCTTGAAGCGGGGTTCCATAGGAGTGTGGGTTGGATTGCACCCAACCAAGCCGGCTTTCTCGATGATCTTGCCGGCGTACGCCGCCTGGTTGAGGGAGATGCCGCTCGTGGTTTGCTTCACCTCGATGCCAAGGTAGAAGCTTAACAGGCCCAAGTCACTCATGCGAAACTGTTTCTGCATCTCCTCCTTGAACCTGCTGATCTCGGCGTCGTCGTTCCCCGTGATGATGAGGTCGTCCACATAAACGCCGACGAGCAGGCGAGCAGTCCCGCCGCCCCGTCCGTAGACTGCGTGCTCCGACGGGCTCCTGGTGAAGCCGAGTCCTAGGAGGCAGCGATCCAGCTTGGCGTTCCAGGCCCGCGGCGCTTGGCGCAACCCGTACAGAGCTTTGTCCAGGCGGAGCACCTTGTGCTCTTCCCCAGCGACGGCGTAGCCCGGTGGCTGCGTCACATACACCTCCTCCTTCAGATCGCCGTTGAGGAAGGCGCTCTTCACGTCCATGTGGTGGACATGCCAGCCCTCGTGCGCGGCGAGAGCGACCAGCAGGCGAACGGACTCGAGGCGTGCCACGGGAGCGAACACCTCCTTGAAGTCGACGCTCTGCCTCTGGACGAACCCCTTGGCCACCAAGCGCGCCTTGTGCTTCTGGACGTTGCCGTTCGCGTCGCGCTTGAGCTTGTACACCCACTTGAGCCGGATGGCTTTGTGACCTGCAGGCAGTTCGACGAGCCGCCAAGTCTTGTTGGCGACGATTGACGCCATTTCCTCGTCCATGCGCGGCGCCACGCTCCCTCCTCCTCCGCCTCCGCGAAGGTCTTGGGTTCGTCGATCTCGCCAAGGTAGAGCTCGTCCTCGTGAGCCAGCATGACGTAATCCTCGTACTGCCGGTTCGGCTGCACAATCCCATCGTGAGCGCGCGTCGTCATGCGATGCTGCTGGCGCTGTGGCTCGTCGTTGCGCTCGTCAGTGTCGCCGACAGCCTCGGCCGCGGCGACCGGACTCGCTGGGAGGCGCGCTGCAGGCTGGGTGAGCTCGCACCGCGCGCGCTCCCCTCTTGTGATGCCGGTGCTGCTGTGGCAGCACTCTCCTCTGGCGGTGTTGCAGCTGCGTCAGGCTCTGCGCTCGGTGATGGGCGCGTCATCGTTCGTGTCACCGTGTAGGAGAAGGTGTCGACGGTGAACTCCACGCCCGCCGACGCCGCTTCGTTCGCCTCCCAGTCCCACCGTGCACACTCGTCGAAGATCACGTCGCGAGAGACATGCACACGGTTGCGGGCTGGGTTGTAGACACGGTACGCCGCCGTCCCTGGCTCGTATCCAAGGAAGACCATGGGGGTGCTGCGGTCGTCCAGCTTCGCCGCGTGCAGCTTCACCACCTTGACGTGAGCAACACAGCCGAAGACGCGTAAGTGGCTCACATCAGGTTTGTGACCATGCCATACCTCGTAGGGCGTTCTGCCGTCGACGCTCTTCGTCGGCGACCTGTTGAGGAGATAGACGGCGGTGGTGACCGCCTCCCCCAGAACCGTGCTGGTACCCCCTTCGCCTTCATCAGGCTCCTCGCGGCGGCGACGATCGTTTGATTGCGCCGCTCCACCACCCCGTTTTGCTACGGGGAGTAGGGCGCCGTGAGCTGGCGCCCCATGCCCTCCTCGGCACAGTAGGTGGTGAACGTGGCAGAGGTGAACTCTCACCTCGATCCGTGCGGAGCAGGCGCAGTTTCCGCCTGGTTTCCACCTCCACTCTGGCCTTGAAGTGTTTGATCGCCGTCGCGGCTTCGTCCTTCGTGGTGAGGAGTGTGAGCCACATGTAGCGGCTCAGATCGTCGACGAGGAGGAGGAAGTAGCATTTGCCGCCCGCCGTGGCCGGTGCTATCGGGCCGCACAGGTCGCCGTGAACCAGGTCCAGCAAGCCATCTGGGCGCCCCTTAGCCGCCTGCGGGAACGGAGCTCGTCTCTGCTTCCCCGCCAAGCAGCTGTCGCAGAGCTGCTGGGCGTGCTCGATCACCGGCAGTTCCCGCACCATGTCGTGGCGCGAGAGCTTGCGGAGCGCGTCGAAGTTGAGGTGCCCGTAGCATTCGTGCCACCTCCAAGCTTGTTCCCCAGCGCGCGCGGCGAGGCACACTGGCTGGGTGGCGTCAAGGGTGACCACGTACAGGCGGTTCCGGGCGCGCTCCACCCTGATGAGGAGTCGCTGCTGCTGGTCACGCAGGCGGAGTACGCCATGCTCGATGAGGACCTTGCAGCCATTTTCGTCGAGCTGGCCGAGACTAATGATGTTGCTGCGGAGACGGGGAATGTAGTACACATCAGTCGAGGCCCGATGCTCACCATTGTGACACGCGAAGAGGATCATTCCGCGTCCTTGAATCTCCACCACGGATCCGTCCCCAAACTTGACCGTGCCCGTGATGCCGGTGTCGAGCTCGGCGAAGACACCCCTGACGCCGGTCATGTGATTGCTGACTCCGGTGTCGAGGAACCAGACGTCATCAGCGTGGGCCTCCCTGGTGAGGAAGACCTGGTCCCCGACCAGCATCACGCCCGTGGGCGCGCCCGCAGCTCGCCCGTGCGTCGGGGCGCCGCCAAGCGCCGGCTGGATCGTGCCCGACGGCTGCACCGTGGCCATCAGCAGTGCGGGTCCCTGTTCATGCAGGGTGCAGGCCCTCGCCAGCAGGAGGCCCGCTATTTCGTCGTCGATTCTCGCAAGGTTGGCCCTCGGCTGGAGCTGGGGTTGGGCCGCCGGTGGCTGTGCTGGTGCCGGCTGGCCCTGGCCCTTCCGTTCCCGTCGTGCCTGCTTGCAGTCCCTGGAGAAATGCCCGTGCTTATTACAGTTATAGCACTTCACCTTCGTCATGTCGCGCCCTCGGCGCTGTCCGCCGCCGCCACCCTGCAGCTTGCCTTGACGCTGACCGCCACCGCCGGCGGAGCCAGAGCCTTGCCCCTGCTCCCGTTGCCCCTTGCGTGCGTCCCACTCCTATTCGGTGAGTAGGAGCTGCCCGCCGTGGCCTTTTGCGTCGGCGCCGTAGCGTTCCTCGGCGGAGCGGAGGCGGCCGACGAGCTCCTCCACCGTCAGGTTCCTCAGATCAAGGAGCGTCTCGATGGCGCAGGCGATCTGCGTGTACCGGGCCGGCACAACGCGCAGAAACTTCTGCACCACACGCACCTCTTCCAAGTTGTCGCCCAGCGACCGCAGGTTGTTGACGAGGCTGGTTATGCGCATGGCGAAGCCATCCAGGGTTTCGCCGTCCCTGAACGTGATCTGCTCGAAGTCAGACCGGAGCCGTTGCGCCGTGGCCTCCCGGACGCGGGTCACACCCATCCGCATCGTGCGCACGGCCTCCCAGGCTTCGTACGTCGAGTTCTTGACGGCAAGGACACCGTGCATCTCCGGGGGAACAGCCCGGATCAGAGCGGCGAGCTAGACGATTGTGCCGCTGTGCCCGGCGGCCTCCCGGATCACGCGCTCGTGGACGACCACCTCGCCCGCGTTCCTCCTGACGCGGCTGCGCCCGCGGCTTCGTGCGCGCCTGTGGTGTTGCCTCCCCACCGTGTCCCTGGGCAGCCGCAGCCGGCGCCTCGTCGGCGCCAGGCTCTCTGCTGCCCGCCATGGTCCCTCGTCGCCGGTGGCTCTGATGCCAAATGTCAGGCAGCCGCCGCGTGCGCTCGTTCTCTCTCGCTCTCGATGAACTCTGAAGACGAGACAGTGGTTTTTGCGCAGCGCACAACTTGCTGCTTTTCTCCGTTTTCTCCTTCTTCTTATTACAATCAGAACACAAACAGCCCGTCCGGTTTGCACGCCACCACCCCGCTCGATCAAACGTGCCATCCCACGTTCACGAGGAGGGCGTGCTCACCGCGGCCACCACCTAGACCTAGTCACGCACACGGTGCGCACAGATCGCGCCCGCAGCATCTTATTGCATGCAGAAAACAGAAACGAACCGGAGAGGCCGGTTCAGCTACGACTTGGTTCAGGGTTTAACTAACACAAGTGTCGTTTGCATAGGAGCACTCATTTTTCAATGGTTTTTCTTAAAACCCACCTCAACTTAAAATCTCCCAGGAGAGGCTTCAAGATATAGGGCAACGACACTAGTCTTAACCGAATAACGTTATTGACAAATGCAACTACCTCCTTGCCCTCATTGGTGGTCAGGATGATCAGATTATTCTTTCACTGCGTGAGAGCAAATTCGGGAAAGCACTCGAGAAACACATCGTAAAGCTCTTAAGAGGCAAAAAATGATTTATTGGAGAAAGAGAACAAACATTAGATGGCCTAATCTTGGCGATGAGAATACCAACTTATTCCTACGACCGGCAGCTAGGCGAGCTAGAGGACGTGTCTATCTCTCCCTTGGCATCGTCACAGAGAACAACAACCCTCGAACGAACGCCTCCTCCTCCGACGTCCTCTTCAACGCCACTTTTGGTGACACAACCATCATAAGCCTGGGTGCCGCTCCCTTCGACGTGCTGAGGAAGACCTCGCATGTTCTCAACTACACGGCGTGCTCGACAAACGTTGCGCAGATCGACCGTGGAGACACGGAGGACACCCACAAGACTAGCATCATGGCTGTTGAGTATATTGATTATTAGGAAATATGAGATAGACTAGGATTTGTCCTGCCTTGTCTTGTACTCCAAATTGGTTATTGTATTCCTATATATATGCCCACGGGGCTCAAGCAATACATCAACGATTCCACCAAATCCCTCTCCCTTTTAACATGGTATCTGCCGCAAGTTCCTAGACCTAGCCGCCGCCCGCCGCTTCCGCACCGCGCGCCGCCCCCGGGGCGGTCGGCCTCCATGACCGCCGCCGGGGGCCGCGTCGCCCGTACCTAGGGTTCGTCCGCCGGTCGTGTTGAGCGGCTGCCCTAGAGAGTCTTTTTCCCGATCTCTTGATCCGGGTTTTCTCTCTTCCGCCGGTCACATTGATCGGCGTTTCCTTTTTGGTTTTCCGATCTTAGATCGGTTTGCGTCGCCCGTCGCCGCCGTCGACCACCGCGCCTCTACTCCGACATTGGCGCGACCCGGCCTCTACACCGACCCGGCGGCCTCACGCAACGCGGCGGCCCCTCAATGCCGTCGTTCGCGCGCCGGCCCGCCCATCGATCTACGCCGACCGTCACCGCCCTGCTCCGATCGGGACACCTGCATCGCCCCAATCCGGCGGCCTCGCGCGATGCGGCGGCCCATCACAGCCGCCGTTCGCGTGCCGGCCCGCCCGTCGATCTACGCCGCGCCTGTACGGCCGCCCTGCCGGCCGTCGTCGCCGGCCTCATCTCGGACTCCGTCGTCATCCCACCTCCATCGAGCGGCGTCCTCGACCTCGCGCGCGATCGGATTGATCACCCGCCCGCCGTCGCGATCCGCCTCATCTACGCCATGCAACCGACCTGGCCCGTCGGTTGCGCGCGCCTCCGCAGGTCCCGTGAAGACTGTCCCGAGTACAACGCGTCCCTCCACCGATCGAGCACCGGGCTGCCGCTGCGTCGCCCCGTCGGGCCGCAGCGCCGCCGCCCCGTGGTTCTCCCCGCGGCTGCACCAACCCGCGCGCTACCGCTGCGTCGCCCCTTCGGGCCGTAGTGTCGCAGCCCGCGGTCTACTGCCGCCCCGAGGCCGTCCGCTCCAGGTCGTCCCCGTGGCCGCACTGACCCTCGCGCTGCCGCTGCATCGCCCCATCGGGCCGTAGCGAGCGTGGCACGCGGTCTCCGCCGCCGCCCGAGGCCGTCCCCGCGGCTGCACCGACTCGCGCGCCGCCGCTGTGTCGCCCCTTCGGGCCATCGCGCAGCGGCACACGGTCCACGCCGCCGCCCCGAGGTCTTCCCGCCGTTGCCCCGACCCGCGCGCTGCCGCTTCGTCGCCCCTTCGGGGCATACCGCGGCGGCGCGCGGTCCACTCCGCCGTCCCCGCGCGTCGACTTCCTCTGGTATGCGCCGCGCCGCCTTCCTCGACGCGGGAACGCCATCATCCGCGCCGGTCTTCGTCACGCTGTCGGTTTCTTCCGTGCCTACTTCGAGCATCGCCGCCGCGCTCCTCGCCAGCCGCCGCCGCCGCCGTCAGGCCGCCGCCGCCGCGCTCCTAACCAGCCGCCGCCGCCGCCGTCAGGCCGCCGCCGCCGCGCTCCTAACCAGCCGCCGCCGCCGCCGTCAGGCCGCCGCCGCCGTCAGGCCGCCGCCGCCGCTACTCTTTGGCGTCGCTGCGGCTCATTCACCCGAGCTACACCGCGCCTCTTCGGCGCCGCTTTAGCTCGCCGACCCGAGCCGCGCCGCCCGTCCACCCCCTTCGTCATCCGTCCAGCACCAGCTCATCGCCAGCGTCGCCGTCGTCTACCCCGACCACTTCATCTACTCCGACCACCGCGGGCGACATCGGCCCCTCGCCGATTTGCGCCGCAACCGTCGTTGAGTCCTTCTCTGCTATCCTCCTTGACATGGCGTACAGCTTGTGCAGGTCCCTGTCTACGCATGCTCGGTGCTGGCAACACCGATGCGTGCCTTCGTCCACGACGTGTCCCCGGGCCTGGCAAGCCTGTAGCGGCGCTTCGTCAACTTCGTCTTCGTCCGTCTACGCATGCCCGGTGCTGGCAACACCGACGCGTTCCTTCGTCGACGACGTGTCCCCGGACTTGGCAATCCCGGCGCGACGCGTCTCAACTTCGTCTTCTTCCCGGCGCACCACTACTTCGACACCACTGCGCCCATGACTAACTCGGCGCCTCCTTGCGCCCGCGGCTCCTCGGCGACTTCCTCGACACCGGCTACCCCGACTCGACATCGACCACGGCATTCTTCGCACGGCTACCTCGACCACGGCTACACCACCCTACGCTCTCGGCTACCTCGACAACGACACAAAGGGCTACCGCCTTGCTTGAGCAACCTCGTCGGTTTCTTCTCCAGCCACGACTTCCGCGATGCATCGACCGTTACGACTGTGGGGCGATGACCGTCGGCCTACCTTCGGATTCCTCTCCAGTCTCACCGTCTGCGTCGCTACCGTTGTGACTGCGGGGGGATGTTGAGTATATTGATTATTAGGAAATATGAGATATACTAGGATTTGTCCTGCCTTGTCTTGTACTCCAAGTTGGTCATTGTACTCCTATATATATGCCCACGGGGCTCAAACAATACATCAACGATTCCACCAAATCCCTCTCCCTTTCAACAATGGCCTTCAACACTTGGCCAGGCGAGGATGTACTAGAAGGAGCGCATTGTGGTGGACTACAAGCTGTGGATTCTACTGGCCCAATGACACAACTTGTTTTGCCTGATGAAGAACTAATCTGAACTAGCTTCTAATAATGTTCTGCTCATGCACTCAAAAGTAATTAATGTAGGTTTTGACATCATTTTTGTCGATTCCTCATCGAGAGTCTTAATCCGCTGAGTTTTGACCCGACTATCTTCGCTTGATTTCTATAATCACGGCTTAATGTTAGAAGCCATATCTACTCCATTCCATGAGCGCAGTGCTCCCCTTTGTGATAATTTTCATATCTGCAACATACGAGCCAGGAGGGCACATGCCCCCCCACCCCACATACACACATAAACCTATATCTAATTGCTAGCTCGTTCATCACGCAGAGCGAGTTGTGTCGTTGGGCCTCTCCACAACATCGAGCTCCTCCAAAGTCAATGTTCAGCTACCTTTTGTGGTACTTCTCTTGGCACCGGCTGGAAGGGAGATCCACCATGTTCCAGTGGATCATCGTGGTGCTCCTCACCATCCTGGTGGCCCTAGTCTTGGCGGGTGCGATCACCTTGCTGGTGATGAAACTCGGGCTACACTGGGCATCACCCTTCCTCTCCATCCAGTCAGCGGGCCTGGAGGAGCTTACCTACGACCGACAACTAGGCGGGCTGCGGGACATCCGGCTCTCCTCGATGTCCTTGCGGAGAACGGCAACCTCCGGGTGGTTGTCTCCTTCTCGAACGTCAAGTTCAACATCAGCTTAGGTAACACGGTCATCCCCAAGCTGGGCGTCACTCCGTTCGACGTGGCGAGGAAGAGCATGCATGCACTCAACTACCTGGTAACTTTATGAGCGCGATAGTACTCCATTTATGAGGGCGATGCCTCCCTTTTTGTTGGGGAACGTTGCATGGAAAACAAAAAATTTCTACGCACATGGAGCACTGTTTTTTTCCCTTTCCGAAAGAGGCAACCGTGCCTCTCGCGAGAAGCAAAACCATGCCTCTCGCGGAAGAAAAAATAAATAGAAAATGCATTTTTTGTTTTGTTTCCGAGAGGCACGGCCGTGGCTCTCGCGAAAGCACAACCGTGCCTCTCGCGGAAGCAAAATCGTGCTTCTCGCGGAAGAAAAACAAACAGAAAACGCATTTTTTCCCTTTCCGAGAGGCACGGTCGCGAAAGAACAACCGTGCCTCTCGTGGAAGCAAAACCGTGCATCTCGCGGAAGAAAAAAAAAATAATAAAATGCGTTTTTTTTTGTTTCTGAGAGGCACGGTCGTGCCTCTCGCGATCGCAAAACCGTGCCTCTCGCGGAAGAAAAAAAACCAGAAAACGCGGTTCTTTTTCGTTTCCGAGAGGCATGGCACAAAAGCAAAACCGTGCCTCTCGCTGAAGGAAAAAAATTAAAACGCATTTTTTCGTGAATTTTTTTCTTGTCCAAAAGCTAAGGAAGACTGGTGGAAAACCATAAAGTCGAAAAAACCCGAAAAAACCCATTTAAAAAGCTGAAAACGCGTGCGAAAAAAATAAAAAAAAACAACAAAATCCGGAGGGAGCGTTCAAAGCGCGATACGTGGCGGCGGCTGAGAGCGCGTCAAGTGGCGCTGATCGTTGTGAGGCTCCCGAAGGAGCGCTCATCAACTAGTTGCTCCCATTTGCTTGTTGTGTGTCGCAGTGAGGACGGGAAATCCCAAGGGGCTTCAGCGGTGGGCGCGGGTATCTGCCGCCTATTACAAGGTGCACGGCTGCCTCGCCTACAGGGCGATAGGGGTGCGCCGGCCGAGTACGACGTGATTCGTCATGCGGACTTCAAGCTGGCGTCATTTGAATCTCTTTTTTCCTTCTATTTTGAGTTTTATTTATATTTCAAATTAATTTTGTATATTTTCAAATATTAAATTTACTTATGAAATTTAAAAACACGAATTAAAAAAAAATCTTAACATAGTACAAAACATTTGTTAGCGCAGTTTTAAAAAATGTTAAAACTTTCAAAAAACTGTTCGTGATAATGAAAAATGTTTCCGCATTTAAAAACAAACATATGGTTTTTCTAAAATGTGTATACAATGTATACAAAAAGTTTCATAACGTGAAAAAAATGTTCATGCCATTAGAATCATGTATGTCACATTTGATGGAAATATTCCAGTAGTAGAAAAAAATGTTTATGAGTTTAAAAAAAATTATATACAAATATGAAATTTTGTTTGCTTAGGTTGAACAAAAATGTTTTTTGATTATAAAATGCATCGTGGCATTTCAAATAAATATCCGCGTGTTTCCAAAAAAGATCTGTGAAATTTTTGAAAACAATTATACAATGTACAAAAGTGTTCATGTAGTTTAGAAAAATGTTTATTAACATTTAAAAATGTACACCGCGTATTTGAAAAACTGTTACCATGTATTAAAAAATGTGTTCAAAACATGTATTTAAAACAATGTACATAATGTATTTGAAAATGTCGAAAGTATGTCAAAAGAATGTTTCTCATGTGTGCTAAATATCTACATTGTGTACTCACAAAAATTAGACATGTGTTAAAAAAGGAATACGAAGAAAACCAAGAAAGAATCAAAATTATAATGAAGAAAAATACCCGAAGAAAACCAGTGAAAAACAAAGAGAAAAAAGTATAATGAAGGGAAAAGGGAAAAGAAAAAAACCGATGAAAAAACAAAGGAAGAACAAAAGGCAAAGAAAATAAACAAAAAAATATAAAAAGAAGAAAACCTGAGCGAGCGAGCAAACTACAGCGGGGTATTAGCGGTAGTGAACGATTGCGTTGTTGGGCCGTCCCGATTTGCCCGCGTGTAGGCGATTCCTAATAGGAATCGATATGGGCGGGACATAGCCCTGGCGTTCAGCGGTAGTCTTTAATGGCATCACCGACCCCGAGGATCTTGCATGCCGCGAAGCCATGTCTTTGACTGAGGACTTGGGCCTACAAACGCTATACATCTCAACCGACTGCCTAAGAGTCATGCAGGAGGTAGAAGCTTCTCAAAACCGAAGCTAAATAGGCCGGGCGAGGGCTAATTCCATCTTGCAGGGTGCGATACATAGCATTTAGGGAGCTCCTATTAGGCGCCTTTAGCACCGCGGAGGTCAACTGGAGCTCACTGCAGCGCGCAGTTGGGCTGCCCCAAGAACGCACAACAAAGCAAAATCTGTAGCACGAAAAAACGGCACAAGAATTTGTTCTCTCCTGGATTAGAACCCACAACGTTGAGTTTTCATAGGAGCTCAGCTAACCACAACAGCTACTCAAGCATTGTGACTGAGAACAGCGGCATTTACATAAGAAGTATTGTAGTCGCGATATTTATTGTACAACACCGTCTATTGTAACTCTGTTATTTGGAAAATGAATTGTGAATTTGAAAAGGTCCATCGGTTTTGAAAAAGTTCATCATTTCTGAAGAAAGGTTCACAAACTTGAACAAAGTTCATCAATTTTTAGAAAAATCATCAATTTCGGAAAAAAATTCATCAAACTTGAAAAAAGTTGATCATATTTGAAAAAAAAACATAGAATTTGGAAGAAAAAAGTACACAAATTTAGAAAAAAACATCAAGTTTGAAGAAAATTTCATCGAATTTGAAGAAAAGTTCATCGATTTTGAAAACGTTCATCGAATTTGACAAAAACGTTCATCAATTTTGATAAAAAGAACTCATCGGAAGATAAAAGTTCACGAATTTGAAAAAAAGTTGATTGCACCAAGAAGAAGGAAGAAGAAACAAGAAAAAAGAAAAAAGAAAAAGAAAAAAAGGAAAAAGGAAAAAATAAAATATGAAAGTAACCACGTGAGGCTTGTTTGCGGGTTGGCTGGTGCTTCCTAGCTCGAAGCAAGAGGTCGCTGGTTCGAGTTGCACCACTCGCCGCTCTTCTTTTTGATTTTGAAAAGTAGAAAAAAGAAGTTAGACGGGTCGGCACAGCGCGAGGGGGGCAGGGGGGTATGCGCCCGTCAGCAAAAACACCTGTAATGGGCGCTGGGATTTGCCTAGCATTTACGAAGCCCCCCCCCCCCCCCCCCCCCCCCTTTTTTTTTTTTTTAGGGGAAAAGCTAAATTTTATTGATCAAATACCACTTGAAATGGGATACAATAAGGATCGTGAGGCTGAAACCAAACATGGCGCCCCTCATCCAGAGAATTAGAAAACTTAGCTAAACTATCTGCTTCTTTATTTGCCGTTTGTCCTTCGAAGGTAAATTTGCAGTTAAAATTGGTTGCACGCTGCTTGATCTCTCTTACAATGCTCTCATAGTTGCTCATTGTGCCTTCATGTATCTCCTTGATAAATTAGTTTCGCATCCGACGCAACAACAAAATTATGGACGTGCAAATCCTCAGCTAGCGACAAGGCCTCTCGGCAAGCAATGCTTCCAGAACCGCCGAATCAGTGATTCCACGAATAACCAAGGCTGAGCTACCCATAAACGAACCTCCTGCACTTCGGCACAATGCAACTGCCGATCCACCAAGTCCAGAACATGCAACACTAGCATCCACGTGGATTTTTGCATGGTCCGGCGGTGGCACCTTTGGTCTGATAGCTATGTTTGTTGGAATAGTATGAATTGATGACCTTGTAACCGGAACAATCTCAAGTTCAGCAATGAATCTATTTATAAACTGATGGGTCGCCGAGGGTGTTTGATATATCTCTTCATGGATGACTTTTCTCCTGGCCCACCAGATTGCCCATAGTGTCACTGATAGCCTGACAAAAGACTCATGCGAAAGTGTGTCAATCATCGAGAACAACCATTGTTTCACACTCGGTTCCGTAGTTCCGCACAAGTGTTCTGCTAGATCACCATCAACAAGCGCCCAGACGCATCTTGCCATAGTGCACTCAAGTAGAGAATGTCTCCAAGAATCTGCACCTCCACATAATGCACACTGCTCGAAGTAGCCATTTTTCTATGTGCTCTCACATCCTCAGTTGGAAGGGATTTTTTTGCTAACCTCCATAGAAACATTCGTATCTTGCCTGGGACTGGCGTTTTCCATAACATTTTCCGTGATGTGGCATCTCGGTCATTACTCGAAGAGCCAGAAGTGCCATCTATCCATGCTTCCCGTCTCATCTTCGTAGCAATCATCATTTTATAGGCTTGCTTTTGGGCTGCGGCTTGAGGTCCTTTCCTATTTTATATCGATGCAAATTCTCGGGAGGCCAAGAAAAGGCGGCTAGGGTTTCTGCCTCCCGTCGGCGGCGCCGCCGATCTGCCACGTCTCCTGTGGCCTTAGGGCCATGGGTGCGTGGTGGATCTCGGCCCTTGCCGATGGGGGGGCTCCGTTTTTTTGTGCTTCTTCAAGTTTTGTTAGGGTTTGTGTCCGGCTCAAGAAGACGAGACGGCGGCGGCTTCTTGCAGATGGAATAAGGTCCTCCCCGTCTAGGCCCCGCCCCGGTGGTGCGTCTAGCATCGTCGGAGGGCGTGTGGAGGTGTGTCTCCGGCGGATCTCACGGGATTCGGTCGGTGGTTGTCTTTGGTGGATCTGCTCGGATCCAGTATTTGTTCGTCTTTGTTCTTGTGTCTTCAGGTTGGATCCTTCCGATCTAAACTTATCTTCATCGGCGACGGTTGCTGTTCTGGTGTGTTGGTCCCATGGGGCCTTAGCACGACGACTTCCCGACTGTCTACTACAACAAGTTGTGCCCGGCTCCGGCGATGGAGGGGCGATGACGGCGGCGCGCCTTCGGCTCGCTTCAGTGCTTGTAGTCGTCGCTAGGTGGTCTACGAATATGGATGTAATTTTAATTATTTCTAGTGTTCGTTGTACTGCCATGATTGAAGATGAATAGATTGGAAATTTCTCGCAAAAAAAAAAATAAAAAATTCATGGGAACTGATACAGTGTCTTCATACGGCCCTTGGAGTGTGTGGTAGAAATCCCAGGGCATTTCGCGGAAGCATGCATGGAGGTTGTGTGGAAATGGTATTCTTCTGTCAGGAATGATCTAGCATTTGAGAGGGAAAAGTGTCATGTTTTGTGAAGTGTGTGCAGGGTCCATTCCTTCGTTGGCATCAAAACTTTTTAGGTGCTGACCAGAGTCCATTCCATGACACATGCAATGTCCTGGCATTTTTTGAAGGCGCGTGGCATATTCGGCGCATTTAATGCATTTCTAGAGCATAATGCCGAACATTCAAGGTAAGTGATCTAGAAATAAATAAACTTATGGGCTAAGGGGCCCATCAGACAGGCGGACGTGTGAAGTCGCGCGAGTAGAGTCAGAAGCCCTTGTTATTTTGCTTGAGGTCATATTTAGAAGGAACAAAGAAATAAAAAATAGTCAAAAAGAGAATAAACAAACAAAGAAATAAATTTATATGGAAAGAACCCAAAAATATGGGGCGTGCTACGCGTCCGCCGGCCGATCTTTTTAAAAGATCGGCCCGGTCGCGAGCCGTCAGATCTCACGCCATCGAGTGACCGAGCGTCGTTCTTCCCATTGCAACAAAGGTAATGTTGCAGAATTTTTTGAAACAAAGGTCGTGTTGTAGAAACTTTTGTAACAGAAGTCATGTTGTAGAGTTCTTTTTTGCAACAAGATACTTGTTGCATTTTTTTGCAACAAGATCTATGTTTTAGAAAAGCATCTGCAGCTCACAGTCGTGTCCGTCGCGAATTTTTTTTTGCAACAAAGGTCTTCTTGCGGATTTTTTTTTTTGCAAAAGCGGTCATGTTGCGGAATTTTTTCTGCAACAAAGGTGTTGTTGCACATATTTTTTTGCAACATAACTGATGTTGCAGAAATGGACAGCGGCCTTGCCATCGTCAATGGTGAGCAGAGGCCGTCTTCTTCATCACCCGGTAGCAGCAAGAGCAGGCCATGAGCTCCGCCACATGGCGGTGAGGGAGGATCGACACCGCCCGTCCACGCCTTCGCGCCGCCGCCAGCGAGCATTGGACCTAGATGATACGTCTCCAACGTATCTATAATTTTTTATTGTTCTATGCTGTTATATTATCATTCTTGGATGTTTTACAATCATTTTATACCAACTTTATATCATTTTTTGTGACTAACCTATTGACATAGTGCCTAGTGCCAGTTGCTGTTTTTTGCTTGTTTTTTTACTTAGCAGAATATCAGTACGTACCAAACGGAGTCCAAACACAGCGAAACTTTTTGGAGATTTTTTCTGGACCAGAAGACACCCAGTGAGCCAAAGAAGTATCAGAGGGGAGGCCCGAGGGGAGCACAACCCACCAGGGCGCCAGGAGGCCCAGGCGCGTCCAGGGGGGTTGTGCCCACCTCAGAGCCCCTCTGCACCGCCTCTTCGCCCTATAAATTCCCAAATATTCCAGAAACCCTAGGGGAGTCGACGAAACACAATTCCAGCCGCCGCAAGTTACAGAACCACGAGATCCAATCTAGACACCATCACGTAGGGGTTCATCATCGTCATTGGTGCCTCTCCGATGATGCGTGAGTAGTTCATCATAGACCTACGGGTCCGTAGTCAGTAGCTAGATGACTTCCTCTCTCTCTTTTGATTCTCAATACAATGGTCTCTTGGAGATCTATTTGATGTAACTCTTTTTGCGGTGTGTTTGTTGGGATCCGACGAAGATCGAGTTTATGATCAGTTTCTATCCATGAATATTATTTGAGTCTTCTTTTGATCTCTTATATGCATGATTACTTATAGCCTCGTATTTCTTCTTCGAATCTTTGGTTTAGTTAGGCCAACTAGATCGATTTTTCTTGCCATGGGAAGAGGTGCTTTGTGATGGGTTCGATCTTGTGGTGTTCTTTCCCAGTGACAGAAGGGGCAGCAAGACACACATGTATCGTTGCTATTAAGAATAACAAGATAGGGGTTATTGCTACATGAATAGATCTCGCCTACATCATGTCATCGTTCTTATTGCATTACTCCGTTTCTCCATGAACTTAATACACTAGATGTATGCTAGATAGCGGTCGATGTGTGGAGTAATAGTAGTAGATGCAGGCATGAGTCAGTCTACTAATCTTGGACATGATGTCTATATAATGATCATTGCCTTGGATATCGTCATGATTATTTGATCTTCTATCAATTGCCCAACAGTAATTTATTTACCCACCGTGTGCTATTTTCTCGAGAGAATCCACTAGTGAAATCTATGGCCCCCGGGTCTATTCTTTATCATATTTGCTTTGAGATCTATTTTTATTCGCTTTTATTTTCAGATCTATTATTCCAAAAACCCAAAAATACCTTGTTGCACCTTTTTATTACTTATTTTATTTCGCGTTTTATCAAGAGCTATTTATCCAATCTATCACAAATCTATCTATCTTTTTACCGTGGAGAGATTGACAACCCCTCTTACGCGTCGGGTTGCAAGTATTTGTTCTTTGTGTGCAGGTACCGTTTACATAGTGTTGCTTGGTTCTCCTACTGAATTGATACATTGGTTTCATAACTGAGGGAAATACCTACCGTAGCTGTGCTGCATCATCCCTTCCTCTTTGGGGAAATACCGACGTATTTCAAGCGACATCACTCGACCAGGTCGCCTCGCTGCCATTCCTTCCTTTAGTTTTCTCCTCTGTTCGCCTCTTGTCGCGGGAGCGCCGTGCGCCGCTGCCATCGCGGGTCCTCGGGATGAAGCTCGTTTCCAACCCCGCCGGACCTCACCGAGTGGAGCCCTCACCGCTTGCGGATGCCCCCGCCTCTTACCCGCTCGCCATCCTCGTTCGATCCGGCTGGAATCCTCGCTGCCGTTGCGCTCCCAATCGCACGAGTCTCTGTCCCCGCCGCTCCCGGACACCCCGGCCTCCTGCCCACGCGCCATACTCGCTGGATCCGGCGAGATCTGGCTGGAATCCTCGCCGGTGTCGCCCTCACAACTGCAGGAGTCTCCGCCCGCCACGGGATCTAACCAGACAGTTGGAAACTCTATTTTTTGAAACAAGGCATGAGTTACAGAAACGCGGACACGGAGGGGTTGCTCTCGACCGTCCGATCAAGAGTCAATCCGACGGACACGGAGGCGACGGACGCTCGCACGTGATCAGCTGGCGGAAGGTAAGCTTTTCCCCAAAAATATTCAGAAAAGCTCGGCTTTGCTCTTCTATGTCCTGATAGACAGAACTCGACAATTATTTGGAAGATATGACTTAGCCAAAAATTACCCCCGCGCGTCTCGCTCTCCAATTCACGTGATTTCGCCCACGCGGCCCTGCCGCCGCACCCTGTCACTGGCCCCTCCGCCGAGCCCCTCCGACTGTAGAGTGTCGAATCCGCCCCACCTTGCCTCCTCCGCTCCAAGCTCCGGATCTGTCGCACCTCGCTGAGCCCCTCACACCCCCTGAGCCCCTCCCTTCCCGTTTTACCTCGCCGGAGCTCCTACCATCTAGCACCACCTCACCGCCCCTCTCCCGAGGCAAGCTGATCCTCCCCGACGCTGACCTGTTCCTCCCTGACCACCAACACCGACGCCGACCTGTTCCTCCCCGACCACCAACACCGACGCCGAGTTGCTCCTCCTCGACCACCACCCTTGACGTTGAGCTGCTACCCCACAAGAACCACCACCATCGCTACCTCCTCCTTACCACCAGTCGGATCTCCCCCTCGCTGAGCCCCTCCCTCCCCCTCTCTCTCTCTCCTTTGCTTGTATGTGTGTGTGCGTGCGCTGTGTTGAGAAGGAAGAAAAAACAGACCGACAGAACATGAGCTAGGAGTAGAGATATAGAGAGGAGATGAAGTGCATTTTGAGTGTATGTGTGTGCGCGCTGTTGAGAAGGAAGAAAAAAGAGACCAACGGAACATGAGACGAGAGTAGAGATATAGAGATGGGATAGTGGGAAAATGATTTATTAATTACCTTGGGTTGGGTCTTGTTGATGAGCTCATTCGCGTCCAACTCATCGAGCACGTCTTCCACATCCTAGGTGGCGCGCTTAAACTCGGTAAGCCAACGCTGAAACAACTGTCCACCTTCATGTCCTTCTCGACGCGACCTCTCGTCGGCATCGCCCAGCACAGCCTCTAGATCTGTCATCTTGTCCCCCAACTCCAGCACCTCCTCTATGTACCTCCACTACGGAGCGACCTCTGATGTGGCATTTTCACCCAGCCTTGCTGATAATCCGCTTCCCCATGGCGCTCGCTATCACACCCACGAGCCCGCTCATCGCCATGGCTGAAGGAAATCAAGCTATTGTGCTCTCTGTGTCCGTCTGTGTGTGTGACCAGAATGAATGGAGACGCACAGATTAGAATATAGGTGCATCCCTCGTTCGTCCAAGGAAGACATTATTATTACTATGCAAACGACACTTGCTGGCCGATTTGGACACGACACTGCATCCAGTAGTTGTGATGTAGTTTAGCTTGTACATGGATAATTTGATTGATTGTATCATACCAAAATCGGCTAGCAAGTTGTCAGGCAGCCGCCGCGTGCGCTCGTTCTCTCTCGCTCTCGTTCTCTCTCGCTCTCGATGAACTCTAAAGACGAGACAGTGGTTTTTGCGCAGCGCACAACTTGCTGCTTTTCTCCGTTTTCTCCTTCTTCTTACAGTCTTGCTAAGTCTCAGTCGACTTAGATTTCGTTAAGTCTCAGTCGATGCTATGTCCGTGAGATTTACATTGAGATTCGTGCAAAACTTTCTTTTCAGTTTTTTTTCTCTCTTGTATATTAAGTCACTTGACTAAGATTTGGTTAAATCTCAGTCGACTGAGACCTAGCCACACCCTTCTTCTTATTACAATCAGAACGCAAACAGCCCGCCCGGTTTGCAGTGGCGGAGCCAGGAATAATTTTTAGGTGTGGCAGAGTTTATGAAGAAGAAAACCATGTACATATAATACAACTATGCAAGTGCTTACTAGAATACTAGGTATATATATATTCTTTATGTATAGCAAATACAACCGAAATCCAGAAGCTAAGTATTGACACTCAGAATACCTCACTATGGATGACTGATCACCAATTTATCATCGTCTATATACACTGGACAGACATAAAGATAATCTACAAAACATATAATTTTATGCTAAAAAATCTACAAAAATATATAAACCGTATATAAATAATGAATTAGCAGAGCTTATTTAAGTAAACGACGAAAAAAATACAGTACTCCCTTCAATCTATATTAATTGTCGCTGACTTAGTATAATTATTTTTTTGCATGGACTTGGTACATCTTTAGGAGGGAGTGGCTCTTTTGCATCGGCACCGTATGCGTATAACCCTAATTAACGGCCTCGCTGCTCGCCGTCGCCACCTCACCAGGTCACTATCTTGCCTCCCCGCAAAAAAAAAGGTCACTGTCTTGCCTCGCCAGCCGATGGCCGCTGCCCGCCGCTCTTTGCTCACTGGCTGTCTTAATCTACACCCTTGCGGTCGCGGCCATGGCGCCGTCAGTCCGAGCCCACGTGCCCTGCCGCCTCTCTGCCGTGCACGATGACGATTGACGAATATGCGGTGTGATCGCTTAATCGATTAGTTGCAGGTGCACAATCACGTCAAAAGACCACAACATCACGCCACCAATACGGCCCATAAGCAACCAGATGTCAGGCAAGGCTCAGCTCAAGTGTTCTCATATGTATTATGTATTGGCTAGTAGTACATATACCTAGTATTTGCAGCTTGGTTTAGGTATGGCGTACGCCAAACCAAGCCATATTGCTGGCTTCGCCCCTGCCGGTTTGCACGCCACCAGCCCGCTCGATCAAACGTGCCATCCCACGTTCACGAGGAGGGCGTGCTCACCGCGGCCACCACCTAGACCTAGTCACGCGCGCGGTGCGCACAGATCGCGCCCGCGGCATCTTATTGCATGCAGAAAACAGAAACGAACCGGAGAGGCCGGTTCAGCTACGACTTGGTTCAGGGTTTAACTAACAAATGCCTCCCTAAACCCTGAACCTCTACTGGATTAAAACGACACCAATTTCTTCCCGAAGATCCTGGAACATGGCGCGTCCAAGCGCCTTTGTCAGAATGTCAGCGAGCTGCCCGTTGGTGCCGATGAACTCAACCTCAACGCGCCCATCTTCAACGCACTCGCGCAGGAAATGAAACCTTGTGTCAATATGCTTGCTACGGTCGTGGAAGACGGGGTTCTTGCTGAGGGAGATAGCTGCCTTGTTGTCGATCTTCAGCATGACCCGCTCGGCCTCTGCATTCTTGATGTCGCCCAGCAGCCGAGCGACCCAAACGCCCTGGCAGGCCGCCGTTGCGGCGGCGATGTACTCCGCCTCGCAGGTGGACATGGCCACCACCCACTGCTTGTGTGACTGCCAGCTGATCAGGCTCCGTCCGAGGAAGAAGAGAACGCCGGTCGTGCTCTTGCGCGTGTCAATGTCGCCCGCCATGTCGCTGTCGCTGAAGCCCACCAGGGTTGCCCCGGCAGTTCCCCTTGCATAGAAGCAGCCGTAGTGCTGTGTGCCGGCGACGTACCTGATGATCTGCTTGACGGCGGCAAGGTGCTCCATCGTTGGGGCCTCCATGAACCGACTCACGTAGCCCACAGAGTAGGCTATGTCCGGGCGCGTGTGCACCAGATAGCGCAGCGCACCCACGACGCTCCGGTATGCCGTCTCGTCCGTGGCGGGTGCGGTGCTCACCCTGCTGAGCTTGAAGCGGGGTTCCATAGGAGTGTGGGTTGGATTGCACCCAACCAAGCCGGCTTTCTCGATGATCTTGCCGGCGTACGCCGCCTGGTTGAGGGAGATGCCGCTCGTGGTTTGCTTCACCTCGATGCCAAGGTAGAAGCTTAACAGGCCCAAGTCACTCATGCGAAACTGTTTCTGCATCTCCTCCTTGAACCTGCTGATCTCGGCGTCGTCGTTCCCCGTGATGATGAGGTCGTCCACATAAACGCCGACGAGCAGGCGAGCAGTCCCGCCGCCCCGTCCGTAGACTGCGTGCTCCGACGGGCTCCTGGTGAAGCCGAGTCCTAGGAGGCAGCGATCCAGCTTGGCGTTCCAGGCCCGCGGCGCTTGGCGCAACCCGTACAGAGCTTTGTCCAGGCGGAGCACCTTGTGCTCTTCCCCAGCGACGGCGTAGCCCGGTGGCTGCGTCACATACACCTCCTCCTTCAGATCGCCGTTGAGGAAGGCGCTCTTCACGTCCATGTGGTGGACATGCCAGCCCTCGTGCGCGGCGAGAGCGACCAGCAGGCGAATGGACTCGAGGCGTGCCACGGGAGCGAACACCTCCTTGAAGTCGACGCTCTGCCTCTGGACGAACCCCTTGGCCACCAAGCGCGCCTTGTGCTTCTGGACGTTGCCGTTCGCGTCGCGCTTGAGCTTGTACACCCACTTGAGCCGGATGGCTTTGTGACCTGCAGGCAGTTCGACGAGCCGCCAAGTCTTGTTGGCGACGATTGACGCCATTTCCTCGTCCATGCGCGGCGCCACGCTCCCTCCTCCTCCGCCTCCGCGAAGGTCTTGGGTTCGTCGATCTCGCCAAGGTAGAGCTCGTCCTCGTGAGCCAGCATGACGTAATCCTCGTACTGCCGGTTCGGCTGCACAATCCCATCGCGAGCGCGCGTCGTCATGCGATGCTGCTGGCGCTGTGGCTCGTCGTTGCGCTCGTCAGTGTCGCCGGCAGCCTCGGCCGCGGCGACCGGACTCGCTGGGAGGCGCGCTGCAGGCTGGGTGAGCTCGCACCGCGCGCGCTCCCCTCTTGTGATGCCGGTGCTGCTGTGGCAGCACTCTCCTCTGGCGGTGTTGCAGCTGCGTCAGGCTCTGCGCTCGGTGATGGGCGCGTCGTCGTTCGTGTCACCGTGTAGGAGAAGGTGTCGACGGTGAACTCCACGCCCGCCGACGCCGCTTCGTTCGCCTCCCAGTCCCACCGTGCACACTCGTCGAAGATCACGTCGCGAGAGACATGCACACGGTTGCGGGCTGGGTTGTAGACACGGTACGCCGCCGTCCCTGGCTCGTATCCAAGGAAGACCATGGGGGTGCTGCGGTCGTCCAGCTTCGCCGCGTGCGGCTTCACCACCTTGACGTGAGCAACACAGCCGAAGACGCGTAAGTGGCTCACATCAGGTTTGTGACCATGCCATACCTCGTAGGGCGTTCTGCCGTCGACGCTCTTCGTCGGCGACCTGTTGAGGAGATAGACGGCGGTGGTGACCGCCTCCCCCAGAACCGTGCTGGTACCCCCTTCGCCTTCATCAGGCTCCTCGCGGCGGCGACGATCGTTTGATTGCGCCGCTCCACCACCCCGTTTTGCTACGGGGAGTAGGGCGCCGTGAGCTGGCGCCCCATGCCCTCCTCGGCACAGTAGGTGGTGAACGTGGCAGAGGTGAACTCTCACCTCGATCCGTGCGGAGCAGGCGCAGTTTCCGCCTGGTTTCCACCTCCACTCTGGCCTTGAAGTGTTTGATCGCCGTCGCGGCTTCGTCCTTCGTGGTGAGGAGTGTGAGCCACATGTAGCGGCTCAGATCGTCGACGAGGAGGAGGAAGTAGCATTTGCCGCCCGCCGTGGCCGGTGCTATCGGGCCGCACAGGTCGCCGTGAACCAGGTCCAGCAAGCCATCTGGGCGCCCCTTAGCCGCCTGCGGGAACGGAGCTCGTCTCTGCTTCCCCGCCAAGCAGCTGTCGCAGAGCTGCTGGGCGTGCTCGATCACCGGCAGTTCCCGCACCATGTCGTGGCGCGAGAGCTTGCGGAGCGCGTCGAAGTTGAGGTGCCCGTAGCATTCGTGCCACCTCCAAGCTTGTTCCCCAGCGCGCGTGGCGAGGCACACTGGCTGGGTGGCGTCAAGGGTGACCACGTACAGGCGGTTCCGGGCGCGCTCCACCCTGATGAGGAGTCGCTGCTGCTGGTCACGCAGGCGGAGTACGCCATGCTCGATGAGGACCTTGCAGCCATTTTCGTCGAGCTGGCCGAGACTAATGATGTTGCTGCGGAGACGGGGAATGTAGTACACATCAGTCAAGGCCCGATGCTCACCATTGTGACACGCGAAGAGGATCATTCCGCGTCCTTGAATCTCCACCACGGATCCGTCCCCAAACTTGACCGTGCCCGTGATGCCGGTGTCGAGCTCGGCGAAGACACCCCTGACGCCGGTCATGTGATTGCTGACTCCGGTGTCGAGGAACCAGACGTCATCAGCGTGGGCCTCCCTGGTGAGGAAGACCTGGTCCCCGACCAGCATCACGCCCGTGGGCGCGCCCGCAGCTCGCCCGTGCGTCGGGGCGCCGCCAAGCGCCGGCTGGATCGTGCCCGACGGCTGCACCGTGGCCATCAGCAGTGCGGGTCCCTGTTCATGCAGGGTGCAGGCCCTCGCCAGCAGGAGGCCCGCTATTTCGTCGTCGATTCTCGCAAGGTTGGCCCTCGGCTGGAGCTGGGGTTGGGCCGCCGGTGGCTGTGCTGGTGCCGGCTGGCCCTGGCCCTTCCGTTCCCGTCGTGCCTCCTTGCAGTCCCTGGAGAAATGCCCGTGCTTATTACAGTTATAGCACTTCACCTTCGTCATGTCGCGCCCTCGGCGCTGTCCGCCGCCGCCACCCTGCAGCTTGCCTTGACGCTGACCGCCACCGCCGGCGGAGCCAGAGCCTTGCCCCTGCTCCCGTTGCCCCTTGCGTGCGTCCCACTCCTATTCGGTGAGTAGGAGCTGCCCGCCGTGGCCTTTTGCGTCGGCGCCGTAGCGTTCCTCGGCGGAGCGGAGGCGGCCGACGAGCTCCTCCACCGTCAGGTTCCTCAGATCAAGGAGCGTCTCGATGGCGCAGGCGATCTGCGTGTACCGGGCCGGCACAACGCGCAGAAACTTCTGCACCACACGCACCTCTTCCAAGTTGTCGCCCAGCGACCGCAGGTTGTTGACGAGGCTGGTTATGCGCATGGCGAAGCCGTCCAGGGTTTCGCCGTCCCTGAACGTGATCTGCTCGAAGTCAGACCGGAGCCGTTGCGCCGTGGCCTCCCGGACGCGGGTCACACCCATCCGCATCGTGCGCACGGCCTCCCAGGCTTCGTACGTCGAGTTCTTGACGGCAAGGACACCGTGCATCTCCGGGGGAACAGCCCGGATCAGAGCGGCGAGCTAGACGATCGTGCCGCTGTGCCCGGCGGCCTCCCGGATCACGCGCTCGTGGACGACCACCTCGCCCGCGTTCCTCCTGACGCGGCTGCGCCCGCGGCTTCGTGCGCGCCTGTGGTGTTGCCTCCCCACCGTGTCCCTGGGCAGCCGCAGCCGGCGCCTCGTCGGCGCCAGGCTCTCTGCTGCCCGCCATGGTCCCTCGTCGCCGGTGGCTCTGATGCCAAATGTCAGGCAGCCGCCGCGTGCGCTCGTTCTCTCTCGCTCTCGATGAACTCTGAAGACGAGACAGTGGTTTTTGCGCAGCGCACAACTTGCTGCTTTTCTCCGTTTTCTCCTTCTTCTTATTACAATCAGAACACAAACAGCCCGTCCGGTTTGCACGCCACCACCCCGCTCGATCAAACGTGCCATCCCACGTTCACGAGGAGGGCGTGCTCACCGCGGCCACCACCTAGACCTAGTCACGCACACGGTGCGCACAGATCGCGCCCGCAGCATCTTATTGCATGCAGAAAACAGAAACGAACCGGAGAGGCCGGTTCAGCTACGACTTGGTTCAGGGTTTAACTAACACAAGTGTCGTTTGCATAGGAGCACTCATTTTTCAATGGTTTTTCTTAAAACCCACCTCAACTTAAAATCTCCCAGGAGAGGCTTCAAGATATAGGGCAACGACACTAGTCTTAACCGAATAACGTTATTGACAAATGCAACTACCTCCTTGCCCTCATTGGTGGTCAGGATGATCAGATTATTCTTTCACTGCGTGAGAGCAAATTCGGGAAAGCACTCGAGAAACACATCGTAAAGCTCTTAAGAGGCAAAAAATGATTTATTGGAGAAAGAGAACAAACATTAGATGGCCTAATCTTGGCGATGAGAATACCAACTTATTCCTACGACCGGCAGCTAGGCGAGCTAGAGGACGTGTCTATCTCTCCCTTGGCATCGTCACAGAGAACAACAACCCTCGAACGAACGCCTCCTCCTCCGACGTCCTCTTCAACGCCACTTTTGGTGACACAACCATCATAAGCCTGGGTGCCGCTCCCTTCGACGTGCTGAGGAAGACCTCGCATGTTCTCAACTACACGGCGTGCTCGACAAACGTTGCGCAGATCGACCGTGGAGACACGGAGGACACCCACAAGACTAGCATCATGGCTGTTGAGTATATTGATTATTAGGAAATATGAGATAGACTAGGATTTGTCCTGCCTTGTCTTGTACTCCAAATTGGTTATTGTATTCCTATATATATGCCCACGGGGCTCAAGCAATACATCAACGATTCCACCAAATCCCTCTCCCTTTTAACATGGTATCTGCCGCAAGTTCCTAGACCTAGCCGCCGCCTGCCGCTTCCGCACCGCGCGCTGCCCCCGGGGCGGTCGTGTTGGGGAACGTTGCATGGGAAACAAAAATTTTCCTACGCACACACAAGATCTATCCATGGTGATGAGCATCTACGAGAGGGAGAGTGAATCTACATACCCTTGTAGATCGCTAAGCGGAAGCGTTTAAGAAACGCGGTTGATGTAGTCGAACGTCTTCGCGATCCAAATCGCCGAGCGTCCCGCGATCCAATCACGATCCTTCCGATCTAGTGCCGAACGGACGGCACCTCCGCGTTCAACACACGTACGGCTTGATGACGCCTTCACCTCCTCGATCCAGCGAGCGATGGTGAAGTAGTGGTTGAGTTCCAGCAGCACGACGGCGTGGTGATGGTGGTGAGGAACAATCTCTGCAGGGCTTCGCCAAGCACTACGGAGATTATGACGGAGGAACTAGAGGGCTAGGGTTGCCGGCACACGGCTTGGGAAATCCTGATGTATCCCGTGTGCTAGCCCTGCCCCTCTATTTATATGTTGAGCCTTGGGGTCTAAACTTGGAGTAAAAGCCTTCTCCGGGTCGGTTTTGCCCGCACAAGGTCGGTTTGGCCCGCAGGGAAAGAGTCCAACTCGGATCCCTGCCGAACCGTGCACAGCCGCGCACAAGCGGTAGTACCGCTTCACACAAGCGGTAGTACCGCTTCACACAAGCGGTAGTACCGCTCGGGCGGTAGTACCGCTTCACCAAGCGGTAGTACCGCTTACGCGGCAGCAAAACTACTTTTGCACTTTCCAATACCTTGTGGGCTTTATCCCTTTGGCTCATATAAAGTGTTGCTGCACCCGAACACTTCGGTAAACATCCGGAACCCCTTCCGGTGAATTCCGGAACCCTTCCAGAGATCAAAACACTATTATCACATATATCAATCTTTACCTCCGGACTATTCCGGAGATCCTCGTCATGTCCGGGATCTTATCCGGGACTCCGAACAACTTTCGGTCACCAACATAATAACTCAATTATACTAATCGTCACCAAACGTTAAGTGTGTAGACCCTGCGGGTTCGAGAACTATGTAGACATGACCGAGACACCTCTACGGCCAATAACCAATAGCGGGACCTGGATGCCCATATTGGCTCCTACATATTCTACGAAGATCTTTATCGGTCGAACCTCTATGTCAAGGATTCAGTTAATCCCGTATGCTGTTCCCTTTGTTCTTCGGTATGTTACTTGCCCGAGATTCGATCGTCGGTATCACTATACCTAGTTCAATCTCGTTACCGGCAAGTCTCTTTACTCGTTCCGTAATACAAGATCTCGTGGCTAACACTTTAGTCACATTGCTTGCAAGGCTCATTGTGATGTTGTATTACCGAGTGGGCCCTGAGATACCTCTCCGTCATACGGAGTAACAAATCCCAGTCTTGATCCATGCCAACCCAACAGACACCCTCGGAGATACCTGTAGAGCACCTTTATAGTCACCCAGTTACGTTGCGACGTTTGATACACACAAGGTATTCCTCCGGTGTTAGTGAGTTGCATGATCTCATGGTCAAAGGAACAGATACTTGACATGCAGAAAACAATAGCAATAAACTGACACGATCATATGCTACGTTCGTAGTTTGGGTCTTGTCCATCACATCATTCTCCTAATGATGTGATCCCGTTATCAAATGACATCTCATGTCAATGGCTAGGAAACCTTAACCATCTTTGATCAACGAGCTAGTCAACTAGAGGCTTACTAGGGACACAGTGTTGTCTATGTACCCACACATGTATTTGAGTTTCCAATCAATACAATTATAGCATGGATAATAAACGATTATCATGAACAAGGAAATATAATAATAACCAATTTATTATTGCCTCTAGGGCATATTTCCAACAGTCTCCCACTTGCACTAGAGTCAATAATCTAGTTCACATCACTATGTGATTTACATTGTAATGAATCGAACACCCATGCAGTTCTGGTGTTGTTCATGTTTAGCCCTTGGAAGAGGTTTAGTCAACGGATCTGCAACATTTAGATCCGTGTGTACTTTGCAAATATTTATGTCGTCCTCCTTGATGTAATCGCGGATGGAATTGAAACGTCGCTTTATGTGTCTGGTCCTCTTGTGAAATCTTGGTTCCTTGGCTAGAGCAATGGCACCAGTATTATCACAAAACAGAGTCATTGGGTCAAGTGCACTAGGCACTACTCCAAGATCTGTCATGAACTCCTTCATCCAGACACCTTCCTTCGCCGCCTCCGAGGCAGCGATGTACTCCGCTTCGCATGTAGAATCAGCTACCACGCTTTGCTTGGAACTGCACCAGCTAACCGCACCCCCATTAAGAATAAATACGTATCCGGTTTGCGACTTAAAGTCATCCGGATCAGTGTCAAAGCTTGCATCGACGTAACCCTTTACGACGAGCTCTTGATCACCTCCATAAACGAGAAACATGTCCTTAGTCCTTTTCAGGTACTTCAGGATATTCTTGACCGCCGTCCAGTGTTCCATTCCTGGATCACCTTGAAACCTTCCGACCATACTTATGGCAAGGCTGACATCGGGTCTTGTGCACAGCATTGCATACATGATAGAGCCTATGGCTGAAGCATAGGGGATGACACTCATCTTTTCTCTATCTTCTGCAGTCACTGGGCATTGAGTCTTACTCAACTTCACACCTTGCAAAACAGGCAAGAACCCCTTCTTGGACTGATCCATTTTGAACTTCTTCAAAATCTTATCAAGGTATGTGCTTTGTGAAAGTCCTATTAAGCGTCTCGATCTATCTCTATAGATCTTGATGCCTAATATGAAAGCAGCTTCTCCTAGGTCCTTCATTGAAAAACTCTTGTTCAAATATTCCTTTACGCTTTCCAGCATTTCTATATTGTTTCCAATCAGCAATATGTCATCCACATATAATATTAGAAACGCTATAGAGCTCCCACTCACTTTCTTGTAAATACAAGCTTCTCCGTAAACTTGTATAAACTCGAACGCTTTGATCACCTCATCAAAACGAAGATTCCAACTCTGAGATGCTTGCACCAGTCCATAAATGGATCGCTGGAGTTTGCAAACTTTGTCAGCATTCTCTGGATCGACAAAACCTTCTGGTTGCATCATATACAACTCTTCCTTAAGGTAACCGTTAAGGAACGCTGTTTTGACATCCATCTGCCAAATTTCATAATCGAAAAAGGCAGCTATTGCTAACATGATTCTGACGGACTTAAGCATCGCTACGGGTGAGAAGGTCTCATCGTAGTCAACTCCTTGAACTTGTGAAAAACCCTTTGCCACAAGTCGAGCTTTATAGACGGTGACATTACCGTCCGCGTCCGTCTTCCTCTTAAAGATCCATTTGTTCTGAATGGCCTTACGCCCTTCAGGTAATACTTCCAAAGTCCATACTTTGTTTTCATACATGGATCCCATCTCGGATTTCATGGCCTCTAACCACTTCTTGGAATCCGGGCTCATCATCGCTTCTCCATAGCTCGTAGGTTCATCGTTGTTTAACAACATGATTTTTAAGACAGGGTTGCCGTACCACTCAGGAGCAGTACGCGTCCTTGTCGACCTACGAGGTTCGATAGCAACTTGATCCAAAGCTTCATGATCATCATCATTAACTTCCTCTTCAGCTAATGTAGGCTCCACAGAAACAACTTTCTGCGCTGCGCTACTCTCAGGTTGAAGTAAAGGTTCAACAACCTCATCAAGTTCTATCTTCCTCCCACTCAATTCTTTCGAGAGAAACTCTTTCTCAAGAAATGTTCCGTTTTTAGCGACAAACACTTTGCCCTCGGATCTGAGGTAGAAGGTATACCCAACTGTCTCTTTTGGGTATCCTATGAAGACGCATTTCTCCGCTTTGGGTTCCAGCTTTTCAGGCTGAAGCTTTTTGACATAAGCATCACATCCCCAAACTTTAAGAAACGACAGCTTTGGCTTCTTGCCAAACCAAAGTTCATATGGCGTCGTCTCAACGGATTTCGATGGTGCCCTATTTAAAGTGAATGCAGCTGTCTCTAATGCATAACCCCAAAACGATAGTGGCAAATCGGCAAGAGACATCATAGATCGCACCATATCTAATAAAGTTCGATTACGACGTTCGGACACACCATTACGCTGTGGTGTTCCAGGCGGTGTCAATTGTGAAACAATTCCACACTGTCTTAAGTGACTGCCAAACTCATAACTCAGATATTCTCCTCCTCGGTCAGATCGTAGGAATTTAATCTTCTTGTTACGATGATTCTCAACTTCACTCTGAAATTGTTTGAACTTTTCAAATGTTTCAGACTTGTGTTTCATTAAGTAAATATACCCATATCTACTTAAGTCATCAGTGAAGGTGAGAAAGTAACGATAACCACCGCGCGCCTCAATGCTCATCGGACCGCACACATCAGTATGTATGATTTCCAATAAGTCACTTGCCCGTTCCACTATTCCAGAGAACGGCGTTTTAGTCATCTTGCCTATGAGGCATGGCTCACATGTGTCAAGTGATTCAAAATCAAGTGACTCCAAAAGTCCATCAGCATGGAGCTTCCTCATGCGTTTTACGCCAATATGACCTAAACGGCAGTGCCACAAGAAAGTGGTATTATCATTATCAATTCTACATCTTTTGGCATCAATGTTATGAACATGTGTATTATTACTATCGAGATTCAATAAGAATAAACCCCTCACATTGGGTGCATGACCATAAAAGATATTACTCATATAAATAGAACAACCATTATTCTCTGATTTAAATGAGTAACCGTCTCGCAATAAACAAGATCCAGATATAATGTTCATGCTTAACGCAGGCACCAAATAACACTTATTTAGGTTCATCACTAATCCCGACGGTAATCGAAGAGCGAGCGTGCCGACGGCGATCACATCAACCTTGGAACCATTTCCCACGCGCATCGTCACTTCGTCCTTTGCCAGCCTCCGTTTATTCCGTAGTTCCTGTTTTGAGTTGCAAATATGAGCAACCGCACCGGTATCAAATACCCAGGCACTACAACGAGAGTTGGTAAGGTACACATCAATAACATGTATATCATATATACCTTGTTTGTTGTTGGCCGCCTTCTTGTCAGCCAAATACTTGGGGCAATTCCGCTTCCAGTGTCCAGTTCCCTTGCAATGAAAACACACAGTTTCTGGTTTGGGTCCAGCCTTGGGTTTCTTCACGAGAGGAGCAACTGCTTTGCCACTCTTCTTAGAGTTACCCTTCTTACCCTTGCCATTTTTCTTGAAACTAGTGGTTTTATTGACCATCAACACTTGATGCTCCTTCTGAATTTCAGACTCAGCGATTTTCAGCATCGCAAACAGCTCGGCGACTGACTTGTTCATCCCGTGCATGTTATAGTTCAACACGAAGCTCTTGTAGCTAGGTGGCAATGATTGAAGAACTCTGTCAGTGATAGCCTCTGGCGGAAGGGGCATCCCTAACTCAGCCAGACGGGTGGAGTACCCAGACATTCTGAGCACGTGATCACTGATAGACCCGTTCTCCTCCATCTTGCAAGCATAGAATTTGTCGGAGATCTCATATCTCTCGATCCGGGCATTCTTCTGAAAGATAAACTTCAACTCCTGGAACATCTCATATGCTCCATGACGTTCAAAACGTCTTTGAAGTCCCGGTTCTAAGCCATACAACATTGCACATTGAACTATTGAGTAATCATCAGAACGAGCCTGCCAGGCGTTCACAACGTCTAGAGACTCAACTGGAGCGGGTGGATCACCAAGCGGTGCATCAAGGACATAAGCCTTCTGGGAAGCCGTAAGGATAATCCTTAGATTACGGGCCCAGTCCACAAAGTTACTTCCATCATCTTTCAACTTAGCTTTCTCTAGGAACGCATTAAAATTCAGGGGTGCTACTGCGCGAGCCATGATCTACAACATGAATATTGCAAAGACAACTTAGACTATTGTTCTTTAGATAATGAGTTTAGTTAATCATATTACTTAAAAACTCCCACTCAAATTGACATCCCTCCGGTCATTCGAGTGTAACATGATCCAAATCCACCAACTCAAGTCCGATCATCACGTGAGTTGAGGTGGTTTCAATGGTGAACATCTTCATGTTGATCATATCTACTATATGACTCATGTTCGACCTTTCGGTCTCTTGTGTTCCGAGGCCATGTCTGTACATGCTAGGCTCGTCAAGTTTAACCCGAGTGTTCCGCACGTGTAACATGGCTTACACCCGTTGTATGCGAACGTAGAGTCTATCACACCCGATCATCACGGCGTGTCTCGAAACGACGAACTTTCGCAACGGTGCACACTTGGGGAGAACACAATTTATCTTGAAATTTAAGTGAGGGATCACCTTATAATGCTACCGTCGTCCTAAGCAAAATAAGATGCATAAAAGGATTAACATCACATGCAAATCATAAGTGACATGATATGGCCATGAACTTGTGCTTTTGATCTCCATCTCCAAAGCACCGGCATGATCTCCATCGTCACCGGCATGACACCATGATCTCCATCATCTTGATCTCCATCAACGTGTCGCCATAAGGTTGTCGCGCCGACTGTTGCTTCCACGACTATAGCTAACGTTTAGCGATAAAGTAAAGCATTACATAGCGCTTAATGATTGACACGCAGGTCATACAATAATTAAAGACAACTCTATGGCTCCTGCCAGTTGCCGTACTCATCGACATGCAAGTCGTGATATTCTATACAAAACATGATCATCTCATACATCACATATATCTCATCATGTAATTGGCCATATCACATCACAACATACCCTGCAAAAACAAGTTAGACGTCCTCTAATTGTTGTTGCAAATTTTACGTGGCTGCTACGGGTTTGCAAGAACCGTTCTTACCTACGCAAAACCACAACGTGGTGTAGTGATTGCTTTTTGATCTTCTAAAAGAACCCTCTTCATTGAACCGATTCAACTAAAGTGAGAGAGACAGACACCCGCCAGTCACCTTTATGCAACAAGTGCACGCAGCGGTAAAACCAGTCTCGCGTAAGCGTACGCGTAATGTCGGTCCGGGCCGCTTCATCTCACAATGCCGCTGAATCAAGTATCAACTAGTAACGGCAAGCAATATGTATACACCCACGCCCACAACTCGTTTGTGTTCTACTCG
Source organism: Elymus sibiricus (assembly GCA_039707655.1). Lineage (NCBI taxonomy): Eukaryota > Viridiplantae > Streptophyta > Magnoliopsida > Poales > Poaceae > Elymus > Elymus sibiricus. The sequence continues at coordinate 523,597,265 of CM077671.1, read as the reverse complement.
AGATCTCATCTACGCATAGACCTAGCTCATGATGCCACTGTTGGGGAACGTTGCATGGGAAACAAAAATTTTCCTACGCACACACAAGATCTATCCATGGTGATGAGCATCTACGAGAGGGAGAGTGAATCTACATACCCTTGTAGATCGCTAAGCGGAAGCGTTTAAGAAACGCGGTTGATGTAGTCGAACGTCTTCGCGATCCAAATCGCCGAGCGTCCCGCGATCCAATCACGATCCTTCCGATCTAGTGCCGAACGGACGGCACCTCCGCGTTCAACACACGTACGGCTTGATGACGCCTTCACCTCCTCGATCCAGCGAGCGATGGTGAAGTAGTGGTTGAGTTCCAGCAGCACGACGGCGTGGTGATGGTGGTGAGGAACAATCTCTGCAGGGCTTCGCCAAGCACTACGGAGATTATGACGGAGGAACTAGAGGGCTAGGGTTGCCGGCACACGGCTTGGGAAATCCTGATGTATCCCGTGTGCTAGCCCTGCCCCTCTATTTATATGTTGAGCCTTGGGGTCTAAACTTGGAGTAAAAGCCTTCTCCGGGTCGGTTTTGCCCGCACAAGGTCGGTTTGGCCCGCAGGGAAAGAGTCCAACTCGGATCCCTGCCGAACCGTGCACAGCCGCGCACAAGCGGTAGTACCGCTTCACACAAGCGGTAGTACCGCTTGGGCGGTAGTACCGCTTCACACAAGCGGTAGTACCGCTCGGGCGGTAGTACCGCTTCACCAAGCGGTAGTACCGCTTACGCGGCAGCAAAACTACTTTTGCACTTTCCAATACCTTGTGGGCTTTATCCCTTTGGCTCATATAAAGTGTTGCTGCACCCGAACACTTCGGTAAACATCCGGAACCCCTTCCGGTGAATTCCGGAACCCTTCCAGAGATCAAAACACTATTATCACATATATCAATCTTTACCTCCGGACTATTCCGGAGATCCTCGTCATGTCCGGGATCTTATCCGGGACTCCGAACAACTTTCGGTCACCAACATAATAACTCAATTATACTAATCGTCACCAAACGTTAAGTGTGTAGACCCTGCGGGTTCGAGAACTATGTAGACATGACCGAGACACCTCTACGGCCAATAACCAATAGCGGGACCTGGATGCCCATATTGGCTCCTACATATTCTACGAAGATCTTTATCGGTCGAACCTCTATGTCAAGGATTCAGTTAATCCCGTATGCTGTTCCCTTTGTTCTTCGGTATGTTACTTGCCCGAGATTCGATCGTCGGTATCACTATACCTAGTTCAATCTCGTTACCGGCAAGTCTCTTTACTCGTTCCGTAATACAAGATCTCGTGGCTAACACTTTAGTCACATTGCTTGCAAGGCTCATTGTGATGTTGTATTACCGAGTGGGCCCTGAGATACCTCTCCGTCATACGGAGTAACAAATCCCAGTCTTGATCCATGCCAACCCAACAGACACCCTTGGAGATACCTGTAGAGCACCTTTATAGTCACCCAGTTACGTTGCGACGTTTGATACACACAAGGTATTCCTCCGGTGTTAGTGAGTTGCATGATCTCATGGTCAAAGGAACAGATACTTGACATGCAGAAAACAATAGCAATAAACTGACACGATCATATGCTACGTTCGTAGTTTGGGTCTTGTCCATCACATCATTCTCCTAATGATGTGATCCCGTTATCAAATGACATCTCATGTCAATGGCTAGGAAACCTTAACCATCTTTGATCAACGAGCTAGTCAACTAGAGGCTTACTAGGGACACAGTGTTGTCTATGTACCCACACATGTATTTGAGTTTCCAATCAATACAATTATAGCATGGATAATAAACGATTATCATGAACAAGGAAATATAATAATAACCAATTTATTATTGCCTCTAGGGCATATTTCCAACAGGTCGGCCTCCATGACCGCCGCCGGGGGCCGCGTCGCCCGTACCTAGGGTTCGTCCGCCGGTCGTGTTGAGCGGCTGCCCTAGAGAGTCTTTTTCCCGATCTCTTGATCCGGGTTTTCTCTCTTCCGCCGGTCACATTGATCGGCGTTTCCTTTTTGGTTTTCCGATCTTAGATCGGTTTGCGTCGCCCGTCGCCGCCGTCGACCACCGCGCCTCTACTCCGACATTGGCGCGACCCGGCCTCTACACCGACCCGGCGGCCTCACGCAACGCGGCGGCCCCTCAATGCCGTCGTTCGCGCGCCGGCCCGCCCATCGATCTACGCCGACCGTCACCGCCCTGCTCCGATCGGGACACCTGCATCGCCCCAATCCGGCGGCCTCGCGCGATGCGGCGGCCCATCACAGCCGCCGTTCGCGTGCCGGCCCGCCCGTCGATCTACGCCGCGCCTGTACGGCCGCCCTGCCGGCCGTCGTCGCCGGCCTCATCTCGGACTCCGTCGTCATCCCACCTCCATCGAGCGGCGTCCTCGACCTCGCGCGCGATCGGATTGATCACCCGCCCGCCGTCGCGATCCGCCTCATCTACGCCATGCAACCGACCTGGCCCGTCGGTTGCGCGCGCCTCCGCAGGTCCCGTGAAGACTGTCCCGAGTACAACGCGTCCCTCCACCGATCGAGCACCGGGCTGCCGCTGCGTCGCCCCGTCGGGCCGCAGCGCCGCCGCCCCGTGGTTCTCCCCGCGGCTGCACCAACCCGCGCGCTACCGCTGCGTCGCCCCTTCGGGCCGTAGTGTCGCAGCCCGCGGTCTACTGCCGCCCCGAGGCCGTCCGCTCCAGGTCGTCCCCGTGGCCGCACTGACCCTCGCGCTGCCGCTGCATCGCCCCATCGGGCCGTAGCGAGCGTGGCACGCGGTCTCCGCCGCCGCCCGAGGCCGTCCCCGCGGCTGCACCGACTCGCGCGCCGCCGCTGTGTCGCCCCTTCGGGCCATCGCGCAGCGGCACACGGTCCACGCCGCCGCCCCGAGGTCTTCCCGCCGTCGCCCCGACCCGCGCGCTGCCGCTTCGTCGCCCCTTCGGGGCATACCGCGGCGGCGCGCGGTCCACTCCGCCGTCCCCGCGCGTCGACTTCCTCTGGTATGCGCCGCGCCGCCTTCCTCGGCGCGGGAACGCCATCATCCGCGCCGGTCTTCGTCACGCTGTCGGTTTCTTCCGTGCCTACTTCGAGCATCGCCGCCGCGCTCCTCGCCAGCCGCCGCCGCCGCCGTCAGGCCGCCGCCGCCGCGCTCCTAACCAGCCGCCGCCGCCGCCGTCAGGCCGCCGCCGCCGCGCTCCTAACCAGCCGCCGCCGCCGCCGTCAGGCCGCCGCCGCCGCTACTCTTTGGCGTCGCTGCGGCTCATTCACCCGAGCTACACCGCGCCTCTTCGGCGCCGCTTTAGCTCGCCGACCCGAGCCGCGCCGCCCGTCCACCCCCTTCGTCATCCGTCCAGCACCAGCTCATCGCCAGCGTCGCCGTCGTCTACCCCGACCACTTCATCTACTCCGACCACCGCGGGCGACATCGGCCCCTCGCCGATTTGCGCCGCAACCGTCGTTGAGTCCTTCTCTGCTATCCTCCTTGACATGGCGTACAGCTTGTGCAGGTCCCTGTCTACGCATGCTCGGTGCTGGCAACACCGATGCGTGCCTTCGTCCACGACGTGTCCCCGGGCCTGGCAAGCCTGTAGCGGCGCTTCGTCAACTTCGTCTTCGTCCGTCTACGCATGCCCGGTGCTGGCAACACCGACGCGTTCCTTCGTCGACGACGTGTCCCCGGACTTGGCAATCCCGGCGCGACGCGTCTCAACTTCGTCTTCTTCCCGGCGCACCACTACTTCGACACCACTGCGCCCATGACTAACTCGGCGCCTCCTTGCGCCCGCGGCTCCTCGGCGACTTCCTCGACACCGGCTACCCCGACTCGACATCGACCACGGCATTCTTCGCACGGCTACCTCGACCACGGCTACACCACCCTACGCTCTCGGCTACCTCGACAACGACACAAAGGGCTACCGCCTTGCTTGAGCAACCTCGTCGGTTTCTTCTCCAGCCACGACTTCCGCGATGCATCGACCGTTACGACTGTGGGGCGATGACCGTCGGCCTACCTTCGGATTCCTCTCCAGTCTCACCGTCTGCGTCGCTACCGTTGTGACTGCGGGGGGATGTTGAGTATATTGATTATTAGGAAATATGAGATAGACTAGGATTTGTCCTGCCTTGTCTTGTACTCCAAGTTGGTCATTGTACTCCTATATATATGCCCACGGGGCTCAAGCAATACATCAACGATTCCACCAAATCCCTCTCCCTTTCAACAATGGCCTTCAACACTTGGCCAGGCGAGGATGTACTAGAAGGAGCGCATTGTGGTGGACTACAAGCTATGGATTCTACTGGCCCAATGACACAACTCGTTTTGCCTGATGAAGAACTAATCTGAACTAGCTTCTAATAATGTTCTGTTCATGCACTCAAAAGTAATTAATGTAGGTTTTGACATCATTTTTGTCGATTCCTCATCGAGAGTCTTAATCCGCTGAGTTTTGACCCGACTATCTTCGCTTGATTTCTATAATCACGGCTTAATGTTAGAATCCATATCTACTCCATTCCATGAGCGCAGTGCTCCCCTTTGTGATAATTTTCATATCTGCAACATACGAGCCAGGAGGGCACATGCCCCCCCACCCCACATACACACATAAACCTATATCTAATTGCTAGCTCGTTCATCACGCAGAGCGAGTTGTGTCGTTGGGCCTCTCCACAACATCGAGCTCCTCCAAAGTCAATGTTCAGCTACCTTTTGTGGTACTTCTCTTGGCACCGGCTGGAAGGGAGATCCACCATGTTCCAGTGGATCATCGTGGTGCTCCTCACCATCCTGGTGGCCCTAGTCTTGGCGGGTGCGATCACCTTGCTGGTGATGAAACTCGGGCTACACTGGGCATCACCCTTCCTCTCCATCCAGTCAGCGGGCCTGGAGGAGCTTACCTACGACCGACAACTAGGCGGGCTGCGGGACATCCGGCTCTCCTCGATGTCCTTGCGGAGAACGGCAACCTCCGGGTGGTTGTCTCCTTCTCGAACGTCAAGTTCAACATCAGCTTAGGTAACACGGTCATCCCCAAGCTGGGCGTCACTCCGTTCGACGTGGCGAGGAAGAGCATGCATGCACTCAACTACCTGGTAACTTTATGAGCGCGATAGTACTCCATTTATGAGGGCGATGCCTCCCTTTTTGTTGGGGAACGTTGCATGGAAAACAAAAAATTTCTACGCACACGCAAGATCTATCCATAGAGATGCATAGCTACGAGAGGGGAGAGTATGCCTACGTACCCTTGTAGACCGTTAAGCGGAAGCGTTTATCACCGCGATTGATGTGGTCGTACACCTTCACGATCCGCCCGATCAAGTACTGAACGCACGGCACCTCCGCGTTCAGCACACGTTCAGCTCGATGACGTCCTCGCCTTCTTGATCCAGCAAGTCTGGCGAGGTAGTAGATGAGTTTCGGCAGCACGACGGCGTGGTGACGGTGGTGGTGCAATTATCTTCGCAGGGCTTCGCCGAGCACTACGAAAATTATGACCGAGGATGAACTAGAGGGAGAGGGGCGCCGCACACGGCTTGGGATCATGGTGTGTGTTGCCCCTCTCCCTCCTCTCATATATATAGGTGGGGGGAGGAGGGGAGGCATCCTAGGGCACCCCCAAGGGGGCCGGCGGCCAGCCCTAGGGCCTGCCCTAGCCACGCCCACCCCCTTCCTTCTTTGGCGCCTGGGGAGAAGGCAGGAGGGGAGGCGCCCCCCCTTTCCTTTCTCTCACGTAGAGGGGAAGGTAGGAGGGGCTAGCCCTCCTCCCTTTCCTTCCCTAGGGCCGGCGGCCTAGAGGTGGGGCGCACCAGCCCCTTGTGGGCTGGTGTGCTTCCCTCGTTGGCCCAATAAGCCCAATAACTCCCCGTGGCCTTCCTGGAACCCCTTCCGGTGATCCGATAAATACCCGGTGCATTCCGAAACCTTTCCGGAGACCAAATAGTATCGTCCTATATATCAATCTTTACCTCCGGACCATTCCAGAGCTCCTCGTCATGTCCGTGATCTCATCCGGGACTCCGAACAACATTCGGTCACCAACTCACATAACTCATATATATCATCAACGAACGTTAAGCGTGCGGACCCTACGGGTTCGAGAATGATGTAGACATGACCGAGACGCTTCTCTGGTCAATAACCAATAGCGGGACCTGGATGCCCATATTGGTTCCCACATATTCTACGAAGATCTTTATCGGTCGAACCTTTATGACAACACACGTAGTTCCCTTTGTCTATCGGTATGTTACTTGCCCGAGATTCGATCATCGGTATCTCCATACCTAGTTCAATCTCGTTACCGGCAAGTCTCTTTACTCGTTCCGTAATACATCATCTCGTAACTAACTCCTTAGTCACTTTGCTTGCAAACTTCTTGTGATGTGTATTACCGAGAGGGCCCAGAGATACCTCTCCGACACACGGAGTGACAAATCCCAATCTCAATCCATGCCAAATCAACAGACACCTTCGGAGATACCTGTAGAGCATCTTTATGATCACCCAGTTATGTTGTGACGTTTGATAGCACACAAGGTATTCATCCGGTATCCGGGAGTTGCATGATCTCATGGTCGAAGGAATATGTATTTGACATTAAGAAAGCAGTAGCAATAAACTGAACGATCATATGCTAAGCTAACGGATGGGTCTTGTCCATCACATCATTCTCCTAATGATGTGATCCTGTTATCAAGTGACAACTCATGTCCATGGTTAGGAAACCTTAACCATCTTTGATCAATGAGCTAGTCTAGTAGAGGCTCACTAGGGACATGGTATTTTGTTTATTTATCCACAAATGTATTTAAGTTTACGGTCAATACAATTCTAGCATCAATAATAAACCTTTATCATGAATAAGGAAATATAATAATAACAACTTTATTATTGCCTTTAGGGCATATTTCCATCAGTCTCCCACTTGCACTAGAATCAATAATCTAGATTACATAGTGATGAATCTAACACCCATGTAGTCTTGGTGCTGATCATGTTTTGCCCGCGGAAAAGGTTTAGTCAACGGGTCTGCCACATTCAGATCCGTATGTATTTTGCAAATTTCTATGTCTCCATCCTTGACCTTTTCACGAATGGAGTTGAAGCGTCTCTTGATGTGTTTGGTTCTCTTGTGAAACCTGGATTCCTTCGCTAAGGCAATTGCTCCAGTGTTGTCACAAAAGATTGTCATTGGACCCGATGCACTGGGTATTACACCCAAATCGGATATGAACTCCTTCATCCAGACTCCTTCATCTGCTGCTTCTGAAGCAGCTATGTACTCCGCTTCACACGTAGATCCCGCCACGACGCTCTGCTTGGAACTGCACCAACTGACAGCTCCACCATACAATATAAATACGTATCCGGTTTGTGACTTAGAGTCATCCGGATCTGTGTCGAAGCTAGCATCGACGTAACCCTTTACGATGAGCTCTTCGTCACCTCCATAAACGAGAAACATATCCTTGGTCCTTTTCAGGTACTTTGGGATGTTCTTGACCGCTGTCTAGTGATCCACTCCTGGATTACTTTGGTACCTCTCTGCTAAACTTATGGCAAGGCACACATCAGGTCTGGTACACAGCATGTCATACATAATTGAACCTATGGCTGAGGCATAGGAAATGACTTTCATTCTCTCTCTATCTTCTGCCATGGTCAGGCTTTGAGTATTACTCAACTTCACACCTTGCAATACAGGCAAGAACCCTTTCTTTGACTGATCCATTTTGAACTTCTTCAAAACTTTGTCAAGGTATGTGCTTTGTGAAAGTCCTATTAAGCGTCTCGATATATCCCTATAGATCTTGATGCCCAATATATAAGCAGCTTCACCGAGGTCTTTCATTGAAAAATTCTTATTCAAGTATCCTTTTATGCTATCCAGAAATTTTATATCATTTCCAATCAACAATATGCCATCCACATATAATATCATAAATGCTACAGAGCTCCAACTCACTTTCTTGTAAATACAGGCTTCACCGTAAGTCTGTATAAAACAATATGCTTTGATCACCTCATCAAAGCGTATATTCCAACTCCGAGATGCTTGCACCAGTCCATAAATGGATCGCTGGAGCTTGCACACTTGGTTAGCACCTTTAGGATCGACAAAACCTTCTGGTTGCATCATATACAACTCTTCTTTAAGAAACCCGTTATGGAATGCAGTTTTGACGTCCATTTGCCAGATTTCATAATCATAAAATGCGGCAATTGCTAACATGATTCGGACAGACTTAAGCATCGCTACGGGTGAGAAAGTCTCATCGTAGTCAACCCCTTGAACTTGTCGAAAACCTTTCATGACAAGTCGAGCTTTGTAGACAGTGATATTAACATCAGCGTCCTTCTTCCTCTTGAAGATCCATTTATTTTCAATGGCCTACCGATCGGGCAAGTCCACCAAAGTCCACACTTTGTTCTCATACATGGATCCTATCTCAGATTTCATGGCCTCAAGCCATTTGTCGGAATCTGGGCTCATCATAGCTTCTTCATAGTTCGTAGGTTCGCCGTTGTCTAACAACATGACTTCCAGGACATGATTACTGTACCATTCTCGTGCGGAACATGTTCTGGTCGACCTACAAAGTTTAGTAGTAACTTGATCCGAAGTTTCATGATCATCATCATTAGCTTCCTCTCTAGTTGGTGTAGGCATCACGGGAACGGTTTTCTCTTATGTGCTACTTTCCAATTCGAGAGAAGGTACAATTACCTCATCAAGTTCTACTTTCCTCCCACTCACTTCTTTCGAGAGAAACTCTTTCTCTAGAAATGACCCATTCTTAGCAACAAAGATCTTGCCTTCGGATCTGTGGTAGAAGGTGTACCCAATAGTTTTCTTAGGGTATCCTATGAAGACGCACTTCTCCGATTTGGGTTCGAGCTTATCAGGCTGAAGCCTTTTGACATAAGCGTCGCATCCCCAAACTTTAAGAAACGACAATTTAGGTTTCTTGCCAAACCATAGTTCATAAGGTGTCGTCTCAACGGATTTAGACGGTGCCCTATTTAACGTGAATGCGGCTGTCTCTAATGCATAACCCCAAAATGATAAAGGCAAATCAGTAAGAGACATCATAGAACGCGCCATATCTAATAAAGTACGGTTACGACGTTCGGACACACCATTACGCTGTGGTGTTCCAGGTGGCGTGAGTTGTGAAACAATTCCATATTGTTTTAAATGAAGGCCAAACTCATAATTCAAATATTCGCCTTCGCGATCAGATCGTAGAAACTTTATTTTCATGTTACGATGATTCTCCACTTCACTTTGAAATTATTTGAACTTTTCAAATGTTTCAGACTTGTGTTTCATCAAGTAGATATACCCATACCTACTCAAATCATCTGTGAAGGTCAAAAAATAATGATACCCTCCGCATGCCTCAACACTCATCGGACCGTATACATCGGTATGTATTATTTCCAATAAGTCATCAGCTCGCTCCATTGTTCCGGAGAACGGAGTTTTAGTCATCTTACCCATGAGGCATGGTTCACAAGTATCAAATGATTCATAATCAAGTGATTCCAAAAGTCCATCCGCATGGAGTTTCTCCATGCGCTTTACACCAATATGACCTAAACGGCAGTGTCACAAGTATGTTTCACTATCATTATCAATTTTGCATCTTTTGGCATCAATATTATGAATATGTGTATCACTACGATCGAGATTCAACAAGAATAGACCATTCATCAAAGGTGCATGACCATAAAAGATATTACTCATATAAATAGAACAACCATTATTCTCTGACTTAAATGAATAACCGTCTCGCAATAAACAAGATCTAGATATAATGTTCATGCTCAACGCTAGCACCAAATAACAATTATTGAGGTATAAAACTAATCCCGAAGGTAGATGTAGAGGTAGCGTGCCGACGGCGATCACATCGACCTTGGAACCATTCCCGACGCGCAACGTCACCTCGTCCTTAGCCAATCTTTTTTTATTCCGCAGCTCCTGTTTCGAGTTACAAATATGAGCAACCGAACCAGTATCAAATACCCAGGCGCTACTACGAGCATTAGTAAGGAACACATCAATAACATGTATATCAAATATACCTTTGTTCACTTTGCCATCCTTCTTATCCACCAAGTATTTGGGGCAGTTCCACTTCCAGTGACCATTTCCTTTGCAGTAGAAGCACTCAGTTTCAGGCTTGGGTCTAGCTTTGGGCTTCTTCACGGGAGCGGCAACTTGCTTGCCATTCTTCTTGAAGTTCCCTTTCTTTCCCTTGCCCTTTTTTCTTGAAACTAGTGGTCTTGTTAACCATCAACACTTGATGCTCCTTCTTGATTTCTACCTCCGCCGATTTCAGCATCGCGAAGAGCTCAGGAATCGTTTTCGTCATTCCTTGCATATTATAGTTCATCACGAAGCCTTTGTAGCTTGGTGGCAGTGACTGAAGAACTCTGTCAATAACACTCTCAACTGGAAGATCAATTCCCAGCTGAGTCAAGTGGTTATGATACCCAGACATTTTGAGTATGTGTTCACTGACAGAACTGTTCTCCTCCATCTTGCAGCTATAGAACTTGTTGGAGACTTCATATCTCTCAACCCGGGCATTAGCTTGAAATATCAACTTCAGCTCTTGGAACATCTCATATGCTCCGTGGCATTCAAAACGTCTTTGAAGTCCCGGTTCTAAGCCATAAAGCATGGCACACTGAACTATCGAGTAGTCATCAGTCCGCGTTTGCCAGGCGTTCACAACGTCTAGATTAGCGGGAACGGGTTGGTTACCTAGCGGTGCATCAAGGACATAATACTTCTGTACAGCAATGAGGATAATCCTCAAGTTACGGACCCAGTCCATGTAGTTGCTACCATCATCTTTCAACTTAGCTTTCTCTAGGAACGCATTAAAATTCAAGGGAACGGTAGCACGGGCCATTGATCTACAACATAGATATGCAAAAACTATTAATACTAAGTTCATGATAAATTTTAGTTTAAATAATCAAATTACTAATAAACTCCCACTTAAATCAACATCCCTCAAGTTGTCTAAGTGATACATGATCCAAATCAACTAACCCATATCCGATCATCATGTGAGATGGGGTAGTCATCAATGGTAAACATCTCTATGTTGATCATATCTACTATATAACTCACGTTCGACCTTTCGGTCTCCAGTGTTCCGAGACCATGTCTGTACATGCTAGGCTCATTAAGTTTAACCCAAGTATTCTGCATGTGCAAAACTGGCTTACACCCGTTGTATGTGAACGTAGAGTCTATCACACCCGATCATCACGAGGTGCTTCGAAACGACGAACTTTAGCAACGGTGCATACTCGGGGAGAACACTTTTATCTTGAAATTAAGTGAAGGGATCATCTTATAATGCTACCGTTGTTCTAAGAAAAATAAGATGCATAAAGGATAAACATCACATGCAATCAAAAATATGTGACATGATATGGCCATCATCATCTTGTGCTTTTGATCTCCGTCTCCAAAGCATCGGCATGATCTCCATCGTCACCGGCATGACACCTTAATCTCCATCGTAGCGTCGGGGTCGTCTCGCCAACTATTGCTTCTACAACTATTGCTAACGCATAGCGATAAAGTAAAGCAATTACATGGAGCTTAGTGATTGACACGCAAGTCATACAATAATTAAAGACAACCCTAAGGCTCCTGCCAGTTGTCGTACTCATCGACATGCAAGTCGTGAACTTATTACAAAACATGATCATCTCATACATCAATATATATCAAATCATATCTTGACCATATCACATCACAACATGCCCTGCAAAAACAAGTTAGACGTCCTCTACTTTGTTGTTGCAAGTTTTACGTGGCTGCTATGGGCAACTAGCAAGAACCGTTCTTCCCTACGCAAAACCACAACGGTGATTATCAAGTTTGTTGTTTTAACCTTCTTCAAGGACCAGCCGTAGTCAAATTCGATTCAACTAAAGTAGGAGAAAAAGACACCCGCCAGCCAACTTTATGCAAAACAAGTTGCATGTCAGTCAGTGGAACCGGTCTCATGTGCGTGGACATGTAAGGTTGGTCCGGGCCGCTTCATCCCACAATGTCGCCGAATCAAAATAAGAAGTTGGTGGTAAGCAGTATGAACATCACCGCCCACAACTCCTTTGTGTTCTACTCGTGCATAACATCTACGCATAGACCTGGCTCATGATGCCACTGTTGGGGAACGTTGCATGGAAAAAAAAAATCTACGCACACGCAAGATCTATCCATGGAGATGCATAGCTACGAGAGGGGAGAGTATGTCTACGTACCCTCGTAGACCATTAAGCGGAAGCGTTTATGAACGCGGTTGATGTAGTCGTGCACCTTCACGATCCGCCCGATCAAGTACCGAACGCACGACACCTCCACGTCCAGCACACGTTCAGCTCGATGACGTTCTCGCCTTCTTGATCCAGCAAGTCGGGCGAGGTAGTAAATGAGTTCCGGCAGCACGACGGCGTGGTGACAGTGGTGGTGCAATTATCTCCGCAGGGCTTCGCTGAGCACTACAAAAATTATGACCGAGGACGAACTAGAGGGAGAGGGGCGCCGCACACGGCTTGGGGATCGTGGTGTGTGTTGCCCCTCTCCCTCCTCTCATATATATAGGTGGGGGGAGGAGGGGAGGCAGCCTAGGGCGCCCCCAAGGGGGCCGGCGGCAAGCCCTAGGGCCTGCCCTGGCTGCCCCCCCTTCCTTCTTTGGCGCCTGGGGAGAAGGCAGGAGGGGAGGCGCCCCCTTTCCTTATTTCTCTCATGTGGAGGGGAAGGCAGGAGGGGCGAGCCCTCCTCCCTTTCCTTCCCTAGGGCCAGCGGCCTAGAGGTGGGGCGCACCAGCCCCTTGTGGGCTGGTGTGCTTCCCTCGTTGGCCCAATAAGCCCAATAACTCACCGTGGCCTTCCCGGAACCCCTTCCGGTGATCCGATAAATACCCGGTGCATTCCGAAACCTTTCCGGAGACCAAATAATATCGTCCTATATATCAATCTTTACCTCCGGACCATTCCAGAGCTCCTCGTCATGTTCGTGATCTCATCCGGGACTCCGAACAACATTCGGTCACCAACTCACATAACTCATATAGTACTATATCGCCAACGAACGTTAAGCGTGCGGACCCTACGGGTTCGAGAATGATGTAGACATGACCGAGACGCTTCTCTGGTCAATAACCAATAGCGGGACCTAGATGCCCATATTGGTTCCTACATATTCTACGAAGATCTTTATCGGTCGAACCTTTATGACAACATACGTAGTTCCCTTTGTCTGTCGGTATGTTACTTGCCCGAGATTCGATCGTCGGTATCTCCATACCTAGTTAAATCTCGTTACCGGCAAGTCTCTTTACTCGTTCCGTAATACATCATCTCGTAACTAACTCCTTAGTCACTTTGCTTGCAAGCTTCTTGTGATGTGTATTACCGAGAGGGCCCAGAGATACCTCTTCGATACACGGAGTGACAAATCCCAATCTCGATCCATGCCAACTCAACATACACCTTTGGAGATACCTGTAGAGCATCTTTATGATCACCCAGTTACGTTGTGACGTTTGATAGCACACAATGTATTCCTCCGGTATCCGGGAGTTGCATGATCTCATTGTCGAAGGAATATGTATTTGACATTAAGAAAGCAGTAGCAATAAACTGAACGATCATATGCTAAGCTAACGGATGGGTCTTGTCCATCACATCATTCTCCTAATGATATGATCCCGTTATCGAGTGACAACTCATGTCCATGGTTAGGAAACCTTAACCATCTTTGATCAACGAGCTAGTCTAGTAGAGGCTCACTAGGGACACGACATTTTGTTTATGTATCCACACATGTATTTAAGTTTCCGGTCAATACAATTCTAGCATGAATAATAAACCTTTATCATGAATAAGAAAATATAATAATAACAACTTTATTATTGCCTCTAGGGCATATTTCCATCACTTTTGTGATAACTTTCATATTTGCTAAATATGGGCAAGCCCCCCCCCCCCCATCCACACATAAAACCTATATTCATTAGTAGCTCCTTTTTATAATGCATGAGCGGAACATTACTAGGAGGCACTTCAGATTAGTTCTTCATCAGGCCAAGAAAAGTTGTGTCGTTGGACTAGTAGAATCTCTGGATGCAGGCAAGACACATCTCTGGATGCCTTGTAGCCAGTTGTCGTTAGCAAAGAAAAATATCAAAAGTTGGATCCGGTTAATATTGCAAGTAGTCTTCACAACCCGTTTTCGTGATTTTGTGGCATGTCTCGCCGGCAGCTACCTATGATCACTCTTGTGTAGCATGTATCCAGTGTGATAACTATCTCGGCTAATACTGATGACACTGCTGCAAGCCTACAAAGAAGCTCAGTCGTAGTTGGTAATCCTAAAAAACTCACTTGGTTATCTTTGAACTTTGAAATTTTGACACTAATGTTTTGCTGAACAGGTTGTTTGAATTATTAGGTGATCAAATGGTTAAAATGTTAATTACCTTAAGTCAAGGTTGACCCAATAATTAATTTTGATATTAATGCAAATTAAAAGGTAATTAATCAATCGTGCCCGTGATTGGGGGGCTCAATTACTCTAATTATGGTTTGGTCCCACGGTCAAAGGCGACACATTATAAATAAGGGGGCAGGCTCACATACGATCAGCCATAGCATTAGTCACCTGCCTTACGAAAATTACTCTGGAACCAATCTAGAGGTGTCGCTAATTGACGTGAAGATCTAGCCATCATCCGGCGAGGTGCCGGAGGCCAGAACTACTACACAGCTACGTGTGTTTGTTCGTCGACAACGACTTGATGGCGTCTCCAAACGGAGGTATAATCAATCTACTGTTCCTAATTTCCGCATGAGACCAAATTGTGTTCATGTATATTAGATACGATCCGATTAGAACTTGTATAATCTCAGTAATTATATCTAACATTTGGTATCAGTAGCCGGTTGGATCTAATTACATGAATCGATTTGACAATACGCAGTAGACTAATCCTACTGAGCAAAGGAATTGATCTTGTCAAACTTGCCTGAAAATCGCGCATTTAGGCATCGCCGGTGCACATCAGGGCGCTGTTCCTGCCGCCGTGCCCCTTGGAGTGGTGCTTGCGCCGCCGTGCGCATCAGGAGCTGCTCGCGCCGCCGTGCGCATAAGGAGCGGCTGCGCAGCTCAGGCCGTGCTCCCGCTGCCGCGCGCCTAAGACCGGTTCTCCCGCAGCCGCGCGCCTCAGGGTGGCGCTCCCGCCGCCGCCACCGCGCGCGACGCTTTAGCGCCGACCGCGGCGCATCAGTGCCGTTCCCGCATGCGTAAGTCACTCCCGCAACTGCCGCTTATCCGATCCAGTTTTCTCTTGTGAGCGGCGGCGGCGCAGTAGGAAGCTCGATTAGGGATTTGACTAGCACACGAGTCTGGTAAGTGGTAACTGACTAGCTGCGGCTGGCTATGATATTATTTGGGCTATGCGAGTTACTGGGCCGCACAGCAATTTTCTTTTCTGGCTAACGATGCGATGGCAAGTATATAAGAGTGCGGCAGCATTTTTTCCAGTACTACGAGAACTAGTACTAGTACGTGCAGATATGTCGTTAACTCTCTGTACGTAGTACACATATAAGTTTGCTGATTATTTATATATAGTTAATTCTTTGTATGATCAGTAGATCTTTTAGCATAATTGTGTTAAATTAAAATAGAACCAGCGTGAAATTTTGCAGCAAAATGACAGAGTTTGCTAGTATGTGCAACTCATTTACCGCAGAGCCTTTTGAATTCTGTTTATCATTTTTTGAAACAATAGGTGGATGTTGAATTATTTGTATGATTCAGTATATTATATGAGTATTTCTTTTCCCTCTCGGATGTTGCTTCATACAATTACGTCCTTAGCATGTGCACTGCTGTACCCTTGTGATAGGTTACGCATGCATTAGTTCTGTTTGCTGCTGGTCATTAGTTAATTGCTACTGCTTTAGTTAGGCAGCAGTGAATGATTCACGGGCTACACTGTCGTCTCCTGGGCTGCACAAATTACGCTGCCATTTAACCAGGCAATGTTTATTCTGTTGTTTAAATAATTATGCTGATTAAATTACACGGCTGATTATTTTTGGCACGTGCATTTCAGCAGTTATTTTTAGCATCAGTGTTGAATTAGAATGGAACCAACGAGAAGTTTTGGTTTAACACTGATATATATTCTCAGGATAATTGTGATGACTAATTTTAGTACTGCATGGTTGCATATTGACCAACGTTGTATGTGATCAAGATTATTTTCCAACCTTTTATCTAAGGCAACTATATATCTTGGGATAATCACAATAATTAATCTTTATGCGCATGATTATATTCTGACCAAAGTTGATTATGATCATGATTTCTAGAATTAATTTCCCAATAAAGATATTTCATTTTGTTCCTTTTCGTTACTGCCCAACGGTGTTGCGAATAAGGATTCTATTAAATTTGACATGTTATTAATCAGACCAACGTAGGATTAATATCATGCATTACGTTTCCTTATATATGGATATTTTCATAATTCATTATTTTTTATATTCATGTTATTTATGTTTTATTCAGCTTTGAACCCATCAGTTATTTCTGGGCTCCTGAACTCAATTGAGCACCTCAATGGGACTAACTTTCCTACCTGGAAGGAGCAGATTTTGATTAACCTTGGTGTCATGGACCTTGATTATGCACTTAGGGAAAAAGCTCCAGTTCCTTTGTCCTCTGATGATGAAAACCTTGCTGAGAAAACTAAGGTTTATGAGGCTAATAAGGAGAAGTGGGAGCGCTCGAATCGCTTGTCTCTCATGATCATGAAAAGCACAATTACTCTTGGGATTAGGGGAGCAATCCCTGATTCTAAATGTGCTAAGACTTATCTAGCGTCGGTGGAGGAGCAATTTAAAGGCTCAACAAAAGTCTACGCTAGTACGTTGATCATGAAAATGCTCACCACTAAGTATGATGGTAAAAGCGGCGTGAGAGAACATATCATGACTATGAATGATATGGCCGCAAAATTAAAGGGCATGGACATGGAGATTTCTGAGGGCTTTCTGGTTCACTTCATTATGACTTCTCTCCCTATGGAGTATGGTCCCTTCAAGATTAATTATAATACTCAGAAGGAGAAGTGGACCATGAGTGAGCTCACATCTATGTGCGTTCAAGAAGAAGAGCGGCTTAAGGTTGAAAGGATAGATTATGCTCATCTTACTTCCATAAACTCAGGGAAAAGAAAGTCTCAGGGTGATGGGAAACCTAAGAAGAAGATGAACATCTCTAATATTGATGCAAGCAAGCTAGGGACCTCTGGCACCAAGGCCATCCCTACAGAGCCTAAGGGTCCTAAGTGTCGTTTCTGCAAGGAAGATGGGCATGTCATGAAAGAATGTGATGGCTTTAAGGCATGGCTTGCTAAGAAGGGTAATGAATCAATTTCATAAGTTTCAGAATAATTTATTTATTTTCCCCTAAATAAAGATGAGTTGACTCAAGTGCCACTTACACATTTCGAACTCATTTCAGGGATTCCATTCCGTGAGGACACTCAAAAGGATGGATCAAAGTCTTAGATTTCCAAGTGGCAAGGAGACTGATGAACAAGGATTAGTATTTTTCCTTAAGTATTGGTGATTGTTCATCCTCCGTCTTAATAATACTCTTATGTTCCTAGCATGAGGGACCTTATTTTGTTTCTCTATGAGATGATGGATTATTTGCTATTTTGCGAACAAATATTGTGTTATTAAGAGTTGTCATGATGGTTCTGGTTGTGTTATCTCTTGTGAATCCTTGAATGTGTATTATGAGTGCTCATCGAAATGATGACACTATTATTTAAGCCATATTTCGAAGGGGAGAATTAAAACTCTCATTAAGAGACACCTTCATCTACTTGCCTTGTCTGATTTACGTCACACTATTGGTTATATTAAGGGAGATAAGTAAAGAAATAAATGAGTTCTTTACAGTACTTAGGATTTGGAATTAATACACTAAAAATGTGTTCCATTCCCTATTGGTTAAATTACTCTTTTATTACCTTCATCGCTAATTATTTGCATCGGCCCATATTCTAGAAGAACAAAGTTTTCAATATTGTTACCCGATATTCACCACCGTCAAACACTCTTAATCTTTATAGAATGTTTGCATCAGTGGGAGCTATATACAAAAGGGAAATGGAAAACTAAAGTTGTTCATATAGGAAATAAAAAGGGAAATTGCATGTACGCTAAGATGAGTGGGAGCTAGTATATCACGTTTGTACTTATGGTATGATACAATTAGTTTTCCACCACTAAGCCTACTGTCTAAGGTGACAACAAAGCAATTTTGAATTTTAGCTATGTTGTGATACAACCAGGAAAGCCTTGTGGCTTAACAATTTTGCCCGGACTTAGATTGGTACACTACATAACTAATATTTTTGTGCGATAAGAAATCCACACATTAGTTCACGAGTAATAACAACAATTAAGTGAGTATCATGTTGTGAAAGATACTGTCCAAGACCAAATATTAAATTCAGCATATATGTACTAAGTGCATGATAGCTGATCCCCTAACTAAAGGCTTACCATTGCTAGCATAAGTATAACTCAAGGCCTGTAATTGTTGGGATAATTATATAAATGAGATCTCGAATTTCAATCTGGACAATAAGAAAGTTTGTTTCGCTCAACAAGTGCACATGATGATTAATAAAGAAACAAACTACTAGGACCATAAGTAGGGAGTATGCCTGCATGCACATACAAACTCCCAACCGTGAATAATTATCCGTGTTGAGATGGAGTATTATGCTATAGATAATGGGGTTTCAGTAATAACTTTTCGATTACTACGAATACATTATCTTGGTGTGATGCCTCTGTCGAGGTATGGACTAATGATGTTAACCATTCGATCAAGTGGGAGAATGTTTGAATTATTAGGTGATCAAATGGTTAAAATGTTAATTACCTTAAGTCAAGGTTGACCCAATAATTAATTTTGATATTAATGCAAATTAAAAGGTAATTAATCAATCGTGCCCGTGATTGGGGGGCTCAATTACTCTAATTATGGTTTGGTCCCACGGTCAAAGGCGACACATTATAAATAAGGGGGCAGGCTCACATACGATCAGCCATAGCATTAGTCACCTGCCTTACGAAAATTACTCTGGAACCAATCTAGAGGTGTCGCTAATTGACGTGAAGATCTAGCCATCATCCGGCGAGGTGCCGGAGGCCAGAACTACTACACAGCTACGTGTGTTTGTTCGTCGACAACGACTTGATGGCGTCTCCAAACGGAGGTATAATCAATCTACTGTCCCTAATTTCCGCATGAGACCAAATTGTGTTCATGTATATTAGATACGATCCGATTAGAACTTGTATAATCTCAGTAATTATATCTAACACAGGTATCTTTGTCAGAGATTCGAAGAGCTACGTATGTTTATTTCAGTTCTTCTTAGGTAGCTTTAAGTTGGATTATGCATTAACGAATGGCACATGGTGCGAACTAATTTATAACTTCCTTGACGTATTGTTGCAAGAGTATTTCCGTTCGATTGCTGTAAGCAATCTGTGTTAGCCTATAAGGGCTCAATGTCATATAACTTTTCTTACAAGTATAGAGAGGCATCTCTCTCTGTAATCGTTGTGCTATCCTTATGAGTAGATCAAGCTAACTTCTATTGAAATTAATGTCTACTTGGGGATCATGCTTTTTTGTTGATGTACATTGATGCCCTTCTCACCCTTTTTATGCCACCAAGTCATGTAATCGACTAAATGATCCATATTATCTACTATATTATCGCTTCACTTACCAAAACATGATAAACTATCAATAACAAATATGAGCAAAATAACAGATTGCTAATGACGGGCTTGAGCTCGGGCGCGGCGCGCCACCGTGCCTCTGCCAGCTAGTATGTTTACATTTGAATTGTATACGTAAGGTGAGTTTTGAACCGTGACTCGTAGGTAAGTTGTCAGCAGCAGCAACGTCCAGAAAAATTGCAGAGCAGCAACGTCGGCTGTTGTTGTCCATCTGCGAGGCGGCAGCACTGGTAAACGAGGCAGCAACGCACGGAAGCATAGCAGATCAGAAGCGCCCGCTGTTGATGTTGATCTACTAGGGGCGGCTAGGAAGGAGCTGGCCTTCAGCAGGAACGACGCATGTGAGGGCTTGGATGCAGTAGAGGGGCCGCGTGGTTGGGCCAGCGCAGATCGACCCTGGGGGCGGCCGTAAGAGCAGGAGGTCAGGAAGTGGCAGACGATGGTGCCCGGAGGTCGGAGAGACGGATGCATATGGATCCAGACGCCATGGATGCCAACGCGGACATCTGAGGCGGCGGCTGGATCGATGGAGAGCAGCAGTGGACGGAGGTTAGGGAGGAGTAGAGCGGCCGGATCCCTAGCCAAAGGCGGCGACCGGGGCGGCGTAGGTGGAGGGGCCGATACATTCGCCATGCCTGGGGTGGGCTCTCCTCTCCTGTCTGCGCTCAGCGGTGGACGGAGGTCAGGGAATGGCATATGTCTTGTAATAACGGGGAGAGAATTAGGTATACTTCTATTGGGTTTTTTTTAAGAAAAGGGAGAATGACCTTCGACTATGCATGCAACCATATATTATTAATAATGTAAAATCTAGCAGCTGAACAAGCTCGACCCAGAAATAAAGCGGAAAACAAACACTAAGGCCGTATACCTCGCGACAGGAACTCCCTAGATAGCCACTAACCCTATGTTACAAGACACATCAGAAACGAAAAAAAATACACAACTCCTAGGCTACGCCTTCAAGAAGGAAGCATCGCACGTGCGTCGATGATGACGAGTCCATGACA
This sequence comes from Elymus sibiricus, assembly GCA_039707655.1. Classification (NCBI taxonomy): domain Eukaryota; kingdom Viridiplantae; phylum Streptophyta; class Magnoliopsida; order Poales; family Poaceae; genus Elymus; species Elymus sibiricus. Next base: position 523,576,325 of record CM077671.1, on the reverse strand, counting down.
AGGTTGAACTCCGGATTCTCATCCCCAAAGCTGAGCTTCAATCCACCACCTTCAGCAAGGACACGATGCAGGCGCGCGTGGACATAGCCCGATCAGAGATCTTGTGTTTCCATCGGACTGCATAAACTCATCATTGAAGCCGTCTGTACCATCCGCCCTTATCCGTCTATCGACGCCTTTTGATAGCCGGATACCTCTCGAGAAGACAACGGAAGACAAAGACGTCCCATACCGCGCCGCCATGGATCGAGGAAGAGGTCGCACCTCCGCGGATCTAGCGCCCTTGCCACCTTACAGCCCGGGAAGGAGGAGCAGCCCTCCGCCGCCGCCGTCGAACGCACGGGCTCTGCCCGACGCTGGCCCCCTACGGCGACGGAGGGAAGGAGAGATGGGATCGAGGCGGCTGGGGGGCTAGGGTTGCCCCCCCCCACCCACCCCCACGCCCCGGAGGGACGAACGACGAGGGGATGCGAGGGCAAAACTGAATATGACAGATGTTTTTTTTTGAACAATCACCGGAGGGGAGAGCATCCCCACCTGAATATATTACTCAAAAGGCCCGAGGGCCGAGGTTACATCAAAGAGTACATAGAGAGGAGAGGTGTAGCCGCCATGACATGGCCGCATCCCTACTAGCAGGGTCCTTAAACCTAAAGACCCAAAGCGTAAAATCAGAGATTACATTCCGAAGCGTGTCCATAGCAGAGTGAGTCTCAGAGCGGAACACCTGGGCGTTACGAGAGTCCCAGAGTTTCCAAAGGATGGCGAGGGTGACCGTGGGCCATAGGTTGATGTCGAGGCTGTCTGGAGTGACAATATCCCAAAGATGAGCGATGTCATGCGGAGGATGGAGCTGCAGTAGGCTCCATAACTGAGCGAGCAGCTCTAGGGCAAGAGAGAGCAAGGTGCGTAGCATCCTCTAAGCAGTGATCACATCTCGGGCAAGAGGCATCATCCGTGATGGTCTTGTGATGAAGGTTGGCCTTGGTATTAAGCCGATCCCGGAAGAGCAGCCAGCCAAAGATCTTTACCTTTATTGGCGCCTTGGAACCCCAAATACGATCGGCGTGGATGTCGACCTCATTGGCGGAGGAGAGCAGCGAGTAGGCGCACCTAGCAGAGAACGGAACGCCGTGGGTGAGGAACCTGTCATCAGGAGCATCGCTGGAAGCCACATCCTGCAACAAAGAAAGAACGACAGCAAGCTCGGCAGACGCAACAAGGGTTAGGCGATTCCTTAGTGTAGCGAGTAAGCCATCATGCATAACATCAGAGACCAGGACGTGGGTACAATTGGAGTGGGAGAACAGGCTCGGGTAATTGTGGGCGAGAGGGGTATCGGTAAGCCAAGAGTCTAGCCAGAAAAAGGTTGAAGTCCCACTGTTGACTAAGACAAAAGAAATAGATAAAAGTTTTTGGATGTGGTTGCCAACAATCTTCCAGAGGAAGGAGGGGTTTGAGGGGGATAGGGAGAAGTCAAGCGAATGGTGTTGGAGGAACCAGTGAGCCCAGGGTAAGTCAGGATTCCGCAGAAGTTTGAAGGCGAATTTTAGGAGTAGGCAGTTGTTCTGGAGCCGCAAATCTTTTAAGCCTAGGCCACCATATTTTTTAGGCTTGCACACATTTTTCTAGGCGATAAGACATTTTGCCCCCGAGCAAGTTTCTTCGGCGGCCCAAAAAAAAGAGCGGCGGATAGCATCTAAGCGCTTGATAATGCTTTTAGGCAGTTGGAAGACTGACATGAAGTGCGTAGCAAGAGCGTCTAATGTGGCAGAGATTAGGGTTAGACGTCCCCCACGAGATAGAAGCCTAGCGGCCCAACCTGAGAGGTATTTTAGGAAACGTTGGACGAGAGGTTCGAAGGCGGAGGAGGGGAGGCGAGTGTGGGATAGAGGTAGCCCTAGGTAGATCTGGGGAAAGGAGGAGAGGTCACAACCAAAAGTGTGAGCAATATTTTGAGCCAGCGTCGGGTCCGTGTGAATGGGAACCAGAGTAGTTTTGTGGAAGTTAATAGCCAGGCCCGTCGCGAGAGCAAAGTTGTCTAAAATGGATTTTAGAGTTGTGGCGGACAGATGTTGATGAGTGATAGGGTAAGTGGCACTCCGGAATCACCGAATTCGCAGCTTCCACTTCGGGACGCCTCGCAATGTGATTTTTAGAATCAATTCCTAGAATTTGTGGTGGGTAGCTGGCTATTTGTTTGCGATTCAGATTTTCAGAGGAGCAGAATCCCAGAATCAGTAGCCGAAGCTCAAACAAAGGCCACCTAACTCAGCTTTGCAAATAAAGAGCTTGGTCGTTGAACTCTGCTTTGCAGATGAATCGCTTGGTTGTTGAACACTGATCAACGGATCATGTTTGTTATCTACAGATGATGTGGGCTCTAGAATATGATCCTGACATGTTCTCCACATATGAAGAGTCCGTTCCTCCAACTGACACAAGTGGTCAAGGGTACAAACCAAGAGTAAAATCAACCCGTCAGTTGTCCTGGTTGCTAGTGTATTGAAAGAGAACAGCCGGTACAAACGCACGCCACCACCACACACACCCAAGGCAAGATACATAGGTGGGGCGGAAGCCTTTTTCGGTAAAAAAGAGAACAGTCAGAAGCTGCTGCAAGAAGCCCGAGGATTAGATGACATTATTAGGGTAAGCTTTTTCCTTGTTTATTTTTTTATGATTATCCATATATAGTAAGCAAAAAAATGAAACACTGCAAATCGGCTATTAACATTGAAGTAAGATTTGTTATATACTGAAAGTAGATCTGAAGTTGTGCTTTTGTTTCATTTGAGATATTGAACAATGTTAATGGGAACTTGGACGGAAAGAAGGCTTGTGCTGGTGCACTAAAACTTCAGAGCTCACGCCAAGTACCTTAGAAAGGTAATGAACTCCTTTCACTAATACTTGTGCATTTTTAGGATTTTTACTTACGAAACCAGAGGTACGGTGGTTGATAATACCCCCTCCGTCCCATAATGTAGGATGTTTTTTGACACTACATTAGTGTCAAAAAACGTCTTACATTATGAGACGGAGGGAGTATGTTCTTGTGTTAGTAGATGATGCAGGGAACGAAAGCCTAGCATGACACAGACACGACAGGTCTCACAATTGTGGCAGCTTCTTGTTGTGCTTCCTTGTTGTCGTATGTAAATTCTAAATTTGGATGCAGAGAGCATTTGCAGTTGTTGTATGTGTGTTGTTTCAAAACCTTGAAGTTCCAGATATGCGCCAACCAACCGGCAAAATGTGTATTTTTCTTGGGTTTCCAAGTGTGAGTAGATACTTTCTTTCTGCTCAAAAGTAGAAGAAAAATCTTTTTTTATGAAGGGAAGAAAACCTTTGCGTGTATTAATTATGTCATTGTTGTCAAAGGAAAAAGTGAAAGGATAATGGCAAATGTATGTTTGTATGTCTGTCCATTAGCCAAACGAAAAAAATGCTTTTTAACTAATGTTTGTAGTAACTAATGTTGCTGAGGCGGGCCACCGATGTTACTTGCAAAATGCAAAGCATATGTGATGTATGCCTCTTTTTTAGGTTTGTTGATTAATTAATTAATCATATTATTTATTACTAGTACTTGAATATGCATTTTTGCAGTGCAGAAAAACCAACTCCAGGTCTTTGGTATGATGATTTAGGAGTGCATGCCAGAAAAGGATAGGATAGGGTTCCACTATCAAGAAAAAGAGTCAACGGAACAGCAAAAGCATAAAAAGCATTATGCTGCAAAAAGTAAACATAAAACGGCTAACAGCAAAAAAAAAATGAGTCCGTCCTTGTTTTTGAATTCTTAATTTTCCTCCTCTTGATTCTATCCTCAGCATAACATTCGACATAGTATATAGAGATAGATTCCCTCTTTGTTAGAGAAAACTAACCACAGGAGCTCCATTCCCTTGTTTTTGAATGTTGAACCTTCCTCCTCTTGCTTCTATCACTTCGACATATATTAAGATAGATTTCCACTTCGTTAGAGAAAATTAAGATGAGATCGCATCCAGTCAAGGAATTTGGAGGAAGCTAGCATATAGATATATAGAATAGCAAGCTTGTGTTGCGATTAAGGAGGCTAATTGAAAAAAAAGGCACTTCCACAAAGTTTGTTTGACAAGCTAGTGTCGACAAGCATTATTTTATTTTATCCCAGCAATGCAAAAGAAAGAAACAATACAAGAAGCCAGGTGCTCCCTGTCGACAGGTAAAGTATCAGTTTTTTTTCCCTTGATGGGAAGTAAAGTGAAAGATAGATGAGGAGGAGGCACAGATCTTCTAGCACCAAAATCAAATCAAATCAGAATTTGGTGTACGTGGCGTACGGTGGCCACTCAGAGCATCTGTTGCGGACCCCTTAAAAATTGACCCTTAAAAACACGTATAAGAGGCACTGTAAATCATTTTTACGGTGCGAAATTGTCCCGGACAGAGCAAACCTGTAGCTCATTTTTTTCTTTTTTTTCCTTTTTCTCCCGTCCCGGCAGAGCACGTCTCTGGCCACGGCGTGCCTCGCCCCGGAGCCCCGGCTCGCCCCGATGCCGCCCGCCTCGCCCTGGCGCCGCCCGCCCGACCGCGCGCTCCCTGGCGCGCCTTCCTGTCCCCGATTGAGCCCAGCACCGCCCGCCGCCGCCGTGCACACTCCCTGGCGTGGCCGCGCGAGCTCCTCGGCGCCCTCCGGCGTGGCCGCACGAGCTCCCTGCCGCCGCGCGCGACCCGCCCCCCTCCCCCCCCCCCCCCCCCCCGCCCTTCTCCGGCGCTGCCCCGCCCCAATTCGGGCCGCCGGTGGCCTGCTCCGCCCCGCAATTCGGACCAGCGGCGGCAAATTCCGGCATGCGGCGGCTTCTTCCGATGTGCGGCGACGGATTCCGGTGAGTTCCGGGTAGATTCCGGCCAGTTCCGCGCCGGTGCGTCTGCTCCGACGATGTTTGACCGGTTTACGGGCTGAACTGTATACTGTCTTCAAAACTGTACATTTGAGGTTCTCGCGGATGGATTTTCAGTGCCCTTTAAAAAGTTTAAGGGCCGAATGAGTTTTACGGGATCTGCTAGGTGTCGTTTTTTCGACCGAAACTGTAAACACCTCTTTTTTTTACGGGTTTGACCAGTTTAAGGGGTCTGCTAGAGATGCTCTCACTCTGCTACTACTTGCAACAACGTACATGTTGTTATTCCGCAAAAAAAAAACGTACATGTTGTACTATAAATAACCATGCAACACCCAAGCAGTTAGTACACCACCAAGGGAAATCACTCACTCGACCTGAATGAACCCCATGGCCAAATGCCGTCTGCTGCTCTTCCTCATCTTGGCTCTTCTCTTTCCCGAGGCGCGTGCGGCTTCGTGCCACCCCGACGACCTCCACGCGCTGCGGGGCTTCGCCGGGAACCTCAGCAGGGGTGGAGTCCTCCTCCGCGGCACATGGTCCGGCGCCATATGTTGTGGGTGGGATGGCGTGGGCTGTGACGGTGCCACCGGCCGCGTCACGGCGCTGCGCCTCCCTGGGCGCGGCCTTGTGGGGCCCATCCCAGGAGCCTCCCTCGCGGGCCTTGCGCGGCTGGAGGAGCTCGACCTCGGCTACAACGGCTTGCACAACATCTCAGGGGCAATCTCCGTGTTGCGTGGATGCCAGAACCTCACGACGCTGATCCTCACCAGGAATTTCGGCGGCGAGGAGCTACCCAGCGATGGTATTATTGGTGGGTTCAAGAGCCTCGTGGTGCTGGACCTTGGTGATTCTGCTCTCAAGGGCAGGGTTCCGAAATGGTTGTCTCAATGCAAGAAAAGGGAGGTGCTTGACCTGTCCCGTAACCAATTGATCGGCACTATCCCCTCGTGGATTGGTAGGCTTGACCACCTTTGCTACTTGGATCTCTCCAACAATACATTGGTTGGCGAGGTACCCAAGAGTTCTAAGGGCCTCAACACCACTGGATGTTCACGGGATATTGATTTCACTAACATGTCATTGTCTCTCAAGCGTAGCGGAAGAAGCAGACTTCGCCGACAACGTAAGCATGCCCTAAATGTCATAGCTGGGACCAACAACGTTGTCAGATCTGGGAGCAACAATGTTATGGCGGGAATGACAACACTATCATATTTGGGAATGACAACGCCGTATCCGGGAGCTACCAGGTCGTATATGGGAATAACCATGTCGTAACTGGGGATAACCATGTCGTATCTAGGAGCAACCATGCCGCGTCTGGGAGCCACCATGTCGTGATTGGGAAACACAATATCGTATCTGGGACCCACAATGACGTAGGTGGGAGCAAAAATATCGTATCTGGTAGTAAAAATGTTGTATCTGGGAGCCACAATACCGTGTCCGAGAAGAACCATTTCGTAACTGGGCACAATAAAGGCGTAACCTGAGGTTAATGGCTGCACACATTATAGCATAAGTGTGCGCTGCAGCGTTCGTCCGTCCTTGTTGACACAAGATGTACTCGCATATATGATAAAGAGTAAATAAAGAGACTCTTATATTCAGAGCAAAACTGATGTATCAAGAATTTTAATAGCTTGAATGACATATCCAAATTAAACTCATGTATGTATGTATGTATGTATGTATGTAAAAGGAAAAGGAGATGTGTCCCTTCCTCTGCATGCCACTCACACGACTCACAAGACTTTACTTACACATAGGCAAAGAACGCATGTCCTCTTCCCAGGGTTATGCTTTGCTGCAAATCCATGCCGACCTGCCATACATACCTCTATCATTTCATGCCATGCACTGCACTACACGCTTTCCATCATTGTTCTTCTCACAAGTATGTACGTAGTAAACAATGAGTAGATACAACTCCCAATAATATCAATCTCCGAGCCATTGCGGACAAATGCTGCCTCCGCAGCAGCAGCCACAAACAGTAGGTCGGAGCCACGCCTGTCGCATCATGCACCGCACCAGGGACAGCTGCGTGCCCATCTTTGCCAACACGCTAAGGGGCGTGCGTGTAGCGTTAGGACCAGCCGGCCTTAACAAGATGCATGGTGGTGCCGCAAAGCTGTTTGGAACAAGTTGGTGGTGGTGCTGCTGCAACACTGGAAACCGCACTGCTGCAACACTGGAAAGTGTTGTTCCAAATCGTTTTCATGACTGTCCATGAGTCTCTGGTCACACCCTCAAGCTGGAAAACAACATTACGTAAAGCAGCAACAGAGGAGGATACCCTGTTAAGGGGGATATCCTGTATATGTCCTCGTCTGCTCGGATGCAAATTGTTAAGTATAACACTGCCGGCCACGTCGAGAGAATATTTGGTGGAAACGGTGAAAACCACGGTTAAACTATCTTTTGAAGTTCCAAAAAATTCTCAAGAAAATACAGTATGTCAAAGAGATGCCTTTCTATAGACATGGTAAATTCCAAGTTCGAACACAAATTTATCTACTAGGTATGAAAAAAAAAACAAATTCAAGAATGAATAATATCGAATATTATGCATAGTATCACACTAGTATCATATGCATGATACTAGTGTATGATAACATGTAATGGGTGGTATTATAAACTAGTATCATCCATATGATACTAGTCTATGACACAACCTTCACAAAGCATAATATCATAAAGTGAAAATCTTATTTAATTGTTTGTAGAATCCTAATAAGAATTTGTGGACAAGATATATTTGACACTATGTTTTCTCAATTTACATGCTATGATATGGCACCATATTATCATACTCCCTCTGTTTCTAAATATAAGACCTTTTAAAGATTTTAGTATAAACTACATACGGATGTATATAGACATATTTTAAAGTGTAGATTCACTCATTTTGCTCCGTATGTAGTTCATATTGAAATCTCTAAAAGGGCTTATATTTAGGAATGGAGGGAGTACAAGTGTCCCTCTCTTCATTTAATGATATGCCATGTCAGCCTCATGCCTAGTTGGCACTACATGATACTCAAATGACAATGACGACGGCAACGGCACGAACAACGATAGAGGTGCCGCCGGCCAAGCCGGCCATGTGTACAAGGTCACTGTCCGCTACAGCTAGTGTAGGGTGTTTTTTTAGGTTTTAGTCGAACGGAAGAAATATTGTCTGTTTTATAAAATTATGTCCGAACTTAAGTGAATTCCATCGTGTTTGCAAGAAAATAGTTCAGTTTGTTCAAATTTGCTTTGAAATGTATGAGGACGCGGTTGGATGGCCGGCTGCCGACAAATGCAATGTCGGTTTTAGGGGATCCGCATTGGAAATGCCCTTGTTTTTTTAGAAACTTTTAATATATTCATCACCTGTCGCACTTTATTTTGATTAATAGTTTCAATTTGGAAGAAGGTGAGACGCTTGGACAAATTTGGACCAAGCTAGTTTTAATCCTGTGAGCCAAGAGAAAAACAAGACAAACAAAAGCCTAAGTCCAGTCCAGTTAAACGAAAAAAAAAGACACTACACGTACGCTGGATAGCCACAATCAAACGGAGAAATGAACCAGCTGTGTGATACGCCAGCCAGCTACCGGTCGGCTGGTAATTCCCGGTGGACTTAGCTTTAGTTTTTCTCTAGAAACTTCCAATCTATTCATCGTCTGTCGTATTTTAATAGTTTCAATTTTGGAGAAAGAGGTGAGACGCTTAGACAAAGATGGTGTAAATAGAAAGGCAAATCCTTGCGTCAGTAGTTGGCCAGCTTAAGATACGAAGAGACAAGCATGAATGGGCCACGACAAGTAAAATATAAGCCACCCATGAATTGCCACCCACCAATTTCAGTCGATCAGCCACCCATGAATGGGCAGGCACTTACTTGTAGTACGTGGCCTGGCCACTCACTACCACTTGCAAGCCACACACTATAAGACACCATGTATCACCCAAGTAGTTTGTACACCAAGAGCACTTGCCAATCACTCGAGCAGAATGAATCCCATGGCCAAATGTTACCTGATGTTCTTCCTCCTTTTGGCGGTTCTCTTGCCCGAGGCACGCGCTACTTCGTGCCACCCCGACGACCTCCGTGCGCTGCTGGACTTTGCCGGGAGCCTCAACGGTGGGGGTGTCCTCCTCCGTGCCACGTGGTCCGGTGCCACATGCTGCAGCTGGGAAGGCGTGAGCTGTGACGCCGCCAGCGGCCGTGTCACGGCACTACGCCTCCCCAGGCGAGGCCTCGGGGGGGCCATCCCAGGAACCTCCCTTGCAGGCCTTGCGCAGCTCGAGGAGCTCGACCTCGGCTCCAACAACTTTCACAACATCTCAGGGCTGCTCACCGTGTTGCGTGGGTGCCAGAACCTCACCACATTGATTCTCACCAAGAATTTTGGTGGTGAGGAGCTACCTGGCGATGATATTATTGGTGGGTTCAAGAGCCTCGAGGTGCTGGCCCTTGGTGATTGTGCTCTCAAGGGCAGGGTTCCCGAATGGTTATCTCAATGCAAGAAAATGGAGGTGCTTGATTTGTCCCGCAACCAATTGGTCGGCACCATTCCATCGTGGATTGGTGAGCTGCACCACCTTTCCTACTTGGATCTCTCAAACAATTCATTGGTTGGCGAGGTACCTAAGAGTTTGGCACGACTAAAGGGCCTCGCCACCGCTGGGCGTTCACAGGGCATGGCTTTCACTAACATGCCATTGTATGCGAAGCATAACAGAAGCACACTCGGACGACGACTTAACGAGCTCCCAAATGTCATAACAGGGACCAACAATGTTGTGAGATTCGGGAGAAACAATGTTGTATCCGGAAACGACAACACTGTCATATTTGGGGATGAAAACACCGTATCTGGGAACAACCATGCGGTATATGGGAATGGCAACACCGTATCCGGGAACAACCACGTCGTATCTGGGAGCAAGCATGTTGTATCTGGGAGCAGGCATGGTGTAACTGGGAGTAGGAGTGTCGTATCTGGGTTCAACAATGGCGTATCTGGGATCAACCATGTCGTATCTGGGAGTAACAATGTCGTATCTGGGAGCAACAATGTTGTATCTGGGATGAACCATATCGTAGTTGGGAACAACAAAGTTATATCAGGAGCTTAATTTTATATATAATTAAGCCCTTATATATACATATTGCCTCCTCTTGAACTTCTCAACTATCTGAGGAGTTGAGATGAGATTATGTTCAGCCTTTGTAGTTTGTTTTTCTGCTACTATCCTAGGCCATGAGATACTATTCGATAAATAAGGTACATAAGTTGCCACACGAGATGTGCCTGCCTATGCCTCGCATATGTTGTAATAATCGAATCTTTATGGTCCATGTATTGTGTATCGAGAAATATATTATGGTTTGACTGGTATGCCAAGTTGTATTGTGTATCGGGAAAGACGTGATCTCCAAGCTGGTGGTGTGTGGCAACTTATTATTCCTTGCCCTCTTGGAGGTGTTGTCTCTAATTGTTTTATATTGTGCTTTAATCCATCCATACATCAAGGGCTTGTTCCGTTGCCTCCATCATTTTTTACTTTGCATACTTGTCTCAGCTAGGTCTGACTGAGCAGATGCAGGATAAAAATTATGTTGTGCACGTCATTTGGTAGGCTGCAAATACGTTGGCTGCATTGGGGAAGCAATTTTTGTCTGGCGTTTGGTGGCCTGCATTAGTTTAGCTGATGCACTACGCGGTGTTTGATTGTATACACTGAACATGGTTAAGAGTTAACAGCTACACATGACACATGGATTTATACTAGAGTGCCTCGATGACTATCGTGGACGATGGTCGCGGCACCGTGTCCGACGCGATGAGCACGGAGTCGCGGGCAAGCGATCCCATCGGCGGCATGGCGAACCACTTGCTAGCGTTGTCGCCATAGGGAAAAACCATGAGAAGGGACGAGAAGGAGGGCGCCGAGGCAGAGGACGGTGAGGATAAATACAATGCGCACGCCATGGCGGCGTCAGTGTAGTAGGACGCGGAAGAGGAGGCCACAACGCCGACATCGGCGGCAATGTAGTAGGATGTGGGAGAGGGGGCCGAGAGAAACTACGTCGTCTGCGATGCCAGCAGTGACGCGGGAGAGGATGCAGAGGGAACGACGTCGGCGACGGCGCCAGTGTAGTAGGACGTGGGAGAGAGGCCGGGAGGAACAACGCCGACGGTGTCGTCAGTGTAGGAGGACGCAGGAGAGGAGGCTGAGAGGAACGACACCGATAGTGACGCTAGTGCAGCAGGACTCATGAGAGCAGGCCGAGAGGAACGAAATATAAATCTACTTGTCTACGGTCGTCGAAACAGAAAAAGTACAACAAGAAAGTCATGTGAAACTGCAAGATGACTTTGGCAAAATTCATACAATATAGCTCCAAACATGAACACAAAATTAAACATTTGATGAACAAAACTATGAGTCGATCACCTGAATGGAACCACATCGATGTGCTTCTTTTTTGTAAATCTTATCTTGTATCGAAACACCGTGGTGCACATTAGAAGTGACTAATAAGTGGAGGAGATTACGAGTAAAACCAACAAACCACGTGCAACCTCAAGTACACCACGTATCTGGCCGCACGAGGTTGCATCGCTAGAGCCACCCACGTGCGCTCTTTTGCTTCGCCTGAGCCTGGATCGCTGGAGATGGCTAAATTGAGCGCCTCCGGTGGGTCTGGCTCAGAGGCTAATATCTGTAAGAGTAGAGCTTTGGCTCAGTGGTTGGATATGCGGTTGTGCAGCCTAACGGCCCGAGTTTAATTCCCAGAATTGACAGGTGATACACAGGGGTTTTCTCTCATGTATCGAGGATTAAGCTTGGTGTGTGGTGAAACCACTCATCAAGAAATATCTTGATACTCATTTAAAAAATTCCGAGGATCATGTTTATCTTGGTACTCATGCTAAAATGGTTGTATGCATTCTTAGTTAGTGCAGAGGCCGGAAAATGAAAATCTCTCCCTTTTTTTTGCAGAGAGAGCCTTGGCTCAGTCGTTTGGTATGCGGTTGTGCAGTCTAACGACCCGAGTTCAATTCCCAGAATTGACAGGTGATGCACAGGGGATTTCCCCCATTTATTGAGGACCAAGCTTAGTGTGTGGTGGATCCACTCATCAAGAAATATCTGGATACTCATTTAAAAATTCCGAAGATCATGTTTATCTTGGTACTCATACTAAAATGGCCATATGCATCTTAGTTGGTGCAGAGGCCGGGAAGTGAAAATATCTCCCTTTTTTTTTGCAGAGAGAGCCTTGGCTCAGTCGTTGGGTATGCGGTCGTGCAGCCTAACGACCCGAGTTCAATTCCCAGAATTGACAGGTGATGCACAGGTTTTTTTTCCCATTTATTAAGGATCAAGCTTGGTGTGTGGTGGAACCACTCATCAAGAAATATCTTGATACTCATTTAAAAAATTCTGAGGATCAAGTTTATCTTGATACTCATACTAAATGGTCGTATGCATCCTTAGTTAGTGCAGAGGCCGGGAAGTGAAAATCTCTCTCATTTTTAAATGAGTCCCTCCCGAGTCCCCCCCCCCCCCCCCCCGGCAGGCGACCGGAGGGAACCCTAACCGCCTCCCAGCGCCTCTCCTCCCGCTCTTCCCCTCCCCTGCCGTCGCTAGAGGGCGTGACCGGGCGAGGCCCGGCCAACGCCGGCGGCAGCAAGGCTCTTCGGCCCCCTCGCGCATGGATCTGATGCGGGCCAGATTTGACGGGCAAGGGCATCGCGATGTGGAGGGTCGCGGCGCCATGATCCGGTTTCCTAGCGGGTGCGTCCATGTGATTTTGTGGCAGCCGCTAAGAGATGCTGCAAATTTGCAGCACTTGTAGCAAAATTTGGTCTTTGAAGAGATAAAGCTATGGAAGAACCCAAACAACTCAGACTTTCCACGCATCCGCCACCTCCTCCTTCAAAAAAAGCTAGGGTTTGTGCCTCTCGCCGGCTCCGCCGCAGGTCTGCCTCGTCTTCGATGGCCCTAGGGCCATGGGGGCGTAGTGGAACCTGGAAAGGGCCGGCGGGAGGGCTCTGTTGTTAATCGTTCCTTTGAGATTTGTTAGAGTTTGTGTCCTGCTCAGGAAGGCGAGACGACGACGGCTCCCTGAAGATGAAATAAAGGTCTCCCCGCCTAGCCCCGTTCCGGTGGTGCGTCTAGTATCGTTGGTGTGTGTGTGTGGAGGTGTGTCTCCGACGGATCTATCCTCGATGGATTTGCTTGGATATGGTTGTTGTTCGTCTATGTTTGTGTGTCTTAGCGTTGGATCCTTTTGATCTATGTTATTCTTCATTGGCGGCGGTTGTTGTTCTGGTGCGCTGGTCCTATGGGGCCTTAGCACGACGACTTCCCGACCGTCTACTACAACAAGTTGTGCCCGACTCCGGCGAGGGAGGGGCGATGACCGTAGCACGCTTTCGGCTCGCTTCAGTGCTTGTAGTCGTCGCTAGGTGATCTATGGATCTGGATGTAATTTTTATTATTTCCGATGCTCGTTGTGCTGTCATGATTGAAGATGAATAGATCGGAAATTTTCTTGAAAAAAAAACTATGGAAGAACCAGTTCACCCGCAGCGGTTGGATTCTCTTGTTGAATAAAAACTCTGAGTTCCCCCTAAAAAAGGAGGTATCAACGCTATGGGAATTTGAAGAGAAAAAACATAGAATATATCCATAAATCGATCCAGCTTATCCACAGATATTCATGCAAGTCATTCCTCGGCGTATGTATACGATCATACATATATACACCAGAATTAGTACACAGCTTTTCAGATCAATATGTCCAATCCACAAGTATATACTAGAGTTAATGTGTAGATTGTAATACAATGCAAATGACAGATTATACAAACAAACTGCTTACAAACAACTCCACTGTAATACAACAATGTGTAGATTATGTACTTGAAATCAACAGACCAAAAAATTTAATCAATACAAACCGAATTGTTGCCCTCATCAGTCAACAAAACTAAATAAATACTCCCCAAAGCACAAGGACCTTATTGCGGCAAGCTTCTTCTCCGTGGGTGATCCGCGGTCGCTGACTTGGGGTTCAAAGTTGAAGCATTGGTTTTAGGTTGAGCAAGCTTTTTCAATCGTTCAATCAAGGATTCGGTTGTGCCGCCACTTTTCTCCTTTTTCATCTCAGCCAAGGATGAGGTAGACTTGCTCACTGCGCTTGCTTTAGCTGCTGTTTTCTGGGGATTTGATGCGCCACTTCTTGCAGCAATCCTCTTTTCCCTCTCTTGCTTAAGCCTTTCCAGCCGTTTCATCTGCTCTGCTTCCTGAAAATATTTACAACAAAACATATTCATCAGCGGTTTGAGCAAATGTTTCCTGCTGAAAACTGCAATTCTGCTGATGCAAACAAATGACATTCTCCACCACATTATTTGCCCTATTATATACAGTTAACAGGGATAGGAAACAAAGATGCAAAAATGGCATTTGATACATGTGAGAATGATGGGCGTATTAATTAAATTTTGCCACGCCAAAAGGAGATAGATAATACTATAGCACATCACAGGGTAAATATGTGATGAGGATGTTTAAAAAGAGTAAATTAAGTCATGTGGGACACACATCACAGGGAATTACTGCACTTAAAACCAGAAGAAAAGCATAAACTGTTTGATATATAAAATGTATAAAAGTAAAACATCAATACCAGCTCCTTCTTTTCCTTTTGAAGGCCCGCTTTATACGCCCGTAGGTTTTGCGCGCGTTTCTGTGCATCGGTCAGTGGGCCTTTGGGTGCTGACAATCTCCTTGCTGTGGCATCCTTCCTTCTTTTATCCAAGCCCTCCTGTGAACCTCTAAGCTTCTTATCTTTCCCCGGCGTCTTTTCTTCACTCTCGACGCAAGCTGATAAATCTTCTGCATTCGCATCTTCAACGCTGACGTCATGCTGAATCTGCATGTGGCTATCATAGTCCATTGATGGGTCATATCCAAATGAAACATCTTCAAATCCACGCTCTGGAATCAACTCATCTGGCTCATAGAAAAGTTCAGCCCCAGCCTTACACTAGTAGAAAACAGGGCTTTGGTCCAGGCCTGAAATCCCATTAATCCCGGTTCACTCACGAACCGGGACCCATGGGGGCATCGGTCCCGGTTCGTGAGGCCAGGGCGCCGGCCGGGCCTCATGGGCCATTGGTCCCGGTTCGTCTGACCCCTTTGGTTCCGGTTCCAGACACGAACCGGGACCAATGGGTCTGGCTCCTGGCCCACAACCATTGGTCCCGGTTTGTGACTGGAACTGGGACCAAATGGTGTCCTTTAGTCCCGGTTCCAGCCACAAACCGGGACCAATGGTCGGCCTATATATACCCCCTGCCCGTGAGCAGAGCAGTGCACTGCTCTGTTTTTTTGGCCGGCCGTTGGGATAGCTTTGTGGTGCTCTAGCTCACCTCCTATGCACATGAGGTGTTCGATGAAATGCCCGAGCCACACTTAAGCTTTCTCCTCTCGAAGCTCCTTGTCCAAGCTCCATTTTCCTCAAGATTTGTCTAGGTTTGGCGGTCCGTCCTGTCCCGTCCCCGTCCTCACCGCCGTCGATCGCCCGCGCCCATCTCGGCGCCGGCACCACCGTGGTTAGCCTCTTCTTCTTATCTTCTTTCTAAAAGAAAAAAGTTCTTACTTGTATGATTTAGATAGATACTTGTGTAATTTTCTTACTTTTATTATTGTTTGTTATTATATAGTGCGATGGTTTTGGTATCCGCCTCCGTCGGCCCTCGTCCTGTCTATGATTCGGATGTGGTATATATTATCTTTTATAACTATTTGTTTTATTTAGTGTTTATGATAATTATGCCGACCAACGTGACATAGATTTTTTAATCTAGGAGGTATGTGAACCGGACATTCCAACCGACATAGAAATTCTTGTCGAGAAGTTAAATTTGGTTGAAAAAGAAAACAATTACTTGAAAGAAAAATTACAAAGAGTTGAAGAGGAGAAGATGAAGTTGGAGTTGCATGTTGCCGATGTCGTCGACGATCACAAGATCAAGATGGATGCAATGCGCTTGAAGATTAGAAAGATTAGAAAATATGCCATTCATACTGAGGCTTGGTATCATTATGCCGTTGGATCAATTGGTACCTTAGTTGCGGTTATGATCGCATTTGTTGTTGCATTTAAATTTTATAGTTTCAATGTATGTTTTAATTAGATGCTCTAGAGAGCTATATGTTGTTCAATAATGAGAACTATGTATGAACGTTATGTATTTATTTTGGTCACTACTGTACTTTGGCTTTAATGTGATGATGAATTTCTATTAATTTGGTCACTTCTCTATTCATGATATGTTGTAATGGTTTTTAATACACTTTATTATATAACGCACGCAGATGAACCGGCAATGGATGTACGGTGGCCGACGCACCTCCGAGTATATTAAGGGCCTGCATAATTTTCTCGAAGCGGCTGAGGCAAACAAGCAGAATGGTTTTATGCATTGTCCATGTACTGTCTGTGAGAATACGAAGGCTTTCTCCAACTCTAAAACCCTTCACTTCCACCTGCTTGAGAAGGGTTTTATGCCACACTATAATGTTTGGACCAAGCACGGAGAAAGAGGGGTTATGATGGAAGACAACGAAGAAGAAGAGGATGATGACAACTACCCGCCCCCTGAATACGGTGATGCTACAATGGGGGAAGCTGAAGATCAAGAGGAACCAGACGATGTGCCCGATGATGATCTTCGCCGGGTCATTGTTGATGCACAGAGAGAATGCGAAAGTGAAAGGGAGAAGTTGAAGTTCGATCGCATGTTAGAGGATCACAAAAAAGGGTTGTACCCAAATTGCGAAGATGACAACAGAAAGCTCGGCACCACACTGGAATTGCTGCAATGGAAGGCAGACAATGGTGTATCTGACAAGGGATTTAGTTCGCTACTGAAAATAATGAAGAAGAAGCTTCCAAAGGATAACGAATTGCCCGGCAGTACGTACGAAGCAAAGAAGGTTCTATGCCCTCTAGGATTGGAGGTGCAGAAGATACATGCATGCCCTAATGACTGCATCCTCTACCGCGGTGCGTACGAGGATTTGAACGCATGCCCGGTATGCGGTGCATTGCGGTATAAGATCAGAAGAGATGACCCTGGTGATGTTGAGGGCCAGCGCACCGGGAAGAAGGTTCCTGCCAAGGTGATGTGGTATGCTCCTATAATACCACGGTTGAAACGTCTGTTCAGAAACAAAAAGCATGCCGAGTTGATGCAATGGCACATAAAAGACCGTAAGAAAGATGGGAAGTTGAGAGCACTCGCTGACGGGTCGCAGTGGAGAAAGATCGAGAGAAAGTGGAGCGACTTTACAGGTGACCCGAGGAACGTATGGTTTGGTTTAAGTGCAGATGGCGTTAATCCTTTTGGGGAGCAGAGCAGCAAGCATAGCACATGGCCTGTGACTCTATGTATGTATAACCTTCCTCCTTGGTTGTGCATGAAGCGGAAGTTCATTATGATGCCAGTGCTCATCCAAGGCCCTAAGCAACCCGGCAATGACATTGATGTGTACCTAAGGCCATTAGTTGATGAACTTTTACATCTATGGAATGGAAGAGGTGTACGTGTGTGGGATGAGAACGAACAGGAGGAATTTGACCTACATGCGTTGCTGTTTCTAACCATCAACGATTGGCCTGCTCTCAGTAACCTTTCAGGACAGACAAACAAGGGATACCACGCATGCACACACTGTTTAGATGACACCGACAGTATATATTTGGACAAATGCAGGAAGAATGTGTACCTGGGGCATCGTCGATTTCTTCCAACCAACCATCAATGTCGAAAGAAAGGAAAGCATTTCAAAGGTGAGGCAGATCACCGGAAGAAGCCCGCCCTCCGTACTGGTGATCACATACTTGATATGGTCAATGATTTACATGTAATCTTTGGAAAGGGTCCTGGCGGACTATCTGTTCCGACTGACGATGCGGGACGCGCACCCATGTGGAAGAAGAAATCTATATTTTGGGACCTACCCTATTGGAAAGACCTAGAGGTCCGCTCTGCAATCAACGTGATGCACATGACGAAGAATCTTCACGTGAACCTGCTAGGCTTCTTGGGAGTGTATGGGAAGACAAAAGATACACCAGAGGCACGGGAGGAACAGCAACGTGTGCATGAAAAAGACGGCATGCATCCAAAGCAGTATGAAGGTCCTGCCAGCTACGCTCTTACCAAAGAAGAGAAGGAAATCTTCTTTGAATGCCTGCTCAGTATGAAGGTCCCGTCTGGCTTCTCGTCGAATATAAAGGGAATAATAAATATGGCAGAGAAAAAGTTTCAGAACCTAAAGTCTCATGACTGCCACGTGATTATGTTGAGGGGGCTTCTACCAGAAAACGTTCGATTAGCCATTGTGAAGCTATGTGCATTCCTCAATGCAATCTCTCAGAAGGTGATCGATCCAGAAATCCTGCCAAGGTTAAGGAGTGATTTGGTGCAATGTCTTGTTAGTTTCGAGCTGGTGTTCCCACCGTCCTTCTTCAATATCATGACGCACGTCCTAGTTCATCTAGTCGACGAGATTGTCGTTCTGGGCCCTGTATTTCTACACAATATGTTCCCCTTTGAGAGGTTCATGGGAGTCTTAAAGAAATATGTTCGTAACCGCGCTAGGCCAGAAGGAAGCATCTCCATGGGCCATCAAACAGAGGATGTCATTGGGTTTTGTGTTGACTTCATTCCTGACCTTAAGAAGATTGGTCTCCCTCAATCGCGGTATGAGGGGAGACTGACTGGAAAAGGCACGCTAGGAGCGGACTCAATAATATGTGGGGACGGGCATTCTTGGTCTCAAGCACACTACACAGTTCCACATAATTCTACCTTGGTGACCCCGTATGTCGATGAACACAAGAATATTCTGCGCTCCAAACATCCGGAGCAGTGTGACGACTGGATTACATATGAACACATCAGGACTTTCGGCAGTTGGTTGCAAACACGTCTCATGGGTGACAACACTGTTTCTGATGAGTTGTACTCGTTGGCCAGGTGACCATCTTCGACTGTATTGACTTACAAAGGGTACGAGATAAATGAGAATACATTTTACACGATCGCCCAAGATCAAAAGAGCACCAACCAAAACAGCGGTGTCCGCTTTGATGCAGCAACCAAGAGGGAAAAGGACACATATTATGGTTACATAGTGGACATATGGGAACTTCACTATGGACATGATTTCAAGGTCCCTTTGTTTCAGTGCAAATGGGTCAATCTGTCAAGAGGCGGGGTACAGGAAGACCCACAGTACGGAATGACAACAGTGGATCTGAACAATCTTGGGTACACAGACGAACCATTCGTCCTAGCCAATGATGTGGCGCAGGTTTTCTATGTGAAGGACATGTCTACCAAACCGAGAAAAAGAAAAGATAAGGAAGCGAATACATCATACGATGAGCCAAAGCGCCACATAGTTCTTTCAGGAAAAAGAGACATCGTGGGATTGGAGGGCAAGACAGACATGTCTGAAGATTATGAAAAGTTTCATGAAATTCCTCCCTTCAAAGTCAAGGCTGACCCAAGCACCCTGTTAAACGATGAAGATTATCCATGGTTACGGCGCAATAAGCAAAGGACACAAGCGAAGAAAAAGTGAAGACTTTCTCTCCACAACTATATCATTGCAGTTACATGTGAAGAAATGAAATGCCTTTTGTAACACATGAGTTTTCGTCCGAAACCCTGATACTTCGAAAGAGATTGTCCGTTTTGTACACGAAGTGCATCCAGTTTTTGCCGTAACCCTCTCAACTTTTTATAACATGCTATGTGGGTGAAATGTTGATACCATGCCAACTTTCAACCTTTTCAGAGTTCATTTGTAGTGCTTTTCAATTTCCGGGTCATTTAGCTCAAAAAAATCAGTAAATGCATGAAAAATACCAAATGAAGTCAGAAAGGGTTGAAAATTGATGATGTGGCTTTGAATGGTGCATTTTGAACACACAAAAAGTATGGAGTTCAAATAAGTTCAAAAAAATGAAATCCCTTTGTAACAGATGAGTTTTCGTCCGAAACCCTGATACTTCGAAAGAGATTGTCCATTTTGTACACGAAGTGCATCCAGTTTTCGCCGTAACCCTCTCAACTTTTCAGCACATGCTATGTGGGTGAAATGATGATACCATGCCAACTTTCAACCTTTTCAGAGTTCATTTGTGGTGCTTTTCAATTTCAGGGTCATTTAGCTCAAAAAAATCAGTAAATGCATGAAAAATACCAAATGAAGTCAGAAAGGGTTGAAAATTGATGATGTGGCTTTGAATGGTGCATTTTGAACAGACAAAAAGTCTGGAGTTCAAATAAGTTCAAAAAAATGAAATCCCTTTGTAACAGATGAGTTTTCGTCCGAAACCCTGATACTTCGAAAGAGATTGTCCATTTTGTACACGAAGTGCATCCAGTTTTCGCCGTAACCCTCTCAAATTTTAGCACATGCTATGTGGGTGAAATGATGATACCATGCCAACTTTCAACCTTTTCAGAGTTCATTTGTAGTGCTTTTCAATTTAAGGGTCATTTAGCTCAAAGAATGAACTAATAGCAAAAAGAATGAACTAGAAAACTTTTATGAAACTCTAATAGCAAAAAGAATGAACTAAAAATAATCAATTAAAATATTTTGTTATGATCAACTAAAGCAAAACTATAATATTCTTCAATAGCAAAAAGAATCAACTAAAAAGCTTTTATAAAACTCTAATAGCAAAAGGAATCAACTAAAAAGCTTTTATAAACCTCTAGTATTTTTGAAACTAAAATTGTATAAAATTTATGCAACTAAAATTATCAAAGTATTTTCTGTTCAAAACATTAATAGCAAAAAGAATTTTCATAACGACTTTTTTTGTTAGAAACTTTAATAGCAAACTAAAATAACCAAATCTGTTTTTGATTAAAACAGAAATTTAAAATAACCTAAAATTACCAAATTGAATATAATGATAAAACACAGTAATATTAAATAGCAGGAAAAAGAATCACTCAAAAATCTATTTTTTTAGTAAAGTTATTCACAAACTAGTGATTCACACAAATTTCAAAAAATTCAAATTTAAACTATTCAAATTTGAAAACTAATGGCACTAACAGAAAGTTTATAATTTTTGTGACCTAAAAGCAAAAAGAATCACTGAAAAACAGTAAGTAGGAACAAAATAAAATAAATAAAGCAAAAAACAAAACAAAAAAATAGATTTTTTTTTAAAAAAATGCCACCAACTAGGCCACCACGGCCTGAATACGACTAGAAACCCAACCAGCTTGTTGGGCCAGGATTCAGGCCCGCAGAAGGCCCAATAGGCCCACAAGCAGTGACAGATTAGGCCCGGAAGCCTGCACTTGAGAGGAGCTCGAAAGGGTGTGCGCAACAGCGCTTATAAACCACTCTCGAGCTCTCTCAGCTAGCGAGGTGGGACTAAAAATTTGGCCCCGGGCAGCACCACCCTTTGGTCCCGGTTCGTGGCACCAACCGGGACCAATGCGCCCCTTTAGTCCCGGTTGGTGCCACCAACCGGGACCAAAGGTCCCTGTTTCCCGCCCTTTGGGCTGACGAAAACTGACCTTTGGTCCCGGTTGGTGGCACCAACCGGGACCAAAGGGCAGCATTGGTCCCGGTTGGTGCCACCAACCGGGACCAATGCTTCGTGTATATAAGCAGCACTTGTGAAAATTTCCATTCAGTTCTTCGATCTCTCCGACGACGCCGCCAGGCTGCCCCTGCCCCGTCGTCGCCGTCGCTGCCCCTGACGCCGTCGTCGCCCCTGCCCCATCGTTGGCGTCGCCGTCGCCGCCCCCGATGCCCCCGACGCCGTCGCCGCGCCTGACGCCCCCGACGCCGTCGCCGTGCCCCTGCCCCCGACGCCGTCGCCGCACCCCTGCCCCGAGCCCTCGCCGTCGCTGCCCCCGACGCCGTCGTCGCCCCTGCCCCATCGTTGGCGTCGCCGTCGCCGCCCCCGACGCCGTCGCCGCGCCCGACGCCCCCGACGCCATGGCCGCGCCCCTGCCCCCGACGCCGTCGCCGCGCCCCTGCCCCGAGCCCTCGCCGACGCGCCCGACGCCGTCGCCGCCCCCCTACCCCCGACGCCGTCACCGTGCCCCAAGCCCTCGCCGACGGTCCGCGCCGCCCCGCGCTACGGTCCGGCCGACCCCCTTTCCTCCCTGTCCTCCTCCCCTGTTCATATACATTTTTTTGTTCATATGATTGTTAGATATGATGATGTTGATGATTGTTAGCTAGATGATGTTGATGATAGATATGATGATGTTGATGATAGATGATGTATGCTTTTTTTTTTGTTCATATAATTTTTTTTGTTTATATGATGATTTTTTTTTTGCATTTTTAGAAAAATGTATGTATGTATGTTCTCTGTATATGTTCATATATGCAAAAGTTACATTTTTAGAAAAGTTTTATGTATGTATGTTCTCTGTATATGTTCATATGTGCATTTTTAGAAAAAAATTGTGTATGTATGTTCATATATATATGCAAAAGTTACATTTAAGAAAAAAAGAAAATGTATGTTTTTTCATATGCAAAGAATATGCAAAGAATTTTTTTTTGTTCATAGAAAACTCTCGAGTCCACCCAAACCGGGACTGAGATGTGATAGGTCGTATTTTTTTTGTTCATAGAAAACTCCAGTAACTCTTCAACATGAGGGGGGACGTCGATCAACCCCCTCTCGCCCGACCAAACACTCGAGTCCACCCAAACTGGGACTGAGATGTGATAGGTAGTATTTTTTTTGTTCATAGAAAACTCCGGTAACTCTTCAACATGGGGTCGAGTCCACCCAAACCGGGACTGAGATGTGATAGGTAGTATTTTTTTTTGTTCATAGAAAACTCCGGTAACTCTCCAACATGAGGGGGGACGTCGACCGATCAACCCCCTCTCGCCAAACCGGGACTGAAAAAGCGTTGTCGAGGCCACCCCAAACCCTAGAAGTGTTGTCGAGGCCACCCCAAACCCTAGAAGCGTTGTCGAGGCCACCCAAATTTAACAAGTTAAATGAGTTAAATGAGTTAAAAGAGCGTTGTCGAGGCCACCCCAAACCCTAGAAGAGTTGTCGAGGCCACCCAAATTTACCAAGTTAAAAGAGCGTTGTCGAGGCCACCTCCCCGATAACTTTGACATGAGGGGGGACGTCGGACATGACATGAGGGGGGACGTCGGACGTCGGACATGAGGGGTGAGCGTCGTTGTCGTCTACCCCCTCCCCGATAACTTCGACATGAGGGGGGACGTCGGACATGACATGAGGGGTGAGCGTCGTTGTCGTCTACCCCCTCCCCGATAACTTCGACATGAGGGGGGACGTCGGACATGTCATGTGGAATTTTTTTTGTTCATATAGAAAACTCCGGTAACATAGATTTATCAAGAATGCACCCATTATGGATGTGCACAAGTTGATCCAATTTTTTTCTGATCTCATCTATATATATATTCTTCTATATGTCACGTTGTCTGTCAAAGTATTGAAGAAATCCATGGCTTCATCATTAGCCGGAAGTAACATGCGTATGATGCTACGAAGCTCTTCAAAGTTGTTTTGGAACGGAGTTCCGGATAGAATAATTCGCTTTTTGGTACGAATTTCAGCAAAGGCCTTCCAAATAGCGATATTCGGAAGGCTCTTGCTGAACTTCGTACGAAAAAGCTAATTAATTATCCTATCCGGGACTCCGTTCCAAAACAATTTTGGAGAGCTTCATACCATTATGCGCCTGTTACTTCCGGCTAATGATGAAGCCTTGGTTTTCTTGAATCCTTTGACACTAGACAACGTGACATATAGAAGGGTAGATGAGATCAGGAAAAATATGGAGGCGCCATTTTGTTAAATCCCTTAAAGGTTAAGAGAATCCCTTGTTTGACATTCATGAGAGAGGCGGTCCGGACGTCGGACATTCATGAGAGAGGCAGTCCGGACGTCGGACATTCATGTTTGTATATTAATTGCCATGTTGTAATATTTGCAGAAACTATGGATCAAAGAGACTTGGAACAAGAACAGTTGTTGGGGGACATAATCCTCGCCGGACGTGATGTCTTGTCGTTTCTCAACGACACCGATGGTCTTGAAGGAGAGGATGACGGCTCCGGTGATCGAACAATGGAGGAGGAAGGACATGATCATGATGGCTCCGGGTGACCGAATGCCGGAGGAAGAAGGAGACCATGATGACGGCTCCGGTGACCGAACGGAGGAGGGAGCTGTTGCAAAGTCCGGCGAGGTATATATATTAATTAAGCCTGTGCTGACTAGCTAATTGATGCATTAATTGTTTTGGTATGTACATATATTAACTCTTCTTTCTTCTTTTATAGCCCTCCGGATCGAGCCAAACTTCGGTAACGAGACGAGGCCCGAAGAAGAGGTTGCGCAACGATGAAAGGTTCACGATCACAACACTCGCGGACGATGGCCTACCGATTGAACCCAAGCGAACCAAGGACGCATTTTCTGCTCAGTGCGGAGCTATTGTTAGGGACAACATCCCGATCAGCATCAAGCAATGGAATAAGCCTAAGGACGACGCCCCTGAAGGTGATTATGTCACCGATAGACAGAAAGATGATCTTTGGACCGCGCTGAAGGCAAATTTCACCCTACCGCCAGAGGAGGATCCGAATAAGCCAGTTATAGAGCCACTGGTCAAGGCGTGTGCTCTTAAGAAGATGGCAGATCTATTCAGGAGGTGGAAGAATGAGTTGAAATCAAAGTTTGTCGACAAAGGGAAGACTCCAGAATTCATCGGCCGATTTGAGAAGATAAGAGATCACTGGCCCGCATTTGTGGCCTACAAGACATCAGACAAGAGTAAGAAAATGTCAGAGACAAACAAGAACAATGCTGCAAAGAAGCAGTATCACCATCACACGGGGTCAGGTGGCTACCTCAAAGCCCGGCCGTTGTGGGACAAAGCTGAGAATGACCTGATTGCTAAAGGCGTCGTACCACAGACATTGAACTGGCCAGACCGTTCAAGGACTTGGTTCTTCGGGGTTGGGGGAACTTTGGACCCTGAAACAGGGAAGTGCCTTTGGACGGACGAGCAACTTGCAATACCCGTCACGAAGCTTCAGAAGTATATCACCGCAGCGCAGGAAGGGACGTTCATTCCCGACAGAGAGAAGGACGAGCTGACTGAGGCCCTAGGGAATGCTGAGCACCCTGGACGAACACGAGGCACACTAGGCTCCGTTCCGTGGAAGGTTGGGTTTCCCGACGCAGGCGGTTACAGATGCCGGGAGAGAAAGAGGAAAGCGGAGCTGAGCGACATGCAGAAGATCAATGCAAGACTACAAAAGCTAGAGGAACTTGAGAGCCAGCGAGATGCCGGCCAACCATCTCAGCGGCACGAAGCTACCCCAGAAGCTACCCCGCCATCTCAGCGGAGAAGCAACGTGGCTTCCACGGAGCCCGTTCAGCCTGACTTCACGGCTCCTATCTACCCCGTGGATACTATCACGGAGGCTCAACATTGCGAGCTTATGACGAAATGCCGGAACCTCACTTTCAAGGCGGCTGTCGGCTCTGTTGCACCTCCTCAACCCAACGGAACTTTGCACTGCCTTCCGATTCCACATGGCTATGATGTTGTGATGGTGGATGAAGTAATGGAGGGATTTGAGGAGCTCGAGCTTGACCACTCTACAGGTGAAGGGGAGAATCAGCTGGTTCGTGCTCTGAGGAGTACATGTCTATGGCAGAAGGAGTACATCAAGCTTCCAAACTAGACGCCTCCTCCTCCTCCTCCTCCTCCTCCGGCGAGTCAGGGCACTCCGTCTCCTCCTCCTCCTCCTCCTCCGGCGAGTGATCAGGGCACCCCGCCTCCTTCTTCGGCTCCTCCGACGCGTGAGGGAACTCCGCCTCCTCCTCCTCCTCCTCCTCCGGCGAGTGATCAGGGCACCCCGCCTCCTTCTTCGGCTCCTCCGACGCGTGAGGGCACTCCGCCTCCTCCTTCGCCTACTCCGGTGCGTCGGAGACTTCCGCCTCCTCCTCCGCATCGTCGGCAACGGCGGAAGACAGACGCCGCCACTCCGGCTCCTTCGGCGCGTCGGAGCACTCCGCCTCCTTCTCCGCCTCGTAAGCAATGACGGAAGAGAGACGCCGCCGCTCCGGCGGCTAGCACTACAAGCAGAGGCGAGAGGCAATTCAGATACGGTCCATCTCTCAAGCCTCTGGAAAAGTTACCATATGAGAGGACCGAGTCTGAAAACGAGGAGATATGTCGTGCCCAAGTGAGGGACCATTTTGCAAAGAAAACTCCACCTCCGAAGGAGAAGCTAGATCCGGTGAAAGTGAAGCGCACTATCGATGCCCTGAAGCGACCACCACCGCCTCCGCCGGATTCCAACTTTGTCCGCTGTATTAAAAAGACATATCATGATGCGCGGCAGTCGGGAAGTACTTCCAGTGATGCAAGGTTAGCAAAACAAAGAAGTGGGAAAAAAATTCCCCAGCTCGGCGAACAGGCGAACCAATCGTGCCCCCCGCTCAAGGTGTCTAGCCATATCGTCGCTAATCATCCGGGGATGGTGCCCGGTACCAATCCTGGTGATTACCTGAGCGATGATGTACAGTTTGAGCCGTTGGAGGTGGACGAATTCAGTTACCGGTACGGGCAGCCTCTCGTCAAACCTGATCATCCTCCTCTAACAACGATGATGCGAAAATTCCATGAATGGTACATGAAAACCTGCAGCGAATCTGGGAAGGATACTTTGACGCTGAGAATTAAAGAGGAGCACGACCTCGTTGGAATGGATCAGTTGTCTGTTGAATTTGACGAGTTATTCCAGTTATACAATCAAAAGGCCCTCGACAAAACAATCTTGACTTGCTACTATCTGTAAGTACTACTTCTGTAATTAAGTCTCTATATATAGCTCAGCTCTTTCATTGCATGTATATATAATTATCCTCACTATATTATGCAGATTGAAGATCGTCGAATGCAGAAAAGCACAAATCTATGACATTGGGTTCATTAACCCAAATATCATACATGAGTTTACGGTTAAAAACAATGTCACACAAACCGAGGACAACTTGCTACAATCATTGCTTAAAAATCAAAACAAAGAGACAATACTCTTTCCTTACAACTTCAAGTGAGTGTTACTGTCTTGTGCATATTCGGTTTCCCTTATTACTCGAGATTATAGTAATGTAATTGATGAGTTATGCATGCGTGCGCAGGTTCCACTTTATTCTGCTAGAGATTAAGCTTGAGTGGGGAGTAGTAATCGTCTTAGACTCGAAACGAAAAGATCCCCAGGAATATGCGGACATGACTGAAATGCTCCAGAAGTAAGTTCAATCGATCATTATCGCATCATATCGGCAACTTTGTTCATTTCCTGATATCAAGAATTATTTTCTTTGTCTGGCAGGGTTTGGAAAGAGTTCACCGCAATTGTTCCGGCATTGCCGAGGGAGCGGCGATTTACACACCCGAAAGTAAGTACTACTATCTAGTTCTGCGCATCTCCCATTGATTCTAGTTTCATCAATACCATTTATCATGCTTGATTATCAGTTTGATTGAACTCTATTTCTCGTAAAGTGCTTGTGGCAGGAAGCCGGGAATGATTTTTGTGGATACTACGTTTGCGAGTTCATCTACAACACGACGACCCCTAAGCGGGGCTACTCTGAAAAACAATTTCAAGTGCGTAAGCAATAATATTCACAATTTTATTTTATTACCATGATTTGTGTTGAGTTTCATTCATATATATGTATTGACCCCCTTCTTCAAATTAGATGTGGCAGATGTGGGATGAACTCCTACCACATGATAGCATACGAGCAATTCAAGAGGAATTGGCGGGATTCTTTCTTGACCACGTCATAAATAAAGCCGGAGAATACCATCTGGAATTTGACATTAGATGTTAGGGATTGTAAGAGATCTTATATTGTATATATGTAGCTAGTTGCGTCGGATAGATATACGAAAACTTGTTGTTCGACCAATCTCTCGGAGAAAGAGAGGTCGATCACTTCTCTCTGTATATGTTCATGACGATCTTGTGTACTTAATGGTTCCTTCATTTGCTTACTAGCTAGCGTGTCGAGTTCTCTCTATAGTAGCTACCGTCGATCAAGCACGGAGAAAAAGAGGACACTTCTCTCTATTAGCTAGCTAACACAATATGAAACCCCTAAATTAACCCTCCAAAACCCCTAAACCCCCCCTTTCAAAAAAAAAAAAAAAAAACCCAGCTCCTGCCAGATGCTGACGCGTGGATGCGTTTTGGTCCCGGTTGGTGTTACCAACCGGGACTAAAGGTCCTCCTGCCTGGGCTCCCCACAGCAGCCACGTGGAGCCCCTTCTGTGTCCCGGTTCCTAAGCGAACCGGGACTAAAGGTTTTGGGCTTTAGTCCCGGTTTCAGAACCAGGGCTAATGGGCCTCTGGAACCGGGACAAATGTGCCTTTTTCTACTAGTGTTAGCTTCTGATGTTTTCTGAACACTTGAGCCAAGCTCGGCATCTATGTCAATGGCAGTACGGCCGGCTGCTCCAAGATTATCCTGTGAGTTGGAGGTAACAGGTATCATGAAGGACTCATCGCCCATACTGTGCACATTCTTCTTTTCCTCTAGAAGAGTGGGTCTCTTGTAATGCGCCTCGGCAAGGGGGTCCAACGAGCTCCTCCTGTCCACCGAGTAGTCCTGTCCATAAACCATGAAGTCATCATTTGCCCCTCTTCTGTATCCTCCGCCTCCGGCTTCTATCTCCTTCATGTCACCATCCACAAAGCTCCGGCCTTCCCCAGACATCACAAGTTCATCACCAGACATCATCTGCCTGGCCCTAAGTCTCCCATTGGCTGAACTGAAAGATATCGCATGCCGCTCATTGACATCAGCAGAACCTCGCTCTGATAAAAGAATAGGATCATCAATACTTCTTGTGGTCTCTTTCCTCCTAGGTGGTGCCTCTCTTTCACTGGCGAACATGTCCGCGTCATTATGATCTCTTGTCTTCTCTTCATCTCTGAGCAAGAAGTTCTGGAATGCATTCCAGTTTCCTTGATCTCCATCTTGCTGCCCATTAGAGATTCCATCCTTGGTGCCCTCATCTTCAGACTCAACAGTGGTTTTCTTGCCCCCTTTTTTCTTCGAGCTTGAGCGCTTATGATGATTCCTCTTGCTGGATTTTCCGTGTGAATCATCACCATCCTCTGATGACACATCAGAGCCTGATTGCAACTCGCTCTTTGATGACCCATGCTTCTTCTTTGATGTTACACCATCTCAAGTGACCAACCAGTTTTTTACCGAGTGTGGACTCCATGTTTTTCGTTGGTTTCGTTTCGTTTCCTTTCCTACGTTTGTTCGGATCTAAAAAAAAAAAGTCGACTCGATGGACAAGCATGCATGCATGCACTCGTACCTTCAAAAAAAATCAAATTAAAATGCTCCACGAAGTTCCACCAACGGCCATGTCTTCCCCAACCACCGTTGCCTGGCTGCCTGCTGCGTTCTCCGCTCCTGCTCGGGGGGTGCATGCAGATGCCGGCGCACCTCACCTCTCCGGCCCACTACTGCGACCTCAGCGTCTGCAAAGTTCACATCTTTAATTTCCACCGACGGACGGACGGCCGCCGCCATGGGTCTGCTGTGCTCCATTCTTCGCTTTGCCTCGCCACCTCCAATTTCCGGCCGTCCACCGGGAACCAACCAACGGAGTCGTTGTCGTTGGAGCTCCCAAGCTCTCCTCGCTGGTCGCAGCCCACTAGGCCCGGTCCGGTCTCCCGAGCCTGGTCAGGTCATGCATGTACTCCGCCGCCAAAACGTCACTCTACAATCTTCCCCGCCTCCGGCCGGCCGGCAAGATCTCGCCGTACATCTTCTCCCGGACGAGCTGGACCATCTTGAGGCCCAAGATGTTGTCGAAGGCGAGGTTGATGAGCGACGCGATGACGCAGGTGAGAAGCCCCACGAGAAACGCCAGCGACCACTTGAGGAAGATGTGCTGCAACACCTCCACGTTGGACCGGACCGACAGACATGGCAGCTCAATTCACTAAGCAAGCCAGCCCAATTGCACGAACAGAGCTGCAAGCTGGCACCCATGGATGGATCGAGGGGTCAAATTAATACTCACTCGTTGTGCGACACCTTGGCGCCGACCATGGCGAGGTGGCTGGAGGTCAGCATGTTGCTTCTCTTCAGCAGCGGCTGCTCCAGGGAGCTGATGTCGTCGCCGGCGCTCCCAGGGTCCTCGGGGCTGTTGCTGCCCCCGACTCTGGTCTTCCTCCATGCCTGTCCTGGCCGGCAACAGAACAGAGCTTGGTGGCCGGCCTGTTTCTTGGATCAGCTTGATCCGATCAAGATCTCAAGGTCAGGTCAAGGAGGATGGGATTTGTGTTTGCGACGTGGCCGTGGTCGCCGTCGACGCCTCCGTGCCGAAGCGCGCGCGGTGACGCCGTCCACATTATTATCGTGAGAATCTTTGTCTCACATCTGTGTATCTATCGATCGTAGAACAAGAGCCAAAGCACGATTTATTATCGTGAGATGACCAAGGTTTTGGTTACCGTGGTAACCACGTTTACCGCCCACCCTCGGTAAAATTGTCTCATTCGGTAACCAAAACATTGGAGATGACCCCATCTACCGACATTATATAGCCGGACCAGCAGCGTGGCGTCCTCCGGCACGACGCCCGCGGCCAGCACCAGTGCCAGCACCCGAACGTCGTCCATCTCCAGCGACAATGGGAATGGCCGCAACGGTGGCCGGCCAGGCCAGTCCCCGGCGCGCGCCGCGGGCCACACGCTGGAGGCGCCGACGCGGAAGCACCACCGGTCCTCCCGGTCGGCGCGGCTGTTCCAGAAGCTCCGCAACGCGCTCCCCGTCCTGGCGCCCCGGTGCGGGAAGACGCCGGTGGGCTCGGCGCGCGAGATCGTGGCGACGGCGGCGTCGACCTCCTCGGGCGCAGCCGACTCCCACCTGATGTCGCGGCACGTGGCGTCGGGCGGCGGGAGGCGGACGTGCCGGCGCGTGACGGGCACGCTGTTCGGGCGCCGCAAGGGCCGCGTGGCGCTGGCGCTGCAGGAGACGCCCCGGAGCCTGCCGAGCCTGGTGGTGGAGCTGGCGCCCCAGACGCACGCGCTGCTCCGCGAGCTCGGCAACCCCGCCGGCGCGCGCATCGTGCTGGAGACGGAGCGCCGCCGCGCCGGCGCCGGCGCCGGCGAGGGGCCTAAGCGCGCGCCGCTGCTGGACGAGGCGGCGTGGACCATGTTCTGCAACGGGAGGAAGACCGGGTACGCGGTGCGGCGGGAGGCGACGGACTACGACCTGACGGTGATGGAGACGCTAAGCTATATATGAAGTACTAAGATACGATCCGCATATACCACATTATGAGCATGCATGGATCATACAAGTGCATATTTGCACATGCATAGACACACATGAGGCTATGGATGCAAGTATGCATATACATATGAGGCTATGGATGCATGGATCATACAAGTGCAGTGCATATACCTGGATGCTGCTGCGCTTTCCTTTTAGTTCTCCTAATAGTAGTAGTAGCAGCAGTAGTTTAGTACGCTGATAAACTAGTTACTGTAGCTCGTTTGTTTGGTTTCCCTTATTTGCATCAAAACATAAAATACACATGAGACTATTGGCTCATAGATCATACAAAGTGCTTAATAACTTACGTTTTGATTCATTTGAATTGCTCACCACGTATGTCACTTGGTGGCTTAATAACTTACTTATATGGACGAATGGCACAAAGGCGCGTCGGGATGGCAATAATGGCCAGCGAAAATATACATGTTATGTACAAAAGAGATTGCCACGATCCATGGGGAAAACTATATTTAAAAATAAAGTGAACTCAAATTACAAACAAATTTGCCATGACAAAAAAAAAAGGTGTCAATAAATTTGCCATGGTAAGTTCAATAAAAATGTTGTGGACAAGAATTTTGCCATGTGCAGGGAAAGTGTAAGAAAATTTGTACTGGCGACATGGTAATTTTTTTAATGAAAATGACATGTCTCTAGATCATTTTTTCCCATCGCAAGAACAATTTTACGTACATTTCTTAGATGAAACAAAAAAATGTTGGTACACATGTTATGCACAACAAAAATTGCCATGATCCATGGAAAAACTATATAAAAAAGTGAACATAAATCACCAAGCAAATTTTCCATGGAAAATATATACGTGTCAATACATTTCTTATGGCGTGTTTGAAAAATTGCCGCGGCAAGTTCAATAAAAATGGCGTGGTACGTACGTGCAACACATTTGCAATGGTGATTTTTAAAATTTGTAAAGTTGCCCTGATTTAGTGAACAACAATTATCCAAAATCGCCATGTGACAAAGTAGAATCTTGTAAAAATTGCCATGATTTAGAAAAAACCAAATTCCTAAATTTTCCATGCGACATTCTCAAAGTTTACCATGTGAGCATAGCATATTCCCACCTCAACTTTAAGTCTGCATAGAGCAAAAAACACTTATCTCAACTGAATAGCATTATTGACAATGCAGCTACCTTCTTGCCCTCATTGGTGGGCAGGATGATCAAAGAATTATTTCACTGTGTGAGAGCAAATTTAGGAAAACACTCAAGAATCATATCTTAAAACTCTTAAGAGGCAAAAATGATTTATTGGAGAAAGAGAACAAACATTAGATATGCTAATATTGTGGTTGCTATCGACGACTTGTACCGGCTATGTCGTGGGATGCAGTCAGAAGGCTTCTTTGTGGGTTTTGGCGGATCTCACTTTGGCCAGTTAGCCTCAATGATGAGATGCAATCTATGGACGATGACTTGACCCAGAGGATATGGTTGTGCAACATCGGCGTTGGATTTCTAACCTACTACAAGTAGTTGTTGGGCTCGTGGAAAAGTGGTGGCGACAACACAAAATTGACTTCGATATGATGGTGCTCCTTGAGCACCCAGTTTTGAGCTCTGGGGTGTAAACCCTAGGTCTGAACTGAGGTTATACCTGGCAATGGCGATGTTTTTTTTTTACGTCGTTACCTTGTTGAAGTCATTGCTCGGATGTGCTCTGGACCCATTCTTCAAGGTGAAAACCTAGATTTTGGCATTTGGTTATTGAATCCGGTAACGATGGCGTTTGTGTGTCACTCCTTCCTGAAGGAATTGTTGTTGAAGAAACTTGTGTCCTTGTGGTGTCAAGAAATGATTGGTGCGGATATGCTTGTTGTTGTAGTCAAGAAATGAACGGCATCCGCTAGGCGACCGTCTCCTTCTTGGATGTCAAGGTCGATGTCATATTTGGCAACACGATCATCTTCAAGCTAGGCGCCGCTTAGTTAGACGTGGCGAGCAAGAGCACCCATGCTCTCAACTTTCCGGTGCACGCCATCAATGTTGTGCCGATCAACCTCGACGGCCAGGCCTGAATGAATTAATTTCTATAAAATGGCTTGTTGTTACAAGCCAATATGTACTCCATTTATGAGGGCGATGCCCCCCTTTTGTGATAAATTTCATATTTGCTAAATATGGGCAAGGGGGCCGATGCCCCCCCCCCCCCCCCCCCCCCCCCCCCTCACACAGAAAATCTATACCTGTGATCTAGATTCAAGTATAAAGTAAAAGGCTAACTTCTGACGAGCAAGCTAGCGTGCTTTGGTGCTAAACTAAGAAGCGTACACCATTTCTAAGTATCCCTCACATGTTTAAGCAAAGATGTTGTAACGTGCACGTCCGGTCACCTTCCTGCTTGTGCCTTGGCTAATCATCAACTAATAATAATAATAACTCTCCATATGAATTTCTTCTTCTCGTTGCCAATTTGCAATGCATGCATGCGTTTTTTCTTGCTTGGACAAAAACAACATACAACATGTATGCTAGCCCGTAGCAAGGTTTTAAATTTCGGAAACTACATGCTTGCACGCATGCAAGCTACATGCTTGCACGCACGCATGCCGTGCAAGCCTTGTAATCAATGAACCCTTCATCTGGATATGGAATTGTTTCTCCTACTTGCCAAGCAAGCACGAATGCTCTCTTGCTTGCACAGAAACAACTATGTAATACGTCATGCATGGTTTTAAAAAATTAACTAGTAGTGTAAACCTTTGATGTTCAACTGCAAACAAGACATGCATGTATTATTTTACATGGACTTTGCACCGTCATATTTCTTTTATAAAGGTGACAAATAAAATATAGTAGATATTTGTAACAAAATTCAATCTTGTGTGTGCATATTTGTAAAACATAGTAGATATTTGTAATAAAACCTTAGATTTCAGACGAATTTATCTACAAAATGAACATTACCAGAACACTATTTATAGGAATTAAAGTGTGTGCCTTGTCCACAACAGGACGGTGCCAATATGTACCCCATTTATGAGGGCAATGCCCCTTTTTTGAGATAACTTTCATATTTGCTGAATATGGACAAGGGGGCCCATGCGCCCCCCCCCCCCCCCCCCCCCCCCACACACACACACACACACACACATCCACACATAAAACCTATATTCATTGGTAGCTCCATTTTATAATGCATGAGCAGAACATTATTAGGAGGTACTTCGGATTAGTTCTTCATCAGGCCAAGCAAGTTGCATCGTTGGACTAGTAGAATCTATGGATGCAGGCGAGGCACATCTCCGGATGCCCTATAGCCAGTTGTCGTCAGCAAAGAAAAATATCAAAAGTTGGATTCAGTTAATATTGCAAGTAGTCTTCACAGCCTGTTTTCGAGATTTTGTGGCATGTCTCGCTGGTAGATACCTATGATCACTCTTGTGTAGCATGTACCTATGATCACTCTTGTGTAGCATGTATCCAGTATGGTAACTATCTCGGCTAATACTGAAGACACCGCTACAAACCTGCAAAGAAGCTCGGTAGTTGGTAATGCTAAAAAACTCACATGGTTATCTTTGAACTTTTAAATTTTGACACTAATGTTTCTCTGAACAGGTATCTTTGTCAGAGATTCGAAGAGCTATGTATGCTTATTTCGGTTCTTCTCGGTTAGCTTTAAGTTGGATTATGCATTAACGCATGGCACATGGTGCGAAGTAATTTGTAAATTCCTTGACGTATTGTTGCAAGCGTGTTTCTTATATTGCTATAAGCAATCTGTGTTAGCCTATAAGGGCTTAATGTCATATAACTTTTCTTACAAGTATAGAGAGGCATCTCTCTCCATAATCGTTTTGTTATCCTTATGAGTAGATCAAGCTAACTTCTATTGAAATTACTGTCTACTTGAGGATCATGCTTTGTTGTTGATCTATATTGATGCCCTTCTCACCCTTTTTATGCCACCAAGTCATGTAATAGACTAAATGATCCATATTAGCTACTACATTATTCTTGCTTCACTTACCAAAACATGATAAACTATCAATAAGAAATATCAGCAACAACAGTTTGCTAATGATGGGCTTGAGCTCGGGAGTGGCATGCCGCCGCACCTTTGCCTGCTAGTATGTTTGCATTTGAACTGTAAACATAAGGTGAGTTTTGAACCGTGACTTGAACGTACATTGTCGTAGAGTAGCTACCATACATACATGAATAATACTTACAACCAGCTGCAGCACCTAGCTAGCTAGGCTGCCGACATCGACATGCATACGTATGTTGGTTTTTACCTTTATCCTTTACTAGCAACACGGCCCGTGCGTTGCAACGGGAGAATAAACAAAATCATAATCTCCAATGGCCATGACCATATTTTGCTGCATCACCGAGATACACTACCATTATCTTTCTCGTGAAATTGTGAACAACTTTTGAAAATCATTAAAAAAAGTAAACTCATGAACATATTTGAAATCGTGAACATTTTACAAATTAACGAACATTTTTTAAAATCATGAAGATTTTTTGAATACATAAATTTTTTATAATATCTGCAAACATTTTTCTAAAATTTATGAACAATTTTTAAAACATTTTTCTGAATCGGCGAACATTTCTACAATCGACTAACATTTTTTGGAAATAAGCGGAACAATTTTCGAAATTGAGAAACATTTTTTGAAATGCATGATCTTTATTCAAGCAGCGAACATTTTATGAATAAACTAATTTACAAATATATTTTTAATTTTTAGGATATTTTTTAATTCATGAACATTTTTTGAATTGGCGAAATTTTGTCCAATTTGATAAAGATTGTTTAATGCAGGAATTTCAATACAATCATGGACGTTTGTTTATTTCCCGAACATTTGTTTTAAAGTTTACGAACATTTTTTAATTATGCGAACATTTGTGAAAAATCACAAACATGTTCGAATTATTAAACATTTTATTTTTAAAGTCCTTATTTTTTAATGTACGAAACTTTTTAAAATTCCGAAATTATTTAAGTAGAAAAACACTGACAGAAAACAAAAACGAAAAATAAAAAAGGAAATGTTTTAAAACAGGTCGCATGTACATGCCGGCCCAAACAGGCACGCTGTGTGTTCTGCTAGCGCGCAGGACACTGTACATGAGATTCTGACTGCATGGGCCGGCACAGGCCTAGATTCCTATGTGTGAAACGTTTTTTATTATTTACATGTGGCATTGGTGGGTAATATTTTGTAAGTTTTTAAGGCTAATTTGAATGACGGACGGCAAGAAGCACTCCGTCCTTTATTAGTAATAAGGTAAAGATAAAAAAAAGGTTAGCAAACTGCAAAAAAACCTTTGTAAATTTTTAAAAATGGTCTGAATTACAAAAAATAATCGTATTTTCAGAACATTTTCCTTATTTAAAAAATTGATCACTTTTTAAAAAAATGTATGGGTATTTCGAAAACATTCGCATTTTAAAAAAATGATCTGGAATTTTAAAAAAATGTGTTTTCAAAAAATGTTCAGAATTTTAAAATATTCAGGTTTTATTTTTCGCAATTTAAAAAACATATGTGTTTTTTGCAAAAGAAAACTAAATTACTAGAGAAACACGCGCTAGATTACTTCGAGTCACCGTGTTGCTACAGAGCCGCCAAGTCGCTACTGTACGTACAGGAAAAAAACGAGAATAATCGAAGCACGTGAATGTCGGCTAATGGGCCCGCACGTTCGCTCATGCGCGGTGCAGCGATTGTGGTATATAATAACTGATGCAAAGTGCGTCATATAAGAGTTCCCGTCTTTTCTTTGGGTCCGGGTCGACTATTGCCCTGCAATGAACAAAGCTCATTTCCCATAAAAAACAAAACAAAGCCTAAACTTGTGACAATGATAATCAGATGCACGGTGCCTATGCTCAACCCGAAATTAAGCTCGGTAGTTGGTAATGCTAAAAAACTCACATGGTTATCTTTGAACTTTTAAATTTTGACACTAATGTTTCTCTGAACAGGTATCTTTGTCAGAGATTCGAAGAGCTATGTATGCTTATTTCGGTTCTTCTCGGTTAGCTTTAAGTTGGATTATGCATTAACGCATGGCACATGGTGCGAAGTAATTTGTAAATTCCTTGACGTATTGTTGCAAGCGTGTTTCTTATATTGCTATAAGCAATCTGTGTTAGCCTATAAGGGCTTAATGTCATATAATTTTTCTTACAAGTATAGGGAGGCATCTCTCTCCATAATCGTTTTTGTTATCCTTATGAGTAGATCAAGCTAACTTCTATTGAAATTACTGTCTACTTGAGGATCATGCTTTGTTGTTGATCTATATTGATGCCCTTCTCACCCTTTTTATGCCACCAAGTCATGTAATAGACTAAATGATCCATATTAGCTACTACATTATTCTTGCTTCACTTACCAAAACATGATAAACTATCAATAAGAAATATCAGCAACAACAGATTGCTAATGATGGGCTAGAGCTCGGGAGCGGCATGCCGCCGCACCT
This sequence comes from Elymus sibiricus, assembly GCA_039707655.1. Taxonomy (NCBI): domain Eukaryota; kingdom Viridiplantae; phylum Streptophyta; class Magnoliopsida; order Poales; family Poaceae; genus Elymus; species Elymus sibiricus. Next base: position 523,538,473 of record CM077671.1, on the reverse strand, counting down.
TTGCCTGCTAGTATGTTTGCATTTGAACCATAAACATAAGGTGAGTTTTGAACCGTGACTTGAACGTACATTATCGTAGAGTAGCTACCATACATACATGAATAATACTTACAACCAGCTGCAGAACCTAGCTAGCTAGGCTGCCGACATCGACATGCATACGTATGCTGGTTTTTACCTTTATCCTTTACTAGCAACACGCCCCGTGCGTTGCAACGGGAGAATAATGTATGGGTCGACTATTGCCCTGCCAGTGGCGGAGCTTCTCAGGGGCCAACCTGGGCCGTTGCCCCCCCAGCCCATGAAAATTTTCTGGAATACCCCTTAGTATTTGGCCCATATCTCAAGCAAAATCAGCCCAAAACACATATTGTTTGCCCCCCCAGCCCATTGCCCCCCCTAGAATTCAGCCCAAGCTCCGCCACTGTGCCCTGCAATGAACAAAGCTCATTTCCCATAAAAAACAAAACAAAGCCTAAACTCGTGACAATGATAATCAGATGCACGGTGACCTATATGCTCAACCCTGCCTGGAATTAAGCACAGTGACAAATGAACCAAGTGAGTCTATGCATCAAACGATGCACAGGACGGGAATACACGCATCATTTATTTTGATGATTAATTTTTTAAATAGGACAAATGAACCAGCTCGGCCTATGCATCATAGGATAAATGAACCAGCTGGGCCTATGTAGTAGATAGGATAAATGAACCAGATGGGCCTATGCATCAAACGATGCACACGCCCAGAGTCCGCATGATTTATTTTCAATAAACAATAACATTTTTACATTTTCTCAAAAAATATATTGAATAGCTAGAAACATTTTATTAAGTAAACATTATTTGATAATGCATGAATATCTTTTTCAATGCAAGATAAAGTGAACAGTATTTCATAATGCGTGAATATTTTTTAACAATACATGAACATTTTAAAAATGTACTTGAACGTTTTGTAAAATTACATGAACATTTAAAGAGAAACAGATGTAAACACTCTTTTTCCAGATTTAATGAACATTTTGCAAAATACGAGAACACTTATTTAAAACTCAAATCGAAAAAATTGTATTTTTTTATCTGAACCAGGTTATGTGACAGTTTAACAGTTTTTTCAAAATGCATATACATTTAGACCATTTTGAATATAGAAGAAAAAATGCATAATTAGAATATTTAATTGGTATAGCAAAACCGGAGCTGTAAATATAGATTAGCACACGCTGGAGAGGTGGAACGTTCAATTCGCATCGCATCTCAAACAACAGAGGCGTGACGAGCTGTTATCAATCCACATTGCAAGATTTAACCAAAAACAACGACTTGTATTGTATCTAGGATTGGTTGTGTGCATCATGATGATGCAGAAGCTGGGGTCTTCCCCCTTTTCGAAAAAGAAAAAAATCTAGGATTTGTGCCACCACCAATTAAGTTACACATCCAAAGAAAATACTCCAGGAAACAACAAATGTCTTTCTCAATAAAAACACAGATGCAGACTAGTCATCAGATGTTTGTCCAACAAACCGCTGCATTGCCTTCTCCAATAAATCAAATCATCTCATGGCTACAGATGACATGTTCTCGTCTACTTTGATAAATTTGCTGACAGGACACCTCACTACAATGCCACTAATCAACTTCATGAACACACAACCAGGGCAACTTTTCAGGATTATTAGGAACAACAAACCAAAGAATCCATGATCACAATAGGGGGCTGATTTCACCATCAGGTAGCTTCAGGAGACATGATCTCCAGCTCAGCTCATCACCACCTTTGGACTTTGAAGCAGCGCCATATGATCTCCTTCATCCGAGCTGACAAATTAATTGAGCCATCACATGAACCTGCAAAGGAGATAACAACCAGACAAATTAATTGAGCTACAGGACTGCAAGAATTGGAGCAGAGCAACACCGATGCAGTTGGTGCTAAGCCATAACTATGTACATTCAAACTATGTACTCAACACACGAAAAATCTCGAAATTAGTAGCTGCCCTGGCTAACCAATAAAAAAAATTAGAGGGTAACATAACAGACTAAATCTACAGGCCCACCTATCTAATGATGCAGTTCCCATATTCTATGCCAGCTCTGCATTTCACACCGTAGATTTTTTTTTTCCAACAAGGTGCCTACTTGGGTTTTCTATGTTGATCTCAAAAATCTACGGGGCTATTTAATAACTTGGGATGCGACTGACTCATTGGTATAAACACCCAGCTTTCCATAACAGATCATAGGTGGCAGAGAACACCTCAACAAGTATCTCACTCAACTTAAAGCAAAGAGCACCGAGACATGAAACAATTCGGTTGCGGTTTGTGGTTCATCTGTAGATATCACAAATTGGTGGCCCTAATATTGTAACAGTGGAGACAAATATATACACCAAAGCCATTCTAGAGTGGGCGACGCAATTGTATTAGCAAGGAACACGATAGCATTGTTACATTTTCCATCTCTGTTAATCAGATGTCTATTAACTAGATCAAGTTTCAAGCCCTAGAACAAATTCACTAGGTCCACTGCTTGCGCAAAATGCAAACGCAGCTAGCAATCAAAGTTTAATCCATAAAACTAAAATATTAAAGTACGTGATTTCTGCAGGTAGGATGGATCTACTAGTAGTACACAAACGGTGTAAGGTCGATGCTCAGAAACCTTGTTCAGGTTGAAGAAACCACCAAGGTCTACACCCAAAACTAAAGTCAACTTAGATCTGATGATGGGGTTGGATGATGGGAAGTCCCATGACAGCTCTTGGAGAAACACAATTCTACCGTACCAATTCAATTTACAGAGGCGAATGCACAAAATTTTTTTGCTAAGTTGTGCGAGGCTGAAGCTGAATCTGAATAACTTGGCACCTTGCACAGTTTGGATGTCCCTTCTTGGAATGCGAAAAGAAAATGTACTACATCTCCCTGCTCTGCTCTGCTCTGTTCGCTGCTGCATACTGCATTGCCGTTGCATCCACATCGATATTCTGCTCTGCTCTGCGATCACGTCCATATTCTGCATACTGGTGGCAGGCGTGGTTTGTGCAACATTCTGGCGACAGACAGATTTGAGTAATTCAGAGGCAATGTTTCAGTGCACGGCACTTTTGAGCATTGTATAAGTAGGGAAAAGCGAAAAATGAGAACAAAGTGCCAAGTACTCACTCCGTAAACTAATATAAGAGCATTTAGAACCCTACTTTAGTAATCTAAACACTCTTATATTAGTTTACAGAGGGAGTACGTACTGACCTTTCAGCATATCAAGACAGACGATTGCTTCACTTCTGTTTGTTTTTTTGGTTACAGGGGCTATATATGTTCTGAACCAGCTGCGAAATTCACTACTGAGTCTGCAGAATACAATAAAATAAATGAACTTGGGTCAGACAGAATATGAACAAAGCACTCTAAGGTAACTTAAAACACCCGATCATTCATTACCTGTGAGTGCCAATGAAACCTAAACCTGTATGCATGCAATCTCCGTGCAAGATTTGTCCGTAGCTGGGTACAATACTTTCAGTACTCTGCCCCAGCATAAACTTGGCGGCTCACCAAAGAATAATCCTCATTGCTTCGGTCCTAGTTAGAAGAATAATTCAATATCAGTCTAAATACTCCATTTTTCAACAATCAAACTAATTAGAAAACATTCCATTCTTGTAGAGTGTAACATAAGGCCTGACGAAGAAAATGCACGCACATGACAGAGTTCCATGTTTACATAGGGCTAGGCATACAGAAGCAAGCAAGCAAGCAAGCAAATTCCCACACAGGACCAACTAACTACCATGCAGATTTCGGCTTTATTTACTTAAAGAGATGATTTAAAAAAATTAAACCTAAAATATACTAATACATATTTACCTCTAGGCTCTAGGTATCACGTTAGCCTTCAAATTCTTATGCAAGCTGTAAAACAGTGCGCTCTAGATGAGAGGCTACCAAGCCTGTCGAAGAAATTAAGAATAATTATCAAGAAAAGGTAAGCTGCATAAGAATTAATTAATATGTCCATACTTTTTTACAGAGGATACACAGGAGGAATCAGGAATGGGCCGTAAATGAAATCATATAAATAAATGAAGGAGTAGAAGTGGGCTTTCTGTGTACTAACCAGGCATATTAATGTGCACAAAAGATTGGAACGGTGGTTGAGTGGAACCTTGTAGTCTGTAAGATTTGACAAGTTTAGATGAGGCAGAGCAAATAAACCTCGCTTCATCAGAAATAGAAAAACAATAAAAATAGGGAGGCGACAAGTGTTACCTTGGGTGTAGTTATCCTTCAAGAGACGGATAAATCTGGGTTGGTACATTTGATTCTCTCAATTTGCTCGTCTATCTCAGCGCTGCGACCATCCATCTTCATCTGTAGTTTTCTCAGCGAAACCGGGAGGCCCTCCTTGGGCATCGATCGGATTTTTGGACAGTGAATGACACGTAACACCTTGAGAGAAGAAAGGCGATGTAACCCTTGAGGAAGGGACTGCAAAAACCTCGCAGCCGTAAAAACCTAGTTCCTGGAGGGAGGTAAGGAGCTGCAGCGCTTTCTCCTGCTCCTCCGTGAAGCTTTCCACCCTCTCATCAAACGAGAATTCAAGTGTGTGGAGGGCCGGGGCGAGCAGGTTGCAAATTGGAGCAACAAGCAATCCAGCGATGTCTTCCATGACGAGTTTCTCCAATCTAGAGATGTAACTTTCAGCAGGCAATAATTTGGCAATAATCTGAGAGTGAGAGGCCACCTCTGAGAGCATATCTGCTGCTAAGGTGTTGCACCCACGCACTTCCAGCTCTATGAGGTTTACAGCGATGAGAGGATTGAATCCGTCCACTGTTAAATTACTGCAGTGTTCTAGCTTTAGAGTGGTGAGAGACGTGAGGTTTGAGAGCAGACCCATTGACTTCATGCTTGGCTCTTCACAAACCTCAAGTTCCCTCAGGGAAGCTGGGAAAGGGCAAATGGTCTCTGATTCTCCCATGCCCTTTATTGGCCACCGAGAGAACAGTTTGCCACAGAAGGATATTTTTAATGATTGGAGCAATGACTTGTCCTCCTGAATTCCTCCTCCATTCTCCTTCTCCACAGGCACAAGAACCACGCCTTTACAGTTCCAGAAGGTAAGTTCCTGCAGTGAGCTGGACGATGGAAACTGCATTACACATTCCTCAGAGCCATCTATGTACAACACAGAAAGAGCTGGGAAACAGTTTAACACTTTTGACGATGATGATTTGCTGCTGGTAAGATGAGATACATCTAATTTGAGACTCTTAACTGAACGAAAGACAATACTGCCATCCAGCTCTTCAGGGAACAAACCGTCGCATCTTCCGACAGTTAGTTGTGTTAGGGATTTAAACTTTTCAATGTCTGTCAATGATATGTGCGATACATTTCCAATATCCATATCCTCTACTTTATCCAGATTGTGGTAGGCCAAAGCACCACCATACCCTCCAACAACCAACTTCTTTCCATGATAAGAGAACAACGTTTCTGAATCACCACTTTTAACATCCAATTCTGTGAGTTCTGAATCACCACTTTTAACATCCAATTCTGTGAGTGTGGAGGTGTGAGGCATGGAGGGCAGAGACATCTTGGGGCACCCATAAACTTCAAGTCTGCGCAAATTGGTGCAAGATACCTCCGAGAAGGGCATCACATGGAAATTGGGACAACCGAGGCATCTGATATCTTCAAGACTTGGAAAGGAATGGCAATTAGGTTCCACAACCCATTCAGCAAGTTCTGGCATCTCATAAAACTCAACTCTCTTCAAGCGCATAAAACATTTGCCTGGAGCGCCACCACATCGAGGCCCAAACTGACGCATTCCAGAAACTCTCCTCAAAGTGAGTACCTTGAGATTTGGTAGCTTCCCAAAAGGTGGGAGGGTGCTCCAAGATACGCCTTCTAGAGTGAGAGTCTCTAAATTTGCTAACAAGATGTCAAGACACAACCAACTAGGACCAACGGTACCACCATGATTTGCAATTGTAAGTACTCTAAGATTAGAGTGTGGTTGAAGAGCATCAAGAATATCAGCATCTGTAGTTTGGCCCCAAAATAATTCCAGCTCCGTCAGATTCCTTTCCAACATCAGTTTGGCCGCAGTAGCTTCCTCCTTGGTTGCCACGTGTTCAAGACCACGTATAATCAGTCCTCCTTCAAGCTCTGTCAATGGCCCAAGTTCTGTCAGTTCAAATCCCATGCTATCCTTCCTGACATGGAATTCTTTTAGCTCCTGCAGATGCTTCATCTTTCCGACATTGCGAATATTGGACATGAGGTAACTTGTAGCACGGACATCATGTAAATTCTCAAGGTGGCAAAAGTCTTCAGGCAAATCAGAACTACCACGCCAACCATCTAGGTCCAAGAATTTCAAGTGATAAAATCTTGATAGTGTACTAGGTAACCTCATTCGACTGTAACTGTAAGAACTAATTTTGAGGTATTGGAGGTGGATAAGTTTTGAAAACCTATATGGAAAAGATTGTGCAGACTCCACCACTATAAATAGGACACGCAGACTATTTATTTCCTTGAAGCTATCTTTCAAAATCTTGGCGATTCTTTCTTCTTCATATTCTCTAAAAATCATCAAACTCCGCAGATTAGCAATGTCTATCCTCTCCCCCAGGTTACACATTTCTTGCTCAAAGTTTGCATCATATCTGTCTTCTATGTTGATAGATAAGTGTCGAACAGATTGTGGGATGGCATCAGCTCTGAAATCTAAGGCACTTATATTGAGGCATTCTTGTGCAGAAACACTCTTAGATAGCTCATGCATTAAATCATGCATTACATACCGGTATTGATCATCCCAACTAAGTTTCTTCATGAGAAAACCACTGTCCACTAGTTCTTCCAAGTAATTCCTATCGGATTGGGGATTAGAGCCTATGATGCCTATTGCAACCCAGAAATGATTCATTTCTAAAGAAGTAAACTCATAATCTTCAGGGAAAAGGCCGCAATAGGAAAAACATTTCTTCATATCAAAAGGGAGGCAATCGTAACTAATCTTTAAAGATTGCATGATATCATCATTATTTTGCTGCTTTAGCCACTGATGCTTTTCAAGAACTCCATTCCAATGTTCCTGAGAAAGGTCCTTCCGCAATAGTCTACCAACTGTTTTGGCTGCCAACGGGGAACCCTTTAGCTTTTTTGCAATTTCTCGTGCAATAATAGCTAGCTCATCTTCGTAATTCTTCGGCTTGTCGTCTTCACCAAATATACATGCTTCAAATAATGTGATGAAGTCATTAGACTCCAAACCTGCCAGTTGTAGTGAACCAAAACCAACTGTTTCCATCATTTGTGCTAGCTTTGGGAATCGAGTAGTGACAAGTACCATGCTTCCTTTGGCTTCCCCTTTTGTGAAGGGAGCTAGCAGGGTGTTCCACTGATCCTCACCGTCACATTTCCATATATCATCCAATACAATTAGAAACCTCTTGGACTTGAGACGTTCTAATATGGATCTCTGAAGCTGGTCTAAATTGGTTGTTTCATTTGCAACACCGCTGCTTCCTCCTTGTTCAGTTGCAGGTATGCAGGCAAGGATCTCCCTGGTGAGCTTAAGCACATCGAACTCAGTGGATACACATACCCAGACCCTGACTTGGAAATGCTCTTGAGTCCTGCCATCATTATAGAGGTGAGTGGTGAAAGTTGTCTTTCCAATACCCCCTGGACCAACTATAGGAAGAACAGAAACAGTCTTGGTGGCACCCCCAATGGTATCGGTGATACGATTGACAGTTTCCTGAAAAATGCCTGTCCTGCCATACAATGTATCTTGTATAATCATGGAAGCAGTCTGAGGCCGATGTAGGAGGACTGGGGTGCTGTTTCTTGGGATAGTGCCGATGAGCAAATTGGAGACGGAATCACAGTGGGACTGCATGCCCTGTAACACGGACTTGATTTCTCTGGAGATGGACACTCTGTCGAAATGCAGCGTATCAACATCATCAGCAGCACTAGCAGAGTTGGAGCTGGTGACGCCGGCAACAGCAGCAGCAGCATCACCACCAACGCCGGCAACAACAGCAGCAGCATCCTCACCACCATCTTGCGTAGGCGTAGGCAAGCAAGAAAAGCAGGGGAGCAAGGTGCCTAGTGTGTTGCAAAGAGTACTACGGCCGTGGAGAGCTTGATGGCGGACAACGTCCTCCAGATCCGGGCCGGCGTCTTGGGTGGTGGCGTAGCTGGTGCCGTGTAGCCTGTCATGGATCTGGAAGTAGCGGACCTCATCCAGCAGGTCCTCTGCATGATCGGCGTCCCTGCTCAGCTTCTCCAGCAACCCCTGCAGGCCAGGGTTGTCGGCGACGTCGCTCCCGTGGGCGTTGTGCAGCAGGCCTTGCGCGTGCAGCAGCTTGTCCCTGATCTGCTCCGAGTTTTGGCCGAGCTAGAGGCTGTCCACGTACGCCGCCACCAGGCCGTCGGACAGCGTTGTCAACACCTTGCCGAGAAGCGACGTCGCGGAGCCGAGGGCCACCTCCATTTTTTGCACTCCGCCGGAGCAGTGGTGGAAGCGCAGCTGCTAGCGGGAATGGGATTCGGGTGGTTTGGTGGCCTGCAAGAAATGTGGTCGAGCCTCCGTCACTAGTGCAGATTCGGGCTATAGCACCGGTTCGTAAGGCCCTTTAGTGCCGGTTCTGTAACCGGCACTAAAGGGTGGGGACTAAAGGTCCCCCCCTTTAGTACCGGTTCAACACGAACCGCCACTAAAGGCCACCACGTGGCACGAGCCAGCGCCGGGGGGTGGAAGACCTTTAGTACCGGTTGGTAACACCAACCGGTACTAAAAGGTTTAGGGGGTTTTGGGTTTATGATTTCTTTTTCCTTTAATTTTGTGTTTTCCATTTAATTCTTTTTCATTTGCTGGTATTTTACGATACTACATATTGTACACGTTATGCATATATATAAATAGAATTTCTCGTAGAACCGATCATATATATATATATCATCGAATGTCTCGCACCACCATTCACACATACACATGTATATATACAATTTGGTATATACAATTTCTCCTACATGGAGGCATTACTGCGGTAGCGGGTAATGGTATACTCCTTTGGGATCTATGACCTGGTCGAGCAAAAATCCCGCTATTTCCTCTTGAATTGCTCGTACGCGATCCGTTGGTAGGAGCTGATCCCGCACCATATCGAACTTTTAAGAAGGAGATCAATATGCATGTATTAGTTGTGTGATTAGATATCGATAATGATGTAAAAATTGTGAATAGTGTTCTGGCAAACGTACCCATTGCTGTCTAGCAGATGTGCTACTTTCGATCGTCATCATGCGAATGTTCTCGCAAACGTAGTATGCACATAAATCATTCCCCGGCTTCTGCCTCATGCACTTTACGAGAATAGAATTCAATCAGATAATAATTAATCAAGCATGATAATTAATGGTATTGAAACTAGAATTAAAGAGATGGTAGCTAGCTAGTACTAATTAATTAATTACCCTGGGTCGATACCAATACAGCTTTTGTTTCCATTGGCCTGGAACCGTTTTGATGAACTTTGCCCAAGCCCTGCCCGCCGGCAAAGAAAATGAATAAAGGAGTTATTAATTAGTTGATATCAGGAAATGACGAACTAAATAGGCCGACATATAGTTCAATAATGATTGAAATTACCTGTTGACTATCCCCTTGACGGTTTCGTACTCCTCAACTGGTTTAATTAGTGAGTCCAGTACTTCAACTTTTCCTTCTTCAACTTGAATGTCTAACAAGATCCAGTGGAATCTGCATGCGCACACGTTTGCATGTATAAATTAAGCGGGCATGTGCATAACACTCATCAACTACCCTAAACCCTATACACTTATTAACATCTAGCTAGTAAGCAAAAACAGAATTTGTAGTACAAGACAGTGTGACTCACTTGAAGTTGTAAGGAAGTAGTATATCTCGATTGGTGTTTAGGCGCTTGAAGAACTCTAGCATGCTTTTCTCTGTGTCTTCTCGATAACATTCATCCGTCCATATCTCTTGATTAATGGTATTTGGGTCAATGAACCCAATGCCATAGCGTCCCTTTTTATTCATTTCATAGATCTTCATCCTGCATAATACCACAGAAAAGAATATAGTGAGGATAATTACAGGTAATGATCAACGAGCACTACAGCTAGCTTGAGACTTAAATTACAGAAAGAAATCACTTACAGACAATAGCAACTGACGATAGATTTGTCGAGTGCGTCTTGATTGAATAACTGAAACAGTTCTGTAAACTCAACATACAGAGCATTCTCATGGTAGTAATGCTCTGCCTTGACTTTCACCATGAGGGACTCTCGATTGGTAGTCTTGGCAATTTTCATGTACCATTCATGCAATTCATACATTCTCGTTGGGAGCTTCTTGACCTCCTCAGGCTTTACCAGAGGTTCGCCGCGGGCATATTTCCGTTTTACGTCCTCCTCTCTAATCTTATCCATGGGCTCAATGCCTAGGAGTTGATAAACAGTGACACCGGCCTCGGCAGCCATCCTTCTATGATCGTCGGTTATTACCAGCTCATCGGCCGCGTCGGTACTCACATGTGTTGGTACAATGAGCGGGGGGATCGATTGCACCGCCTGTTCTCCCAGCTGGGGAACAGTTTTCCCGCTTTTTTTGGCAGCTGCGCCTTGGCTCGAGCTCGAGCTCGACTCCTTCTTTTTTTTTGCTAGATGTGCCTTCCTGAGTTGGCGCTCATAGTCTGAGTCAACAGGCTTGGGAGCTGGTTCTTTAGCCATACGAATAAAGTGCTCAACGACAACCTCAGGCACTTTCTCCTTTGGCGGCGGTGGCGGTTTCGGTGCAAAATGGGCGTCCAAGTCCGCCCTGCATTTGGCTTTGATTTCCTCATCCGTCATGTCGTAAGGCCTCTTCGGAAGAGGCGCGAGGCTTGGACCAAATTGGTATCCTCGTCTCTTGCCTCCTGTACTTGTACCGCTAGACGCCATAGCTGCGGCGGCTCTCTTCCGCTGTTGCCTAGGCGGCGGAGACGACTGACGCGGTGCAGGAGCACTGGGCTGACGCGGTGCCGGACTTGGAGGAGGAGGAGTGGCCTGACGCAGTGCCGAACTTGGAGGAGGAGGACTGGCCTGACGCGTTGCCGGACTTGGAGGAGTAGGAGTGTCCTGACGCGGTGGCGGACTTGGAGAAGGAGTCGGCTGACGCGGTGTCGGTGGCCTTGGAAAGACAATGCAATCCTTTCTCCATAGAATGATACGATGTATGGCCTCTCCCAGTGTGCGCTCGTCGTCACCTCCAGGAATGTCAAGCTGTAGCCCCGAATATTGTGCCACAACTTCATCAACCGTGACACGAGCATAGTCAGCTGGAATCGGATTGCAATGGAAGGTTGCTTCAGGGGGATTTGTATAAGCAATGCCGTCCGCCACCTTCATGGATATGTTCTTCATTTTAAAGTGTAGCTCACAATTAGTGTTATCCATGATGTCATCCACAGGGTATCTATCCAGCAGTAGTGACTCATCGCCCAGGGCGGAACCCACGCTGCTTCTCGGCATGGATGGCTCGGTGCTATCCAATGATGGATCCGCTAGCTGCTGCCGCTGCTGAGACCCCCTTTCCTGGCTAAGTGAGTTGATCTGCTGCTGCTGCCGCTCTAATTGGAGTGCCAACTCCGCGTGCGCTGATTCTAGGCCTCTAACGCGTTCTGCTTCCTGCTTCCTCTGCTCCTCCTCCAGCTTCCTCTTCTTCTCCTCCTCCATCTTCTTTCTCGCACGGCTTCTGTAGTCGGCGTTCCAGTCCGCAAACCCCTGATACCACGGAACAATGCCTTTGCCTCGTGTTCTTCCCGGGTGTTCAGGATTTCCCAGGGCGCGTGTAAGCTCGTCGTTCTCTCTGTTGGGCGTGAACACCCCCGTTCGAGCCTCTTCTATTGCAACAAGTAGTTTGTCGTCGGCTCCTTTAAGACTTGCCTTCTTCAAAACCTGGCATGTCTTTGGGTCCAACGCCCCCCCATGTCTGTCTTGTCATCCACTCCCACGATGTTTCTTTTCCCTGAAAGAACTATGTGGCGCTTTGGCTCATCGTATGATGTATTCGCTTCCTTATCTTTTCTTTTTCTCGGCTTGGTAGACATGTCCTTCACATAGAAAACCTGCGCCACATCATTGGCTAGGACGAATGGTTCGTCTGCGTACGCAAGATTGTTGAGATCCACTGTTGTCATTCCGTACTGCGGGTCTTTCGTTACCCCGCCTCGTGTCATATTGACCCATTTGCACCGAAACAAAGGGACCTTCAAACCACGTCCATAGTCAAGTTCCCATATGTCCTCTATGTAACCATAATATGTGTCCTTTCCACTCTTGGTTGCTGCATCAAAGCGGACACCACTGTTTTGGTTGGTGCTCTTCTTATCTTGGGCGATCGTGTAAAATGTATTCCCATTTATCTCGTACCCTTTGAAAGTCATTATATTCGAAGATGGTAACTGGGACAGCAAGTACAGGTCATCTTCAACAGCGGCGTCATGCATGGCACGTGTCTGCAACCAACCGGCAAAAGTCCCCGTTTGTTCACGTGTAATCCAGTCGTCAGACTGCTCCGGGTGTTTGGAGCATAGAAAATTCTTGTGTTCCTCCATATACGGAGCCACCAAGGCGGAATTTTGTAGAACTGTGTAGTGTGCTTGAGTGAGAGAATGCCCGTCCATACATATTATTTGTTCCGGTCCTAGCGTGCCATTTCCACCCAGTCTGCCCTTATGCCGCGATTCAGGAACACCAATCGGCTTAAGGTCAGGAATAAAGTCAATACAAAACTCAATGACCTCCTCATTTTCATGGCCCTTGGAGATGCTTCCTTCTGGCCTAGCACGATTATGAACATATTTCTTTAAGACTCCCATGAACCTCTCAAAGGGGAACATATTGTGTAGAAATACAGGACCCAGAATGGCAATCTCTTCGACTAGGTGAACTAGAACGTGCGTCATGATATTGAAGAAGGATGGTGGGAACACCAACTCGAAACTGACAAGGCATTGCACCAAATCACTCTCTAACCTTGGTAGGATTTCTGGATCGATTACCTTCTGAGAGATTGCATTGAGGAATGCACATAGCTTCACAATGGCTAATCGAACGTTTTCCGGTAGAAGGCCCCTCAATGCAACCGGAAGCAGTTGTGTCATAATCACGTGGCAGTCATGAGACTTTAGGTTCTGAAACTTTTTCTCTGCCATATTTATTATTCCCTTTATATTCGACGAGAAGCCAGACGGGACCTTCATACCGAGCAGGCATTCGAAGAAGATTTCCTTCTCTTCTTTGGTAAGAGCGTAGCTGGCATGACCCTGGAACTGCTTTGGATCCATGCCGTCTTTTCCGTGCATACGTTGCTGGTCCTCCCGTGCCTCCGGTGTATCTTTTGTCTTGCCATACACGCCCAAGAAGCCTAGCAGGTTCACGCAAAGATTCTTAGTCACGTGCATCACGTCGATTGCAGAGCGGACCTCTAGGTCTTTCCAATAGGGTAGGTCCCAAAATATAGATTTCTTCTTCCACATTGGTGCGCGTCCGTCAGCGTCATTCGGAACAGATTGTCCGCCAGGACCCATTCCAAAGATTACTTTTAAATCCTTGACCATATCAAGTATATCATCACCAGTACGGTGGGGAGGCTTCTGCCGGTGATCTGGATCACCTTTGAAATGCTTGCCTTTCTTTCTTACGGGATGCCTGCTCTGAAGAAATCGACGATGCCCCAGGTACACATTCTTCTTACATTTATCCAAATATATACTGTCGGTATCATCTAAACAGTGCGTGCATGCGTGGTATCCCTTGTTTGTCTGTCCTGAAAGGTTACTGAGAGCAGGCCAATCATTGATGGTTACAAACAGCAATGCTCGCAGGTCAAATTCCTGCTGTTTGTGCTCATCCCACACACGTACACCTTCTATGCTCCACAGCTCTAAAAGTTCTTCAACTAATGGCCTTAGGTACACATCAATGTCGTTGCCGGGTTGCTTGGGGCCTTGGATGAGCACTGGCATCATAATGAACTTTCGCTTCATGCACAACCAAGGAGGAAGGTTATAGATACATAGAGTCACAGGCCATGTGCTATGATTGCTGTTCTGCTCCCCAAAAGGATTAATGCCATCTGCACTTAAACCAAACCATACGTTCCTTGCGTCAGCTGCAAAGTTCTTCCACCTTCTCTCGATTTTTCTCCACTGCGATCCGTCAGCGGGTACTCTCAACTTCCCGTCTTTCTTACGGTCTTCTTTGTGCCATCGCATCAACTTGGCATGCTCTTTGTTTTGGAACAAACGTTTCAACCGTGGTATTATAGGAGCATACCACATCACCTTGGCAGGAATCTTCTTCCTGGGGCGCTCGCCCTCAACATCACCAGGGTCATCGTGGCAGATCTTATAGCGCAATGCACAACATACTGGGCATGCATTCAAATCCTCGTACTCACCGCGGTAGAGGATGCAGTCATTAGGGCATGCATGTATCTTCTGCACCTCTAATCCTAGAGGGCAGACAGCCTTCTTTGCTTCGTACGTACTGTCAGGCAATTCGTTATCTTTTGGAAGCTTCTTCTTCATTATTTTCAGCAGCTTTTCAAATGCCTTGTCAGGTACACCATTCTCTGCCTTCCATTGCAGCAATTCTAGTGTGGTACCCAGCTTTTTCTTGTCATCTTCGCAATTTGGGTACAACGGTTTCTTGTGATCCTCTAACATGCTCTGCAACTTCAGCTTCTCCTTTTCACTTGCACACTTTCTCTTTGCATCCGCAATGGCCCGACCAAGATCATCAGCGGGCTCATCTGATGCCTGTTCTTCAGCTTCTTCCCGCATTGCCGGCTCAGCTTCTTCCCCCATTGTTGTACCATCGTATTCATGGAACCCATGGCCAGGATAACTGTCGTCGTCCTCTTCTTCTTCATTGTCTTCCATCATAACCCCTCTTTCTCCGTGCTTGGTCCAAACATTATAGTGGAGCATGAAACCGGACTCAAACAGGTGGACGTGAATGGTTCTTGACTTAGAGTAATTCCGATCATTCTTACATCCAGCACATGGACAAGGCATAAAACCATCCGCCCGCTTGTTCGCCTCAGCCGCAAGCAGAAAAGTCTGCACGCCATTAATGAACTGGGCAGAGCATCGGTCATCGTACATCCATTGCCGGCTCATCTTCATTACACAGCACCGAAAAGACCAAATTAATACAAGTTCATACATAAAGTTCATACAACACTTATTATCATAAAACAACATACAAATAACTCTCTAGCTAAAGCATTTAAATGCAACAACAAATGCGATCAAGATCGCAACTAAGGTAACAATTGATCCAACAGCATAATGATACCAAGCCTCACTATCGATGGCATATTTTCTAATCTTTCTAATCTTCAAGCGCATTTTCTCCATCTTGATCTTGTGATCATCGACGACTTCGGCAACATGCAACTCCAATTCCATCTTCTCCCCCTCAATTCTTTTCAATTTTTCTTTCAAATACTCGTTTTCTTTTTCAACTAAATTTAACCTCTCGACAATAGGGTCGGTTGGAATTTCCGGTTCACATACCTCCAAGATAAAAATATCTATGTCAACTTGATGGGCATAATTTGTCATAAACACGAAATGCAACAAATAATTATAAAAGAGAATATACCACATCCGAATCATAACCCGGACGAGGGCCGACGGGGACGGATATCAAAGCCATGGCACTATGTATAACAAACAACGTACGGGTAAGATAATTATACAAGTAACTATATATCTAAATCACACAAACATGATTTTTTTTATATAAAAAAGATAAGAACAAGAGGCTCACCACAAGGTGGTGCCGGCGACGGGACGGTGCGGGCGATCGACGGTGCTTACGACGGAGACGGGAAGGCACTAAGTAAACCACACCTACATATGCAAACTAAGAGTTATATTGACCTCAAATTGCATATAAATCAAATACTACCACATATAATTCCTCCCAAAATAAAACCCACAAATCACTATACTTATAGAGCATTGCAAGAGCTAATCTAGCAATGAGAGATGAAAGGACAAAGTTGCTAACCTTTGTGATCACTTGGATGGATGGGGTGCCTTCAAATCTTGGACAAATTTTGGCAAAAATGGAGGTGAGCTCGAGCAAGAGGGGAAGAAAACAGAGAGGGGGAAAAACAGAGCGCTTCGGCTTGGGCTGGACGAAGGGTTTATATAGGATGATCTTTTGTACCGGTTGGTTATACGAACCGGGACTAAAGGTCCTGTTAGGCCCCAGCCTGACAACAGCCTGCCACCACCTATTTAGTACCGGTTCGTGGCACGAACCGGTACTATAGGTTCGCCACGAACCGGTACTAATGAGCGCCGCCCGCCTAGCTGTTGGAACCGGCACTAATGGTCACGTTAGTGCCGGTTCAGTTACAAACCGGGACTAATGTGTCTCACATAAGGCCCTTTTTCTACTAGTGCGTCTGCTAGCACTTGGATGGCCGCTGGGGATTGGGTGCTCTCCTCCTCCACACACACACACAAAACGCCACATTTCAATAATGCCCCTATTTTTGACAGATACAGTCCCAACCAAATGCGACGGCTACATCCTTAGAATTCGGGTTCAGGTTCGGGTAATCCTGATTTGCCCAAAATAAATCACAATCAAAGGGAAAAGGAGACATGAAACTAGAAAACGTCGGTCAACCGTCGTGCCGTGAGATCTTGTCCTCGCCTCGGTGGAGATCTTGTCCTCACGAGCGGCGCAACGACTCGGGCTGCGGCGTTGGGGCCTACAACTAAGGTCGATCTCCGACTTTAAGGGCGGCCGGCCCACCCACGCAGTCAGAGATCCACATCGTATCTAGACGTTTGGTACCAGCATGTGGCCACGGAGAGGCCACCCACCAACGGTTCGTTGTCATGACTAGGTTAGTTCACCGGCTTTTCTTCCTGTATTTTTTTTTTAAGAAAAAACAAGCATGCTACTGTACTGTCTAGGCATAATATAATATAAGTACTATAGACAAAAAGATAACACAAGCATATGAGCATAAACTTAGCACTAGCAATTACCTCGATTTCTTTCAACAATTACTAGTAACTAGTCACCAACCCGTGCATCAGCACAGGCTAGCAATCTTGAAAATATATAAGGAATGCATAATCTAAAATAATATTGTGTCTTTATACATAAAGAGGGGACTATTTATAAAAGGAGTAATATACTTTTGTAGTAAGTAAAATGAAAAGTCATACAATATCCAAAAATCATTCCTCAAATTAACTACAATTTGATCTTAATTATAAGTAATGAGGTTATATGGCACCAAACTTCATGTAATTGTTTCCCTTGTAAGGACGAAACCACATGAATTTAGCTATATATAATCATTAAGATGCTTTGTTGCCCCAATATTGAGTACTTACCCCTCCCTTCGTTAGTAGATAGAAGTGTAAGCACAGGCCTTCATTATTTTGTGACATATGTGAGGAAAAAAATTGTGCAAATTTCTGGTATAGCAATGCTTTCCTGAAAAATATAATGATAGTCAAACTTGAAAAGTTTGACCTCACACTCTAAATCAATTCCTTACAAAAGAAGTTTGTATTTGTTATACTTTTGACCCGAATTATTTGTCTGGTCCCGAGACTTTGTCCATGTTTTGAATAGTCAAAAGAATTGAACCACACTCTTTTATACTGAAATTCTGACAAAGGGCGGCCTACAACTAAGGTCAATCTCCGACTTTAAGGGCGACCGCCCCCCCGTTTGACGGAGTTAAACCCGACACATCTCGTGGTAGGGGGTCCAAAGCTAAGCGTGTAGGTACGATGGTACCAGCATCTGCCACGGAGAGGCCGCCGACCCGCGGCTCGTTGTCATGACTAGGTTAGTTCACCGGCTCTTCTTCCTGTATTTTTTTCTTTAAAAAAAAAACAAGCATGCTACTGTACTGTCTAGGCATAATATAATATAAGTACTATAGACAAAAACATAACACAAGCATATGAGCATAAACTTAGCACTAGCAACTACCTGGATTTCATTGAACAATTACTTGTAATGGATAGTGTAAATTCGGATACTCTTGCCCAATGAGAACTCTCGTTTTCCTCTAAAAAAGGATACCCTTCATGAAAAAAAACAGAGAATTTATCAATAAATCAGTTCAGCTGATTCACACATATTCATGCAAGTCATTCTACAGCGTATATATATGATCGTATGTATATACACCACAACTAGTACACCAATACGTCCGATCCACAAGTATACACGAGAGTTAATAATGTGTAGATTGTAATACAATGTAATTAATAAAGGCCGGATTATACAAACTGCTTACAAACAACACAGGTATGTACTAGAAATCAACAGACCAAACTTTTTAAATCAATACAAATCGAATTGTTGGCCTCATCAATCAATCGACAAAACTAAATGAATACCCAAAGCACAAGGACCTTATTCCGGCAAGCTTCTTCTTCGAGGGTGGTCCGTGGTCGCTGACTTGGGATTCAAAGTTGAAGCATTGGTTTTAGGTTGAGCAAGCTTTTTCAATCGCTCGATCAGGGATTCAGGTGTGCCGCCACTTTTCTCCTTTTTCATCTCGGCCAAGGATGAGGCTGACTTGCTCACTGCGCTTGCTTTAGCTGTTTTCTGAGGATTAGATGCCCCACTTCTTGCAGCAATCCTCTTTTGCCTCTCTTGCTTAAGCCTTTCGAGCCGTTTCATCTGCTCCGCTTCCTGAAATTATTTATTTACAAGTAAACAAATGCATCAGAGGTTTGAGCAATCCTGCTGAAAACTGCAATTCTGCCGATGCAAACAAATGATATTCTACACCACATTATTTGCCCTATTATTTGCTTGAAGGTTGTGGTGTTCTACTCTAGAGACACATATTAAAAATATATGGTTAACAGGGGTAGGAAACAATGATGCAAAAATGGTATTTGATATATGTGAGATGGTGGGGATGCCACACCAAAAGGAGATAGATAATATTACAGCACTCTGTTGTATATAGATTCAATTGTGTCATTTAAAATAAGGAGTCAGGATGTTAAAAAAGAGTAAATTAAGTCATGTGGGGCACACATCACAGGGTATTACTGCACTTAAAACCAGAAGGAAAGAATAAACTCTTTAATATATAAAATATATAAAAGTAAAACATCAATACCAGCTCCTTCTTTTCCTTTTGAAGGCCCGCTTTATACGCCCGTAGGTTTTGCGCGCGTTTCTGAGCATCGGTTAGTGGGCCTTTGGGCGCTGACAGTCTCCTTGCTGAGGCATCCTTCCTTCTATTATCCAAGCCCTCCTGTGAACCTCTAAGCTTCTTATCTTTCCCCGGCATCTTTTCTTCACCCTCAACACAAACGGATAAATCCTGTGCATCTGCATCTTCAACGCTGACGTCATGCTGAATCTGCATGTGGCTATCATAGTCCATTGATGGGTCATATCCAAATGAAACATCTTCAAATCCACGCTCTGGAATCAACTCATCTGGCTCATAGAAAAGTTCAGCCCCAGCCTTAGCATCTGATGTTTTCTGAACACTTGAGCCAAGCTCGGCATCTATGTCAATGGCAGTACGGCCGGCTGCTCCAAGATTATCCTGTGAGTTGGAGGTAACAGGTATCATGAAGGACTCATCGCCCATACTGTGCACATTCTTCTTTTCCTCTAGAAGAGTGGGTCTCTTGTAATGCGCCTCGGCAAGGGGGTCCAACGAGCTCCTCCTGTCCACCGAGTAGTCCTGTCCATAAACCATGAAGTCATCATTTGCCCCTCTTCTGTATCCTCCGCCTCCGGCTTCTATCTCCTTCATGTCACCATCCACAAAGCTCCGGCCTTCCCCAGACATCACAAGTTCATCACCAGACATCATCTGCCTGGCCCTAAGTCTCCCATTGGCTGAACTGAAAGATATCGCATGCCGCTCATTGACATCAGCAGAACCTCGCTCTGATAAAAGAATAGGATCATCAATACTTCTTGTGGTCTCTTTCCTCGGCGTCAATTTCATCAATGAATGAATATTATGCAAGGGGGTCGGTTGTTTGCTGTACTGAAGAGCTTCCTCACTCTTTGAGCGCCGACACCCACATATTCCTCCTCGAAGTCGCTGCCGCTGCATGCAAAGAATGGGACGCCGGTTTACCCGGCCACAACCCTCGCCAACATGGTCTTCCATGTGCCCGGTGGGCCAACAAGCAGACACCCTTTGGAAGCTTGCCACCAAGGCGCATGAAATGCTGCAAATTAAGGGGAGGCGATACACATGGAGCAACATGCAAGAACAACCCCTTCTTGAACAATTGGACTAGTTTTTCTCATCAGTGGAATGGATTTCCATCTTCCCAAATACCACGGTTATACCCCTTGCTTGCCCGATTTCTAATCATATCCCGGCGATGTGTTGTTCTTTGGCCAAGATTGATGCTTAGATCTTCAGACAGAGTTGTGTATGATAGTGGGTGCAATATTGCATTGTTCCATCCCGGTGACAGAAATGGACAAGACATGTATTGTATTGTTGCTACTGAGAATAAAACGATAGTTTCTCTAACACGCTTGGATGATAGTTTTATTGCCTATATTATGTCATCATGCTTATTGCAATACTCTGTTTTTTTATGAATTTAATACCTCGAGATGCGGCTTGCTGGATAACGGTTCTTTAAGTGGAGTATTAGTCATAGATGCAATTGGATAACGGTCTACATATCACGAACGTAATGACGTTGTGCGCGCTCAACTCTAGTTGGAAATATGTTGGGTTTTTTTAGTGCTATAGTATTAGATGTGTTGTGTAGTGGGCAGGTTTAGTAAATATATATATATATATATATATTTTCAAAACTATGATAATACATATATTCCACAAAACTTAATTTACTTAAAAAAACAAAACCATGAATATGAAAAATGCTATGCAGTGTCAAAAAATTATTACCTTAATTAAAAATATTGTTGGTGACATTTAAAAAATGTTTGTGTGTTTCAAAAACAATACACGACATTTCTAAGAATGTTTGTGTAATTCAATAAAAAAAATTGTACCATTAAAAATGTAACGTATTTTTTCTAGAAAAATCAGGAGTTTCAAAAATATGTTCATGAGACTTAAAAAAATATTTGCGAAAGCTAAAAAATGTTCGCGTAGTTTTAAAAAATGTTTCGTATCATTCAAGAAAATATTTCAACGTGTATTTTAAAAATATTTAACGAGTATTCTTTTTTTCCAAAAACATGTATTTGAAAATATGGTAATCAAGTATTTGAACCTTGTCAAACGTGTATAAAAAATGTTTGAGATGCATAAAAAAATGTACAATGTGTGTTAAAAAGGTAGAAATCAAAACATATATTTGATAAAAATATTAATCATGTATTTAAAAAATATTAAATGTGTAAAACAAGTGTTCCACAAGTATACGAAAATGTAGATTGTGTATGAGAAAAATAGACATCAAAACATATATTTTAAGAAAAGTGTTTTCATGTATTTGGATAATGTACATTCTGTATGAAAATATGCCGACATGTGTTGACAACAATAAAAAATAAAAAAAATAAAAAACCAAATGAAACCGGTGAAGAATCACCAAACCCAATAAAAAACCAAAAAAATAACCATTGAAAACTAACACAGAAAAAATAAAAATAAGAAAATGAAAAATGTGTATAAAAACACAAAATTAGAGGAAATTAAAAACCAATGTATATAGTAAAAACAACATAGAAAATTGTTAATAAAACAAAAAAAACATCAAAATTGTAAAGAAAAAAAAAAGAAACCCCAAAAAAACTTGACCAGTTCGGTCAGCAGACAACAAAGAAGAAGAAGAAGAAGCAATATACCTCCCGCACGGAGGAAGTACTTTTTTGGGCGCTGATATGTGTCGCCTCCAGCGAGACGAGAGGATGTCTCGCTGAAGTCTAGCTCCATACTGGCCCAGCCCATCATGCCCATGATAACAGGCCATGAGGCATATTCTCGTTTTTACTTTTTTTACGTTTTTATTTTTTATTTTTGTTTCCTTCTACTTTCTTTATATTACCAGATTTTCTATATTACGAAAAATACTTTACATAAAACATTAAAAGAAATTAATCATGCATTTAAAACATGTTAAATGTGTATACAAAAGTTTATCATCTATACAAAAACTATACAACGTGAAATGTGTATATATATTTTTTTGAAAATGTATTAAAAAAATGTTAATCCAAGCATTAGAAAAAATTGAACAAGTGTTTGAAAAATGTTAAACTTGTATTTAAAAAATGTTAAATGTGTATACAAAAATGTTGACCATCTATTTTTAAAATGTTAAACTTGTATTTAATTTTTTTTCAAATGTGTATAGAAAAATTGTTAACCATATATTAAAAAATGTTAAAATTCTCATTGAAAAATGTTAAAGTTTTATAGAAAAAATGTTGATCATGTATTCAAAGAATGTTAAACTTGTCATCGAAAAATGTTAAATACGCATAGAAAAAATGTTAATCATGTATTAAAAAATGTTAAACTTTTATTTGAAAAATATTAATACAGCATTTGAAAAACAAATTTAAATTTGTGTAGAAAAAAGTTGACCATGTATTCGAAAAAATGTTAATTTGCTATTTGGAAATTGTTAATCAAGCATTTTGAAAAATGTTAAAATGCGTGTAGAAAAAATGTTGACCATGTATTCAATAAATTTGAATCTTGTATTTGAGAAATGTTAAATGTGTATTACAAAAATGTATTAGATATATACCAAAAATGTGTATAGAAAAACAGTGAAACCCAGAGAGAAAAGAAAAGAAAAACGATGATAAATGAGAAAGGAAGCAAACAAAATAGAGGAAAAAATCAAGAAAAGAGAAATAAAAGATAAAAAAACTAGTGAAAATCGAGAAAGAAACAAAGAAAACCTGAGAAAAATAAAGGAAAATGGAATGAGCCAATGAAAACAGAGAAAGGCAAGAAAAAGAAAACTAAAAAAGAAAGAAAAGAAAAACCCAGTATAAGCAGAGAAAGAAACGAAGAAAAATTAAAAAATAAAAAACAGTATAAACAGATTAAAAAAAAAAAAAAAAAAACCGGTGGAATTTTTTTTTTGGAAAAACCAGTAGAAAACCGCCTCATTTCCTTTAAGTAGGATCGCGCCCTTGCTACAAAACACGAACCTCCTAGGTGACTCAGTGGCTAGCGTGTTACGTAGTATGCAGTCGATCCTGGGAACGATACCCGCTCGCTCCCTTTTTTTCTACTTTTAAGCATGTTATAGTGGGCCGACCCGATTGCTGTAGACGTTCAACGAGAGATCCTTCCATCTCG
The DNA here is from genome assembly GCA_039707655.1 of Elymus sibiricus. NCBI lineage: Eukaryota > Viridiplantae > Streptophyta > Magnoliopsida > Poales > Poaceae > Elymus > Elymus sibiricus. Next base: position 523,515,061 of record CM077671.1, on the reverse strand, counting down.
CTTAATGGGAGAAATTGCTCCCGCGTACTCTTTTGTCAGTTGTCTTTTGTTTTTTTAGTTAAGCCATGTACCTTCCATTGTTATCATCCACGTATTGTTTCTTCCTTATTTTTGGCGGCTGCCTAATCGTTGTTCAGTAGAAAAAAAAACGGTGGGTGGGGGGGCACCCCCCCCCCCCCCCGGGTCCGTCCCTGATGTTGTCTCACCATGTAGGCTTGAGCATTTCAACGTGTGGGCTTGCCAGTGGCCAAGGTGCAGAATGAAGGAGCTATTGGTGTTGTGTGGGGTGCCCCTATCTCTCGCTAATAACGAGATGCAGTGAAACCTCGCGTCAAGGCGAGCACCAGATGGGCCGGCCCAGCTCATGGGAGGCCACAACCTTGTTTTTTTTTTGGATTTTACTCGTAGACGTTTGGCCCAAAGCCCAACTAAAATCTGAAATTCTCATGGCCCAATCATGCATGGCTGTGTGTGGTGTGAGTGGGACTAATGTTTAGTCCCATACTGCTAGGTGAGTGTGAGTTGCACCAATTTATAAGGTGAGCTCTTCTAGCACTTGTATGAGCATGAGAAGAGGAGACCTACACGCGCGCTCCTCCTCCTCGCTCGCCTCGCCCCAACGCGACGCGTCGGGTTTCGGGAATGAGTCGAGCCGAGGACTTGTCTATATCGTGGGGCGGCTACCGACTTGGACGAGGGTTTACTCCCACGACCTACCCGACCCGCTTGGACGAGGGTTTACTCCCACGACCTACCCGACCCGCACTATATAAACAGGCAGACGTCTACCCTAGCCACCGCCACAGCATATTGTTTCGCACCGTTCCAGAACATTGCACCGCCACGCAAGTCTTCTCCATCCCTCCTTCCGGGGTGCACCGCGAGAAGGGACAGCAGGACTCCGGAACCTCGTCTCTCGCGATCCTATACGGGAGAGGGGCGATCAGGTTTTTGGGGAGCGCACTCGCGCGACTGCTGGCAGCGACGACTTCGCCAACGACAACTTCTTCCCCGACCTCGGTAACCTCTTCATCAACGACATGGGCGACAACATCAATGCCAACGGTTCTGCTCCCGTTGCACCGTATGTGATTCTGTCCTCCTTGTTTGAGATTGTACTAGAATTCCTATTTCTAGTCTGTGCCTTAGATTCGATCTATTCATCTACTATACTAGTCCACATGATTAGTTCATTCCCTGTTATTTTCGTCATGATTTATTTGTTGTTTATTCAAATTAAATCTCGTAGTAATTTTCTCATATATTCAACAATCCAAAAACCTTACTCCGAGTGGTTTTGCTACGCATTTGAAGCCGCCTACCTTCAAGGGGGTGCAATATAAGAGGTCGCGCACGAGAGCAGTTTACTGGTTTCAGACCATGTACTCCTATGGCGCCACAAAGGGCAAGCCTAAGGGCGAACTTAATCCTGCACAGCAGGAAGCTTTTGAGAAGATCGATACCCTCTTCAAGGGCGCCCTTCTGAGTGTTCTTTATGATTCTATTGTGGATTCGTATATGTCGTTTGACAACGACAAGGACATGTGGGCTGCGCTCGAGGCCAAGTTTAAGGCCTCGGACACTGGCAGCGAGTTGTACGTCATGGAGCAATTCTATGACTACAAGATGACTGATGAGGGCTCCGTTGTTCAGCAGGCTCATGAGATACAGTCGCTCACAAAGGAACTTGAGTACTTCAAGTGTGTGTTGCCGGACAAATTTGTTGCCGGAGGCATCATTGCCAAGCTTCCACCTTAGTGGAGCAATTTTGCTACTTCCCTGAAACACAAGAGACATGAGTTTTCCGTTTCGGATCTCATTGGTACTCTTGATGTCGAAGAGAAGGTGAGAGCAAAAGACACACATGCTCGAGTTGCTGAGGGAGCTTCTAGTGCCCACATGGTACAGAAGAAGAACTTCCTGCCCAACAAGCCCAAAAACAACAAGAACAAATCTCTGGGCAAAGGCAAGTTTGATGCAAAGAACAAGCCGTCATATTCTACCAACTTCAAGAAGAACTCTCATAAGAAGGGGAAGGGACTATGCCATGTCTGTGGTGACCCTAATCACTGGGCTCCGAGATGTCCTAACCGCTATGAGGAGCGCAAACTTGAGAAGTGCGGTAAGTCCGCTAACGTTGTCATCGGTGATACTAATATGAAGGAATCTGGGTACGGTATTTTTCCTACTACCATCCTTTCGGTATGTCATTCTCCTGATTGGTTGATTGACACCGGTGCCAATGTACATGTTTGTGCTGATACTTCCATGTTTTCTTCTTATCAGGTCACAGGGACTTCTCCCGTGCTGATGGGGAATGGGTCACATGCTACTGTTCATGGTGTGGGTATGGTTGATCTGAAGTTTACTTCGGGAAAGATCGTGCGCCTGACGAATGTTCATCATATGCCCTCCATCAATAAGAATCTCGTTAGTGGTTTCCATTTATGTCGAGATGGTTTTAAGTTGGTTTTTGAGTCCAATAAAGTTGAAAATCTCCAAGTATGGACAATTTGTTGGAAAAGGCTATGAGTGCGGAGGCTTGTTCCGCCTGTCTTTGTCTGATATTTGCACTAAAGTTATTAATCATGTTTTCCACGATAATGAGTCTAATATTTGGCATTCAAGACTTTATCATATTAACTTTGGTTGCATGATGCGGCTGGCCAATATGAGTTTAATTCCAAAATTCACCACCGTCAAGGGCTCCAAGCGCCAAGTGTGCGTGCAAGCTAAGCAACCTCGTAAGTCCCATAAGACTGCAGAGGCATGAGACTTGGCGCCACTAGAGCTTATACATTTTGATCTTTGTGAGATGAATGGTGTGCTAACAAAAGGTGGAAAGAAATACTTCATGACATTGATTGATGACTCCACTAGATATTGTTATGTGTATCTTCTGAAATCAAAAGATGAGGCTTTAAATTTCTTCAAAAACTATAAAGCTGAAGCAGAGAACCAACTTGATCGAAAAATTAAACGGCTTAGGTCTGATCGTGGTGGAGAGTATTTTTCCAATAAATTTGATTTGTTCTGTGCGGAACATGGTATAATCCATGAGAGGATGCCTCCCTACTCACCTCAGTCAAATGGGGTGGCCGAAAGAAAGAACCAAACTCTAACTGATTTGGTTAACGCCATGTTAGACACATCGGGTCTCTCCAAGGCATGGTGGGGGGGAGGCGCTAATGACTGCATGCCATGTCCAAAACCGAGTTCCCACAAAGCATAAGACCATGACTCCATTTGAGGAATGGGAAAGGAAAAGGGTGAAACTCTCTTATCTATGTTCTTGGGGTTGTTTGGCGAAAGTCAATATACCAATTACCAAGAAGCGCAAGCTTGGACCAAAAACCATGGATTGTGTTCTTCTGGGCTATGCTTTTCATAGCATTAGCTATAGATTTTAGATAATAAAATCTGAGGTATCCGACATGCATGTTGGTACAATTATGGAGTCGAATGATGCAACTTTCTTTGAGGACATATTTCCTATGAAGGATATGTCGAGTTCATCAAATCAGGAGATATCTCTATCTACTCAGGAATTAGCTGTAATTCCTGAACCCGCCATTGCGATGGATGATACGTCTCCAACGTATCTATTATTTTTGCTTGTTCCATGCTATGATATTATTATTCTTGGATGTTTTTATTATCATTTCATACATTTTTATATCATTTTTGGGGACTAACCTATTAACTTAGTGCCACATGCCAGTTCATGTTTTCTGCCCTGTTTTTGTTTTACAGAAAATCAATATTAGATAAGATCAAATCGCCCCGAAACTTTTTGGAGATTTTTTTCTGGAGATAAGGATCACCGTGAACTTGGAAGCCAAGGAAGAAACCTTGGGAGGGCCCCACATGGCACCTGGGCGCGCCCCAGTGCCATGTGGGCCCCTCCCAACTCCTTTTGCCCTACTTCCGCCTCTATAAATTCATAAGAATTCCAAAAACATTAGGGGAGCCCACGAAATACTTTTTCCGTCACCGCAAGCCTCTGTTCTCGCAAGATCCCATCTGGAGGCCTTCTCCGGTACTCTGCCGGAGGGCGAACTCATCACGGAGGGGCTCTACATAATCCTTGCCGCATCTCCGATGATGCGTGAGTAGTTCACCATAGACCTACGGGTCCGTAGGTAGTAGCTAGATGGCTCTCTCTCTCTCTTTATGTTTCTCAATACAAAGGTCTCCATGATCTTCATGGAGATCCATTCGATGTAATGACTTTGTGCGGTGTGTTTGTTGGGATCCGATGAATTGTGAGTTTATGATCAGATCTATCCTTGTTTATTTGAGTTCTTCTCTGATCTCTTTTATGCATGATTTAGTATATATAGCCTTGTATTTCTTCTCCGAAGTTTTGGTTTGGTTTGGCCAACTAGATTGGAGCTTCTTACAATGGGAAGGGGTGCTCGGTAATGGGTTCGATCTTGCGGTGCTCGGTCCTAGTGACAGAAGGGGAATTGACACGCAAGTATTGTTGCCATTAAGGATAACAAGTTGGGATGAATTCTTGTTAGCGTTTATCTTGACTACATCATGTCATCGTTCTTAATGCGTTACTTCGTTCTATTGAACTTAATACACTAGATGCATGCTGGATAGCGGTCGATGTGTGAAGTAATAGTAGTAGATGCAGGCAGGAGTTGGTCTACTTGTTTTGGATGTGATGCCTATATCATGATCATTGCCTTGGATAGCGTCATAATTATTTGCTTTTCTATCAATTGCCCAACAGTAATTTGTTTATCCACCGTATGCTACTTGTTGGAAATATTCCCTAGAGGCAATAATAAATTGGTTATTATTATATTTCCTTGTTCATGATAATCGTTTATTATCCATGCTATAATTGTATTGATTGGAAACTCAAATACATGTGTGGGTACATAGACAACACTGTGCCCCTAGTAAGCCTCTAGTTGACTAGCTCGTTGATCAAAAGATGGTGAAGGCTTCCTAGCCATGGACATGAGATGTCATTTGATAATGGGATCACATCATTAGGATAATGATGTGATGGACAAGACCCAAACTATAAACGTAGCATATGATCGTGTCAGTTTATTGCTATTGTTTTCTGCATGTCAAGTATCTGTTCCTATGACCATGAGATCATGCAACTCCCTGACATCGGAGGAGTACCTTGTGTGTATCAAACGTCGCAACGTAACTGGGTGATTATAAAGGTGCTCTACAGGTATCTCCGAGGGTGTCTGTTGGGTTGGCATGGATCAAGACTGGGATTTGTTACTCCGTGTGACGGAGAGGTATCTCAGGGCCCACTCGGTAATACAACATCACAATGAGCCTTGCAAGCAATGTGACTAAAGTGTTAGCCACGAGATCTTGTATTACGGAACGAGTAAAGAGACTTGCCGGTAACGAGATTGAACTAGGTATAGAGATACCGACGATCGAATCTCGGGCAAGTAACATACCGAAGAACAAAGGGAACAGTATACGGGATTAACTGAATCCTTGACATAGAGGTTCGACCGATAAAGATCTTTGTAGAATATGTAGGAGCCAATATGGGCATCCAGGTCCCGCTATTGGTTATTGATCGTAGAGGTGTCTCGGTCATGTCTACATAGTTCTCGAACCCGCAGGGTCTACACACTTAACGTTTGGTGGCGATTAGTATAGTTGAGTTATTGTGTTGGTGACCGAAGGTTGTTCGGAGTCCCGGATAAGATCCCGGACATGACAAGGATCTCCGGAAGAGTCCGGAGGTAAAGATTGATATATGTGATAATAGTGTTTTGATCTCCGAAAGGGTTCCGGAATTCACCGGAAGGGGTTCCGGGTGTTTACCGAAATGTTCGGGTGCAGCAACACTTTATAAGGGCCAAAGGGGTAAAGCCCACGAGGTATTGGAAAGTGCAAAAGGAAGTTTTGCTGCTGCCTTAAGCGGTACTACCGCTGGTAAGGCAGTACTACCGCGTAAGCGGTACTACCGCTTGTGTGAAGCTGTACTACCGCTCAAGCGGTACTACCGCTCGTGAGCGGTACTACCGCCTGTGCGCGGTACTGCAGGGATCCGAGTTGGACTCTTTCCCTGCGGGCCAAACCGACCTTGTGCGGGCAAAACCGACCTGGAGGAGGCTTTTACTCCAAGTTTAGACCCCAAGGCTCAACATATAAATAGAGGGGCAGGGCTAGCACACGGGATACATCAAGATTTCCCAAGCCGTGTGCCGGCAACCCTAACCCTCTAGTTCCTCCCGTCATAATCTCCGTAGTGCTTGGCGGAGCCCTGCAGAGATTGTTCCTCACCACCATCACCACGCCGTCGTGCTGCCGGAACTCATCTACTACTTCATCATCGCTCGCTGGATCGAGGAGGTGAAGGCGTCATCAAGCCGTACGTGTGTTGAACGCGGAGGTGCCGTCCGTTCGGCACTAGTTCGTGATCGGATCGAGGGACGACTTGTGATTTGGATCACGGAGACGTTCGACTACATCAACCGCGTTTCTTAACGCTTCCGCTTAGCGATCTACAAGGGTATGTAGATTCACTCTCCCTCTCGTAGATGCTCATCACCATGGATAGATCTTGTGTGTGCGTAGGAAATTTTTTGTTTCCCATGCAACGTTCCCCAACAGTGGCATCTGAGCTAGGTCTATGCGTAGATGAGATCTCGAGTAGAACACAAACGAGTTGTGGACGTGGGTGTATACATATTGCTTGCCGTTACTAGTTGTTATTTGATTCAGCGGTATTGTGAGATGAAGCGGCCCGGACCAACATTACTCGTACGCTTACGAGAGACCGGTTCCTTCAACTGACATGTAACTTCGTTGCATAAAGATGGCTAGCGGGTGTCTGTCTCTCTCACTTTAGTTGAATCGATTTCAATGAAGAGGGTTCTTTTAGAAGATCAAAAAGCAATCACTACACCACGTTGTGGTTTTGCGTAGGTAAGAACGGTTCTTGCAAACCCGTAGCAGCCACGTAAAATTTGCAACAACAATTAGAGGACGTCTAACTTGTTTTTGCAGGGTATGTTGTGATGTGATATGGCCAATTACATGATGAGATATATGTGATGTATGAGATGATCATGTGTTGTATAGAATATCACGACTTGCATGTCGATGAGTACGGCAACTGGAAGGAGCCATAGAGTTGTCTTTAATTATTTTCGCCGTTTTTGCTTTACTTTATCGCTATGAGTTAGCAATAGTCGTGGAAGCAACAGTCGGCGCGACAACCTCATGGCGACACGTTGATGGAGATCAAGATGATGGAGATCATGGTGTCATGCCGGTGACGATGGAGATCATGCCGGTGCTTTGGAGATGGAGATCAAAAGCACAAGTTCATGGCCATATCATGTCACTTATGATTTGCATGTGATGTTAATCCTTTTATGCATCTTATTTTTCTTAGGACGACGGTAGCATTATAAGGTGATCCCTCCCTTAAATTTCAAGATAAATTGTGTTCTCCCCGAGTGTGCACCGTTGCGAAAGTTCGTCGTTTCGAGACACGCCGTGATGATCGGGTGTGATAGACTCTACGTTCACATACAACTGGTGTAAGCCATGTTGCACGTGCGGAACACTCGGGTTAAACTTGACGAGCCTAGCATGTACAGACATGGCCTCGGAACACAAGAGACCGAAAGGTCGAACATGAGTCATATAGTAGATATGATCAACATGAAGATGTTCACCATTGAAACCACCTCAACTCACGTGATGATCGGACTTGAGTTGGTGGATTTGGATCATGTTACACTCGAATGACCGGAGGGATGTCAATTTGAGTGGGAGTTTTTAAGTAATATGATTGACTAAACTCATTATCTTGAACAATAGTCTAAGTTGTCTTTGCGTTATTTATGTTGTAGATCATGGCTCGCGCAGTAGCACCCCTGAATTTTAATGCGTTCCTAGAGAAAGCTAAGTTGAAAGATGATGGAAGTAACTTTGTGGACTGGGCCCGTAATCTAAGGATTATCCTTACGGCTTCCCAGAAGGCTTATGTCCTTGATGCACCGCCTAGTGATCCACCCGCTCCAGTTGAGTCTCTAGACGTTGTGAACGCCTGGCAGGCTCGTTCTGAAGATTACTCAATAGTTCAATGTGCAATATTGTATGGCTTAGAACCGGGACTTCAAAGACGTTTTGAACGTCATGGAGCATATGAGATGTTCCAGGAGTTGAAGTTTATCTTTCAGAAGAATGCCCGGATCGAGAGATATGAGATCTCCGATAAGTTCTATGCTTGCAAGATGGAGGAGAACGGGTCTATCAGTGATCACGTACTCAGAATGTCTGGGTACTCCACCCGTCTGGCTGAATTGGGGATGCCCCTTCCGCCAGAGGCTATCACTGACAGAGTTCTTCAATCATTGCCACCTAGCTACAAGAGCTTCGTGTTGAACTATAACATGCACGGGATGAACAAGTCAGTCGCCGAGCTGTTTGCGATGCTGAAAGCCGCTGAGTCTGAAATTCAGAAGGAGCATCAAGTGTTGATGGTCAATAAAACCACTAGTTTCAAGAAAAATGGCAAGGGTAAGAAGGGTAACTCCAAGAAGAGTGGCAAAGCAGTTGCTCCTCTCGTGAAGAAACCCAAAGCTGGACCCAAACCAGAAACTGTGTGCTTTCATTGCAAGGGAACTAGACACTGGAAGCGGAACTGCCCCAAGTATTTGGCTGACAAGAAGGCGGCCAACAACAAACAAGGTATATATGATATACATGTTATTGATGTGTACCTTACCAACTCTCGTTGTAGTGCCTAGGTATTTGATACTGGTGCGGTTGCTCACATTTGCAACTCAAAACAGGAACTGCGGAATAGACGGAGGCTGGCAAAGGACGAAGTGACGATGCGCGTGGGAAATGGTTCAAAGGTTGATGTGATCGCCGTCGGCACGCTCGCTCTTCGATTACCAGCGGGATTAGTGATGAACCTGAATAATTATTATTTAGTGCCTGCGTTAAGCATGAACATTATATCTGGATCTTGTTTATTGCGAGACGGTTACTCATTTAAATCAGAGAATAATGGTTGTTCTATTTATATGAGTAATATCTTTTATGGTCATGCACCCAATGTGAGGGGTTTATTCTTATTGAATCTCGATAGTAATGATACACATGTTCATAACATTGATGCCAAAAGATGTAGAATTGATAATGATAATACCACTTTCTTGTGGCACTGCCGTTTAGGTCATATTGGCGTAAGACGCATGAAGAAGCTCCATGCTGATGGACTTTTGGAGTCACTTGATTTTGAATCACTTGACACATGTGAGCCATGCCTCATGGGCAAGATGATTAAAACGCCGTTCTCTGGAGTAATGGGACGGGCAAATGACTTGTTGGAAATCATACATACTGATGTGTGCGGCCCGATGAGTATTGAGGCGCGCGGTGGTTATCGTTACTTTCTCACCTTCACTGATGACTTAAGTAGATATGGGTATATTTACTTAATGAAACACAAGTCTGAAACATTTGAAAAGTTCAAACAATTTCAGAGTGAAGTTGAGAATCATCGTAACAAGAAGATTAAATTCCTACGATCTGATCGAGGAGGAGAATATCTGAGTTATGAGTTTGGCAGTCACTTAAGACAATGTGGAATTGTTTCACAACTGACACCGTCTGGAACACCACAGCGTAATGGTGTGTCCGAACGTCGTAATCGAACCTTATTGGATATGGTGCGATCTATGATGTCTCTTGCCGATTTGCCACTATCGTTTTGGGGTTATGCATTAGAGACAGCTGCATTCACTTTAAATAGGGCACCATCGAAATCCGTTGAGACGACGCCATATGAACTTTGGTTTGGCAAGAAGCCAAAGCTGTCGTTTCTTAAAGTTTGGGGATGTGATGCTTATGTCAAAAAGCTTCAGCCTGAAAAGCTGGAACCCAAAGCGGAGAAATGCGTCTTCATAGGATACCCAAAAGAGACAGTTGGGTATACCTTCTACTTCAGATCCGAAGGCAAAGTGTTTGTCGCTAAAAACGGAACATTTCTTGAGAAAAAGTTTCTCTCGAAAGAATTGAGTGGGAGGAAGATAGAACTTGATGAGGTTGTTGAACCTTTACTTTAACCTGAGAGTAGCGCAGCGCAGAAAGATGTTTCTGTAGAGCCTACATCAGCTGAAGAGGAAGTTAATGATGATGATCATGAAGCTTTGGATCAAGTTGCTATCGAACCTCGTAGGTCGACAAGGACGCGTACTGCTCCTGAGTGGTACGGCAACCCTGTCTTAGAGGTCATGTTGTTGGACAACGATGAACCTACGAGCTATGGAGAAGCGATGATAGGCCCGGATTCCGAGAAGTGGTTAGAGGCCATGAAATCCGAGATGGGATCCATGTATGAAAACAAAGTATGGACTTTGGAAGTATTACCTGAAGGGCGTAAGGCCATTCAGAACAAATGGATCTTTAAGAGGAAGACGGACGCGGACGGTAATGTCACTGTCTATAAAGCTCGACTTGTGGCAAAGGGTTTTTCACAAGTTCAAGGAGTTGACTACGATGAGACCTTCTCACCCGTAGCGATGCTTAAGTCCGTCAGAATCATGTTAGCAATAGCTGCCTTTTTCGATTATGAAATTTGGCAGATGGATGTCAAAACAGCGTTCCTTAATGGTTTCCTTAAGCAAGAGTTGTATATGATGCAACCAGAAGGTTTTGTCGATCCATAGAATGCTGACAAAGTTTGCAAACTCCAGCGATCCGTTTATGGACTGGTGCAAGCATCTCGGAGTTGGAATCTTCGCTTTGATGAGGTGATCAAAGCGTTCGAGTTTATACAAGTTTACGGAGAAGCTTGTATTTACAAGAAAGTGAGTGGGAGCTCTATAGCGTTTCTAATATTATATGTGGATGACATATTACTGATTGGAAACAATATAGAAATGTTGGAAAGCGTGAAGGAATATTTGAACAAGAGTTTTTCAATGAAGGACCTAGGAGAAGCTGCTTTCATATTAGGCATCAAGATCTATAGAGATAGATCAAGACGTTTAATAAGACTTTCACAAAGCACATACCTTGATAAGATTTTGAAGAAGTCCAAAATGGATCAGTCCAAGAAGGGATTCTTGCCTGTATTGCAAGGTGTGAAGTTGAGTAAGACTCAATGCCCAGTGACTGCAGAAGATAGAGAAAAGATGAGTGTCATCCTCTATGCTTCAGCCATAGGCTCTATCATGTATGCAATGCTGTGCACAAGACCCGATGTCAGCCTTGCCATAAGTATGGTCGGAAGGTTTCAAAGTGATCCAGGAATGGAACACTGGACGGCGGTCAAGAATATCCTGAAGTACCTGAAAAGGACTAAGGACATGTTTCTCGTTTATGGAGGTGATCAAGAGCTCGTCGTAAAGGGTTACGTCGATGCAAGCTTTGACACTGATCCGGATGACTCTAAGTCACAAACCGGATACGTATTTATTCTTAATGGGGGTGCGGTTAGCTGGTGCAGTTCCAAGCAAAGCGTGGTAGCTGATTCTACATGCGAAGCGGAGTACATCGCTGCCTCGGAGGCGGCGAAGGAAGGTGTCTGGATGAAGGAGTTCATGACAAATCTTGGAGTGGTGCCTAGTGCGCTTAACCCAATGACTCTGTTTTGTGATAATACTGGTGCCATTGCTCTAGCCAAGGAACCAAGATTTCACAAGAGGACCAGACACATAAAGCGACGTTTCAATTCCATCCGCGATTACATCAAGGAGGACGACATAAATATTTGCAAAGTACACACGGATCTGAATGTTGCAGATCCGATGACTAAACCTCTTCCAAGGGCTAAACATGAACAACACCAGAACTGCATGGGTGTTCGATTCATTACAATGTAAAATCACATAGTGATGTGAACTAGATTATTGACTCTAGTGCAAGTGGGAGACTGTTGGAAATATGCCCTAGAGGCAATAATAAATTGGTTATTATTATATTTCCTTGTTCATGATAATCGTTTATTATCCATGCTATAATTGTATTGATTGGAAACTCAAATACATGTGTGGGTACATAGACAACACTGTGTCCCTAGTAAGCCTCTAGTTGACTAGCTCGTTGATCAAAAGATGGTGAAGGTTTCCTAGCCATGGACATGAGATGTCATTTGATAACGGGATCACATCATTAGGATAATGATGTGATGGACAAGACCCAAACTATAAACGTAGCATATGATCGTGTCAGTTTATTGCTATTGTTTTCTGCATGTCAAGTATCTGTTCCTATGACCATGAGATCATGCAACTCCCTGACATCGGAGGAGTACCTTGTGTGTATCAAACGTCGCAACGTAACTGGGTGATTATAAAGGTGCTCTACAGGTATCTCCGAGTGTGTCTGTTGGGTTGGCATGGATCAAGACTGGGATTTGTTACTCCGTGTGACGGAGAGGTATCTCAGGGCCCACTCGGTAATACAACATCACAATGAGCCTTGCAAGCAATGTGACTAAAGTGTTAGCCACGAGATCTTGTATTACGGAACGAGTAAAGAGACTTGCCGGTAACGAGATTGAACTAGGTATAGAGATACCGACGATCGAATCTCGGGCAAGTAACATACCGAAGAACAAAGGGAACAGTATACGGGATTAACTGAATCCTTGACATAGAGGTTCGACCGATAAAGATCTTCGTAGAATATGTAGGAGCCAATATGGGCATCCAGGTCCCGCTATTGGTTATTGATCGTAGAGGTGTCTCGGTCATGTCTACATAGTTCTCGAACCCGCAGGGTCTACACACTTAACGTTTGGTGACGATTAGTATAGTTGAGTTATTGTGTTGGTGACCGAAGGTTGTTCGGAGTCCCGGATAAGATCCCGGACATGACAAGGATCTCCGGAAGAGTCCGGAGGTAAAGATTGATATATGTGATAATAGTGTTTTGATCTCCGGAAGGGTTCCGGAATTCACCGGAAGGGGTTCCGGGTGTTTACCGAAATGTTTGGGTGCAGCAACACTTTATTTGGGCCAAAGGGGTAAAGCCCACGAGGTATTGGAAAGTGCAAAAGGAAGTTTTGCTGCTGCCTTAAGCGGTACTACCGCTGGTAAGGCAGTACTACCGCGTAAGCGGTACTACCGCTTGTGTGAAGCGGTACTACCGCTCAAGCGGTACTACCGCTCGTGAGCGGTACTACCGCTCGTGAGCGGTACTGCAGGGATCCGAGTTGGACTCTTTCCCTGCGGGCCAAACCGACCTTGTGCGGGCAAAACCGACCTGGAGGAGGCTTTTACTCCAAGTTTAGACCCCAAGGCTCAATATATAAATAGAGGGGCAGGGCTAGCACACGGGATACATCAAGATTTCCCAAGCCGTGTGCCGGCAACCCTAACCCTCTAGTTCCTCCCGTCATAATCTCCGTAGTGCTTGGCGAAGCCCTGCAGAGATTGTTCCTCACCACCATCACCATGCCGTCGTGCTGCCGGAACTCATCTACTACTTCATCATCGCTCGCTGGATCGAGGAGGTGAAGGCGTCATCAAGCCGTACGTGTGTTGAACGCGGAGGTGCCGTCCGTTCGGCACTAGTTCGTGATCGGATCGAGGGACGACTTGTGATTTGGATCACGGAGACGTTCGACTACATCAACCGCGTTTCTTAACGCTTCCGCTTAGCGATCTACAAGGGTATGTAGATTCACTCTCCCTCTCGTAGATGCTCATCACCATGGATATATCTTGTGTGTGCGTAGGAAAAATTTTGTTTCCCATGCAACGTTCCCCAACACTACTTTCTTGAGAGATGCCTCTAGTGAACTCTACGCCCCCCGGGTCTACTTTTATCATATGATCTATCTTGTTTACTTATACAAAAATACCAAAAATACTTGCTGCACTTTTTTATCTTTTATTTATTTATCAATCTATCATATACCATTTAATCTCGTTACTTGACCGCCGAGAGATTGACAACCTCTCGTTTGCGTTGGGTACGAGGGTTTGCGTTTTGTGTGTAGGTGCTGTTTACGTGGTGTTGATTGGTTCTCCTACTGGATTGATATCATTGGTTTCTTAACTGAGGGAAATACTTATTCTACTGTGCTGCATCATCCTCTCCTCTTCGGGGATAAAAATCCAACGCAGTCTACAAGTAGCAGGAAGAATTTCTGGCGCCGTTGCCGGGGAGACATCATCAACATTACCAAGTACCTACACTCTCAACTCTTACCTTTGCATTTACTTTATTTGCCATTTGCCTCTCGTTTTCCTCTCCCCCATTTTTAAAAAATTGTAACACCCCGAGAATCATGCTATAGTAATCACCCCCTAATGGTGGCCATGTCATCATGATAATTATGCAAATTGCCACTTGTCCAAAATCAAATCCAAAATCCAATTTGAAATGCAAGTCAAATATTTACATCTTCAAAAATGCAAACAAAATAGTTCACCTTTTAGAAAATATTCTAAAACAAATTATGGTTTAGGAAAAGAACATCAATTATTTACTCATTTGTTTCCTAGCATCCAAAAAAACAGTACCAAATCAACCCATTTAACCCATGTGTGTTTAAATCAAAATTCAAACAAATTCCAATGAGCTCCAAATTAATTGTGGCAGTGCTAAATATTGCATAGTGTTTAATCTGACAAGTTTCACATTTTATAAAAGTCAATTGGTGTGAAAATAAAGGCAAAACAGTGGAGAAAGAATATTACAGAAAATAAAAAGAGAAAAGAAAAACGGCATAAAGCTACTGTACTACTGGGCCATTAGTACCATAGTACAATGAGGCCCAGCCCGCGTTGGCCTTTCCCTAACCTTTCGCCAGCACTAGAGAAGGCCGAAGCCTGGGCATGGCGAACGCGCAGCCGCACGCCCACGGATGGCCACGCGCCGGCCATCTGACGGTGCCCCGGGAGGATAAGGACCCTGAGCCCCATGGGCAACCCTAGATCGAGCACTCCCCCTCGTTCACCCTCTCCCTCTCTGCTTCGCTCGTCCGCACTGACTAGTCCAGGAGGACCGCCACTGTCGACTTCGTCCATCCAGAGCATCAAATCGAGCGGAGCCATCCCGTGCGTTCGCCATCGACAGCTTCTTCATCGCGTACATCGCCGGCCGCCGTCGTCGATTGCCTCGTCTCCGGTCCGTCCCCGACCACCTCGAGCTCACCTTCGGCACCGCGGTGAGCCCCTCCTCCGTTTGCCCCTTCTCTCCGACTCGATCCGTGCCCGTAGAGCCCGCCCCGTGAGCTCCGTCAGCCATGGCCGCTGGAGCTCAGCATCCGCGTGCTGCTGCTCCTGGCCGCGCCTGCCGTGGCTCTTCACCGCGCCCTCTGTCGCCCAGCCGCCCCAGCCGCTCACTACCGCTGCTCTCTACTTCCCGTGCTCGCTCGCCCTGCGTGCACCCGTGCGCTTCCTCCCCTGCTCGTTGATGCTGCTGGCTGTTGTCGCCGCCGCCGCTGCTTTGACTGCTGCTGCCGCTACCTGCCTGCTGTTGCCGTTGCTTATTGTTGCTTCTGCTGCTCGCTAGCTGCTGCGCTGCGCTACTGCTGCTCGTGCTTAGCTGCTGCTGACCATGGCCATGGCCTGTGCCTTTGTGCACGGCCGTGTGTTGGCCGGCCGGCTCTCTGGATGAGGCCGGCCCTTTAGTTAACTAATTAGTGTTAATACTAGTTAGTCTAATTAGTGGCTATGTATAGTGCAAATGACATGTGGACCTCACTAGTAGTTAAAAAAAAGATAAATTAGAATTAAAAATATCTAGCCTATGACATGTGGGCCACACCTCTCCTTTTGACCAGTCAATTTGACTTGGTCAACTCGAATTAATATAATTTCAGAAAATCAGTAAATTTTGCAAATTCGTATAAATTCAACCGTAGCTCATATGAAAATAATTTATATATGAAAAATGATCAGAAAAATATAACAAATCCGAATATGCCTTCCACATACCTGACACACACTTCTAACATAACCAACATTGAACATTTGCTACCGGAGCCGCTAAATGAATAGTGTTTGGAGTCGGGAAAATATTCCCGAATATTTTCCCTCTTCAGTTAAATGCCCAGTAATGCATTAGAGCATATCACCAACACATTTTGCCGTGACATACATTGTGTGATGCATTTGTTTGCTCTGTTATTTATTGTTTCCCCTCTGTTACTTTCTTTCCGGTAGACCCCGAAACCGCTGTTGATCCGGTGATCGACTACTTCACCGTGAAGATCCGTTTTTGTCTGCAGAGCAACCAGGCAAGCAAACCCCCCTTGATCATTCCGATATCGCCCATTCCCTTCTCTCTTATGCTTGCATTAGAACTGCTACTGCTTTTGTATGATCCTATTCTGATGCATAGCCTGGTTTTGTAACCTGCACTTGTTACCTTACCTGCTTATGCTAAACTGCTTAGTATAGGTTGGTTAGTGATCCGTCAGTGACCCCACACCTTGTCCCTGTTGCCCCCGCTGAATTACCAGATGACTCGATCAACGTGATCGACGTCCAGAGCCCGACACATCACTTCACACCCCCCCCCCCCCTTAGTTGTACGACTCTACAGGGTTACTATCGAGTGCCGAGGGTGATACCTCGTATAGCACTTCTGATGTTAACTTTGTAGTGTAGCTAATCGGTCATGGTCATCGAGGGTGATTCCTCCTTCACCACTCCCGATAACGACTCTGTTGCGCAACCCTTCAAGAGTGAACCATCGAGGGTGATTCCTCCTTAGTTCACCTTGTCGGTTACATCGAGTGGGAATCCATCGAGGGTGATTCCTCGGGTTTCCCCCTTGGTGTTATGGACACACGGTTACTATGGCTTTACCCTAAACCATGATAAAGTCGGGTCGGCCCTGAGGGGTACCCGCGTGAGCAAATGTTGCGAGTGATGTGGAGTCGGGTTGACCTGGAGGGTACCCGCGAGATCTCTACGTGGCACGGTCGGGCATTCTTAGCCCTTGCCGTAAGTCCACAAGACGGGGCGACGGGGTCACATGATCGTGAGTCTCTGCTTGTTACCGCGCGTTCCCAAGACACTAACGGTTTGGATATTTGATCCGAGTAGGCCTTTGGCCTTTTAGCACTAACCGTCATGCGGGAAGAAGTATGGGCACTCTGCGTCGTATGTATCAGCCGAAGCTCTCTAGACGTCAGCGACTGAGCGGCGCGCGCTGGGTTGGACTGTGAAAGCCTGCACTTGTATTAAGGGGGCTAGGTCTGCTCACCGGCCGCGTACGCAACGTGCAGGAGTGCAAAGGGCGATCGGCCCAAGACACCTGCGCGCATAGGGTTAGTCCGGCGTGTTGACCTCTCTGTTGAGCCTAGGTAGGGCTACGGCGTGTCGTTTTGACCGAGGCCGGGCATGACCCAGAAAAGTGTGTCCGGCCAGAGTTAATCGAGCGTGGTGGGTAAGTTGGTGCACCCCTGCAGGGAAGTATATCTATTCGAATAGCCGGATCCTCGGTAACGGACACTCGGAGTTGTATCCCGATCGATACAACTAGAACTGGATGCTGATGCATGAAATGGATATGATGGCTCCGGGATTGCTTCCTCGCGGGGTAGTCGAGGAAGGATCTCTGGGCGTAATACAACATACTTACTACTATGTTATGATACTCTACTCTCTTCTGTTGCTGCAAGATGCTAGTCTTCGATAGGCTAGGTCTTCCCCTCTATTCTGGCATTCTGCAGTTTAGTCCACAGATGCAACCCTTCCATTTGATACCGATGCATACTTAGCATAGATCTGATGTCAGTCTTGCGAGTACTTTGGATGAGTACTCACGGTTGCCTTGCTCCCTCTTTCCCCCCTGTACCCGACTGCTGCGATCAGATGACGGATTCCAGGAGCCAGACGATACCACCGACGACTACTGCTACCACGACGGAGCCTACTACTACGTGGAGACCGCCGACGACCAGGAGTAGTTAGGAGGCTCCCAGACAGGAGGCCTTGCCTTTTTGATCGTTGCTACTTTTGTGCTAGCCTTCTTAAGGCAAACTTGTTTAACTTGTGTCTGTACTCAGATATCTTTGCTTCTGCTGACTCGTTTGCATTCAAGCTTTTGTATTCGAGCCCTCGAGGCCCTTGGCTTGTAATAAGAAGCTTGTATTATTTTAATTTGTGTCTAGAGTTGTGTTGTGATATCTTCCCGTGAGTCCCTGATCTTGATCGTACACATTTGCGTGTATGATTAGTGTACGATTGAATCGGGGGCGTCACAAAAATTTTACAAAAATTATTTTCTTTCTCGTTTGCCGTTTTCATTTGCCTTTTTCTTGTTTGCTATATTTGCTTGTGTTTCCATGTGCTTTCAATTTGCTTGCATCTTTGCTTGCTAAAATTCTATTGATATGGATCCTCATCCACTTGCTAATCTTTTCAAAAGACCAATTTATGATGAACCAATTGCTAGTGAATTGGGTGCACTTGATTATCTCTATGAAGTTTTGCTTGAAAATCATGAATCTGAAAATTTTGATGAAGTGTTGAAAAAAGAAATTTATAAGTGATTCATGATAGCTCCTTGATTGAAAAGCATGATTGCAATGATGTTACTATAAATTCTATTAATGTCAATTATGCTAATGATGTGCAAAACTCTAAGCTTGGGGATGATAATCCCACTATTTTGGAAGAGTGTAAGTCTTTTATGCATGTGAATCATCAAGATAATATTTTATTTGATAGCTATATTGTTGAGTTTGATTATGATCCTACATGTAATTATTATGAGAGAGGAAATTATGGTTGTAGAAATTTTTATGTTACTAAATTACCTCTCTTTGTGTTGAAATTCTTAATGCTTCATTCTTCCTATTTGCATATGCTAGATGTTGCTTGTCTTGATAATTTGTTTGCTTATAAAATGCCTATGCATAGGAAGTATGTTAGACTTAAATTTGTTTATGTTATATGATGCTCTCTTTATGTTTCAATTACTATCTTTCATGTGAGCATCATTGAAATCTCAAGCCTATCTTAATGGCTATAAAGAAAGAGCTTGTTGGGAGGCAACCTATTAACTTAGTGCCACGTGCCAGTTCCTGTTTTCTGCCCTGTTTTTGTTTTACAGAAAATCAATATCAGATAAGATCAAATCGTCCCGAAACTTTTTGGAGATTTTTTTCTGGAGCTAAGGATCACCGTGAACTTGGAAGCCAATGAAGAAACCTTGGGAGGGCCCCACATGGCACCTGAGCGCGCCCCGGGGGGGCGCGCCCCAGTGCCATGTGGGCCCCTCCCAACTCCTTTTGCCCTACTTCCGCCTCTATAAATTCAGAAGAATTCCAAAATCCCTAGGGGAGCCCACGAAATACTTTTTCCGCCGCCGCAAGCCTCTGTTCTCGCGAGATCCCATCTGGAGGCCTTCTCCGATACTTCGCCGGAGGGGGAACTCATCACGGAGGGGCTCTACATCATCCTTGCCGCCTCTCCAATGATGCGTGAGTAGTTCACCATAGACCTACGGGTCCGTAGGTAGTAGCTAGATGGCTCTTTCTCTCTTTATGTTTCTCAATACAAAGGTCTCCATGATCTTCATGGAGATCCATTCGATGTAATGACTTTGTGCGGTGTGTTTGTTGGGATCCGATGAATTGTGAGTTTATGATCAGATCTATCCTTGTTTATTTGAGTTCTTCTCTGATCTCTTTTATGCATGATTTAGTATAGCCTTGTATTTCTTCTCCGAAGTTTTGGTTTGGTTTGGCCAACTAGATTGGATCTTCTTGCAATGGGAAGGGGTGCTCGGTAATGGGTTCGATCTTGCGGTGCTCAGTCCTAGTGACAGAAGGGGAATTGACACGCAAGTATTGTTGCCATTAAGGATAACAAGTTGGGATGAATTCTTTTTAGCGTTTATCTTGACTACATCATGTCATCGTTCTTAATGCATTACTTCATTCTCTTGAACTTAATACACTAGATGCATGCTGGATAGCGGTCGATGTGTGAAGTAATAGTAGTAGATGCAGGCAGGAGTCGGTCTACTTGTTTGGATGTGATGCCTATATCATGATCATTGCCTTGGATAGCGTCATAATTATTTGCTTTTCTATCAATTGCCCGACAGTAATTTGTTTACCCACCGTATGCTACTTTCTTGAGAGATGCCTCTAGTGAACTCTACGGCCCCCGGGTCTACTTTTATCATAAGATCTATCTTGTTTACTTATAAAAAAATACCAAAAATACTTGCTGCACTTTTTTATCTTTTATTTATTTATCAATCTATCAATCTATCATATACCATTTAATCTCGTTACTTGACCGCCGAGTGATTGACAACCTCTCGTTTGCGTTGGGTGCGAGGGTTTGCGTTTAAGTGTAGGTGTTGTTTACGTGGTGTTGCTTGGTTCTCCTACTGGATTGATAACCTTGGTTTCTTAACTGAGGGAAATACTTACTCTACTGTGCTGCATCATCCTCTCCTCTTTGGGGATAAAAATCCAACGCAGTCTACAAGTAGCAATGGAACACGTTGAGAATCCTGTGGAGGATAACAATGAAACTCCTGTAAGGAGTAAGAGACAAAGGACTGCAAAGTCCTTTGGTGATGATTTCATTGTGTACCTCGTGGATGACACACCCAGGACTATTTCAGAAGCCTATGCATCTTCTGATGCTGACTACTGGAAGGAAGCTGTCCGCAGCGAGATGGATTCCATGTTAGCTAACAGAACCTGGGAAATCACTGATCGTCCTTATGTGTGCCAACCTGTAGGATGTAAGTGGGTGTTCAAGAAAAAGCTTAGACCTGATGGTATGATTGAAAAGTACAAGGCACGGCTTGTGGCCAAGGGTTATACCCAGAAAGAAGGTGAAGACTTGTTTGACACTATTCGGGTGCTACTATCACTGGCTGCCTCACACGGTCTTCTCGTTCATCAAATGGACGTTAAGACGACTTTCCTCAATGGAGAGTTGAACGAGGAAATTTACATGGATCAGCCAGATGGTTTTGTAGTACCTGGTCAGGAAGGAAAGGTGTGCAAGTTATTGAAGTCTTTATATGACCTTAAACAAGCTCCTAAGTAGTGGCATGAGAAGTTTGAGAGAACATGAACTGCTGCAAACTTTGTTGTAAACGAAGCTGACAAGTGTGTGTACTATCGCTATGTTGGGAGCCAGGGAGTTAATCTTTGTCTGTATGTGGACGACATACTGATCTTTGGAACCAAACTTGATTTGATCAAGGAGGTTAAGGATTTCTTATCTTGTTGTTTTGAGATGAAGGATCTAGGAGTAGCTGATGTTATTCTGAACATCAAGCTGTTGAGAGATGAGAATGGTGGGATTACGCTGCTTCAATCTCACTATGTGGAAAAGGTCTTGAGACGAGAATGATGTGAGTGTGTTGCTTCGAAAGAATCGACGGATTTCTAGAGATCAACTGAGGTACTCTCAGATTATTGGCTCGCTTATGTACTTGTGAGTGCCACAATGTAGGAGATATGCCCTAGAGGCAATAATAAATGTTATTGATTATCTCCCTGTTCATAATTAGGTTTATGTTCCATGCTATAACTGCTATGGTTCTCGAGTCTGCAATAACCACGAGGCTCGGAGGAAGACTCATATGCACGTGTGGGATAATAAACGGTAAAATGTATTCCTAGTCAAGCCTCTAGGACTGGCTCAAGTATTGCATGATGATCCTGTTTTCCTGATCATGGGCATGGCTATGCCGGCAATTTTGAGGGCACAATTGTTTGTAGAACACTTGTGTTGAATCGACCCGAATTGATGTTATGCTATGAGATACATTCGTCATAAGTTAATGGTTAATAACACAGAGATGGTTAACGTTTGCATGATTCCTTAGACCATGAGAGTATCGTGTTTCTTCATGCTTGCTTCATGAACTTTGGGGTTTGTTAAACGTCATCCGTAAATGGGTGGCTATTACGGCGGCTTACGGGTTCATGGAAAAGTGTGTCAAGTAACTTGATAGCTCGAGATTGGGATTTTCTCCTCCGACGATGGAGAGATATCTCTGGGCCCTCTCGGTGTTATGGTATCCATCATCGTCTGGCCAGACACATTGTGATTTGATCACAGGGATGCCGGAACACGGGAACGAGAAAAGAGAAAAATACCGGCAACGAGGTAACTGGCATAGTGGACAAGTTGTTGATCCACGAGGATGCCAACATGTCTCACCTCTGGTATTTGTAACATATCGTGAAGCAACAGGAATAGCACACGGCAACTGGAGGTTCACTCGAATATTCATTCGTGTGGGTATAGGGGTCAATATGGGTGTCCACGGCTCCGATGTTGATCATTGATCGGAAGGGGTTCCGGGTCATGTCTATGCTTCACCGAACCTATAGGGTCACACGCTTAAGGGTCATCTATCTGTTGAATACTAGACAGGGAGTCTGAGAGAAAAACACCGAAAAAGTTTCGGACACCGGAAAAGTTTCGGACAGCGGAAAAGTTCCGCAGAGAGGTCACCGGATGAGTTCCGGTGAAACTGAAAAGTTGTTTCAGAGGATACCATAAAGTCAAATTGGTTTTGGCACATGCCTGATAATTCTTGGAGGGTGCCAGAATCATTCTGGAAACTTTCTGGAATTTTCCGGGATGAAAACCGGAAATGTTCCGGAGCTGCCGAAACCGCTTCAGATGCTTTTCGCAGATGAAATCACTAAACCGGAATTGTTCCGGCTTGCGTTGAAAATTATTTTGGTGGGTACTAGAATTGTTCTAAGCCCACATGAATATTTTCAGTTCGATCAGACGCTGAAAAATGTCGTCGTGAATAGTGAAAGTGCTTTTTGGGATATTTTTGGAAAGCCACCTTTTGGGGCTTTGCTCCAAAAGATCTTGGGGATGACATGGATGGATAGGGGCCAATTTTGGGGCCCCACATGAGGGTGTGGCCGGCCACATGGTGGACTCCTTCATGGAGTCCCCCTTGTTCCTTGGTTTCACCTTTTAGGTCCTTGGGAAGGACTCCTTTCCATGTGGGTTTTGGGTTTTCTTGTAAAACCACCCTACCCCTTGGGTTTCCTATAAATAGGAGGTGTGTGGGCTGCCATAAGACCCACTCTTGCTCTCATACACAAAGCCATGCATGATCTGGCATTCTTCTCTCCCTCCCAGCGAAATAGTTTCGTAGAGCCGAAAGGCTGTCTGGGTTCCGGCAGGAACTAGTTCTGGACGGCGAAGCCCTGCTGGATAGATGACACCGTATGTGTGCAACTCTGTAGAGAGATCGTAGTTTCGGTCTTAGTTCGAGAGTGCCTCCCGAAGGGCTGTCCGTGTGACCGTCCGAGTTTTGGAGGTCCTCCCGAAGGGCTGTCCGAGTGACAGTCCGAGTTTCGGAGGTCCCCCCGAAGGGCTGTCCGCGACACCGTCCGGGGGACTGTGCGACCGCCTCCCGGAGGGCTGTCCGCGGGGCAGATGAGGGTATACATCCTTGCGGTTGGGAGGTTGTAAAATCCTAGCTGCGGGGATCTGCACCGCCGATCGTCATCGACTCTACTTCCGCTGCGCTACGAGTCGGTAACGAAAGTGATCAAACCTTGTATGCAGTCTCCATAGTGGTCCTGGGCTGGTGCGTAGGTCGGAAATTTTTTGTTTTCTGTCGCGTTCCCCAACAGTGGCATCAAGAGCCGTGCTATGCGTAGATGCAGGTTGCGATCTAGAATACATAGAGATGTATGGGTGTTGCACAATATAATTAGGTAGTAGATGAGATCTATTGCTGAAAATTATTTGTGCGGGTAGCAGATGAAGTCTGTTACCCGATGTTCTTGTTGCTTCCCTCGAATTTGCATATTTCTGATCTTGATAATAGTATGGTGGAGTTTCAATGTTCTGGCAATCCGCGATCCTGATTGATCAACGAAGTGCTAACAGTTCATTGAATTCCACCGTAGTTAAAAAGAAAGATGAAATTTTGCAGACGAAAGGGCAATGCAAATGTGATCTGCACGGGGGTCACGCGTATGACGAAGTTTAGTATGGGGCTCGAGATTTTATTATCTCGTGTTTCATACACCTTGGAATGTTAATCTAGCGACTTGGATTATCATGCTTGATGATGGACGTTGGTAGCTTCGGTTTGTTTCGAAACCTTAGAAGCCACGTAAAATAAAATTTTGCATGAACCGATTAGAGGCGTCTAACTTGGTTTTGCAGGATGGTTTGCATGTGCATGTGATGTGGTATAGCAGTGTTCATAATAATTTGATTATGTATGAGATGACTATATGATGTAAATTGATTAACATGACCTGCGTGTCATGATTCGGCATGATGGCTGGAGCCATATGATTGCACTTTAATGACCTGCGTGTCAACCTTATGTAATGCACTTATTTTATTAGCTATAGAGATAGCAATATTATCTGGTGCACCGACAAGGTGGTGGCAATCTTCGCGAAGGTGAATACCGACGTGAATGCCGAAGACGAAGAAATACAAGACTTCTCCGTCGGAAGGGCTATACCATATCATGCTATTATGAATTGCCTGAGATGTTTATCCCTTATGAGGCACCCTTCTTGATTGCGCGGTAGTCGCTTTTATTAGGGTGATCTCTCACAAAAATATCAAGTAGTTAGTGTTCTCCCAAGTGTAGCACCGTCACGGCACCTATCTTTTCGGGGTGCGCCGTGTCACACGGGTACGAACGATTAGGGATGTGTGAGGCGGGTGAGTTGAGACCTCGCAGCGAGATCACTTGGTTGTCTTGACGTTCAGGCATGACCGTCATGAGCTCGGAACACACGCATCGAAAGATGAACAAGAGTCGCATGGAAGATGTGATTGGCAAGTTTGCCTACCGGTTGAGATTTTCGTCATCAGTGGTGTTACACCAATGGCGAACAATTGATACGTGGGTCTTGTATCACTCACAATCAATTATGAGAGATATTGATTTGAGTGGGAGCGCACTGTTGAATTAACTTGTTTAATTCTCAGTGCAATTAATTTTGAACACTGTCTAAGTGTGATTTGCATAATAGTTGTAGAAGAATGGCTCGCGTTTCCACCTTTCCTATTAAAATTGAATAGTTGTTTAATATCTGGTTAAAACTTTACGGTTGGTAAACGTAATGTGAGGATTGTCCTCTAGAGTGCCGAGAAGGACTTTGTCCTATCGCATATTTTCGGTATTCTCCCGCTAATGCTATGGATCATGTGACTCACGTCCTTCGATCCAAAAGCTAAAATTCCGTTACGGTCGAGTGAAATATGTTTGCTTCCATGAGACCCGAACTTCAAAAGTTTTGGGATAGTTATGTGATATTCATGGAACTGAAAATTAATTTTCAGATACAAACAAAGGCTGAAAGATATGAGATATCTAAAGCCATGTTTGTTTGCAAACTATTAGTAAAAGTGTTTACTGGGCATTTGACTGATAAGAGAGGGATCCAGAAGAACGCCTGTCATATGATGATGGTGAATAAAACAACAACTTAAAGAGAAAGGAAGTATCCGAAGGGTGTTAGTGAAACTTTCACGCCTAGGAAATCCGGGGCTAACACCACTCTTAAGTTGGGTGCTTCTTCTGAGAGTAGGAGAAATACTGAAAGTTAAACTGTTAGAAGTATAATGGCAAAAGGATAGAAGACTGGAATATCCAGCTCATGTATGAATGTCATACAGGTTTTTTGATGTATAGAAGGCTGGTCCAAGATATAGTTCTTGGGAATTATGGTTAAACATGTTAATCACTAATTCTTGGGTATTGTGAGTTAATCACAAAGATACCCGCTCGATTGCATTCTGTTGCAACTCGATGTAAGAACTACTATGGCCTGAGAGACTAGCCAGGAATGAGGTTTAGATACACGCATGGAACATAGTAAATGTTACTATGCCTTCCATCGGTGTATTCCCTATGTATTTACTTTCATAATTCATTTTAGAGTTTCACACTCTAGCCCTTTGCATAAGGTATCTTGCAAGAAGGTTATTCATAAGAGAACTTTTAATGTTCGGTGTTATTAATAACATAAGGGCCATACTTTCATTATGAATGAGACGTATGTTATGAATATTGATAATAATACATTACCTCGGGGTTACTTTCATAATTCATTTTAGAGTTTCGTACACTCTAGCCCATTGCACAATGTTTGTTGCAAAAGAGTTGTTCATAGAAACAACAATTGTTGTTCAGTATTATGAATAAAATGAAGGGCCATGCTTCCATCGAAGATGGGATGTATGTTATGAACATTGATGCAAATATGATACATCCATAACACTGACGCTAAATGTCGCAAGACTAAAAGAATACCACGCAAGTGTGGCACTGCATTTGGTCACATTGGAGAAACCCGCATGGAAAATTCCATTATGATGGATTTTGAAGTCGTTTGATTTTGAATCATCTGACACTTGCAACTTTCCTCTGAAAGGTAAAGTGACTGAAATACCGTTCACAGGCCATAAGGAACGAGCAAAGAACATATTGGTAATCATACATTATGATGTGTGTAGTCCAATAAATGTTGTTGCAAGTAGTGGATTTAATCTGTCTTCAGAAATGACTCAAGTAGATATATGGATATTTACTTGTTGAGACGTAAGTCTGGATCTTTTGAATTCATTCAGAAGGTTTTCAAAAATGAAGTAGAAGTTATTGTAACAAGAAAATTATGTTTCTGCAATTTGATTGCAGAAAGGAATATTTGAGTTACAAGTTTAGCGAATGTCTGATGAGTTGTGAAAGGGGTTTCATAACTTGCACCTCCCGGAACACCGCTGCAATTCGAAAGTCCGTGAAGATGTAATCGAACCATTTATGACATGGTAAGATCAAAGATGACATTAATAAATTTGCCATTACCCCTTTTATAGAGTGATGCTTTAGAGACTACGGCTTTTACACTGAAAAGAGCTCCATCAGGTCTGTTGAAATGACGCCATGGTATGGTACGCCCAACCATGTTATATCTTTTCTTAACATTTGGAATATGGGGCTTGTGTAAAAGGTTACAAACCTATTCCAAATCAGACAAGTGCTGCTTTGTAAGGTTATCCCAAGTCATTGGGAATTCCCCCACCACTATACCGAGGCAAAGGGTTTTGCCGCAAAACGGTATGCTTTTAAAGAGAATAGTTCTTTCAAAAAGGTGAGTGGGAGGACAGTGCAACTCGACGAGATAAACAGTATCTTCGTCATCAGATCAAAGGAAAGAAACCTTGGAAGTGATTCCGGAGTTTCCTACTGCGACTGATACGGAAGTCTCTACAATAAAATGTATGGACTTCGGTCGAACTTGCAGCTGAACCACGTAGGCAAAGCTCGTGCAAACCTATCAGGTGCGCAAACGAGATATTGTTGTTAGACAACAGTATACCTACAATACACAAGGAAGCGTTGATGGGCCTTGACTCCGGAATTGGCTAAATGCCAATACAATCTGAGATAGTTTCCATATATGTGATTCAAGATTAAAATCTTGATACACCTTTCGGAAGACTTAGAGTCTAACGAATATTTATGGAACTAAAAACTGATAGGGAAAAAAATGTTTTATCCATAAAGCTCGACTTGTTGCAATAACAAGTTCAAGGAGTTGACTACGATGAGATTGTTTCACCGTAGCGATGCTTAAAGTCGGTTCGGGTTGAACTAGCAATTAATACATATTTCAATCATGAGATATGAAACATGGATGACAAAGGGATTTCCATCTGATGAAAATGAAACCTAGGACTTGTATGTGATACAGTCCAAAGTAATTTGTCGATCCAGAGGATGCTAGTAAGTATGCAAACTTCAGAGTTCCAGCGATGGACAGAAGAGAGCAAACTGGAGTTGGAATCTTCGTTTTTTATGGAATGGTCAAAGGGGTTTGACTTCATCAAATGGGTATCGAAGATGCTTGTGATTCAAGAAAGTAAGTGGGAGCATAATAATATTTCTAAAAACCTTGTGTACTTGACACATTGTTAATTGGAAATAAATTTCTTGACACGAATTAGGACTTCATTTGAAAATAGTTTTTCAATGAAGTGCTTAGGCTAAATAGCCTCAATATTAGGCATGATGATCTATGGAGATAGATTTACCTAATGGGGCTAAGCAATGAATACATATTGACAAGATGCTAAAACCTTTTAGCATTTAAAACGCCAAGGAGTGATTCTTGCCGAAGTCACATGGAAAGAGTTTTTGCAAGACTCGGTGTCCCAAAACACTGATGAGTAAAATACATGATGGAGATTCCACACACTCTTGTGTTTGGATTAATCATGTATTCCATGGTATGTAAAAACAAACAGATATGTCCAATACTCCAAAGTTGTTGCGAGTATAGATACCATAGTGATCAAAGTACTGATCATAGGACAACAGTGAAAGATGTCATTAAGTGCTAAGAGTAGTGCTGATGACATGTTTTCTCGCAAGTAGAGATTATGAAGTGCTCGTTGTAAGTGATTACATCGATACAGTCTTCATCAATGCTCCATGCGATTTTCGATTTAAATTGAGGGTTTTGTGTGATACACAATATGGTGGCACGGTAGTTGGAAATTGTTCCAAACAAGATACTGTGGCGAATTCTATAACAAAGGCTAAGTATGTTGATGCTTAAGAAGCGACAAAGAAGTTGTTGAATCATATAGTTCATTCATGAACTTAGTATGGTTCCAAGATGACTTTGGTCTATGGGACACTATTGCAGATAGTTGCTCCATAGCTTAGTCTGAGGAATCAGGTTTCGACCAATGATTCACACATATGCAAAGCCAAGTCCACACAAAATATGAATTTTGTGAAACCGTGAAAACGCGAGGATATGCAAAGTTACACACGGAGCTGAAGTCATCAAATCCGTTGGACATCAGGCTATACCACATGCGAAGCATATTTTACACCAGTATGCCATAGGTGTAAAGTGCATTAGCGTTGACTAGATTATTGACTCTAGTGCAAGTGGGAGTCTGTAGGAGATATGCCCTAGAGGCAATAATAAATGTTATTGATTATCTCCCTGTTCATAATTAGGTTTATGTTCCATGCTATAACTGCTATGGTTCTCGAGTCTGCAATAACCACGAGGCTCGGAGGAAGACTCATATGCACGTGTGGGATAATAAACGGTAAAATGTATTCCTAGTCAAGCCTCTAGGACTGGCTCAAGTATTGCATGATGATCCTGTTTTCCTGATCATGGGCATGGCTATGCCGGCAATTTTGAGGGCACAATTGTTGGTAGAACACTTGTGTTGAATCGACCCGAATTGATGTTATGCTATGAGATACATTCGTCATAAGTTAATGGTTAATAACACAGAGATGGTTAACGTTTGCATGATTCCTTAGACCATGAGAGTATCGTGTTTCTTCATGCTTGCTTCATGAACTTTGGGGTTTGTTAAACGTCATCCGTAAATGGGTGGCTATTACGGCGGCTTACGGGTTCATGGAAAAGTGTGTCAAGTAACTTGATAGCTCGAGATTGGGATTTTCTCCTCCGACGATGGAGAGATATCTCTGGGCCCTCTCGGTGTTACGGTATCCATCATCGTCTGGCCAGACACATTGTGATTTGATCACAGGGATGTCGGAACACGGGAACGAGAAAAGAGAAAAATACCGGCAACGAGGTAACTGGCATAGTGGACAAGTTGTTGATCCACGAGGATGCCAACATGTCTCACCTCGGGTATTTGTAACATATCGTGAAGCAACAGGAATAGCACACGGCAACTGGAGGTTCACTCGAATATTCATTCGTGTGGGTATAGGGGTCAATATGGGTGTCCACGGCTCCGATGTTGATCATTGATCGGAAGGGGTTCCGGGTCATGTCTATGCTTCACCGAACCTATAGGGTCACACGCTTAAGGTTCATCTATCTGTTGAATACTAGACAGGGAGTCTGAGAGAAAAACACCGAAAAAGTTTCGGACACCGGAAAAGTTTCGGACAGCGGAAAAGTTCCGCAGAGAGGTCACCGGATGAGTTCCGGTGAAACTGAAAAGTTGTTTCAGAGGATACCATAAAGTCAAATTGGTTTTGGCACATGCCTGATAATTCTTGGAGGGTGCCAGAATCATTCTGGAAACTTTCTGGAATTTTCCGGGATGAAAACCGGAAATGTTCCGGAGCTGCCGAAACCGCTTCAGATGCTTTTCGCAGATGAAATCACTAAACCGGAATTGTTCCGGCTTGCGTTGAAAATTATTTTGGTGGGTACTAGAATTGTTCTAAGCCCACATGAATATTTTCAGTTCGATCAGACGCTGAAAAATGTCGTCGTGAATAGTGAAAGTGCTTTTTGGGATATTTTTGGAAAGCTACCTTTTGGGGCTTTGCTCCAAAAGATCTTGGGGATGACATGGATGGATAGGGGCCAATTTTGGGGCCCCACATGAGGGTGTGGCCGGCCACATGGTGGACTCCTTCATGGAGTCCCCCTTGTTCCTTGGTTTCACCTTTTAGGTCCTTGGGAAGGACTCCTTTCCATGTGGGTTTTGGGTTTTCTTGTAAAACCACCCTACCCCTTGGGTTTCCTATAAATAGGAGGTGTGTGGGCTGCCATAAGACCCACTCTTGCTCTCATACACAAAGCCATGCATGATCTGGCATTCTTCTCTCCCTCCCAGCGAAATAGTTTCGTAGAGCCGAAAGGCTGTCTGGGTTCCGGCAGGAACTAGTTCTGGACGGCGAAGCCCTGCTGGATAGATGACACCGTATGTGTGCAACTCTGTAGAGAGATCGTAGTTTCGGTCTTAGTTCGAGAGTGCCTCCCGAAGGGCTGTCCGTGTGACCGTCCGAGTTTTGGAGGTCCTCCCGAAGGGCTGTCCGAGTGACAGTCCGAGTTTCGGAGGTCCCCCCGAAGGGCTGTCCGCGACACCGTCCGGGGGACTGTGCGACCGCCTCCCGGAGGGCTGTCCGCGGGGCAGATGAGGGTATACATCCTTGCGGTTGGGAGGTTGTAAAATCCTAGTTGCGGGGATCTGCACCGCCGATCGTCATCGACTCTACTTCCGCTGCGCTACGAGTCGGTAACGAAAGTGATCAAACCTTGTATGCAGTCTCCATAGTGGTCCTGGGCTGGTGCGTAGGTTGGAAAAAAAATTTTTTCTGTCGCGTTCCCCAACAGTGGCATCAAGAGCCGTGCTATGCGTAGATGCAGGTTGCGATCTAGAATACATAGAGATGTATGGGTGTTGCACAATATAATTAGGTAGTAGATGAGATCTATTGCTGAAAATTATTTGTGCGGGTAGCAGATGAAGTCTGTTACCCGATGTTCTTGTTGCTTCCCTCGAATTTGCATATTTCTGATCTTGATAACAGTATGGTGGAGTTTCAATGTTCTGGCAATCCGCGATCCTGATTGATCAACGAAGTGCTAACAGTTCATTGAATTCCACCGTAGTTAAAAAGAAAGATGAAATTTTGCAGACGAAAGGGCAATGCAGATGTGATCTGCACGGGGGTCACGCGTATGACGAAGTTTAGTATGGGGCTCGAGATTTTATTATCTCGTGTTTCATACACCCTGGAATGTTAATCTAGCGACTTGGATTATCATGCTTGATGATGGACGTTGGTAGCTTCGGTTTGTTTCGAAACCTTAGAAGCCACGTAAAATAAAATTTTGCATGAACCGATTAGAGGCGTCTAACTTGGTTTTGCAGGATGGTTTGCATGTGCATGTGATGTGGTATAGCAGTGTTCATAATAATTTGATTATGTATGAGATGACTATATGATGTAAATTGATTAACATGACCTGCGTGTCATGATTCGGCATGATGGCTGGAGCCATATGATTGCACTTTAATGACCTGCGTGTCAACCTTATGTAATGCACTTATTTTATTAGCTATAGAGATAGCAATATTATCTGGTGCACCGACAAGGTGGTGGCAATCTTCGCGAAGGTGAATACCGACGTGAATGCCGAAGACGAAGAAATACAAGACTTCTCCGTCGGAAGGGCTATACCATATCATGCTATTATGAATTGCCTGAGATGTTTATCCCTTATGAGGCACCCTTCTTGATTGTGCGGTAGTCGCTTTTATTAGGGTGATCTCTCACAAAAATATCAAGTAGTTAGTGTTCTCCCAAGTGTAGCACCGTCACGGCACCTATCTTTTCGGGGTGCGCCGTGTCACACGGGTACGAACGATTAGGGATGTGTGAGGCGGGTGAGTTGAGACCTCGCAGTGAGATCACTTGGTTGTCTTGACGTTCAGGCATGACCGTCATGAGCTCGGAACACACGCATCGAAAGATGAACAAGAGTCGCATGGAAGATGTGATTGGCAAGTTTGCCTACCGATTGAGATTTTCGTCATCAGTGGTGTTACACCAATGGCGAACAATTGATACGTGGGTCTTGTATCACTCACAATCAATTATGAGAGATATTGATTTGAGTGGGAGCGCACTGTTGAATTAACTTGTTTAATTCTCAGTGCAATTAATTTTGAACACTGTCTAAGTGTGATTTGCATAATAGTTGTAGAAGAATGGCTCGCGTTTCCACCTTTCCTATTAAAATTGAATAGCTGTTTAATATCTGGTTAAAACTTTACGGTTGGTAAACGTAATGTGAGGATTGTCCTCTAGAGTGCCGAGAAGGACTTTGTCCTATCGCATATTTTCGGTATTCTCCCGCTAATGCTATGGATCATGTGACTCACGTCCTTCGATCCAAAAGCTAAAATTCCGTTACGGTCGAGTGAAATATGTTTGCTTCCATGAGACCCGAACTTCAAAAGTTTTGGGATAGTTATGTGATATTCATGGAACTGAAAATTAATTTTCAGATACAAACAAAGGCTGAAAGATATGAGATATCTAAAGCCATGTTTGTTTGCAAACTATTAGTAAAAGTGTTTACTGGGCATTTGACTGATAAGAGAGGGATCCAGAAGAACGCCTGTCATATGATGATGGTGAATAAAACAACAACTTAAAGAGAAAGGAAGTATCCGAAGGGTGTTAGTGAAACTTTCACGCCTAGGAAATCCGGGGCTAACACCACTCTTAAGTTGGGTGCTTCTTCTGAGAGTAGGAGAAATACTGAAAGTTAAACTGTTAGAAGTATAATGGCAAAAGGATAGAAGACTGGAATATCCAGCTCATGTATGAATGTCATACAGGTTTTTTGATGTATAGAAGGCTGGTCAAAGATATAGTTCTTGGGAATTATGGTTAAACATGTTAATCACTAATTCTTGGGTATTGTGAGTTAATCGACTCTACTTCCGCTGCGCTACGAGTCGGTAACGAAAGTGATCAAACCTTGTATGCAGTCTCCATAGTGGTCCTGGGCTGGTGCGTAGGTCGGAAATTTTTTGTTTTCTGTCGCGTTCCCCAACACACAAGGCCTGACATCTCGTTTGCTGTGAGCAGACTGAGCCGGTTTGTGTCAAAACTAGGAGATGATCATTGGCATGCGCTTGAGAGAGTTATGCGCTATTTGAAAGGCACTGCGAGCTATGGGATTCACTACACCGGGTACCCGAGGGTACTGGAGGGTTATAGTGACTCAAACTGGATATGTGATGCTGATGAGATTAAGGCCACGAGTGGTTATGTTTTTACACTTAGTGGTGGCACTGTTTCCTGGAAATCTTGCAAGCAGACCATCTTAACGAGGTCAACTATGGAAGCAGAACTCACAGCATTAGACATGGCCACTGTTGAAGCAGAGTGGCTTCGTCAGCTCTTGATGGACTTACCTGTGGTTGAAAAACCAATACCCGCTATCCTGATGAACTGTGATCATCAAGATAAACAGTTCTAAGGATAATATGAAGTCCTCAAGGCATGTGAAGAGGAGATTGAAATCTGTCAGAAAATTGAAGAACTCCGGAGTTATTATGTTGGATTATATCCAAACGTCTAAAAACCTGGCAGATCCCTTCACAAAGGGTTTATCACGTAATGTGATAGATAATGCATCGATGGAGATGGGTTTGAGACCCACCATATGAGTTGTCCACAGGGGTAACCCACTCTATGTGATCGGAGATCCCGTGAAGTAGAAGTGGGAGACAAGCTGTTGGTCAGCTGGGAGGAGAGTATCTCTATATTAATTATCCCACTCCGTGAAGATGCAATACTCTACTGATCTGCATGGCAGGTTGATACTTATCTTAATGTGTTCCAAGTGTCTTATTTGTGTAAGCATAGATGTTGTCCTGCAGAGCATCTCCTGAGGAACGCACCTATATGAATTTGACTGTTAAACGTCGCAGTCTATGAGAATTGGGTGTTCTCTAATAAATTCATGAAAGGCCCTGGAGTATGACATATACGCTCCACCCGTGGCGAAGCCTTGTTGCAGCCCAGTATCGGTCAAGAATTTGTGTGAAACTAGTCTCGCAGAAAACTTGTAGTTCAAGGCATAGTCCACTATTCAAGTTGTGATCTAGTGTAGCACAAAATTCTAAGTGGAAGTTCAACTTAACAGTCGCCACTAAGCACCGGTATATAAACAATGTTTTGGAACGAAATGATGAGATGTGCCAATGAGACTTTGTGGGGGATTTTTGCACTAGTAGGCCTTTGGCCCAAAGCCCAACTAAAATCTAAAATTCTCATGGCCCATTCATGCATGGCTGTGTGGTGTGAGTGGGATTAATGTTTAGTCCAATACTGCTAGGTGAGTGTGAGTTGCACCACTTTATAAGGTGAGCTCTTCTAACACTTGTATGAGCATGAGAAGAGGAGACCTACACGCGTGCTCCTCCTCCTCGCTCGCCTCGCCACGCCTCGCCTCATCATGACGCACCGCGCCGCGTCGGGTTTCGTGAATGAGCCGAGCCGAGGACAAAGCTATGCATGTTGTCTATATTTTTGCTGCTCGGGAAAATTAATGAGTCATTAACTAATAATTAACTGACGCGTTAATTACTCAGTCGTTTCCGATTCTTTTGGATCGTGGGGCGGCTACCAACTTGGACGAGGGTTTACTCCCACGACCTACCCGGCCCGCACTATATAAACAGGCAGACGTCTACCCTAGCCGCCGCCACAGCATATGGTTTCGCACCGTTCCAGAACATTGCGCCGCCACGCAAGTCTTCTCCATCCCTCCTTCCGGCGTGCACCGCAAGAAGGGACAGCAGGCCTCCGGAACCTCGCCTCTCGTGATCCTGTACGGGAGAGGGGCGATCGGGTTTTTGGGGAGCGCACTCGCGCTACTGCTGGCAGCGACGACTTCGCCAACGACAGCTTCTTCCCCGACCTCGGCAACCTCTTCATCAACGACATGGGCGACAACATCAATGCCCATGTATATAGAGAAACTATTTCGCATGTATACAAAAAAATACAATGTGTATGAAAAATTTGATCATGTATTCAAAAAATGTTAATCAAACATTTGAATTTTTTTATAAAAAAGTATTTGAAAAATGTCAAATAAGTATTTGAAACATGTTAAATGTGTATAGAAAAAATGTTGACCATGTATTTAAAAAATATCTTGCATTTGAGAAATAAATTAATCAAGCATTTGAATATTTTTTAATGTGTATACAAAAATGTTGACCATGTACTAAAAACTTGTTAATCTTGTATTTGAAAAATGTTAATCAAGCTTTTAAAAATGTTAATCAAGCATTTAAAAATGCTAAAATGTGTATACAAATATTGACCATGTATTAAAAAAATGTTAATCAATCATTTGAACAATGTAAAAAATATGTATAGAAAAAAAGTTGACCGTGTATTAAAAAAATGTTAAACATGTATTAGAATTTTTTTTCTTGACATACATGAGAAATGTAGAAAATGAAAAAAAAACAAAGAAACAAGTGCAAAGGAATGGCAAAACAGTGAATACCGAATAAGAAACAAAGAAAACAAAAGAGAACCATTGAAAACCAAGAAAGAAACAAAAAACCAAAGTAAAGAAGAAGAAAAATGAGGAAGAAAAGAAAATACAAAGAAAACCATGAAAGAAACACGGAGAAATCAAAGAAAAAACAAAATAAACCGATGTATAACAATGAAGCAAAGAAGCCGAAGAAAACCGGAGAAGAAATAAGAAAACCAAAAAAAATAAAGAAAAGAAAAAAACAAACAAACATATCGGTGAAAAAGATAAACGACTGAACGAACGTGTAACTCGCTATTGGGCCAGGTCATACACATGCGCGCTGCAGGAAAGCTTCAGGCGGGACAGATGAAGCACCGAAATCCCTAGTTAGCGAATACACCTTCCAACGATTACTCCCACCTTTCCAAGTTGCGACAAGTGGCGCACTGCATGCGTGCCACTTGTCGCAACCTGGGAGTTTTCCCTTTTTTCGTAGATCCGTATTTTCAAAACGTTTTACCTCCTAAACCGTGCGTCCAAATCTCGAACCGTTTTCACCGTTGGCTTTCTCGCGTCGAGATCTTCAAAACTAGATCCCATGTTGATAGGTTTTGGTGAACTTTTTTTTTCACGAAAAAAACCGTGCGAAAAAAACCGGACGAAAAAACCGTGCCTCACGCGATAGAAAAAAAAAACAGAAAACGCGTTTTTTCCCTTTCCGAGAGGCACGTGTCGTGCCTCTCGCGAAGGCAAAACCTTGCCTCTCGCGGAAGCAAAACCGTGCCTCTCGCGGAAAAAAAAGAGAGTAGAAAACGCGTTTTTTTCCCTTTCGGTAGAGGCACGGCCGTGCCTCTCGCGATAGCAAAATCGTGCCTCTCGCGGAAGCAAAACCGTGCCTCTCGCGGAAAAAAAGATAGCAGAAAACGCGTTTTTTTTCCTTTCCGAGAGGCACGGCCGTGCCTCTCGCGAAGGCAAAACCGTGCCTTTCGCGGAAGCAAAACCGTGCCTCTCGCAAAAAAAAATGCGTTTTTTTCCCTTTCCGAGAGGCACGGCCGTGCCTCTCGCGGAAGCAAAACTGTGCCTCTCGCAAAAAAAAACAGAAAACGTGTTTTTTCGCGCAAAAAGATTTTTTTTGAATTTTTTTTCGTCCAAAAGCTACGAAAGACCGGCGAAAAACCGGAACACCAAAAAAATCCGGAAAAAAACCACTCAAAAAAGGCGAAAACGCATGCGAAAAAATAAAAAATAAAATCCGAAGGGAACGCTTAGAGCGCGACACATGGCGGCGACTGGGAACACGCCAAGTGGCGGCGCGTGGGAGTGATCGCTGAAACGCTTGTGAGGGAGTGCTCGCTAACTAGTTGCTCCCATGAAGCACTCGTCTGTTGTGTGTCGCAGTGAGCACGGGAAATTCCAAGAGGCTTCAGCGGCGGGCGCGGCTATGTGCCGCTTATTACGAGGTGCACGGCTGCCTCGCCTACAGAGCGATAGTGGTGGGCCAGCCCAGTACGACGTGACTCGTCATGCTGACATCAAGCTGGCGTTATCTCAATCTCTTTTTTTCTTCTCTTTTCACTTTTATTTATATTTCAAATTAATTGTGTATATTTAAAATTCTTAAATTTACTTATGAAATTTAAAACACGAATTTAAAAAAAACTCTTAACATAGTACAAAAAATTGTTAGCGCAGTTTTAAAAAATGTTGATAACTTTCAGAAAAATGTTCATGATAATGAAAAATGTTCCCACATTTTAAAAAAAACGTATGATTTTTCTAAAATGTGTATACAAAGTATATAAAAAGTTTCATAATGTATGAAAAAAATGTTCATGCCATTAGAACAATGTATGTCACATTTGATGGAAATATTCCAGTATTAAAAAAATGTTTGTGAGTTTAAAAAAAATGCTATATAAAAATATGAAACAAAATATTTACTTAGGTTGAACAAAGATGTTTGTTTGGATTAAAAAATGCATCATGGCATTTCAAATAAATATTCACGTGTTTCCAAAACAATTATACAATGTACAAAAATGTTCATCTAGTTTAAAAAATGTTTATTGCCATTTAAAAAATGTACACCACGTATTTGCAAAAATGTTACCATGTATTCAAAAATGTGTTCAAAACATGTATTTAAAAAATGTACATCATGTATTTGAAATGTCGAAGGTATGTCAAAAGAATGTTTCTCATCTGTGCTAAAAATCTACATTGTGTACTCACAAAAATTAGACATGTGTTAAAAAAGGTATACGAAGAAAACCAAGAAAGAATCAAAAGTACAATGAAGAAAAATACCCGAAGAAAACCAGTGAAAAATAAAGAGAAACAAAGTATAATGAAGGAAAAAAAAAACAAAAACCGATGAAAAACAAAAGGCAAAGAAAAATAAATAAAAAGAAGAAAACTTGAGCAACCGATTAAACTACAGCGGGGCATTAGCGGCAGTGAACGATTGCGTAAATGGGCCGTCCCGATTCGCCTGCGCGTAGGCGATTCCTAATAGGAATCGGCTTGGACGGGACATAGCCTTGGCGTTCAGCGGTAGTCTTTAATGGCATCACCGACCCCGAGGATGTTGTATGCCGCGAAGCCATGTCTTTGACTGAGGACTTGGGCCTACAAAAGCCATACATCTCAACCGACTGCCTAAGAGTCGTGCAGGAGCTCGAAGCTCCCAAGAACATGGGAGGGCATTGCATGATTTTCTTGGAGATCAAGCAGAAGAGTTCTTCTTTCATGGCGTGCAAATTCTATCATGAATAGCGCAACAATAAAGGGGAAGCTGATCCACTAGCTAGAATGACGTCATCGCTCGACGAAGGCCGGCATTTATGGCTAGATTCTCTTCGAGAACACTAATGTATCCCTGTAATCGTTGATGTGATGCAATAAAGTTGGCGTTGTGATTCAAAAAAAATGAATTGATCCGGAATTGAAGTCTCTCAAAACAGGTTTTCACCACGCTTCATAGATAAAGCAACCACCAAATTGGGGAATTGAAGTCTCATGCAAGGTTTTCAGGATGTGTGGACACAACCTGAAAAGTTTGCTTGCAATCGATGAGATGAGCACTCTCTTAGCTGAGATGGACGAAGTTGCTACTTTGTGACTGTGTCAGCATCATAAGAAAAGAATCCCAGAGGTGTTCTTCCGAACCTGTAACCAGGTGCCAGGGGTGTGCTTATATAGGGTTTGCTATCCCCTATACCAGTAGCACGTTACAGGTGAGTTAAAAGAGAGTTTATTACTTGGCCACTACTGGAGCCTGGAGGTAACGGACGTACTGTACTAATGTAATGGCTAGTGTTAACGAAGATCAGTGTGGATGTGGTCCCGAAGAGTTGCCTCTGTGTCTGTGGGCGGCACATGGTGAACCAAAAAAATTTCTAGTTCGGGGACAAAATCGTGATGGGAAGAAAAAAGGATTCTCAGAGGAACTGGAAGATGGTTGGCCATCCCATGGAGTTTCTACTTTGCTCTATTCTAGAAAAACACAATTCTACCCTACCAATTTAATTTACAGAGTCGAGCCTACCCCAACTTGTTTGGGACTAAAGGCTTTGTTGTTGTAATTTACAGAGGCGAAACAAAAATTTGTCAAGTTCATACGGCCTTCCTTTCCACCCACCCAGAGGCTGAAGCTGAATCTGAATCCCAATAACTCCATTTTCTGTTCCTCCCTGCTCTGCTCTATTCTCTGCTGCATACCGCATCGCCGTTGCACCATAAAGCCCTCAAGGAAGCAGGCCCTCAGAGGAACACCTGCACCATCTGATGAGAGGAACAAGTCAGTGCCAAACACGTCAGATGAGAGCCGAGTTGTAGTAGGGAATTTTTATTTTATTTTATTTTTTTGAAAAAAGAGAGCAAGTAATGGCCTTTCTGCCGCCTGCTGACCTTGGAAATTTGAACAAGAAAGCCACCGCAGGACTGCATGGCTCCTTCAGCATACTTGTGCTTCATTTACCGTAATTAGCTTGTATTCAAGACCAAGTGCAACATTCACTACTGCACTGTAATTGGTCTGCAGAATTCGGGTAACCAACTATTCTTGGGTCAGACAATGAAGAACAAGCTGGAATAATAGGTAACTCATCGCGAATATGAACGGCCAATCATTCGTTACCTTACCTTACAGCCAAGGATCAATCACTGCAATTGGTGTGAAACCTCAGCCTGTACCATCTCTGCACAAGATGGTACGACACAATGCTTTCGATCGGTTCTCCGCACCAGCATAACCAAAACAGTCCTCGTTGCTTCAGACATGCTGCACTCCGTCGTGTCCTATAAGAATAACTTGCTACTCAGGAGGCCTAAATTTTCCTACCAAGCTTACAATGTTTCAGTGCACAACACTTTTGAGCATTATATTACTAGGGAAAACCCAAAAATGACAATTGCTTCAAGTACTGACCTTTCAGCTTATCAAGACAATTGCTTCACTTCTGTTCTGTTTGTTTGCTCTGAATCAGCTGTGAAATTCACTACTGGGACTGCAGAATCCAATAAGTAGAATAAATGAACTTGGGTCAGAATATGAACAAAGCACTCTAAGGTAACTTAAACAACCAATCATTCATTACCTGTGAGTGCCAATGAAACCTAAACCTGTATGCAATCTCCATGCAAGATTATAGCTGGGTACAATACGTTCAGTACTCTGCCCCAGCATAATTCTCATTGCTCCGGTCCTACAGGAATAATTCAGTATCAGGCTAAATAGATTCAAGAATCAAACAAACTGGAAAGCATTCTCTCTTCTCTTGTAGAGTGAAACTCAATTCAATTTCGGAATAAAGTGAAAAAAGACAAATACCATTCTGTAAAATAAATGCACCACCAAGACAAGACAGCCCTCTCTGCTACATATATGATATTATATCAGATGATTTTTTCACAAAGCAGCATCCTGTCAAAGGAAAGGATTCAAGAAAGAGGAAACAAAGGCACTTGATTGATTCATTCATGCTAAGAAAAGAAATAAAATCTTCTTTTTCAATAACAACAGGCAGTTAAATACCTCTTCCTCGCTGCTACAGATGCCAACAGTTAAATTAGCCTGTTCAATCCTGCTGCTTCACGCGAAAAAAAAGCACAGGGATGATAATTCCATGATTCCAGCCTCAGTTCTTGCAGCTAAGACTCAAGTCTTCTCCTTGATCGGTACCAAGTGAGTGAGTCATGTCTCGCACGCCCTTTTTTTATTTCACATAGGAACGGAAGCCTGACGAAGAAAATGGACGCATATATATTATGAAAAGTAACATCAACGGTGTATCAATCTCAAGTCAATTAGCACAAAAGGGGTACAAAAAGAACTGGATGAACAGTACGCTGGACTGTGAATGTAGTCATAAATTAAGCACCTATTATAAACTAGATAAAGCAAGCAGGAGAAAGATAAATAAGCAAGCCAAAGTGGTTGCTTTGCACTATGAATGCAGTCATAAATTAAGGATCAGAAATTTGGTTCTGGAGGTACTAACCGAGAAATATCGATCATGTAGCAGAATGAAGAGTTAACAGCTAGCGTTGCATACAGAATGAAGAGTCGGTTGTATCAAACGATTGTGCACACAAAAGATTGCCACAGTGGTGGAGTGGAGTGGAACCTGCTAGTCTGTAAGATTTGACAAGTTAAGATAAGGCAGAAATATGGCAAATAAACCTCGCTTCATCAGAAATAGAAAACAATAAAAATAGGGAGGCGATAAATGTTACATTCATAAGTGTGGTATTCCAAGACGGATAAATCTGGGTTGATTCTTTTGATTTTCTCAATTTGCTCGTCTATCTCAACGCTGCGCCAATTCATCGTCATCACTAGTTTTCTCAACGAAACCGGGAGGCCCTCCTTGGGCATCGATCGTATCTTTGGACATTCATCGACACGTAACTCCTTGAGACAAGAAAGGCGATGTAACCCTTGAGGAAGGAACTGGAGATCCCAGCAGGAGTAAAACCTTAGTTTCTGGAGGGAGGTGAGGAGCTGCAGCGCTTTCTCTTGCTCTTCCGTCAAGCTTTCCATCCTCTCATCAAACTGGAATTCAAGTGTGTGGAGGGCCGGGGCGAGGAGGTTGCAAATAGGAGCAACAAGCAATCCAGAGATGTCATCCACTGTGAGTTCCTCCAATCTGGAGATGTAACCTGCAGGCAATAATTTGGCCCTCTGAGAGGCCACCTCTGATAGCATATCTGCTGCTAAGGTGTTACAATTATACACTTCCAGTTCTTTGAGGTTGACTTCGATGAGAGGATTGAATCCGTCCATTGTTAAATTACTGCATCTTATTAGGCTTAGACTGGTGAGAGACGTGAGGTTTGAGAGCAGAGCCATTGACTTCATGCTTGGCTCTTCCTCAACATAAAGTTTTCTCAGGGAAGCAGGGAAAGGGCAAATGGTCTCTGATTCTCCCATGGGCCACCGACACAACAAATTGCCACATCTCCGTATTTTTAATGATTGGAGCAATGACTTGTCCTCCTGAAGTCCTCCTCCATTCTCCTTCTCCACAGGCACAAGAACCAGGCACTTACATTTTGAGAAGTTAATGTGCTGCAGTGAGCTGGATGATGGCAACTGCATTACACATTCCTCATAGTCATGGTCTGGATGTGCAACTATCACCAACACAGAAAGAGCTGGGAAACAGTTTAACAATTTTGACGAGGATGATTTGCTCTTGGTAAGATGAGATACATCTAATTTGAGACTCTTAACTGAACGCAAAACAATACAGCCATCCAGCTCTTCAGGGAACAAACCTCCGCATCTTCCGATAGTTAGTTCTGTTAGGGATTTAAGCTTTTCGATATCTGTCAATGATATGCACGATACATTTTCAATAGCCATATCTTCTACTTTATCCAGATTGTGCAAGGCCAAAGCACAACCATACCCACTAACAACCAATTTCTTTCCATCATAAGACAACAACGTTTCTGACCCATCTCTTTTAACCTCCAAATCTGTCAGTGTGGAGGTGTGAGGCATGGAGGGCAGAGACATCTTGGGG
Organism: Elymus sibiricus; assembly: GCA_039707655.1. Lineage (NCBI taxonomy): Eukaryota > Viridiplantae > Streptophyta > Magnoliopsida > Poales > Poaceae > Elymus > Elymus sibiricus. Next base: position 523,472,278 of record CM077671.1, on the reverse strand, counting down.
CACCCAGAAACTTCAAGTATGCGCAAATTGGTGCAAGATACCTCCGACAAGGGCATCACACAGAGATTAGGACAATTGATGCATTTGATTTTTTCAAGACTTGGAAAGGAATGGCAATTAGGTTCCACAACCCATTCAGCAAGTTCTGGTATCTCATCAAACTCAACTTTCTTCAAGCGCATAAAACATTTTCCTGAAGCTCCACCACAGCAAGGCCCAAACTGACGCATTCCAGAAATTTTCTTCAGTTTGAGTCCCTTGAGATTTGGTAGCTTCCCAAAAGGTGGGAGGGTGCTCCAAGATACGCCTTCTAGAGTGAGAGTCTCTAAACTTGCTAACAAGATGTCAGGACACAACCAACTAGGCCCAACGGTACCACCATGATTTGCAATTCCAAGTGCCATAAGATTAGAGTGTGGTTGAAGAGCATCAAGAATATCAGCATCTGTAGTTGGTTGATCTCTGTCCCAGATTAATTCCAACTCCTTCAGGTTCCTTTTCAGCATCAGTTTGGCTGCAGTAGCTTCCTCCTTGGTTGCCACGTGTTCAAGACCATGTATAATCAGTCCTCCTTCAAGCTCTGTCAAGGCCCCAAGTTCTGTCAAATCAAATCCCATGCTCCCTTTCCTGACATGGAATTCTTTTAGCTCCTGCAGATGCTTCATCTTACCGACATTGTGAATATTGGAGTGGAGTTCACTTCTACCATGGAAACCATGTAAATTCTCAAGGTGGCTAAAGTCTTCAGGCAAATCAGAAGGACCACGCCAACCATCTAGGTCCAAGAATTTCAAGTGATAAAATCTTGATAGTGTACTAGGTAACCTCATTTCCCAGTCAAAGTGAGCTGAACTAATTTTGAGGTACTGGAGGTGGATAAGTTTTGAAAACCTATATGGAAAAGATTGTGCAGACTTCACCACTATAAATAGGACACGCAGACTATTTATTTCCTTGAAGCTATCTTTCAAAAGCTTGGCGATTCTTTCTTCTTCATATTCTCTGAAAATCATCAAACTGCGCAGATTAGCTATCCTCTCCCTTAGTTTACACATTTCTTCCTCAAAATTTGCATCATATCTGTCTTCAATGTTGATGGATAAGTGTCGAACAGATTGAGGGATGGCATCAGCTCTGAAATCTAAGCCACATATATTGAGGCATTCTTGTGCAGAAACACTCTTAGATAGCTCATGCATTAAATCATGCATTACATAGGAGGATCGCCCATAACTGAATTCCTTCGTGAGGAAACCATTGTCCACTAGTTCTTCCAAGTAATTCCTATCGGCTTGGTGATTAGAGTCTATGATGCCTATTGCAACCCAGAAATGATTGATTTCTGAAGAAGTAAACCTATGGTCTTCAGGGAAAAGGCCACAATAGGAAAAGCATTTCTTCAGATCAAAAGGGAGGCAATCGTAGCTAATTTTTAAAGATGGCATGATATCATCATTATTTTGCTGCTTTAGCCACTGATGCTTTTCAAGAACTCCATTCCAATGTTCCTGAGAAAGGTGTTTATGCAATAGTCTACCAACTGTTTTGGCTGCCAGCGGGGAACCCTTTAGCTTGTTTGCAATATTTCGTGCAATACCAGCAAACTCATCTTGGTAATGCTCAGGCTTGTTGTCTTCACCAAATATACATGCTTCAAAGAATGTGAAGAAGTCATTAGACTCCAAACCTCGCAGTTTTAGTGAACCAAAACCAACTGTTTCCATCATTTGTGCTAGCTTTGGGAATCGAGTTGTGACAAGTAGCATGCTTCCTTTGGTTTCCCCCTTTGTGAAGGGAGCTAACAGGGTTGTCCACTGATCCTCACTGTCACATTTCCATATATCATCCAAGACAATTAGAAATCTCTTGGACTTGAGACGTTGCACTATGGATTTCTGAAGCTGGTCTAAATTGGTTGCTTCATTTGCAACACCGTTGCTTCCTTCTTGTTCAGTTGCTGGTATGCAGCCAAGGATCTCCCTGGTGAGCTTAACCACATTGAATTCAGTCGAGACACATACCCAGACCCTGACATGGAAGTGATTTTCAGCCCCCCTAGTATCACTATACAGCCTTGCATCGTTATAGAGATGTTGGGTGAAAGTTGTCTTTCCAATACCCCCTGGACCAACTATAGGAAGAACAGAAACAGGCTGTTTGCAGCTGATGATACGGTTGACAGTTTCCTCAAAAGTGTGTCTCCTGCCATACAATGTATCTTGTATAATTGTGGATCCAATCTGCGGCCGGTGTAGGGCGACTGCCATGCTGTTGCTTGGGATATTGCCAAGCAAATCGGAGACGGAATCACAGTGCGTCTGCATGTCCTGTAACACCGACTTGATTTTCCTGGAGAAGATCACCGGGTGGAAACGTAACTCATCATCCCCACTGGTAGAATCACTATCATCTTGTGCAGAGGAACAAGAAAAGCATGCGGCCCAGCTGCTGGTGGCTGTGTGGCGGAGAGCATTGCGAGCATGACGGAGAAAATTGGCCTGGGTGGTGGCGTAGGTGGTGCCGTGGAGCCTGTCATGGATCTGGAAGTAGTGGAGCTCATCCAGCAGGTCCTCCGCCTGGTCGGCGTTCCTGCTCAGCGCAGCCAGCAGCTCCTGCAGTCCAGGGTTGTGGCCGACGTGGCTCACCTGGGCCTGGGCGTTGTGCAGCAAGCCTCGCGTGTGCGCGAGCTTGGCCCTGATCTGCTGGGAGTTGTGGCCGAGCTCGAGGCTGTCCACGTACGCCGCCACCGGGGCGGCCGACAGCATCGTGAACACCTTGCCGAGGAGCGTGGCCGCCGCGCCGAGAGCCGCCGCCATCTGCACTCCGCCGTCCGCCTCGCCTCAGCTCCGAGCTCGGGTCAACGCCGCCGGGGAGCGGTGTCGTGTGGGGAGCAAGGACAGGGTACTCTTCCCCAACTGACCACGCCAGCGTACGCCCGTACGTCTGCACTCCGCCGGCCGCCGTACGTCGAGTCGCCGGGGCAATAATTGAGGGTTTGACGCCGGGGGAAGCTGCAGCTCTAGCGGTGTGGCGGGGGATTGATTTTGGTGCGGGGATTGGGGGTTTGACCAACCTATGGAGAGGATACAAATTATTGGGACCCAAACCCAAAACGATAATGCAAATCTTTTACAGATACACCCCTGCTGAAAGGTATGCTTCGAATTTATGTGTGAAAGGTATCTTTTTTTGAATATCCATTTCTGAGTCCAGTCTCGTCTTTTTTTCTTTTTCTTGAGAGAGAATGTGGGCTTTATTAATCAAGGACACAACAATGTTACACACAGTTCCTCGGATACAAATCTGGAACAGAATGAAAAATATTACATTGTACAGATTTTAAAATCTCATGATATTTCTGGCATTTATAACATTTGGTTTATTCAGTGGTGACCTGATCCGCTACGCCGCTTGTCACGCATGGCGTACCTTGCGGTCGGTCCCACTTGTCATTGATGGAGGTAGGTTTTCTTCGGTGGTGAGAATTGTCAGATGTAGTGGGTGGCGGTTTTTGAAATTCAAGCCACTCTGCTCTCTCCCCCAACCCCTCTCTCTGTTTTCCTTTCCCTCCTGATTCGCATTTCCCTCTCCCCCAAATTGGTGATGGCAAGCGGTAGTGTAGGGAAGGCAACCCTCGGAGGAGGTAACCACCGTCGCAACCGCAATCGAAGAAAGGCGAAGGAGGCAAAGGCGGGAGCGCCGTGGGATCGGGTGCTCGTCGCAAGCTTAGGTACTGCCGTACCTATATATGGCGTGCTTCTTCTCTCTCTTTCTTCCCTGTAATCAAAACTGCGTGGCTCGTATTCGTTAACAAGAGGGGTGGTGCTTACCACGACAAGGCCACAGTTGTTTTCACGACGGTGTCGCGCGCGAATGTGTGGCCGAGGCGCCCGCTAGATTTGGGGTGTTTTTGTCGAGGGTGAGATGACGGTGCACCCCATAGCGAGGCATTTTGGGGGAGACTGTTTTCATGGCGGCGTCACACGGCTATGGCAAGTCAGGTTTCAAGTGGGGCGGGATGCGGCTGCCCGCCAATCACCCAAGCAGGAGCAAGCAATTTTAGCGGCTGCCCTCCTCACGCCGTTATATTTTTCGCGGACAACGTGGCAGCCCGCTACGAACCGCCAAGGAAGCTGATTTGCTTCGGTTTTGCTAATGGTCAGGTGCCTGAAATTTTAATCCGCGCCAGTCACTTTTTTTCCTCTGACTGTGTTAGCCCATGTAAAGATGATCCGTATTGACTGGACTGCAGCCCACGGTCCACATACAAAGGCGCGATGGGCCCATTAGCCAGCAGCATGTGACATACATGTACGTGTTTGTGGAGACCTCCTATATGCCGTTCTATGCAGCAAACAGTCGCAGTTTCACATAGGCGGGTGTCTGCCTGGGCCGACCCATGAAGGAAACGATCGGCATCGAGTAGTACCGTGGCAAAAAATAAAATAAAGTCACACTAGCAGGGGATCACAACCAAGAAATCACGTGGTAATACCAGCTGATCTACTGAGGGTTACTCAACATAGAGCAGCGTAAATCTTTAAGAACCAATATCTACCACGGATCCGACATATTTGTAGATTTTTGAACGCATTTTTTAAACTTATACACAAACACTTTTCAACTTTGTAAAATAATATTTAAAAAACCGAAACATTTTCAAAAATAGGAACATTTTCTGAATTTCTAAACAAATATCGGAAACGGGAACGTTTTCTGGAATTCCCAAAAAAAATTAAATTGAACATTTTTTGAATTGTGAACAAATTTGGGATACAGGAACATTTTTCTAAAATTCCTTAATTTTTTTAATTTGTGAACAAAATTTAAAAACATGAAAGGTTTCTTAATTTGTGAACATATTTTGAAAACGATTTTTTCTGATTTTTATGAACAATTTTCCAAAATGGGAACATTTTTTTGAAATTCCTGAGAAAATTCTAATTAGTGAAAAATATTCAAAAACGCGAACATTTTTTGAACTTGTGAACAAATTTTGAAACATGAATATTTTTAAAAGTTTTAAACAAATTTAAAAAATGGGAACATGTTTTTGAAACCGAACATTATTTAGTTTGTGAACAAAATTTAAAAAGACGAACATTTTTTGAAATTCTGAACATTTTTTTGAAAATGGGCAAACAATTTTTGAAAGTATACACTTTCATGAAATTTCTGAAAAAAAAATTCAAAACATATTTTTTTTCTAGAAAATCGAACAAAATCTGAAAAATTCCTATTTTTTAAAAATTTCTGAAACATTTGTTGAAAAACGAAAAAGATTCAAAAAGAAAACAGCAAGAAGAAAGAAAATAAAAAAGACAGTAAAGAAAAAAGAAACAGCAAAAGAAAAGAGAAAAGAGAAAAAACAAAAAAGGAAATAAAATCAAAAGTAAGAACAAAAAAGAAATTAAAGAAAAATCGGTTTAGGAACTTTCTAGAAGGTTCCCAAAACTAAAAAAATGGCTAGAAACATCATAGAAGGTTCCCAAAACCGGTATTACTGAAACGCATAACAGGCCGGCCCACTCCCGAGCGCTTGGTGGATAGCTGATTTTTTATTTTCGATGGACAGAAAACCAAAAAAACCAAGCCTGAAAACCAAGTCCAGGAGGCGAGCGATGGCAGCGAGCAGTTCGCCTCTTCCTCTGCTTGCTGCTCGAGCATCCTCTATCTGCCCTCCCTCAGCTCCTCGCCAGCTCTTTGCCGCGGGCAGGTCGCCACACATGAGAACTCTGCAGTCTTGCCACTACACACACAGGGAGGACGCATCACGCACCTGCTGGTGCCGGATAGCATCTTGCAAATAAGTAGTAGATCTTTGCGGGGAAATGACCATGCTTGATTCTGATTTCCTCGAGACGTTAGATTATCCTGATCCATAGTAAAGGAAAGGCAGCTGCTACGAATCAATCGGATGATTTCCTAGAGAAAGGGAGGGCGATGTGAGGACCCCACAGAGGCACGTGGTGCACAAACAAGGCAACTGGTGGAGAATTAGAAATCATCCGGTGGATTATAATAGTTTTCCTAAAGGAAAAGCATATGTGTTGTGATGCCCCCGGCTTAATCGTGCACTAATCATACACGCAAATGCACACGATCAAGCCTAAGGACTCACTTGAAGGAATCACAACACAACTCTAAAACATAAATAAAGTCATACAAGCTTTATATTACAAGCCAGGGCCTCGAGGGCTCGAATACATAAGCTCGATGGCATACAAGCATCAGCGGAAGCATTAGTTATTTGAGTACAGATATAAGTTAAGCAGATAGGCTTTTAGAAAGGCGGGGCAAAACAAAAGCTACGATCGAAAGGCGCAGGCCTCCTGCCTGGGTGCCTCCGAACCTACTCCTGGTCGTCTGCCGGCTCCTCGTAGTAGTACTCCCCAGGAGGGTAGTAGTAGTAGCCGTAGTCGTCAGCCGGGGCAGCTGGCTCCGGGGCTCCGTCGTCTGATTATATCAAGCGGGTATAGGGAAAAAGGAAGCAAAGCAACCGTGAGTACTCATCCAAAGTACTCAGCAAGACTTACATCAGATCTATTCTAATTATGCAATAGTTATCAAGGAAGGCTGTATCAGTGGACTAGACTGCAGAAATGCCAGAATAGAGAGAAGGCCTAGTCCTATCGAAGACTAGCATCTTCAGCGGTCTTGCAGCATTAGAAGAGTGCAGATTAGCATAATGTAAAGTGGTAGTAGTGTTATCAACCTCGCCCAGAGATCCTTCCTCGACTCCCTGCGAGAAAGCGATCCCAAAGCCTTATTCTCATATCTCATCACAAGTAACCAGTTCTAGTGGTATCGACCTGGATACAACTCCGAGCGTCCGTTACCGAGGATCCGGCTATGCATAGATGTTTTCTTCCCTGCAGGGGTGCACCAACTTACCCACCACGCTCGCTTAACTCCGGTCGGACACACTTTTTGGGTCCTTCCCGGCCTCGGCTAAACAACACGCCGCAGCCCTACCGAAAACTCAACAGAGAGGTCAGCACGCCGGACTAACCTATGCGCCCAGGGGTCTTGGGCCTTCGCCCCGGGAACTCCTGCACGTTGCGAGGGCGGCCGAGAGTAGAGCTGGCCCCCTTAAACAAGGACGGGCGTTCCCAGTCCAACTCGGCGCGCGCCGCTCAGTCGCTGACATCTAGAGAGCTTCGGCTGATGCGTACGACGCAGAGTACCCATATTTATTCCCGCGTGATGGTTAGTGCTATCGGGCCAGAGGCCCACTCGGATCAAATTTTCCAAATCGTTAGTGAATTGGGAGCGCGCGGTAAGGAGCAGAGACTCACGATCGATGTGACCCCGTCGCCCCGTCTCGAGGACTTGCGGCAAGGGCTAAGAATGCCCGGCCACGCCTCGTAATTATCTCGCGGGTACCCTCCAGGTCAACCCGACTCCACGTTATTCGCATCACATGCTCGCGCGGGTACCCCTCAGGGCCGACCCGACTTTATCCAGTGTATTTAGTATCAACAGTAATGTAAAAGGCATCCGTGTGTTTACCACATCAAGGAGGAATCCGAGGCATCACCCTCGATGGATTCCCGCTCGATAATCCCGTTTATGTGAGACCGGAGGAATCACCCTCGGCGGCATTCACACTTGCGGGGGCACGACAGAAGCTTTGTCGGAGGTGGGAAAGAGGAATCACCCTCGGTAACCCACGACTGACTAGCTATTCTACAGAGACAACATCGGTAGTGAGTTCGGAGGTATCACCCTCGTCACTCGATATTAACTCTGCGGAGTCGAGCAAGTTAGGGGGTGTGAGGTGATGTGCAGAATCCAATCTGTCGATCACATTGATCGGGACACAGATACTAAGCGGGGCAACTACAAAAATGAAAAGGGATCACAGATGTTTTCCATCCAGCCTATACTAAGCAGTTTGGAATACAGGCAGGTATCAATAGTAGTTACAACAACAGGCTATGCATCAGATATAGGAAAGCAGTAGCAGCAGCAATTTCTAATGCAAGCAGGAGGGAGAAAGAATAGGCGATATAGGCATGCGTCAAGGGGGGTTGCTTGCCTGGAAGCTCTGCGGCAAAGGAAGGGTCGTCGGCAGAGTAGTCGATCTCCGGAGCTGCGTCGGTCTCAGGGACTACGTCGGCACCGGGCTCTACCGAGGGAGAAGAGGGGGAAGAAACAGATAAATACACGGCAAACATATGCAACAGAGAGCATGCTATGCTAAGATGCAGTGCAGGGTTGCCTAAAGGCATGTCTAAGTCATATTAGTTATTTTAGGATTTAAGTTGGAATTATTAACCGGTATGTATGCACTATTCATCTACCGGAAACGGGCTAAAAGTTGCGGGTTCACCTCCGTAGAGGGTCCTGACACGGAAACAGATGGCGCGATCGGCTTTGTCTCGTTTTTCTGATCAACTTTCATATAGAAAGTTTTTCGATCCGAGCTACGGTTTAAAAGATATGAATTTCTAAAGATTTAAACTATTTTCTGAAATTCTGGATTTATTTAAATTACAGAAAAAGATATACTGCGTCAGCATGACGTCAGCACTGCATCAGCCAGTCAACTGAGCTGCTGACGGGTCAAACTGACAGGTGGGGCCCACCTGTCAGCCTCTCTGGGTTTAACAGTGTTTAAACTAATCTAACAGAGTCAATTAGTGGGGTGGGCCCCAGGTGTCAGTGGGTTAACTAATTAACAGATTAGTTTAAAAACTTAATTAGTCTAATTAATCGTATGGGGCCCACTGGTCATAGACTGAGGTGAACAGTGACCCGCGTTGATCGTGGTCAACGCGGTCAACTGAGGCGCTGGGGCCCTCTGGCAGTGTCTCTAGGTGGGCCCCATGCCCTTGCCAGGTCAGCGTGGCCGGCGGCACGTCGCCGGTGACGCAAAACGCGGCGGCGCGGCTCGGGCTTCGCCGGAAATCGGCCACAGGCCACCATTTCAAGCGTTTCCGGGTGCGTTCGAAAGCGCGTGCAACGCCGCATCCAACCGTGGCGGTGGAGCGGGCTGGCGTGGCCGGAATCTTCGCCGGCGTTGAGCTACGGCGGCGGCGTCTTCGGGTGGCGATGAGAACGGCGATGTCGTGCGCTACTGCTCGAACGAAAGGTGCAGGGGCGATCTACGGGAGCAGGCGAACTCGCTGGACACCACCACGCGGCTGTGGGGTCACCGGAACCATGCCGGCGACGAGCTTGTGCGGCGGCGAGCTCGGGCGCAAAGGGAACGATGCCTACGGGCAGCTAGCGGCAACGGGAGAGGAGTGGGAGGAGGAAGAGGCTCACGGTGAGGCGCAAGGAGGCCGTCGATAGTTTAGGAGCAGCAGGGGATCGCCGGAGTCGAAGGGGATCGCCGGAGCAGAGGCGGAAGGGGGCGACGCGATGCAGGCGATGCCGGGCTCCCCGAGCTCGATGTGATGGCGCAGGAGACGTGGCCGAGCCCGGCGGAGCCCCCGGACACGTCGGAGTGGGACGGGGATGGCTGTCGCCGCGGCGGCGACGAACGACGGCGGCGGTTGCGCTCGGGCTTCCGCGTGCAGAGAGAGAGAGAGAGAGAGAGCGCGCGAGCGTGGGAGGAGAGGGGAGAGTGAGCGAGGGGAGTCCAGGGGAGAGGGAGGAGGGTTGCCCTTATCCCCTCGTTCACCTGCTACGCCGCGGTGGCGAGCGGCGAGCGGCAGAGGGCGAGCGCGGCCATGGCGGGCACGACACGGCGGCGGGAGCAGGTAAGGGGAGGCCCTGGTGGGCTGGGCCGCACTGTGGCTTTGGCCCAGTGGCCAGGTAAGCCTCTCTGGCCCTTTTTCTTTTCTGTTATTTCTGTTTTTCTTTTATTTATTTACAGAGATAGAAAATGACTTTTGTGGGCCACCAAATGTTTTAGAAAAATGTGGAACTAGGCCACAGTACTTTCTAGCAATATTTGGCACTGCCACAATTATTTTGGAAGCAAAGTGAAAACAAATGGATTTTTCATAAATAGATTAGCATATTAAAATGCTAGAATGGGGCTGTTATAATTGCTAAAGCTCATTTTTGCAAAAGAGTGATGTTGTTTTCCTTAACAAATAAATGTTATGGAATTTTTGACAAATGGTGAACATTTTTCCAGCAGGTTTTGAGCAACTTCAAATTCCACTTGTGGTTTGAATTTGAATTCAAAGAAGAATTTGGAAAGAGAGATTTATCCAATATGATTAGCATTGCAAAACAAAGTAGCTTAGCATCATCATGCTGGATTACTGTGGCACCATTACATAGGGGTGTTACAATTCTCCTCCTCTAAAAGAAATTCTCGTCCCGAGAATTCAGGAGGTAGAAGAAAAGAGGTCGGGGTATTCCGCCCGAAGATTATCCTCGCGTTCCCAAGTGGCTTCATCTTCAGTATGATTCGACCACTGGACTTTCAGGAACTTGGTAACCTTCTGACGGGTCCGACGTTCAGCTTGATCGAGGATGCGGATCGGATGCTCCTTATAAGATAGATCATCTTGTAATTTGAGCAATTCGTGATCCACTGCGCGGTGCGGAGATTCCTTGAAGCAACGTCGAAGTTGCGACACATGGAAGACGTTGTGGATATGGGAGAATTGCGGCGGCAACTCCAATTTATATGCCACCTGACCACGTCTGGCAACAACGCGGAAGGGACCAATGTAGCGTGGAGCTAACTTGCCCTTGATTCTGAAGCGGTGAGTACCCTTCATAGGGGTGACACGCAGATATGCTTGATCAGCTGGTTGATAAGTCAAACCCCATCGTTTGCGATCATAATTGCTCTTCTGGCGGTCCTGAGCCGCCTTGAGATTTTCACGGACGATACGAACTTGTTCTTCGGCGTGTTGGATAATATCTGGACCCACGAGTGGTCGTTCCCCAGTTTTTGACCAATTCAGAGGGGTTCGACACTTACGTCCATAAAGTACTTCGAAAGGGGCCATCTTCAAGCTGGCTTGATAACTGTTGTTATAGGAGAACTCGGCGTAAGGAAGAGATTCTTCCCACTTCTTGCCGAAAGATATAACACAAGCTCGCATCATATCTTCAAGCACTTGATTGACTCGCTCGACTTGGCCTTGGGACTGGGGGTGATAAGCCGAACTCCAGGTAATATGAGTTCCCATGGCTTCTTGGAAACTTTCCCAGAACTTAGAAGTGAAAAGGCCGCCACGGTCCGAACTGATCTCCTTTGGAATACCGTGGAGTGAAACAATTCTGGAGATATACAATTCTGCTAACTGACTAGCAGTGATACTCTCCTTGACAGGCAGAAAGTGTGCAACTTTGGACAGTTGGTCGACGACGACAAGAATAGCATCGTGACCCTTCTGAGACTTGGGAAGGCCAGTAATGAAATCCATTTGAACCTTATCCCATTTCCACAGAGGAATAGGAAGTGGTTGTAGAATTCTGGCAGGCTTCTGATGTTCTGCTTTAACGCGACGACAGACGTCACATTCAGCAACATATCGAGCGATATCCTGCTTCATTTTAGGCCACCAATACCTTTGACGAAGATCACGATACATCTTGGTGCTACCCGGGTGGATAGACAGCGGTGTATCATGTGCCTCCTTCATGACCTTGTCAGTCATAAGATCAAAGCGGGTTACCACAATGCGGTCTCTGAAATACAAGGTTCCGTCTTCAGACAGCGAGAAATCCCTGTACTTCTCAAGATGAAGCTCTTTCTTCATCAGATCAATTTCAGCATCTTTAGCTTGCGCATTCTTGACAGCTTTCTCAAGATCTGGCTGTATTACAAGGTTATCAAGAGAACCCTGCGGAACTATACGCAGGTTCAGCTTGCGCATTTCTTCATAGAGACGAGGCTGAGCTCGCTTAACCATCAGGTTGTTGCAGTAGGACTTGCGACTCAAGACATCAGCCATCACATTAGCCTTGCCAGGGGTATAAGAAATACCACAGTCATAGTCCGTAATTGTTTTCAACCATCGCTGTTGACGGAGATTAAGATCCGGCTGAGTAAATAAATACTTCAAGCTTTGATGATCAATATATATCTCACACCGGTTACCAAGAAGGTAATGCCGCCACAGCTTCAATGCATAGATCACTGCAGCAAGTTCAAGATCATGCACTGGATAGTTTTCTTCATGCGGACACAATTGTCGCGAAGCATATGCAATTACTCTTCGTTCTTGCATTAGGACACAGCCTAAACCTTGACGAGAGGTGTCGCAATAGATCACAAAGTCTTTGCGAGAATCCGGAGGAGCAAGCACTGGAGCAGAAGTGAGCTTGTCCTTGAGGGTCTGGAAACTCTCCTAACATTTGTCTGTCCACTCAAACTTAACGCCTTTGTGAAGCAGATTAGTCAGAGGCTTGGCAATCTTAGAAAAGTTCTCGACGAATCGACGGCAATAGCTTGCAAGGCCGAGAAAACTTCTTACTTGCTTGACGTTCTTTGGAGGAGTCCAGTCAAGAATAGCCTGAACCCGTTCCGGGTTAACGGCAATACCATCCTTGGAAATCACATGACCAAGGTAGGTTACTTTGGAAAGCCAGAACTCACATTTGGAAAATTTGGCATACAATTGGTGCTCTCGAAGTTTCTCCAGAACAAGACGAAGATGTTCAGCGTGTTCTTCCTTGTTCTTCGAATAAACCAGAATATCATCCAGATATACCACGACAAATTTGTCGAGGTAATCCATGAATATATAATTCATCACTCGAGAGAACGTAGCTGGAGCATTTGTTAAGCCAAATGACATGACGGTGTACTCGTAAGAGCCATAATGAGTAACGAAAGCAGTCTTGGGAATATCCTCTTCGCTGACACGGATCTGGTGATAACCCAACCTCAAGTCGAGTTTAGAAAACACCGACGATCCAGCAAGCTGATCATACAAATCATTGATCCGAGGAAGCGGATATTTGTTCTGAATAGTTGCCTGGTTGATAGGATGGTAATCTTGAACCAACCTATTCGTACCATCCTTCTTCTTGAAGAAGAGAGACGGTGCTCCCCAGGCAGAGGAACTTGGACGAATGAAGCCCTTGCCGAGTGATTTATCGATTTCCTAATTAAGCTCGAGGAGCTCATGCGGTGGCATCTTGTAAGGACGCTTCGCAATAGGAGTAGTGCCTGGCTTCAAGTCGATAACAAACTCGACGGCTCGAACAGGGGGTATTCCTGGAAGTTCTTCTGGAAAAACATCCGGGAAGTCACAAACGACTGGAATGTTTTCGATCCCCTCAAGTGGTGAGGCATTCAATGCATTCGAAGCATAGATTTGAGCCTCGGCATTTCGATCGAGATGAGCATGATAATTTACTAGCTCATCTGATGGGTGCAGAAGGTGTACAACTTTAGTGGCACAATTGATTAAGGCACAGTGAGCCTTCAACCAATCCATTCCCAAGATGAGGTCGATACCGCAAGACTTTAGAATAATGGGAGATGCCTGAAACTTCAACCTTTCAATCCTCAATAGTGACTTCGTGGCTGAATAAGGTAGCTCGGCAAGGGCCCGCGGAAGTGTGTATCGCTAGAGGATGTTGCAACATTTCATATTTAATGCCATGTGTGAATGCAAAATATTCTGATATGAAAGAATGCGATGCTCCTGAATCAAATAAAACAGATGCAGGTATTGAATTAACAGGAAGTGTACCCATCACAGTAGCTGGTTGGTCCGAGTCTTCACTCATATTGACATGATAAACCTGACCACGACCATAAGAAGGTCTGGCATTGTTGTTGCGATGCTAAACAATTCCACGGCCATTTCCACGGCCAGCAGGAGGAAGCACTAGCTGACTCTGACCCTGTGGGCAGTCTCTGGCACAGTGACCCGGATGGCCACACTTGAAGCAGAGTACACTGTCAGGACGTGGTGCAGGAGCTCGAGGTGCTGGGGCTACAGGCCTGAACTGCCTTGGAGGTGGAGGAGGCAGACGCGGTGCAGCATATGAAGGCCGGTACACTGGAGCGTTAGGACGATACATGCTCTGTGAAATCCATATGCGGCGCTTCTGAGAAGACGAGCCCGAAGATGAGCCCGCTTCACGAGTGCGTTTGACAGCGTCCTTGTGCTTCTTCAACCCGGTCTCGACCATAATAGCCTTATTCACCAAGGTGGCGAAATCAGGAAAATCCTGGACGAGGAGGGCTAGCTGAATGTCCGGGTGGAGTCCTTCACGGAACTTCTCTTGTCGGCGAGCATCAGTGGTGATATCTTCCTCAGCATAGCGGGATAGTTCATGGAACTCCCGCTAATAAACTTCGACGGTCTTGTTGCCTTGAACCAGATTACGGAACTCCGTCTTCTTCCGGTCGATAACTCCTTGAGGAATGTACTGGGCGCGGAAGGCAGTCTTAAACTCTGCCCAAGTGACGATTGTTTCGACTGCTAGCGTTTGTCTGTGGGTGTCCCACCATTGAGCTGCGGGACCCTTCAGAAAGTATGATGCATACGTGACATAACTGGCAGGGGCCACAGCAGCAGACTCCATCTCGTAGGAGATGTCGCGGAGCCAGTCATCATCATCCAGTGGGTTGACTGTGTTGCGAAAGACAGTGGGGTTGAGCCGCACAAACTCTTGCAAGGTGATAACGGCATGCTGCTGGTTGTTGGCATTGGGTTGCGGTAACTGATTGATTACCCCTTGGATGAACTGGCGGTGCAGCTCAAACTGCTGCATCATAGCAGCCATATAGTCGGGCGGCGGTGGATTATTGTCAGCCATCCTGCCGAATTCAACAGGGGTAGTTTAGCGACATGCATAGACGTTGTATGGAATCATTCATGAAGTAAACATGCGCAACAGAAAGGAAGTGCAGTAGATTCATCAACATAGTCGTCATGACATACAGATCCACACGTAGGTTCGGTTACAGACTAGCGTTACAACGGCATAAAGGTAGGCTAAGAAGGCTGAGAAATTCAAGGCGCTTCAGCAAAGGAACACGGGGAACCAACGCCTCGGAAGCCATGGCTACCTTGGCAAAAGGCCCATATGGGATAAGGAGGACGCGGAACGTGAAGCCGCCGGTCTCCCAGACCCCTTCGCGAAGTTCACCGCCCCCTTGGAGCGTGACTTCATCCGGGCCCGCTACAAGTGGGACAAGGAAAAGAATATTTTTTACACGGACCCGGTCATGAGGAAATTGGAAAGAATACTGGTAATTATTCTTTTACCACACCTTACATCTAGCTTCTGATCAAGTCATACTACACATTCGTAAACGGTTCATGTTCCTTTTCCAGGAGAAGCAACACAGGCTTGCAGCCGAAAGCGAATCTTCGTCGATGAAGCCCAAGTGGGACACCCCTCTCAACCGGGCCTTGAACGAACTGAAGGGACTCCCTTTGGACCAGCGGCCGTAATATGGACGTGTGCACGGCACCGGAGACGGCGCCACGTGGAAGGTATTTTACAACGAGGGCCCAGAGGCCAAGAAGCTGAAAAAGAAGTTCAGTCACGCGGACATCGATGAGAAGGTTAAGCTTGCGTTCGAGAAGAAAGAAGCCGAGGACGCGAAAAAAGCAGCTCAGGAGAAAAATAAGTTGGTCCAGCAGACAGTCGCTGCAGCTCTAGATGCCTGCAGAAATGATTTCGCTACTAATTTGATCCCGGCTGTCATCAACTGGTTGAAGGAAAATCCAGACAAGACGGCACATGATTTTCCCATGCCCAGCTTCGTCGGGAGCAACTCGGTGAACATCACAACCGCACCATCACCTGCTCACGCAACCACGCCTGCTCCCGCACCCGCACCCGCACCCGCTCATAGTAGCCCGTCCTCTGTCTCTGGCGCGCTAGGCGGGCCTTCGTCTTTGCCTGAGCTCGACGCCCTCACGGTAATTACACGTCACACCAACATATATCTAGAATATTTCGTTTTCGTTCCCTTTCGGATGTTTTACGCCGCGGACATGTCTTTGCAGGCCGACGAAACCCCGTGCACCGTACTGTACTCGATCAAAGGCCAGAAGGTGGACGTGGGAAAGGCGGTGACAACGAAGCCCTTGGAACTCAGGTTCCACGGCCAGCAGATCCCCGTTGGCCACTTCAGGGGTAACTTGTCGAGTGTGAAATCGGGGCACGAGGATTCGCCACCTCCAGTACGGCTCGGGGGAGAGGACGACGAGACCCCGACGCGGCTTGGAAACTGCAAGGGTTGGATGCTGCTATGGCCGAAGAATCTTCTTCGTCTGGAGGCGGCCGAGGGCACATCAATAACCACACATCAGCAAGAAGGTATGAACACAACCACCCCGCCCACGCAAATAGCAGCGCCTGTAGTGCCGGGTGAGAGCGGCGGACGACGCGAGGAAGGGGGTCCAATAGCGGATGATGTAATCGCCCCCGTAAAACAAAGATTGGATGATGAGATGGACGAGGATAACCCTCTTCGGTTCCTCAATACAGGTGCCTATGACAACGACATAGACATGATGAGTCAGCCATATGACGACTCGGCCTATCAGCATGCTGATGAGGAGATGGATGATGTGCCCGGGCAGGAACGTCCTAGCAGGGTTGATTGCAAGAAGTCTCTCTTCTTGCAATCATCACAGGACACGCCTGAAGATGCCCCCTCAACGCAGGCTCAACTAGCCGAGGGGCGTACATTGCTTAGCCCGACAACACTGGGGCAGGGGTTAAGGAAGGGTATGGAAGGTCAGCTCAAGAAAAGGAGACGAGGAAGAGACCGTCGAAGAAAGGCAATGGGGCCTACAAACAAGCCAGAGCACATAGCAGTCAGACGGAGGATTTTGAAGAGCGTGTACCCGTCGTGGGTGCGGCCATGTTCCATGTCGCGGGCGAGCCGATCCTACCGCCAAAACCGCTGGCGGCCATATCAGGGGATCTCAGGAGACTGCACGACCATGTCCTGTCGACTGAGAAAAGCCTACTATCGTCGAAGGATCCAGGATATCCGCTATACGCGGTTCGTGTGCCTGAGGGGAAGTGCTACGTCGACACACGACCCTCGGAGGTGTTCTTCCTACGGTTTGACCATATCTTCGAGATGTTTCTGACAAGGCGGCTCGATTTTACAATCATCCGCCTTTTTGCGCTACATACGAGCTCCGTCATGAAGAGAAAAGTAGTCTCGCAAATCTGTGTGGCGGATCCATACTACATACACGAGTCCTTCTTGAGTCTCGGCGACTTTGAGCGTGAAACTGCTAGGGATTACCTGGAAAACTTCATGATAAGTAATAAGGACAACGAAATTATCCTCCTGCCTTATCATCCAATGTAAGTCATTGCCGGACAACCCTTTCGTACGTTTCAATCATTCCACCTCGCTCATATGGAGAATAATTTGAGGTGTTTTTTTGCCGCAGCAACGGACGCGCCATCCTTATCGTTCTTTACCCACGAGTCTCCCACGCCGTGTATTTCGACCCTACCAGAAACTACGAGAAGAAGGACTACACCCACGTAATGAATATTCTAGATGAGGCTCTCCACGGCTTCAGCTTGAAGGGTGGCTACATCCAGATCAGGAAAAATAGGAACCGCATGCCGGGTTTCTCGCATAAAACTAACTTCTGCAGCATCCATGTCCAAAACCTAGCCAGAATGATGGATTCTATCTCCTCCATCTCATGATGGAGTTTAGAAGGGATCATGAACAGCTTCGCATGACAACTAGAAGCGATGATCATATCCGCAAGTGGGTAGAATCCCAAGGAGAAGCGGATTATAAACTTAGAGATGACTTCTTTCGCATCCAGAGGGACATTGCGACGATCATCATGAAAGAAGTCGTCGAAGAGAAGGGGATGTTCCACCACGGCCCTATATCGCGAGCTGACGTCCGAACTCGCATAGGCATGCAACGTCAGGATCTCACGCCGTTCACAAAGCTAGGGTGCATCCTCCCGGATATGGATGGATGGAACTTCTAGTGATTTACGATGCCGATGATGATGATATGTGGCGGTTGAACTTGCATACTTTCTGTAGCGATGAAACTTTGTGATGTCCACGGTCCCTGCCGAACTTATGTAACACTACTTTGTTAGTTTGGGTACGATGACATGCGTACCTCTAGTTAATTAGTTTGCGTACGATGAAACTACGTTGATTATTTATGTTTACTATATGTTGCATCTATTTGCATACCCTTTCTTTTCGTGTTGCTCAAGTATATTTTGTTGCATATGATTGTACATTCTCTTTATGAAGATGCATCTCTAACAGGTACCTAGATCCTTGATGACGAAGAAGCAGTGCTATGTCGTGTACATAGGGAAGGTTCCGGGACTGTACGACGAGTGGCACGAGTGTCAGGCGCAAGTTGAGCGGTTCTCGGGCGCCAGCTATAAAGGCTTCAAAAGCAGACAAGAAGCAGAAGCTAGTTACTTGAGGTTCACGCTAGCACGAGAGAGGAATCATAACCGCCGCCTCATGTACTACATAGTTCCGCTCTCACTCATAGTGATAGCTCTTCTCGTGTATATCATTGTTTAGATGGATGACGATGTAGTTGCAAGTATTCGAGACTTGTATCGCTATTTCGAGATGATGATGAGAGACCACTTTGTGTTGGATGATCATTATGATGATGACATGATTTGATGAATTTGTATGTGTATGCTATGACTACATTTGTATGTGCATGATATGCTAGAGATTATTGTATAAATCCTGTACAAATACAAAAGAAATATGCAAAAAAATAATCAGAAACTAATAAAACTAGCAGTAGCAAGGGGAATGAAGTTAGCAGCAGCGTGCACTTAGCAGTAGCGCTGCTTATGGTAAAGCGCTGCAGCTATTATCAGTAGCGTGTTTACGGGAAGCCCGCTACTGCTACCGATGTATAGCAGTAGCGCGGTTCAACACGCTCTAATGCTACAAGTTAGCTGTAGCGCCGTATCAGTAGCACGGGACCCCGCGTTACTGATAGACCTTAGACCCGCGCTACTGCTAGGCTTTTCCCTAGTAGTGTTCACCTTTCCGACATTGCGAATATTGGAGTGGAGTTCACTTTCAGCACGGAAATCATGTAAATTCTCAAGGTGGCTAAAGTCTTCAGGCAAATCAGAACGACCATGCCAATTATCTAGGTCCAAGAATTTCAAGTGATAAAATCTTGATACTGTACTAGGTAAACTCATTTCACGATCACCATAGTAAGATGAACTAATTTTGAGGTACTGGAGGTGGATAAGTTTTGAAAACCTATATGGAAAAGACTGTGCAGACTTCACCACTATAAATAGGACACGCAAACAATTTATTTCCTTGAAGCTATCTTTCAAAATCTTGGCGATTCTTTATTCTTCATATTCTCTAAAAATCATCAAGGTCCAAAGATTAGCAATGTCTATCCTCTCCCTTAGTTTACACATTTCTTCCTCAAAATTTGCATCATATCCGTCTTCTATGTTGATAGATAAGTGTCGAACAGATTGTGCGATGGCATCAGCTCTGAAATCTAAGCAACTTATATTGAGGCAATCTTGTGCAGAAACACTCTTAGATAGCACATGCATTAAATCATGCATTGCATAGTAGTATCGATCATCCCAATAATACTTTTTCTTCTTCATGAGAAAACCATTGTCCACTAGTTCTTCCAAGTAATTCCTATCAGCTTGGTGATTAGAGTCTATGATGCCTAGTGCAACCCAGAAATGATTGATTTCTGAAGAAGTAAACCAATGATCTTCCGGGAAAAGGCCACAATAGGAGAAGCATTTCTTCAGATCAAAAGGGAGGCAATCGTAGCTAATCTTTAAAGATGGCATGATATCATCATTATTTTGCTGCTTTAGCCACTCATTATTTTCAAGAACTCCATTCCAATGTTTTCGAGAAAGGGGGTTACGCAATAGCTTACCAACTGTTTTGGCTGCTAGCGGGGAACCCTTTAGCTTGTTTGCAATTTTTCGTGCAATAACAGCTAGCTCATCTTCGTAATTCTCCGGCTTGTCGACTTCACCAAATATACATGCTTCAAATAGTGTGATGAATTCATTAGGCTTCAAACCTGACAGTTTTAGTGAACCAAAACCAACTGTTTCCATCATTTGTGCTAGCTTCGGAAATCGAGTTGTGACAAGTAGCATGCTTCCTTTGGTTTCCCCCTTTGTGAAGGGAGCTAACAGGGTTGTCCACTGATCCTCACTGTCACATTTCCATATATCATCCAAGACAATTAGAAATCTCTTGGACTTGAGACGTTGCACTATGGATCTCTGAAGCTGGTCTAGATTGGTTGTTTCATTTGCAACACCGCTGCTTCCTCCTTCTTCAGTTGCTAGTATGCAGGCAAGGATCTCCCTGGTGAGCTTAAGCACATCGAAATCAGTCGATACACATACCCAGACTGGAACATCAAAGTGCTTTTTAGTCCTGCCATCATTATAAAGATGTTGGGCGAAAGTTATCTTGCCAATCCCACCTGGACCAACTATAGGAAGAACAGAAACAATCTCAGTCTGTGTGGTACCGGTAAGAGTGGTGATACGATTGACAGTTTCCTCAAAAACGTCTCTCCTGCCATACAATGTGTCTTGTATAGTCATGGAAGCAGTCTGAGGCCGATGTAGGACGACGACTGCCGTGCTGTTGCTTAGGATACTACCGATGAGCAAATTGGAGACCGAATCACGGTGGGACTGCATGCCCTGTAACAGGGACTTGATCTTGCTGGACATGGACACTCTGTCGAAATGCAACATATCATCACCATCAGCACTAGCACTAGCAGAGTTGGTTTTGGACCTTTTGGTGACGCGGCCGACAACAGCAGCATCATCATCACTACCATCCCTCTTGGTCTTGGGTGTACGCGAGGAAGAAAAGAACTGGACCAAGGTGTGGCGAAGAGCAGTACCGGCATGGAGAGCTTGATGCCTGAGGCCACAACGCCGGCCTCTTGGATGGCGGCGTAGTGGGTGCCGTGGAGCCTGTCATGGATCTGGA
The DNA here is from genome assembly GCA_039707655.1 of Elymus sibiricus. Lineage (NCBI taxonomy): Eukaryota > Viridiplantae > Streptophyta > Magnoliopsida > Poales > Poaceae > Elymus > Elymus sibiricus. Next base: position 523,451,374 of record CM077671.1, on the reverse strand, counting down.
AGTAGTGGAGCTCATCCAGCAGGTCCTCTGCCTGGTCGGCGTCCCTGCCCAGCTTCTCCAGCAACCCCTGCAGGCCAGGGTTGTGGCGGACATGGCTCCCCTGGGCGTTGTGCAGGAGGCCTTGCGCGTGCAGCAGCTTGTCCTTGGTCTGCTCCGAGTTGTGGCCGAGCTGAAGGCTGTCCACGTAAACCGCCACCAGGCTGTCGGACAGCGTCCTCAACACCTTGCCGAGGAGCGAGGCCGCCGAGCCGAGAGCCACCTCCATCTATCTGCACTCCGCCGGCCGCCTCGCCTTGCCTTGCCGGAGTAGTGGTGGAAGCAGCAGAAAGGCTCCAGCTAGCGATTTGTGTAGGGTAGGTGGGCAAGACAGCTCCTTGAACAAATATATAGGCGGAACAAGTCAGACAATATATAGTCTGTGTTAGCTAGCTCAACAAACTGCTGTGGGATATTTGATCAAGGCAGGGCAGACAACTTGCTAGCTTTGTAAGTAGTATTGTAAGTATTTGGTTAGGTGTACAACTGCTACTACTATGTCTCATCTGGCCGGCGACGACCAAACCAAGATACACTAGTAGAAAACGGCCCATTTGTCCCGGTTCCAGAGGCCCATTTGTCCCGGTTCTGGAACCGGGACTAAAGGGTCGGGACTAAAGCCCAAAACCTTTAGTCCCGGTTCGCTTACGAACCGGGACCAAAGGGGCTCCATGTGGCCGCCGCGGGAGCCCAGGCAGGAGGACCTTTAGTCCCGGTTGGTAACACCAACCGGGACCAAAGGGCAGCCACGCGTCAGCAGCTCGCAGCCGCTGGGGGTTTTGGTTTTTGTTTTTGGAAGGGAGGGTTTTGGGGTTTTGGAGGGTTAATTTAGGGGTTTCATATTGTGTTAGCGAGCTAATAGAGAGAAGTGACCTCTCTTTTTCCGTGCTTGGTCGACGCTAGCTACTACACATATAGAGAGAACTCGACGCTAGCTAGTAAGCAAATAAAGGAAACCATTAATTACACAAGATCGTCATGAACATATATAGAGAGAAGTGACATCTCTTTCTTCGTGCTTGGTCGAACAACAAGTTTTCGTATATCTATCCGACGCTGCTACATATGTACAATATATAACATCCCTTACAACCATTTCAATTTCAGATGGTATTCTCCGTGTTCAGGTATGACGTGGTCAAGAAAGGATCCCGCCAATTCCTCTTGAATTGCTCGTATGCGATCATGTGGTAGGAGTTCATCCCGCATCTGCCAGATCTAATTTAAAGAAGGGGGTCAATACATATATATGAATGAAACTCAACACAATTGATGGTAATATATAAAATAAAATTGTGAATATTGTTTACGTACTTCAAATTGTTTCTCAGAGGAGGCCCGTTCAGAGGTATAGTAGCGAATGAACTCGCATACGTAATATCCACATAAATGAGTGTTGGGTGCCTGCAACAAGCACTTTACGAGAATAGAGTTCAATCAAACTGATAAGCAAGCATGATAATGGTATTGATGAAACTAGAATCAATGAGAGATGCGCGGAACTAGCTAGTACTACTTACTTTGGGGTGTGTAAATCGCAACTCCTTCTTCATACCCGGAACCATAGCGGTGAACGTTTTCCGAACCCTGGCAGGCAAAGAAAATGATTACTTGATATCAGGAAATGAACGAAAGTTGCCGATATGGTCCCGGTATTGATTGAACTTACTTCTGGAGCATTGCAGTCATGTCCGCATAATACTTGGGATCTTTACGGAGCGAGTCTAAGACAGTTACTAATGCCCCGTCAAGGTTAATGGATAGCAGAATATAGTGGAAGCTGCGCACGCATAACTCATCAATTACATTACTTAACCACGAGTAAGCGAAACCGAATATGCAGAAGACAGTAACACTCACTTGCCGTTGTAAGGAAAGAGTATTTCCCTTTTGTTTTGATGTCTAAGGAACGTTTCTAGCAAGTTGTTCTCGGTAGCTTCAGCCTCCTTTCGTACCGACCATTCATTTACGGTATTTGGGCTAATGAACCCAACGTCGAAGATTCCTGTTTTTTTGCATTCGACCATCTTCAATCCGCATAATATAGTGAGGATAATTATATATACATGCAATGAACGAGCTGAGGTACAGACTTAATTATAGAAGTAATACTTACAGACAGTAGCAAGTCATGAGTTGTTTGTCGAGGGCCTTTTGATTGTATAATTGAAATAACTCCACAAATTCAACAGGCAGCAGGTCGACTCCAGGGAAGTCATGCTCTTTTTTAATTCTGACAAACAAACTGTCTTTCCCAGACTTCCTGCAGGTTTCCATGTACCAGTCATGCAATTTTTGCATCATCGTTGTTAGATGAGGATGATCAGGTTTGACGAGAGGCTTCCCGTGCTCGTATCTAAAGACGTCTACTACCTCAGCCGTTTCAAACTGTACATCATCGGGCAGGTAATCATCAAGAGGGGTACCGGGCAGTAGCACCGGATGATTAGCGATATCGCTAGACACCTTGAGCGGGGGGCACGATTGCTTCTCCTGTTCGCCGAGCTGGGGAATTGTTTTCCCACTTCTTCGTTTTTTTGCTCTTGCAGCACTGGAAGTACTTCCCGACTGCTGTGCTTCAGCATGTGTCTTAGTAATTATGCGGTCATAGTTGGAATCCGGCGGAGGCGGTGGTGGTCGCTTCAGGGCATCGATAGTGCGCTTCGCTTTCACCGGATCTAGCTTCTCCTTCGGAGGTGGAGTTTTCTTTGCAAAATGGGCCCTCAATTGGGCCTGACATATCTCCTCGTTTTCAGACTCGGTCCTCTCATATGGTAACTTTTCCAGAGGCTTGAGAGATGGACCGTATCTGTATTCCATCCCGCCTCTGCTTGTACTGCTAGCCGCCGGAGCGGCGGCGTCTCTCTTCCGTCGTTGCTTATGAGGCGGAGAAGGCGGCGGAGTGCTCCGACGCGCCGGAGGAGCCGGAGCGGCGGTGTCTGTCTTCCGCCGTTGTCGACGAGGCGGAGGAGGAGGCGTACTGCTCCGACGTGCCAGAGTAGGCGAAGGAGGAGGCGGAGTGCCCTCACATGTCGGAGGAGACGGAGAAGGAGGCGGGGTCCCCTGATCACTCGCCGGAGGAGGAGGAGGAGGAGGAGGAGGCGGAGTGCCCTGACTCGCCGGAGGAGGAGGAGGAGGCGAAGGCGTCCAGTTTGGAAGCTTGATGTACTCCTTCTGCCATAGACATGTACTCCTCAGAGCACGACCCAGCCGATTCTCCCCTTCACCTGTAGAGTGGTAAAGCTCGAGCTCCTCAAATCCCTCCATTACTTCATCCACCATCACAACAGCATAGCCATGTGGAATCGGACGGCAGTGAAAAGTTCCGTTGGGTTGAGGAGGTGCAACAGAGCCGACAGCCGCCAATAAAGTGAGGTTCCGGCATTTCGTCATAAGCTCGCAATGTTGAGCCTCCGTGATAGTATCCACGGGGTAGCTAGGAGACGTGAAGTCAGGCTGAACGGGCTCCGTGGAAGCGACGCTGCTTCTCCGCTGAGATGGCGGGGTAGCTTCTGGGGTAGCTTCGTGCCGCTGAGATGGTTGGCCGGCAGCTCGCTGGCTCTCAGCTTCCTCTAGCTTTTGTAGTCTTGCATTGAGCTTCTGAATTTCGCTCAGCTCCGCATTCCTCTTTCTCTCCCGGCTTTTGTAACCGCCTGCGTCGGGAAACCCAACCTTCCACGGAACGGAGCCTGGTGTGCCTCGTGTTCGTCCAGGGTGCTCAGCATTCCCTAGGGCCTCAGTCAGCTCGTCCTTCTCTCTGTCGGGAATGAACGTCCCTTCCTGCGCTGCGGTGATATACTCCTGAAGCTTGTTCATGGGTATTGCAAGTTGCTCGTTCGTCCAGCGGCACTTCCCTGTTTCAGGGTCCAAAGTTCCCCCAACCCCGAAGAACCAAGTCCTTGAACGGTCTGGCCAGTTCAATGTCTGTGGTACGACGTTTTTAGCAATCAGGTCATTCTCAGCTTTGTCCCACAACGGCCGGGCTTTGAGGTAGCCACCTGACCCCGTGTGATGGTGATACTGCTTCTTTGCAGCATTGATCTTGTTTGTCTCTGACATTTTCTTACTCTTGTCCGATGTCTTGTAGGCCACAAATGCGGGCCAGTGATCTCTTATCTTCTCAAATCGGCCGGTGAATTCTGGAGTCTTCCCTTTGTCGACAAACTTTGATTTCAACTCATTCTTCCACCTCCTGAATAGATCTGCCATCTTCTTAAGAGCACACGCCTTGACCAGTGGCTCTATAACTGGCTTATTCGGATCCTCCTCTGGCGGTAGGGTGAAATTTGCCTTCAGCGCGGTCCAAAGATCATCTTTCTGTCTATCGGTGACATAATCACCATCAGGGACGCCGTCCTTAGGCTTATTCCATTGATTGATGTTGCTCGGGATGTAGTCCCTAACAATAGCTCCGCACTGAGCAGAAAATGCGTCCTTGGTCTGCTTGGGTTCAATCGGATGGCCATCGTGCGCGAGTGCTGTGATCGTGAACCTTTCATCCTTGCGCAACCTCTTCTTCGGGCCTCGTCTCGTTACCGAAGTTTGGCTCGATCCGGAGGGCTATAAAAGAAGAAAGAAGAGTTAATTAATATATGTACATACCAAAACAATTAATGCATCAATTAGCTAGTCAGCACAGGCTTAATTAATATATATACCTCGCCGGACTTTGCAACAGCTTCCTCCTCCGTTCGGTCACCGGAGCCGTCATCCTGGTCTCCTTCTTCCTCCGGCATTCGGTCACCGGAGCCATCATGATCATGTCCTTCCTCCTCCATTGTTCGATCACCGGAGCCGTCATCCTCTCCTTCCAGACCATCGGTGTCGTTGAGAAACGACAAGATATCACGTCCGCCGTGGATTATGTCCCCCAACAACTGTTCTTGTTCCAAGTCTCTTGGATCCATAGTTTCTGCAAATATTACAACATGGCAATTAATATAAAAACATGAATGTCGTCCGACGTCCGGACCACCTCTCTCATGAATGTCCGACGTCCGGTTTGGGGTGGCTTCGACAACACTTCTAGGGTTTGGGGTGGCCTCGACAACGCTCTTTCTTCTAGGGTTTGGGTGGCCTCGAGAGTTTATCGGGTAGGGACGGGAGGGGGTAGGAGATCGACAACGCTCTTTCTTCTAGGGTTTGGGTGGCCTCGAGAGTTTATTGGGTAGGGCGAGAGGGACGGGATTCTCTTAACCTTTTAGGGATTTAACAAAATGGCGCCATTCTGGATGTGCAGAAAATGGTCCATATTTTTCCTGATCTCATCTACCCTTCTATATGTCACGTTGTCTAGTGTCAAAGGATTCAAGAAAACCACGGCTTCATCATTAGCCAGAAGTAACAAGCGCATAATGGTATGAAGCTCTCCAAAATTGTTTTGGAACGGAGTCCCGGATAGGATAATTAGCTTTTTGGTACGAAGTTCAGCAAGAGCCTTCCGAATATCACTATTTGGAAGGCCGTTGCTGAAATTCGTACCAAAAAGCGAATTATTCTATCCGGAACTCCGTTCCAAAACAACTTTGAAGAGCGTCGTAACATCATACGCCGGTTACTTCCGGCTAATGATGAAGCCATGGATTTCTTCAATACTTTGACACACAACATGACATATAGAAGAATATATATATATAGATGGGATCAGAAAAAAATTGGATCAACTTGTGCACATCCATAATGGGGGCATTCTTGATAAATCTATATTACCGGAGTTTTCTATATGAACATTTTACCTTAGTAACTTAGAAAAAAAATGTTATCAAGGAGGGGGTATATCGACAACGCTTTTTTTCTAGGGTTTGGGTGGCCTCGAGAGTTGGTCGCCCGGTATATCGAGAGGGGGGTGAACATTTTACCTTAGTAACTTAGAAAAAAAATGTTATCGGGGAGGGGGTATATCGACCCCCCCCCTCATGTCGAAGTTATCGGGGAGGGGGTATATCATCAACGACATACATTCCGGATCCGTTGGAAAGCTCTCGGGGAGCCGATGCCAATGTGATGATAGGGGGCCGGGGTGCTCCCGTGGCCTTGTTGATAGATAGAGTCGATGCCAACGTGGTGATAGAGCCGATGCCAACATTTTCATTTAACAAAAAAACTACCTTCAAAAAAAGACTTGCTTCGCCGCGGGTGCTCGGTGCGACGTGGACTCGGTGGAAAAACTTTATGAAAATGCGGTGGTGGCCGGGCCGGGCGGTTTTCTTTTCCTTCTTCATTTTTTCCTTTGTTTTTTCTTATATGTTTGTTTTCGTTTTCACTCTACATTTTCGTACATATGAAAAACAACGAAGACTTTTTACATGAACATATACACACATATACATGAACATATATACATATACATGAAAAAAAAACATATACATGAACATATACACATATACATGCCCGTAAAAAAAACCCTAAACGATGACGGGGCGGCACACCATGGGAAAGGGGGGGCTCACTGGGGGGGGGGGGCGGCGATGGCTGGAGGCCGGCGACGGGGACGAGGACGGCGGCGACGGGGACGAGGACGGCGGCTCGGGGAGGCGACGGGGACAGGGACGAGGACGGCGGCTCGGGGAGGCGACGGGGACGAGGACGGGGACAAGGACGGCGGCTCGGGGAGGCGACGGGGACGAGGACGGCGGCGACGGGGACAAGGACGGCGGCTCGGGGAGGCGACGGGGACGAGGACGGCGGCGACGGGGAGGCGACGGGGAAGGGGACGAGGACGGTGGCTCGGGGAGGCGACGGGGACGAGGACGGCGGCGACGGGGACGAGGACGGCGGCGACGGGGACGACGACGGCGGCTCAGGGAGGCGACGGGGAGGCGACGGGTGTTGGGGAACGTTGCATGGGAAACAAAAAATTTCCTACGCACACACAAGATCTATCCATGGTGATGAGCTTCTACGAGAGGGAGAGTGAATCTACATACCCTTGTAGATCGCTAAGCGGAAGTGTTAAGAAACGCGGTTGATGTAGTCGAACGTCTTCGCGATCCAAATCGCAAGTCGTCCCTCGATCCAAACACGATCTAGTGCCGAACGGACGGCACCTCCGCGTTCAACACACGTACGGCTTGATGACGCCTTCACCTCCTCGATCCAGCGAGCGATGGTGAAGTAGTGGATGAGTTCCGGCAGCACGACGGCGTGGTGATGGTGGTGAGGAACAATCTCTGCAGGGCTTCGCCAAGCACTACGGAGATTATGACGGGAGGAACTAGAGGGTTAGGGTTGCCGGCACACGGCTTGGGAAATCTTGATGTGTCCCGTGTGCTAGCCCTGCCCCTCTATTTATATGTTGAGCCCTGGGGTCTAAACTTGGAGAGAAAGCCCCCACAAGGTCGGTTTTGCCCGCACAAGGTCGGTTTGGCCCGCACGGAAAGAGTCCAACTCGGATTCCAGCAGTATCGCGTACAAGCGGTAGTACCGCTCACGAGCGGTAGTACCGCTTCACACAAGCGGTAGTACCGCTTACGCGGTAGTACTGCCTTACCAGCGGTAGTACCGCTTAAGGCAGCAGCAAAACTTCCTTTTGCACTTTCCAGTACCTCGTGGGCTTTACCCATTTGGCTCATATAAAGTGTTGCTGCACCCGAACACTTCGGTAAACATCCGGAACCCCTTCCGGTGAATTCCGGAACCCTTCTGGAGATCAAAACACTATTATCACATATATCAATCTTTACCTCCGGACTCTTTCGGAGATCCTCGTCATGTCTAGGATCTTATCCGGGACTCCGAACAACCTTCGGTCACCAACAAAATAACTCAACTATACTAATCGTCACCAAACGTTAAGTGTGTAGACCCTGCGGGTTCGAGAACTATGTAGACATGACCGAGACACCTCTACGATCAATAACCAATAGCGGGACCTGGATGCCCATATTGGCTCCTACATATTCTACGAAGATCTTTATCGGTCGAACCTCTATGTCAAGGATTCAGTTAATCCCGTATGCTGTTCCCTTTGTTCTTCGGTATGTTACTTGCCAGAGATTCGATCGTCAGTATCTCTATACCTAGTTCAATCTCGTTACTGGCAAGTCTGTTTACTCGTTCCGTAATACAAGATCCTGTGGCTAACTCTTTAGTCACTTTGCTTGCAAGGCTCATTGTGATGTTGTATTACCGAGTGAGCCCTGAGATACCTCTCCGTCACACGGAGTAACAAATCCCAGTCTTGATCCATGCCAACTCAACAGACACCCTCGGAGATACCTGTAGAGCACCTTTATAGTCACCCAGTTACGTTGTGACGTTTGATACACACAAGGTATTCCTCCGGTGTCAGTGAGTTGCATGATCTCATGGTCATAGGAACAGATACTTGACATGCAGAAAACAATAGCAATAAACTGACACGATCATATGCTACGTTTATAGTTTGGGTCTTGTCCATCACATCATTCTCCTAATGATGTGATCCCGTTATCAAATGACATCTCATGTCCATGGCTAGGAAACCTTCACCATCTTTTGATCAACGAGCTAGTTAACTAGAGGCATACTAGGGACACAGTGTTGTCTATGTACCCACACATGTATTTGAGTTTCCAATCAATACAATTATAGCATGGATAATAAACGATTATCAAGAACAAGGAAATATAATAATAACCAATTTATTATTGCCTCTAGGGCATATTTCCAACAGTCTCCCACTTGCACTAGAGTCAATAATCTAGTTCACATCACTATGTGATTTACATTGTAATGAATCGAACACCCATGCAGTTCTGGTGTTGTTCATGTTTAGCCCTTGGAAGAGGTTTAGTCATCGGATCTGCAACATTCAGATCCGTGTGTACTTTGCAAATATTTATGTCGTCCTCCTTGATGTAATCGTGGATGGAATTGAAACGGCGCTTTATGTGTCTGGTCCTCTTGTGAAATCTTGGTTCCTTGGCTAGAGTAATGGCACCAATATTATCACAAAACAGAGTCATTGGGTTAAGCACACTAGGCACTACTCCAAGATCTGTCATGAACTCCTTCATCCAGACACCTTCCTTCGCCGCCTCCGAGGCAGCGATGTACTCCGCTTCGCATGTAGAATCAGCTACCACGCTTTGCTTGGAACTGCACCAGCTAACCGCACCCCCATTAAGAATAAATACGTATCCGGTTTGTGACTTAGAGTCATCCGGATCAGTGTCAAAGCTTGCATCGACGTAACCCTTTACGACGAGCTCTTGATCACCTCCATAAACGAGAAACATGTCCTTAGTCCTTTTCAGGTACTTCAGGATATTCTTGACCGCCGTCCAGTGTTCCATTCCTAGATTACTTTGAAACCTTCCGACCATACTTATGGCAAGGCTGACATCGGGTCTTGTGCACAGCATTGCATACATGATAGAGCCTATGGCTGAAGCATAGGGGATGACACTCATCTTTTCTCTATCTCCTGCAGTCACTGGGCATTGAGTCTTACTCAACTTCACACCTTGCAATACAGGCAAGAACCCCTTCTTGGACTGATCCATTTTGAACTTCTTCAAAACTTTGTCAAGGTATGTGCTTTGTGAAAGTCCTATTAAGCGTCTCGATCTATCTCTATAGATCTTGATGCCTAATATGAAAGCAGCTTCTCCTAGGTCCTTCATTGAAAAACTCTTGTTCAAATATTCCTTCACGCTTTCCAACATTTCTATATTGTTTCCAATCAGTAATATGTCATCCACATATAATATTAGAAACGCTATAGAGCTCCCACTCACTTTCTTGTAAATACAAGCTTCTCCGTAAACTTGTACAAACCCGAACGCTTTGATCACCTCATCAAAGCGAAGATTCCAACTCCAAGATGCTTGCACCAGTCCATAAATGGATCGCTGGAGTTTGCAAACTTTGTCAGCATTCTCTGGATCGACAAAACCTTCTGGTTGCATCATATACAACTCTTCCTTAAGGAAACCGTTAAGGAACGCTGTTTTGACATCCATCTGCCAAATTTCATAATCGAAAAAGGCAGCTATTGCTAACATGATTCTGACGGACTTAAGCATCGCTACGGGTGAGAAGGTCTCATCGTAGTCAACTCCTTGAACTTGTGAAAAACCTTTTGCCACAAGTCGAGCTTTATAGACGGTGACATTACCGTCCGCGTCCGTCTTCCTCTTAAAGATCCATTTGTTCTGAATGGCCTTACGCCCTTCAGGTAATACTTCCAAAGTCCATACTTTGTTTTCATACATGGATCCCATCTCGGATTTCATGGCCTCTAACCACTTCTCGGAATCCAGGCCCATCATCGCTTCTCCATAGCTCGTAGGTTCATCGTTGTCCAACAACATGACGTCTAAGACAGGGTTGCCGTACCACTCAGGAGCAGTACGCGTCCTTGTCGACCTACGAGGTTCGATAGCAACTTGATCCAAAGCTTCATGATCATCATCATTAACTTCCTCTTCAGCTGATGTAGGCTCTACAAAAACATCTTTCTGCGCTGCGCTACTTTCAGGTTGAAGTAAAGGTTCAACAACCTCATCAAGTTCTATCTTCCTCCCACTCAATTCTTTCGAGAAAAACTCTTTCTCAAGAAACGTTCCGTTTTTAGCGACAAACACTTTGCCTTCGGATCTGAGGTAGAAGGTATACCCAACTGTCTCTTTTGGGTATCCTATGAAGACGCATTTCTCCGCTTTGGGTTCCAGTTTTTCAGGCTGAAGCTTTTTGACATAAGCATCACATCCCCAAACTTTAAGAAACGACAGCTTTGGCTTCTTGCCAAACCAAAGTTCATATGGCGTCGTCTCAACGGATTTCGATGGTGCCCTATTTAAAGTGAATGCAGCTGTCTCTAATGCATAACCCCAAAACGATAGTGGCAAATCAGCAAGAGACATCATAGATCGCACCATATCTAATAAGGTTCGATTACGACGTTCGGACACACCATTACGTTGTGGTGTTCCAGGCGGTGTCAGTTGTGAAACAATTCCACATTGTCTTAAGTGACTGCCAAACTCATAACTCAGATATTCTCCTCCTCGATCAGATCGTAGGAATTTAATCTTCTTGTTACGATGATTCTCAACTTCACTCTGAAATTGTTTGAACTTTTCAAACGTTTCAGACTTGTGTTTCATTAAGTAAATATACCCATATCTACTTAAGTCATCAGTGAAGGTGAGAAAGTAACGATAACCACCGCGCGCCTCAATGCTCATCGGACCGCACACATCAGTATGTATGATTTCCAACAAGTCACTTGCCCGTTCCATTGTTCCAAAGAACAGCGTTTTAGTCATCTTGCCCATGAGGCATGGCTCACATGTGTCAAGTGATTCAAAATCAAGTGACTCCAAAAGTCCATCAGCATGGAGCTTCCTCATGCGTTTTATGCCAATATGACCTAAACGGCAGTGCCACAAGAAAGTGGTATTATCATTATCAATTCTACATCTTTTGGCATCAATGTTATGAACATGTGTATCATTACTATCGAGATTCAATAAGAATAAACCCCTCACATCGGGTGCATGACCATAAAAGATATTACTCATATAAATAGAACAACCATTATTCTCTGATTTAAATGAGTAATTGTCTCGCAATAAACAAGATCCAGATATAATGTTCATGCTTAACGCAGGCACCAAATAACATTTATTCAGGTTCATCACTAATCCCGATGGCAATCGAAGAGCGAGCGTGCCGACGGCGATCACATCAACCTTGGAACCATTTCCCACGCGCATCGTCACTTCGTCCTTTGCCAGCCTCCGTCTATTCCGCAGTTCCTGTTTTGAGTTGCAAATATGAGCAACCGCACCGGTATCAAATACCCAGGCACTACAACGAGAGTTGGTAAGGTACACATCAATAACATGTATATCATATATACCTTGTTTGTTGTTGGCCGCCTTCTTGTCAGCCAAATACTTGGGGCAGTTCCGCTTCCAGTGTCCAGTTCCCTTGCAATGAAAACACACAGTTTCTGGTTTGGGTCCAGCCTTGGGTTACTTCACGGGAGGAGCAACTGCTTTGCCACTCTTCTTGGAGTTACCCTTCTTACCCTTGCCATTTTTCTTGAAACTAGTGGTTTTATTGACCATCAACACTTGATGCTCCTTCTGAATTTCAGACTCAGCGACTTTCAGCATCGCAAACAGCTCGGCGACTGACTTGTTCATCCCGTGCATGTTATAGTTCAACACGAAGCTCTTGTAGCTAGGTGGCAATGATTGAAGAACTCTGTCACTGATAGCCTCTGGCGGAAGGGGCATCCCTAATTCAGCCAGACGGGTGGAGTACCCAGACATTCTGAGTATGTGATCACTAACAGACCCGTTCTCCTCCATCTTGCAAGCATAGAACTTATCGGAGGTCTCATACCTCTCGATCCGGGCATTCTTCTGAAAGATAAACTTCAACTCCTGGAACATATCATATGCTCCATGACGTTCAAAACTTCTTTGAAGTCCCGGTTCTAAGCCATACAACATTGCACATTGAACTATTGAGTAATCATCAGAACGAGCCTGCCAGGCGTTCACAACGTCTAGAGACTCAACTGGAGCGGGTGGATCACCAAGCGGTGCATCAAGGACATAAGCCTTCTGGGAAGCCGTAAGGATAATCCTTAGATTACGGGCCCAGTCCACAAAGTTACTTCCATCATCTTTCAACTTAGCTTTCTCCAGGAACGCATTAAAATTCAGGGGTGCTACTGCGCGAGCCATGATCTACAACATAAATATTGCAAAGACAATTTAGACTATTGTTCAAGATAATGAGTTTAGTTAATCATATTACTTAAAACTCCCACTCAGATTGACATCCCTCCGGTCATTCGAGTGTACCATGATCCAAATCCACCAACTCAAGTCCGATCATCACGTGAGTTGAGGTGGTTTCAATGGTGAACATCTTCATGTTGATCATATCTACTATATGACTCATGTTCGACCTTTCGGTCTCTTGTGTTCCGAGGACATGTCTGTACATGCTAGGCTCGTCAAGTTTAACCCGAGTGTTCTGCATGTGCAACACTGGCTTGCACCCGTTGTATGTGAACGTAGAGTCTATCACACCCGATCATCACGTGGTGTCTCGAAACGACGAACTTTCGCAACGGTGCACACTCGGGGAGAACACAATTTATCTTGAAATTTAAGTGAGGGATCACCTTATAATGCTACCGTCGTCCTAAGCAAAACAAGATGCATAAAAGGATTAACATCACATGCAAATCATAAGTGACATGATATGGCCATGAACTTGTGCTTTTGATCTCCATCTCCAAAGCACCGGCATGATCTCCATCGTCACCGGCATGACACCATGATCTCCATCATCTTGATCTCCATCAACGTGTCGCCATAAGGTTGTCGCGCCGACTGTTGCTTCCACGACTATTGCTAACTCATAGCGATAAAGTAAAGCAAAACGGCGAAAATAATTAAAAGACAACTCTATGGCTCCTGCCAGTTGCCGTACTCATCGACATGCAAGTCGTGATATTCTATACAACACATGATCATCTCATACATCACATATATCTCATCATGAAATTGGCCATATCACATCACAACATACCCTGCAAAAACAAGTTAGACGTCCTCTAATTGTTGTTGCAAGTTTTACGTGGCTGCTACGGGTATCTAGCAAGAACAATTCTTATCTACGCAAAAACCACAACGGTGATACAAAAATTTCTTTTCAACCTTCTCAAGGACCGCCTTTGTCAAATCCGATCCGACTAAAGTAGGAGAGACAGACACCCGCCAGCCATCTTTATGCAACGAAGTTACATGTCAGTTGATGGAACCGGTCTCTCGTAAGCGTACGAGTAATGTTGGTCCGAGCCGCTTCATCCCACAATACCGCCGAAACAAGAAAAGACCAAGGGAGGAAGCAATCTGAATATCAACGCCCACAAACTCCTTTGTGTTCTACTCGAGATCTCATCTACAAATAGACCTAGCTCTGATACCACTGTTGGGGAACGTTGCATGGGAAACAAAAAATTTCCTACGCACACACAAGATCTATCCATGGTGATGAGCATCTACGAGAGGGAGAGTGAATCTACATACCCTTGTAGATCGCTAAGCGGAAGCGTTAAGAAAAGCGGTTGATGTAGTCGAACGTCTTTGCGATCCAAATCGCAAGTCGTCCCTCGATCCAAACATGATCTAGTGCCGAACGGACGGCACCTCCACGTTCAACACACGTACGGCTTGATGACGCCTTCACCTCCTCGATCCAGCGAGCGATGGTGAAGTAGTGGATGAGTTCCGGCAGCACGACGGCGTGGTGATGGTGGTGAGAAACAATCTCTGTAGGGCTTCGCCAAGCACTACGGAGATTATGACGGGAGGAACTAGAGGGTTAGGGTTGCTGGCACACGGCTTGGGAAATCTTGATGTGTCCCGTGTGCTAGCCCTGCCCCTCTATTTATATGTTGAGCCCTGGGGTCTAAACTTGGAGAGAAAGCCCCCACAAGGTCGGTTTTGCCCGCACAAGGTCGGTTTGGCCCGCACGGAAAGAGTCCAACTCGGATTCCAGTAGTATCGCGTACAAGCGGTAGTACCGCTCACGAGCGGTAGTACCGCTTCACACAAGCGGTAGTACCGCTTACGCGGTAGTACTGCCTTACCAGCGGTAGTACCGCTTAAGGCAGCAGCAAAACTTCCTTTTGCACTTTCCAATACCTCGTGGGCTTTACCCCTTTGGCTCATATAAAGTGTTGCTGCACCCGAACACTTCGGTAAACATCCGGAACCCCTTCCGGTGAATTCCGGAACCCTTCCGGAGATCAAAACACTATTATCACATATATCAATCTTTACCTCCGGACTCTTCCGGAGATCCTCGTCATGTCTGGGATCTTATCCGGGACTCCGAACAACCTTCGGTCACCAACAAAATAACTCAACTATACTAATCGTCACCAAACGTTAAGTGTGTAGACCCTGCGGGTTCGAGAACTATGTAGACATGACCGAGACACCTCTACGATCAATAACCAATAGCGGGACCTGGATGCCCATATTGGCTCCTACATATTCTACGAAGATCTTTATCGGTCGAACCTCTATGTCAAGGATTCAGTTAATCCCGTATGATGTTCCCTTTGTTCTTCGGTATGTTACTTGCCCGAGATTCGATCGTCGGTATCTCTATATCTAGTTCAATCTCGTTACTGGCAAGTCTCTTTACTCATTCCGTAATACAAGATCCTGTGGCTAACTCTTTAGTCACTTTGCTTGCAAGGCTCATTGTGATGTTGTATTACCGAGTGGGCCCTGAGATACCTCTCCGTCACACGGAGTTACAAATCCCAGTCTTGATCCATGCCAACTCAACAGACACCCTCGAAGATACCTGTAGAGCACCTTTATAGTCACCCAGTTACGTTGTGACGTTTGATACACACAAGGTATTCCTCCGGTGTCAGTGAGTTGCATGATCTCATGGTCATAGGAACAGATACTTGACATGCAGAAAACAATAGCAATAAACTGACACGATCATATGCTACGTTTATAGTTTGGGTCTTGTCCATCACATCATTCTCCTAATGATGTGATCCCGTTATCAAATGACATCTCATGTCCATGGCTAGGAAACCTTCACCATCTTTTGATCAACGAGCTAGTTAACTAGAGGCATACTAGGGACACAGTGTTGTCTATGTACCCACACATGTATTTGAGTTTCCAATCAATACAATTATAGCATGGATAATAAACGATTATCATGAACAAGGAAATATAATAATAACCAATTTATTATTGCCTCTAGGGCATATTTCCAACAACGGGGACGAGGACGGCGGCGACGGGGACGAGGACGGCGGCTCGGGGAGGCGACGGGGCCGGCGACGAGGACGACGGCTCGGGGAGGCGACGGGGACGAGGACGGCGGCTCGGGGCAACTGGTAGATGAAAACTGAAATTTTCCAAGGGTTTTCTTATGTACAAGAAGCATTGGTCCCGGTTGGTGGCACCAACTGGGACCAATGGCCTTGCACAGTGGCGTGGTGGGATTTTAGTCCCACCTCGCTAGTGAAGAGAGTGCCGCACCTGTTTATAAGGCACGGTGCGGCTGAGCCTTCGAGCTCCTCTCTAAAGCAGGCTTACGGGCCAAACCACTTTGTATCTGCCTGTGGGCCTAGTGGTGGCCCAGTAGGCGACATTTTTTTTTATTTTTTTCCAGTATTTTTGTTTTGTTTTTTGCTTTATTTATTTTTTTAATTTTTTTCCAGTATTTTTCTTCTGTTATTTTAGTTCATTCTTTTTAACAAATAAATACTTTGATAATTTTAGTTGCATAATTTCCATTATTTTGTTTTATTTTTTGCTTTATTTATTTTTGTTTTATTTTTTGCTTTATTTATTTCCAGTGTGTTTTATCATTATATTCTTTTTGCTATTAATGTTTTGTACAAAAAATACTTTGATAATTTTAGTTGCATAATTTTTATATAATTATAGTTTCAAAAATACTAGAGGTTTATAAAAGCTTTTTAGTTGATTCTTTTTTGAACTCCACTCCCACGATGTTTTGAAAGAAATTAAAAAACACTTCAAATGAACTCTGAAAAGGTTGAAAGTTGGCATGGTATCATCATTTCACCCACATAGCATGTGCTAAAAAGTTGAGTGGGTTACGGCAAAAACTGGATGCACTTCGTGTACAAAATGGACAATCTCTTTCGAAGTATCACGGTTTCGGACGAAAACTCATCTGTTACAAAGGGATTTCATTTTTTTGAACTTATTTGAACTCCATACTTTTTGTGTGTTCAAAATGCACCATTCAAAGCCACATCATCAATTTTCAACCCTTTCTGACTTCATTTGGTATTTTTCATGCACTTACTGATTTTTTTGAGCTAAATAACCCTGAAATTGAAAAGCACTTCAAATGAACTCTGAAAAGGTTGAAAGTTGGCATGGTATCATCATTTCACCCACATAGCATGTGCTAAAAAGTTGAGTGGGTTACAGCAAAAACTGGATGCACTTCGTGTACAAAACGGACAATCTCTTTCGAAGTATCAGGGTTTCGGACGAAAACTCATGTGTTACAAAAAGATTTCATTTTTTGAACTTATTTGAACTCCATACTTTTTGTGTGTTCAAAATGCACCATTCAAAGCCACATCATCAATTTTCAACCCTTTCTGACTTCATTTGGTATTTTTCATGCACTTATTGATTTTTTTGAGCTAAATAACCCTGAAATTGAAAAGCACTTCAAATGAACTCTGAAAAGGTTGAAAGTTGGCATGGTATCATCATTTCACCCACATAGCATGTTATAAAAAGTTGAGAGGGTTACGGCAAAAACTGGATGCACTTCGTGTACAAAACGGACAATCTCTTTCGAAGTATCAGGGTTTCGGACGAAAACTCATGTGTTACAAAAGGCATTTCATTTCTTCACATGTAACTACAATGATATAGTTGTGGAGAGAAAGTCTTCACTTTTTCTTCGCTTGTGTTCTTTGCTTATTGCGCCGTAACCATGGATAATCTTCATCGTTTAACAGGGTGCTTGGGTCAGCCTTGACTTTGAAGGGAGGAATTTCATGAACCTTTTCATAATCTTCAGACATGTCTGTCTTGCCCTCCAATCCCACGATGTCGCTTTTTCCTGAAAGAACTATGTGGCGCTTTGGCTCATCGTATGATGTATTCGCTTCCTTATCTATTCTTTTTCTCGGTTTGTAGACATGTCCTTCACATAGAAAACCTGCGCCACATCATTGGCTAGGACGAATGGTTCGTCTGTGTACCCAAGATTGTTCAGATCCACTATTGTCATTCCGTACTGTGGATCTTGCTGTACCCCGCCTCTTGACAGATTGACCCATTTGCACTGAAACAAAGGGACCTTGAAATCATGTCCATAGTCAAGTTCCCATATGTCCACTATATAACCATAATATGTGTCCTTTCCCCTCTTGGTTGCTGCATCAAAGCGGACACCACTGTTTTGGTTGGTGCTCTTTTGATCCTGGGCGATCGTGTAAAATGTATTCCCATTTATCTCGTACCCTTTGTAAGTCATTACAGTCGAATATGGTCCCCTGGCCAACGAGTACAGCTCATCAGAAACAGTGTTGTCACGCATGAGACGTGTTTGCAACCAACTGCCGAAAGTCCTGATGTGTTCACATGTAATCCAGTCGTCACACTGCTCCGGGTGTTTGGAGCGCAGAATATTCTTGTGTTCATCGACATACGGGGTTACCAAGGTAGAATTCTGTAGAACTGTGTAGTGTGCTTGAGACCAAGAATGGCCGTCCCTACATATTATTGAGTCCGCTCCTAGCGTGCCTTTTCCAGTCAGTCTCCCCTCATACCGCGATTGAGGGAGACCAATCTTCTTAAGGTCAGGAATGAAGTCAACACAAAACCCAATGACATCCTCTGTTTGATGGCCCATGGAGATGCTTGCTTCTGGCCTAGCGCGGTTACGAACATATTTCTTTAAGACTCCCATGAACCTCTCAAAGGGGAACATATTGTGTAGAAATACAGGGCCCAGAACGACAATCTCGTCGACTAGATGAACTAGGACGTGCGTCATGATATTGAAGAAGGACGGTGGGAACACCAGCTCGAAACTAACAAGACATTGCACCAAATCACTCCTTAACCTTGGCAGGATTTCTGGATCGATCACCTTCTGAGAGATTGCATTGAGGAATGCACATAGCTTCACAATGGCTAATCGAACGTTTTCCGGTAGAAGCCCCCTCAATGCAACCGGAAGCAGTTGCGTCATAATCACGTGGCAGTCATGAGACTTTAGGT
The DNA here is from genome assembly GCA_039707655.1 of Elymus sibiricus. Taxonomy (NCBI): domain Eukaryota; kingdom Viridiplantae; phylum Streptophyta; class Magnoliopsida; order Poales; family Poaceae; genus Elymus; species Elymus sibiricus. The sequence continues at coordinate 523,432,562 of CM077671.1, read as the reverse complement.
TCTGGAACTTTTTCTCTGCCATATAGTACTATATTAAACCAGCTAAGCTAGGGGCTCCCAGATTTTTTCCAATTTTTTCCAAGTGCTTTGTGAATTTGACAAGTGTCAACCAGTGAACAGTAGACTGTAATGAAGAGTAGTTATACTTATTAACTAAGTATGAATACTAATTTTATGTGGATAGTAATCTTTTCCCAACATGAAGATTAATTATTGTGGGTGAACAGTGCTCGAAGTGACAGGTGTTTCTAAAAAAAATGCAAACGCACTTTCAAGATGAACATTAATTATTGTGGGTGAACAATGCTCTAAGTGACCGGTGTTTCTAGAAAAATGCAAACGCGCACTTTCTTTTTTGGGCAAAGTGCAGATACACTTAAAAAAATGATGTGAACAAATAATTAGTTGTGAACAATATTGCGTGTTAACAATATTTACAGCAGAGTATTTTTCAAATAAAAATACAAACATTTTTTCAAAAAATAAATATATACTTTTATTCATCAAAGACGAGATCCGTTAATTTTTACGGTGAGATGACATCCAAGAAGATCGGTATTTTCTTTTATCAGAGTTCAAATTAGCTTCCTCTTTTCCCTATTCCTCTTTTTTCTCCCATCGGTGATTTACGTTAGAGCAATACATGTTTCCACTGCTTTAAATAAGTTTTCATGAACTCTTATCTTTTTTTCTAGCCTCCGCCTCGCACCAGATTCTCTTTTATGGATTTTAGACTAAGAATTTAACATGTGTTCTGGTAGTTCAAAGCATAATAATATTATATATTTATTTCCCTCTCTTAAATCTACACAAATGAGGAGAAAGCATAAATAAAACTGCATACATTTGCGATACTTTATTCTCACGATAAAAGCAATAGTTCAATTAAATATATAACAATATTAAACCGGACGCACTAGCCTTCACCAGGTGTGTTTGTTATAGGCCAGTCTATCCGGTCCATTTTCTATGTGTACTGCTTTACTGCATCATGCGCCCATGCCTCACTGCATGCTGCGTTTGTCATCAATAGGATTGTTGGTGTCGCCGGTTACTGCCACGTATATTTGTTTCGGCGATGATTTACATGGTGGTGTGGAACCAATCTGCCGAGGGGCTTAAGTGGCGCTTCGCGAAACAACGAGGACCTTCTTATCTCCAATATCTCTCAGACCATCCTTCCCTATCGTCTCATGGCATGATGGTTGCAAACCAATGTCATCCTATCCACCCTCCAGCAAACCATATCCCCCCTCGCGCATTGCGGGAGCTAATGGCCTGTCGGACATGGATTGAGCGCCGCCTGCGTTCCGTCTTCACTACCACTCCACCGCCCCAACATTGATGGGAGATCGCCACCTTGAGTTCCCACTATCCTTTCTGTAGGTCAGAGTTGGCCGAGCTCGGCCGTTGCGATGGAAAGTGACTGCCAGCTCCGTGGGGTTGTTTCAAAGGAACACTACAAGAGATGGGATAAGTCATTGGGCAGGCCGCTGTGGGCGGGCTACTCCACAAGTTGGCCAACACAATTCGGTTCCTAACCACGGATATTGTCGAGAAGGCCAACTCCGGCCACCCCAGGTTGTCCATGGGCCACAACCTCTACAAAGTAGTCATGAGATACTCCAAGAATATGTACTAATTCAACCACAACCACTTCATTCTGTTTGCCGACCACAACTACTATAAATAAAAGTAATACTAAAAATTTAAGTTCTGTAGTCGAGAAAATGCTATTTTTTTCTTATCTCCCGACCAGTTTTTTATAACGAAACTACCAGTCTTAAGAGGTGCAAGAAAAACAGAAGAATCAATAGAAAATGATACAACCATATGCTCATTTGATAGGGATGCAATGCACAAGGCAAAAAAATGTCTGAGTAAGAGATCATGAACTTGATGCCAACATAGGCCAAGTTAGTATGCCCGTGAGATTGGGACAATAGATTTAGCAACTTCAACTGGCCCCAAGCAAAAGCCGAGTACCCTGGGCGCTATGAAAATGCTCAAACTGGGAAGTTACTTTTTTATCTGTGCTTCACAAGGTATGATTTTTTTTTCTTCGCAAATTCCATATCTTATACAAAATGCTTTGGTACAATTTTAATCATGCCATAATATATATGCAACTACTACTTTGCGAGAAATACAGGGTTTTTCTCTTTATATTCTTCAAGATACTGAAAGACGTTATGTGAAACGTTTGTCTTTGTACTCATATGGTCAGTTGAGAGTGCCACTGCGTTACACTGTTATGAGTTATACTTCAGTTTATATTCTTCAAGATACATAGAGATCTGATGTAAATTTTTTGTCTTTGTTCTCATGTGGATGGTTGAGAGTGCCACTGCATTACATTGTTATTAGTTACTTAAGTTATTTCTGCATTGAAATCATCTTCATTAATGTTAATAAGTAATCTTATATTCTAATAAGATGTTTCGGATGTTAATTTTCCTCATTGCTATGCGCCATATATAAGATTTGTGGCTCATATTACCACTGTTTCACTCTACAAACGAAGGGAATGTAATCAATCTCAATGTAAGTGTTGAAAACACAACATGATTGTTTCTTTGCATGGGAAGACTACAGACAGAACATTATCTTGCTAGAAAATGATCATCATGGAACTTCTCATTCACCGATTTCTCTGACGGAGTAGAGACATAATATGCCTAATTTCAAAAGACAAGACTCTATTTTAAAAGGCCTGATTACATACCTCCTATATCCTTTGCACATATTTTATTTTTCTTAGTTCTATTTGCTTCTGTTCTTATATTCCTAAAACTATAATGCAAGTCTTAGAGTTTTCATGTCCTTGAATTGATCATGTTTCTTGCTCTGTTTGCACATGAATGTTAGGCATTTCCATAGTGAACATACCTGTCATTTTTTCTTTTTCAAGCGATTCAAACATGTCTTATATTCTATTTCTTTAACAAAATCAACACGAGAGATTCAAAGGGTTCTCCTATGGGCGCGGCGTGCCGCCGCGCTTCCGTCTGCTAGTATTTATTATTCCCTTTATATTCGACGAGAAGCCAGACGGGACCTTCATACTGAGCAGGCATTCAAAGAAGATTTCCTTCTCTTCTTTGGTAAGAGCGTAGCTGGCAGGACCTTCATACTGCTTTGGATGCATGCCGTCTTTTTCATGCACACGTTGCTGTTCCTCCCGTGCCTCCGGTGTATCTTTTGTCTTCCCATACACTCCCAAGAAGCCTAGCAGGTTCACGCAAAGATTCTTCGTCACGTGCATCACGTCCATTGCAGAGCGGACCTCTAGGTCTTTCCAATAGGGTAGGTCCCAAAATATAGATTTCTTCTTCCACATGGGTGTGCGTCCCGCATCGTCAGTCGGAACAGATAGTCCGCCAGGACCCTTTCCAAATACTTGTAAATCATTGACCATATCAAGTATGTGATCACCAGTACGGAGGGCGGGCTTCTTTCGGTGATCTGCCTCACCTTTGAAATGCTTTCCTGTCTTTCGACATTGATGGTTGGTCGGAAGAAATCGACGATGCCCCAGGTACACATTCTTCCTGCATTTGTCCAAATATATACTGTCGGTGTCATCTAAACAGTGTGTGCATGCGTGGTATCCCTTGTTTGTCTGTCCTGAAAGGTTACTGAGAGCAGGCCAATCGTTGATGGTTACAAACAGCAACGCATGTAGGTCAAATTCCTCCTGTTCGTTCTCATCCCACACACGTACACCTCTTCCATTCCATAGCTGTAAAAGTTCATCAACTAATGGCCTTAGGTACACATCAATGTCATTGCCGGGTTGCTTAGGGCCTTGGATGAGCACTGGCATCATAATGAACTTCCGCTTCATGCACAACCAAGGAGGAAGGTTATACATACATAGAGTCACAGGCCATGTGCTATGCTTGCTGCTCTGCTCCCCAAAAGGATTAACGCCATCTGCACTTAAACCAAACCATACGTTCCTCGGGTCACCTGTAAAGTCGCTCCACTTTCTCTCGATCTTTCGCCACTGCGACCCGTCAGCGGGTGCTCTCAACTTCCCGTCTTTCTTACGGTCTTTTTTGTGCCATTGCATCAACTCGGCATGCTTTTTGTTTCTGAACAGACGTTTCAACCGTGGTATTATAGGAGCATACCACATCACCTTGGCTGGAACCCTCTTCCCGGTGCGCTGGCCCTCAACATCACCAGGGTCATCTCTTCTGATCTTATACCGCAATGCACCGCATACCGGGCATGCGTTCAAATCCTCGTACGCACCGCGGTAGAGGATGCAGTCATTAGGGCATGCATGTATCTTCTGCACCTCCAATCCTAGAGGGCATAGAACCTTCTTTGCTTCGTACGTACTGCCGGGCAATTCGTTATCCTTTGGAAGCTTCTTCTTCATTATTTTCAGTAGCGAACTAAATCCCTTGTCAGATACACCATTGTCTGCCTTCCATTGCAGCAATTCCAGTGTGGTACCGAGCTTTCTGTTGTCATCTTCGCAATTTGGGTATAACCCTTTTTTGTGATCCTCTAACATGCGATCGAACTTCAACTTCTCCCTTTCACTTTCGCATTCTCTCTGTGCATCAACAATGACCCGGCGAAGATCATCATCGGGCACATCGTCTGGTTCCTCTTGATCTTCAGCTTCCCCCATTGCAGCATCACCGTATTCAGGGGGCGGGTAGTTGTTGTCATCCTCTTCTTCTTCGTTGTCTTTCATCATAACCCCTCTTTCTCCGTGCTTGGTCCAAACATTATAGTGTGGCATAAAACCCTTCTGAAGCAGGTGGAAGTGAAGGGTTTTATAGTTGGAGAAAGCCTTCGTATTCTCACAGACAGTACATGGACAATGCATAAAACCATTCTGCTTGTTTGCCTCAGCCGCTTCGAAAAATTATGCAGGCCCTTAATATACTCGGAGGTGCGTCGGTCACCGTACATCCATTGCCGGTTCATCTGCGTGCATATCATGAATAGATAAGTGACCAAATTAATAGAAATTCATCATCACATTAAAGCCAAAGTACAGTAGTGACCAAAATAAATACATAACGTTCATACATAGTTCTCATTATTGAACAACATATAGCTCTCTAGAGCATCTAATTAAAACATACATTGAAACTATAAAATTTAAATGCAACAACAAATGCGATCATAACCGCAACTAAGGTACCAATTGATTCAACGGCATAATGATACCAAGCCTCAGTATGAATGGCATATTTTCTAATCTTTCTAATCTTCAAGCGCATTGCATCCATCTTGATCTTGTGATCGTCGACGACATCGGCAACATGCAACTCCAACTTCATCTTCTCCTCTTCAACTCTTTGTAATTTTTCTTTCAAGTAATTGTTTTCTTTTTCAACCAAATTTAACTTCTCGACAAGAATTTCTATGTCGGTTGGAATTTCCGGTTCACATACCTCCTAGATTAAAAAATCTATGTCACGTTGGTCGGCATAATTGTCATAAACACTAAATAAAACAAATAGTTATAAAAGATAATATATACCACATCCGAATCATAGACCGGACGAGGGCCGACGTGGGCGGATACCATGACCATGGCACTATATAATAACAAACAATAATAAAAGTAAGAAAATTACACAAGTATCTATCTAAATGATACAAGTAAGAACTTTTTTCTTTTAGAAGGAAGATGAGAAGAAGAGGCTAACCACGGTGGTGCCGGCGCCGAGATGGGCGCGGGCGATCGACGGCGGTGAGGACGGGGACGGGACAGGACGGATCGCCAAACCTAAACAAATCTTGAGGAAAATGGAGCTTGGACAAGGAGCTTCGAGAAGAGAAAGCTTAAGTGTGGTTCAGGCATTTCATCGAACACTTCATGTGCATAGGAGGTGAGCTAGAGCACCACAAAGCTCTCCCACGGCCGGCCAAAAAAAAATGAGCAGTGCATTGCTCTGCTCGCGGGCAGGGGGTATATATAGGCCGACCATTGGTCCCGGTTTGTGGCTGGAACCGGGACTAAAGGACACCATTTGGTCCTGGTTTCAGCCACAAACCGGGACCAATGGTTGTGGGCCAGGAGCGAGGCCCATTGGTCCCGGTTCGTGTCTGGAACCGGGACCAAAGGGGTCAGACGAACCGGGACCAATGGCCCACGAGGCCCAGCCGGCGCCCTGGCCTCACGAACCGGGACAGGGCTGGACCAAAGCCCTGTTATGTACTAGTGATACCAACTCATTTGTTGCTTTGGTTCTCTATATAGGTGGGATCGCCCATCGGACCTGGCTAACGGCGTTTTGTGTTTCCAATATTATAAGTTAGACTAGTGGGTATGCGGTTCATGTCGTGAGCTGAAGCCAACCCAATCTGTGTATTGACGAACACTAACAACCTAAGGTATCACTGAAGTTGCAGTGCTGCAGTCTCCATAGCTGAAATCAGCCCTGATTGACTGGTTTGATTGAGCTAAAAACCACATTGGGGCCGGAACGTGCAGCAGGCCTTGCGTGTGCAGTACCTTGTCCTTGATCTGCTTCCGAGTCGTGGCCGAGCTGGAGGCTGTCCACGTACGCCGCCACCAGGCTGTCCGACAGCACCGTCAACACCTTGCCAAGGAGCGAGGTCGCCGAGCCGACAGCCACCTCCATCTATCTGCACTCCGCTGGCCGCCTCGCCTCGCCGGAGTAGTGTAGTGGTGGAAGCAGCAGAAAGGCTCCAGCGGTTTGTGTAGGGTGGGTGGGCAAGACAGCTCCTTCAACAAATAGGCTCCTAAAGAGGAGATGACACCTAACTAGTACCCATCGCCCGTCGGACTTGGCTAACGGCGTTTCGTCAATGTTGTAAGTTACACTAGTGGGTATGCAGTCCATGTTGTGAGCTAAAGTGAACCCAATCCGTTTGTTAACGAACATTAACATGGAAAGGCATGACTGCTTGAAGGATGACTGAAGTTGCAAGAGGATATCATATATTCAGAACAGGTGTAGATAATAACCATGCAAAGAGAGTAAATAACAAATTTCGGGTGTACCTTGATTCTTATTTTTCAAAATCAAAACGTAGATGCTGTCCCGGATATTATCCTCGATAGAAATGCTCGTTACCAATTAATCCTTCAAAGTGAAGTCACCAATTAATCTTGTCCTGCTGATGAATTTTGTAGTAGTATTTTGTAGCAGATCCATCCATCTGAATCTGAAAGAAAGAAAGAAACCACCGAGAGGCAACAAGTACTCGTCATGGAAGATTTGGTAGATAAAACATTGAAACTACAAAGAGAAGAAGCAACAGAAGCAGCAAGACCGCAAAGCTGCCACTTGGGGCGAACTCATCCCTGATTGATTGATTGGATTGGATTGAGCTAAAACCACATTGGAAGGGGCCGGAAGGTAGAGACATAGAGAGGATGAGGAAGCTGCGGTGCCGCTGCCCCGACTCGACCCCCGACCCATTCCGCTGCCGCCCCGACTCGACGACCCCTTGCCGCCCTGGCTCTGCTCGCCGCCGCCGGCTCATCGACGACCTCCTCCCGGATAAGCTCAATCATAGCCCATATCCGAGGCCGCCGCCGCCGCCGCTGCGCAGCAAACTCTGTCCGCCGTGTCGAGGTTGCCTCTTTTCGCTTTTTTTTTTCGAGGACAAATGAAAAATGTGACTCGCCTGTAGGAATATTGATTGAAAACCTTTATGTTTTTTCTTACAACAGAAAATGTTTATGTGTTGATGCCACCTGATTCACCCCCTCATAAAAAAAAAGATCCACCCCCTCATAAAACACGCATCAATTCATTTTTTTTTTTTTTGAAAAACTTTCAATCTATTCATCATCAATCATGGCATTGCAACAAACACTGGAAATAATAAAAATTACATCCAGATCCGTAGACCACCTAACGACGACTATAAGCATTGAAGCGAATACAATTGGATCTTCACATTATGGTGTTGGTGGGTGTCCACGCACGGCCTCCGCAAGGTGCGTTTGGCTGCACGACGGTGAGCTTCTTCGTTGGTGGGCTGACTCGTCGGTGACGGTGATGTTTGGTGGACTTGCCGACGTCGATGCGGCTTGTGTGTTTGGGAGCTTGGGTGTAGACCCCATTTCAACCTTGGGCTTGTGAGCGGCGATGGCGGCGGCCGCGGGCATCGTTGACGTTCTTGGAGGCATCGCTGCATTGCTGCCACACCCCTCTTGCATGAACCTGGCTTTAGTGGAAACCCTTGATCCCGTGTGATTGGACAATGGCGGTGCCTTGGCGTCGTTTCGCCTCTCGGGGGCTTCGTCCTTGGAGTTGGTCATCGGCAAGTAGGACTAGTGAAAGGTGTCGGTGTTGGCATTGAGGCTTTCTATGGCAGTGATGGCCGGGGTGGGCGAAGTCTGAGGCGTGACAACAGTTGCGGTAGTCGGCTCATCTCCATCCTGTCTGTGGGATTACCTCGGGTTGTTTTGTTGCGGTGAAGTCAAAGATGCGGCGGCAGGGTTCCGATGACACGCTGTAGGTGATCTGTTCGGGCGTCTTCTGCGGCGCCAGACTTGCATAGTTCTCCCTCAGAGCTCTCCATCAGAGTCATTACAGCGTGGCCCTCGGTGCGATGACGGAGTTCTGGTGCGGGTCATCCGTACGGCCTCTACGATGAGGGTTTGGTCGACATTCGTCTTCGGCAAAGTCAGAGTCATTTTCTCAAAGATTAGTAAGGGCGATGACGCATATTGGTGAGAAGTGATGATGATAACGCCGGTGTGCTATCTTAGTGAGACACTCTTTGCCGAGATGTTTTCATTAATTAACCGGGCAATTCTATTTTTTGAATTAATGTATGAGGCTAATCTTTTATCTCATTTTTCAAAAAAAAAAGTAACTTGACTTATTCATCTGCTAGCACGAAAGGCACACGATGCGGCGGGTGGGGAAAATAGCTTAAACAAACATGCCCAAATCTGCAACAAGATAGGGATAATTGTCCATTCTTAGTGAATTTATGCATATCGGGTGGGATCTATCTCGTAGCTAGGATTATGATTCCATTATCTCCTATCTACATCACTCATAAGTAAAAAAGAATAATCTTGTGAAGGATTGGAATTGTAAGTCCGTATCAACTCCTCGTCACAAGAATAAGAAAACATCCCCTCTTGTGTAAGTGAAGATCTAAACATTAGATTTATTCACCACAGCATGGCCATATGCCCGTACACATTTTTCACTATCACCTTCATAGTCCTGTCACATGCTCGTGGCCATAGCCCCACACGCGGGCAACTCCGCCCACAGGCAAAGAGATGCGCCTTGTCAGTAAGTGCCCTGTCCAGGAGAACGGCCCTCCAATCTCGCATACTACTCAACACTGAACGGCCAATGCCCGCTATACTGCTAGCGTAATTCCATCAATATTGTTATGTCCATACGGTTGAATCTTCACGAATTTCAACAATGGCTACAACATTGACCTGTGTAAATGTCCATTATATAAAGAGCTCTTGGTTAGTTAGGGTGCTTCCTTTATTTGTCGCATGGTACGAAACTAGCTGAGTATGTGTATTTATATTTATTTTATTTATAATTTCACAGTGGACATACCTTCAGTAGCTCCTAAATATTCAAAATAGCTTATATCAGTTGTCTTTTATTGAAACTTCTCTGTTTATTTTATTTTATAGAGTTTTAGCCTTTAAATAAATTAAGAAAAGGCCTTTTATTTTTACTTACCACACCAAGGATCCATATCAAGTTCTTATCTCCCTCTTTTCACTCCCCTACCCCTCGCGAAGAGTCCGTCTATGTGCAGCCACATGCAACAACTAGTAGATGAGCCAGGCCCATAGAAACTTTTTCCCGCAAGCCTATCGCGATTAGGAACAATGCTTTTTTTTCTCACTTTATTGTTTCCTTTTTCAAGACTTTACAATTCTTATAAATAAACGTTTAGATAAAAATATTTTGCTAACACTTTCTGGTGTATATATTTACAAATTTGTTCATGTAACATAAACTAAAATATTAGCGCATTTTATTTAAAATGTTTAAAACGTCATACATCTAAAACATCTGTTTACCATTCAACGAAAACCTATTCATCCAATTTTAAAAATATGTTCATCACATACAAAAGACATTTGTACAATTATAATAAAATATTTCAGATATTTTTAAACAGTTCATAACATAAGAGATGTTCATAACATTTAAACAATATTCATGAAAATGTAAAACATTATTCATGCGATGTTAAAAATATATTCATGACAAATAAGAAATATTTGTATATTAAGCAGGAAGGATTATTAAAAAAGACATAAATTTAGAGAATAAAAATGTGAAATAAAAAAAGGAAAACGAAAATGAAGAACTGAAAATACATAATAAGAAAGAAAAGAAAAACATAAATACCAGTATAGAAGCTTCTCAAAATCGAAGCTAAATAGGCCGGGCGAGGGCTCCGTCCATCTCCAAGGTGCGAGACATAGCATTTGCGCCGCCAGCCCCCCTGTTATTTCCCATCCGGGCAGGCCATTCCTTCTCCTTTTTTTTCCTTTTACTCTAATATATCGTACGACCTCAAGGTTATAAAATATAGGAAATAATAATAAAGGTGGGTCTCATAATAATTAAGGCCCAAATAGTGGAGAGAGTTCCTTTCCAGAAAAGAAATAAAAATATACAAACCCCTAAATAAATATTAAATTATCTCAAAAAGTCAAAGAAAAATCCTTCCTTCTTAAAGAAATATTAATAATCAAAGGAATTACTATTTTGGAAAACAAGAAGCAACTTTATTCAATGATCTCTCCTTTCCCCTTTGTTCATGAATAGTTTTTTGAAGTCCTCAACAAATTTACGAACAGTTTTTTTAATTCATGCATATCTTTATAATTTGTGAACATTTTCAAAATTCATGAGCATATTTTGAATTCATACACTTTTTTTTCAATTTGTGAAGAAGTTTTGAATTCATGAACATTTTTAAAATTTGAACATGTTTTCAACTTCATTTTTTTTTGAAAATTTATCATTGTTTTTAAAAAATCTCAAAAATGAAGTATGGGAGGTATGGAGTAAAAAGCGATATATAGCACTGCCCCTGGAAAAGAGAGAGCGATAGAGTAAAAAGTGCGCTCCATGAGGGTTTTGGCCTAAATAGAATAGAAAGTATAACAAACAAATTTTCTTTTCCAGAAAAGATATAAGACCTTAACTAAATTCTCAAATGAAAATTAAATACTAAGAAAAGATATAAGACCTTAACTAAATTCTCAAATGAAAATTAAATACTAAGAAAAGATATAAGACCTTAACTAAATTCTCAAATGAAAATTAAATACTAAGAAAAGATATAAGACCTTAACTAAATTCTCAAAAGAAAAACTAAATATTACTCCCTCTGATCTGAACTAAAACCACGACACTTATTTTTGATTGGATGGAGTAGTAAATTTCTTTTGCCGTTCTTTCTTGACCGTGGTCTGAATCTCTATATTTGGGTTTGCTTTTGTTTTTTGAGCTCTCAGTATCTATCTGCACTGCCCACAATAGAAAAAAAAATCTAGGACAGGCACAGGAAAAAACAAAGGGTATGGATCAAGCAACCAGCTGGGCCTTGCTCGTTTTGGAATGGGGTTTGGATGTGAGAATGTTCAGGCAATATATTTATCTGTACCTACTAACGGATGAAGCGGAACGAGCGAATTGAGGCTTGGTTTTTCAAATTTATTTGGCCAAAACATATCTTATATACTAGCTCACGGCGTGGCTAATTGTTGTTGCAAGAAAAATGGAAGGGCTCAGATAACAACCTGTACTCAGTTACCGAACAACATCAGATCTTAATCCTTCCGGTTCAGCGCAGAAAAATCACTTATAAGTCCATATATAGCAACTAGTTAGAATGCACACGGTCAGGCTGGAAGAAATTTATTTTTTTGTCTGATGAGATTTCTTTCACAATGAACAATCAGTCCATATATAGTAGCGGCATGAGCACGTACAAGAGATTCATGCAAGTAGACATCCCATGAAGCATCGACAACCTTATAAATGACTTACAAAACAAGATGAATAAGTTCCCAATTCACATGGCATATATGGCTGCTTCCAATTCAGCGCGGCATAATGAGACAGCGCTTTGGAGAGCGGGCACCGGGCATGGTATTATTGATCATTTCCGTCCAGTCCAGAGCATCATCAAGCAACTGACCAGCAGGATCGTTGATGCAGAGATAGCACACCCTCGCCTCGTGTGCTAGTATTTTGCGCACTGTCTGGAAGACAATAGCCACATCAACAAGTATAAAAGAGAAGATACATGAAAAAAATATGGTAGAGTTAAAATAAATCTTACGGGTCGTGGCCCCAGAGCTGGCAGGGACTCCTCTCCTCGGGCAGAAGGAGAACCATGCATGCATGCCGTTTACTGTCTTTCTGCTCATAGTCAGTTCAGCACGGCCAAATTAGACAGCAAGGGACGCGGGCGCATTGCAGAGTCACCTGAATCAACCATTACACAGCAACTAACCAGGATCGATCGGTGATGGTGAGCACACCCACTAGTATTTTGCAGTTTGCACAGCCAGGCCCAAGATGTGCGCTCGTCTCCTCTCTGGAAGACAGCAGCCACATTAGCAGGTATAGAAAGTAAGAGCAGTAACATAGTAGAAAATTTACATACGTACACATGAACAAATGAAGCATTGCCGAGAAAATCATTGAGTTGAAATTAATAACCTTACGGTGCAGTGGCCTCAGGAGCTGACGGGCGGGGTTCCTCTTTACTCTCCTCCGGCTGACTGAATCACACCACTAATTATTGACAAGCACTAGTAGAGGAGAACAACATTAGTCAGTCAGTCAGGACTTTAATTAGTGCTCTTCCACCATCAAAACATATATGCTCCTTGAGAATCCCTGCAAGAGCTTGGTCTGAAAGAAACTGCTCCTTGCAACTAGCCACTCCCTTGAGCTCTGCCTCATTTCTTGCACATTGTGAAATCGATCTTGAGTGAGATTCGGCAAGTACGGAACAGCGATGTAAGCCTGCACGCATAGTTGACCAGGTCATGTGGATGTCGGCTAGATGTTACGGCACAATGAAATTTTGCCTGCTTGAAGAGATGAATTTTCAATTTAAGCAAGTGGCAGAAACAGAGAAGAGAACGAATAAGGCAAGTCTGTTGTGCAGGCAACCATGAAAGGCAATTCCCTTCAGTTACTTCTTGGATGCTAGTTCAGTTTCTCAATGCTAACAAGATTAGCTACAACAAATGATGTACAGAAGGAAAGAAAAAGTGTTGATGCATGGTATAATCCACTTAGGAACAGTAGGCCGCTTACCTCCTCTCCTCTGCACCGAACAAGAATGAGAGCAGAGCACCACGCCACCATGTATGTAGCCACCAACCAATGAGAGGAAATATGGACGGCCTCAGATGAATTCGACTTTGGAGATGAGACAAATCTTGTGGGCATCCTCCCCTTGGCACCTCGCTGTCAGACTTGGACAAAACACAATTTTGAGTAGCTTCAAAGCAGAGAAACTCTGTATGCTTTCTGGCAAAGATGTCAGGTTGGGGCATTCGCCGATATAAATTTCTTCTAGAGAAGTCAATTGTCCCAACCATTCCGGTAATATCTCTAGGCCTTTGCACTGTATCAACCTCAGTATTCTAAGAGCGGTGAGGTTCTTTATGCTTTCAGGCAAACATGTCAGGCAGGTGCAATCTTGGATGTGAAACAACTGTAGAGAAGTCAACTGTCCCAACCATTCAGGAAATGTCTCCAGGCCTCTGCACCTTATCAACCACAGTTTCGTAAGAGCAGTGAGGTTCTTCATGCTTTCAGGCAACCATCTCAGGTTGGGGAAATCGTCAATTATTATTTCTTCTAGGGAAGTCAACTGTCCAATCCCTGCCGGTAATATCTCCAGGCCATTGCACTTGATCAGCAACAGTTTTTTAAGAGCGGTGAGATTCTTCATGCTTTTAGGGAAACATGTCAGGTTGGGACAATCGGTGATTTTAATTGTTTCTAGGGACGTCAACTATCCCAACCCTTCCGGTAATATCTTCAGGCCATTGCACCGTATCAAGTACAGAAATTTAAGAGCGGTGATGTTCTTCATGCTTTCAGGCAAAGATGTCAGGTTGGGGCAATCTTGGATGTCAAAGACTTGCAGAGAGGTGAAGCACGTCATGACCTCTGGCAGTGTCCACAATCCACTGATGGAGGTTAGCTCAAATATCTCAAGAGTGGGAAATTGTTGAAGTCTATCCCACATGTCTTGAGAGAAATTACAGCGCCTTACAGCCATTCTAGAAGGATGAATGGTAGACGAGAGCTTTCCAAATCCTCGTTCTGGCAGAACTGTCTCGTTGTTGATCAAAATCCAATTCATACTTCTTGGGGGATATGGTAGGAACTTCAACTTTGGGCAGCCAATTACCTCCAAATAATGCAAATCAGGGATCAGAAACTCTTCGTTTTCTTTACTTGACTCCGTTGTCCACCATTCCTCCAAATTCTCCATCAAGCTCAATCCCAGTACTCTTAGTTTCATACAAGGTCTGCCCTCTCCATAGAATTCCTTACCGATTATCCTAATGTTGGGAATGTTTTTTAGATGCATCATTCTTAAATTTGGCAGTGCCCCGAATGGAGGAAGACAATCACATGCTTCCAAACCATTAAGAGTCACTTCACTGAGAAAAGGGAGGTAGGACGAGATGTCAAGCATCCAATTAGGGAAATCCTTGCTCGTGTAACCACGTAGCCAAAAGTTTTCAAGAGTCCGAGGAGGTACGAGCCTGTCCAGCACAGATTTACCTCCTTCGTTTTCCCAGCTAAGCTTTAGTACTCGAATATCTGATTTATCATGTAGGTTGACCATGTCTGCATCTTCTGGACGCCTGACATTCTGAAGGCCTACAAGTATCAGCTCTGAACAAGTCAATCCCACAAGATCCACTATACTGCTGCATCCTCTACTCTCTATCTCACATACATGATGGAATACTTCGCCCACAAACTTTAGACGTTTTTTAACGGCTGAAAGTTTTTCAATCAAACAAGAAGTTGTTCCATAAATCACAAACTGGGTGAGACTAGTCATGTCACCAATACTATCAGGGAAGTCACGCAATTCTAAAAGGCCATTCATGTGCAATATTTCAAGTCTAAGGTCACCAAAGGAGGAGGGGAGCTCACGGAGCCTCAGACAGTATGACAAGTAGAGACGCCTCAGCTTAGTCAACTTGCATAGTGACCCAGGCAATAATATGATCTTAGGACAACTTGTCAGGTTCAAATATTCAAGCTCAAAGAGGTGACCAAAGCATTCAGGGAGTTCTTTGAGGTTATGACAATCTGAAAGATCTAGGTATTTCAAATGGTTAAGTTGGCAAAATGATGCAGGCAACATTGAAAACTTGAAGCAACCAGAGAGGTCCACGAACTCAAGTTTCTGAAGGTGGCTGAAATCAATTGGCAGGTCTTCTAGCTCATGGCAGCTTGATAGGTTCAGATACTCTAAACATGGAAAGCTAACATTATCAGGTAGTCTGGTCAACTTTGAACAACCTGACATGTTTAAGAACGAGAGCTTAGGAAGGCTGCCGAATTCATCAGGGAGCTTTTTAAGAGCACAACAATCTGTAATATCTAGATGATATAAGCGTCGAAGCTCACATATTGATTCAGGCAACTCTTGCAGCACAGAACACCCAGATAGACCGAGGAAAAAGAGTTCAGAGAGCTCCCCTAATGATTCCGGTAGCTTATTAAGGCTACTATTATCAGATAGGTCAAAATAGAGAAGTTTGCCGAGGCGACAAATATTGTCAGGCAAGGTTTCAAGCGAGCATTTGGAGAGAATAAGAGTTTCCATATTTTCTAGTGTATGAAAAGACTTTGGAAGTGTTGTAATTGGCAAGCCGGTGGAGTCAAGATACCTAAGTAGCTTAAGTCGATTGACAGAAGATGGTAGAACTATGTTGCTTGGAGCAGGTTGGCCTTTATCCAAACTCCCACTTAGGTCCAAGACACGTATGTACTTGGATCGAGAGAATGCCTTTTTAGGGAGTTGTTGCCCTCCTAAATCCCTAAAATGGAGGGATCTAATCTTGCTTGGAAGATTTTTGAAAACCTTGGAATTATTCATGTAGTTGGTTAACTGTGCATGCCGGCAGTAACGAGCTTTGTTCCAACTGGTCCTTTTGGTAGCATCCAAATCAGTGAATTCCTCAGCAGCAATTATTGATGCAAGTTCATGCACCAAATCATGCATGATGAGCTCCGGAGGAACTTTGGTGTGCACTGGACTTGAAGTAACCTGTACAAGTAATTGATTAGTTAAATAGTGTTGCCTACTAAAAATTTAAAACCCACTGGGAATACGAAATGTTAAAATGGAATCAACATAAGACAATAAAGTCCCCAAATATCGACTTCAAGATTTCATTGTCGTCCTTGTACTTGTTACTACCGCATCCCTGCTTTCTCTAGCGCTAGGGCACTCTTCAGCCTCTTGTACCGGCTGCTCTATGTAATCTTAGTTGTGAACAGCTACACTGTTGAAGCTGGGACTTTTTCATCTAAATAAAACCCTGGATTTACAGGGGGAAAAGGTGTGGAAAATACTAGTTTAATTAAAAATCATGATTGTAAAAAAGGAAATATAAGTAACAACAAAGTGCATGGTAACATTTAGTTACATACAAGCTTATACAAAAAGATAAGATAGTACTTCCTCCATCTCAAAATAAGTGTCTCAACTTAAGTACAACTTGTACTAAAGTTAGTGCAAAGCCGAGACAGTTATTTTGAAACAGAGGGAGTATAACACATCGAATGTGGTGGGTTCCTGGCTATAAAAAGCACACGGTAGTAAAAGTTGAAAATGAATCAATGACCAAACAGAAATAAGAGAAATTTTGTTTAGATACTAACCGAAGAAAATTTGGGGGTCTGAAGAAAGGACATCCCTAAAAGGTAGTTGATGCACCTCTGACCAGTATGCCCCGGAGAAATGTATCCAAGGGCATTCCATTGTTGAATTAGATGATTGCTGTTCATGATAAAGCCCTTCGGGAAGGCCGCCAAATAAATGAAACACATTTTAAAGTCCAGCTTCATGTAGTGATAGCTCAGCATAAGGCTCTCTAGTGTTTTTTTCTGATGTAATTCTCCCAAATCAACCTTGGTGTCCCTTATATCTTCCCACGCCCTCGCGGTCTTTACCTCAGACATTACTTGCCCAAGAGCATTTGCCACGAGGGGTAGGCCCCCACACTTCACTGCAATTTCCCTCCCGATATCTTCCAAGACACTTTGGTGATCATCAGGCCCAAATGCCCTTTTCTTCATTATCTCCCAACAGTCATCAGGTGATAAACCAGACAAGTTGATTTCGTGAGACTCAGCCACGGGGCAAATTTTCCTTTCATTTGCAAGAGAACCAGTGCGCAGGTTTTGCACCACGCTCAGATTACGAGTAGTTACTATAATCCGGCTACCCTTGAGGCCATGCTGCAACATCCCCTTCAAACTTTCAAGTTTACCGAGGATTCACTATCTTGCCATCTAGCTTAGAGCATCTCCAATAGATGGTCCAAATTTCGGCGGTCCAAACCGGTGATGGTCCAAATTTGGAGCACCAAAAAGTGCTTTTTACATCTCCGAAAAAGGCTCAACTCCAACAGATGGTCCAAAATGGAGATGTAAAAAAAAGTGCATCTCCAACAGATGGTCCAAATCAAAGATGAAAAACCGGTCGGCGGCCGCGCGGCTGCTATTTACTCACTGTACAGCCGCGGTTTTGAGTTAAAATATCACTTCAAATTTGAAATAAAGTGCATCATCATCATAGTTCAAATCATAACAAAAGTGCATCACCATCATCATATTTTGAAATCCCTCTAGCAAAAGTGGAACGTCCCAATCAAGGTTTTTTGGCCTACAAATTAAAATACACATGAATATCATTCATGCGGATCATCAACACCATCGGCATTGTGAACCGTGGTACGATCATCATCATCACCGGCTTCTTTGTCGACGTTGTGAAGCGGTGAAGTATCGTTGCCGAGAGCACGACCGGAAGCACCTTCATTGCCTCCCATGTCGCTCATGTTGCCACCCATCGTGTTGCCGCCAAAGCCACATCCCATGCCGGTCATGTTGCTTCCGAAGCCGACTCCCATGCCACCAAAACCACCTCCGTCAAATGCACCATTCATGCCACCTCCCATAATGTTCATGTAGCCACCCATGCCTCCTCCCAAGCCTCCACCCATGGCACCTACCATGCCTCCTCCCAAGCCTCCACCCATGGCACCTACCATGCCTCCTCCCAAGCCTCCACCCATGGCACCTCTCATGCCTCCTCCCAAGCCTCCTCCCAAGCCTCCACCCATGCCTCCTCGAAGCATCAAAAGTTTCTCTAGTTTTCCACTTCTCCACATCCTTGAGCTCTTTGAAGCAATGATGAAAAGTGAAAGCTTTTCCTTTATTTTTCTTCTTCTCGCCTTTCATGTTCCGCTCTCGAAACAATCCTTGGGCAATCATTTTATACAATCTTTGATAGGAAACCTTGACCATCTTTGATAAGCAAGCTAGTCTACGAGAGGCATACTAGGGACACAGTGTTGTCTATACACCCACACATGTATTTATGTTTCCAATCAATACAATTATAGCATGGATAATAAACAATTATCATGAACAAGGAAATATAATAATAAACACTTTATTTATTGCCTCTAGGGCATATTTCCAACACTACTCGCATACGATCTAGACCGCGGTTGTCATCAAACCTGGGCTTGCATTAATTCGATGACGCTGAGCGGTCCGGACGTTCTTTTTCCCGGAAAGCGGAGAAAAAACAATAGAGTTTTGCGGGCGTCCAGGCCGTTGTAGCGACCGCTTCTAACCGCTCTGGTCCAACGAAAACCACCTCCCTCGCCCCGCACGCGTTTCAATCGAACGCCAGCTGCATGCATTCATGCCATTGTGGAACGGCCACTCCACATTGAAGTCGACCCTAAGCAGAAGCAACCTCTCACTGCCTCCGACATTGAAGTGGCGCGTCGGCCGACGACGTTGCCCGCTGAACACGCCTCCTTCCCGCATTGAAATGACTTCATTAAACTTGCGCGTGTGCCGGTAAACCTACCTACGATCAGACGTACGTTCGTGACCTAGTCGACATTAAACACGCCGTTGAGCAGCTCCTCGCGCCCGCTATTTAAAGGTGGCCAAACGAAGGGCAAGAATCGCACCACTCCTCCGCTCCCCATCTCCTTCTTCCACCAGTTTTTCACCCTTTTCATGGCATCCGACGAGCAGGAGAAGCAGTTTTCCGGCATAAAAGCCAGCTGGGTGGCCTGCCAAGCCAGCCGGATACGAGCAGGGTAACTCGCAGATCCAGCTCCCTCGCCTAGCCCGACGTAGTAAGTTGCCGCTCCAGGCTAGCGCGTGGTTTAGCAAGTTGTCGCTCCAAACCATCTTAGTGAGGGGTGACGAGTTGCTTCAGGCAGGCACGCGGGGGGGGGGGGGGGGGCACGATGGTGCGGGCCACATGGCTACCATGGATGAGGCATCTGTCGTGCCATCCGCCGTCAATGTTGGCGGAACCGCGTCCGTCGATGGAGAAAGAAGTCGGCTACGCGGAGCTCGATGAGTCCATGGTCAGCGCGTCTGCCTTCGTCGCCGACATCAAGGAAAATTAAAACATGGGAGGCCGCCGCCACTTTGGCCCCAGGAAGGCCACCGCAGGAGAGTCACCAACGTCCACAGCAGGTGTCTTGTCCTCTCTCGTCAGACCACCGTCGTCCCTCGCCCCAAAAACCAGCCCTGATCCGTGCTTCATGAAAGCAGATGCAATCCTTCCCCTCCAGCTGAAGCACCCATTTTGCCACTCCGACGAACGGTGCAGCCGGACAAAAGGAACATAAGGGGGAGGAACATACCTCTGAGGCTCCCGACAGTCTAATGAACGGGCTACCGGACATAAGGAAGGCACTGGGATCCACCATGGCCGATCGTAGACTAGTGTAATGTATCCGTGTCGTGGAATGGAGCTCCCCGTCTTTTCTTCCAAAAATGATACATTGTTGGTGGCCTAAATCCTTTCCTTCCATTTATGTGGTTTTGCATAGAAAGGTCGGGCTTTGTTGTAATCTTTGTTTAATACTATAGGGCACTACAAGTAGGTTGATGACATCTAGAGAAGTAAAGAGATAGATCCAACAACTTGGAATCTTTGAGGAAACGACCATGCTTCAACTTGGAATCTTGACTATAAGTTCTTCGATGTGATCTCTTCTCCTCGTATGGTACGAGACTTTAACGCATGTATTATTCCAGCATCACCTTCTTTTCTTGCAAAAATGGTACAATGTTGGTGACCTAACTCCTTTCCTTCCATTATATGTGATTTTGCATAGAAAGCCCGAGCTTTGTTCTAATCTTTGTTTAATATAGGGCACTTAATCGATGCCGTGAGAGGTACTTAATCTTTGTTCTAATCAAGCTACTTGTAGGTGAAAATGAACAAATCTATCCCTTTTCTGAAACTTCAGCATATAGAATGACCCGATTAAAAGAATGAGAAAATGACAAATTTGCATTACGAGCGGGGCTGGACGTCATGCTAGATAGCATGGTGCAATACTAGATAGCATGGTACCCTAGGCTTGGACACTATGCTAGATAGCACGACGCCATGGCCCGGGCCGCCATGCTAGCGCCAGGGTGTCGTGTTATCTAGCATGGCGTCCTAGCCATGTGCGTCATGCTATCTAACATTGCGCCCTAGCCCCGGGCGTCATGCAAATGGGTTATTTTGTGATTTTATTAATCGGGTTCATTCTATGATAATGTTTGAGAAAAGGGACAGATTTGTCAGTTTTCACTAGCTTGATGGCATCTAGTCTAGAGAAGTAAAGAGATAGATCTAGCAACTTGGAATCTTTGAGGAAATGACCATGCTTCAACTTGGAATCCTCATTAGTATAAGTTATTTGATGTTATCTCTTCTCCTTCGTATGGTATGAGACGTTAATGCATCAAAAGTAGAGACTTTTATGTCATCGCAGTCAATCCGGCCAATTAATTATGAGAGCCTTCAGAAAGCTCATCTAGTTCACGCAAGTTAACTACTCCAGCATAGTACATCTCTTGTCCGTTTGTGCCGTCCAAGCGTTGATGCATGTGCTATTCACGTGAAATCCGCAAGTGATCTTGAGGCATGCATCATAAAAAGGAGAAACTTTACTGAATTTATATGTCACCTCTGACACGGAGTATTTAAGCTCGAAATCAAAAGAGCACTTTCGTGTCACCTCGGCCAATCAACATTTTGACCAATATTGTACAACAAAGCTTATTGAACTGAGAGTGGTCACACGCGTTTTTGGTCCATGCATGAGCATGATTAGGTGCGTAGTTAACCAAGAGCATGAAAAGTAGCATATATCAACTCATTCACCTAATCGATAAAGCCAATATACATGTGATAGCATACATGGCTAAAGACAGTTGTTTCTCACAGTAAAAATGTTCGGGAATTTCTAAACATATATACATGGCAACAAGATGAGAAAACAAGAACTAACAAATCATTCATTCTCCTGGCTGGTTTTTCATAGCCATTAGAAGACCAACATGATGGCGTCTTTTCTTGGTCTAATTGTCGAGGCTTCGCATAGACGATTGACCGAGTGAGCGACAGATAGGTTGTCCCATTAGGTAGCTACGCAAATCCAATTTTAGAAAGATGTTTTGTTTTTATCGGTTTTGCGAACCTTCTAGAAAGTTCCATCCAGACTGGTTTGAATTTTTCTTTCCCTTTTTGGAATTTTCTTATCTTTCCATATATATTCTTTGGATATCTTTTAGAAAAATAGAAATATTTAAAACATTCGGATTTTAAAATATATTCGAATTTTTCATAACATTTTTCTGATTTAAAAAATTATAATGATGTCTCAAAAAATGTTCGTGTATTTCTAAAAATATTCAAAAGAAATTTTAAAAATGTTAATGTTTGCACAAAAAATCAGAATTTTCGAAAATACTAATGATTTATTTTTTCCAAAATTTCAATAAAAAATCGTGGTTTTTGAAAAACAGTATTATTTTTAAATGATTGAAAAAAGGCGTGCTACAGAACTTCAAGACACGACACTGCCACTGGACTGGTCTATTTGACGCATGCTGCGTCATATATGAGTTCCTGTCTTTGCTTTGGTCCCGGGTAGACTAATTCCCTGCAATGAACAAAGCCCAACTCCCATCGAAAAAAAATCAAAGCCCGTTTTTGTACAATTATAATCACATGCACAGTGATAAATATTTTTTAAAATAAATAGCTACTCCCTCCGATCCAAATTCATTGACGCGGCTTTAGTACAAAGTGAATATTTCAATTTGGATCGGAGGGAGTAAAACAATTTAATTTAGAGAAAATCATTTGATAATGTGTAAATTTATTTTTAAATACTGTAAATGATAAAGTGAACATTATTTAATAATGCTTGAATGATTTTAAAATACGTTAATCTTTTAAATATATACGTAAACATTTTTTAAATTACAACAAAATTTAAACACTATTTTTGCATATTTTATTTTAACCAGGTTATATAACATCTTAACATGCTTTTCAAAATGCATATACTCTTAGACCATTTTGAAGTATATAAGTTAGAAAAACTATGTTGCATTATCGGGCTTGGCCCATTTAGGCGGAAAACTTGCTACATGCGAGACATAGCACCGCCGAACCACCTTTTCGGCAGAAAAAATTTACTGTTGCTCTTCATTTGTACAACAGCAAACCTAGCATAGGTTTGAATGCCGGTAGAGCAAACATGGATTTCAACAAAAAAGAAAAGTAGGGTTTCCAAAAAAGAAAAGTAGTAGGTGATGTGCCGTCATCTGTTATCAACATGAATTAAAAAAGAAAAGGAAAGCCCAATTCGCATTTCATCTCAAACAAAAGAAGCATGACGTCATTGTATCCATCCACAATGAAAATAGGGTGTTTTGCCTGTTGCTATTAAATCCGTTATCCGTTATCAATCCACAATGAAAGAAGATTTAATAAAAAAAGGATTTCTGCCGTCATTGTATCCAAAGAAAATACTCCAGGAAACTGGAAAATATTCGAGCTATTTTCTTGTTTTGTTGCTGAAATACAACAAGGAAAATACGCCAGGAAACAGGAAAAGGACGTATCTAAGATTACCATCTGAATTTGTATATGAAAGTTGCAGTAAGGGATCGATAACAATCAGCCATAAATAGCTGACAGAAACATCTAATTTTTTTTATTTTTTTTAAAAGAGGAATATATTAATATCGCGAAGATACCAATTGCACCCAGCCTTTGCACCAACAAGATATCACAAAGACATGTAGGATACACACAGCCCAAAAAGAAAATGAACTTGCTCCGAAAAGACATGTAGGATACGTACTGACCTTTCAGCATATCAAGACACAATTGCTCCAGTACTGTTTGTTTGCTCTGAATCAGCTGTGAAATTCACTACTGGGACTGCAGAATAAATGAACTTGGGTCAGAATATGAACAAAGCAATCTAAGGTAACTTACACACCCGACCATTCATTACCGTTGTGTCAAGGATCAGTGCCAATGAAATATAAACCTGTATGCAATCCCCATCCAAGATTGTACGTAGCTGGGTACAATACTTTCAGCACTCTGCCTACAGGAATAATTCTCATTGCTCCGCTCCTACAGGAATAATCCAATATCAGGCTAAATAGATTCACGAATCAAACAAATTGTAAAGCATTCTCTCTTCTCTTGTAGAGTGAAACTCAATTCAATTTCACTATAGCAGGAATCCGTACCATTCTGTAAAATAAATGCATCGCCAAGACAGGACAAGCAAGCCCTCTCTGCTACATATATGATATATCAGGTGCTTTTTTACAAAGCAGCAGCAGCATCCTGTCAAAGAGAAGGATTCAAGAAAGAGGAAATAAAGGCACTTGATTCATTCATTCATGGTAAGAAAGGAAAATAAATCTTCTTTTTAAGAAACAGCAGTTAAATACCTCTTCCTCGCTGCTACTGATGCCAACAGTTAAATTGGTCTCTTCTGTTCAGTCATGCTGCTTCATGCGAAAAAGGAGCACAGGGATCATAATTCCATGATTCCAGCCTCAGTTCTTGCAGCTACGACTCAGGTCTTCTTCTTGATCTGTACGCCCTTTTTTTTTATTTCACATACATAGGGAACAGAAGTCTGATGAAGAAAATGCACGCATATACATTATGAAAACTAACATCAACGATGTATCAATCTCAAGTCTACTAGCAGCAGAAAAGGGGTACAAAAAGAAATGGATGAAAAGAAGCGTGCGTTGGACTGTGAATGCAGTCATAAATTAAGCACATAACATATTATAAACTAGAGAAAGCAAGCAGGAGAAAGATAAATAAGCAAGCCAAAGTGGTTGCTTTTTTTTTTTTCTTTTTTTGCGGGTGAAAGCCAAAGTGGTTGCTTTGCACTATGAATGCAGTCAGTCATAAATAAATATGGTTCTGTAGGTACTAACCGGCAGATTTAACTTGCACAGAAATATCGATCATGTAGCAGAATGAAGGAGTCGGTTGATTGTATCTCCCACCTGCTGATTATGGCGGAATTAGCATTTGACAACAGGGTGGTCCGCCTCAAAAAAATTGACAACAAATATGGCATGTGAACGCTGTAACTAATTGCCAATAGCACATAGAAATAGATCAATATGGTCTTAAAAATACACTAAAATTCACATTCAAGTCTCTGTATCGATTTGTCCATCCAAAGTTCCAAACTAGTATTGCTCGGTGCCCTCATTCTGATGAAGACCTCCGTCATCGCAAACCCTAAATAAAAAAAATGGCGAAATGGGGAATGGACGAATGGCACCTCAAATTAGACCGAGCTAGTGCCGGAGTGGCGACTAGACGTCTGCCGCCGGAAGCTGGGGCAGGGCAGGGTCGCTGCCGGAAGCGGTAGCATGGCTGGCGTCGAGAGCCGAGCAGGCCGCGGGCGCGATGAAGAGGCAGGAGTGGAGGAGCCTCCTGTGCGTCCGGCGTCCGGCGTCCGGCGAGGGCGGGGAGCAAGGTGGAGGCGGGACAGCCGGCGGCTGGGCATCTGGCAGAGTCTCGCGTGCGCCCTTCAGGTTTTTTTTTTCCAAAGTGGATCTTCTACTCCTAAAGGAGCAGTTTGTACGTCGTTCGTTTCGTTCCCTTTCTCTCGTCGCACGATTCGCTCCTGCCCCCGATCTCCTTGCACGCGCTAGGTTTCCTCACGCCGCCGCCGCATGGGTGTTCGTCGACCGGCCCTGTAGATCCCATCGCGTGCGACCTCAGCGCCGCTCTTTCTCCAGCGCCACGCGACACCGAGGACTTGGGAGCCACCACCGCCTCCAATCATCCCCTCGTTGATCATCATCACGGTGCATCGTCGCCGAGTACAGGGCAGCCGCTGCCTCAGGTCCTTCGATCTCTCCCCTCCTCACCACTGCTCCTTGCCATCCTCAAGAACGCGCACCTGCGTCCCCGGACGGTGCCGCGGAGAGGTTGCGGCTGTTCAAGGCTGACCTGCTGGACTACGGTAGCATGGACGTCATCTTCCATGCATATTGCCTGCCCCGTCCTCGCCAATCACCCCAACCCCGAGGTACTTCTACACCCTTTCCCGTTTCCCTTCCTCTCATTTTCTTCTTCAAATTCAGTCAATGTTGTTGATTTGTCCACAAGCAAAAGGTTCAACAAGTGCCTCCATGCTGCTGTAGTCCAACTAACGTTCTTTTAATTGCTCCTGCTGCTACTGGCACGATCAATGTCCCAAGAGCTTTCTCTGAGGCTAAGGTAAAGAGGGTTGTGATGGTGTCGTCCGTTGCTGCCGTCATGGTGAAACCGGCTGGCCTGATGGCAAGACCATGTAGGAAGACTGCTGGTTTGACATCAACTACTGCAGAACCACATAGATGAGATCATCAAATCATGGGTCATTATTGTTTCGTAAGTACGGTGTAATTAACTACTTGACATGTCACAACTTACTATATTGTGATGTTGCATGGAGGCTAAAAAGTATCACACAATTGCTAATTCTTAATTATCATGCAATTATGAAGAATTGGATTCTTAGTTATGCACATGTGTGTTTTTCAGTTTGCACGGGTTCTAATTCTATACCCCATTGTTCTGTCAGAATTGGTACAGTCTTTCGAAAATACTAGCAGAGCATTCTGTTCATGTATTTATTGGCCTCTTTTCTATTTGTTGCCACTTTTTTAGACTTCACAGTGGGCATTGAGATACAACTAAAAGGTATTTTCGTCTTTTTCATGATATTTATTTTTTCTATTCTTCAACTGCATAAATCACAGCCTTTTATATCGATCACAAGTTTTTCTCAAGCTTATTAATTTTGACTTGTAAAGTGTTTCTTGCTACTCAATGTGATTTTGAAGAAGAAAAACTGCTTAGCAAAGGGAAGAAAGAGAAAGGAGACACAAGGACAAGTTTATAACAAGACATAAGCTCCGGATTAACTTATATTAAAAAACCAGTATGCTTTTGAAGTTTTGATGATTGTCACGGATAAAACAAGTATATATTTCATTTGACTATTGAGCACAATTCATCACATTATATATCCCCTCAACTTTGATTTCATCACATTAGCCGCCGGACTACCACCAACCCCACATCTTCGAGCCCAAGCCCGCGTCGGCGGTCATTGCGGTGCTGCACAACTGGGGAACGACAGGAAGGGGTGGCGGACAACATGGTTCATCTTACTACAGCGGCGGCGATGGCGATCGATAGGACGCGCTGCACTGGATGAAGGAGGGTACTGCAGCGGTGAACGAGTAAGTGATGATGCGCGAAGGTATGGAGAAGACAGCGCGCTCTGGTCCTCCTACAAATGCAGCGACGACTCATCGATTTGCTTCTCTTCCAACATAAGGTACGAGATTCTTCTCCACTCCTGTGTCCTCCTACACACATGGGTTTCTTTTGATCTGCTTGGGGAATGTAATCTAGGATTTGACTAATTCTCTTGGAAAAGGGATCACCTTAGTTTGATTCGGTAAAAGCTTGCTGTCAAATTAGTTCTTCCACACTGTTTTTTTTTTATTCTTTATGTTCTCCTCGATTTTTGCGTGCAGTGCAATGGCAATGGGTTCAGTCAAACCAGATTTTGCACCATGCTATTCAGTTAATTAAATTGAACTACAACGAAGAATGGTGTCAGATTTTAAATTTTTATTAGAGTTAACTAATTACAAGTATTTTGTTTATTGTGTAGTATGCATAGATGAAGTGAGCATACCCCTCTCTGTTTGTTGGGCTGTCGGCAGCTCCTTTTCGCCATGTCTCTGTAAACTGAACCACTATTCCTCAAAGAAAAATGTAAACTATAACGACACTCTTTGATCATATTAACTAGAAAAGTTAGAGATACATTTGTTCATATTAATGTTGACCAGACTTGATCAAAGAAATAGAAGACTTGTACGTTGATTGCATCAACTGATAAATCCCAAATGTGTGGGAGCAGGACTATCTTGGTGAGTCATGATACATATTTCCTTGCTTGATGAAGGTGCCATATTCCGGGATCTGATTTTTGTTTTTGTTCCGCGTTAGTTTTTTAACAAAAATACTTTAGTTTGTTAGCTATATTATTCATGTGTGCAATTCTGATATGCTAGCTCTTGGAACCAATCATCTGTACATCAGTTTGTCATATATTTTTAGAAACTAAACACACGAAAATGGCGCTTCTAATTATGTTATCTTCTTGTTATTTCTCAGTTCAGCTCACAAAAATGTCGTCAACTTCATACATGAAACTCGATACCTGATAGTAAATTACAGTGATCGGTATTTATTTTGCAGTGATATCAACCGGCGCATGCTTCAGTCACTTGGCATTGCCCGCTTTTTGCCAATTATCAGTGACCCTTTGATTTCATCTTGCCTCTTATGCTCAGCTACTTGGGTGATCACCGAAACAACGGTTACCCTGTTTTATTGTTCTTGATGTGAGGTTACTAATGGAGCACCAATTGCAACCATTATGGACTTGACATCAAAAAAATTGGATGGGTTGCAGTGGCGGAGCTACGCACGCTTCACTGGGCGGGCCAAAACGAGCTACCTAAAAAAACGCCTGAAATTTTGCTCCCAAAACTCTTAAGTCAACACAATTCTACACTAAATTCTTATTTGGTTGGGCGGGCCATGGCCTGGTTTGGCCCAGCCGTAGCTCCACCACTGATGGGTAGTACGGAATGATAATTCATTATGTTTGTTCATAAGTTAATTGGCTAAGTAGAGTGACCCTTTTCAGTTCATGATATCATCATAAAGGTTGTGGCACTTTCCTTAAGTAATGCCCCTGTAGCAAATGGTAATGCTGCAACATTTTTTGCCAATTAAGTTTTTCTATGTTTTATGAAAAGAAAGCTAAGCTTTTGTTGTAAATCAGATGTATCAGGCGCAAATCTTAGGTTTTACAAATTTATTGTGTCAAAGAAAAAAAAATAGTGTTTCAATTTACTTGAGCAAGTGATGAGGAGATATTATATGGAGAATGTCGCATAACTGATAGTAGTGTCCCTCGGGACAATGGTGAATTCTATGATAGAACACTTTGAACACAAACACGATGATTAGTCCATAGATGTTGCATTGGAGTTAGTCTTTTTCAAAGTATGTGCTCCGATCAAGCACTTACATGTTCAGTTACATATGCTGAGTTATGTCAAGTAATTTTTTAGTCTCTGCTATTGTAAATCATGTGACTTTTCAATTGCCAGCTTACTGGAACAAATGTGAGGAAGGAGCTCAGAAGTGTGATTTTGATGTTGCTACAGAGAAGGTATGCCATCATCGTACACCAATGTTTGTATCTGCATATTTTGACATATGCAATGAGTCCTTACTATTTCTAGGACATGATAGGTCCTATTAGGAAATGTAGATCATTAGACCATATCAACAATATGTTTCATTGGTATGACAAAGCTTCTGAAGTTTAAGTAGAATTTCTTCAGCAGCATGCTTGTATTGCATCGTCAAAGTTGTTTGCATGAAAATATTAGTTTGAACCAGAGTCAAGTTTGAATTTGTAAGCACTAAAAATATACATTTCCAAAGGTATGATCTTGCTACAACTGTACAAGCTATGCTCCAGTAAAAAAATTACATTATTTTTCTTGATGCCAAATTTCCAGGGTGTCGATTTGATGCATATTTTGTAAAGTAATAAACATGTTGATTTGGCGATTGACATACCTTTATTTTGCAGGAGACTTGGAAGATTGTGAGCTGGATGTACCATTGGGGAGATGAAGAAGTGGTTGATGTGCATGAAGATCCTAATTGCATTTTAAAACTTTTATGTTTGTAATTTTGGTCCTTGCCTATATGTATGGGAGTGAGCCCATCTAATTGCAATTATGAAAATTCTGTTTGAACTGATAGTTGTAGAACCTAAGTCTTACGGTATATACTGTGTTATTGAGAGAACCAAGCCAGATGGTGGTTGCAACTAATCCTACGTTGCTACTACTATTTGAGATGAGAGCATATTGATACTATGTACTCTTTGTTTCTCTTGTTTGCACCATTATTTCAAGCACCGATCCCTTCTATCTAATTTGCATAAGTGTTTTGAGCATTGGTACTTTTTCTGGTTAGTGTTCGAGAGACGGAGGCGGGAGGAAGGGAGTGAGGGAGAGGTAAATGAAAATCATAGTGCTCTATGTGGCTGAGAGACAGATGTGCCACTGAGAGAGGTGTTGAGTTTGGATTTATATGGTGAAGATAGTGGGCAGAGAATGAAGAAGAGGAGGACGGGATTATTATTGAGCGAATAAATATATTTGCCCGTTGCAACTCACAAGCAACTAACTAGCAGGACTGCACATACAATTGATCGTTGAGTATAACTGATGTGACGCGATGGCGTGAGAAAACCCAAATACAAGAGTACTGATGTGAAAAATAAGTAAATACCAGAATCCTAGGATATGTGACCTCTGTATTACCCATAATCATGTTAGTTTCTGAAGAGTGTTAAAAATGACAACTTTCATCCAGGGAACAACATATTGCATAGAGTAGACAGGAAAAACATGATAGGGATCTTGCTCTGGGCAGTAAGGGAGGACTACAGATTAGCAACTCACAGTTTTCTCAACATAGTGGTTCAAACTTAGAAGATCTATGAACACATTAACTTTTTGTTATTTATTTTGCAGGAATCTTTATGTTACATGCATGTACCTTTCTATAGAGCTCTTTTTGCCACAACCATGCAAACTGAAGTTGCTAACATAGTGCGATGATTTCAACACTTCAAAGTAGCTTTCTCAACTAGAGATCAAATCATAAAGGATTTCCAGTGACAAGATTAAAACTTCGCATTAACTAGATTCTTCGGCTAGGCGGTTGGCGGGGGACCCCTCTTTGGCAGTTTGCGGGGAAGTACGATGTGAAGGAGAAAGGGCGCCATGGCAAAGGTGAGGTGGGCATCATCCGGTTTAAAGGAGAGAGATCCAGTGAGAAATGTCCTGCTATAGCGGGAAATCAAGAGGGAACGGGAGGATCCGACAGGAAAAGGAAAGGGTGCATCGTCGGGTGGATTTTTTGTGTTAAAATCATGTGTTGGAGATAACATAACGGATAGTCCGAGAAACCACATTTCTCCCTATATATGGGTTGGATTTCGAGGAACCGGATTGTCCAGACGGTCAAATTTTAGGGAGTCAGCTAGATGCCCATTTGATGTCCAAACACGTCTGAACGTGTGAGGGTGAAATAAAATTTGACCTTAAAGACAATCTAAATTATTTATTTGATTCATTTATATGCATTTTAGCCCGTAGCAGCGCACGGGCATTCTACTAGTGTGTCTCAGGTTGTGTCTGGCTGGTGAGAGCGAGAGGATGTGTCTCACGAGTCACGTATGGGCGTGGATGTTTTTTTTTTAGAATCTGCATGGATGTTTGTTGGTTCAAAGTGTTGCTGGGCTTGTTTTTCCTTCTTTAGCCCATCTCTACATTTATAGATATAAAGGCCGGTACAAAATTTCAGGGTGAAGCTCCGCCCTGAGCATCATCACCACTATTCCTCTTGGGTTTTTCTCAAAAACAAACTTTCCTCTTGGATGTACGCGAGCAAGAACAGCATCAGAGCAAGCTGCCTAGGGTATTGGTGACGCGGCGTGGTGCACCGGCAACAGAAGCAGTAGCACCATCACTACAATCCCTCTGAGGTGTACGCGAGCAGGAAAAACAGTGGAGCAAGGTGCCTAGGGTGTGGCAAAAAGCACTACCAGCGTGGAGAGCTTGATGGCGGACAAGGCTGTCCAGATCCGGGCCGGCCTCTTGGGTGGTGGCGTAGTTGGTGCCGTGGAGCTTGTCATGGATCTGGAAGTAGTGGACCTCATCCAGCAAGTCCTCTGCCTGGTCGGCGTCCCTGCTCAGCTTCTCCAACAACCCCTGCAGGCCAAGGTTGGCTCCGGTGGCCGTTGTGCAGCAGGCCTTGCGTGTACTGTAGCTTCTCCCTGATCTGCTCTGAGTTGTGGCCGAGCTGGAGGCCACAACAAGCAGAGGGCCAAAACCTTGCCGAGAAGCGACGTCGCCAAGCCCGTCGAACAACGTCGTCAAAACTGTTAGAGATACGACACGCAATCGATACGATGAAGAACGAAATCAAGCAAAGGGACACGGGATTTTAACGTGGAAAACCCCTCCAACACGAAGGGGAAAAAACCACGGGCGCCAGCCAGCCAAAATTCACTATGATCGGGAGAGGTTACAAACGTCGGGGATTTACAACTGATCGACTTATCCCGTGTGGCGGCTTACAAGAGGTATATATAACACAGATGTCCTAGGTTAACCATGATCCGTACCGTGGGGGGGCTTCGCCCCCCCCCCCCCCGCACCCCCTAAGCGTCCTTGACGGGGGCGGTTCACATGGGCCAACTTCAGACTTCGCTACGCTACGCTAACTCATCAGAAGTTGGCCTTTCTCTTTATATTGAAATTTGGAGCATAACATAAAAAACTCCACCTTGAGACAAATTCCATCTTATAGCATGAATGAGAACCTTCTCCCTGAACAACAAAGAAAAGACTTTCGGTGCCAAACAACCACTAGGGCTAATGAGTTATACCAACTAAGTCTGAGCAAAGCTCAAACTTACCAACATGAACTGGCTTTGTGAACATATCAGCAGGATTATCATGAGTACTAATCTTGCATACCTTCAGTTTACCTTGCTCAACAATGTCTCGAACAAAATGATATTTGACATCAATGTGCTTTGTTCTCTCATGAAAAACTTGATCCTTAGTAAGGTATATGGCACTTTGACTGCCAAAAAACAGATTAATGCAAGAATTATCTCCACAAAGCTCAGCATACAAACTTTTCAGCCAAACTGATTCTTTACATGCTTCTGCAATAGCCATGTATTCTGCTTCAGTGGTAGATTGAGCAACAACTGCCTGCAATGTGGTCCTCCAACTCACAGCACAACCACCAACAGTGAACACATAACCTGTAAGGGACCTCCTCTTGTCCAAATCGTTGGAAGCAAAATCTAAATCCACATAGCCAGCTAGTCCCTCACCAGTCCCGCCGAATTTCAAACAAGCATTGGAAGTGCCACGTAGGTACCTGAAAAGCCACTGAACAGCCTTCCAATGTTCTTTACGAGGGTTAGCCATATATCTACTGACCAAACTCATTGCAAATGACAAATCAGGCCTAGAGCACACCATGGCATAGATTAAAGAACTGATAGCACTAGAATATGAAACTCTTGACATATACTCAAACTCTTCATCCGTACTAGGACATTGAGAAGATGACAATTTGAAATGAGGAGCAATAGGAATGCTTACCGACTTAGCATCATGCATGTTAAAACGATTAAGAACTTTCTAAATGTAACTTTGCTGACTAAGAAATAACAAACCAGAATTTATGTCCCTCGTAATCTCTATACATAGAATTTTCTTAGCAGCACCAAGATCCTTCATGTCAAACTCACTACTTAATTGTGCCTTTAAAGCAGTGATCTCTCTTGCCCTCTCTATCTAGTTGTGATGAATTGAGTTTTCATTTTGAGATTTCGTTACCGGATTGAATACTTTTATGGATTTGAGAACACTTGATATATGTCTTGCATGCGGATACCCGTGGTGACAATGGGGTGTTCTATTGATTCACTTGATATATGTTTTGGTACTCAACTTGCGGATTCCCGCGGTGACATTAGGGTAATCTATGCATAGGGGTTGATACACGTTCTTGTCCTACTTTCTCCGATAGAAATCTTGGGGCACTCTTTGAGGTTCTTTGTGTGGATTGAGTATTATGAATCTGAAATTGTTTGATGCGTATCGTATAATTAACTCATGGATACTTGTGGTGACATTGGAGTATCTAGGTGACATTAGAGTTGGTTGATGCGTATCATATGGTGTTAGTACGAACTCTTAGATAGATCGAACGGAAAAGATAACTTGATGTTATCTTAGTACGAACACTTGAATAGATCGATCGGAAAGGATAACTTTAAGGTGGTTTCGTACCCTACAAACAATTTCTTCTTATGTTCTTCGCTAGATAAGAACTTTGGAGTGATTCTTCGTTGCACGTTGAGGGATGGTTATGTGATCCAATTATATTAGCATTGTTGAGAGATCGCACTAGCGAAAGTACGAACCCTAGGCCTTGTTTCCAAGCATTAATATACCGTTTTGCTTGTCGTTTACTATTTGCTACCTTGCTGTTTTTATATTTTCAGATTACAAAAAACTATATCTATCATCCATATTGCACTTTTATCACCATCTCTTCGCCGAACTAGTGCACCTATACAATTTGCCATTGTATTGGGTGTATTGGGGACACAAGAGATTTCTTGTATTTGATTGCAGGGTTGCTTGAGAGAGACCATCTTCATCCTACACCTACCACGGATTGATAAACCTTAGGTCATCCACTTGAAGGAAAATTGCTACTGTCCTACAAAACTTTGCGCTTGGAGGCCCAACACGAGTCTACAAGAATAAAGTTGCGTAGTAGACATTAGAGACCTGTTGATGAGGTAGCAGGCGGTGGAGGCTGCTTCAGCCCAAAAATGTTTGCCCATGCGTGGTTTGGACAACATGCAGTGAGCCCTGGAGATGATGGTTTTGTTTATACGCTCAGCCACACCATTCAATTCTGTTGAGGAGTGTATGGGACGGTCTGGTGCCTGACGATGCCCAAGTTTCTGCAATACTTGTTAAAAGCTTTTGAAGAGAATTCCATACCATTGTCAGTACGAAGTATTTTTACCTTCCTCCCAGTTTTCCTTTCTACCATAACTTTCCAATCCTTAAAGGCATGAAACACATCATATTTTTTTCAAAAAATAAGGTCATACTTTTCTGGAGTAGTCATCAATAATTGTAAGCATATAACGAGCACCAGCAAGCGAGGGTTTACGGGAAGGTTCCCACAAATCAGCATGTACATAATCTAATATACCTTCTGTGGTCTGAACAACAACATTGAACGTTACCCTCTTATGCTTACCAAAGATGCAGTGCTCACAGAACTTCAAGTCACTTACGTTGCAGCCATCCAGGAGTTCCGTCTTAGTCAATTCTTCCATGCTAAGTTTACTCATATGCCCAAGGCGCATATGCCAAATATTAGTTTTACTGGATTTATCAGAAGTAACAGCAGCAGCAGTACCAGTAATAGTGCTTCGAACATATAACTTGGAAGCATTCATGTCACCTATCATACGAATGAGGGAACCTTTTGTTACACTAGTAGAAAACATGACTTTGGTTCTAGCCGGATCAGAGCAATAGTCCCAATCGTGTTACGAACCGGGACTAGTGTGAGCATCAGTCCCGGTTCGAGCGGCTAGGACGTCGGCCGGGCCTCGACAGGCATCAGTCCCGGTTCGAACGGGACCTTTAGTACCGGTTGGTGACACCAACCGGGACTAAAGTGGTTGCGCCAGGAGCGAGGTCCTTTCGTCTCGGTTGGTGTCTCCAACCGGGACTAAAGGTCTGTCTTCAGTCCCGGTTCTAGACACCAACCGGGACTAAAAAACTGCCTATATATATCCTCGTCCCTACCCACCCGCTCCTCTGATTTTCGCTCATAGAAGGTGGGAGGTGTGTGCTACTTTGCTCTCCCTTCCTATGCACATGAGGTGTTCGATGAAATGCCTGAGAGCATGATGCCACTTGAGTTCACACAAAACAAACATGATATGAGGTGCCCGGGCCACACTTAAGCTTTCTCCTCTCTTCTTCCTCCAACCCCGTCCTCACTGCCGTCGATCGCCCGCGCCGATCTCGTCGCCGGCACCACAGTGGTGAGCCTCTTGTTCTTATGTTTTTCTAAAAGAAAATTTTCTTACTTGTATGATTTAGATAGCTACTTGTATAATTTTCTTACTTGTATTATTGTTTGTTATTATATAGTGCCATGGTTTTGGTATCCGCCCCCGTCGGCTCTCGTCCGGTCTATGATTCGGATGTGGTATATTATCTTTTATAACTATTTGTTTCATTTAGTGTTTATGACAATTATGCCAACCAACTTGACATAGATGTTTTTATCTAGGATGTATGTGAACTGGAAATTCCAACCGACCCTCTTGTCGAGAGGTTAAATTTAATTTAAAAAAACAATTATTTGAAAGAAAAATTGAAAATAATTGAAGAAGAGAAGATGAAATTGGAGTTGCATATTGCCGATGTTGTCGATCTACACAAGATCCAGATGGATGCATGCAATGCGCTTGAAGATTACAAAGATTAGAAAATATGCCATTGATAAAGAGGCTTGGTATCATTATTGTCGTGGTATTTTCACGGCAGATGTCCTCATAGGACTTGATCTCGAAGCCATCGCGTAAGTAGCAGACCGAAGGGGTTAAACGAGGAACACGGGAGGCAAGGTTTACCCAGGTTCGGCCCCTCTCGTGGAGGTAAAAGCCTACTCCTGCTAGATGTATTGAAGATCTCGATTACAAGGGTTTTGGAACTTGTCTAGCCCTAGCTCTCGAAAGGTTTCAACGTGATCTCTCTAGCCCCAGGGCTCCCCCTATATATATAGGCGGAAGTCCGGGGCTTACATAAGAGTCCGGGTCGGGATAGCAATCCGAGCCCAACTCTCCTTTACTTGTTTCCTAAGTTATACCTCGAGGCGGTTTGCACATACCGCCTCTCACGGCGGGTCTTGGGCCGGCCCTTCCTTGGGCGGCTCTTCTTCTGGGCCTCTTGAGAACGCTCCGGCCCAACTAGCCTATCTTCAATAAAGATCCCCAGAACCCAGCCCTAAACGGGCGGGTCTCACCGAAAGATATTTCCCTGACATTAGCCCTCAGGTTGACTCGAACTGGTTCTGGACAACCTTGTCTTCATACAAAACTGTCTTTGACATTTGGCGAGTCTCCGCAGAACCCGCCACCTCTGAATATTTCTTAATTGTTTTTCTTTTAAACCTGTTCGCCTTGTGACGTCACCGAATCTTTAAAACGGATATTTCCATGACATCATCCATATCTCAAATGAATCGATTAGGCACGAAAATCGGGGCGTCGGGGTACTGTAGATCCATAATTTCCGCCTCGACTCTTGAGCGTCCCATCCTCTTATGAATACCCCCTCGGGTCATTACTTTATCATTTCCTCATCTTCTTCCTCCTGCCGCCCGAACCGTCGCGCCCTTGCGCCACCTCTCGAGCTCGCCGGCTACTGGAAGGAGAAGCAGCCCCGACGCACCGCCGTCGCCCGTCCGCAACCGCGCTGCGCCGCCGTCAATCCAGGTAATCCCTGTCCCTTTTCATCTCTCTTAGGGTTCCGCCATTGTAGAGCTTCAACTCCACCTCGGCTTCTCCGCGGCTGCCGCCGCCGGCCTCATCTTAAGGCTTCCTCGGCATAGAAACGGCGCCGTTGAACTCCCCTTTATCCCAGGAATCAAATCTGCGTTAGAATAGATCTAAGAAAAATCCATCAGTGATGACTTGCTGCGGCTGGACGAACAGTAGCATGAACTGCTCTTTTCCTTATTTTTACAGGCTTCTTGATCCAAAATTTCACCTTCCTCGGTAGAAAACTGTTATCAAAGGCTTAGTAAAAATTTTCACCTCGCCAAGCAGCTCTCACTTGTGGCGACTTATGTAAGCCGCCGTATATATTCAATGATTTCTCCAACCATATGTCCCAGGCCCTAGGAACATAATCCAACTGCCATCTTTCATTTCTTGTAACATCCCTTACTTTGTGCCGAAAGCCGCTAACTCAACTCCTTGCTCCATTAACTAGGATGATAAAGAAAACAATTGAATGCAACTGGGTTCCTTCTGAGATCACCAAAGATTTTCTCAAAAATGCCATTCAGACAGGCATACTGAAAGGGGCTACCAACACCCAACTTGGAAGAGGCGAATGTCCCCCAACGCCTAAAGAAGGAGATGTTATTATATTCCTTGATCATGTGGAGAGGGGATTTTCCCCTCCCGGCTCCAAGTTCTTTAGGGACCTTCTGAACTTCTATGGGTTGCACCCACAAGATCTTTCCCCCAATTCAATTGTCAACATGAGCCAGTTTGCAGTGATATGTGAAGCTTATCTTCAGATAGAACCTACAGTTCTATTGTTTCGGGAATGCTTCTATGTCAACAAACAAACTAAAACCGCCCAAGGCCGTCATCAAGAGCTTGGTGGCGTTTCTTTCCAGAAACGACGAGGAGTCACCTTCCCCGGAGCTGATCTGCTAAGCCACCCCAAGGGCTGGGGCAAGTCTTGGATATACTGTAAGGCGCATGTTCCTGAAGGAGAGCACCCATTGCCGGGTTTCAGGCTAGGGCGCTTGGATCACAAAAAGAAATAGCCTCCCAGGCCTACACCCGTGGAACAAGCAGAGCTGAAACCTTGGATGGATAAGATATCTGCCTTGGCCGCCAACGGCCTGGAAGGTGCCGATTTAATCCGTTGCTGGCTATCATGGAAAATCCAGCCACTGAGTCTCCGGAGTAAACTGATGCATGAATACTCCGGCTTACAGGATCCATAAAGGATCAGCGCTACAGACATCTCCTTGTCATCTGTAATCAATCAGATGAGAATTATTGTTAACTTGCCAGACAAATACACTGGCGAGTTTTGATTGGCGCCTTTCACCAGTACTAACCCGCCACCAGCAGTAAGAAACTTTCAAGCAATCTTTCATTTTTCTGCTTAAACTTTCATATCATGAAAACCTTTTCTCTGATAAACCACAGGCGGATAGCTCCTTCTGGCAAGCGAGGCCGATGTTGAAAGAAATAGCTACGAAGGGCCAGAAGAAGACGGGAAAAAAAGCCGTCTCTAAGAAGAAGAAGCAGAATACCATCAATCCTTTAGTGGTGGATCCGTCCATCTTAGAATCCTCTAAAGATGAGTCAGAGGCAAGTATATAACTTGAATCAATCTGTCTTTCATCTGCAACTTTCTGCTAATAATTTTAATCTGTAACTTTCCAGGACGAAGAAGAAGAAGAAGACCAGGATGAAACTGAGGTAACTTCGACCTTGTCTGACTTCGACATTCGTAATCCTAAGAAAAGTAGAGTAGATGTGAGAAAATACCCTTTTTCTCATCCTTTTGCTCGTTTGGACCCAAATTATTCATGGAAGACGTCTCAGCACGCCGAACTCCGCCAAACTGATTGTGGCGGCTCTAGGACTGGTACGAGCGGGTCTGACGCCGATGCGGGCGGCTCTCATAAGCGCCCTCGTGAGGTACTTCTTCACCCGATTCTTCTGTTTCCCAAAGCCGGCTTGTTTAAACGACCTCTTAATCCCGAAGATCCGGACTATCAGGACACATCCTCTTATGATGACGCCTCAGAGTCGCCAGATACGACTTTTGTTATTAAAGAAGGGTAAAGATATGATCACCCTTATTCTCACTCCTCTTACATAAAGCAAAAGATAGTAGTTATTGAGATCTTTGTCGAAAATGCAGGGTTACCTCCAAGAAACTAAAACCCACAACTTTTGCCTCGTCTCCGCCTCCTGAAGGTTCTGAAGACCCGGCCAAAGACACAGAGGAAAGGGCCAATGATCCTCCTCTGCCAGATGTTTCCACCGCTCCAGAAACTCAGGTTTCTTTAGAACCAAAGATGGCAGCGCCGGCTGATAACATTGAACAACAGCCGGATACTATTATCCCCTCCTTCGATATTGAAGAGGGTACTGTTGCTACTGCCACTGCCACTGCCCCAGACTCGTCGGCGGCTTTGGGCAAATCTTCCTTTGAAGCCATGTCTTCTAAAGAGAAGAATAAATTAGATCTCTCCTCCTTGGAGAGCACTGATTTAAATGATCTTCATGAAGCCCTTCAGACTCGACTACTTGAGAGTCAGGAGATTGCCAAGACCTTGGCCAACAAACCAAAGGTGAGTCATAATTTACTTATGGCCCTTATTAGTCGCCCAAACCTGCATATTACTGATTTCATAGTTGTATGAAGGTTTGTAAGCTTACATATTTGAAAATACGTAAATACACACATGCAGTCCCCAAGAGCCGGCTGTTTTCTTGAAACAGCCGGGTCTTACATGGAGCAAAGAACCACATGCTTATATAGAACAAAGAGCCAATTGTAGTCCCCAAGAACCGGCTGTCTTCTTGAAACAGCCGGGTCTCAGAGTAAAGAACCACATGTAGTCCCCAAGAACCGGCTGTCTTCTTGAAACAGCCGGGTCTTAGAAGCAAAGAACCACATGTGTCCAAGTCTTAAATGCTTCCAGCTATTCGATAATATTCCTTTGTAAAACTTCGGGATTGCATTAGCCCCCAAGTGCCATGTGGATTACTTGTAATCAATATGGAACTTCATCTGCATAAATAACTTGAACTTTTCCTTTCTGTCAGGTTCAAATAACTTCCCTTCACACCCAGCTGGCTGACAGTCAGAAAGAGCTGAAAACTGAGCAAGAGCTGAGAGTCGCCGCTGAAGAAAGGGTGAAGACATTGGAGGAAGCCGCGTCTGAGGCGGCCACCAAGCTGGCTGCTTTGACCGCTGAGCATGAGAAGGAGAAGCAGCTCCTTGTTCAACGTTCTAAAAACGCTGAAGGCCGTCTGAAGACTGCCTCCGATGAGCTCAGCGGATTAAAATTGCACATCCAGCAAATGAGCAGCGCCATCTTTGGTAAGTCGCCTGTTTATAATCCCTATTTTGATAATCTTGATAACTCTGACACTTTTCCCTTGCAGGTCCTAGAAGTGATAAACTGGCGAAAGAACCCGTAATGCAGCTCAAGGCGGCTTATGACTTCCTTGAACAGTTATACACTGGGAGTCGGCGGGCTATTCAAGCTGCCTTCTATGGAAAAGAAAACCCATCCACCATCAAGGAAGTCCTGAAGACTTTATCCACTCAGCTGCAGATCATGAAAGAGTCCAGCGCCCGCATCGCCACTATGCACACCATGGCCCGCGCTAAAGCTCATTACGAGGATTTAGAACTTTCAACTTTAGTTGGTGGCTTTCCCGAAACTTATAAGGGGCAAGCTCTTGATCAGCTTACCTATAACGCTTTGAAGAAGGAGACCTTTGTCCCTGCAAGCCAGTTGGTCCAAGAGATGAAGCTTACAAGGTTTCAGTCAGCCTACAGCGAAGACGGAAAACGCGTAAAGCCCGGTCCTCTTCCGCCTCTCGATCTTACTCCTGAAGGCCGTAAGGACGAGTTTGCTCCGGACATTGATTCTTCAGATCTTATTGATGATGGAGAAATTTTTGATGCCTTTGCCACTGTTGACTGGGCTGCCGATCAAGCCAAGACAGATCCTTCAACAGACGCTGCCCAAGCCGGAGGCAGCAAGACCCGGGAGTAAAACCGGAACCTTGAAAGTCGCCAGTTGTTTAACTGCTTGTAATATATGTCTTGAACAATGATTCTCAAATGCCCTCTAGTGGCCTTTTGTAATAGACTTAGAAAAAATTCTGTTTAAATTCATACTGGCTTCCTTGGGAAGCAAGTCTGCTTCTTTTGCCCGAAGCTTCCTTATGAAAAGTTATTTTGGCTGCTTCTGGAAGAAATTGAATCCTTTGACGCTGGCGGCTCTTGGCCAAACATCAAGACAGTCATAAAGCTTGATAAGATGTATAATTTATTCTTAACAAGTATTAAACCAATAACTAAAGCAGTCATGGCGGCTTATAACCAGTAAACTTGCAGATGCTTACGGTGTAGCCAATATAATACAACTGGCGGCTCTTGGCCAAATACGAACATTAAAAAGAGCTCATAAGAGAGGTCATAAAACTCTTTAAAGCAGTATATCTTAAATAAAAGCTTTAGCGAATTTCTAAAGATTGCAAAGTCCCCAGTATGGTGGCGACTCTTGGATCACCCCCAACCAGATCAGTTACTTCTTTTCCTGTGTGGTGGCGACTTCTGGCTTGCCAGTTAGTTCGGCCCATAAGGTTGATTATTTCAAGATGGTAAAGCCTTCTGGATTACCAGCAGGCAGCATCCCATCTAAATCGTTTGTGCCCGTACACGGATGAAGGTTCTGGATTACCAGTAACACAGCCCGTTTGTTAGGTCTTTTTCCCAATATGGCGACTTCTGGTTTACCAGTAAGTTTAGCTTCATAAGGGCTGAAGGTCCCAAGATGGTGAAGGCCTCTGGATTACCAGGAGGCTCAACCCACATGAGTCTTTTATGCTTGTACACGGATGAAGGTTCTGGATTACCAGGAACACAGCCCGTTTATTAGGTGCATGTACACGGATGAAGGTTCTGGATTACCAGTAACACAGCCCGCTTATTAGGACTTTGACCCGATATGGTGGCGACTTCTAGCTTACCAGTAAGTTCGGCCCATAGGGTTAAGTGTCCCATGATGGTGAAGGCTTCTGGATTACCAGGAAGCTCATCCGAAGTGGGTCTTTTGTTTCTGCACTTTCACAATATATGTATGATAAAGCACAAGTAATAATGTAATAAAACTTACTCATCATGTTGGATGGAAAACGACAGATACCCTGAATTTCAGGGCCGCCGGCTTTTACTCATTATTGATAATATATACATGAGAGGTATGTACAAGATTCCCAGAGCCGGAACTCTAGGTGTAGTAGGGTCTCAGATGAGCTATGTTCCAGGGCCTGTTGGTCTCTTCTTCAGATGTTCGAGACTCCTTCCCAGGCTGGAGATCAATCAGATAATAAGACCCGTTATGAAGATTTTTGCTGACAACAAAGGGCCCTTCCCAAGGAGGCGAAAGCTTATGCATGCCTGACTGGTCTTGTATTAAACGAAGCACCAAATCTCCTTCTTGGAAAGTCCGGCTTCTGATCCTACGGCTATGATAGCGACGCAGGTCTTGCTGGTAGATAGCAGATCGGGCGGCTGCCAAATCCCGCTCTTCCTCCAAGGCGTCCAGAGAGTCCTGACGAGCCAACTCATTATCCTCTTCAACATATGCTGAGACCCGGGGCGAGTCATGGCGGATGTCGCTTGGCAAAACGGCCTCTGCCCCATAAACCATGAAGAAAGGTGTGAAACCCGTTGATCTGTTGGGAGTTGTCCGTAAACTCCATAAGACGGAGGGAAGTTCTTCTACCCAACAGCCGGGTGTACGCTGAAGAGGAACCATAAGCCGGGGCTTTATTCCTCGAAGGATCTCCTGATTGGCGCGTTCAGCTTGCCCATTGGACTGTGGGTGCGCAACAGCCGCCACATCCAGTCTGATGTGCTCCTCATCACAGAACTGCTTCATGGCGCCTTTCGAAAGGTTTGTACCATTGTCAGTAATGATGCTGTGCGGGTACCCGAAACGAAAGATTAACTTTTTGACAAACTTAACAGCCGTCTCTGCATCCAAATTGCTGATAGGTTCTGCCTCTACCCACTTGGTAAATTTGTCAACAGCCACCAAAAGGTGAGTCTTTTTGTCACTAGAAGCTCTGAAAGGCCCCACCATATCCAGCCCCCAGACCGCAAAGGGCCATGTGATAGGGATCATCCGAAGTTCCTGAGCCGGCACATGAGCTTGGCGGGCAAACCTCTGACAACCGTCACACTTCCTGACTATTTCCTTTGCATCAGCATGAGCCGTGAGCCAAAAGAAACCG
The DNA here is from genome assembly GCA_039707655.1 of Elymus sibiricus. Lineage (NCBI taxonomy): Eukaryota > Viridiplantae > Streptophyta > Magnoliopsida > Poales > Poaceae > Elymus > Elymus sibiricus. Next base: position 523,389,394 of record CM077671.1, on the reverse strand, counting down.
TGGCGGAAAGCCTTCGCCACCAATGATTTAGAGCCGGCATGATGACCACAGTCGCCGGAGTGTATCTCATTGAGGATATTCCGGCCTTCATCAGGCGATACGCAGCGCTGAAAGACGCCTGTGGCACTTCTTCGGTGCAACTCGCCATTGACAATGGTCATGGATTTGGACCTTCTCACAATCAGGCGGGCTTCAATCTCGTCAGCTGGCAAGACGCCACGAGTCAGATAATCCAAGTATGGGACAGTCCAATCCGGGATCTCATGGAGAGCCGCCACGAGCTGGGCCTCCGGGTCTGGGACAGCAAGGTCCTCCTCCGTTGGCAGCTTAACTGACGGGTTATGGAGCACATCCAGGAAAACATTTGGAGGAACCGGCTTTCGCTGCGAACCAAGTCGTGATAAAGCATCAGCCGCCTCATTCTGCCGCCGATCAATGTGATCCACCTGATAACCCTTGAAGCAACCAGCCACATTAGTAACAGCTTGTCTGTAAGCCGCCATGAGCGGGTCTTTAGAATCCCAAGTCCCTGAAACTTGCTGTGCCACCAGATCAGAGTCGCCTAGGCACTTAACCCGGCTGAGATTCATCTCCTTTGCAATCCGGAGCCCATGGAGCAGGGCCTCATACTCTGCAGCATTGTTAGTGCAAGGAAACATAAGCCACAAAACATAGCAAAACTTGTCACCTCGAGGGGAAGATATTATAACTCCAGCCCCCGAGCCTTCCAGCTGCCTAGACCCATCAAAGTGTATGGTCCAATATGTTTTATCCGGCCTTTCTTCCGGGGCTTGAAGCTCTGTCCAGTCATTGATGAAATCCACCAATGCCTGAGATTTGATGGCCGTGCGAGGCACATACTTGATCTCATGAGGTCCAAGCTCAATGGCCCAGTTTGCAATTCTCCCTGTAGCTTCCCTGTTATGAATGATATCCCCCAAAGGGGCTGAAGATACCACCGTGATAGGATGCTCCAGGAAATAATGTCTCAGCTTCCGGCTTGCCATGAAAACTCCGAAGACCAGCTTCTGCCAATGTGGATAACGCTGCTTAGACAAAGTCAGGACCTCACTAACATAATAGACCGGCCTCTGGACAGGATACTCCCGGTTTGCCTCTTTTCTTTCCACCACCATTGCAACACTAACAGCTTTGTTATTTGCTGCAATGTACAGAAGCATCGGCTCCTTGGTGATAGGAGCCGCCAGTATGGGCGGCTCTGCCAGCTGCCTCTTCAGAGCTTCAAAGGCCTCCCCGGCAGCTTTGCTCCATTGGAAGTCGTCCGCTTTCTTCAGCATCTGATATAAAGGAATAGCCTTCTCCCCCAGGCGACTTATGAAGCGACTCAAAGCTGCAATACGACCCGCCAGGCGCTGAACATCATTGATGCACTTAGGCTCAGCCAGAGAGGTGATGGCCTTGATTTTCTCCAGGTTAGCTTCAATTCCACGCTCAGAGACCATGAAACCTAGAAGCTTTCCTGCAGGAACACCAAAGACACACTTGTCCGGGTTAAGCTTCATCTGGTAAACTCTGAGATTGTCAAAGGTCTCCTTGAGATCATCTAACAAGGTCTCTTGCTTTTCTGACTTGACCACAATATCATCCACATAGGCGTGCACATTGCGGCCAATCTGTCCATGAAAACAATTTTGCACGCAACGTTGATAAGTCGCCTGGGCACTCTTGAGCCCGAAAGGCATAGAAACATAACAGAAGGCGCCAAAAGGTGTAATGAAAGCCGTCTTCTCTTGGTCCTCCACTGCCATCTTGATCTGATGATAACCAGAGTATGCATCCAGGAAACATAACCTCTCACACCCCGCTGTAGCATCAATGATTTGATCAATGCGAGGGAGAGCAAATGGATCAGCTGGACAAGCTTTGTTAAGATCCGTGTAGTCAATACACATACGCCAAGTGCCATTTTTCTTCAGAACCAGCACCGGGTTAGCCAACCACTCCGGGTGTAAGACTTCTATGATAAACCCGGCAGCCAGAAGCCGGGCTATCTCTTCCCCGATAGCTTTCCGTCTCTCTTCATTAAAACGGCGAAGATACTGCTTGACAGGCTTGTACTTAGGATCCACATTAAGGCGGTGCTCGGCGAGTTTTCTCGGCACACCCGGCATGCCAGAAGGTTTCCATGCAAAGATGTCCCGATTCTCACGGATAAACTCGACGAGCGCGCTTTCCTATTTGGGATCCATGTTGGACCCTATAGTGAACTTAGCAGAAGAGTTGCCAGGGGTAAATTCCACTTCCTTGGTGTCTCTGTGAGCCTGAAACTTGAGAGGCGGCTCTCCTTCTATAGAGGGCTTCTTGAGAGGCGTCATATCCGCCGGGTCTACATTGCTTGTGTAGATTTTGAGCTCCTCCGAGGCACAAGCCGCTTCAGCATAAGCAGCATCTCCTTCTTCACACTCCATGGCGACTTTCCGGTTTCCATGAACTGTGATTGGACCCTTGGGACCCGGCATCTTGAGCTTGAGATAAATATAACAGGGCCTAGCCATGAATTTGGCATAAGCCGGCCGCCCGAAGAGAGCATGATAGGGACTCTTGATCCTGACTACTTCAAACGACAATGATTCACATCTGGAGTTATCCTCTGATGTCCCAAAGGCCACGTTCAACTTGATCCTTCCAACCGGGTATGCTGATTTGCCAGGTATAATCCCATGAAAAACTGTGTTAGATGGCGTAAGGTCTTTCTCCGTCAATCCCATACGTCGGAAAGTGTCATAGTACAGAATATTGATGCTGCTTCCGCCATCCATCAGAACCTTGGTGAGAGCATATCCTCCAACTTGGGGTGCTACCACAAGCGCCAGATGACCCGGATTATCTACTCTGGGCGGGTGATCCTCCCTGCTCCAAGTAATCGGCATCTCTGACCACTTCAGATACTCTGGAACAGCCGGCTCTACCGCATTAACAGAACGTCTCCTGACCTTGCGCTCCCTTTTATCTGCACATGTAGTGAACACATGATACTGTCCACTATTCAACTGTTTAGGATTACTCTGGAACCCAGTCTGATTGTTCTGCTGTTGTTGAGAGTGTTGGCCGCTGTTGTATTGGTTTCCTTGAGGCTGCTGACCACTGTTATTCCCCTGGAAGCCGCTACCAGACCCGCCCGGGTGGTGCGACTGTTGATGAAAGCCGCCAGGAGGGCCTTCACCAGGTGGTCCGAACCCGGGCCCGGAACCCGGTCCGTATCCGCCACCCCCGCCACCCGGCGGGTTCTGGAAGCGCTGAGCGAAAGCATCCATAATGTGACACTGTTCCCATGTATGCCTTGCTGGTCTCTCTTTGGTACCGTGTTTTGGACACGGCCCCTTGAGGAACTCATCGAAGTTTTGTGGCTTAAAAGGTCTGTTACCAGAACCACCCTTCTGAAACATAGCCCCTGCATTGGTATTAGCCACCAGCTCAGATCCGGCTTCTGGACCCTTACGCTTCTTATCATTGTTCTGCTGCTGACTCTTGCCACCAACAGGCTTTTTACCTTTCGGATCAGGAACCTCTGGCTCATCAACTCCTGGGTCCTTCGTAGGATCAGACTCAGCATACTTGGTGAGAGCATTCATGAGCTCCCCCATATGTTTGACACTCCGTTTGAGCCGCCCTAACTTCTGCGTGAGAGGCTCATAGTGGCAAGCCTTCTCCAGCACCAAAACTGCCTGAGGGGCGGAGATATTATCTGAAGAATGAATGATCTCTGCAACTCGGCTGACCCAATGGTGAGCCGACTCTCCCTGCCGCTGAACACAATGCTGAAGATCAATGATAGTCTTCGGACGCTTGCAGGTACCTTGGAAGTTTTTGATAAAACGTTCCCTTAACTCGCCCCATGTATTGATGGAATTCGGGGGTAAATTCTTCAGCCACGTACGCGCTGCTCCTTCCAACATCATGGTGAAATATCTTGCACAAGCCTCATCGCTGACCCCCTGCATATCCATGGCAAGCTCATAACTTTCTATCCACTGAGCCGGGTCCTGGTCTGGTGTATAACTGGACACCTTCCGCGGGCCCTTGAAATCCCTGGGCAGGGGTGCGCTGCGGAGAGCCGGGCTCAAGCAAGGCACTCCAATGGATCTTCCTGTTGGGGTGACTGTTGTAGTCACGACTGGCGCGAGAGCCACCTCCTGAGCCGCGAGAGCCGCCGCATGAGCCGCCTCCTGATCCGCCGCGTGAGCCGCCGTATGTGCTGCGTGAGTCTCATGTACTCCGTGCCCTGGGATCATGGGATTTGGTGAATACGGCAAGCCCCCAGGCGCACCCCGATGATGGCGGGTGCTAGACACCGCAGGGCTTTCAGCGTGGCGGCTTCTAGTGCGGCTTCTGTTAGGAGCGGGTGTAGAATGCAGTCGCTCCCGGCTGTACGAATAATTCGCTTGCTGGACCACGGCGGTTTTCAGTTTTGCAATTGCATTGCGAACCTCGATCTCAAGGGGCGTGTCTCCATTGATGGGCAGACGTGCCAGCGCCGTGGTAGCCGCGTAGAGGTTGTCCACAGGGTTCGTAAAGTGCCCTTGTGCCGTAAGCATCGGTACCTCTGGCCACTCCCCATGACCCGCCGAGCGTCGGGTTCCCGGGTCTGGCGACCTCTGGGGAGTTCCTGTTGCTGGACCTCGAAGGCGTTCCCCTGGCGGGGTGCTGAACTGCAGGGCCTGACCTTCAACCTCGGCCGTAAGCCGGCTCCGGTATCGTCTGTGATGAACCGCGTCAGACTCCACCCGGCGCTGCTCCAGATGATAATTCTCCTGTTGCAGACGCGCCGATTCTTCCCGTAACTCTCGTTCACGAGTCGCCAGACGGACGTTCTCCGCATCAATGCCAGCTTGAGCCTGTACCATCTGATCCTTGATCCTGACGATCTCTGCATTGAGCTCTGCCTGATTTTCCGCAGTGACCTGTGTGCCCAGCAGTGTAGTCAACGTAGCCGTCAATCCCACCAGGGTCTGTGCTGGCGAAACTCTTGACACCGCATTGGAGGTTCCAGCATCCGCTGCCGGGTCTGGTATATCAGCCGCCCCCGCCATGTAGACAACAGGGCGAGCGGGCGGGCCTAAAGAATCCTGCGCCGGCGGGTTCTGCTGGAAGCCCCCAAGATCCTCTTGGTGAAGAGAATAAAGCGACTCTCCGCCAGAGGAATAGCCACCATCAACGTAAGTCGCCGAGCCCTCCGTGGAAGCCGACGATCCAGAATACTCCACCCCTTGAGTGAAGCCAACGAAGACGTGCTCTCGCCTGGCGGGCTGCGTGTCCTGGACCGACTTGAAGGTGTCGGTGAAGATATCCGGCCCAGATCCAGATCCGTCGGCCTGCACAGGAGCCGGAAGCCTAGGGGCGGCTCTCGCCACGGCGGGTTGCGCGCGGCGGGCCGTTTCAACGACCTCCGTGGAGGTGGCCGGTTTAGAGCCACCGGCCTTCCCGATGAAGACATGAGTTCCGCCAAAGGGGACCCGGTACCCGTACTCAAGAGAGTCGGCCTCGGGGCCCCAGCCTGAGTCGTCGATGAGCAGATTGCCGCGGCGACTCCTGGTCATCCGGCCAATCACGTATCCCTCGAGTCCTTGGGGAGGACCCTTCGAATACTCAACACCACCATGCGATAGCCCCACGGTGGGCGCCAACTGTCGTGGTATTTTCACGGCAGATGTCCTCATAGGACTTGATCTCGAAGCCATCGCGTAAGTAGCAGACCGAAGGGGTTAAACGAGGAACACGGGAGGCAAGGTTTACCCAGGTTCGGCCCCTCTCGTGGAGGTAAAAGCCTACTCCTGCTAGATGTATTGAAGATCTCGATTACAAGGGTTTTGGAACTTGTCTAGCCCTAGCTCTCGAAAGGTTTCAACGTGATCTCTCTAGCCCCAGGGCTCCCCCTATATATATAGGCGGAAGTCCGGGGCTTACATAAGAGTCCGGGTCGGGATAGCAATCCGAGCCCAACTCTCCTTTACTTGTTTCCTAAGTTATACCTCGAGGCGGTTTGCACATACCGCCTCTCACGGCGGGTCTTGGGCCGGCCCTTCCTTGGGCGGCTCTTCTTCTGGGCCTCTTGAGAACGCTCCGGCCCAACTAGCCTATCTTCAATAAAGATCCCCAGAACCCGGCCCTAAATGGGCGGGTCTCACCAAAAGATATTTCCCTGACAATTATGTTGTTGGATCAATTGTCACCTTAGTTGCGATTTTGATCGCATTTGTTGTTGCACTTAAATGTTTTACATAGTTGTATGTTGTTTTATGAGAACTATGTATGAACTTTATGTATTTATTTTTGCAGTAATAACATTTGATCACTACTGTACTTTGGTTTTAATGTGATGATGAACTTGTATTAATTTGGTCATTTCTCTATTCATGATGTTCTGTAATGGTTTTTGATATACTTAATTATATAATGCAGATGAACCGGCAATGGATGTACGGTGACCGACGCACTTCCGAGTACATTACGGGCCTGCATAACTTTATCGATGTGGCTAAGGCACATAGTCAGAATGGTTTTATGTATTGTCCATGTGTTGTCTGTGAGAATACGAAGGATTACTCTTCCTCGAAAACCCTTCATTTCCACCTTCTTAAGTCCGGTTTCATGCCCCACTATAATTGTTGAACCAAGCACGAAGAAAGAGGGGTTATGATGGAAGACAATGAATAAGAAGAGGATGATGACAACTATCCTATGTTCCCTGAATACGGTGATACTGCAACGGGGGAAGCTAAAGATCAAGAGGCATCAGATGTGCCCGCTGATGATCTTCGTCGGGTCATTGTTGATGCACAGAGAGAATGCGAAAGTGAAAAGGGGAAGTTGAAGTTCGATCGCATGTTAGAGGATCACAAAAAACGGTTGTATCCAAATTGAGAAGATGGCAACACAAAGCTCGGTACCACACTGGAATTGCTGCAATGGAAGACAGAGAATGGTTTATCTGACAAGGGATTTGAGAAGTTACTGAAAATAATGAAGAAGAAGCTTCCAAAGGATAACGAATTGCCTGACAGTACGGACGAAGCAAAGAAGGTTCTCTGCCCTCAAGGATTAGAGGTGCACAAGATACATGCAGGTCCTAATGACTGCATCCTCTACCGCGGTGAGGTGTACAAGAATTTGAATGCATGCCCGGTATGCGGTGCATTGCGGTATAAGATCAGATGAGATGACCATGGTGATGTTGAGGGCAAGCGCCCCAGGAAGAGGGTTCCTGCTAAGGTGATGTGGTATGCTCCTATAATACCATGGTTGAAATGTCTATTCAGAAACAAAGAGCATATCAAGTTGTTGCGATGGCACAAAGAAGACCGTAAGAAAGACGGGATGTTGAGAGTATCCGTTGATGGGTTGCAGTGGAGAAAAAATGAGAGAACGTGGCCGGAGTTTGCAGATGATGCAAGGAACTTATGGTTTGGAGAGGCGGCCGACCCGCGGTTCGTTATCATGACTAGGTTAGTTCACCGGCTTTTCTTCCTGTATTTTTTTTTAAAATAAAACAAGGATGCTACTGTACTGTCTAGGCATAATACAAGTACTATAGACAAAAACATAACACAAGCATATGAGCATAAACTTAGCACTAGCAATTATCTGGATTTCTTTGAACAATTACTTGTAATGGATAATGTATGAAAACTCTCGTTTCCCTCTAAAAAAAAGATATCCTTCATGGGGAAAACACAACAGAGAATCTATCAATAAATCAATTCAGCTGATCCACAGATATTCATGCAAGTCATTCTACAGCGTATATATATATATATGATCGTATGTATATACACCAGAACTAGTACACCAATACGTCCGATCCACAAGTATACACGAGAGTTAATAATGTGTAGATTGTAATACAATGTAAATGCCAGATTATACAAACTGCTTACAAACAACACAGGTATGTACTAGTAGAAATCAACAGGCCAAACTTTTTAATCAATACAAATCGAATTGTTGGCCTCATCAATCAATCAACAAAACTAAATAAATACCCAAAGCACAAGGACCTTATTCTGGCAAGCTTCTTCTCCGCAGGTGGTCTACGGTCGCTGACTTGGGATTCAAAGTTGAAGCGTTGGTTTTAGGTTGAGCAAGCTTTTTCAATCGCTCTATCAAGGATTCAGGTGTGCTGCCACTTTTCTCCTTTTTCATCTCGGACAAGGATGAGGTTGACTTGCTCACTGCGCTTGCTTTGGCTGTTTTCTGAGGATTAGATGCCCCACTTCTTGCAGCAATCCTCTTTTGCCTCTCTTGCTTAAGCCTTTCGAGTCGTTTCATCTGCTCCGCTTCCTGAAAATATTATTTACAAGAAAACAAATTAATCAGAGGTTTGAGCAATCCTGCTGAAAACTGCAGTTCTGCTTATGCAAACAAATGACATTCTCCACCACATTATGCCCTATTATTTGCTTGTAGGTAGTGGTGTTCTATCTAGAGACACATGTTAAAAATATACGGTTCACAGGGGTAGGAAACCATGATGCAAAAATGACATTTGATATAGGTGAGATGGTGGGGATGCCACGCCAAAAGGAGATAGATGATACTACAGCACTCTGTTGTATATAGATTCAACTGGGTCATTTAAAATATGCTGTGAGGATGTTAAAAAAGAGTAAATTAAGTCACGTGGGGCACACATCACAGGGTATTACTGCACTTAAAACCAGAAGAAAAGAATAAACTGGTATATAAAATGTATAAAAGTAAAACATCAATACCAGCTCCTTCTTTTCCTTTTGAAGGCTCGCTTTGTACGCCCGTAGGTTTTGCGCGCGTTTCTGTGCATCGGTTAGTGGGCCTTTAGGTGCTGACAATCTCCTTGCTGTGGCATCCTTCCATCTTTTATCCAAGCCCTCCTGTGAACCTCTAAGCTTCTTATCTTTCCCCGGCATCTTTTCTTCACCCTCAACACAAACGGATAAATCCTGTGCATCTGCATCTTCAACGCTGACGTCATGCTGAATCTGCATGTGGCTACCATAGTCCATTGATGGGTCATATCCAAATGAAACATCTTCAAATCCACGCTCTGGAATCAACTCATCTGGCTCATAGAAAAGTTCAGCCCCAGCCTTAGCATCTGGTGTTTTCTGAACACTTGAGCCAAGCTCGGCATCTATGTCAATGGCAGTACGGCCGGCTGCTCCAAGATTATCCTGTGAGTTGGAGGTAACAGGTATCATGAAGGACTCATCGCCCATACTGTGCACATTCTTCTTATTCTCTAGAAGAGTGGGTCTCTTGTAATGCGCCTCGGCAAGGGGGTCCAAGGAGCTCCTCCTGTCCATTGAGTTTTCCTGTCCATAAACCATGAAGTCATCATTTGCCCCTCTTCTGTATCCTCCACCTCCAGCTTCTATCTCCTTCATGTCACCATCCACAAAGCTCCGACCTTCCCCAGACATCATAAGTTCATCACCAGACATCATATGTCTGGCTCTAAGTCTCCCGTTGGCTGAACTGAAAGATATCGCATGCCGCTCATTGACATCGGCAGAACCTCGCTCGGATAAAAGAATAGGATCATCAATACTTCTTGTGGTCTCTTTCCTCCTAGGTGGTGCCGCTCTTTCACTGGCGAACATGTCCGCTTCATTATGATCTCTTGTCTTCTCTTCATCTCTGAGCAAGAAATTCTGGAACGCATTCCAGTTTCCTTGATCTCCATCTTGCTGCCCATTAGAGATTCCATCCTTGGTGCACTCATCCTCAGACTCAACAGTGGTTTTCTTGCCCCCTTTTTTCTTCAAGCTTGAGCGCTTATGATGATTCCTCTTGCTGGATTTTCTGTGTGAATCCTCAGTATCCTCTGATGCCACATCAGAGCCTGATTGCGACTCGCTCTCTGATGACCCATGCTTCTTCTTTGATGTTACATTTACATTGCGTATGACAATTACATTAGATTTCTTCTTGCCCGAGCGATTGCCCTTTTTACTCGACTTGCGGCCATGAGAAGTCTCCCTCTCTGAACCACTTTGGTCATCACTTTCATCATCGGAGCTGTCGAAGTCCTTGCTATCCGATGAGTGCTTCCTTGATGGTCTCCTTTCCGAGTGGTTGTACCTGGGATCGTCTGTAGGGGGGTAGGGAGGAGGGTAATATGGGCTCGCCCCAGGGTAGTATGGCATGCCTTGCATGGGGTAAGGTGGATGCATTGCCCATGGTGGATATGCTGATTGATATGGACCATGATGGGGAGCTCCTGGGTGCTGAGGTGTCCTGTGATCTGTCAAGCAACAGAAAGATGATTCCTCAGATCCAAGTTCTCTCTCACAGTAAAAAAGAAAAGGCAAAACATGAATCAATTGTGTATGCAGATTGACAAAAAGGGGTACAAATTCAACATTACTGCGCAATAATAACCAGGCGAAAGGCCATTTCAAATTGGAAGAAAAATTGTCGTGTAAAAATAAGCAGAAGGCAGCAATATATAATTTTCAGATAACAGAAAACCTAAACTGAACATTGGTATAGGCTATGGAAGAAATAAAGTGAACGGTTCTTGTGAGCATTTGGAAAGGGTTCAACTACAAATACAAATACAAAACAAAGGGTTCAACTACAAATACAAAACACGCTTATCAACTATAAATACAAATTCAAAACAAAGGGTTCTTGTGAGCATTTGGAAAGTAAGTTAAGCCATGGCACCAACATACCAGCTTTAGCAGCATCTTCGCCATTTGTATCTCCATTAGATACAGACATTGTTTCCTTATCTCCCATTAACATAATGCCAGCAGCATTGAAGGGAGGAAATTCAGAGCGTGCAGACATTGCTTCAGGTTCAACGTCAATCCACTGTCCAGTTTCATGCTTTTGCCTCCACAAATCAATGAACTGTGTGCATGCCTTCCTATTAATTGATAGCGAACATCAACGTAGTTACTAGTTAGCGCTACAGATTTCATACTCACAGAAATTGCTTACGCTACTTGTGTATTGCAACAACACTCAACAAGACTGTATAATTGGCATCAAAATGGAATGCAATAAGTTATGCAGTTCTCATATGGAGTCAGCACAAATTAATCAGCAGCCTCAGGTTCACATCATCTAGAGGAATATAAGCCATATCCAAAGGAAAGATCCGATACATCAAGCATGATACTACTTTGTCCATAAGAAGGTCGTACTTACATCAAGCGTGAAGCACCAAAACGCTCTGCAAATGAGATCAAATATATCAGGTTGTCTATATCAAACCCAGCAGCTACAGCACGTGCAAAGGCCATAGCCTGCTCTTTACGTAAGACAGTCTTGCGAGTCTCCAGTACTCTGAGAAGCTGAACTCTGCAAAACATTGTAAAAAAAAAATCCATTCACACCTTTCCGCAATGCAGATAAAAAGGAAATTCGAAAAAATAAGACATCATCCCAGAGAAGTGCAGATAAGGTAATCAAAGAGCTCAACTTAACTGTAGAATGAGTGTGTTAAACCATTCATTAGATAAAAGCATAGGTTACTCCATGGAAACAAGACAAGAATTAAGACAGTAATTTTTTCATGTAAACAAGAAAGAATGTGAGAAATGAAATGTTTTTAAGGAAATACTTTGAATGCTCCTCGTGTACTCCAGTGTCATTCTGCAGTGGAGATGTTGGATGTGTGTCAGGCTGTCATTGATGCAAAAACATCAGAGTTGTAAGTCCCTCTTACCACGACACATTCACGTGGCGAAAAAACAGTTTTATTACCTATCGACACAGCCATACCTTGTACAGAACGAGTGCCTTATCACCATCAGGATCATAACTTGTCTTGCTACCTGTAAAGGGACATGTCAGATACATTTAGTGACAGAAAACGGGATGCAAAACCATGCTTCAGTCCAGATCAATCTGTCATGAGAAAACATATATAACTCCCACTGAACTTTTGTATGCAGTTGCAAACTGTCCTGAAAACTCTTGTACTTAATGATGGTTAGATCCACCACAGAATAATCGGCTTCCAACATAAGTTAGGTAAAACAGAACAGAATGTATAAACACGAATCAGGATAGGCCATACATCAAACATAAAAATACTTTTGAGCTGTGCGCTATCATGTAGTACTACCTAACTGGCCAACACAAGAGCTGTGGCCGATGGTACACCGCACCAAATTCCATAATGGATGATAGATTCTAAAACAGCAGCATCTGGATTTCCATTTACGAATAAGCATTGCCCAAGATTTCTTGGTAGAAATGAAGTCGGTAGCATCGTACCTTCCATGGAGGAGTCCACATTATGGCCTTCTACCTGACAAATCCCAAACACAAACATGTCACCATTCCGCTAGTACTACTCTCAACAAACAAACAGGTACACAATACAACAGATGATAATCGTCCACTTACAGATTTGAGTCCAATATTTGCATTGTTCTGGACAGCGATGGCGTCCTGGAGCTGCAGTATCTCGGACTCGATGGTTGTCACCCGCTCCAGGACCTCCGGCGTGCTCACAAACCGGACGAACCTGCCAGGAAGAAGCAAAGAACACCGTTAGTGTTGGCAACCGGCAGACAAACAAACACGAGCAGACAGAGGAGGAACCTCTCGATGGTGCCCCTGGTGAACCATGGCGCGTCGGCACCCGGATCCGGCTGGAGCACGATGGTGTAGCCTCCCTTGGAGATCTGCTCCTGGGCGACCTTGAGGTGCGCCACGAAGGGGTTGAGCAGGCCTGAGGCGATCTTCTCCTTCCTCCCATTCGCTACCACAACCAAATCACACCTACAAAAAATGAGGAATGAGGAACAAGCATAAAAAATCTTTGTAATGCTACTGTTACCGCCGCCACACACACACAGAGAGAGAGAGAGAGAGAGAGAGAGAGAAGAAATTGTTGCAGATGCCAATGAAATAAGTAAGCTTGAGTAATCAGCAGAAGCCACATATTATCTATCTCCTGGATCTACCACATGTAGCATAAAGAGCAGAGCTTTGGGCATTCCCATCTTTGGTGGCGGCGCAAGAGCAAAGATGGGGAATTGGTTTGGTGGGCAGATCCGCATGGGAAATCGGGAGGTTGAGCTTGAGCGTTACCTGGTGCGGGTGGGGGTGAGCTGGAACGCCGCGGAATCGAGGCGCGTCTCGGGCCTCATCGCCGTCGCCGTCGCCGTCGGTGGTAGAGATTCTTGCCGGCTTCAGATCTTGCGCCAGACAAAGGTCTGGAACAAAAATGCCCAAGAAAAAGTGGCAATTTGGCTGGATGGGGGCGCTGGAATCCGGGAGCAGGAGCAAATGCAGCAGGTAGGGATTTGGGACAGGCAAGAACAAAATTCAACAACTTTGGGACAAATCCTCCTTTCTTGTGCTCCTACTGGGAACAGTTACAAAGGATGGATGGGATAAATAGCAGGAGGGAGGGGTAAATTAAATAAATAAAATTGGGGGGCGAGGAGGAGAGAGCAGAGCAGGGTCTGCTTAGTGCGCGAAAGAAAGAAAGCTGCTTTGGTTTGGTGGCAAGAAAGGAAAGGGAATGGAAGCTGTCGTTGACGGTGAGAACAACAGGGAGGAAAGGAATCATATGGAAGGAAATCAACTTGTGATTTTCGGCGGATTTATTATGGCTTAAGGTACTCCACTTCTGTTATCTTGAGATAATAAAACAATTTATTTATTTATTGAATCGGCCACCAACACCCTGCTTTGGATTCCATTAATTTCACTGTTCTTGTGCTAGCAGTACAGGCCTGTACATGGAAGTATGTGAGGAGTGACAGAGCATAAAACCAATCAAGCATGTGATGTCAGGAGCAAGTGGCACACCATACAATACCATGCCATGTTATGTTGGTCATTTTGGCTGGCTGGCTGGCTAATTAAGTTGGTGGTGAGATTAAGATTTAAGAGAGAGGGAGAGCCAACAAGAAGCTTCTTTCTTCTTTGCTATGCTTCGCTTGCTGCCTTTTAATTTGGTTGAGTACTTTGTTCTTGATGGACGGATGCTTATATTCTTTGCTGCAGCAGTAGCAGGACAGATGTGGATTTTCTTATGGAATAATCAGCTAGATCTAGGTGTCAGCACTGCGGTGCAAGCGCTGACGGACACAAGTGACGGGGCAAACAGCTGCCATGGCAGCGGTTCAGAGAAGGGTGCCAGGGCAGCAGAGATCGACGGCCTGGGCAAGGATTCAGAGACAAGCCGCGACAGTGGCTGAAGAAAGGCGGAGCGTAGCTGGCCAGTGGGCCCGGTTGACAGCTGGAAAGTAGCTAGTGTGTGCGTGAGCGGTGGGTTATAAACTGCAGTCGTCCCCTGTATCGGAGGAGAAGAAAATGAAATAGAAACTATTTCCCCTTGCCTCCCTTCTTCTTCCTCCCCAAGCTATCTTCTCCCTCACCTACCCCGATCTGCCGGATCTCCACGATCCATGGCCATCACAGTTGGTATTCAGAGCTTCGTTCGGTCAGTGCGCGCTTCCATGTCCTCCTGATTGTGCGGTAACATCCTGCAGAAGGTTGCGGATCGCCCTCGGGCTCGATCTGTGTAATTCCCGAAGCGGGTTCGCCGATTCAGAGCGGAGGTCGCGACGGCGCCGTCCAAGCCAAGCGCCCAGGCAAGGCAAGTGTTGTCCGCCATGGAAGCTTTTGAGGAGAGGATTATGAAGGAGCTGGAGTCGCTCAAGTTCGTCAGAGACAAGATGGAGGGGATCGACGCGATCTCGGCTAGGCTGGACGTTCTGGATAGGCGGATGGAAGAGCAGACAGGGCGCATCGACGCGGTGCAGGCCAAGGTAGATCTCACCATGAACTCTCTGGCGGATGTAAGGCAGGACCAGGTGGCCGCGGCAAGGGTGGCCAAGTCAGCCGCGATTCCAAGCTCACCAGGGGCTGCGGGGCAGGAAGGGATCATTCAGTCGCCACCACCTCGTCCCCCTCCTCCACCCTTACAGATTCCACGGCCGACCACATTCCAGTATCAGCCCGACACGGCTCGAGGAGGTGATATGCAGTCGTCGGCCCGCCGCAGCTGGATGCCCAAGATGAATTTCCCCAAGTTTGATGGTAAGGACGTGCGAATCTGGCTAGATGGTTGTGATGCTTACTTTGCCCTGTATGATATTCCAGAGAATTTCAAAGTCACGTCAGCCACTCTGCATTTGGAGGGGGATGCAGCCCACTGGTATCATGCATTCAAATTGTCAGTCGGATGGGTGGATTGGATGAGTTTCAGAGAGGCTGTACTCGCAGAATTTGATGTGAATGTGCATAGAGAAACAATGAAGGCCCTGCTTCTTCTGAAACAGAGGGGTACTGTTGAGGAGTACAAAAGAGAGTTCCTCCAGCTAGTATATCAGGTCAAGCTTTATGAGCCAGCAGTCAGTGACACATTTTTGGTAACCAGATTTGTGTTAGGGCTTAAGGAGGAACTAAAAGGAGCTGTAGAGATACAATTTCCCATCACCATCGCTGCTGCAGCAGCTTTTGCATCAGTGCAGGAAGCCACATTGGCTAGACAAAAGAACAGCAAGTTTCAGTCTAAAGCAACCTTCAGCAAGCCAGAAAACAGACTGAGCAATGGGTCTGGAGATTTGTGGAAGGCAAAACAGCTGAAGGAGTACAGAAGAGCAAATGGGTTATGTTTTGGATGTGGAGAAAAATTTGCTCCAGGGCATGTCTGTGCGCCGAAGACTGCTGGTCCAGCGCAAGCTATGGCCATCACCACAGATCAACAAGACAATGCACAGATAGCTGATAACATATTAGATGCCCTCGCAGTGCAAGAGGCCATTGAAGAGGAACTGTTGCTGTCTGTTAATGCCCTGTCAGGAGCTGAACACCCAAAAACAATCAGATTTAGAGCTCTAGTGGGTAACCAAGTGGTGCTGATCCTGTTAGATTCGGGCAGTACTCATAGTTTCATTGATTCGGCGGTGGTACCTAGAATAGCTGCTGAGACCAAACAGTTACTCAATCCTTTAACTGTCAAGGTGGCTAATGGGGAAACTCTTGCCTGTTCATCTGAAGTTCCTGCTCTAACTTGGTGGTTACAGGGCAATACCTTTACTTATGCTGCTAAAGTGGTGGAGCTTGGTGGCTATGACATTATTTTGGGCATGGATTGGTTGGAACAATGGGGTCCCATGACCTGCCATTGGAAAGAAAAGTGGATTGAGTTTCAGTGCCAAGAAAAGATAATCAAACTGCAGGGAATTCAAACTAACCAACAGACTGAACTGAAGGAAATGTCTGTGGATCAAGTTGTCAAATGTTACAAAGGGAATGACATATGGGCAACAGCTATTTTGTTCCCCAAGGTACAGGAAGTACCAGCAAATCCACCTGCTGAAGTGCAACAAGTACTGCAGGAGTTCCAGGATGTGTTTCAGGAGCCCACTTCTCTGCCACCCTCCAGAGCCTTTGATCATGCAATACACCTGATTCCAGGAGCCACACCTGTCAATTCCAGGCCCTACAGATATTCTCCCTTACAAAAAGATGAAATTGAAAAGCAAGTACACAAAATGCTAGAGGCTGGCATTATTACTCCTAGTATCAGTCCATTTGCCTCACCCGTGCTGTTGGTCAAAAAAAAAGATGGATCCTGGAGGTTTTGTGTGGACTATAGGAAACTAAATGACATCACCATCAAAAACAAGTTTCCCATGCCTATTGTCGATGAACTGTTGGATGAATTAGCTGGTGCTGCTTATTTTTCCAAGCTGGATCTCCGATCTGGTTACCACCAGATCCGGATGGTGGAGCAGGATGAACATAAAACGGCCTTTAAAACACATTTTGGACAGTACCAGTTCAAGGTTGTTCCCTTTGGGCTTTCTACTGCACCTGGAACTTTTCAGTGTGTGATGAATTTCATCTTTGCCCCACAGAACAGGAAATATGTTTTGGTGTTCATGGATGATATTTTAGTATTCAGCACAACTTTGAGAGATCATTTAGAACACCTGACCACGGTGCTGAGAACCTTAAGACAACATCAACTGTTTGCAAACATGTCCAAGTGCTCCTTTGCCCAGAACAAGCTGGAATATCTAGGTCATGTCATTTCTGACAAGGGGGTGGCCACAGATCCAGCTAAAACCCAGGCCATGGTAGCATGGCCGGTGCCTGTCAACTTCACAGAACTGAGAGGGTTTCTAGGCCTGACGGGGTACTACAGAAAGTTTGTCCAAGGCTATGGAATTTTAGCCAGGCCACTGACTAATTTGCTGCAGAAGAAACATTTTCAGTGGACAGCTGAGGCCCAGGTAGCTTTTGAGACATTGAAGCAAGCCATGGTGAACACACCCGTGTTGGCTTTACCTGATTTCAGCAAGCAGTTCACTGTGGAAACGGATGCTTGTGCCACTGGCATAGGTGCAGTTCTCAGCCAAGAGGGTCATCCTGTAGCCTTTTACAGCAAGGCTTTAAGTGTAGCCAATCAACAATTATCCATTTATGAGAAAGAGTTCTTAGCTGTGATTATGGCCGTTGAGCGATGGAGACAATATCTCAACAGAGGTCTGTTTATCATCAAAACAGACCATCAAAGCTTGGCTCATCTAAATGATCAAGTGTTAACTACTGACTTGCAGAGAAAAGCAATGCACAAGCTGGTGGGCTTAGAGTTTAAAATCCAGTATAAAAAGGGAGTGGACAATGGGGCAGCTGATGCCTTGTCCAGAGTGGGGCATCTTCTAACTACTCATATTGTTGCAAAAGCCCATCCCCTGTGGCTGCAAGAAGTTCTGAATTCATATACCGTGGACTGTGAAGCACAGCAACTCCTTCAGAAACTAGCTCTCTCTCCTGAACCTGTGGATGATTACAGCCTCAAAGAGGGAATTATCACAAAGGAGGGCAGGATTTGGATAGGAGCTAGTGCTGCTTTGAAAACAAGAATCATATCCTCTTTTCATGCTAGTGTTGTGGGAGGCCACTCAGGCATACAAGCAACATATCAAAGAGTTAAGAAACTTTTTTGCTGGCAAGGTTTGAAACAAGATGTGACCAGCTTTATACAGCAATGTGCCACATGTCAGCAAGCAAAGCACGAGCATTGCAAGTACCCTGGGCTTCTTCAGCCATTGCCAGTGCCATCCAAGCCCTGGGTGGACATCACAATGGACTTCATCGAGGGTTTGCCTAAGTCAGAAGGCTATAATGCCATTTTAGTGGTGGTTGACAGGTTTACTAAATATGCACACTTCATTGCTCTAAAACATCCTTTCACTGCTTCCTCGGTGGCCAGGGCTTTTCTCACGAATGTGGTCAGACTCCATGGGCCTCCTCAATCTATCATATCTGACCGCGACAAGATCTTCACAAGCTCATTTTGGAAGGAACTATTCAAGTGCTGGAACACCACACTGCTCATGTCCACAGCTTATCATCCTCAAACTGATGGCCAGAGCGAACGGGTAAATCAGTGTCTGGAGATGTACTTGAGATGTTCTATTCATGACAAGCCAACTACATGGCACTCCTGGCTGCCCATGGCTGAGTTCTGGTACAACACAAACCATCACACTTCTCTAGACTGCTCTCCATATAAAGCTCTGTATGGACATGACAATTCCTATGGTACTTTTCCGATCAGTCTGCAGTCAGACAACTGGGATGTAAATCAGTGGATACAAGATCACCAGGGGCATTGTGAGGTGCTAAAGGAACAATTGCAGAGGGCTCAAACAAGAATCAAACAGTATGCTGATCGAAAGAGGTCTGAAAGAACCTTTTCTGTGGGGGATTCAGTATATCTGAAGTTACAACCATATGCACAACACTCTGTTGCAAACAGACCTTGTCACAAACTGGCCATGAAGTACTTTGGACCGTTTACAATTCTGGAGCAGATTGGTCCTGCTGCTTACAAGTTAGAACTACCAGTCCAAGCTCAGATTCATCCTGTGTTTCATGTATCCCAGCTCAAGGAGCATGTGCCAGACCACACTCCTGTCTTCACAACCCTGCCAACGGATTGGGATATTGCAGCAAAAGACACAGCACCTGAGCTCATTCTGGACAGAAGGATGGTCAAAAAAGGACAGCGTGCACATGTTCAGGTTCTGATACAGTGGTCCGGCTTGCCGCCAGCATCAGCTACTTGGGAGGACTACGACTCCCTCAGACTGCGGTACCCAACCGCAGCAGCTTGGGGACAAGCTGCGTCTTCAGGGGGGGAACCTGTCAGCACTGCGGTGCAAGCGCTGACGGACACAAGTGACGGGGCAAACAGCTGCCATGGCAGCGGTTCAGAGAAGGGTGCCAGGGCAGCAGAGATCGACGGCCTGGGCAAGGATTCAGAGACAAGCCGCGACAGTGGCTGAAGAAAGGCGGAGCGTAGCTGGCCAGTGGGCCCGGTTGACAGCTGGAAAGTAGCTAGTGTGTGCGTGAGCGGTGGGTTATAAACTGCAGTCGTCCCCTGTATCGGAGGAGAAGAAAATGAAATAGAAACTATTTCCCCTTGCCTCCCTTCTTCTTCCTCCCCAAGCTATCTTCTCCCTCACCTACCCCGATCTGCCGGATCTCCACGATCCATGGCCATCACACTAGGGTGTTTTTGGTGATCAAAGGTTGTATTCCTTTTCCCATAGTTGACACATGCGAGGATCTCCTCTCCGCGAACAAGGACTCATGATCTAGCGCCGCCACATCATCCCTCCTTCACCGCCGCACCTTCATCCCCTCGCCACCGCCTGAGCCAACCTCCACCAAAGTCTAGATGGCTCCGGGGAAGGCATCGGCGGGGCCCTTCTCCGTCCACTCGGCGCTGGTGTAGCGGCCGCGGTCCATGGATCTAGGGCGACGGCCCTAATACGTCTCCAGCGTATTTTTAATTTTTGATTGTTTCATGTTATTATATTATCAATCTTGGATACTTTATATGCATTTATATGCTATTTTATATCACTTTTTGGGACTAACCTATTAACCTAGTGTCCAGTGTCAGTTCTTGTTTTTTTGTGTGTTTTTGACTTTTCAAAAAATCAATACCAAACGAAGTCCAAACACAATGAAACTTTACGGGGGTTATTTCTGGACCAAAAGGAACCCTAGAAGGTTTAGGACGAGGCCAGAAGACGTATGGGAGAGCCACGAGCTCACAGGGCGCGTCTTGGGGGGTAGGGCGCGCCCCCCGAGCTCGTGACTCCCACGCAACTTAGTTTGAACTAATTCCACCTCTATAAATTCTTAAATATTCCCAAACCAACGGAGAGATACCTGAAACACCTTTTCCGCCACCGCAAGCCTCTGTTCTTCCGCGATCCCATCTAGAGACCTTTTCCGGTACTCTGCCGGAAGGGGAATCGATCACGGAGGCCATCTACATCAACCTTACTGCCTCCATCATGATGCATGAGTAGTTCACCACAGACCTACGGGTCCATAGCTAGTAACTAGATGGCTTCTTCTCTCTTTTTGATCTTCAATACCATCTTCTCCTCGATCTTCTTGGAACTCTATCCGATGTAATCTTGTTTGGCGGTGTGTTTGTTGGGATCCGATGAATTGTGGGTTTATCATCAGATTATTCATTGAAAGTAATTAAGTCTTTTTTGAACTTTATTATGCATGATTGTTATAGCTTTGTATCTCTCTCTGATCTATCCATTTGGTTTGGCCAACTAGATTGATTCATCTTCAGCACGGGAGGTGCTTTGTAGTGGGTTCAATCTTGCGGTGTCCTCAACCAGTGACCGTAGGGGTAGCGGGCACATATTTGTATTGTTGCCATTAAGAATAAAACGACGGGTTTATTCATATTGATTGGGTCTCGGTGGCTTGGAGCAGTGGAGTCTCGATGTTGGACGCGGTTTGATGGACGCTCGCAGGCTGGTGGCGTTATGGTGACGTCAAGGACGGATGGGCCTTGCAAGGTCTATGAAGTGATCCCTCCTGAAGATGGTATGACAGAAGATGGCAGCGACGGATCCTAGAGCGTGCACATGCGGTGCGCGTTGTGGGACTCCTACACCGGTTGGTGCTCTCAACTTGCCAGGCAGGCGGCTTCTAAAGGCCACTTGATTAGATGGTGTCCGTTGATACGGTCAGGGGACATTTTTATACTTGTAGGTGTAGCGACTTTGTTTGCCTCGAAAGTGGCTTTGGTTGATCTTTGTATTTATTTTATTAGACCATATTAAATAACTTAATAAAGATGAATGCATGCATCATTTTGATGCAAAGACCGGGTGTAATCCTCCTTTTCTAAAAGGGTGTTTTTGATACCTCATATGTTGGAACTATGTCATAAAGGCAATGATGTCTACTATGCAACTTTATTCATGTAGACGTTGTTGGGCCTCAAAGTGACGAGTTTTGTAGGACAGCAACAAATTTCTCTCAAGTGGATGACCTAAGGTTTATCAATCCGTGGGAGCTGTAGGATGAAGATAGTCTCTCTCAAACAACCCTGCAATCAAATACAAGAAATCTTTTGTGTCCCCAACACACCCAATACAATGGTAAATTGTATAGGTGAACTAGTTCGGCGAAGAGATGGTGATACAAGTGCAATATGGATGGTAGATATAGGTTTTGTAATCTGAAAATATAAAAACAGCAAGGTAACAAGTAGTAAATGGCGAGCAAAATGGTATAGCAATGCTTGGAAATAAGGCCTAGGGTTCATACTTTCACTAGTGCAATCTCTCAACAATGCTAACATAAAAGAATCATATGATCATCCCTCAACGTGCAACAAAGAATCACTCCAAAGTTCATAAGTAGCGGGGAACATAAGATGAAATTGGTGTAGGTAGTAGAACCACCTCAAAGTTATTCTTTCCGATCAATCTTTTGAGCTATTCCTATAAATGTCACAAACAGCCCTAGAGTTCGTAGTAAAATAACACCTATGATACATATCAATCAACCCTAATGTCACCTAGATATTTCAATATCACCTCAAGTATCTGTGGGTTAATTATTCGACACACATCAAACAATTTCAGATTCATCATATTCAATCCAACACAGAGAACTTCAAAGAGTACCCCAAGATTTCTATCGGAGAAAGTAGTATGAAAACGTGCGATCAACCCATGTGCATAGATCCCCAAGGTCACCAGAATCCGCAAGTTGATGCCATAACATATATCAAGTGAATCAATAGAATACCCCCTTATCACCACGGGTATCCACATGCAATACATACATCAAGTGTTCCCAAACCCAAAGTATTCAATCCAACATAACGAGCTCTCAAAGGGAAAGACTCAATTCATCACAACAAGATATCAAGAGAAGAACACAATATGATCCAACTATATTAACAAAGCCTGTGATACATCAAGATCGTGCCACCTCAAGAACACGAGAGAGAGAGAGAGAGAGAGAGAGAGAGAGAGAGAGAGAGAGAGATATTGAACACTTGCTACCGGTGTTGGGGAACGTTGCATGGGAAACAAAAAATTTCCTACGCACACGCAAGATCTATTCATGGAGATGCATAGCTATGAGAGGGGGAGTATATCTACATACCCTTGTAGATCGCTAAGCAGAAGCGTATATAACGTGGTTGATGTAGTCGTACGTCTTCACGATCCAATCGCGATCCGTCTTGATCTAGCGCCGAATGGACGGCACCTCCGCGTTCAGCACACGTGCGGCTCGATGACGTCTCCGCCTCCCCGATCCAGCAAGCGAGGGTGGAATAGTATATGGGTTCTCAACCAGCACGATGGCGTGGTGGAGATGGTGGTGGAGCAATCCCGGCAGGGCTACGCCGAGCGCTACCGAAACCGCGAACGGGGGAGAAAATGATCTAGGGAGAGAGAGGGGCGCCAAGGGCTTGGTGTGTCCTCTCAGGGCGCCCCTCCCCTCTATATATAGGTGGAGGGGCGTGGAGATCAGCCCCTCCAAGCCCTAGGGCGCAGCCAAGGGGGAGGAGTTGGACTCCTAGTCCGATTCCCTCCCTTTTCATACATAGGTGGACTTTCCACCTCTCCCAAGCCACATGGGCCTTGAGGGACTTGTGCGCCTGGCCCAATAAGGCCAGGGCGCCTCCCCTCAGCCCATGCAAACCCTTGGGGCGTGGTGGAACCCTTGGTGGACTTATGGACTCCTCCGGAAGTTTCCGTAACCTTCTAGAAGCTTCCCGGTACAATACCGGAAAAACCCAAAACTTTTCCGGTAGTCAAAATATGACTTCCCATATATAAATCTTTACCTCCGGACCATTCCGGAGCTCCTCGTGATGTCCGGGATCTCCTCTGGGACTCCAAAAAACATTCGGTCACCAACATACATAACCCAATAATACTATATCGTCACCGAACGTTAAGCGTGCGGACCCTACGGGTTCGAGAATCATGTGGACATGACTGAGACACCTCTCCGGTCAATAACCAATAGCGGAACCTGGATGCCCATATTGGTTCCCACATATTCCAACGAAGATCTTTATCGGTCGAACCACGATGCCAAGGATTCAATCAATCCCGTATGCAGTTCCCTTTGTCCAGTGGTATGTTACTTGCCCGAGATTCGGTCGTCGGTATCTCCATACCTAGTTCAATCTCGTTACCGGCAAGTCTCTTTACTCGTTCCGTAATACAAGATCCCGTGACTAACTCCTTAGTCACATTTCTTGCAAGCTTCTTGTGATGTTGTATTACCGAGAGGTCCCAGAGATACCTCTCCGTCATACGGAGTGACAAATCCCAGTCTCGATCCATGCCAACCCAACAGTCACCCTTGGAGATACATGTAGAGTACCTTTATGATCACCCAGTTACGAAGTGACGTTTGATACACACAAGGCATTCCTCCGGTGCCAGGGAGTTGCATGATCTCATGGTCTTAGGAACATATACTTGACATGAAGAAAGCACTAGCAATAAACTAATACGATCAAATGCTATGCTTACGGTTGGGTCTTGTCCATCACATCATTCTCCTAATGATGTGACACCGTTATCAAATGACAACTCATGTCTATGGTTAGGAAACCTTAACCATCTTTGATCAACTAGCTAGTCTAGTAGAGGCTCACTAGGGACATAGTGTTGTCTATGTATCCACACATGTATATGAGTTTTCGATCAATACAATTTTAGCATGGATAATAAACGATTATCTTGAACAAGGAAATATGATAATAACCACTTTATTATTGCCTCTAGGGCATATTTCCAACAGTCTCCCACTTGCACTAGAGTCAATAATCTAGTTCACGTCACCATGTGATTAACACCCAATGAGTTCTGGGGTTTGATCATGTTTTGCTTGTGAGAGAGGTTTTAGTCAACGGGTCTGCAACATTCAGATACGTGTATACTTTGCAAATCTCTATGGCATACTGTAGATGCTGCTACTATGCCCCACTTGGAGCTATTCCAAATGTCTGCTCCACTATATGTATCCGATTTGCTACTCAGAGTCATCCGGATCGGTGTCAAAGCTTGCATCAGCGTAACCCTTTATGACAAACTCTTTATCACCTCCATAATCGAGAAACATTTCCTTAGTCCTCTAGTTACTAAGGATAATTTTGACCGTTGTCCAGTGATCCACTCCTAGATCACTCTTGTACCCCCTTGCCAGACACGTGGCAAGGCACACATCAGGTGCGATACACGACATGGCACATCGTATAGAGCCTGTGGCTAAGGCATAGGGGACGATCTTCGTCCTTTCTCTTTCTTCTGTCGTGGTCGAGCTTTTGAGTCTTACTCAAATTCACACCTTACAATACAGCCAAGAACTCCTTCTTTGACTGATCTATTTTGAACTCCTTCTAAATCTTGTCAAGGTATGCATTCATTGAAAGTTCTATTAAGCGTCTTGATTTATCTCTATAGATCTTGATGCCCAATATTAAGTAGCTTTATCCAGGTTATCCTTTGAAAAACTCCTTTCAAACAACCCTTTATGCTTTCCAGAAACTCTACATTATTTCTGATCAACAATATGGCATCGACATATACTTATCAGAAATTCTATAGTGCTCCCACTCACTTTCTTGTAAATACAAGTTTCTTATAAACTTTGTATAAACCCAAAAGCTTTGATTACCTCATCAAAGCGTATATTCCAACTCCGGGATGCCTGCACCAGTCCATAGAAGGATCGCTGGATCTTGCATACCTTTTAGCATCCTTAGGATCGACAAAACGTTCTGGTTGTATCACATACAACCTTTCCTCACGAAATCGTTAAGGAAACTCTGTTTTGACATCCATCTCTAGATTTCATAATCGAAAAATGCAGCAACTGCTAACATAATTCCAACAGACTTTAGCATCGCTATGAGTGAGAGAGTCTCATCATAATCAACTCCTTGAACTTGTCGGAAACTTCTTTGCGACAAGTCGAGCTTTATAAATGGTGACATTTACCATCATCGTCTGTCTCTTTCTTAAAAATCCATTTATTCTGTATGGCCTTACGATTATATGGTAAGTCCTCCAAAGTCCACACTTTGTTCTCATACATGGATCCTATCTCGGATTTCATGGCCTCTATCCATTTGTTGGAATCCGGGCCCACCATCGCTTCTTCATAGCTCGTAGGTTCACTGTTGTCTAACAACATGACCTCCAAGACAGGATCACCGTATCACTCCGGGCAGTATGTGTCCTTGTCAACCTACGAGGTTTGGTAGTAACTTGATCCGAAGTTTCACGATCATAATCATTAGCTTCCTCTTCAATTTGTTTACGCATCATAGGAACACCTTTCTGTGATGCACTACTTTTCCAATTCAAGTGAAGGTTCGACAACCTTATCAAGTTCTACCTTCCTCCCACTCACTTCTTTCAAGAGAACATCCTTCTCTAGAAAGGATCCACTCTTGGCAACAAAGACCTTGCCTTCGGATCTGTGATAGAAGGTATACCCAATTGTTGCTTTTAGGGTATCTTATGAAGATGCACTTTTCCGCTTTGGGTTCGAGCTTATCAGACATAAGTTTCGCATTCCCAAACTCTAAGAAATGACAGCTTAGGTTTCTGCCAAACCATAATTCATACGGTGTCATCTCAAAGGATTTAGATGGTGCCCTATTAAAGTGAATGTAGTTGTCTGATGTCTACAACGCAACCTTCTTCTTGTAGACTCGTGTTGGGCCTCCAAGCGCAGAGTTTTGTAGGACAGTAGCAAATTTCCCTCAAGTGGATGACCTAAGGTTTATCAATCCATGGGAGGCGTAGGATGAAGATGGTCTCTCTCAAACAACCCTGCAACCAAATAACAAAGAGTCTCTTGTGTCCCCAACACACCCAATACAATGGTAAATTGTATAGGTGCACTAGTTCGGCGAAGAGATGGTGATACAAGTGTAATATGGATAGTAGATATAGATTTTTGTAATCTGAAAATATAAAAACAGCAAGGTAGCAAGTAACAAAAGTGAGCAAAAATGGTATTGCAATGCTTGAAAACAAGGCCTAGGGTTCATACTTTCACTAGTGCAAGTTCCCTCAACAATACTAACATAGTTGAATCATATGTAAATCCCTCACGTGCGACAAAGAGTTCACTCCAAAGTCACAAATAGCGGAGAACAAACGAAGAAATTATTGTAGAGTACGAAACCACTTCAAAGTTATCTTTTCCGATCAATCTTATGAGCTATCCCTATAAGTGTCACGAACAGCCCTAGAGTTCGTACTAAAATAACACCTTTAGATACACATCAACCAAAACCCTAATGTCACCTAGATACTCCTATGTCACCACGAGTACCCATGGGCTTGATTATACGATATGCATCACACAATTTCAGATTCATCATGTTCAATCCAACACAAAGAACTTCAAAGAGTGCCCCAAAGTTTCTACCGGAGAGTCAGGACGAAAACGTGTGCCAACCCCTATGCATAGATTCCCAAGGCCACGGAACCCGCAAGTTGATCACCAAAACATACATAAAGTGGATCAATAGAACATCCCATTGTCACCACGGATATCCCATCGCAAGACATACATCAAGTGTTCTCAAATCCTTAAAGACTCAATCCGATAAGAAAACTTCAAAGGGAAACTCCATATGATTCATCTATATTAATAAAGCTCGCGATACATCAAGATCGTGCCATCTCAAGAACACGAGAGAGAGAGATCAAACACATAGCTACTGGTACATACCCTCAGCCCCGAGGGTGAACTACTCCCTCCTCGTCATGGAGACCGCCGGGATGATGAAGATGGCCTCCGGTGATGGTTTCCCCCTCCGGCAGGGTGCCGGAACGGGCTCCCGATTGGTTTTTTGTGGCTACAGAGGCTTGCGGCGGCGGAACTCCCGATCTAGGTTTCTTTCTGGGGGTTTTGGTATTTATAGGAATTTTTGGCGTCGGTCTCACGTCAAGGGGGTGCTCGAGGGGCCCACAAGCCAGGGGGGCACGCCCTAGGGGGGCGCCCCCTAGGCTTGTGACTTCCTCGGGACTCTTCTCCGGTATCTTTTTGCTCCAGTATTTTTTATATTTTCCAAAAATATTCTCCGTAAATTTTCAGCCCATTCCGAGAACTTTTATTTCTACACAAAAAATGACACCATGGTAGTTCTGCTGAAAACAGCGTCAGTCCGGGTTAGTTCTAATAAAATCATACCAAAATCATATAAAATTATTGTAAACATGGCATGAATACTTCATAAATTATAGATACGTTGGAGACGTATCAGCATCCCCAAGCTTAATTCCTGCTCGTCCTCGAGTAGGTAAATGATAAAAGAAATAATTTATGAAGTGTGAATGCTAGCAAGTGCACAAGTTTGATCAATGATAATTCCAATCACTTTTTCTAGCATCAATATAAACCATAAACAGTAGCTCATCTCATAAAACTTCTCATGATCAAGTAACAAGCTATTCACATGTTAAAGTATAGACCAGAAAGTTTCTTGAAAACTAACAAACCATATTCCTAGTCATCGAACAATTGCAATTCATCTTATTTTCAGGAAGGGTCTATGTAAGAGCTTTGATTTAGCAAATTCCACATACTCAACTATCATATAGTCTTCCATGATTATTGACACTCAAAGCTTATTTTTAGAACAAATAGCATCCATCGAACACAGAGAAAGATAGGGGCTTAATGTTTCGCCTCCCAACTTATTTATCATATAGATAATTGTCAACAATAATAATTCATGATCAAATATATTTGTGTGGATATATATGTCTAGATCATTCCCCAACACATGACGCTTGCCAAGAGAAAAAGGCGAAATATAGGGAGTGGTGAAGATCACCATGACTCTTGCGTAAATGTAAGTACTAGAAAGTAAAAGATAGGCCCTTCGCAGAGGGAAGTAGAGGTTGTCATGCGCTTTTTGTTTTTGGATGCGCAAACCCTTAATGTAAAGGAACGTCACGTTGTATTGCCCTTTGTGATAGCAACCTTTATTATGCAGTCCGTCGCTTTTATTTCTTTACCATCACAAGTTCGTACAACGCTTATTTTCCCTTACAATAAAAGATCATACATATTTAGGAGTAATTTTTATTGCTTTTTGCACCGATGACAACTTACTTGAAGGATCTTATTCAATCCATAGGTAGATATGGTGGACACTCATGGCAAGAAACTGGGTTTAAGGGTTTTGGATGCACAAGTAGTATCTCTACTTAGTACAAATTTTTGGCTAGCAAAAGATCCTAAGCAAGCACCACATGTTGGAGGATCCATAACAATATAACTTCTATACAAATATACCCAAGCATAACTCATTACGTTGTCTTCCTTGTCCAACTTCAACTAATTTGCCCAAGTTTGAAAATAATTAATGCGGCTCACAATCATAGAAGATGTCCAAGATAGTATATTTATATGTGAAATCTCTCTTCCTTCAATATTCTTTCATGAATTGTTCAAGTGACCAATGCGGTGTTTGCTAACTTTCAATAAATTTTATCACCTATACTTCTTATATGTGAAGTCATTACTCCCCATGGGATAAGCATATAAAACATATTTAATTTCAGATTTATGATATTCAATTCATTCAACCATTTACTCATAGGATATAAGTGAAGCACGAGAGTGAATGACAAACTACTCCAAAAAGATATAAGTGAAGATCAATGCGTAGTCAATTAGTTAAATAGCCATGTGAGGACTCTCTCTCTTATTCAAAATTTCAGATCCAATGCTTTTATTCAAACAGCAAAACAAAAGAAAAATAGCACTCCAAGAATAGCACACATCATGTGAACGAATAAAAATTTAGGCTCAACATAGGCTAACCGATAATTGTTGATGAAGAGAGGTGGGATGCGTAGCATCCCCAAGCTTAGATGCTTGAGACTTCTTGAAATATTTACTTGGGGTGCCTTGGGCATCCCCAAGCTTGAGCTTTTGTATCTCGTTCAATCCTCTCATATCCCGGTTTCACCTATTCTCAAAAACTTCATCCACTCAAAACTCAAAAAGAACTCGTGAGATAGGTTAGTATACATAAGAATAAATCAACACTTTATGTACTGCCAAGACAAGTTGCATAATAATTTCCAAACATCATCTACTGTTTACCATCATTTCCACAATTTATATCTACCAATATAGGCTATGGAAACTAGAGGATAAGTAGATAACAAAACTATGACAGGAATCTGTCCAAACAGAACAGTCTGTAGCAATTTATGAAAACAGCGTACTTCCTTAACTCAAAAAATTATGAAAATTTAGGACATGCTAAATAATTTATATGACATCACTGTGTAAAACTTTTAGAAACTTTCCACGTTCCAGTAAAATATGAAAATTCAAACACTACATCAAAAGTTTCTGTTCTTACACAGCACACATCAAAACATGCAATGCAAGCATCCTAAGACAATTCTTGGAACTTTTTATTGAAAAACAAGATTATAAATAACTCCTAACAGAGAACAACAAAATAATATGACGCTCCAAGCAAAACTCATATTATGTGACGAATAAAAATATAGCTCCAAGTAAGATATACCGATAGTGTTGAAGACGAAAGAGGGGATGCCTTCCGGGGCATCCCCAAGATTAGGTGCTTGAGTATTCCTTGGATATTACCTTGGGGGTGCCTTTGGCATCCCCAATCTTAGGTTCTTGTCACTCCTTATTCTCCTCATATCGGTGTCTCACCTAAAACTTGAAAACTTCAATCACACAAAACTTAACGGAACTTCGTGGGAAGGGTTAGTGTAATAAAGATAAATCATTCACTTAGGTACTGTAAAGACAAGATTCATAATTGTTCCCACATGATACCTACTGTATTATATCATTCCCATTATTTATATAACTAAATATAAGCTATGGAAACACTAAAACAAGCAAACTATGCATGCAAAACAGAAACTGTCAAAAACAGAATAGTCTGTGAAGATCTGTAGTATAACCATACTTCCATGTCTCTAAAAATTCTTTAAAATTAGGAAAACCTGAAGAATTTGTATATCAAGACTGTGTAAAAATTTCAGATCAAAATCACGTTCCAGTTAATTTACAAAATTCCTGGACTCAGAGCAAAAGTTTCTGTTTTTGCACAGAATCAAGTCAACTATCATCCACACTATCCCAAAGGCTTTACTTGGCACTTTATTGAAACAAAAGCTATAAAACATGATTATACAGTAGCTTAATCATGTGGACACACAAAAACAGAAAGTAAAAGTGTTGGTTTGTCTCCCAACAAGCGCTTTTCTTTAATGCCTTTTAGCTAGGCATGATGATTTCAATGATGCTCTCATAGGAATAATAATTATAACATGCAAAAGAGCATCATGAATCTCATGACAAGCACATTTAAGTCTAACCCACTTCCTATGCATAGGGATTTTGTGAGCAAATAATTTATGGGAGCAAGAATCAACTAGCATATGAGGGCAAAACAAGCATAACTTCAAAACTTTGAACACATAGAGAGGAAACTTGATATTATTGCACTTCCTACAAGCATATGTTCCTCCCTCATAATAATTTTCAGTAGCATCATGAAGGAATTTCACAATATAACTATCACATAAATCATTCTTTTCATGATTCATAAGCATAGAAATTTTACTACTCACCACATAAGCAAATTTATTCTCATCAATAGTAGTGGGAGCAAACTCAACAAAATAACTATCATGTGAAGCATAATGCAATTGAAAATTAAAATCATGATGACAAGTTTCATGGTTATCATTATTCTTTATAGCATACATGTCATCACAATAATCATCATAAATAGGAGGCATGCTTTCATCATAATAAATTTGCTCATCAAAACTTGGGGGACTAAAAATATCATCTTCATCAAACATAGCATCCCCAAGCTTGTGGCTTTGCATATCATTAGCATCATGGATATTCAGAGAATTCATACTAGCAATATTGCAATCATGCTCATCATTCAAGGAATTCTCATTAAGTATTTTCATAAATTCTTCCTCTACCAATTGAGCACAATTTTCCAAACCATCATTTTCACGAAAGACATTAAAAAGACGAACCAATTGATGCAACCTAAACTCCATTTTTTTGTAGTTTTCTTTTATAAAACCAAACTAGTTAAAAACAAGAAACTAAAAGATTCAATTGCAAGATCTAAAGATATACCTTCAAGCACTCACCTCCCCGGCAACGGCGCCAGAAAAGAGCTTGATGTCTACTACGCAACCTTCTTCTTGTAGACTCGTGTTGGGCCTCCAAGCGCAGAGTTTTGTAGGACAGTAGCAAATTTCCCTCAAGTGGATGACCTAAGGTTTATCAATCCGTGGGAGGCGTAGGACGAAGATGGTCTCTCTCAAACAACCCTGCAACCAAATAACAAAAAGTCTCTTGTGTCCCCAACACACCCAATACAATGGTAAATTGTATAGGTGCACTAGTTCGGCGAAGAGATGGTGATACAAGTGTAATATGGATAGTAGATATTGATTTTTGTAATCTGAAATTACAAAAACAGCAAGGTAACTAATGATAAAAGTGAGCACAAACGGTATTGCAATGCTTAGAAACAAGGCCTAGGGTTCATACTTTCACTAGTGCAAGTTCTCTCAACAATACTAACATAGTTGAACCATATGTAAATCCCTCACGTGCGACAAAGAGTTCACTCCAAAGTCACAAATAGCGGAGAACGAATGAAGAAATTATTGTAGTGTACGAAACCACCTCAAAGTTATCTTTTCCGATCAATCTTACGAGCTATCCCTATAAGTGTCACGAACAGCCCTAGAGTTCGTACTAAAATAACACCTTAAGATACACATCAACCAAAACCCTAATGTCACCTGGATACTCCAATGCCACCACAAGTATCCATGGGCTTGATTATACGATATGCATCACACAATTTCAGATTCATCATGTTCAATCCAACACAAAGAAGTTCAAAGAGTGCCCCAAAGTTTCTACCGGAAAGTCAAGACGAAAACATGTGCCAACCCCTATGCATAGATTCCCAAGGTCACGGAACCCGCAAGTTGATCACCAAAACATACATCAAGTGGATCAATAGAACATCCCATTATCACCACGGATATCCCATCGCAAGACATACATCAAGTGTTCTCAAATCCTTAAAGACTCAATCCGATAAGAAAACTTCAAAGGGAAAACTCAATTCATCACAAGAAGATAGAGAGGGGAAAACTCCATATGATTCATCTATATTAATAAAGCTCGCGGTACATCAAGATCGTGTCATCTCAAGAACACGAGAGAGAGATCAAACACATAGCTACTGGTACATACCCTCAGCCCTGAGGGTGAACTACTCCCTCCTCGTCATGGAGACCGCCGGGATGATGAAGATGGCCTCCGGTGATGGTTTCCCCCTCCGACAAGGCGCCGGAACGGGCTCCCGATTGGTTTTTCGTGGCTACAGAGGCTTGCGGCGACGGAACTCCCGATCTAGGTTTCTTTCTGGGGGTTTTGGTATTTATAGGAATTTTTGGTGTCGGTCTCACGTCAAGGGTGTGCTCGAGGAGTCCACAAGCAATGGAGCACCCTCCCGGGGGGTAGGGCGCGCCCCCCTAGCTTGTGGCCTCCTCGGTCACTTCCTGGCCCAGCTCTGGTGCTTCGGGGGTCTCTTTTGGTCCATAAAAAATCACCATAAATTTTCAGCCCATTCCGAGAACTTTTATTTCTGCACAAAAAACGACACCATGGTAGTTCTGCTGAAAACAGCGTCAGTCCGAGTTAGTTCTAATAAAATCATACCAAAATCATATAAAATTATTGTAAACATGGCATGAATACTTCATAAATTATAGATACGTTGGAGACGTATCAAGGAGCATGGTGCCACTTTGAGGCACAAGTGTGGTAAAGGATAGTAGCAAAGTCCCTTCTCTCATTTTTTTTGAATGGATGGTGGGCTCATTTGGCCTCCCCCATCTTTATTTTTGTCAGGAGTCTCATCCCGACTTATGGGAGAATCATCATCTCCATCATTCTTTCCTCACTGGGACAATGCTCTAACAATGATGATCATCACACTTTTATTTATTTACAACTTGATACGTCTCCAACGTATCTATAATTTTTGCTTGTTCCATGCT
The DNA here is from genome assembly GCA_039707655.1 of Elymus sibiricus. Lineage (NCBI taxonomy): Eukaryota > Viridiplantae > Streptophyta > Magnoliopsida > Poales > Poaceae > Elymus > Elymus sibiricus. The sequence goes on along the minus strand of CM077671.1, from coordinate 523,355,966 downwards.
GTTATATTATCATTCTTGGATGTTTTACAATCCCTTTATAGCAACTTTATATCATTTTTTGGGACTAACCTATTGACATAGTGCCAAAGTGCCCGTTGCTGTTTTTGCTTGTTTTTTTACTTTGCAGAATACCAGTACCAAACGGAGTCCAATCGCGACGAAACTTTTTGGAGATTTTTTTGGACCAGAAGACACCCAGTGGGTCAAAGAAGTGCCAGAGAGGTGGGCTGTGGAGAGCACAACCCACCAGGGCGCGCCAGGGGGCCCCCGGCGCGCCCTTATGGGTTGTGCCCTCCACGGGGCCCCTCTCCACCGCCTCTGATGCCTATAAGTACCCAAATATTCAGAAAATCCTAGGAGAGTCGACGAAAAACACATCCAGCCGCCGCAAGTTCCAGAGCCTCGAGATCCAATCTAACACCATCACGGAGGGGTTCAGCATCCTCATTGGTGCCTCTCCGATGATGCGTGAGTAGTCCACCATAGACCTACAGGCCCGTAGGCAGTAGCTAGATGGCTTCCTCTCTCTCTCTCTCTCTCTTGATTCTCAATACAATGGTCTCTTGGAGATCTATTTGATGTAAACTTTTGCGGTGTGTTCGTTGGGATCCGATGAATTTTGAGTTCATGATCAGTTTCTATCCATGAATATTATTTGAGTCTTCTTTGATCTCTTATATGCAAGATTACTTATAGCCTCGTATTTCTTCTTTGAATCTTTGGTTTAGTTAGGCCGACTAGATCGATTTTTCTTGCCATGGGAAGAGGTGCTTTGTGATGGATTCGATCTTGCGGTGTCCTTTCCCAGTGACAGAAGGGGCAGCAAGGCACGCATGTATCGTTGCCATTAAGGATAACAAGATGGGGTCTATTCCTATATGAATAGATCTTGTCTACATCATGTCATCATTCTTATTGCATTACTCCGTTTTTCCATGAACTTAATACACTAGATGCATGTTGGATAGCGGTCGATGTGTGGAGTAATAGTAGTAGATGCAGGCAAGAGTCGGTCTACTTATCTTGGACGTGATGCCTATATAATGATCATCGCTTTGGATATCGTCATGATTATTTGATCTTCTATCTATTGCCCAACAGTAATTTGTTCACCCACCGTGTGCTATATGATACGTCTCCAACGTATCTATAATTTTTGATTGTTCCATGCTATTATATTATCTGTTTTGGATGTTTTATATGCATTAGTATGCTATTTTATATTATTTTTGGGACTAACCTATTAACCTAGTGCCTAGTGCCAGTTTCTGTTTTTTTCCTTGTTTTTGAGTATTGCAGATAAGGAATATTAAACGGAGTCCAAACGGAATAAAATCTTCGCGATGATTTTTCTTGGACCAGAAGAAACCTGCCAGACTTGGAGAGCGGGGCAGGAGACCTGCCGGGAGATCACAAGCCTGCAGGGTGCGCCCTAGGGGGGGGCGCCCCCTGGCTTGTGGCCCCCTGCAGGCCTCCTAACCCTAATATTCGTCCTATAAATTCCCAAATATTCCCCCAATACCAAAGAGAGCCACGAAAATACTTTTTCGCCGCCGGAAGCCTCTGTTCCCGTGAGATCCCATCTTGGAGCCTTTTCCGGTAATCTGCCGGAGGGGGATTCGATCACGGAGGGCATCTACATCAAATCCATTGCCCCTCCGATGATGCGTGAGTAGTTCACCTCAGACCTTCGGGTCCATAGCTAGTAGCTAGATGGCTTCTTCTCTCTCTTTGTTCTTCAATACCATGTTCTTCATGATTTTCATGGAGATCTATCCGATGTAATACTCTTTTGCGGTGTGTTTGTCGAGATCCGATGAATTGTGGGTTTATGATCAGATTATCTATGAATATTATTTGAATCTTCTCTGAATTGTTATATGCATGATTTCATATCTTTGCAAGTCTCTTCGAGTTATTGGTTTGGTTTGGCCAACTAGATTGGTAATTCTTGCAATGGGAGAAGTGCTTAGTTTTGGGTTCAATCTTGCGGTGTCCTCACCCAGTGACATAGTAGGGGTAGCGAGGCACGTATTTATGTTGTTGCCATCGAGGATAAAACGATGGGGTTTTCATCATATTGCTTGAGTTTATCCCTCTACATCATGTCATCTTACTTAATGCGTTACTCTGTTCTTCATGAACTTAATACTCTAGATGCAGGCAGGAGTCGGTCGATGTGTGGAGTAATAGTAGTAGATGCAGAATCGTTTCGGTCTACTTGACACGGACGTGATGCCTATATGCATAATCATTGCCTTGGATATCGTCATAACTATGCACTTTTCTATCAATTGCTTGACAGTAATTTGTTCACCCATCGTATTATTTTCCTTCAAGAGAGAAGCCTCTTGTGAAACCTACGGCCCCCGGGTCTATTTTCCATATTATATTTTCAGATCTATAAACCAAAAATACCAAAAATACTTTGCTGCAATATTTTTACTTTTATTTTACTTGTCGTTTTAGCAACCTTTTATATCTATCTCTATCAGATCTCATCCTTGCAAGTAACCGTGAAGGGATTGACAACCCCTTTTAGCGTTGGGTGCAAGTGTTTGATTGTTTGTGTAGGTGCGAAGATTGGGGACTTGCTTGTATCTCCTACTGGATTGATACCTTGGTTCTCAACAACTGAGGGAAATACTTATCTACTTTGCTGCATCACCCTTTCCTCTTCAAGGGAAAACCAACGCAAGCTTAAGAAGTAGCAAGAAGGATTTCTTGCGCCGTTGCCGGGGAGATCTACATCAAGCCTACCAAGTACCCATCACAAACTCATCTCTTGCATTTCCATTATTTGCCATTTGCCTCTCGTTTTCCTCTCCCCCACTTCTAAAACGATTTTTAGAAAAAACCAAAAAGATTTGCCTTTTTATTCGCCCTTCTTCCGTTCGTCTTTTCGTTTGCTTGTGTTGCCATGTGCCTTATATTTGCTTGCATCTTCGCTTGCTAAAAATCTGTTGATATGAATCCTCATCCACTTGCTAATCTTTTCAAAAGATCAAATTATGATGAACCAATTGCTAGTGAGTTGAGTGCACTTGATTATCTCTATGAAGTTTTGTTTGAAAATCATGAATCTGAAAATTTTGATGAAGTATTGAAAGAAGAAAATCATAAGGTGATTCATGGTAGATCCTTGATTGAAAAGCATGGTTGCAATGTTGCTAGTATGAATTCTCTAAATATCCATGATGCTAATGATATGCAAAGCCACAAGCTTGGGGATGCTATGTTTCATGAAGATGATATTTTTTGTTCCCCTAGTTTTGATGAGCAAATTCATTATGATGATTGCATGCTCATGCGTCATGAAAAGAATGATTTATGTGATAGTTATATTGTTGAATTACTTCATGATGCTACTGAAATTTATTATGAGGGAGGAACATATGCTTGTAGGAATTACAATAATATCAAGTTTCCTCTATGTGTTTAAAGTTTTGAAGTTATGCTTGTTTTGCCTTCCTATGCTAGTTGATTCTTGTTCCCGTAAATTGTTTGCTCACAAAATCCCTACGCATAGGAAGTGGGTTAGACTTAAATGTGTTCTTCATGAGATTCATGATGCTCTCTTGCATATTTCAATTACTACATTTTATGTGAGCATCATTGAAATCGTTATGCCTAGCTAGGGGCGTAAAACGATAGCGCTTGTTGGGAGGCAACCCAATGAATAAATTTATTTTTGCTTTTTTTTGCTTCTGTTCTTGAGTGTTTTGCACATTATTATCTCTGTAGTAATTGTGTTTTATTGTTTTAATTAGTGTTTGTGCCAAGTAAGACCTTTGGGATGGTCTATGGTGATTGTTGATTTGATTTTGCTAAAAAAACAGAAACTTTTGCGCTCAGTCCAGGAATTTTATAAATTCACCAGAGCGTAGAATGAGTCTGAAATTTTTACACAAGATTGATATACAAATTTCTAATATTTTCCTAATTTTGCAGAGTTTTTAGAGTTACATAATTATTCTAAGTTTATAGATTGCTACAGACTGTTCTGTTTTTGACAGATTCTGTTTTCTTTGTGTTGTTTGCTTATTTTGATGTATCTATGGGTTGTATCGGGGGGTATGAACCATGGAGAAGTTGGAATACAGTAGATATTACACCAATATAAATAAATAATGAGTTCACAACAGTACCTAAAGTGGTGGTTTATTTTTCTTATACTAACGGATCTCACGAGTTTTCTGTTGAGTTTTGTGTTGTGAAGTTTTCAAGTTTTGGGTAAAGATTTGATGGACTATGGAATAAGGAGTGGCAAGAGCCTAAGCTTGGGGATGCCCAAGGCACCCCAAGCCATATTCAAGGATACCAAAGAGCCTAAGCTTGGGGATGCCCCAGAAGGCATCCCCTCTTTCGTCTTCAATCCATCGGTAAATTTACTTGAGGCTATATTTTTATTCACCACATGATATGTGTTTTGCTTGGAGCGTCTTGTATGATATGAGTCTTTGTTTTTAGTTTGCCACAATCATCCTTGCTGCACACATCTTTTGAGAGAGACACACGTTAATCGTGAATTTATTAGAATACTCTATGTGCTTCACTTATATCTTTTGAGCTAGACAATGTTGCTCTAGTACTTCACTTATATCTTTTTAGAGCACGGTGGTGTTTTATTTTATAGAAATAATTGAACTCTCGTACCTCACTTATATTATTTTTAGAGTCTTTAAATAGCATGGTAATTGGTTTAGGTTATGAATTTAGTCCTAATATAATGGGCATCCAAGATGGATATAATAAAAAAAACTTTCATATAAAGTGCATTGAATACTATGAGAAGTTTGATTCCTTCCATATAGTTTTGAGATATAAAGATGGTGATATTAGAGTCATGCTAGTTAGTAATTGTGGATTGGTAGAAATACTTGTGTTAAAGTTTGTGATTCCCGTAGCATGCACGTATGGTGAACCGTTATGTAACGAAGTCGGAGCATGATTTGTTTAATGATTGTCATCCTTTGTGTGAGGGTCGGGAGCGCGCGATGGTTAACTCCTACCAACCTCTCCCCTAGGAGCATGCGTCTAATACTTTGCTTAGATAACTAATAGACTTTTGCAATAAGTATGTGAGTTCATTATGACTAATGTGAGTCCATGGATTATACGCACTCTCACCCTTCCACCTTTGCTAGCCTCTCTAGTACCGCACAACTTTCGTCGGTGCATTAAACCCACCATATACCTTTCCTCAAAACAGCCACCATACCTACCTATTATGGCATTTCCATAGCCATTCCGAGATATATTGACATGCAACTCCCACCGTTCCATTTATTATGACACGCACCATCATTTTCATATTGCATATAGAGTCATATTTTGTTCTAGGTATCGAGTTGTAATTCTTGAGTTGTAAGTAAATAAAAGTGTGATGATCATCATTATTAGAGCATTGTCCCATGAGAGAAAAGGATGATGGAAGCTATGATTCCCTCACAAGTTGGGATGAGTGTCCGGACTTTACAAATAATAAAAGAGGCCAATGAAGCCCAAATAAAAAAATGAGAGAAAGAGAGAAGGGACAATGCTACTATCTTTTTCCACACTTGTGCTTCAAAGTAGCACCATGATCTTCATGATAGAGAGTCTCCTATTTTGTCACTTTCATATAACTAGTGGTATTTTTCATTGTAATGCACACCCACTTAGTTTCTTTTTGAGCTTTCATACACTTATAGCTCTAGTGCATCCGTTGCATGGCAATCCCTACTCACTCACATTGATATCTATTGATGGGCATCTCCATAGCCCGTTGATACGCCTAGTTGATGTGAGATTATCTTCTCTTTTTCCTCACAACCTCCACCATATTCTATTCCACCTATAGTGCTATATCCATGGCTCACGCTCATGTATTGCGTGAGAGTTGAAAAAGTTTGAGAACATAAAAGGTGTGAAACAATTGCTTGACTTGTCATCGGGGTTGTGCATGATTTAAATAATTTGTGTGGGGAAGATGGAGCATAGCCAGACCATATGATTTTGTAGGGATAACTCTCTTAGGCCATGTTATTTTGAAAGGACACAATTGCCTTGTTAGTATGCTTGAAGTATTATTGTTTTTATGTCAATATTAAACTTTTGTTTTGAATCTTACGGATCTGAATATTCATGCCACAATAAAGAATATTACATGGATAAATATGTTACGTAGCATTCCACATCAAAAATTCTGTTTTTATCATTTACCTACTCGAGGACGAGCAGGAATTAAGCTTGGGGATGCTTGATACGTCTCCAACGTATCTATAATTTTTGATTATTCCATGCTATTATATTATCTGTTTTGGATGTTTTATATGCATTAATATGCTATTTTATATTATTTTTGGGACTAACCTATTAACCTAGTGCCTAGTGCCAGTTTCTGTTTTTTCCTTGTTTTTGAGTATTGCAGATAAGGAATATTAAACGGAGTCCAAACGGAATAAAATCTTCGCGATGATTTTTCTTGGACCAGAAGAAACCTGCCAGACTTGGGGAGGGGGGCAGGAGACCTGTCGGGAGATCACAAGCCTGCAGGGCGCGCCCTAGGGGTGGGGGCGCCCCCCTAGCTTGTGGCCCCCCTGCAGGCCTCCTAACCCTAATATTCGTCCTATAAATTCCCAAATATTCCCCCAATACCAAAGAGAGCCACGAAAATACTTTTTCGCCGCCGGAAGCCTCTGTTCCCGTGAGATCCCATCTTGGAGCCTTTTCCGGTAATCTGCCGGAGGGGGATTCGATCACGGAGGGCATCTACATCAACTCCATTACCCCTCCGATGATGCGTGAGTAGTTCACCTCAGACCTTCGGTTCCATAGCTAGTAGCTAGATGGCTTCTTCTCTCTCTTTGTTCTTCAATACCATGTTCTTCATGATCTTCATGGAGATCTATCCGATGTAATACTCTTTTGCGGTGTGTTTGTCAAGATCCGATGAATTGTGGGTTTATGATCAGATTATCTATGAATATTATTTGAATCTTCTCTGAATTCTTATATGCATGATTTCATATCTTTGCAAGTCTCTTCGAGTTATTGGTTTGGTTTGGCCAACTAGATTGGTAATTCTTGCAATGGGAGAAGTGCTTAGTTTTGGGTTCAATCTTGCGGTGTCCTCACCCAGTGACATAGTAGGGGTAGCAAGGCACGTATTTCTATTGTTGCCATCGAGGATAAAAAGATGGGGTTTTCATCATATTGCTTGAGTTTATCCCTCTACATCATGTCATCTTACCTAATGTGTTACTCTGTTCTTCATGAACTTAATACTCTAGATGCAGGCAGGAGTCGGTCGATGTGTGGAGTAATAGTAGTAGATGCAGAATTGTTTCGGTCTACTTGACACGGACGTGATGCCTATATGCATAATCATTGCCTTGGATATCGTCATAACTATGCGCTTTTCTATCAATTGCTCGACAGTAATTTGTTCACCCACCGTATTATTTTCCTTCAGGAGAGAAGCCTCTAGTGAAACCTATGGCCCCCGGGTCTATTTTCCATATTATATTTTCAGATCTATAAACCAAAAATACCAAAAATACTTTGCTGCAATCTTTTTACTTTTATTTTACTTTTCATTTTAGCAATCTTTTATATCTATCTCTATCAAATCTCATCCTTGCAAGTAACCGTGAAGGGATTGACAACCCCTTTTAGCGTTGGGTGCAAGTGTTTGATTGTTTGTGTAGGTGCGAAGATTGGGGACTTGCTTGTATCTCCTACTGGATTGATACCTTGGTTCTCAACAACCGAGGGAAATACTTATCTACTTTGCTGCATCACCCTTTCCTCTTCAAGGGAAAACCAACGCAAGCTCAAGAAGTAGCACTATACTCATGAGAGAAGCCACTAGTGAAACCTACGGCCCCCGGGTCTACTTTTCCAACATATTGCTTTCTGATCTATCTTTTTGCTTCTTTTGTTTTCAGATCTATTATACCAAAAACCCAAAAATACCTTGCTGCACTTTTTATTTGCTCTTTTTATTTTGTGTTCTTGAGAGATCTATCTCTCCAATCTATCACTACCTAATCTATCTTTTTACCGTAGAGCGATTGACAACCTCTCTTTCACGTTGGGTTGCAAGTATTTGTTATTTGTGTGCAGGTGCTACTTATTAGGTGGTGGTGATCCTCCTACTGGTTCGATACCTTGGTTTCATAACTGAGGGAAATACTTACCGTCGCTGTGTTGCATCATCCCTTCCTCTTTGGGGAAATACCGACGCAGTCTCAAGCCACGTCAAAGGAATTTCTGGCGACGTTGCCGGGGAGGAAGCGGTCTCTTCTATGTGCCAATCTCTGGCGCCGAGGAGACACCATCATCATCTACCAGGTTCCTAATCACAAATCTCATCTCCTTGCAATTACATTATTTGCCATTTGCCTCTCGTTTTCCTCTCCCCCACTTCACCAATTTGCCGTTTTATTCGCCCTCTTTTCCGTTTGCCTTTTTCTCGTCAGATCTCTTGCTTGCTTGCAATCTTGTTTGCGTAGTCACGATGACTCAAGAAAACACCTAGTTGTGTGATTTTTCCAATGCTAATAACAATGATTTTATTAGTACTCCTATTGCACCTCCCACCACTAGTGCGGAGTCTTGTGATATTAATGCCGCTTTGTTGAATCTTGTCATGAAAGATCAATTTACCGGTACTCCTAATGAGGATGCCGCGTTCCATCTAAACACGTTCGTAGAATTGTGTGATATGCAAAAGAAAAATATGTGGACAATGATATAGTGAAGTTGAAGTTATTTCCTTTTTCCTTGCGGATCGTGCAAAAATTTGGTTTTCCTCTTTGCCTCGCAATAGTATCGATTCTTGGAATACGTGCAAGGATGCTTTTATCATTAAGTATTTTCCTCCCGCGAAAATTATTTCCCTTAGGACACAAATCATGAATTTTAAGCAACTTGAGCATGAACATGTTGCACAATCTTGGGAAAGAATGAAATTGATGCTAAGAAATTGTCCTACTCATGGTTTAAATCTTTGGATGATCATACAAAAAAAATTGCGGGATTGAATTTTGTCTCTAGAAATCTTTTAGATTCCGCCGCGGGTGGTACTTTTATGGAAATTACTTTGGGTGAAGCTACTAAATTGCTAGATAATATTATGGCAAATTATTCACAATGGCATACCGAAAGGGCACCTACTAGTAAAAAAGTTAATTCGGTTGAAGAAATTAGTACGTTGAGTGATAATGTTGATGCTTTGATGAAGTTGATTGCTAGTAAAAAATGCTCCTATTAATCTTAATGATGTGCCTTTGTCTACCTTGATTGAATAAAATAGTGATTCCATAGATGTGAACTTTGTCTCGCGAAACAATTTCAATAACAATGCTTATAGAGGTAATTTTAATCCTAGGCCTTTTCGTGGAAATTCCTCTAACAATTATGGTAATTCCTATGGTAATTCCTCTTACATTAATAATAGGAACACCTCTGATCTTGAGAGTAATATTAAAGAATTTATCAATGCGCAAAAGGCTTTCAATACTACGATAGAAGAAAAGTTGAATAAGATTGATGATATATCTAGAAGCATTGATAGAATTTCTCATGATGTTGAAAATCTCAAGTTGAAAGCTTTTGTGCCTAAGATTGATGAATCAATTAAAGCTTTATATGTATCTCTGGATGAAAGTAAGAAAAGAACCTCTATGCTTAGAGCAAAAAGAGAAGTCTTAGAAAAATCGTTTTCTAGTGATTGCCTTCATAAAAATGATGAAGATCTTAAAGTGAATGGTGTTTCTTCTATTTATTCCTTGTTTAGTAATATTAAGATTGATGATAATGCAATTCCTACAAGCATATGTTCCTCCCTCATAATAATTTTCAGTAGCATCATTAAGGAATTAAACAATATAACTATCACATAAAGCATTCTTTTCATGATGCACAAGTATAGAACTTTCATTACTCTCTACATAAGCAAATTCCTTTTCATCCATGGTAGTGGGAGCAAACTTAACAAAATAACTATCATGAGACCCTTGATTGACATAACCACATTCAATATTAAAATCACGATGACAAGTTTCATGGTTACTATCACTCTTTATAACATACATGTCATCATCATAATCATCATAGATAGGAGGCATGCCATCATCATAATAAATTTGCTCATCAAAACTTGGGGGACTAAAAATATCATCTTCAACAAACATAGCATCCCCAAGCTTGTGGCTTTGCATATCATTAGCATCATGGATATTCAGAGAGTTCATAATAAAAATATTGTTATCATGCTCATCATTCAAGGAATTCTCATCAAGTATTTTCATAATTTCTTCCTCTACCAATTGAGCACAATTTTCTGAATCCTTATTTTCACGAAAGACATTATAAAGACGATACAAATGATGCAACCTAAACTCCATTTTTTGTAGTTTTCTTTTATAAAACCAAACAAGTGAAAAACAAGAAACTAAAAGATTTAATTGCAAGATCTAAAGATATACCTTCAAGCACTCACCTCCCCGGCAACGACGCCAGCAAAGAGCTTGATGTCTACTACACAACTTGTTCTTGTAGACTCGTGTTGGGCCTCCAAGCGTAGAGTTTTGTAGGACAGTAGAAAATTTCATTCAAGTGGATGACCTAAGGTTTATCAATCTGTGGGAGGCGTAGGATGAAGATGGTCTCTCTCAAACAACCCTGCAACCAAATAATAAAAAGTCTCTTGTGTCCCCAACACACCAAATACAATGGTAAATTGTATAGGTGCACTAGTTCGGCAAAGAGATGGTGATACAAGTGTAGTAATGATAGTAGGTATTGATTTTTGTAATAGTAACAATAAAAAACAGCGAGGTAGCAAGTAACAAAAGTGAGCACAAACGGTATTGCAATGCTTGAAAACAGGGCCTAGGGTCCGTACTTTCGCTAGTGCAATCTCTCAACAATGCTAATATAATTGGATCACATAACCATCCCTCAACGTGCAACGAAGAATCACTCCAAGGTTCTTATCTATGGGAGACCATATGAAGAATGTGGCACCCCGGCTTAGCGAACCGGATTACCAGTGTTTCCAACCCAGAGATCTTGTCTTATGGAAACACACAACAACTTGGAACAGAATAGAACTGAACTTTATTGATAAACTTCGGGTACAAGCTCATATTTTACATCGATAGCGAGGCCAAAGGCACACCTGGTGCTATGACAATATCTACATTATTTATGAAACATAGCGGGCCTCGAAACTACTAGGAAATTCTATGGCGTAGCGGAACATAGCGGAAACTCCATCCACAGGGACACTGCTGAGGACACAGCCTAGTTAGCGTAGCACGAACCTGAAAGTGCGTTATATCGACTAGAGGGGGGGGGGGGTGAATAGGCGATTTTTACAAATTCATCACTGAGGAATTTCAACTTGAGGAATTTGAAACGTGATGAATAACTTGCAGCGGAATAAGTACTCAGGTGCACGTGAGACATAGCAGTAGCATGGTCATCATGATGAAATAAAGCATGCACAGATTACAGGTAGCGTGATACAGGATAAGCAGGTGAGGAACAAGGTAACTTGAAGAATTTGAGGTGAGGAAATTGAGAAAGTCTTCAGTCAAATTCTTCAAACAGTAACGATCAATTTCATCAACACATATATGAGGAAATAGAACCAGGAAGCTCGATGAAGACAATGATTTTATGACCCAGTTCCAACTGCCGTGACAGTCGTACGTCTGGTTTGGAGCGGCCTGGTATTTAAACCAGAAGACACACAGTCCCAGGACACACAGTCCTTACCGTATTCTCCTTGAGCTAAGGTCACACAGACCTCGCCCAACACTCGTGGTAAGTCTTCAGGGTAGACTTCCAAAACCCTCACAAACTGGTCACCCGGCGATCCACAATTGACTGCTGGATGCTCTAGACCAAGGTCACTTCATGATCCCCAATTGGACCATGACGCCTAACCGTCTGGAAGATACACAGTCTTCAAAGGTAACAAGCGTCGGTTCCACACAGGAACAATTTCTTCAGTGATGCTCAATCACTTTGGGTTTGGTGGTTTGGTTTGGGGTTTTTCCTCACTGATGATTTTCTCTCAAAGTCCTCGAGGAATGGGATGCTCTCAAATGACAAGTGTCAATTCTCTCTCGGAGCAGCCAACCAGCTAGTGGTTGTGGGGGTGGCTATTTATAGCCTGGGTGCAACCCGACATGATAAGACATAAATGCCCCCAATGATATCACCGTTATGTGGATAGGTGATTGGGGACAGCTGGCGCTTAGCACAACAACGGTCGGAATTTCGAACTATGAAAGTCCTCAGGCTTATCATATTCCTCACTTGTAGGCAATTCACACTGGCGAAATCCTAACTCCTCAGTCAGACCAATTTCCTCAGAGACCAGAAGATCATCGTCTCTGTCACTGAAGAACTTGACTGAACTGCAAGAGGTTTCCAAAGGCTTCACTCGAAGGATTGGTTAGGTTGAGGCTTTTGAGTTGAGCATCAGTTGGAAATTTTCCTTAGTATTACCTCGGCCCCCTTTAACAGTACGGTGTTTCCTATGACTCAAAGAAAGGAAATGAAACTACGAAAACAAAAGTCTTCACGCTTCATAGTCCTCATTCATATCTTCAAGGTCACACCAACTTCTTCTTTTTCAAAGTCTTCAGGGAATACCAAAGTCTTCACCAAAGACATACATTTTTAGGGGTCGATAATCTCCGTATGTATCAAACTCCTTAGCGACTTATAGAGCCTGTGTACACTTACAAATGCATCAGTCTCTTAACCTATAAGTCTTCAATACACCAAAATCACTAAGGGGCACTAGATGCACTAACAATCTCCCCCTTTTTGGTGATTGATGACAAATAGGTTAAGTTTTCAACGGGGATAATAATATGAAGTGTAAGTACTGAGTTTGAGGAATTTGATTGCAAGATATAGAAGAACTCCCCCTGAAGATGTGCATATTTGAGGAATTTGCTTTGGACTGCAAATGCACATAGCAGGTTAAAATCATGGAGAACTCCCCCTATATCTTGTAATCCATACACGCATTTAATATATATCATGAGGAAATTGAAATGCATGATGGAAAATGGGGTCTGAGGAAATTCAGCATGCGTGCATTAAGATAACTTGAGGAAATAGCATGCGGAAAGCAGTTCAAAAGCATCAGACCACCATCGGACTTAAGTTTACAACTCAACCAACAAAAGCTTCAGAAGAGCGAGAGTTGTAACTTAAACAAAAACAGCCCATATATAGAGACCCGCTTGAAGACTAGCTCAAATTTTCTCCCCCTTTGTCATCGAAGACCAAAAGGGATGAAAAATGAGGACTAACGCCCCTGAAGAATTTCATCTTGAAGGTGGTGGAGGAGCGCCAGCGTTGTCGGAGTCGTTCGTTGATGTAGGGCCTGCAGCAGTGTCGTCAATATCCTCAGCTTCATCCGCCTGGCGTGATGAAGAAAATGAGCTTATAACCAGCTGAGGAACTTGAACTTTCTTCCATTTCTTCCTTGGAGGGATGGACCAATCAAAGTCTTGCTGAAATTCCATCTCCTTGAGTTCTTCAGGAGTCTTGAGGTGAGACAGGATGGCCCATGTGCGGTCGAAGACTTCATGAAGATAATAGTGGTTCTTCCTCACAGAATTGTGCGTGACAGTCATGTCTCGAAGAAGTGAACCAAACTGACGCTTTACCCACTTGTGATTGCGATCAATCTTCTGATGAAGACTTAGAAGAAGCTCTCGATCAGTCATCACACGAGGGGCAGTTTCTTGAGGATTTTGCGCTGAGGCTTTTGCAGCAGAATCTTGGGTAGCAGAGTCATCATTGGTGGAATAGGATGCAGCTTTGCGAAACTGACCATCCAATGGACGAGGACCTTCATCAACAACAGCTTTGCCTTTTCCCTCAATTGAGGAAAATGTATTCTTGAGGACTTCAATCGGAGGCAGAAAGTTGAAGTGGTTCTGAAAGTCAGTCTTGAAGGGAATTGAAGACCTTGATCTGATGAATTTCATGATCCAGGGAGCGTAAGGCTTCAGTTCAAATGGGGCTGAAGCAGCATTGGCCAAGGTCCTCATGAAGAAATCATGGTAATTGATGGGAATCCCATGAATGATGTTGAATAGCATGTTCTTCATGATTCCTTCAACAGCTTCTTCTTTAGAATTGTGGCCCTTCTGAGGACTGAGGGTTTTGGTCAGAATGCGATAAACTGTCCTGGGCACATAGAGCAAATCCTTCACTAGGAAGGTGGTCCTTTGAGGTTTGCCAGGAGCCAAAGGCTTCATCAGCACTTGCATCAAGTGGTTGGGCAGTTCAGTTTCATCATAGATGCAGCGCGCTCCTTCTGAAGGAATTGCTATTGGCACAGCCTGAAGCAATTCAGTGGCTGGGGCAGTGTAGTGAGTAGATCCAGTCATCCAGTCCAGAATCCATGAATTGACATCAGAAGCATCACCCGAGATATGCAAGGTTGCATAGAATTGAAGAATTAGTTCTTCATTCCAGTCGCATATGTCAACGCAGAAGGGAAGAAGTCCAGCATCATGAAGATCTACGAGCACAAGAGTGAAGCACGGAATGGATTCCATATCCGCATGAGGAATTTGTCGATGCTCGAAGACTTTCTCCTTGTCAAATAGCACTGATGCATAGTAGTTCATCTGCGTAGGTGTCCAGAATCTTGTGCGTCTGGTCCTTGCTGAGGCATATGGATTTGGCCCGTTGAAGAAAATGTGCTCGTTGAAGAAATTGGTCTTGATGAATTTGGGGCGCTTTGAGCCTTTGAGGGGCAACTTTGGCTTCGGCTGAAGATTTGGCTTGAAGCGGCCCACAATTTCCTTAGTTATTTGAGGAACTTCTTCAGATTGAGGAATTTGAATAGCAGTTTCCTCATTTGCGGTTGGAGCTGCAATTTCTTCAGCTGTTGCAGCTGGAATTTCTTCAGTATGAATTTCTTCAGTATGAATTTCTTCAGTCTGGGCTGGAGACTGAGGAATTTGAGTGAGGGGAGTGTTCATTGGAGAATTTGGGTGTGCAGCTTCCCAATATTCATCATTGATAAGAGGAGTTGTGTTGCCAATGTCCACGTCCTCTTCAATTTCTTCAACGCCGGCCTCTTCAGCAGTCAACTGAGGCAGGGGCGATGATACCAGTGGAGTTGAAGCATTCGCTTCCACTTCAATTTCTTCATCAATCTGCTCTGAGGAAGCAGCAGAATGATCTTCTTCATCATCAACATTTGGAATGTCATACTTGACACCAAATGGAACAATTTCATAGGCAGGTACGGAGGAGATTGGGGTTGCATCAATGGGTTCAGTTGAAGAACTTGGCAGTGTCTTCAATTTCTTCACCGCTGAGGAATCTGATGTTGATGCTTTTCTTTTCTTAGTAGCAATTTTCTCCGCAGCCTTTGTTTTCTTCGCTTCTGATGCAGAAGGAAGGTTGATGTTCTTCACCCTTGAGGACTTTGCAGTTTCAGCTGAGGGTGAAGTTGGAGCATTTTCTTCAGGCACGACTGATGCAGTCGCCCTAGTGGTCTCAATTTCATCAGGCACAGCAAAAGCTTCAGCTGGCCTGGCAGTTTCTTCAGGCGCAACAGTGGAGGTTGCCCTGACAGGTACTTCAGCAGCCTGAATTTCTTCAGCTGCGCGTGCAGTTTCTTCAGCAGGCTGAGCAGATTCTTCAGCCTGAGGAATTTGTTGTTGCAATTGAGTTGCAACCCTTGAGTTGTGATCTTTGACTGCAGCTTGGGCTGCCCTGACGAATCTTACTTTGGTGCCCTTCCATTCAGCATCATATTTTGCTTGTTCATCAGTCAGGCAGCGAATCTCAGACTGAACTGTGATGAGTTGAGTGGGAGTCCAATTCATCACATTGTTCTTCAGGAACTTTTCCTTTCTGGCCCTGCTCCTCTTAGCTCTCTGAGCTTGATCTCTCTTCCATTTTTCTTCAGCAATGAAGTGGGTGAGGACATGATCCACACCAAGAGGTAGCTTTAGTGAGGAAAGTGGTGTGCTGGGATCCTCATGCCATATGTCGATGAAATTGAGGATCATCTTAGGATCTAGCATGAGAGGAACAGAGCTGCCCTTGGCAATTGCAGCCTTTTGCTGACTGTTTCTGATGATTTCTTCCAATTCTTCATTAGTAGCCTCATCATCATCCTCAGACCCTGAGGGTACATTTACAGCAACTTGGCTTTTGTGAGGACTTGGTCTCTGACCTCGTCCAGCAGTTCTCTTTATCTTCATCAAAGTAGGACTTGTTGAAGACTGTTCTTGGGCTGAGGAACTTGCAGAGAGCCCTGAAGCAATTGACAAGCCTGTAGTCCTTTGACATGTTGCAAGATGTACAGGAGTTGAGGACTTTTTGGCAGCAGCTGATGATTGTGCAGCAACAGAAGGCATTTCAGTGGTCTTTGAAGAATCTGCATGAGGATTTTGCAGTGAGGATTTTGAAGTTGAGGACTTTGACTTCACTGCAGATTTCTTGATTATCGATTTCTTCGGAGCACTATCAGAAGCTCCGGCAGAGGCAGCAGCAGCAGAATCTTCATTAAATTTCTTCACTGCAGCTTTTGCAGATCTCTAAAGTTTTTGTTGATGCTTTGCCCATTCATCAGGAAAGTCTTCACCACGAGCAATGCTAGTGGGATTGACTTCTTGATCATCAGCAGGAGGAGCCCTTTTGCACGGAGGTTTGAGGGCGAATTTCCTCATGTATTTGGGAGTGACATAGCGATAGTCTCTCCATTCCTTCATCCACCTCCGTTCAATTCTCTGGATTCTGATTTTCCTCTGCTCCTTTGTTTCTTTGCCATGAATGGCCTCATCTGGAGTGCAGTACCCAGCATATAAATCCTCAGATATCTCAAAAGTTGTGTTCTGTTCTGCCTTCTTTCCACCCTTCTGAGGTCTTTTGCCATCAGCCATTTTCACTTGATGACTTTGAACTCTTGATGATTCTGAGGATGTGCACAGTTTTTCCTCAAGAAACGCTGCAAATGAGTTAAGTTGATGAGAACCTAGTGATTCATCAGCAGACATTTTGTACCTGTGAACAGAGTATAGGTGCGAGGAATTTGAAGAGGTCATATGCGTTCTCAGAAAATTTTCAAAATATATCAAGTTGAGGATTTTGACCATAGATGTCTTGAGGAATTTCACTAAGTGTTCTTGTCTTAGGTTCCAGAGTTGTGCGAATATGTAGATCCACACAATTGAGGAATCTTAAAGAAAATCATAACTTTGAGAAAAACATCAAGGGATTGAAACATGTGAAGTGTTTAAGAAGACGATTCTTGAAGAATAAACACTTTTGAGGATTTTGTGGAAGAAATGAAGATCAAACAAGGGAAGTAAAATTATATTTTATTTACCCTGATGAAGAACACGACGAACAGTGAGATGAAACCTGGGAAGTTCGTCCGTTCAGATCTCCCACGCTCTAGCTTGGCAGAGGGAGACAACTACAGCGGCGGCGGGGTGAAGACTTCCGCGGCCGATGCGAGTACGGCGACGGTGAGGTCGAGGCAGTGAAGCTCTTCCTCTCCGGCGGCGATGATTTTAGCGGCGGCGCTAGGTCTGAGCTCGGGAGAGATGGAAGTGAGGAGTAACTCGAGCATAGTGAAGGGGAGGGAGTATTTATAGTGGCAGTAAAAACGAATCGGCCCGAAGATTTTGGACCAGATTGCCCCTGACCCTTACTCTCCATGCGACATGTGTCACCCACGATCTGAGTAGTGGAGAACGTGGGGGATCGTGGCTTATCCAATTGCGGGAATCGGAACGGTTTGAGCGGGAAGCGCCAAAAATTTTGATAGTGAAAATTTTAGAGTTTCCGTTCGCAAATTCTTCAGCTATCAAGGATACAGTGAAGACTTTGAACGAGTTTCAAAGTAGAACGCATATGAAGAATTTGTGAACAGACTGGGTTGAGTTTAGCATAGACGGGGAACGGGTTCGATCACATTCACTTAGATGAAAATCAACTTGAAGAATTAGCAATAAGTGAATGCTGTTGAGGACATTGAAAACTCGAATATATATATATGGTCAATGAAGAACATCAGTCTCATAGTTTGAAGAATTTGAAAAAGTTGAGGAATTTGCAAACTTGAGGAATTTGAAAATTTGAAGAATTTGCAAAATGATGAAAAACTCAACTCTGAAGAATTTCAACTATTGTTGGTGGCGTGACCCACCGTATAAGAATGATGATTTCAGACACCGCGTACAATTGTCGTAGGGTTCTGAGAATCAAATTCTTCGTTAATTTCTTCACACTTAGAGAGTTATTCTTCATTGATTGAAGAAAAACGTTACTTCGTGTGTTGCACATCAAAGTCATCAATTTTGCATAAGTGTTAGGATGTGTGTCCTTTCAAAGAACATTCGAAGATTCTAAGATATTTAGCTCACACCGCAACTTGCAAAATCTCTTTTCATCCAAGGGCTTAGTGAAGATATCGGCCAGTTGTTCTTCAGTGGGGATGTGGTCGATGGAGATGTCGCCCTTGAGTACATGATCTCGAAGAAAATGATGACGAATCTGGATGTGCTTGGTCTTGGAGTGCTGAACTGGGTTGTAGGCGATCTTGATAGCGCTCTCATTGTCGCAGTAGAGAGGCACATTCTTCACCTTGATGCCATAGTCCTTGAGGGTTTGCTTCATCCACAGCAACTGAGCGCAGCATGAACCAGCAGCAATGTACTCAGCTTCAGCAGTAGAAAGTGACACACAGTTCTGCTTCTTTGAGGACCAACAGACTAAGGATCGTCCGAGGAAATGACATGTGCCTGAGGTTGACTTGCGATCCACACGATCTCCAGCATAGTCAGCATCTGAGTATCCGACGAGGTGAAGATTTGAGCCCTTGGGATACCATAATCCAAGTGTTGGTGTGTGAGCTAAGTATCGAAGAATATGTTTCACAGCCTTATGGTGTGATTCCTTCGGTGTTGCTTGGAATCGGGCACACATGCAAACACTCAGCATAATATCAGGCCTAGATGCACATAGATACAATAAAGAGCCAATCATGGAGCGGTATACCTTCTGATCGAAATCTTTACCATTTTCGTCAGTGCAGAGGTGACCTTTTGAAGGCATTGGAGTTTTGACGCCTTTGCATTCGTGCATGTTGAATTTCCTCAGCACATCCTTGAGGTATTTCTCTTGTGAGATGAAGATGCCATTGTCTTGCTGACGAATTTGAAGACCTAAGAAGAATTTCAACTCTCCCATCATAGACATTTGATATTCTTCACTCATCATATAGGCAAATTCATCACTGTAACGTTTGTCAGTACAGCCAAAGATAATATCGTCGACATATATTTGGCATATGAACAGTTCATTGTCATAGGATTTAGTGAAAAGAGTTGGGTCGAGTGAACCGGGTTTGAAGCCTTTCTTCATGAGGAATTCCTTCAGAGTGTCATACCACGCCCGAGGGGCCTGCTTGAGGCCATAGAGGGCCTTGTTGAGTCTGAAGACTTTGTCAGGATGCTTAGGGTCTTCAAAACCTGGGGGTTGAGCAACATATACTTCTTCCTCAAGCTTACCATTGAGGAATGCACTTTTCACATCCATTTGATATAAAGTGATATCATGATGGTTAGCATAAGCAAGCAATATGCGAATAGCTTCAAGTCTAGCAACAGGTGCAAAAGTTTCATCAAAGTCAATTCCTTCAACCTGTGTGTAGCCTTGAGCTACAAGACGAGCCTTATTCCTTACCACAAGGCCATTTTCATCTTGCTTGTTGCGGTAGATCCACTTGGTACCTATGATGTTATGCTTGCGAGGATCTGGCCGCTTGACAAGTTCACACACGTTGTTGAGCTTGAATTGATGTAATTCCTCTTGCATAGCTTGAATCCACTCAGGCTCCATGAAAGCTTCATCAACTTTGGTGGGCTCTATCATAGAGACAAAAGCAAAATGCCCACAAAAGTTAGTCAGATGTGAAGCTCTTGAGCGAGTGAGAGGACCTGGTGCATTGATGTTGTCGATGATTTTGTCAATCTGCACTTCATTTGCAAGTCTCGGATGAGCAGGTTGACGTGGCTGAGGATTTTCTTCAGCACCATTTTCTTCAGGTGTATCAGCATGAATGTCTTCAGTTGTTGGAATGATTTCCTCAGTGGGTTGAGGATTTTCTTCAGTGGGTACTACGTCCTCAGTAGCCTTCAACTTAATGGATTCCTCAGGAGACTTTTCATCTGGCACAGAAGGCAGGTGCTCTCTTTGCGAGCCGTTAGTCTCATCAAACCGCACATCTACAGTTTCAACAACCTTTTGATGGTAGGTGTTGAAGACTCTGTAGGTGTGCGAGTCCTTTCCGTAACCAAGCATAAAACCTTCATGTGCTTTTGGTGCAAATTTAGAACTGTGGTGAGGATCTCTTATCCAGCATTTTGCGCCGAAGACTTTGAGATAACTTACATTGGGTTTCTTGCCAGTCATGAGTTCATATGATGTCTTCTTGAGGAATTTGTGAAGATATACCCTGTTGATGATGTGGCATGATGTATCAATTGCCTCAGGCCAGAAGCGACGATGAGTCTTGTATTCATCAAGCATGGTGCGAGCCATCTCAACAAGAGTCCTGTTCTTGCGCTCCACGACGCCGTTCTGCTGAGGAGTATATGGGGCAGATAGCTCATGAGTAATACCAAGTTCATCAAGATATTCATCAAGATTGGTGTTCTTGAACTCAGTCCCATTATCACTCCTGATATGCTTGATCTTGACGCCGAAGTTTGTTGAGGCCCTTGAAGCAAATCGTCTGAAGACATCCTGCACTTCAGACTTGTACAGAATAATATGCACCCAAGTGTAACGAGAGTAATCATCAACAATGAAAAAGCCATACAAACTTGAAGAATTTGTTAGTGTGGAATAATGAGTGGGGCCAAAGAGATCCATGTGAAGCAATTCAAAAGGTCGAGTCGTGGTCATGATTGTCTTCGAGGGATGCTTGGATCTGGTCATCTTCCCAGACTCACAAGCACCACAGAGGTGATCCTTGAGGAATTTGACACCTTCAATGCCAATGACGTGCTTTTTCTTCACGATCGTGTGCAAGTTCCTCATACCAGCATGTCCAAGTCGTCGATGCCACAGCCAGCCTTCTGAGGACTTTGCAAGTAGGCATGTGGCAGGCTGAGGACCTGTAGAGAAGTCAACAATATACAAGTCTCCTCTCCTAAAGCCTTCGAAGACTTTGGAATGGTCAGATTCCATGATGACAAGACAACGATATTTTCCAAAGATGACAACCATATCAAGATCACAAAGCATTGAGACAGACATGAGGTTGAACCCGAGGGATTCGACAAGCATCACCTTGTCCATGTGTCGGTCCTTGGAGATTGCAACCTTACCTAGACCCAATACCTTGCTTTTTTCCTTTATCAGCGTAGGTGATATGCTTCAGATGAGATGGGGCAAGTGGCAAATTCATCAGTAGACTCTTGTCTCCAGTCATGTGGTTGGTGCATCCACTGTCGAGGACCCACTCAGTAGTTTTTGGAGTTTCATCCTACAGATGAATTAGTACAACTTACGAACTCATATGCTTCAGAGTGAACAATATGACATCAAATTCATCAAACAAAATTTCATCACACAGCATGGTAAGTAAAGCAGTGTGAGGACGTGAGAAATGAGGAATTCATTTTTGCATGATTAGCTTGCGTCCTTTCAAGCATTTCCTCAGGTCTCCAGCAAATTCATCAGACGTTCAAGTTCGTATGGAGACCTGACCCTGCATAAGAAGTTAGTTCGATTTCTTCACCACCCACATCTGGAGGGGTGGCAAAGAGTTCATCATTCTACGAGCTCCATATGAGAAGGGAGGCATTGAAGCTAGTGCACTTCGTTTCACAGGACTAGGGTTAGAGTACTCATATGAATAAGCAGAGAAATTCTTCGAGGACTTATGAACATAATGATTTGAAGAATAATGCACATATTCAGAACTCTTAGCCTGCGAAACAGATGCATTAGCATGAGAATGATAGTTTTGACCATTTGAGGAATTTGGTCCAAGTGAAGACTTTGGTCCATATGAGGAATTTGATCTGGGGTTCCTCATGGGTGGTGTAGTGAGGACATTCGCTTGAAGATTTTCCAAGCAGCTCTTGGGAACCCAGATTTTCCTCATAGGTGAACCGTTCCTGCAGTTAGTTCCAACAAATCTGGCAAATACTTCACCTTTCTGATTTTTGAAGAATTTGTAGTTGGAGTCAAATGACTCATCAGAGGAATATGCAGTTTCACAAGTAAAGCCAGATAAAGTGGACGGATCCACAGGAGGTCCTTTTGCAGCAACCCATGAAGTTTTGGGGTATTTCTCAGGTGTCCAGTAGGATCCATCAGCATTGAGTTTCCTCTCAAATGCAATACCCTCTTTCCTAGGGTTCCCGTTCAGAATCTGCTTTTTGAGCACATCACAAAGGGTTTGATGCCCCTTGAGACTTTTGTACATGTCTGTCACAAACAATTCCTTCAACCCTGCATTTTCGTCAGTGATACTTGTGGTATCCTCAGATGAGGAATTTGTGACCATGGGGATAGTTGAAGAATTTGCAGCAATAGAAGCATCTGAACATTCAGGTGAAGAATTAGCAGTTTCACGTTCGATGCATTTCATACATGGTGGAACAAATTCTTCCTGAGCGGTACTGATCTGTTGAGCCAGTAAGGAATCGTTTTCCCTTTGGAGATCCTCATGAGCCACTCTTAGTTTCTCAAGATCTTGCTTTCTTTGAAGAAATTCATAAGAAAGCTTCTCATGATCAACTAAGAGAGCATTATGATGACTCTGAAGGTTATCATACTTTGTCTGAAGACTTTTGAGATCATCAGACAGAGTTTGAGTCCGATCCACTTCCTCATTCAACAGGTCATCGCTTTTGTCTAGCGATTTCTGAAGCTTTTCAAGTGCACTTTGTTGCTTAGTGGCAATTTTAGCAAGTTTGGCATAGCTAGGTTTCACATATTCATCAGATTCACCTTCACTTGATTCAGAGGAAGAGTGATGTTTGTGTACCTTGGAACCTTTTGCCATGAAGCAGTAAGTGGGAGCATATTCATCATTGCTGACGTCAGAGTCGTTGGAGTGGTCATTTTCTTCATCGTTGAAGATGGACTTGCTGACGAAAGCAGTGGCGAGAGCCAGGCTAGCAACACCAGAGTCAGACTCTTCTTCAGATTCTTCCTCTTCTTCATATTCTTCAGATTCTTCTTCGGAGTCCATTTCCTTGCCAATGAAAGCCCGAGCCTTTCTGGAACCTTTCTTCTTGTGCGATGAGGACTTTGCAGATGAAGACTTTGAAGTTGAGGACTTTGAAGATTTCTTCTTTTTCTTCGAGTCATCAGAACTGTAGTCCTTGTATTTCTTCTTCTTTGATTCTTTTTCCCAGAGAGGACAGTCAGAGATAAAGTGACCAGATTTCTTGCATTTGTGACAAGTTCTCTTCTTGTAGTCGCTTGAGGAATCTGATTTCCTCAAACTACTTTTTGATGACTTTCCAAATTGGCCTCTCCTTGAGAACTTCTGGAATTTCCTCACGAGCATTGCCAGCTCCTGACTCAGTTCTTCAGGATCACCAAGGCTAATATAAGAATCTTCGTCTTCGGATGAGGAAATTTCTTTTGCCTTCAGAGCACGAGATCTTCCATAGCTTGGTCCATAGAGGTCTCTCTTCTCAGCTTGTTGGAATTCATGAGTATTGAGTCTCTCAAGTATATCAGCAGGATCAAGTGACTTGTAGTCTCCACGTTCTTGAATCATCAAAGCCAGTGTATCGAATGAGGAATCAAGAGATCTTAGCAGTTTCTTCACCACCTCGTGGTCAGTGATATCCGTGGCACCCAGTGCTTGAAGCTCATTTGAGATATCAGTGAGACGATCAAAAGTTTGCTGAACATTCTCATTGTCGAGTCTTTTGAAGCGGTTGAAGAGATTGCGAAGAACATCAACACGAGAGTCACGTTGAGTGGAAACACCTTCGTTGACTTTGGACAGCCTATCCCAGATAAGCTTAGCAGTCTCCAAAGCACTCACTCTGCCATACTGACCTTTGCTCAGATGGCCACAGATGATATTCTTCGCTTGAGAATCGAGTTGCTTGAATTTCTTCGCATCAGCAGCAGTAACAGTCAGAGATGTGCGGGGAACACCATTTTCCACAACATACCAGAGATCGTTGTCAATAGCCTCAAGATGCATGCGCATCTTGTTCTTCCAGTAGGGGTAGTCCGTCCCATCGAAGGTAGGACAGCCTGCGGAAACATTGATCATACCTGCAGTCGACATAACTAGAACTCCAGGCGGTTAAACCAAAATCACACAGAACAAGGGAGTACCTTGCTCTGATACCAATTGAAAGTGCGTTATATCGACTAGAGGGGGGGTGAATAGGCGATTTTTACAAATTCATCACTAAGGAATTTCAACTTGAGGAATTTGAAATGTGATGAATAACTTGCAGCGGAATAAGTACTCAGGTGCACGTGAGACATAGCAGTAGCATGGTCATCATGATGAAATAAAGCATGCACAGATTACAGGTAGCGTGATACAGGATAAGCAGGTGAGGAAGAAGGTAACTTGAAGAATTTGAGGTGAGGAAATTGAGAAAGTCTTCAGTCAAATTCTTCAAACAGTAACGATCAATTTCATCAACACATATATGAGGAAATGAGAGGGGTTGAGGAAATAGAACCAGGAAGCTCGATGAAGACAATGATTTGATGACCCAGTTCCAACTGCTGTGACAGTCGTACGTCTGGTTTGGAGCGGCCTGGTATTTAAACCAGAAGACACACAGTCCCAGGACACACAGTCCTTACCGTATTCTCCTTGAGCTAAGGTCACACAGACCTCGCCCAACACTCGTGGTAAGTCTTCAGGGTAGACTTCCAAAACCCTCACAAACTGGTCACCCGGCGATCCACAATTGACTGCTGGATGCTCTAGACCAAGGTCACTTCGTGATCCCCAATTGGACCATGACGCCTAACCGTCTGGAAGATACACAGTCTTCAAAGGTAACAAGCGTCGGTTCCACACAGGAACAATTTCTTCAGTGATGCTCAATCACTTTGGGTTTGGTGGTTTGGTTTGGGGTTTTTCCTCACTGATGATTTTCTCTCAAAGTCCTCGAGGAATGGGATGCTCTCAAATGACAAGTGTCAGTTCTCTCTCGGAGCAGCCAACCAGCTAGTGGTTGTGGGGGGTGGCTATTTATAGCCAGGGTGCAACCCGACATGATAAGACATAAATGCCCCCAATGATATCACCGTTATGTGGATATGTGATTGGGGACAGCTGGCGCTTAGCACAGCAACGGTCGGAAGGCTTATCATATTCCTCACTTGTAGGCAATTCGCACTGGCGAAATCCTAACTCCTCAGTCAGACCAATTTCCTCAGAGACCAGAAGATCATCGTCTCTGTCTCTGAAGAACTTGACTGAACTGCAAGAGGTTTCCAAAGGCTTCACTCGAAGGATTGGTTAGGTTGAGGCTTTTGAGTTGAGCATCAGTTGGAAATTTTCCTTAGTATTACCTCGGCCCCCTTTAACAGTACGGTGTTTCCTATGACTCAAAGAAAGGAAATGAAACTACGAAAACAAAAGTCTTCACGCTTCATAGTCCTCGTTCATATCTTCAAGGTCACACCAACTTCTTCTTTTTCAAAGTCTTCAGGGAATACCAAAGTCTTCAGCAAAGTCTTCACCAAAGACATACATTTTTAGGGGTGATAATCTCCGTATGTATCAAACTCCTCAGCGACTTATAGAGCCTGTGTACATTTACAAACGCATCAGTCTCCTAACCTATAAGTCTTCAATACACCAAAATCACTAAGGGGCACTAGATGCACTAACAGAACCATCGGGACCTCTGTCCTCGGCTTCTCCTGCATCCGGCATGATACGCCAGGTGAGTACTTTGAATGTACTCGCAAGCTCGCAACAACTAAGTAATGCAGCAAACAATAGCATGGCAATCAACATGTTAAAATGTTTAGGTGATCCACTTACTTTTACCGGCCATCAACTTACTCTCTTCGGGGTTGTCCCACAACACTCGGAATACTCATAAGCCATCGAGTACTTCCAATCACAAGACGAGTTCTTCCATCATTATTATCACTGTTACGGTTGACCACCTAGTGAGGTCTGGACGGGCTGTCCAATACCGTGGACGCGGCTATTCGAATAGATTTTTCACTCTGCAGAGGTTGCGCACTTGACCCACACCATGAAGCACCTGGCCTCGTGATCCCATTCGGGTGGACCAGCGTTGCTCCAACGAAATCTGCCTGACCCATGACTCTCCCATCGTACCACCGGCATTCATCATCCCCCGGAGTCCTGCCCTGGGTGGCCCCTGTGTCACCTCGTGACACCTGCCACCGTCGTGGCCAAACTAAACTATCCCAAACGGGGACGCCGGCACAAACTCAACTGGGCTCACAGGGTTATCGCCGTCTACCTGATCAGGGCAGCACGCACGCATAACCCTCCCTGTCTGGAAGTACCGGTGAAAGAGCACGGAGCCAGACCAAGTCAAGGTCGTCCCATACCGGCAAATGTGGTTGCACGGATAAGCCCGGACAGGTGACTCCAGATCAACCGACAAAGTTTCATTAAGCAAGCATGTGGTTTATCACAATAATTTGAGATGGCATCAACTAGGCATTTGAATTAATTACTATGAATTATTATATAGCAAATAAATGGAAGTATTCATATGAATATGCAATGCTATTGAAATGCTTCATGAAATGGGTGTCCTGGCTTGCATTGCTCTGTTGGGTTGTCCACAAACTCCTGGTCTTCAAAACCACAAGGATTTCCTTCTGAAAATATTTTAAAATAGCAAAGGAAAATGTCACATAAAGCCTTTTTGTTAACCAGAAATTCTGTGAATATTGGAACAACACCAACTTTGGTCAGAAAATAAAGGAGTTCAATACAAACCCAATGCAAAAAGAATCAAATGAATTGGACTTGTGGATAAGTAGTTATTAATGGTCAAAGTTTCTGGTCAAAGATGGATTAAATAAATAGAAATTGGAAAATCAGAAAAACCTCCAGTGGCCACGTCGAAGGCGTATTCTTAGGATACGCCTCCACTTACCCCTTCGCGCGCGCGGGCTGAGCCACTGACGGGTGGGGACGGCATGGGTTTGAACCAGAGAGAGAGGGAGACAGAGGCGAGGCGGCTCACCGGCGGTGCTCGCCGGTGATGTCTACTATGCAACCTTCTTCTTGTAGAATCATGTTGGGCCTCCAAGCGGAGAGTTTTGTAGGACAGTAGAAAATTTCCCTCAAGTGGATGACCTAAGGTTTATCAATCCGTGGGAGGCGTAGGATGAAGATGGTCTCTCTCAAACAACCCTGCAACCAAATAACAAAAAGTCTCTTGTGTCCCCAACACACCCAATCCAATGGTAAATTGTATAGGTGCACTAGTTCGGCGAAGAGATGGTGATACAAGTGCAATATGGATGGTGGATATAAGTTTTTGTAATCTGAAAATATAAAAACAGCAATGTAGCAAGTAACAAAAGTGAGCAAAAACGGTATTGCAATGCTTGGAAACAAGGCCTAGGGTTCATACTTTCACTAGTGCAAGTTCTCTCACCAATACTGACATAGTTGAATCATATGTAAATCTCTCACGTGCGACAAAGAGTTCACTCCAAAGTCACAAATAGCGGAGAACAAACGAAGAAATTATTTTAGGGTATGAAACCACCTCAAAGTTATCTTTTCCGATCAATCTTATGAGCTATCCCTATAAGTGTCACGAACAGCCCTAGAGTTCGTACTAAAATAACACCTTAAGATACACATCAACCAAAACCCTAATGTCACCTAGATACTCCAATGTCACCACAAATACCCATGGGCTTGATTATACGATATGCATCACACAATTTCAGATTCATCATGTTCAATCCAACACAAAGAACTTCAAAGAGTGCCCCAAAGTTTCTACCCGAGAGTGAAGACGAAAACGTGTGCCAACCCCTATGCATAGATTCCCAAGGTGACGGAACCCACAAGTTGATCACCAAAACATACATCAAGTGGATCAATAGAACATCCCATTGTCACCACGGATATCCCATCGCAAGACATACATCAAGTGTTCTCAAATCCTTTAAAGACTCAATCCGATAAGAAAACTTCAAAGGGAAAACTCAATTCATCACAAGAAGATAGAGAGGGGAAAACTCCATATGATTCATCTATATTAATAAAGCTCGCGGTACATCAAAATCGTGTCATCTCAAGAACACGAGAGAGAGAGATCAAACACATAGCTACTGGTACATACCCTCAGCCCCGAGGGTGAACTACTCCCTCCTCGTCATGGAGACCGCCGGGATGATGAAGATGGCCTCCGGTGATGGTTTCCCCCTCCAGCAGGGTGCCGGAACGGGCTCCCAATTGGTTTTTCGTGGCTACAGAGGCTTGCGGCGGTGGAACTCCCGATCTAGGTTTCTTTCTGGAGGTTTCTCGATTTATAGGAGTACTTGGCGTTGGAATCACGTTAGGGGGGTGCTCGAGGGACCCACAAGCCAGGGGGGCGCGCCCTAGGGGGGCGCCCCCTAGGCTTGTGGTCCTCGGGACTCCTCTCCGGTATCTTTTTGCTCCAGTATTTTTTATATTTTCCAAAAATATTCTCCGTAAATTTTCAGCCCATTCCGAGAACTTTTATTTCTGCACAAAAACAACACCACGGTAGTTCTGCTGAAAACAGCGCCAGTCCGGGTTAGTTCTAATGAAATCATACCAAAATCATATAAAATTATTGTAAACATGACATGAATACTTCATAAATTATAGCTATGTTGGAGACGTATCAGTCAGCACGGTGATCACCACGCGGGCTGGTGTCTGGAGACCTCGCGAGCCTGCCCAAGCTTGTCCATTGCGTCGACCTGAGCTCAAATTAGAGGTATGGGGCAAGTGTAGGTCTGGGAATGGCTCAATGAGCTGGAGCTCATCCAAAACAGCATCTGGTAGCAAACTTGAGGAGGTTCCTGAGGTGAGATGGAGTTGAGCCAGAGCCAAAACACTTGTCTGGGGGTTTCTAGGTTGGAAGGACTACAAACTGGTGGAGTTTGAGAAGTTTTTGCAAAGATTTGGATGTAGTTCCTGTATAAACCATAATCTGGTCCAGAAACTTGTTGAACTTGTGGCACTCATATGGATGATCTCCTGATGATGAAACTTGGTGGAGAGAGGTCATTTGGTAGTGCCCACGTGCCATCAAAATTTCAAAGCAATTGGGCATCTCTAGCTAGTACTCCCTTCACAGAGGTTTGGAATGAGCAGAAACTTGTCAGAATTTTGCTGCTAAAAATTTGTACTGGCAAGGATGATATTTTTAGATATTGTGGATAGATAGGATCCCTAGTATCTTAGGAAATTTATTGGGAATTTTCTGAGTTAGGAAAATAGGGGTTGCTTCACAATGGACCAATTCTGAACAGAAAGAAAATAATTTATTCTGGCCAAAATTTGTATTGGACTATGGAATGTTTTTGAATATTATGGGATTATATATTGATAAGGAGGTGTGACAGAAGTTTGGGATTTTTCTGATCATCAGAGCTATGGGTTGCTTCACAACCCATAGTGATGACATACTTTCCCAAAGGAAGAAAATAAATTATTGAAAAAGATTAAATATTGGAAATTGAGAGATGAGGGTTTTGGGTCACTTGGGAAAAGATTCAAGGATTCATAAGTCCATAGTTGACTGAAAAACCAACCAAAATGCCAATAAAACCAAAAAGATTTCGAAAAGAAAAAGTTGCCAAAACCAGGGTGTCACAAAGAAATTGTTTGTAGGGTATGAAACCACCTTAAAGTTATCCTTTCCAATTGATCTATCCAAGAGTTCGTACTAAAATAGCACCAAGTTATCCTTTCCGATCGATCTATCTAAGAGTTCGTACTAAAATAACACCATATGATACACATCAACCAACTCTAATGTCACCTAGATACTCCAATGTCACCACAAGTATCCATGAGTTAATTATACGATATGCATCAAACAATTTCAGATTTATAATACTCAATCCAACACAAAGAACCTCAAAGAGTGCCCCAAGATTTCTACCGGAGAAAGTAGGACGAAAACGTGCATCAACCCCTATGCATAGATTACCCCAATGTCACCTCGGGAATCTGCGAGTTGAGTGCCAAGACATAGATCAAGTGCTCTCAAATCCATGAAAGTATTCAATCCTGTAATAACGAAATCTCAAAGGGAAAACTCAATTCATCTTAACAAGATAGAGAGGGGAAAACACCATATGATCCAACTATATTAACAAAGCCCGCGATACATCAAGATCGTGGCAAATCAAGAACACGAGAGAGAGAGAGAGAGAGATTAAACACATAGCTACTGGTACAAACCCTTAGCCCCGAGGGTAGACTACTCCCTCCTCGTCATGGCCTCCACCTGGATGATGAAGATGGCCACCGGAGATGATCTACCCTCTCTGGCAGGGTACTGGAACGCCTCCAGATTGGTTTTTCATCAATACAGAGAGTTGTGGCGGCGGAACTTCTGATCTATTGTTATTTCTGGGGGTTTCTGAATATATAAGATTTTTGGGCGTCGGTTTCACGTGAAGATGGGCCACGAGGGGCCCACAAGACACCAGGGCGCGCCAGAGGGGGCTGGCGCGCCCTGGTGGGTTGTGGCCACCTCGTGGCTCTTCTGGCCCTCCCACGAAGCTTCTAGTGCCTCTTTTCTTCCAAAAAAATCATCAAAAAGTTTTGTTGCATTTGGAGAACTTTTATTTCTACACAAAAAACAACACCACGGTAGTTCTGCTGAAAACAGCGTCAGTCCGGGTTAGTTCCATGCAAATCATACCAAAATCATATAAAATTGTTGTAAATATGGCATGAATACTTCATAAATTATAGATACGTTGGAGACGTATCAGTGTGTCTCTCTTAAATAGGTGTGTCTAGCAAACAATGATTGTGGCAAACTGAAAGTAAAAGCAAACAAAAGCAAACGACACTACAAGGAAAACTCATATCATGTGACGAATAAAAATATAGCTTCAAGTGACATACAGATGGATTTGAGACGAAAGAGGGGATGCCTTCCGGGGCATCCCCAAGCTTAGACGCTTGAGTATCCTTTAAAATATTACCTTGGGGTGCCTTGGGCATCCCCAAGCTTAGGCTCTTGCTACTCCTTATTCCTTTGTCCATCAAGATAACACCCAAAACTTGAAAACTTCAATCACACAAAACTCAACAAAACCTCGTGAGATCCGTTAGTATAAGAAACATATTGCATACTTTAAGTACTATTGTAAATTGATTCAAATTTCATAAATGCATAATAGGTACTGTATTCTAACTTCTCCATGGCTTATACCCCCTGATACAATCCATAGTTTAATCAAAATAAGCAACTATGCAAGCAAAAACAAAATCTGTCTAAAACAGAACAGTCTGTAGAAATCTGTAGAGAACCTACACTTGTGTAACTCTAAAAATTCTGAAAAATTATGACAACCTCGAAACTTTGTATATAAACACTGTGTAAAAATTTCAGATTATTATCACGCTCCAGCAAAAACGGAAAATTCCTGTACTGGAGTCAAAAGTTTCTGTTTTGTTTCAGCATCAATTCTACTCATCTTGTGAGTCATCCCAAAGGCTTTAGTTGGCACAAACACTAATTTAAACACAAAAACATAATTATTACAGAGGCAATAATCATTCTATTAAAAATAAACAGAAAGTTCTAAGCAAAAAATTAAAGATAACTATTGGGTTGCCTCCCAACAAGCGCTATTGTTTTATGCCCCTAGCTAGGCATAATGCATAGTTTCAAGTGTTGTCATCTTTGACATCAAGCTCCTCAATAACACAGCCATGGATAGTGGGCAAAATAGGAGGCTTGGCAATAGGATGAACACTAATCATCTTAAGATCCTCGTTTCTTTGGGTAGGAGGTGTACTAACGCTCTTAGGAATGTATATGAACTTGGTATTTTTGTTGCGAGAAGCACTAGTATTAGCTTTAGGAGGAGTGAAGGCGGAACCTACTTTGTCAATGACCTCTTCCATTTTATCAATTCTATTCAAACCTTGTTCTATCCTCTCGTCAATAGTGGTGTCTTTTTTCCTTTAAGGTTTTCGAAGTCATTCCTACCCGTGACCCAAGTTGAGTGATATGATTATGAAGTTTTTATCCAATTCCTCAATTGGTTTATTTGTGACCATATTCTTTTCAATAGCATCAAGCCTTTGCATAACATGTTCCAAGGTCAAGTTTGTTTCATTAACAATAATAGGTGGTGACCCTACAAGATTTTCAATTGCGGTGTAGGCATCCAAGGTGTGACACATTAAGAAATTCCCACCAGTGATGGTGTCAAGTACGAACCTATACCAAGTGGTCACACCAACATAAAAATTGTGAAGCAAGGTAGTGGTGGATAAATTTTTAGTTGCTTTATTTTAAGCAAAGCAAATCCTATACCATGCATCTTTTAAGCTTTCTCCTCCCCTTTGTTTGAAATGTACTACATCATCATTGGGAGTAAAGCGAGTGGAGTAATAAATATTAAAGTTCATAATCAAGCTCTCCTTTTGAAGTTCTTGGATAAATTTTATAACCATGCAGATCTCCAATGGGTCAAATTATTATGGGAGTCTTATTATACTGGCACTGTCCCTCATGCACTTCCTAAGTGCGGTTCATTTTGGTGGCAGACTATGGTTAAACTTATGCCTATCTACAGAGGACTTGCCATATGTGAGGTTCGGAATGGACTAAATGTCTCCATGTGGCATGATAATTGGAATGGTCAAGTTCTCTCTGAAAGCTTCGCCTGTCTATACTCATATACAAAGACCGAAGATATCTCAGTTCGCACGTACTATGAGACAAACGATTTGAGCATGCTATTCCACTTGCCGCTGTCTCCCGAGGCCCTCGGTGAGTTGCATTCTATAGACAGTCTAAAACCGCCACAAATTCTTGAGTCAGATAGTGTTGATCAATGGTCATATCCGTGGGGTCCTGTTTATTCAGCCAAAAAATTCTACAACCACTGTCATAGACATATCATTTTCCCGGAGCCATTTAAATGGATATGGAAATCAAAACTCCAAATGAAACTAAAGGTGTTCATGTGGTTCCTTTTAGCTGACAGACTAAACACAAGGAACATGCTGAAAAGAAGACTTTTTAATATTGGAGATATTGAATCATGTGTCCTATGCACTGCTCAAGAAGAAGAGACCATTGATCACTTGATCTTTAATTGCCCTTTTAGCCAAACTTGCTGGTCTAAGATTGGTATCTCATACAACTCCACCATCTCAAGGATTGAGGCCACAATCAGGGCAAAAGAAATCTATTCTGGCAGGCTTTTCTTTGAAATCTTCACCATCACTGCCTGGAATATTTGGAAGGAGAGAAATAATTTCATCTTCAATCAGATCAGTCCTTCACATAGAGCTTGGCTTGAGAGAACTAAGGCTGATCTTACCTGGCTTAGATACAGAGTGTCCCCTGATCTCAGTAATTATATCACTTCTTTTGTAAACTCTCTTTAGGCTCTGCTTGTTAGTTTGTTTAGTTTGTTTTATTTGGGGACATTCTTCCCAGTCATGTAAATATACTCTTATATATTAATATAGCATAGTAGGAGCCTCTCCTACTATTTTCTAGTCAAAAAAAAGCGAGCGGAGGAAGAACTAGCCATGACTTCAAACAACAAAACTAGTAAAAGGCTGTAAGAGCACATTTATTCATGTGTGGTTTTGGTAATTGATGACAATCCCTATGGACTAATGGTTGCCTTGAGTTATATTTGAAGGATTTTTCCATAGGTACATCTTGAAGTCCATCTGTTGGTTCGAGGAGTTTATATGGTGACCAAGGTGGTATTCAAGGTTTTATCCAAAGATTGGTCATGTGAGAGTTGAGCTTATTGCAAGCATGTCTTGAAGAAGAAGATGTTGGGGAACACAGCAGAAAACAAAAAATTTCCGACCTACGCACCAGCCCAGGACCACTATGGAGACTGCATACAAGGTTTGATCATTATCGTTACCGACTCGTAGCGCAGCGGAAGTAGAGTCGATGACGATCGGTGGTGCAGATCCCCGCAGCTAGGATTTTACAACCTCCCAACCGCGAGGATGTATACCCTCATCTGCCCCGCGGACAGCCCTCCGGGAGGCGGTCACACAGTCCCCCGGACAGTGTCGCGGACAGCCCTTCGGAAGGACCTCCGAAACTCGGACTGTCACTCGGACAGCCCTTCGGGAGGACCTCCAAAACTCGGACGGTCACACGGACAGCCCTTCGGGAGGCACTCTCGAACTAAGACCGAAACTACGATCTCTCTACAGAGTTGCACACATACGGTGTCATCTATCCGGCAGGGCTTCGCCGTCCAGAACTAGTTCCTGCCGGAACCCAGACAGCCTTTCGGCTCTACGAAACTATTTCGCTGGGAGGGAGAGAAGAATGCCAGATCATGCATGGCTTTGTGTATGAGAGCAAGAGTGTGTATTATGGCAGCCCACACACCTCCTATTTATAGGAAACCCAAGGGGTAGGGTGGTTTTACAAGAAGACCCAAAACCCACATGGAAAGGAGTCCTTCCCAAGGACCTAAAAGGTTAAACCAAGGAACAAGGGGGACTCCATGAAGGAGTCCACCATGTGGCCGGCCACACCCTCATGTGGGGCCCCAAAATTGGCCCCTATCCATCCATGTCATCCCCAAGATCTTTTTGGAGCAAAGCCCCAAAAGGTGGCTTTCCAAAAATATCCCAAAAAGCACTTTCACTATTCACGACGACATTTTTCAGCGTCTGATCGAACTGAAAATATTCATGTGGGCTTAGAACAATTCTAGTACCCACCAAAATAATTTTCAACGCGAGCCGGAACAATTCCGGTTTAGTGATTTCATCTGCGAAAAGCATCTGAAGCGGTTTCGGCAGCTCCGGAACATTTCCGGTTTTCATCCCGGAAAATTCCAGAAAGTTTCCAGAATGATTCTGGCACCCTCCAAGAATTATCAGGCATGTGCCAAAACCAATTTGACTTTATGGTATCCTCTGAAACAACTTTTCAGTTTCACCGGAACTCATCCGGTGACCTCTCTGCGGAACTTTTCCGCTGTCCGAAACTTTTCCGGCGTCCGAAACTTTTTCGGTGATTTTCTCTCAGACTCCCTATCTAGTATTCAGCAGATAGATGACCCTTAAGCGTGTGACCCTATAGGTTCGGTGAATCATAGACATGACCCGGAACCCCTTTCGATCAATGATCAACATCGGAGCCGTGGACACCCATATCGATCCCTATACCCACACGAATAAATATTCGAGTGAACCTCCAGTTGCCGTGAGCTATTCCTGTTGCTTCGCGATATGTTACAATTACCCGAGGTGAGAAACATCGGCATCCTCGTGGATCAACACTTGTCCACAATGCCAGTTACCTTGTTGCCGGTATTGTTCTCTTTTCTCGTTCCCGTGTTCCGGCATCCCTGTGATCAAATCACCCTGTGTCTGGCCAGACGATGATGGATACCGTAACACCGAGAGGGCCCAGAGATATCTCTCCATCGTCGGAGGAGCAAATCCCAATCTTGAGCTATCAAGTCCCTTGACATACTTTTCCATGAACCCGTAAGCCGCCGTAATAGCCACCCATTTACGGATGACGTTTAACAAACCCCAAAGTTCATGAAGCAAGCATGAAGAAACTCGACACTCTCATGGTCTAAGGAATTATGCAAACATTAACTTCTCTGTGTTATTAACCATAAACTTATGACGAATGTATCTCATAGCATAACATCAATCGGGTCGATTCAACACAAGTGTTCTACCAACAATTGTGCCCTCAAAATTGCCGGCATAGCCATGCCCATGATCAGGAAAACAGGATCATCATGCAATACTTGAGCCAGTCATAGAGGCTTGACTAGGAATACATTTTACCGTTTATTATCCCACACGTGCATATGAGTCTTCCTCCGAGCCTCGTGGTTATTGTAGGCTCGAGAACCATAGCAGTTATAGCATGGAACATAAACCTAATTATGAACAGGGAGATAATCAATAACATTTATTATTGCCTCTTGGGCATATCTCCTACAGAAGATTGTGTGAGCATTCATGTTTACCTTCAAGACATCATCTTTATGAAGAGAGAAGATAAGATACAAGGTTGATCAAGACCAAGTCAAAGAGTGAACCAAGTTGATCAACACACAAAGCGTACAAGATATACCGAGAGGGATCAAGTGATCCCATGGTATGGTAAGCATTGTCCATTACGCTTTGTGTACTAACCCATGGTCTACGTGAGTGTTCTTTGTAGGGTTAGGTATATTTCCATGGGATTGCATCAAGAGGAAGATCCCATACAACCCATGGAAGATGACATCAAGTGGTGATCGTCATCAAGGTTGCGGTGTGCAAGTTCAAGTGAAGCATCACGGAGAGATCATGCTTGAAGCTTGCCGTCCATTGTGGTGACAATGGACTTGTGAAGATGTGCCGAAGAGTGGCTCACCCATAGTGGAGTATGGGGGAGCAATCTACTAGTCTTCATCGAGCCGGCGCAATCAAGAAAGGTGGTCCATCTTGAGAAGGACAAGATCGTCATCATCTAGCTAAAGTGGACTATGCGCAAGGCAAAGTTTTGACCTTGATAGGGTTTTCTATTTTACCGGCCTCATGGTGGTAGTTGGGAGACCGGGTTATAGGATCGATAGTCGTACTATCAAGGGGGGCTCTCAAGTGAGTAGCTTGATCGTATCGTTCGTTGAGAGCTCAAACCATTGCATTCTTGGCATCATCATCTTTCTTGGTTCTTGATTGGCTTTTATCTATGTGGGTTCTTGGTTGGCTTTTCTCTATGTGGGTTCTTGAGCTTATGGTCAGCTTCATGACAAGCTCAAGTTCATCGAAAATGGAGTCCATATGCATCTTCTATGATGTTTTCGATGTTGGAGTTTTTGCCGGTTCTTCATTCATAGAGGTTTCACATCTCTATATCATTGGCATTTTCATACTGCCTCTTCTTAAGATAACTAGTCGTTGTTGGAGAGCTCTTGTCGTCATGAATCCAACAAGCTTGAGTTTGCTCAATTCGGAGCTCATTTGCAGAGGTTATGGCAGTTCTGGTCTTACCTGTTTTCTTGATGCGGTTGTACCGCTGGTCCGAGCGGTTGTACCGCTTGGCCGGTATGTCCGGTGCAACTGCCGCCCAGGGGTGATACCCTGGGTTTGCTGCTCACAGGTTGATGCCAGCGGTTGTACCGCTGCCTCCGGGTGGTTGTACCGCCCAGGATCTGGCCAACCCTGGAGAGTGACTTCGGGCGGTTGTACCGGCCCAGCACAGGCCCATCACCGGACGGGGTTCTGTTGTGGTGCGGTTCTTGGGCGGTGGTGGCCCGGTTGTTCTGGTCAATTCATTTTGACCGGTACTACCGGTGTCCGAAGCGGTTGTACCGCTCGGGACTCTGCCTCGCCACCTCCCGTGCTCGGTCCTAGCGGTTGTACCGGCCTTCTTAGCAGTTGTACCACCCGTGTGCT
The DNA here is from genome assembly GCA_039707655.1 of Elymus sibiricus. Lineage (NCBI taxonomy): Eukaryota > Viridiplantae > Streptophyta > Magnoliopsida > Poales > Poaceae > Elymus > Elymus sibiricus. Next base: position 523,318,306 of record CM077671.1, on the reverse strand, counting down.
ATTCTGCACATAACGGGCAGATTTTTGGGGACCCATTTAAGGGGGTCTTCTTCCCCAATGGTTCCCTAACTCTTAAGCTCGTGTTTGCCCCCCATTGTTGACCTTCTTTGAGCTTGCTCACTCTCAATCCCTCTAATGATTCTTGCTAGTTCTTGAGGGAAAAGAGAGAGGAGATCTAGATCCACATTTCCACCAATCACTTTCTCCTCTATGTGAGGGGAACCCCTTGGATCTACATCTTGGAGTTCTTCGTGCTCTTCTTCGTTCTTCCTCTCATTTTCCTCAATAGCATTAGTTGTTGTGGTGGGATTTGGGAGAGAAGGACTTGGGCACTCCGTGTGCCCTTGCCATTGCATTTGGTACATAGGTTTGAGTTCTCCACAGTGATACGTGGAAGTGAAGTTTGAGGAGCTTATTATTCTTGGGTGTTTGTGCACCCTAGAGCTTGTTCCTCTTGGGTGCCTTGGCGCCCTAGACGGTTGGTGGTGTCTCGGAGCTCAATCATTGTGGTGTAAAGCTAAGGGCAAGCGTCGGGGTCTCCAATTAGGTTGTGGAGATTGCCCCGAGCAATTTGTACGGGTACCGGTGACCGCCCCAAGGGTTGCCAAAGTGTATGGGTTCGGTGACCGCCCTCAAGGGTCCCTTAGTGGAATCACGGCATCTTGCAATGTGCGAGGGCGTGAGGAGATTACGGTGGCCCTAGTGGCTTCTTGGGGAGCATTGTGCCTCCACACCGCTTCGAACGGAGATTAGCATCCGCAAGGGTGTGAACTTCGGGAGACATCATCGTCTCCACGTGCCTCGGTTATCTCTTACCCGAGCCCTTTACTTATGCACTTTACTTTGTGATAGCCATATTGTTTGATGCTATATATCTTGCTATCACTTAGTTGTGTATCTTGCTTAGCATAAGTTGTTCGTGCACATAGGTGAGCCTAGCTGTTTTAGGTTTTGTGTGCTTGTCTAATTAAACACTAGTTTTATTCCACATTAGTTCAAGCCTAAACCGTAATTATTTTAAAGCGCCTATTCACCCCCCCCTCTAGGCGAAATCCACGTCCTTTCACAAGCGAAGATAAATATTTTTGTATTTTTTATTTTTTATGAGACAAGCTAAATATAACAGCAAATAAAAAGAAGAACAAGTGAATGAAAATTTATGTGAAGTTACTTGGTAATTGATGATGATATTCCCCGGCAACGGCGCCAGAAATCCTTCCTGATACTTGTAATCTGTGTTGGGTTTTCCATGAAGAGGAACGGGTAATTACAGCACAAAGCGGATAAGTATTTCCCTCAGTTATGAAACCAAGGTTTATCGAACCAATAGGAATATCAATCCTCAGTCATCTTCAGCGGCTGCACACAAATGAACAAACAACTTGCACCCAACGCGGGCAAGAGGGTTGTCAATCCCCTTAATCTCATTATTTGCAAGCAAATGAGCTGTGTAGATAATTGTTGATAAATATAAATTGCAAAATAAATAAAAGATAGATAAAGGCAAAAAGGTAAATATAGCGTTTGCGAATATATAAGTGAATAGACCCGAGGGCCATAGTGTTCCCTAGCGACATCTTATGTAGGCAGCATACGGTGGGTAAACAAATTACTGTTGGGCAATTGATAGAAAAGCGGATAGTTATGCAATGTTCACGATAATGATCATGTATATATAGGCATCACGTCCATAAGCAAATAGGTTGACTCCTGCCTGCACCTATTACTATTACTCCACTCATCAACCGCTATCCAGCATGCATCTAGAGTATTAACTAAAACAGAGTAATGCTTAGAGAACGATGACATGATGTAGATATAGTAAACTCAAACAATATGAATAAACCCCATCGTTTTATCCTTAGTAGCAACAATACAAAGACGCATCTTGTCCCCTACTTTTTCACTGGGGTATAGAAACTCGCTAGGTTGAACCTACCACAACGCACCACTCCCAACGATGAAATATCAATCTACTTGGCCAAAGCACATCAATAGATCGGAGAGCATTACGAAGCTATAATGATCATGCACATAAGAGATAATATAATTCAGAGGCATCTCAAATACTTTTCATGAATAATCTGAACATAAACCCACAATTCATCGAATCCCAACAAACACATTGCACAATAGGATTACATCAGACAGATCAAAGCAAAGATGCGATGATCATTGTATTGAAGATCATAAGAGAGAGAGATTGCCATCTAGGTACTAGCTATGGACCCATAGGTCTGTGGTGCACTACTCACACATCATCATGAGGGCAGTAAGGTAGATGAAGAGGCCCTCCATGGTCGATCCCCCCTCCGGCAGGGTGCCGGAACGCTCCAGATGGCCTCGCGACGGAATAGAGACTTGCGGCAGCAGAAAAAGGATATCTGGACTGCCTCCAGGGTTTTTAGAATATTAGAGAATTTATAGGCCAAAGAGGGATGTCGGGAGGTGCCTGAGGGGGCCACCACATATCAGGGCGCCCCCCAGGGCGTGCTCTGATGTGTGGTGGAGCCCTCATGTGCCTCCCAGCTTCCTTCCAAAGCTTCTAGGTCTTCATATAGTCCAGAAAAAATCATCAAAAAGTTTCGTGGCAATTGGACTTCGTTTGGTACACTAAACCTGCAAAGGCAAAAACACGCAGAAAACAGCAACTGGCACTAGGCACTAGGTCAATAGGTTAGTGCTCAAAAATATTATAATTTGGTAAATAATGAATCAAAAAGTATCCTAGAATGATAATATATCAGCATGGAACAATCAAAAATTATAGATGCGTTGGAGACGTATCAATATGCAACATAATTTGCAAAGACATTTTGACTATGTTCATGATAATGAGTTCAATTAATCATATTACTAAAGAAATCCCACTCAAATCAACATCTCTCAGGTTGTCTAAGTGTAACATGATCCAAATCCACCAACCCAAGTCCGATCATCACATGAGATGAGGTGGTTTCAATGGTGAACATCTCCATGTTGATCATATCTACTATATGACTCATGTTCAACCTTTCGGTCTCCTGTGTTCCGAGGCCATGTCTGTACATGCTAGGCTCGTCAAGTTTAACCAAAGTATTATGTGTGTGTAAATATGGCTTACACCCATTGTATGCGAACGTAGAGTCTATCACACCCGATCATCACGAGGTGCTTCGAAACGACGATCCTTCGCAACGGTGCATACTCGTGGAGAACACAATTTATCTTGAAATTTTAGTGAGGGGTCATCTTATAATGCTATTGTCGTCCTAAGCAAAATAAGATGCATAAAAGGATAAACATCACATGCAAATCATATAAGTGACATGATATGTCCATCATCATCTTGTGCTTTTGATCACCATCTCCAAAGCACCGACATGATCTCCATTGTCACCGGCATGACACCATGATCTCCATCATCATGGTCTCCATCATCGTGTTGTCATGTGGTTGTCGTGCCAACTATTGCTTCTACGACTATTGCTAACTCATAGCGATAAAGTAAAGCAAATGGCACAATTAAATTAAAGACAACCGTATGGCTCCTGCCGGTTGCCGTACTCATCGACATGCAAGTCGTGATAACTATACAAAACATGATCATCTCATACATCACATATATCATATCACGTCTTGGCCATATCACATCACAACATGCCCTACAAAAACAAGTTAGACGTCCTCTACTTTGTTGTTGCAAATTTTACGTGGCTACTATGGGCAACTAGTAAGAACCGTTCTTACCTACGCAAAGCCACAACGGTGATAATAAAATTGCCTTTTAACCTTCTACAAGGACTGCCTCTGTCGAATCCGATTCAACTAAAGTGGGAGAGACAGACACCCGCCAGCCACCTTTATGCAACTAAGTTACATGTCAGTCGGTGGAACCGGTCTCTTGTATGTGGACAAGTAAGGTTGGTCCGGGCCGCTTCATCCCACAATACCGCCGAATCAAAATAAGACTAAGGAGGTGAGCAATCTGAACATCAACGCCCACAAACTCTTGGTGTTCTACTCGTGCATATCATCTACGCATAGACCTAGCTCATGATGCCACTGTTGGGGAACGTTGCATGGGAAACAAAAAAATTCCTACGCACACGCAAGATCTATCCATGGAGATGCATAGCTACGAGATGGGGAGTGTATCTACATAACCTTGTAGATCGCTAAGGGGAAGCGTATATAACGCGGTTGATGTATTCATATGTCTTCACGTTCCAATCGCGATCCGTCCCGATCTAGCGCCGAACGGACGGCACCTCCGCGTTCAGCACATGTGCAGCTCGATGACGTCTCTGCCTCCTTAATCCAGTGAGCGAGGGCAGAGTAGTAGATGGATTCTCAACCAGCACAACGACATGGTGGAGATGGTGGTGGAGCAATCCCGGCAGAGCTACGTCGAGCGCTACTGAAACCGCGAACGGAGGAGAAAATGATCTAGGGAGAGAGAGGGGTGCCAAGGGCTTGGTGTGTCCTCTTGGGGCGCCCCCTCCCCTCTATATATAGGTGGAGGGGCATGGAGATCAGCCCCTCCAAGCCCTAGGGCACAGCCAAGGGGGAGGAGTTGGACTCCTAGCCCAATTCCCTCCCTTTCCATACACAGATGGACTTTCCACCTCTCCCAAGCCACATGGGCCTTGAGGGACTTGTGCGCCTGGACCAATAAGGCCAGGGCACCTCCCCTCAGCCCATGCAAACCCTTGGAATGTAGTGGAACCCTTGGTGGACTTCCGGACTCCTCCAGAAGTTTCCGGGACCTTCTAGAAGCTTCCTGGTACAATACCGGAAAAACCCGAAACTTTTTCGGTAGCCAAAATATGACTTCCCATATATAAATCTTTACCTCTGGACCATTCCGGAGCTCCTCATGACGTCTAGGATCTCATACGGTACTCCTAACAACATTCGGTCACCAACATACATAACCCAATAATACTACACCGTCACCGAATGTTAAGCGTGCTGACCCTACGGGTTCATTGAATCATGTGGACATGACCGAGACACCTCTCCGGTCAATAACCAATAGCGGGACCTGGATGCCCATATTGGTTCCCACATATTCCAACAAAGATCTTTATCGGTCGAACCACGATGCCAAGGATTCAATCAATCCCGTATGCAGTTCCCTTTGTCCAACGGTATGTTACTTGCCCGAGATTTGATCGTCGGTATCTCCATACCTAGTTCAATCTCGTTACCGGCAAGTCTCTTTACTCATTCTGTAATACAAGATCCCGGGACTAACACCTTAGTCACATTTCTTGCAAGCTTCTTGTGATGTTGTATTACCGAGAGGGCCTAGAGATACCTCTCCGTCATACGGAGTGACAAATCCCAGTCTCGATCAATGCCAACCCAACAGTCACCCTTGGAGATACCTGTAGAATACCTTTATGATCACCCAGTTATGAAGTGGCATTTGATACACACAAGGCATTCCTCCGGTGCCAGGGAGTTGCATGATCTCATGGTCTTAGGAACATATACTTGACATGAAGAAAGCACTAGCAATAAACTAATACGATCAAATGCTATGCTTACGGTTGGGTCTTGTCCATCACATCATTCTCCTAATGATGTGACCCCATTATCAAATGACAACTCATGTCTATGGTTAGGAAACCTTAACCATCTTTGATCAACGATCTAGTCTAGTAGAGGCTCACTAGGGACATAGTGTTGTCTATGTATCCACACATGTATCTAAGTTTTCGATCAATACAATTCTAGCATGGATAATAAACGATTATCATGAACAAGGAAATATGATCATAACCACTTTATTATTGCCTCTAGGGCATATTTCCAACAGTTGGTACATACGCTCAGCCCCGAGGGCGAACTACTCCCTCCTCGTCATGGCCTCCGCCGGGATGATGAAGATGGCCACCGTTGATGATTTCCCCCTCCGGCAGGGTACCGGAAAGGCTCTGGATGGGTTTTTCTTCGACACAGAGAGTTGCGGCTGCAGAGCGGAAGTTCCAGGTTAACTTTCGGGGGTTTCTGAATTTATAGGACTTTTCAGCGTTGGAATCATGTCAACCGGAGCCACGTGGGGCCCACAAGCTAACAGGGCGCGCCTAGGGGCGTGGGTGCGCCCTGTTGTCTTGTGGCCCATAGGAAGCTCCCCTCCGGTGGTTCTTCGCTCCGGTATTTCTTATTTTCTCCGGAAAAATTAATAAAAAAAGTTTCGAGCGATTCCGAGAACTTTTATTTTCTGCACAAAAACAACACCACGGTAATTCTGCTGAAAACAGCGTAAGTGTGGGTTAGTTCTAAATAAATCATATAAAGTGCATCAAAACCATATAAAATTATTGTAAACATAGGCAAATATGTCATGAATACTTCATAAATTATCGATACGTTGCAGACGTATCAGCATCCCCACGCTTAATTCCTACTCGTCCTCGAGTAGGTAAATGATAAAAGAAGTAATTTATGAAGTGTGAATGCTAGCATAGTGAATAGTTTTGATCATTGATAATTTCAGTCACTTTTCTAGCATCATAACCAGCATCTTTTTATCATAAAAATCATCATGATAGAGTATCAATCAATTCACATGTCATGGTTCAAACAATGCATTCTCTTGAAACTTAACAACATATGTTCTTAGTCACCAAACAATTTCAGTGCATCTTATTTTCAACAAAGTCTAAGTAAGAGCTCCGCATACTCAATTATCATATAGTCTTCTACGATTGCTAACACTCAAAGCATATTTTTAGAACAAATAGCATCCATCGAACACATAAAAAGATAGGGGCTTAATGTTTCGCCTCCCAACATACTTATCATGAAGATAATTGTCAACAATAATGAATCATGATCAAATATATTACACTGGATATATGTGTTTGGATCTTTCCCCATCACATGATGCTTGCCAACTAATAGATTGAGGTTGGAATAAGAAGTTAACTCAACATGAAAAGTAATTAACATGAAAGTAAATAGATTGTCCCTTTGCAGAGGGAAGCAGGGATTTGCAGAGGTGTCAGAGCTCATTGTTTAAAACAGAGATGAATATGTAATTTTGAGTGGTATACTTTTCCTGTCAACATCACAATAGAGTTTTCAATATCTTCCATGCCAAACACATTATTGGCAGTTCCCAAACAAAATTGAAATTTTACTCCCCCTCCACCATTCAAACACATTCCATGGCTGACCGAATCCACGAGTGCCATCCAAACAATCAACTTTCTAGGGGAGTTCTTGTTTATTTATTTTTGTATTATGCAGGACCGGGCATCCTTTTTACCAGCCTCTCTCGTGCAATGACAAGTGAATAAACACTCATCTTGAGAATAACCCGCTTAGCATGGAAGATAATGACCGCCCCGTCACTCCATGAGCGATACGAGCACATAAAACGGATGTTTATTTGAATGTTTAGAGGTGGCACGTGCAAATATACTTGGAGTGGCAGTGAAATACCATATATAGGTAGGTATGGTGGACTCTCATGGAAGTAACTTGGCTCAAGAATTTGGATGCACAAGTAGTATCTCTACTTAGTACGAAGTTTTGGCTAGCAAAAGGTTCTAAACAAGCACCACATGTTGGAGGATCCATAACAATATAACTTCTATGCAAATATACCCAAACATAACCATTACATTGCCTTCCTTGTCCAACTTCAGCAATTTGATCAAGGTTGAAAATAATTAATGGGTATTCACAATCATAAAAGATGTCCAAGATAATATATTTGTATGTGAAAGTTCTCTTTCTTATACTAATCATTCATGAATTGCTTGTATGACCAATATTGTGATTGTCAAACTTCAATAGATTTAAATTTCTAAACCAAATGTGAACCTGCTACTAAGAATACAGAACAATGATAATTTCATATTTATGATATTTAATTCATTCACAATTTACTCTTAGGATAAAAGTGAAGCACAACAAACTACTCTCAAAAGATATAAGTGAAGAACAATGAGTAGTCAAACAATCAAGTATCTATGTGAGGACTCCCTCTCAATAAATATTTTCAAATATGAGATTTATTTAAAAAATAAAACTAAACAAAAATACACTCCAAGAATAGCACATATCATGCGAACAAATAAAAACTTAGGCTCAACATAGGCTAACCGATATTTGTTTACGAAGAGTGGTGGGATGCGTAACATACCCAAGCTTAGATGCTTGAGACTTCTTGTAATATTGAATTGGGGAGCCTTGGGCATCCCCAAGCTTGATCTCTTGTGTCTCATTAATTTCTCTCATATCACGGTATCACCTAGGTCTCAAAAACTTCATCCACACAAAACTTGAAAAGAACTCATGAGATAGGTTAGTGCACATAAGAATAAATCAACTCTTTATGTACTGCCAAGAAAAGTTTCATAATATTTTTTAAATATTATCTACTATATACTATCATTTCCACAATTTATATCTACCAATATAAGTCATGAAAACTATAGGAGAAGTAGATAACAAAACTATGACAGCAATCTGTCTAAACAGGACAGTGTGTAGAAATTAATTTACAAAGTGCACTTATGGAACTCCAACAATTTTGAAAATTTAGGACATGATAAAAAAAATATTAAAATACTGTGTAAACATTTCAGAAAATTTCCACGTTCCAGTAAAATATGAAAATTCAAACACTAAAGGAAAAGTTTCTGTTTTTACATAGCACACATCAAACATGCAATTCAAGCATCCTAAAAGGCAATTCTTGGAACTTTTTATTGGAAAACAAGATTATAAATAAAATCAAGAATATTTTAAAAAAATAAAATTACACTCCAAGAAAAATCATATTATGTGACGAATAAGAATATAGCTCTAAGTAAGGTATACCGATAGTGTTGAAGACGAAAGAGGGGATGCCTTCCGGGGCATCCCCAAGCTTAGACGCTTGAGTCTTCCTTGGATATTACCTTGGGGGTGCCTTGGGCATCCCCAATCTTAGTTTCTTACCACTCCTTATTCTCCTCATATCGGTGTCTTACCCAAAACTTGAAAACTTCAATCACACAAAACTTAACGGAACTTCGTGAGATGGGTTAGTATAATAAATATAGATCATTCACTTAGGTACTGTCAAGACAAGATTCATAAGTGTTCTCACATAATAACTACTGTATTCTATCATTCCCACAATTTATATCACTCAATATAAGATATGGAAACACTAAAAAAAGCAAACTATGCATGCAAAATAGAATCTGTCAAAAACAGAAGAGTCTGTGAAGATCTGTACTTAAACCATATTTCCCTGTATCTATAAATTCTGAAAAAATAGTACAATGCAGAAAAATTGCATAGAAAAACTGTGTAACAATTTCAGAATTTTTTGACTCTCCAGTAAAATCAGAGAAATTCTGCACTGGACGTAAAAGTTTTTGTTTTTGCACAGAATCAAACTAACAAGTATCCACACTATCCCAAAGGCTTTACTTGGCACTTTATTGAAACAAAAGGCACAAAACATGATTAATACAGTAGATTAATCATGTGAACACACAAAAACAGAAAGTATAAGTGTTGGGTTGTCTCCCAATAAGCACTTTTCTTTATAGCCTTTTAGCTTGGCATGATGATTTGAATGATGCTCACATAGGAATAGTATTTGAAACAGAATGGGGGCATCATGAAGCATATGACAAGCACATTTAAGCCTAACCAAATTCCTATGCATAGGGATTTTATGAGCAAACAATTTATGGGAGCAAGAATCAACTAGCATAGGAAGGCAAAACAAGCATAACTTCAAGATTTTCAACACATAGGGAGGAAACTTGATATTATTGCAATTCCTACAAGCATATGTTCCTCCCTCATAATAATTTTAAGTAGCATCATGAAGTAATTCCACAATATAACTATCACATAAAGCATTCTTTTCATGATCCACAAGCATAGAAAATTTATTACTCTCCCCACAAGCAAGTTTCTCATACATAATAGTGGGAGTATCATAGGAGACTGGAATGCTATAAATTGTTTCCACATTAAACGAGTAATGTTCAGAAAAAGGGTATTCATAATTATGACAAGTTTTATAATAATAATCATCACTATTTTTTATAACATAAGTATCATCACAATAATCATCATAAGTACCAAATTTGTTCTCATCATAATCAACTGAAACCTCTTCCAAGATAGTGGAATTATTACTAAATAAAGTCATGACCTCTTCAAATCCACTTTTATTATTATAATAAGATTCAACACCCTCCAAAATAGTGGGATAATAATCATCTAAAGTTGACACTCTTCCAAACCCACTTTCATAAGAATTGCAATCATCATAAATAGGAGGCATGTAACTATCATAACAAATTTGATCATTGAAAGTAGGGGAACTAAAAAGATCATCTTCATCAAACATAGCATCCCCAAGATTGTGGCTTTGCATAACATTAGCATCATGGATATTCATAGAATTCATACTAACAATATTTCTATCATGCTCATCATTGAAGGATTTCACATTAAGCATTTTTATAAATTCTTCCTCTAACAATTTAGCACAATTTTCCGAACCATCATTTTCACGAAAGAAATTAAAAAGACGAAGCAATTGAGGCAACCTAAACTCAATTTTTTTGTAGTTTTGTTTTATAAACCAAACTAGTGATAAACAAGAAACTAATAGATTTAATTGCAAGATCTAAACATATACCTTCAAGCACTCACCTCCCCGGCAACGGCACCAGAAAATAGCTTGATGTCTACTATGCAACTTTATTCTTGTAGACATTATTCGGCCTTCAAGTGCAGAGTTTTGTAGGACAACAACAAATTTCCCTCAAGTGGGTGACCTAAGGTTTATGAATCCGTGGGAGGTGTAGGATGAAGATGGTCTCTCTCAAACAACCCTGCAATCAAATACAATAAATCTCTTGTGTCCCCAACACACCCAATACAATAGTAAATTGTATAGGTGCACTAGTTCGGTGAAGAGATGGTGATACAAGTGCAATATGGATGATAGATATACATTTTTGTAATCTGAAAATATAAAAACAGCAAGGTAACAAGTACTCCCTCCGTCCCAAAATAAGTGACTCAACTTTGTACTAACTTTGTATTAGAGTTAGTATAAAGTTGATTCACTTATTTCGGGATGGAGGGAGTAGTAAACAGCGAGCAAAACGGTATAGCAATGCTTGCAAATAAGGCCTAGGGTTCATACTTTCACTAGTGCAATCTCTCAACAATGCTAACATAATAGAATCATATGATCATCCCTCAACGTGCAACAAAGAATCACTCCAAAGTCCATAAGTAGCGGAGAACATAAGATGAAATTGGTGTAGGTAGTAGAACCACCTCAAAGTTATTCTTCCCGATCAATCTTTTGAGCTATTCCTGTAAGTGTCACAAACAGCCCTAGAGTTCATACTAAAATAACACCTATGATACATATCAATCAACCCTGATGTCACCTAGATACTCCAATGTCACCTCAAGTATCCATGAGTTAATTATTCGACACGCATCAAACAATTTCAGATTCATCATATTCAATCCAACACAAAGAACTTCAAAGAGTACCCCAAGATTTCTATAGGAGAAAGTAGTATGAAAACGTGTAATCAACCCATGTGCACAGATCCCCAAGGTCATCGGAATCCGCAAGTTGATGCCATAACATATATCAAGTGAATCAATAGAATACCTCATTGTCACCACGGGTATCCACATGCAAGACATACATCAAGTGTTCTCAACCCAAAGTATTCAATGCAACATAACGAGATCTTAAAGGGAAAGACTCAATTCATCACAACAAGATACCAAGGGAAGAACACCATATGATCCAACTATATTAACAAAGCACGTGATACATCAAGATCGTGCCATCTCAAGAACACGAGAGAGAGAGAGAGAGAGAGAGAGAGAGAGAGAGAGAGAGAGAGAGAGAGAGAGAGAGAGAGAGAGAGAGATTGAACACATAGCTACTGGTACATAACCTCAGCCCCGAGGGTCAACTACTCCCTCCTCATCATGGCCTCCATCGGGATGATGAAGATGGCCACCAGTGATGATTTCTCCCTTCGGCAGGGTACCGAAAAGGCTCCGGATGGGTTTTTCTTCGATACAAAGAGTTGTGGTGGCAGAGCAGAAGTTCCAGGTTAACTTTCGGGGGTTTGGATTTATAGGATTTTTCAGCGGTGGAATCACGTCAACCGGAGCCACGTGGGCCCCACAAGCTAACAGGGCGCGCCCAAGGGGGTGGGCGCGCCCTGTTGGCTTGTGGCCCACAGGTGGCACCCCCTCCGGTGGTTCTTTGCTCCGGTATTTCTTATTTTCTCCAGAAAAAATCATAAAAAAGTTTCGGGCGATCCGAGAACTTTTATTTTCTGCACAAAAACAACACCACGGTAATTCTGCTGAAAACAGCGTCGGTCCGGGTTAGTTCCAAATAAATCATATAAAGTGCATCAAAGCCATATAAAAGTATTGTAAACATAGGCAAATATGGCATGAATACTTCATAAATTATCGATACGTTGGAGACGTATCAGGCAATAACAAAGTATTATTTATTTTCACGTTTGTAATTAATGTTTATATTTCTGTGTCATAATTGTGATAGTCCTTAATATGACATTTAGAGGAAAACAAGCTCATTTACATATGTAGAAACACAAGCATCAAGCTTTTTTGTAGGGGAAACAAACAAAAAGTAGTTCCGTAGTCTTGACTTGCCCGAGTGAGGGGAGGGGGTAGCCACATAGACCTATGGGGCCCATTAGTGGGCCGCTCCCTTGGGCAAGTTGGGGAGACTAGGATTTGGGGGCATCCATTTGGTGTGCCTGCCCTAGGGGGGAGGAACCCCCCCCTCTCCAAGGCCCCTGCATAAATATGTGAGGAGGGTCAACCCTCTAAACACAACTCCATACTTGAAGGACATGGGAAACAATCATTATTACATGTCATTGGTAATTATACAAGGCAGATACAAATGTATTACAAACGTAGTCACTTGCAGACCATTCGCACGGGACGTCATTGAAGTAGCTCATTTAGCTTCCTATTTATGTTTCAAAATAGTTCACTTAGCTTCTGGGTTGGAGTTGGTCTCAACGCCAATTGGCACAATGGGTCATCTAGGATATACAGAACACGCAATAGATTCTCAAGTCCTCACCGCCACAAAGACATAGACATGCATAACACACAATAGATTTTCAAACCTTGGGAAAAACAAATCTTGAACCAACCAACAAAGCGTGGTTTACCGCCGCGCTCTACCTGCTAGTACTTCCCTACTGGGCTTTTAAACATTTACTCTATCTCCACTTGATAAGGAAAACAAGAAGGAGCACTTGTGTTTATGATATTATTATTAAAATTCATGGCATTCCAGCATCCAATAGATTGTTGAACTAGCCAGAATATGTAAAACATATTTGACCATCTTTAAACCAGTTCGGAAAGCAATAGATGATAACCTATGCATAAAAACCATCAATTTGCTCGTATCTAATGGTACATTAAAATCTCCTATCAAGATATTTGTTGAGCCATTATATTTTCATAGATACTTAAGAACATTAAAATTGCAAACAAACACATCTATACACTATGATTTTTCGCAAGTGTAAATTAACTTGTGGAGCCATGAGAGTTTGTTCTTTTATTTTCTCGCGTTTAAGGAAGTCTTCTTAAAGAATTGTGTCAAAAAGGAGAAATAATTTATACGATTTAAATTTAGTATTTTTTTCAATGATCAATGTTAAAATTGTATGACAACTAATGATGTAAATATGTAATTAATATTTAAAATTATTTTTATTTGTTTAAGCACAAAAATATTCTACCTAAGTTTGTATTTCAACTAATTATATAAGTATAAAAGTTTAGTAGAATAAGGACCATTGAGAAGTCTCCCTCACTCCTCAAATATTGGTGTTGGTGATGGCGGCTTGGACCTTCTGTCAGGTGGCTGAGAGCGGAGGCAAGCATGGTGCCGCGCCATCCAATGCCTAGGTAGCTGTCATGGTCATGGTACCCGTGTGATGGATTAACAGTGGTGGGTAAAAGGTGATTTTGAAGAGACTATCGGCGTATAGAGCAAGAGCCATTTTTTGGAGGTTCTTTGGATTTTAAGGGGAGGTGTAGACTGATAGGGGGAGGACAGAGGGTCTAGCGAGCCTCAAGATGGCGCTACAACTAAAACCTCGTATGTTTTTGAACAAGAAAAGGCGCTCAAAGTGCAAATATATTCAGCTCGGTAGCAAAATAAAACATGAAGTACAAAGACCTGTAGAGACAAGGTAGATATGATAGAAGTTACGGGGCAGAGCATGTTCTTGTGAGCTGAATCAAAACAGCTGAAGACAGGTTCGGTAGGGCTACTAAGAACCTGATGAGCATCATTGTGAGCAACTCCACTTATGTCCCTAGAAATGTGAAACACCTGTGAATGGAGATCATCCGTAATCCTGAAGAAATCTGCAAGTGGTGCTCTGATTGCCCATGGAGTGGAGTGAGCAGAAACACTTCTGGTCGCAACTGCCTTTGCTACAGAAAAGTTGTCCTTTAAGAAAGTTGGTTGTGCCACCTACAAGAGTTGGGTAATTTTGGCTTCAAGAAGGAGAGCCAACGCTTCTACTTGAAGGGGCGAAGTTGTGATCGGGGCTGAGGCTTGGACATGTACCTCGACATTCCTGTGGTCTTGCAAGAATTTGAGAAAGATACCGATGCATGTGACAACACTGCCATTTGGTAAACCTGGAACTTTTGAGCACCTAAAAGAAGCATCAGAATAGATCTTAGCACAATCAACAAGAAGATCAGTTTTAAGAGTGATTCCCTGCGGTGGCAACCTATTAGCACTGTTAGGGGAACTAGTATGAGTAACGACATTGTGATCATCTGAGGAGGAAACCACCTGAAATTTATGTTGAGCGTTAAAGCTGAGGAAGCCATGTGTAGCTAATGTGGGAGTGAGCACCTCCTGTCAAAAAGACAATCACATCTGTATTTCCATATGCACCACAAGAAATTGAAACTATTATGGATAGTCCATATTAAGCAGAGCTAGAATGAGAACTTTGCACAGAAATATGTTTTTTTTGTAAAAATATCACTTCTAAAGTACAAGGATGCACAAATCATGCTGCTCTAGCAAAGTCACAAAGGAAAAAAGTATGCATTTCATTTTCATCTTGAGCGCAACGACAACGCTGTTTCGAAATATGGATGGAAAAACGACTAGCTCTCAAACCTGTTGGAAGGGCTTTGCGAAGCAACCTCCAGGCAAAATTCTAGACTCTTGGGGCCATTAGTTTTTGTTTCCAAACTTGCTTCAGAAGAGCTTTAACCTGGTGAGAAACCTCAATCAAAAGGTCGATTCCTTGGTTTTTCTTGAATATTCGCGGAGTGATGGACCCGTAGAAATAGGGATAAGTAGCAATCCTGGCAGGACGATGTAGCTGGCGACCCAGACCTCAGGAGTCACATAAGATGTAACTGCCCCCCGAGTCGCTCGTTCGGGCGACTCCAGAGGTTACTTGACCCCGCGCGCCCTATCGTCAAAGGCGAAGGGGGTGGTGGGCGTCCATTTGGCCTGTGGTGCTAGTGCGCCGGTTAGTCTGCACAAGGACGGCGACGGAATAGCGGGTCGGCAGCATCAACGGTTTAGGAGGTCGTGGCTTCAGTGGAGCTATGTGCTCTGGTGGGGTGTTGTTGCAGAAGCTTGGCGTGCAATCATCCTTGATCTGTGAGGGTCTTCCTCTAGGTCTAGAGATTGGACTGGAGGAGATGCCCAATGGCTGCTCAATGCCAATGGCCAATGTTGGTTTGGATTGTGGCAGCTCGATGTTGTGGGCTTCTCCAATTGTCCAGGAGGCTGTTTGTATGCCAAGTGAAGATGGCTTCCGGTCAAGAGGCCCGACGGCAACATGCTTAGAGTGAGCAAAGTGCTCCGGTCATGAGGCGCGACGCCGATGTGGCTATGTGCTCTTGATCTGGCGGTGGATGCGATCCGCGTGGGCCCGCTTTGGAGATTGTGATTTGTCTTTCGTGCTCTAGTTCTGGACATGTCAACCGATGGCCTAAGCAGGGCTTTCTTCGACGAGGTGGTAGTCGGTGTTGGTGTACTCTGTCGTTAATGTTGGTTCCATTTATGACCACTCTGTCATGCCACGTCTGCCTCCTTGCGGATTGCGATGGTCACCGAAGGGTCTTCGTGAGGGTTCCTCCGTCTAGATCCGGTGACTGACTTCGTCGGTGAAATGCAAACTGTGGCCGACAGCTTGACGCAGAGGGATAGTTATGCAGCAGCGGTGATTACACATCTCATGTAGTTGTTGGGATCGCAGAAAAGTGGTGGCGACAACACATGACTGACCTCGTTGGTGGTGCTACTCGAGCACCCGGTCTCGAGCTCTAGGGTGAAAGCCCTAGGTCCGACCCGAGTGGGTATACCTGACAATGACAGTGTTTTTACTTCGTTGTCTTGTTGAAGGCAATGCTCGGATATGCTCGGACTAATTCTTCAAGGTGAAAACCAAGATTCTGGCCTTGGGTGGTTGGATGCGGTGACGGCAACACTTGAGCACCACTCCCTTTCTGAAGGCGTTGTTGTTGAAGAAGCTCATCATTCATGTGGTGCCATGAGATGATTGGTGTAGATATGGTCATAGTTATAGTTTGTCGATCGCGGATCTAATCGTCTTGGTTTTTTCCTCACATACGCATAGCTTTAGTCTTATATGACTTTGCTATTTATTGGTATGTTTTTTGTGGGCGTGTGTTGGTGTTGGCTATGTTCATCCTAGCTATGTAAAGGTCGGATGCGTGTTCATTGTGTTTGTATCCTCTGATGCTACATTTTAAGCCAATAAAATCCATCATTTATAAAAAAAGCACGATGTAGCTATCTACGTGGCCTTTTTTTAGAAAAAAGGCCATGTAGATAGCTACATCATGTTCTAAAATTATTTTAGAAAAAAGGCCACGTAGATAGCTACATCATGCTTGCGATGCAGCATGCCGAGGAGAGCGCAGCGATGCATCATGCCAGCTTCTTCTTCTTGGACGTGCACATGTGCTTGTACAAGATGGACGTGGTCTAAGCTAAGTTTGTCGGCGAGAGATTGGCGCGGGGCGCGTTCCAGTGCCGGAGAGGTTTCTGCCTGGATCACAGCTCCAATGCGCGCTTTTACCATGTGGACACCAACTGTTGTGGGGATTTCGTGATAATATGCATGATTTTAGGATTTTGATGGAGGCAAGGCACACGTGGAAAATCTAGGTATGTGATTTCACACGAGTAAGAATTGTACCCAGGTTCGGGCCTCCTAATCTTGGCGTAATACCCTACTCCTTGTTGGGCGTTTTCTCTTGGTATGAACCGAGTGATTACAATCTATGTGTCTCACTTGCAAGCTTATTAGTACTTGTGAACTGGATGACTTTATTTGCAGAGGATGCTAATATGACTCCGAAGATGGAACCTCCTGGGGAGCCTATCTAGGACTTTGTTGCGCGACACTATGAAAATAAAGGTTTATTCCTGTGTTCAAACTATAAAGTGCTTGCAAATTAGCATATGCCATCGAACGTAACTTAGCACATCTTTGAAGAGCTTAAGATGTAGAAGAAGTGGTTTGATGATTTTGTTTTCCAAAAGATTGGGAGGGAGCAACAAGGTGGCTCATGAGTTGGCTGCTTGGGCTAAAACTCATGGCTCTAGTAATACACTAGAATCACAGGTGGAGCCACCGCGGGTGACACGCACCAGACGGCGTGACACCCACATCTCTGGCAATGGAGCCAGAAGCTGACCCCACTAATCAGCGAGATGTGACCGATATCACGAAGTGCAGAAATATATCACTATTCATGGATACAGTGCAGGTTTTTTGATCCAACGGCCGTGATCTTCTGTGCTCATGCCCGGACGGCTGACGTGCGCAAGATCGCTGAGCTCTGGCAGAGCTCCATTCAAGATAGGGTTCTTACTATGGGATGGTTGGTTCTCTTCTCACCCGGCTTTCATTGACAAATTACTTGTAACGTATACAATGATCCTCTTGTTCAATGAAAACCTCTATGGCCAAATTACGTGTAATGGGGCGTTCTTCGCTCGGGTCCTGGTGAGATTGTAAACCTCTATGGCCAAACCACTCATTAATGCAATTTATTTTACCAGAAAAAGAAACTCTAAGCCACCCTTCATGGGAATTTTCACCTCACAGGGAAAGGGCATAGAGCGGAATCGCATTTCCCAACCCATAAATCGATTTAGCAAGTCATTCTTCAGCGCATATATACAATCATATACAGTACACACTAGTACGCCGATCCACAAGTATATACGAGCAAGAGTTGATGTGTAGATTGTAATACAATGTAAGTAAAGGATTACACATACTGCTTACAAACAACACAACACAAGCATAGAGTGCAAGTATATATATAATATGCACGTATGTATGTATGTATGTATGTATGTATGTACTAGAAATCAACATACTAATAATCTCAATCGATACCCAATCAAGCTGCTGGCCGGCCTCATCAACAACAAAAATAGTACAAGAAAACCCTCACATCACATCACAGCACGACGACCTTGTTCTTGCGGAACGGCGCCAGCAGGGAGAAGGACCGAGAAGCTGCATTTGTACAGTTAAAAACATGTATGTTTATCTCATTTCATTTTGTTTCAGGGAGAAAATTAACTTATGCTAGTTTCATTTACTGTACATACCTTTGTAAGAAGAGCCTGCAGAGTCGTCTTGTGAAATGAGGTTTTTCAGCATCGAACCTGAATCAAACATGAAGAACAGTTAGTTACAACAATGAGCGAGCGCTTGCAGTAGTGTAATCACAGCTTGATTAATTACCATCTCCTGCAGGGGCTTCGTCGACTGACGACGCATCAGAATCCATTGTTGAAGTGTGGCTCTTCTTGCCGAATTTCAGCAGTTTCCTGAAGCCTTTCGGTTCTTTGCTTCGAGGCTTGTCGTTTTCTTCATGCGTCTCCTCGGCTAAGACTGCATATGCAGCAGGCTCCGGTACGCGTGCCCTCACGCTCTCTGCACGCGCAAGTGTCTCGGGTTCCTGCGCGGGTAACGGGTGGTGGTTGTAAGCAGGGGCCTTGCTTGAAGCATCCTCCAATGATGTTACCCTGGCAAAAGGGGCCTCATAAGGTTTCTCCATGGGCGGTAAGGTTTGTTTCTCAAGCTCATCCTTTTGGTACTCGGGCACATCCACCTAGCCATAACAAGCATTCTCTTATCAATGTCAGCCTAAATAACAAAGCTAAAAGTAACAGTCGATTTATTTATTTATTGCAAAAAAGAAACATTCGATTTGATACCATGGGAGTAACATATTGCATTTTGGCCGAAGGCTCGCATAGATAATCCAAGCTCAAAAGTACTTAATGAAGAGAAACTAGAAAGTAGATACCCCAACGAACAGAGCATCAAGTAAATGAACTGGGGAAGTATTAGTGTTGGATCATACATACCTCATACGAATTCAACTGGTTGTCAGATGTATGGATGGTAAGATTTGCATCTTCAGGAAGATCAACCGGAGAAGGTGGAGCCCTGATGGCAGTATACTCCTGTTCCAGACTGGGATTCTCCATTCGGTCATCGCTGCGAGTTTCGCTCTCTGCAGTTCTTCCAGGAGGTAGAACAACAGGAGGCGTAGAGACCACTTCATTTTCAAGCATAACAACGGTCTTCTCAACCACCACATTGTCATCGCTGTTGCTTATCCTGGAAGCTTTACTGTTGGAAGATTTCTTTCCATCTCTACTTTCTGAAATAATAGGGTGTGCTTTAGCTCCACCACGTGGCGCCTCTTTTGTTTCTTTAGCCGCCGTCTTATTCTTCACAACGACAGCAGCAGGGGTTCGTGGGGATTTGACTTTCAGCTCTGGTAGGGCTGCCGACTTGGTCTCGTCGAGCTGCATTATGGCGGAGATTTTCTTGGTTTGCACATCTTCCGGCATGCTTCTTCTCCGTTGGTGGTCCGCGCTGGCTGACTTGGGATTCGAAGGATGGTCAGTTGAAGCATTGCTTTTAGGTTGAGCAAGCTTTTTTAATCGCTCAATCGACGATTCAGTTTTGCCACTTTTCTCCTTTTTGATCTCGGCCAAGGATGAGGTTGACTTGCTCACTGCACTTGAGCTGTCACCGCCGAGTTTGCTTGTTTTAGCTGTTTTGTGAGGATCACTCCCCGGGGTGCTTCGGACAGGAAGTTTTCTTGGAGGTGATGAGGATCCTGGTTCAGCATCACTGAATTTGGAACTCTTGTAGGTACTGGGAGAAACCTTTGGAGAAGGTTTTGCTTTAGCCTGAGGCGGCGTTGATGTTGGATTAGATGCGCCACTTCGTGCAGCAATCCTCTTTTGCCTCTCTTGCTTAAGCCTTTCGAGCCTTTTAATCTGTTCAGCTTCCTGAAAATATGAAAAAAAAAATATCACTGGTTTGAGCAATCCTGCTGAAAACTGCAATTATACTAAAAAAACGCCCAGTGCACGTAGCTCCTGCTTGCGCAGGGTCCAGGGAAGGATCCAACCAGTTATACTGATGCAATCAAATGACACTCTTAGTTCTATGGTGAAAACGATATTACAAAGAAATCCACGAAACCATTCTTACTGTCGTTTGGCTTTTTAGGTAACATTCCCCACCAATGGTAGAGACACATAGGCCCTGTTTGTTTGAGCTTGGGCTTCAGCTTTTGCAGCTTCTCCACTTTGGCCAAGAAGCCATAAAAGCTCCTAAATAGGTGCTTCTCCAAAAGCCATAAAAGCTCCAAAAGCACCTATTTAGGAGCTTTTATGGCTTCTTGACCAAAGTGGAGAAGCTGCAAAAGCTGAAGCCCAAGCTCAAACAAACAGGGCCATATTAAGATACACAATTAATGACATTTGATACATATGAGAATGGTAGGGGTATTAATTTAATTTTGCCACACCAAAAGGAGATAATACTATAGTACTCTGTTGTATATAGATTCAATTTGGTCATTTAAAATATGCGATGAGGTCCAAATGCGGATGTTAAAAAACAGTAAATTAAGTTTTTTTCCCTTTTGAAGAAAATTATAATACTGCACACTTAAAACCAGAAGAAAAGTAGGTAAAATGGGAAGTAATGCATTGCAGGGTACCTGCTCCTTCTTTTCCTTTTGAAGGCCTGCTTTATACGCGCGCAGGTTTTGCGCACGTTTCTGTGCATCAGTTAGTGGGCCTTTGGACGCTGACAATCTCCTTGCTGAGGCATCCTTCCTTCTTTTATCCAAACCCTCCTGTGAACTTCTAAGCTTCTTATCTTTCCCTGGCATCTTTTCTTCGTCCTCGACGCAAACTGATAAATCCTCTGCATTTGCATCTTCAACAACGACGTCGGGATGAATCTGCATGTGGCTGTCATAGTCCATTGATGGATCATATCCAAATGAAACATCTTCAAATCCACGCTCTGGCATCAACTCATCTGGCTCATAGAAAAGTTCACCTCCAGCCTTGGCATCCGACGTTTTCTGAACACTTGAGCTAAGCTCAGCATCTATGTCGATGGCAGTACGGCCGTCTGCTCCAAGGTTATCCTGTGAGTTAGAGCTAACAGGTATCATGAAGGACTCATCCACACCGTGCACATTCTTCTTTTCCTCCAGAGTTGGAGTGGGTCTCTTGTAATGCACCTCGGCAAGGGGGTCCAAGGAGCCCCCCCTATCCATTGAGTTGTCCTGTCCATAAACCATGAAGTCATCATTTGCCCCTCTTCTGTATCCTCCACCTCCGGCTTCTATCTCCTTCATGTCACCATCCACAAAGCTCCGACCTTCCCCAGACATCATAAGTTCATCACCAGACATCATATGTCTGGCTCTAAGTCTCCCGTTGGCTGAACTGAAAGATATCGCATGCCGCTCATTGACATCGGCAGAACCTCGCTCTGATAAAAGAATAGGATCATCAATACTTCTTGTGGTCTCTTTCCTCCTAGGTGGTGCCGCTCTTTCACTGGCGAACATGTCCGCTTCATTATGATCTCTTGTCTTCTCTTCATCTCTGAGCAAGAAATTCTGGAACGCATTCCAGTTTCCTTGATCTCCATCTTGCTGCCCATTAGAGATTCCATCCTTGGTGCACTCATCCTCAGACTCAACAGTGGTTTTCTTGCCCCCTTTTTTCTTCAAGCTTGAGCGCTTATGATGATTCCTCTTGCTGGATTTTCTGTGTGAATCCTCAGTATCCTCTGATGCCACATCAGAGCCTGATTGCGACTCGCTCTCTGATGACCCATGCTTCTTCTTTGATGTTACATTTACATTGCGTATGACAATTACATTAGATTTCTTCTTGCCCGAGCGATTGCCCTTTTTACTCGACTTGCGGCCATGAGAAGTCTCCCTCTCTGAACCACTTTGGTCATCACTTTCATCATCGGAGCTGTCGAAGTCCTTGCTATCCGATGAGTGCTTCCTTGATGGTCTCCTTTCCGAGTGGTTGTACCTGGGATCATCTGTTGGGGGGTAGGGAGGAGGGTAATATGGGTTCGCCCCAGGGTAGTATGGCATGCCTTGCATGGGGTAAGGTGGATGCATTGCCCATGGTGGATATCCTGATTGATATGGACCATGATGGTACTCATGGGGAGCTCCTGGGTGCTGAGGTGCCCTGTGATCTGTCAAGTAACGGAAAAATGATTCCTCAGATCCAAGTTCTCCCTCACGGTTAAAAAGCAAAATAATATGCAGGTTTATAAAAAACAATGGGGTACAAGTTCAACAAGTCTGCACAATAACAACCAGGCAAAAAGGCCATTTTAAACTGGACAAAAATTTGCCGTGTAAAACTAAGAAGAAGGCAGCAATATATTAGGAATAATTTGGATAACTATTTTCAGATAACATAAAACTTAAAAAATAAAATGTGGGTATTGGTTATGGAAGAAATAAAGTCAACAACCATGAAGATAACGAAATCCGCTTATCAACTACAAAGATAAATACAAAACAAGTGAGCATTCAGAAAGTAGCTTAAGCCATGGTACCAACATACCAGCTTTAGCAGCGTCATCGCCATTTGTATCTCCATTAGAGACAGACATTGTTTCCTTATCTCCCATAAACATAATGCCAGAAGCATTGAAGGGAGGAAATTCAGAGCGTGTAGACATTGCTTCAGGTTCAACGTCAATCCACTGTCCAGTTTCATGTTTTTGCCTCCACAAATCAATGAACTGTGTGCATGCCTTCCTATTAATTGATAGCGAACATCAAAACATTTAGCGCGATAGATTCGATACTTATGCACTAACGGAAATTGCTTAGAGCTAAGTGTTAAACACAGCAAGGAGATCAAGCAATGAAGGTGTGTTCCAGTTGATCAAGAAAAGGTTTAAGTACAGTAGTAAAGTAAGACATGGGCCATCTATAGTGTGCATTACCTATGGTTTAAGTACAGTAGTAAAGTATAGATGTGTAAGTGTTACTTGTGCATTGCAACGACACATTGAACAATCTGAAATGGCCCTATACTGAACAAGCCCATATAATTAGCATCAGAATGGAATGCAATAAATGATACTACATCATCCATTAGAAGGCCATACTTACATCAAGCGTGTAGCACCAAAACGCTCTGCGAATGAGATCAAATATATCAGGTTGTCTATATCAAACCCAGCAGCTACAGCACGTGCAAAGGCCATAGCCTGCTCTTTACGCAACACAGTCTTGCGAGTCTCCAGCACTCTGAGAAGCTGAACTCTGCAAAACATTGAAAATAATAATATTTCCATCAATACCTTACCACAATGCAAATAAAAAGAAATTCGAAAGAACAAGACATCGTCCCAAAAACTGATAAAGTAATCAAAGAGTTAGATAAAAGCATATGTTACTCCACGAAAAGAAGAATTATGAAAGTGCAGATTTTTCATATAAACAAGGCAAAAATGTGAGATAAAACGTCTTCAAGGAGAACATCATGGAGAAAAGGGGGCTTATGAATATAAATACTTTGAATGCTCCTCGTGAACTCCATCGTCATTCTGCAGTGGAGATGCTGGATGTGTGTCAGGCTGCCATTGATACAAGAACATCAGAGTTACTTATGATACCCCTTTACCATGACACATTTATTACAGAAAAAAATGCAGTACTAATTTATCCATACAACCTTACCTTGTACAGAACAAGTGCCTTATCACCATCAGCATTGTAACCTGTCTTGCCATCTGTAAAGGGACATGTCAGGTATATTTATCAACGGAAAAAGGGATGCAAAATCATGTTCCAGTTCAGATCAATTTATCATGAAAAAACATATATAATTCCCACTGAACTTTTGTATGCAGTCACGAATTGTCCTGAAAACTTGCGCACTTAATGATGGTTAGATCCATCTTATAGAATAATCAGCTTCCAATATAAGTTAGGTAAAAGAGAACATAATGCATCAAGCATGACACATTGTCATTTCCCCTGTACAAGTACAGCCACCCTAATAATACTTTTGAGGCGTCCACCATCATGCACCTAACTGGCTAGCTAACTCAACAGCTGTGACTGATGGTACACTGCACCAAATTCTATAACTGATAGATTCTAAAACAGCGGTGCCGTCGCCATTCAAAAAGTTTCTGTGGTCCAAACTCAAAGCAATGCACAGCAGAGGACTTTCAGTTATGAATAAGCATTGCCGAAGATTTCTTGGTAGATATTGTGACTGTGCAACGCAACATTCAGAAACGAAATCGATAGTATCTCTTGTACCTTCCATGGAGGAGTCCACCGGTTTCCCATTAAGGCCTTCTCCCTAACAAAGGCATACAAACAAGTCATCACTCTGCCATCAGTCTCAAGTACATTACAGATTACCATTCTGTACTTACAGATTTGAGTCCAAGATTTTCATTGCTCTGGACGGCGATGGCGTCCTCGAGCTGCAGAATCTCGGACTCGATGGTGGTCACCCGCTCCAGGACCTCCGGCGTGCTCACGAACCGGACGAACCTGCCGACAAGAAGCAACCACACAAAATGAGCCACCACGGCCGACACCGCTGCCGCCGTCCACAACCGGCGAATAAACATGATACAACACGAACCTCTCGACGGTGCCCCTGGTGAACCATGGCGCGTCGGCCCCTGGATCCGGCTGGAGCAGGATGGTGTAGCCTCCCTTGGCAATCTGCTCCTGGGCGGTTTTGAGGTGCGCGACGAAGGGGTTGAGCAGGCCGGAGGCGATCTTCTCCTTTCTCCCATTGGCTATCACAATCAAATCACACCTACAAAAAGGGGGTGAATCATAAAAAATCGTTGCTTCGTGCTGCTTCTGCTGCCGCCGCCGACACAGAAACGCTCAAACACACAAAAGGGGGCTGCAGATTGCAATGCGATATAGAAGTAATGAGAGCACGAATCCAGCGATAAGTATGAATGGTATCTATCTCTTGGATCTACTAGGAGTAGAGCGGCAGTTGCATGTAGCAGAAAGAGCAGAGCTTTGGTGGCGGCGCAGATCCGTGTGGGAGGTTGAGTGTCCGGGATTACCTGGTGCGGGTGGGGGTGAGCTGGAACGCGGCGGAATCGAGGCGCGTCTCCGGCCTCATCGCCGTCGGCGTCGGCGTCGGTGGGATTCTTGCCGGCTTCAGATCTTGCGCCAAGCTCTAAACAAGAAATGCTGAAGAAGTGGAATTTTTGCTGGATGGGGAAGCTGGAATCCAGGGGCAGGAGCAAATGCAGCGCAGTGCAGGGATTCAGAGGAAGAAGAAGAAGAATCAAGAAGAGATAGATAGAGGAGATAGGATAAATAGCAGGGGAGTGAGGGGTAAAATAAATAAATAAAATGGGGGAGGGGAGAAGAGGAGGAAGAGTGTGCTTCTGCTGCTGCTCAGTGAGAGGAAATGAGGCTGCTTTGCGTTGCTTTTTATTTATTTGCTGTGATTCTGATGCTTAGTTGTGCAGTCCATCTCATTCTCATCTCACAACTACTAATAAGCTGTTTGTTGAGTGAGAGTGAACACAAGACCTAATAATAACTGGTGTGATTTCAAGGGACGAAACAAATCCAGTGGTGATTTTCGGCGGTTTTAATAGAATTTGGAGGTACTATCTCACTCTACTATTTGTGAGATAATAAAACCATCTACTACTACTTGATTATTATTTTAATTTAGATTTAGATCAGCTGCCAACAACCTAAGATGGCATTGGATTCCAATACTAGTCTAGACAGCCAGCCTGGGAATGAGCAAAACAACAAATCACCTCAGTTAGAGCGAGTGACAAAATAATAAATGAGTTCGGTGTATGAGCAGCATGTGGCATACCATAGGTCCATACCCGTGAGGGAGGTTATGATGGTCATTTTGGCTGACTGGCTAGCAGAATAAGTTGGTGAGATTAAGATTAAGATTAAGATTAAGAGTAAGAGAGAAGGAGAGCCAGGAAGAAGCTTCCTTCATTTGCTTGCTTGGTGCCTTTAATTTGGTTGAGTGGTTTGGTTTTGAATGACAGCTAGACAGGTACGCAGATGCTCAACTATAATCTCTGCAGGCAGCATCAGCATCAGCAGTAAAAGGAGAGATGTTGATTTTCTTGCTGATGGAACAGTCAGATATATGGTTGCCACTGCAAGGGATCATGACATCCCGATCTCAATTTCTGATTTAGTTGGGTTTACTTTTAATCATTCATTCACTTAGGAAGGTATATTCGGAAATTGCTTTTGGAGGCCGAGCTCCATGGAGGCCTCCAAATGCAAACTTCAAATTTCGTGAAAATTCGTATTTTAACATTTCAAAAAATTCTGAAAAAAAATACATAGATAGGTGAAGGTATAACACACAAGTGTGTAAATTTTCAGAACTAAATACGTTGAAATGAGGGCTATGCAAAAAAAGACAAATTTGAGACTTTTTAACACATGCTACTATTCATCATTTCAGATCATGAATTTGTCTTTTTTGTACAAGATGCGTTTCAAAGTATTTCGGCCTGAAATTTGACACACACACGGATCACACCCTTGTTGAGTTGTACAATTTTTTTCTGATTTTTTGAAAGCAAATTTTTCGAATTTTGATTTATTCAAAATTTTCGGCCTCCATGGAGGCCGAGTGCCAAAACGCCATTCTCAATTATATTAAGTTATAAACAAAGAGTTGATTCTGGCCACTTCTCTGACACGCCCCATGTGAAGTCTGAACCTTAACTGCGGGCGTATCATCTGCAGTAGTAACCAAGTATAGATACTCTCCTAATTATGATGCCATGTTGGGAGGCTACTTAATTCTTGTTAGCTTTGACGGGTCAAGTGATGATGATGATGAAGATGATCATGTCAAATCAAATCAAATCATGGAGGATGAGGCGGTGGTTGCCATCCTCCTCCATATTTATCTTCTTCTTCTCTCTTCAGTGTGCGTGTGCTATCGTCCCTGGGGTTGGGCCCCGCCTGTCCCCTCCTCTTTTTGAGCTTCTGTTTTTTGCTGTCACTTGCTAATTGTTGGCTGGCTGGCTCCGTCGGTGGCTCTATTTATAACTAATTGCTTGCTTGATTAATTTTAGCTAGGGCCTAGGAGGGTAGTGAGGCTGTTTGCTAATTTTATTCTTATTTCTAACTTTTGTTATGGAATCAACCACTGCATATAGTCTCTCAATCCTATACCTTGAGTGTCTTATAAATTAGCTTGCTATAACTTGGCTACAAGATGAGATTCTATCTTAATCAAACAAGATACCACAATTGTACAAACCATTGAAAGAACAGTGTTGCGTCCTAATTAAACAAGATAATACTACAATTGTAGAAACCATTGAGATAGCAGTGTTGCATGCCTTGTGTTAGTGTCTCCTCTTCTATTCTCCTAACTAATTAGATACGTTTGATGGGATGGCATCTAATTCTAATCCGGCGGTTGATTGATTGATTGGTTGGTGAAGAAAGCAAACAATGTCTTATGCCGTGCATCTGCATCAGATCAGCCATTTGAATGATTCCGTGGCCATTTGACCTGTTTGGTTACTTCATGCAAAATTTTAGGCGCATGCGCCGCCTAGCTACTCAAATAGACGCGTGGTTTATATGCAATCACTAATTGCACTAATCCGGTCCGTCCATAACAACTCCAAAAGAAATGCCATGCATGCACCAATTATTCCTTGTTTATTGCAAAGTACTATATAGCCAGCTGACAGTTGACTAGCAAGAAAGCTCACGGTGCAAGTATATCATGTAGTGCCACCCAAGGAAAAGATTATGTGGCACTATAATTAATAATGTGATGGATGGTAGTAGTAGTATCATGCTATGATACAATATTATAGAGCATAAACAAGAAATTTTGCCGCCACATAAATATTGTACACAACTTCATATTGAGATTCTACAAATTAGCAAATAAGATGACACTATGATACCACACTATGATGCTATGAGAGGTCTTGGTATATATACTACTGCAAGTGTTATTTAGCTATGCATATTTAATGTATTACTCGGTTTTCCTGCGAAGAACTCTCTTGATCGGTTATCTATGCAATTGAGATGCTAAGTCTTTTGAGTTTGTAGGCTCCATTTGCTGGCACTTTTCTTTTCTGCGGGAAATGGTGCCGACGCAGACACTCACAAACACAAACATACACTCACTACTATGAAAGCATGCACGCACGCCATGCCCCTATGAACACCACCAGACGTTTCGCTATCGACGGAAATGTCGCCTCCCACTGAAAGAATATTCCACCTTTATGAGATACCAAAGTGTCAAACCTGGGGTTTGATCTCTGGTGGACTGGGGGTACTACTGTCGTCCTAACCATCCAAGCATATGTTTGTTCTTGGGAGGATGTTGAAAGGATCGATATGGTTGTCTAGAGGGGGGGGGTGAATAGGCAACTAACACTTTTTAACTTTTCTTAACAATTTAGGCTTAGCAACAAAAAGGTTGACTAGATATGCAACTAGGTGAGCAACCTATATGATGCTAATCACAACAAGCACACAAGCAAGCAAGGGATACAACACAATAATAGCTTGCAAGAAGTAAAGGTAAGAGATAACCAAAAGTGGAGCCGGTGGAGACGAGGATGTGTTACCGGAGTTCCTTCCCGGTAAGGGGAAGTACGTCTCCGTTGGAGCGGTGTGGAGGCACAATGCTCCCCAAGAAGCCACTAGGGCCACCGTATTCTCCTCACGCCCTCACACAATGCGAGGTGCCGTGATTCCACTATTGGTGCCCTTGAAGGCGGCGACCGAACCTTTACAAACAAGGTTGGGGCTATCTCCACAACTTAATTGGAGGCTCCCAACGACACCACGAAGCTTCACCACAATGGAATGTGGCTCCGAGGTGACCTCAACCGTCTAGGGTGCTCAAACACCCAAGAGTAAGAAGATCCGCAAGGGATTAGTGGGGGGAATCAAATTTCTCTTGGTGGAAGTGTAGATCGGGGCCTTCTCAACCAATCCCGAGAGAATCAACAAGTTTGATTGGCTAGGGAGAGAGATCGGGCTAAAATGGAGCTTTGAGCAACAATGGAGCTTGGGGAGGGAAGAGGTGGTCTTCTTGGGGAAGAAGACCTCCTTTATATAGTGGGGGAAAGAATCCAACCGTTATCCCCACTCTCAGCCCGCGCATTGCGGTACTACCGCATAAGAGCCACGGTACTACCGCAAGAGGCTGCGGTACTACCGCAGTGGGCTGCGGTACTACCGCTCGCACGGTAGTGACCTGACGCAGACCTATTGCATTGGGCAACGAGCGGTAGAACCGCCGGAGCGGTACTACCGCGCGCCCATACGGTACTACCGCATGGTAGGCAACGTCTGGCATAGGAGATGCACGGAAGTAAAAAATTACTTCCGTGCCTACCTCCGCTGAGGGTGGAGCTGCGCAAAAGTCCGGCACGGTAGTACCGGACATCCATCACGGTACTACCGCTCTAGGGCGGATGTAAAAAATTACATCCGCGCCTACTACTGCAGGCGCACACACCAGGGCTGGGGGCGGCGGTACTACCGCTCCTTGGAGCGGTACTACCGCGGGCACCTGCGGTACTACCGCTCCCTTGAGCGGTACTACCGCTAGCCACTGAAAGCAAGCGCCTTGCTGCCTTCAAATTGCACAGACAAGGAAAACGGACTGGAGCTCCATTGAAGCGAAGGAAAGGTGGTGCAATAGAACAGATGTGTACGTGTTGATTCCACCCAAACCTTTCCGAAGCGGACCCCCTCTTAATAGTACAGCTTTCCTACGGCTCAAATCCACCGAAAGGAAACGTAGAAAGCAACCGTCTTCGATAGACTCCGAGGGGCACCGAATCGTCTTGTGCCTAGTCATGAGATATCTGAAATGCTCAATGCACACGATTAGTCCGCAAATGAATTGTCATCAATCACCAAAACCACTTAGGGAGAAATATGCCCTTACAATCTCCCCCTTTTTGGTGGATTGATGACAAAACGGGATTTGCACATAAAGATATATAATGAGCATATGCAAACCCATCATCTATAAAATATAGACAGGCTCCCCCTAGATGTGTGCAATCTATATATATGCTTTGGACTGCAAAGCACACACACTAGGATCAACACTCCCCCTATATTTTATAGACATGGCAATCCTTGCAACAGAATGAATAAACAATAAGCATGGAAACAAGGCATAGCATGTGAGCATGAAGATAAGGGCACATAATAGACAAACTCACAAGCTACTAGACATACTAGACAATAATGATAAGAGTGATAGCATATGTCTCACACCATATGATAGAAGAAGTCTCCTGGTCTCACACACAGGACAAACATAAACCAAAGCAACGACGAAGGTTCAACGAAAGCAAGGAGACGATGAAAACGAACGAAACCACACGCAAATCCCAAATCCTACACCCTCTCCCCCTTTGGCATCGAGACGCCAAAAAGGCAGAGAGGACACCTAAGACACAGGTGGTAGCTCCTCCTCCTCCTCTGAAGCAGCTGGAATAGACTCCTCATCTGTATCAACCCACTGATAGCTCTTCTTCTTCATCCAAGCAGCCTCAGGAGTGATGTTCTTCTCAGACCCACTCGAGATGGTCTCGCCAAGCTTCCTCAGAATCCGCTTGTCGCGCTGACGACTCTCCTTCTGAGCAACGTGAGTCTGGTACTGTCCCTTGGCCTGCATGCAGAACAGAG
Source organism: Elymus sibiricus (assembly GCA_039707655.1). Taxonomy (NCBI): domain Eukaryota; kingdom Viridiplantae; phylum Streptophyta; class Magnoliopsida; order Poales; family Poaceae; genus Elymus; species Elymus sibiricus. The sequence continues at coordinate 523,287,151 of CM077671.1, read as the reverse complement.
TCTTCATCCTGTTCTTGAGCTTCTTGGCCCAAGATGGCTCGGCAGACGGTGGCTCATACATTTCTGAACTGTCCTCCTCCTCCTCTTCAATCTCATCTTCATCAACATCCATATGTGTAGCTGCAGGCTTAGTGGTAGTGTTAGCCCACTTGTCCTTCTGACGCAGTCGAATAGGCTCATGACGGATCTAGTCGGGAGCATGAAAGTCCTCACCCGGAAAGGTCTTCTCCCAAGTCTTCTGAATCAAGTGGAACAAGAAGGGTCCATAGATGGGGACCTTGCGGTGGAACACAGCAGACTGAAGCTCACTCCACATGATGTGAGAAACATCAAGTGGTCCAGGAATCTGAATCCTCCCTTTCTCACAAATGAGTAGCATATCCACTAGATAGGAATGCTCCTTGTCCTTGTCTCCCATGCGAGGAAATAGAGTGTTGCGAAAGATCCGGTGCATGACATCGAGAAATGGGTTAAGCACAAAAGTTTTCTCACCAGAGGGTAAATTCTTCGCAACAAGGTATGGCAGAAGCTTCTCCTTTTGTGCAGAGTGAGGGTTGGCGTGAGGGCGCAAACCAACAGGCACATCAAGCCCCTCATCACGAACGTGCAACACATCCATGAACTCCTTCCAGTTAGCAGTCAACCTCTTTCCATTGGTCATCCAAGTCATGCTCCGCTCCACATCCGTGTGGAAGTGAACAGAAGCAAAGAACTGAGCCACAATCTCGGGATCAAAGTCAAGATGGAACGAGATGATGTTCTCGATATCAAACTGTAGGGTAACGCAGCAGAAAACAAAAAATTTCCGACCTACGTACCAGCCCAGGATCACTATGGAGACTGCATACAAGGTTTGATCTTTTTTCGTTACCGACTCGTAGCGCAGCGGAAATAGAGTCGATGACGATCGGCGGTGCAGATCCCCGCAGCTAGGATTTTACAACCTCCCAACCGCGAGGATGTACTCCCTCGTCAGCTCACCGGACGGATCTTCGGGCAGCCCTTCGGGAGGCCTCAGGACAGTCCCTCGGATAGTCCCACCGGACGGATCCTCGGACAGCTCTTCGGGAGGCCTCTAGACAGTCCCTCGGATAGTCCCACCGGACGGATCCTCGGACAGCCCTCCGGGAGGCCTCTGGACAGTCCTTCGGATAGTCCCACCGGACGGATCCTCGGACAGCCCTCCGGGAGGCCTCACTGACAGCCCTTCGGGCGGGTCACTCGGACAGCCCTTCGGGAGGACCCCCGAAACACGGACAGTAACTCGGACAGCCCTTCGGGAGGCACTCTCGAACTAAGACCGAAACTACGATCTCTCTACAGAGTTGCACACATACGGTGTCATCTATCTGGCAGGGCTTCGCCGTCCAGAACTAGTTCCCACCGGAACCCAGACAGCCTTTCGGCTCTACGAAACTATTTCGCTGGGAGGGAGAGAGAAGCCAGAAATGTCATGGCACTTGTATGTGAGAAGGAGTGAGTGTGGAGGCAGCCCCTCCACCTCTATTTATAGGAAATCCAAGGGGTAGGGTTTCTTAGCCCCCAAGCCTTCTAGAAACCTTTTGGGAAAATATCCCAAAAGGTGACTTTTCCATAAATATCCCAAAAAGCACTTTCACTATTCACGACGACATTTTTCAGCGTCCGGTCGAACTGAAAATATTTATGTGGGCTTAGAACATTTCCAGTACCCACTAAAATAATTTTCAATGCGATCCGGAACAATTCCGGATTAGTGATTTTCATCTGCGAAAAGCATCCGAAGCGGTTCCGGAAGCTCCGAAACATTTCCGGTTTTCATCCCGGAAAATTCCAGAAAGTTTCCAGAACGATTCTGGCACCCTCCAAGAATTATCAGGCATGTGCCGAAACAATTTTGACTTTATGGTGTACTCCGAAACAACTTTTCGGTTTAGTGATTTTCATCTGTGAAAAGCAACTAAAGCGGTTCCGGCAGTCCGGAACATTTCCGGTTTTTGTCTCTGAAAAATCTCAGAAGTTACCGGAACAATTCTGGTACCTTCCAATAATTTCCAGGCATGTGCCGAAACCAATTTGACTTTATGGTACACTCCGAAACAACTTTTCGGTTTTACCGAAACTCTTCCGGTGTTCTCTCTCTCCGGAACTCTTCCGTTGTCTCCGAAACTTTTTCGGTGAATTTCTCTTAGACTCCCTGTCTAGTATTCAGCAGATAGATGACCCTTAAGCGTGTGACCCTATAGGTTCGGTGAAGTATAGACATGACCCGGAACCCCTTCCGATCAATGATCAACATCGGAGCCGTGGACACCCATATTGACCCCTATACCCACACGAATGAATATTCGAGTGAACCTCCAGTTGCCGTGTGCTATTCATGTTGCTTCGCGATATGTTACAAATACCCGAGGTGAGACATGTTGGCATCCCCGTGGATCAACAACTTGTCCACTATGCCAGTTACCTCGTTACCGGTATTGTTCTCTTTTCTCGTTCCCGTGTTCCGGCATCCCCGTGATCAAATCACAAAGTGTCTGGCCAGACGATGATGGATACCGTAACACCGAGAGGGCCCAGAGATATCTCTCCATCGTCGGAGGAGCAAATCCCAATCTTGAGCTATCAAGTTACTTGACATACTTTTCCATGAACCCGTAAGCCGCCGTAATAGCCACCCATTTACGGATGACGTTTAACAAACCCCAAAGTTCATGAAGCAAGCATGAAGAAACTCGATACTCTCATGGTCTAAGGAATTATGCAAACGTTAACCATCTCTGTGTTATAAACCATTAACTTATGACGAATGAATCTCATAGCATAACATCAATTCGGGTCGATTCAACACAAATGTTCTTCTAACATTGTGCCCTCAAAATTGCCGGCATAGCCATGCCCATGATCAGGAAAACAGGATCATCATGCAATACTTGAGCCAGTCTTAGAGGCTAGACTAGGAATACATTTTACCGTTTATTATTCCACATGTGCATATGAGTCTTCCTCCGAGCCTCGTGGTTATTGCAGACTCGAGAACCATAGCAGTTATAGCATGGAACATAAACCTAATTATGAACAGGGAGATAATCAATAACATTTATTATTGCCTCTAGGGCATATCTCCTACAGACTCCCACTTGCACTAGAGTCAATAATCTAGTCAATGCTAATGCACTTTACACCTATGGCATACTGGTGTAAAATATGCTTCGCTTGTGGTATAGCCTGATGTCCAACGGATCTGACAACTTCAGCTCCGTGTGTAACTTTGCATATCCCCGCGTTTTCACGCTTTCGCAAAATTCATATTTTGTGTGGACTTGGCTTTGTATATATGTGAATCACAGGTCAAACCTTGATTCCTCAGACTGAGCTATGGAGCAACTATCTGCAATAGTGTCCCATTGACCAAAGCCATCTTGGAACCATACTAAGTTCATGAATGAACTATATGATTCAACATCTTCTTTGTCGCTTCTAAAGCATCAACATACTTAGCCTATGTTATAGAATTCGCCACAGTATCTTGTTTGGAACAATTTCCAACTACCGTGCCACCATATTATGTATTACACAAAACCCTTAACTTAAATCGAAAATCGCATGGAGCATTGATGAAGACTGTATCGATGTAATTACTTACAACGAGCACTTCATAATCTCTGCTTGCGAGAAAACATGTCATCACTACTACTCTAGTACTTTAATGACATCTTTCACTGTTGTCCTATGATCAGTACTTTGATCACTTTGGTATCCATACTCGCAACAACTTTGGAGTATCGAACATATCTGGTTGTTTTACATACCATGGAATACATGATTAATCCAAACACAAGAGTGTGTGGAATCTCCATCATGTATTTCACTCATCAATGTTTTGGGACACTGAGTCTTGCAAAAACTCTTTCCATGTGACTTCGGCAAGAATTACTCCTTCGCGTTTTAAATGCTAAAAGGTTTTAGCATCTTGTCAATATGTATTCATTGCTTAGCCCTATTAGGTAAATCTATCTCCATAGATCATCATGCCTAATATTGAGGCTATTTAGCCCAAGCACTTCATCAAAAAACTATTTTCAAATGAAGTCCTTAATTCGTGTCAAGAAATTTATTTCCAATTAACAATGTGTCAAGTACACAAGGTTTTTAGAAATATTATCATGCTCCCACTTACTTTCTTGAATCACAAGCATCTTCGATATCCATTTGATGAAGTCAAAACCCCTTTGACCATTCCATCAAAAACGAAGATTCAAACTCCACTTTGCTCTCTTCTGTCCATCGCTGGAACTCTGAAGTTTGCATACTTACTAGCATCCTCTGGATCGACAAATTACTTTGGACTGTATCACATACAAGTCCTAGGTTTCATTTCCATCAGATGGAAATCCTTTTGTCATCCATGTTTCATATCTCATGATTGAAATATGTATTAATTGCTAGTTTAACCCGAACCGACTTCAAGCATCGCTATGGTGAGACAATCTCATCGTAGTCAACTCCTTGAACTTGTTATTGCAACAAGTCGACCTTTATGGATAAAACATTTTATCCGTATCAGTTTTTAGTTTCATAAATATTCGTTAGACTCTAAGCCTTCCGAAAGGTGTATCAAGATTTTAATCTTGAAACATTTATATGGAAACTATCTCGGATTGTATTGGCATTTAGCCAATTCCGGAGTCAGGGCCCATCACCGCTTCCTTGTGTATCGTAGGTATACTGTTGTCCAACAACAATATCTCATTTGCGCACCTGAGAGGTTTGCACGAGCCTTGCCTACGGGGTTCAGCTGCAAGTTCGACTGAAGTCCATACATTTTATTGTAGAGACTTCCGTATCAGTCGCAGTAGGAAACTATGGAATCACTTCCAAGGTTCCTTTCCTTTGATCTGATGACGAAGATACTGGTTATCTCGTCGAGTTGCACTGTCCTCCCACTCACCTTTTGTAAGAACTATTCTCTTTGAAAACATACCGTTTTGTGGCAAAATCCTTTGCCTCGGTATAGTGGTGGGGGAATACCCAATGACTTGGGATAACCTACAAAGTAGCACTTGTCTGATTTGGAATAGGTTTGTAACCTTTTACACAAGCCCCATATTCCAAATGTTAAGAAAAGATATAACATGGTTGGGCTTACCATACCATGGCGTCATTTCAACAGACCCGATGGAGCTCTTTTCAGTGTAAAAGCCGCAGTCTCTAAAGCATCACTTTAAAAGGGATAATGGCAAATTTATTTATGTCATCTTTGATCTTACCATGTCATGAATGGTTCGATTACATCTACACGGACTCTCCACTTGCAGTGGTGCTCCGGGAGGTGCAAGTTATGAAACCCCTTTCACAACTCATCAGACATTCGCTAAACTTGTAACTCAAATATTCCTTTCTGCAATCGAATTGTAGAAACATAATTTTCTTGTTACAACAACTTCTACTTCAGTTTTGAAAACCTTATGAATGAATTCAAAAGATCCAGACTTACGTCTCAACAAGTAAATATCCATATATCTACTTGAGTCATTTCTGAAGATAGATAAATCCACTACTTGCAACAACATTTATTGGACTACACACATCATAATGTATGATCACCAATATGTTCTTTGCTCGTTCCTTATGGCCTGTGAACGGTATTTCAGTCACTTCACTTTTCAGAGGAAAGTTGCAAGTGTCAGATGATTCAAAATCAAACGACTTCAAAATCCATCATAATGGAATTTTCCATGCGGGTTTCTCCAATGTGACCAAATGCAGTGCCACACTTGTGTGGTATTCCTTTAGTCTTGCGACATTTAGCGTCAGTGTTATGGATGTATCATATTTCTATCAATATTCATAACATACATCCCATCTAGGATGGAAGTATGTTCCTTCATGTTATTCATAATACTGAACAACAATTGTTGTTTTTATGAACAACTCTTTTGCAACAAACATTGTGCAATGGGCTAGAGTGTATGAAACTCTAAAATGAATTATGAAAGTAAACCCAGAGGTAATGTATTATTATCAATATTCATAACATACGTCTCATTCATAATGAAAGTATGGCCCTTATGTTATTCATAACACCGAACATCAAAAGTTCTCTTATGAACAACCTTCTTGCAAGATACCTTATGCAAAGGGCTAGAGTGTGAAACTCTAAAATGAATTATGAAAGTAAATACATAGGGAATACACCTATGGAAGGCATAGTAACATTTACTATGTTCCCTGCGTGTATCTAACCTCATTCCTGGCTAGTCTTTCAGGCCATAGTAGTTCTTACATCGAGTTGCAACAGAATGCAATTGAGCGGGTATCTTTGTGATTAACTCACAATACCCAAGAATTAGTGATTAACATGTTTAACCATAATTCCCAAGAACTATATCTTTGACCAGCCTTCTATACATCAAAAACTTGAATGACATTCATACATGAGCTGGATATTCCAGTCTTCTTTCCTTTTGCCATTATACTTCTAACAGTTTAACTTTCAGTATTTCTCCTACTCTCAGAAGAAGCATCCAACTTAAGAGTGGCGTTAGCCCTGGACTTCCTAGGCGTGAAAGTCTTACTAACACTCTTCGGACACTTCCTTTCTCCTTAAGTTGTTGTTTTATTCACCTTTCATCATATGACAGGCGTTCTCCTGGATCCCTCTCTTATCAGTCTAATGCATAGTAAACTCCTTTACTAATAGTTTGCAAACAAACATTGCTTTGGATATCTCATATCTTTTAGCCTTTGTCTGTCTCTGAAAATGATTTTCAGATTCCATGAATATCACATAACTATCCAAACTTTTGAAGTTCGGGTCTCATGGATGCAAACACATTGCACTTTGACTGAAAAGGAATTCTAGCTTTTGGATCGAAGGACGAGAGTCACATGATCCATAGCATTAGCGGGAGAATACCGAAAGCATGCGATAGGACAAAGTCCTTCTCGGCACTCTTGAGGACAATCCTCATATTACGTTACCAACCGTAAAGTTTTAACCAGATATTTAACAGCTATTCAATTTTAATAGGGAAGGTGGAAACGCGAGCCATTATTCTACAACTATTATGCAAATCACACTTAGACAGTGTTCAAAATTAATTGCACTGAGAATTAAAAGAATTAATTCTACAGTGCGCTCCCACTCAAATCAATATCTCTCATAATTGATTGTGAGTGATACAAGATCCACATTTCAATTCAACGCCATTGATGTGGACATCACTGATGACGAGAATTTCAATTGGTGGGCAAACATGCCGATCACATCTCTATGTGACTCCTGTTCATCTTTCGATGGGCGTGTTCCGAGCTCAGGACGATCAAGCCAGAACGTCAAGACAACCAAGTGATCTCGCTGCGAGGTCTGACCTCACCCGCCTCACACTTCTCTAATCGTTCGTACCCATGTGGACATGGCGCACCCCGAAAAGTTAGGTGCCGTGACGGTGCTACACTTGGGAGAACACTAACTACTTGATATTTTTGTGAGAGATCACCCTAATAAAAAGCGACTACCGCGCAATCAAGAAGGGTGCATCATAAGGGATAAACATCTCAGGCAATTCATAATAGCATGATATGGTATAGCCCTTTCTGACGGAGAAGTCTTTCATTTCTTCGTCTTCGGCATTCGCGTCGGTGTTCACCTTCGCGAAGATTGCCACCACCTTGTCGATGCACCAGATAATATTGCTATCTCTATAGCTAATAAAATAAGTGCATTACATAAGGTTGACACGCAGGTCATTAAAGTGCAATCATATGGCTCCAGCCATCATGCCGAATCATGACACGCAGATCATGTTAATCAATTTACATCATATAGTCATCTCATACATAATCAAATTATTATGAACACTGCTATACCACATCATATGCACTTGCAAACCATCCTGCAAAACCAAGTTAGACGCCTCTAATCGGTTCATGCAAAATTTTATTTTACGTGGCTTCTAAGGTTTCGAAACAAACCGAAGCTACCAACGTCCATCATCAAGCATGATAATCCAAGTCGCTAGATTAACATTGCGGGTTGTATGAAACACGAGATAATAAAATCTCGAGCCCCATACTGAACTTCGTCATACGCGTGACCCCCGTGCAGATCATATCTGCATTGCCCTTTCGTCTGCGAAACATCCATCTTTCTCAACTATGGTGGAACCCAAAGAACTGTTAGCACTTCGTTGATCTGTCAATCAGCATACTCAGGAGCAGCATGAAAGGATCACGGATTGCCAGAACTTTGTGAGATTCCACCATGCCGTCAAGATCAGGACTACGCAAATTCCAGGGAAGCAACAAGAACATCGGGTAACAGATTTCATCTGCTACCCGCACAAATAATTTTCAGTAATAGGTCTCATCTACTACCTAATTATATTGTGCAACACCCATACATCTCTATGTATTCTAGATCGCAACCTGCATCTACGCATAGCCTGGCTCTTGATGCCACTGTAGGGTAACGCAGCAGAAAACAAAAAATTTCCGACCTACGTACCAGCCCAGGATCACTATGGAGACTGCATACAAGGTTTGATCTTTTTTCGTTACCGACTCGTAGTGCAGCGGAAATAGAGTCGATGACGATCGGCGGTGCATATCCCCGCAGCTAGGATTTTACAACCTCCTAACCGCGAGGATGTACTCCCTCGTCAGCTCAACGGACGGATCTTCGGGCAGCCCTTCGGGAGGCCTCAGGACAGTCCCTCGGATAGTCCCACCGGACGGATCCTCGGACTGCTCTTCGGGAGGCCTCTGGACAGTCCCTCGGATAGTCCCACCGGACGGATCCTCGGACAGCCCTCCGGGAGGCCTCTGGACAGTCCTTCGGATAGTCCCACCGGACGGATCCTCGGACAGCCCTCCGGGAGGCCTCACTGACAGCCCTTCGGGCGGGTCACTCGAACAGCCCTTCGGGAGGACCCCCGAAACACGGACAGTAACTCGGACAGCCCTTCGGGAGGCACTCTCGAACTAAGACCGACACTACGAGCTCTCTATAGAGTTGCACACATACGGTGTCATCTATCTGGCAGGGCTTCGCCGTCCAGAACTAGTTCCCACCGGAACCCAGACAGCCTTTCGGCTCTACGAAATTATTTCGCTGGGTGGGAGAGAGAAGCCAGAAATGTCATGGCACTTGTATGTGAGAAGGAGTGAGTGTGGAGGCAGCCCCTCCACCTCTATTTATAGGAAATCCAAGGGGTAGGGTTTCTTAGCCCCCAAGCCTTCTAGAAACCTTTTGGGAAAATATCCCAAAAGGTGACTTTTCCATAAATATCCCAAAAAGCACTTTCACTATTCACGACGACATTTTTCAGCGTCCGGTCGAACTGAAAATATTTATGTGGGCTTAGAACATTTCCAGTACCCACTAAAATAATTTTCAATGCGATCCGGAACAATTCCGGATTAGTGATTTTCATCTGCGAAAAGCATCCGAAGCGGTTCCGGCAGCTCCGGAACATTTCCGGTTTTCATCCCGGAAAATTCCAGAAAGTTTCCAAAACGATTCTGGCACCCTCCAAGAATTATCAGGCATGTGCCGAAACCATTTTGACTTTATGGTGTACTCCGAAACAACTTTTCGGTTTAGTGATTTTCATCTGTGAAAAGCAACTAAAGCGGTTCCGGCAGTCCGGAACATTTCCGGTTTTTGTCTCTGAAAAATCTCAGAAGTTACCGGAACAATTCTGGTACCTTCCAATAATTTCCAGGCATGTGCCAAAACCAATTTGACTTTATGGTACACTCCGAAACAACTTTTCGGTTTTACCGAAACTCTTCCGGTGTTCTCTCTCTCCGGAACTCTTCCGTTGTCTCCGAAACTTTTTCGGTGAATTTCTCTCAGACTCCCTGTCTAGTATTCAGCAGATAGATGACCCTTAAGCGTGTGACCCTATAGGTTCGGTGAAGTATAGACATGACCCGGAACCCCTTCCGATCAATGATCAACATCGGAGCCGTGGACACCCATATTGACCCCTATACCCACACGAATGAATATTCGAGTGAACCTCCAGTTGCCGTGTGCTATTCCTGTTGCTTCGCGATATGTTACAAATACCCGAGGTGAGACATGTTGGCATCCCCGTGGATCAACAACTTGTCCACTATGCCAGTTACCTCGTTACCGGTATTGTTCTCTTTTCTCGTTCCCGTGTTCCGGCATCCCCGTGATCAAATCACAAAGTGTCTGGCCAGACGATGATGGATACCGTAACACCGAGAGGGCCCAGAGATATCTCTCCATCGTCGGAGGAGCAAATCCCAATCTTGAGCTATCAAGTTACTTGACATACTTTTCCATGAACCCGTAAGCCGCCGTAATAGCCACCCATTTACGGATGACGTTTAACAAACCCCAAAGTTCATGAAGCAAGCATGAAGAAACTCGATACTCTCATGGTCTAAGGAATTATGCAAACGTTAACCATCTCTGTGTTATAAACCATTAACTTATGACGAATGAATCTCATAGCATAACATCAATTCGGGTCGATTCAACACAAATGTTCTTCTAACATTGTGCCCTCAAAATTGCCGGCATAGCCATGCCCATGATCAGGAAAACAGGATCATCATGCAATACTTGAGCCAGTCTTAGAGGCCAGACTAGGAATACATTTTACCGTTTATTATTCCACACGTGCATATGAGTCTTCCTCCGAGCCTCATGGTTATTGCAGACTCGAGAACCATAGCAGTTATAGCATGGAACATAAACCTAATTATGAACAGGGAGATAATCAATAACATTTATTATTGCCTCTAGGGCATATCTCCTACACAAACTGCTCCACCATATCCAGACGCTCACTAAACGATGCCGGGTTCTTCCTCAGATGAGCCATGTCAGTCCACTGGGCCGGAACATAGATATTCTTCTTTCCCTTGATCACATCTATATAGATGAGATATTGTTGCTTGGTCCAAAACAAGTCATTGCTCCTGAAATGTTCCCTAGGGTTGACATAGGGGTTGATCTTCCGACGAACCAAAAACTCTGTTTGAGGCATCTCTTCCCAGTCGACAACTGGCTCCTTGGTCTTGGTAGCGGTCCTCTTGAAGTGGCGAGGTGAGGTATTGGACCCCTCAGGTGCATCTTGATTGCGCAGACGCTTTGAACTTGTATCACGAGAGGGATTCGAGCGTCTTGAACCGGAACCGGAGCCACCACCTATGACACACAACGAAAACACAAGAGAAGAGCTAAAGAAGTCAATGCAAAGACCAAGGCAAACAAGAGAACCACATAGAAGTGAGAATTGGCGGGACAAAACAGGGAAATTTTGGATCGAGCGGTAGTACCGCAGGACTTGCGGTAGTAAAATTTTACTACCGCGCCGACCGCGGTAGTACCGCTCCAGGTAGGGGCGATAGTACCGGGCTGAGCACGGAAGTAAAATTTTACTTCCGCCCGACGGGCGGTAGTACCGCACCAAGAGGTGCGGTAGTACCGCACGGGGCGAAGGCCTCAAGAACAGCGGATCTGAGCCGAAAAACCACACCGGTACTACCGCGTGGATCAAAAACTGCCTTATTGTATCCTACCAAATAGCAATTCTACACTCTCCAACCATCACCTCATGCAAAGATTTAGCCAAAAATCACAAGACCAACTCATATTTCCCCCTAAACCTAGATCCAAAAATAGAGAGGCAAAGAGAAAATCACAAGGGGAAATACCGGGGTCCATGGCAAGAGGACGAGGTGGGGAACGATCCCACCGGATGGAATGGGAGGAGAGTGGCCGGAGATGGAGATCTGGCGAGGTCCTCCGGCGCCGTTCGTGGGGAGGAGAGAGAGAGAAACGTGAGGGGAAGAGATGAATGGGTATGAGGGAGTTTGAACTCCCCCTGCCCGCTCGTAACCCCCACGCGGATCTCACGGCGCGGTAGTACCGCACGTCATCGCGGTAGTACCGCCTGGCCAGCGGTAGAAAAAAAATACTGCCGCTCGCTGGGCGGTAGTACCGCTCCTCCAGCGGCAGTAAAAAATTACTGCCGCGCTGGATGCGGTAGTACCGTGCTGGGACTGCTGCTGCACGGGTGCAGTAGGAACCCCTCTCCAGCGGTAGTACCGTGGCGTACCACGGTAGTACTGCGCTGCCCACAAAATGCAGATTTTGGAGAGAAAGAAAGACTTTTGCACAAGAATTTGAAGGAATATGAAAGACAGCAAGGACACATACGAAAAAACACAAAAGAAGCAGCTCAACCACGAACACGGTCACAAAGATTAGAGAGGAGAAACGAGGACCAAACATCGAACCACTGCCTCTCATGAAGAGAGGGCGGTGGCCGGAGCCACCTATGTTTGAGTCAATTGGTATGGCACCGCGAAGAATTATCCTTGGGCCCATGACCAAAACTCGTCTTTGAAGCACAAGTGCCATCAAAAATGGCGAATGTGAAAGAGTTTGATTAGTTTATGCATAATAGGAGGAGGAATAGTTCATTGAGAGAACTAGACTCCCCATAAATTCATGCCTACATCTAAACAAGACATAATGATGAGTGTGGTGGGGTGTGCACTAAGTCAAACCACATTGCTCGAATCAATGATATTTAGCTCATGCCTTAACTCGCGAAATCTTGCTTCATCTAAAGGCTTCGTGAATATATCTGCAAGCTGTTCCTTAGTATAGAGATGAATAAGATCAATGTCTCCACGCTTGATATGATCCCGGATGAAGTGATGACGAATCTCAATATGCTTTGTCTTGCAGTGTTGAACCGGGTTGTTGGAGATCTTGATTGTGCTTTCATTGTCGCAGTAAAGAGGCACTTTGTCACAGTTGACACCATAATCCTTTAAAGTTTGCCTCATCCAAAGAATCTGAGCACAACAGCTTGCGGCGGCTACATACTCGGCCTCGGTGGACGAGAGAGAAACACAGTTTTGTTTCTTGGAAGACCAACTTACCAGAGAGCGGCCAAGAAATTGGCAACCTCCGGAAGTGGACTTCCTTTCCACACGGTCTCCCGCCCAATCCAAGTCAGTATATCCAATGAGATCAAATGAAGCACCTTTGGGGTACCATAAGCCAAAGTTTGGGGTATGAGCCAAATATCGAAAGATTCGCTTGACAGCCACATAGTGACTCTCCTTAGGTGCGGATTGAAATCGTGCACAAATTCCCACACTCAACATGATATCCGGCCTAGATGCACAAAGGTAAAGCATAGATCCAATCATGGAGCGATATACCTTTTGATCCACAGCTTTACCATTGGGATCACTGTCAAGTTGGCATTTGAGTGGCATCGGAGTGTTGGCCTTTGGAGGATTTAGCTCATCCATCTTGAACCTCTTGAGCATGTCTTGAGTGTATTTGGCTTGGTTGATGAAGGTTCCTTGGCTTCATTGCTTGACTTCGAATCCAAGGAAGAACTTCAACTCTCCCATCATAGACATCTCAAACTCTTTGATCATTAGTGTGGCGAACTCATCATTAAAAGCTTTGTTAGAAGAACCAAAGATAATATCATCTACATATAGTTGGCATACGAACAAGTTCCCGTTAACCCTCTTAGTAAAAAGAGTGGGGTCGATTTTCCCAATTTCAAACCCACGTTCTTGCAACATCTCGGTAAGGTGCTCATACCACGCACGTGGGGCTTGTTTAAGGCCATAGAGTGCCTTACCGAGAACGTATACATGATTGGGGAACTTGGGGTCCTCAAACCCCGAGGGTTGCTTGACATATACCAACTCCTTAAGTGGACCATTAAGAAAAGCACTCTTCACATCCATTTGATATAATATGAAATCATGATGAGAAGCATAAGCAAGCAACATGCGAATAGATTCAAGGCGAGCAACAGGGGCAAAGGTTTCACCGTAGTCGATACCCTCGACTTGGGAGTATCCTTGAGCCACCAGTCTTGCCTTGTTGCGAATAATGATACCATGTGCATCTTGTTTGTTCTTAAAGATCCATTTGGTTCCGCATTGTGATTCTCTTTTGGTCTTGGCACCAATCGCCACACTTTGTTGCGCTCGAAGTTGTTGATTTCATCATGCATGGCTTCAAGCCAATCCTCGTCTTCGAGAGCATCTTGTACCTTGAGGGGTTCAAAGCAAGAAACAAACGCATGATGTGCACAAAAGTTTGTTAATTGACGACGAGTAGTTACCCCTCTTTTCAAGCTTCCGTAGACGTTCTCTAGGAGGTGTTGCTTTTTCTGGAGCTTGGAAGCAATCGTGGCAGCTCGTCTTTCAAGAATTTCCTTCATGGACAATTGAGGCTTGGTAACTTGACGAGCTTTGGTACTAGCTCCGGCTTGCTCATGATCTTGAGCATGATCTTGATCTTTAGCTTGACCTTGATCTTGAAGTTGATCTTGGTCCTGAGCTTCATCTTGATCTTGAGCTTGCACGGGGGTGTGAACAAGATCTTGAGCATCATGTGAACTGGAAACATCACTAGCAAGTTGATCTTGCCCTTGATCTTGATCACGGGGTTGAGGGCCTTCACTGCGTTCTTCGGAAGCGTGTGGGTCGTGTGTCGGTGATGGTTCCACTTGAGTGGAACATTGTCCTTCTCCTTCAGCCACAAGGGGTTCCTCAACGGGTAGGAAGTATCCCACACCCATTCTTCTTATGGCTTGGGGAGGAATTTCATCACCTACATCACAAAGACCACTTTGCTCCACTTGGGAGCCATTATTTTCATCAAACTCTACGTTACTCATCTCCTCAATGAGTCCAGTTGACTTGTTGAGGACACGGTAAGCATGAGAGTTTGCAGCATAACCAACAAATATGCCCTCATGGGCTCTAGATTCAAATTTAGACAAACGAACACCTTTCTTGAGAATGAAACACTTACAACCGAACACCCGGAAGTATTTGAGGTTGGGCTTGTTCCCGGTAAGAATCTCATAAGGAGTCTTGTTCAAGCCTTTGCGGAGATAGAACCGATTTGATGCATGACACGCTGTGTTGATGGCTTCGGCCCAAAAGTTGTACGAAGATTTAAACTCCGCCATCATGGTTCTTGCCGCATCCATCAACGTCCGGTTCTTCCTCAACGCAACACCGTTTTGTTGAGGGGTGTAAGGTGTGGAATATTGGTGCTTTATCCCCTCATCACTGAGAAACTCATCTAGGGTGTAGTTCTTGAACTCAGTGCCGTTGTCACTTCTAATCATCAAAATCTTTGCTTCATGTTGACGTTGGACTTCATTTGCAAAGTCGATGACGGTCTGTTGGGTCTCACTCTTCCTCTTGAAGAAATATACCCATGTGTATCTCGAGTAATCATCCACAATCACCAAGCAATATTTTCTTCCTCCAAGGCTGTCAAAAGATGGAGGCCCGAAGAGATCCATGTGAAGGAGCTCTAAGGTCCTCTTTGAGTAGATTGTTGTAGTTGGACGATGAGCTTTTTCATGTAGCTTTCCTTTGATACAGGCACTGCAAGCACGATCTCTGGCAAAACTCACATTTGTTAGTCCAAGAATGTGATCCCCTTTGAGGAGACTTTGCAAAGATCTCATATTGACATGGGCTAGTCGGCGATGCCAAAGCCATCCCACATCAACTTTAGCCATTAGACATGTCGCGGTCTTAGTGGGTCGCTCCGAGAAGTTAATCACATAGAGACCATTTTCGACATGTCCAACAAAGGCTACTTTAAGAGTCTTGCTCCACAAAAGGGTCACGGTATCAATGCCAAAGAAAGTACTAAAGCCCATGAGTGCAAGTTGACGAACGGAAAGTAAATTGAATGCAAGGGTCTCAACAAGCATGACTCTCTCAATAGTTAAGGTCGGAGAGATAACCACCTTGCCAAGACCCAATACCTTTGAGATTGCATCATCTCCAAATGAGACTTGGGTGGCCATGGATGCATCGGGTCGAACGTCCACCACCAAGTCCTTGCTTCCGGTCATATGATTTGTTGCTCCGCTATCGAGCAACCATGAGACTCCCCCGGAAGCAAAGTCCTACAATAGATCAATGCTTGGATTTAGGTACCCATTCTTGAATGGGTCCTTTCATGTTAGTGACAAGGGTCTTAGGAACCCAAATAGACCATTCAATATACTCATACGAAGAACCAACAAATTTGGCATAAACATGCCCATCACTAGCACGGCACAAAACATAAGAGGGGTTAAAATCGCCGGCCTTGTTGGAGGGAGTGATCTTGCCCTTCTTGGCACTATCACTCACAACCTTGTCTTTCTTATTCTCATGAGTAACACTCCCCGCTTTGACAGATGTTTCCTTGAGCGGAGGAGCTTGCATGGTCTTCTTCTTCTTCTTCTTTTTGGATTTGGGTGCAAACCCAACTCCTTCTTTTGCAATCACTTCCTTTTGATTGCTCATAAGGTCATTGAGATTCTTCTCACCTTGTATACATGTCACAAGGCCTTTCTCAAGCTGCTCTTTTAGCTTAGCATTTTCCTCCACAAGATGTGCATGCTCACAACACGGGTTAGTAGCAGAGGCATTATCAATTAAGACAAAGGGAGGACACGTAGCAATTTCTTTAGTGAGTTTCACTTGGAGTTGATCATGTGACTCTTTAAGAGAAGCATGAACGCTCTTCAATGCCTTATGAGCATTGTCAAGAGAGACAAACTCATCCTTGAGTCGAGCATGGTCAACCCCAAGTGCAACCTTTTAAGATTTAAGAACACGGTTAAGAACAATAGCATGATCATAATCTTTACGTAATTTACCAAAGTCATCATTGTGTGACTCCTTAAAAGTCAAATGAAGACCTCGCTCTTCCTCTAGAGCAATAGAAAGATCTGCTATCTCGTCGGCATAATCACGACTATGGCCTCTCATCTCCTCAAGAGATTCTTCTTGAGAATCAATCGTGTCATTGGCCTCACCAAGTTGTTCCAAGAGAGCAACGAAGTGCTTCTTGGACTCTCCTTTGAGTTTACAAAGGAACTTGTCAAACTCATTCTCATCCTCTATCGCCTCCTCAAGTTCATCCACACAATCTAACAAAGACGGATTGGAAGAAACAGAAGTCTTAATGTTTGAGGTTTTGGCGTTGGAGGTTACCTTGGTGATACCTTTTGCCATGAGGCACCTAGCGATGTGGTTCTCATTGGGGGCGTCGAAGAGTGACACCTTTGTTGGGGTAGAGGATGCAATTGCCACCGATGCCATTGCCATTCCTTCACCACTTGTGTCTCCATCATCACCATCATCATCCGATGCATACTCTTCTTGAGCCACCAACACTTTGTGTGAAGCCTTCTTGACGAAGTTGGTCTTGTTTGGGAAAGACTTGGCCTTATCTTTGCGGATGAGCTTGCCACCATTGTCTTCCCTCTTCTCGTATGGACAATCCACCACAAAGTGACTCACATTACCACAGTTGTAGCAGGTCCTCACACGTTGCTTGCCCTTTGACCCGTTTGAGTTGTTCTTGGAAAAGTTGGGCCTTGTGTTTCTCTTGTTGCCCCAAAATTGCCTGGATGCAAGAGCCATGTGCTCATGATAAGCATATTTGGTGTCCTCGGGGCAACCCTCTTCTTCTTCTTCTTCTTCTTCTTCTTCCTCCTCTTGACAGACCTTCGCCTTCAAAGCAAGGTTGGGGGATGATTTCTTTGACCGTTCCACGCGAGCGAGAGCATTGTAAGCCGTCGTGTTCAAGATATTCATGGCAATAAATTCATCCAACACATCACCAGAAGACAGAGTGTGAAAGTCCGGTCTTTGACGGATGACAGCGAACATGGCCTTGTTGTAGGGCATGATGGCCTTCAGAAACTTACGCTTGATCCAAGTATCATCCACATCCTTGATGCCATGATCTTTGAGGGCAACTGCTAGGGCAGTCACCCTTCTATAGAGCTCACGCGGTTCCTCATCCTCTACCATTACAAACTCATCTGACTGATCAAGGACAACTTCATAGTTTGACCGTTGAATGCTTGAGCTGCCCTTGTACATGGAGATAATGTGTTCCCAACACTCTTTAGCAACAGTGAAGGGACGCAGGTGAGGTAGGTCTTCAGTAGGAACAGCAGCTTGGAGTATGAACAAAGCGGAGGAATTTAGCTGTTTATCCGCTTCTTCCCTTGGAGTGAGGTTGCATGGATCACGAGGGTAGTATCCTTCTTCAATGACTCGCATGAGTTGAATTGAGCTGTGATCCAAATGAGACTTGATACAGAAAACCCAATTAGCAAAATCATTCTTAACAAGCTTAGGAGGAGGACCGTGATTAACTATATGAGGTGGGTGCACCGGTCCTCCATAGACCAAGGGAGGGGGAACTGAGGCAAAAGTCCCCGACCCATTAATTCCTTGAGAACGATTATCTTTATCAGTACTAGCCCCCTCCTTACCGGAGTTGACATCCGATGCCGAGTTAGTGGGATTAACCACTTGAACCGCATCGGTGGAGAGTTTAAGTGTGTCAAGGAATTCTTTAAACATGGATTTGACCTCGGTCGTCATGGAAGATTTAAGCGAGGACATGGCCTCATTTAAATCCTCGCGAGAGACCGTGTTCACACCCACGGCCTCGGGGAGTTCAACCGCCCGGTCCCCGTCGTCAACCATACTCTTCGGGTGGTGAAACCCTTAATAAAGAGACGAGGCTCTGATACCAATTGAAAGGATCGATATGGTTATCTAGAGGGGGGGGTGAATAGGCAACTAACACTTTTTAACTTTTCTTAATAATTTAGGCTTAGCAACAAAAAGGTTGACTAGATATGCAACTAGGTGAGCAACCTATATGATGCTAATCACAACAAGCACACAAGCAAGCAAGGGATACAACACAATAATAGCTTGCAAGAAGTAAAGGTAAGAGATAACCAAAAGTGGAGCCGGTGGAGACGAGGATGTGTTACCGGAGTTCCTTCCCGGTAAGGGGAAGTACGTCTCCATTGGAGCGGTGTGGAGGCACAATGCTCCCCAAGAAGCCACTAGGGCCACCGTATTCTCCTCACGCCCTCACACAATGCGAGGTGCCGTGATTCCACTATTGGTGCCCTTGAAGGCGGCGACCGAACCTTTACAAACAAGGTTGGGGCTATCTCCACAACTTAATTGGAGGCTCCCAACGACACCACGAAGCTTCACCACAATGGAATGTGGCTCCGAGGTGACCTCAACCGTCTAGGGTGCTCAAACACCCAAGAGTAACAAGATCCGCAAGGGATTGTTGGGGGGAATCAAATTTCTCTTGGTGGAAGTGTAGATCGGGGCCTTCTCAACCAATCCCGAGAGAATCAACAAGTTTGATTGGCTAGGGGGAGAGATTGGGCTAAAATGGAGCTTTGAGCAACAATGGAGCTTGGGGAGGGAAGATGTGGTCTTCTTGGGGAAGAAGACCTCCTTTATATAGTGGGGGAAAGAATCCAACCGTTATCCCAACTCTCAGCCCGCACATTGCGGTACTACCGCATAAGAGCCACGGTACTACCGCAAGAGGCTGCGGTACTACCGCAGTGGGCTGCGGTACTACCGCAGTGGGCTGCGGTACTACCGCTCGCACGGTAGTGACCTGACGCAGACCTATTGCATTGGGCAACGAGCGGTAGAACCGCCGGAGCGGTACTACCGCGCGCCCATATGGTACTACCGCACGGTAGGCAACGTCTGGCATAGGAGATGCACGGAAGTAAAAAATTACTTCCGTGCCTACCTCCGCTGAGGGTGGAGCTGCGCAAAAGTCCGACACGGTAGTACCGGACATCCATCACGGTACTACCGCTCTAGGGCGGATGTAAAAAATTACATCCGTGCCTACTACCGCAGGCGCACGCACTAGGGCTGGGGTCGGCGGTACTACCGCTCCTTGGAGCGGTACTACCGCGGGCACCTACGGTACTACCGCTCCCTTGAGCGGAACTACCGCTAGCCACTGAAAGCAAGCGCCTTGCTGCCTTCAAATTGCACAGACAAGGAAAACGGACTGGAGCTCCATTGAAGCGAAGGAAAGGTGGTGCAATAGAACAGATGTGTACGTGTTGATTCCACCCAAACCTTTCCGAAGCGGACCCCCTCTTAATAGTACGACTTTCCTACGACTCAAATCCACCGAAAGGAAACGTAGAAAGCAACCGTCTTTGATAGACTCCGAGGGGCACCGAATCGTCTTGTGCCTAGTCATGAGATATCTGAAATGCTCAATGCACACGATTAGTCCGCAAATGAATTGTCATCAATCACCAAAACCACTTAGGGAGAAATATGCCCTTACAGATGTCATTAAAAAAAGCGGGAATTGTGTCGGTGTGGATTCCAACAAACCCCTCGATAGGGTGTCGCGACTAGTCGGAAAGCATAGGGGGGGAAACGTGAGATAGATTTACCCAGGTTCGAGTCCTATTTCTGTAAATAAAACCCTACTCCTAATCTGGTTATATCAGATTGATTGGGTGTATTAGGTACATGGTTGATCTCGAGGAACGTTGGTATACCAAGGGATTTTGAGGTGCCCTAGCAGCTAGCCTGGCCTCGGCATATAATGGACGTCGCGGTCTATGGTTTACATGAATCCTAGTCGATTAAGGCAGTTGGAGAGCCTTCCTAGATATTCTGTCTTTTTAACCTTGTACGCCAAGATGTCGGTTTCGTCCTTGTAGAGCATGCATGGGATGGGTTGATGGTCGGGCCGTGTAGCACCCTAGGGGGCGTCGAGCCGGCCTGGTGGGCCGACTTCGATGGCTTGAGGCACCCAAGGGTTGTACACCGTCAATAGCCCCTGGAAGGGTCTAGGACTTGACTACTTCTGGATTGGAGCAGAAACGTCTATTCCACCCTCCAGCCGTCTCCTAAGATGTGCTACCCGCATCCTCTGCCCGAAGCCACAAATAGGTCGTCGGCTGACGGATGTTGGTTCCCCATCAATGGTTGTCGCACAACCTCAGTATGGTCGCGGATCTTCTCGTGTGTGGGGGGTGTCTCTTCCCTTGGGCTACTAGAGTTCTCCTCTATACATGGTCGTTGAGACAGTACTTTTACGGTCGATATTTATTATGGGCAATGATGAAACTCCGCCTATGTTGTCTCAACATAGCCGATCCCAAGCCCGGGTAAAGGAGGGTTGTGATAAGTTTGGAGAGCCAACATCAAAACTCAACCACTCTTATAGAGATGAAACCCAAAAGATTTTCGTTGGGCCGTAACCCTCTCAGCGACGCACCAAATCGGAACCCGGTGTGTGGTGTCAAATGGGCAAGGGTCGGGCGTCACCCCCAGGTGGCGCGCTGATGTCTACTACGCAACTTTATTCTTGTAGACTCTTGTTGGGCCTCCAAGCGCAGAGTTTTGTAGGACAGTAGCAATTTTCCCTCAAGTGGATGACCTAAGGCTTATCAATCCGTGGGAGGTGTAGGATGAAGATGGTCTCTCTCAAACAACCCTGCAATCAAATACAAGAAATCTCTTGTGTCCCCAACACACCCAATACAATAGCAAATTGTATAGGTGCACTAGTTAGGCGAAGAGATGGTGATACAAGTGCAATATGAATGGTA
The DNA here is from genome assembly GCA_039707655.1 of Elymus sibiricus. Taxonomy (NCBI): domain Eukaryota; kingdom Viridiplantae; phylum Streptophyta; class Magnoliopsida; order Poales; family Poaceae; genus Elymus; species Elymus sibiricus. The sequence goes on along the minus strand of CM077671.1, from coordinate 523,265,684 downwards.
GATATAGGTTTTTGTAATCTGAAAATATAAAAACAGCAAGGTAGCAAGTAACAAAAGTGAGCACAAACGGTATTGCAATGCTTGAAAACAAGGCCTAGGGTCCGTACTTTCGCTAGTGCAATCTCTCAAAAATGCTACGAAGAATCACTCCAAAGTTCTTCTCTAGCGGAGAGCATAAGAAGAAATTGTTTGTAGGGTACGAAACCACCTTAAAGTTATCCTTTCCGATCGATCTATTCAAGAGTTCGTACTAAGATAACATCAAGTTATCCTTTCCATTTGATCTATCTAAGAGTTTGTACTAGAATAACACCATATGATACGCATCAACCAACTCTAATGTCACCTAGATACTCCAATGTCACCACAAGTATCCATGAGTTAATTATACGATACGCATCAAACAATTTCAGATTCATAATACTCAATCCAACACAAAGAACCTCAAAGAGTACCCCAAGATTTCTATCGGAGAAAGTAGGACAAGAACGTGTATCAACCCCTATGCATAGATTACCCCAATGTCACCGCGGGAATCCGCAAGTTGAGTACCAAAACATATATCAAGTGAATCAATAGAACACCCCATTGTCACCACGGGTATCCACATGCAAGACATATATCAAGTGTTCTCAAATCCAATATTCAATCCAACATAACGATATCTCAAAGGGAAAGATTCAATTCATCACAACATGATAGCAAGGGAATAACATCATGTGATCCGACTATATTAACCAAGCCCGTGATACATCAAGATCGTGACATCTCAAGAACACGAGAGAGAGAGATTGAACACATAGCTACAGGTACATACCCTCAGCCCCGAGGGTGGACTACTCCCTCCTCGTCATGGCCTCCGCCGGGATGATGAAGATGGCCACCGGAGATGGATTCCCCTCTCCGGCAGGGTACTGGAACGTCTCCGGATTGGTTTTTCATCGATACAGAGAGTTGCGGCGGAGGAGTGGAGAGTCTAGGGTTATTTCTGATGGTTTCTATATTTATAGGAATTTTTGGCGTTGGTTTCACGCGAAGGTGGGCCACAAGGTGAGCACGATACACCAGGGCATGCCAGGGGGGCCTGGCGCGCCCTGGTGGGATGTGCCCACCTCATGGCTCTTCTGGCCCTCCCACGAAGCGTCTAGTGCCTCTTTTGTTCCAAAAAAAATCGTCAAAAAGTTTCAGGCGATTCCGAGAACTTTCATTTTCTGCACAAAAACAACACCACGGTAGTTCTGTTGAAAATAGCGTCAGTCCGGGTTAGTTCTAAATAAATCATATAAAGTACATCAAAACCATATAAAAGTATTGTGAACATAGGTGAATATGGCATGAATACTTCATAAATTATCGATACGTTGGAGACGTATCATGCGCCGTATCGTGATCTGGATACGGTGGCAAGCGGGCGAGGATCGGGTCGTTGCATCCTTAGTGGCATGCTACATTGATACGTCTCCAACGTATCTATAATTTTTGCTTGTTCCATGCTGTTATATTATCATTCTTGGACGTTTTACAATCATTTTACTACAACTTTATATTATTTTTGGGACTAACCTATTAACCTAGAGCCCAGTGCCAGTTTCTGTTTTTTTCCGTGTTTTTGAGTTTTACAGAAAAGGAATATCAAACGGAGCCCAAACGGAATAAAAATCTACGGTGATTTTTTATGAACCAGAAGAAGCCCAGGCAGCCTTGGAGTTGGGCCAGAAGATCCACGAGGCCACCACAAGCCTGGGGGGCGCCCCCCCTAGGGCGCGCCCCCCTGGCTTGTCGTCACCTCGTGGCCCCCCTGGACTTGTTTCCGCCGCCAAAAATTCCTATAAATATAGAAACTCCCAGAAACAAACCTAGATCGGGAGTTCCACCGCCGCAAGCCTCCAGAGCCACGAAAAAACAATCGGGAGCCCGTTCCGGCACCCTGCCGGAGGGGGAAACCATCACCGGAGGTCATCTTCATCATCCCGGCGGTCTCCATGAGGAGGAGGGAGTAGTTCACCCTCGGGGCTGAGGGTATGTACCAGTAGCTATGTGTTTGACCTCTCTCTCTCTCGTGTTCTTAAGACGGCACGATCTTGATGTACCGCGAGCTTTATTAATATAGATGAATCATATGGAGTTTCCCCCTCTCTATCTTCTTGTGATGAATTGAGTTTTCCCTTTGAAGTTTTCTTATTGGATTGAGTCTTTAAGGATTTGAGAACACTTGATGTATGTCTTGCGATGGGATATCCGTGGTGACAATGGGATGTTCTATTGATCCACTTGATGTATGTTTTGGTGATCAACTTGCGGGTTCCGTGACCTTGGGAATCTATGCATAGGGGTTGGCACACGTTTTCGTCTTGACTCTCCGGTAGAAACTTTGGGGCACTCTTTGAAGTTCTTTGTGTTGGATTGAACATGATGAATCTGAAATTGTGTGATGCACATCGTATAATCAAGCCCATGGGTACTTGAGGTGACATTGGAGTATCTAGGTGACATTAGGGTTTTGGTTGATGTGTATCTTAAGGTGTTATTTTAGTACGAACTCTAGGGCTGTTCTTGACACTTATAGGGATAGCTCATAAGATTGATCGGAAAAGATAACTTTGAGGTGGTTTCGTACCCTACAATAATTTATTCGTTTGTTCTCCGCTATTTGTGACTTTGGAGTGAACTCTTTGTCGCACGTGAGGGATTTACATATGATTCAACTATGTTAGTATTGTTGAGAGAACTTGCACTAGTGAAAGTATGAACCCTAGGCCTTGTTTTCAAGCATTGCAATACCGTTTGTGCTCACTTTTATCATTTGCTACCTTGCTGTTTTTATATTTTCAGATTACAAAAAACTATATCTACCATCCATATTACACTTGTATCACCATCTCTTCGCCGAACTAGTGCACCTATACAATTTACCATTGTATTGGGTGTGTTGGGGACACAAGATACTCTTTGTTATTTGGTTGCAGGGTTGTTTGAGAGAGACCATCTTCATCCTACGCCTCCCACGGATTGATAAACCTTAGGTCATCCACTTGAGGGAAATTTGCTACTGTCCTACAAAACTCTGCGCTTGGAGGCCCAACACGAGTCTACAAGAAGAAGGTTGCGTAGTAGACATCAAGCTCTTTTCTGGCGCCGTTGCCGGGGAGGCTAGGTAAGCGGCACTCACATCCCGTCAACGAAGCTCTTTTCTGGCGCCGTTGCCGGGGAGGTGAGTGCTTGAAGGTATATCTTTAGATCTTGCAATTGAATCTTTTAGTTTCTTGTTTTATCACTAGTTTGGTTTTATAAAAGAAAACTACAAAAAAAATGGAATTGAGGTTGCCTCATATGCTTCATCTTTTTAATGTCTTTCGTGAAAATGATGGAAAGGAAAATTGTGCTCAAGTGTTAGAAGAAGAAGTTATTAAAATGTTTGGCACTAAATCTTTGTATGATGAGCATGATTGCAATGTTGTTAGTATGAATTCCTTGAATATTCATGATGCTAATGATATGCAAAGCTACAAGCTTGGGGATGCTACTTTTGATGAAGATGATATGTTTAGTCCCCCAAGTTTTGATGAGAAAATTTATTATGATGAAAGCATGCCTCCTATTTATGATGATTATTGTGATGACATGTATGATATAAAGAATAATGATAACCATGAAACTTGTCATCATGATTTTAATTTTCAATTGGATTATGCTTCACATGATAGTTATTTTGTTGAGTTTGCTCCCACTACCATCGACAGGGGTGCGTGGAAGCTTGCTATCCATGTGCCAGAACCATGAGTTGGTCGCGAGATCTTATGGGTTTCACCTCTAGCCTACCCCAACTTGTTTGGGACTAAAGGCTGTTGTTGTTGTTGTTGTTGTTGCTCCCACTACTATTAGTCATGAGAAGAATTTTTCTTGTGTGGAGAGTAGTAAAATTTCTATGCTTGTAGATCATGAAATGAATGATTTATGTGCTGGTTATATTGTTGAATTTGTTCATGATGCTACTGAAAATTATTATGAGAGAGGATCTTATGCTTCTACATATTGCAATAATATCAAGTTTCCTCTCTATGTGTTGAAAGTTTTGAAGTTATGCTTGTTTTGCCTTCCTATGCTAGTTGATTCTTGCTCCCATAAATTGTTTGCTCACAAAATCCCTATGCATAGGAAGTGGATTAGGCTTAAATGTGCTAGTCATATGCTTCATGATGCTCTCTTTGTGTTTCAATTCTTATCTTTTATGTGAGCATCATTGAAATCAAAAAGAGCAACGGAAATGGAGTAGGCATCTTGATCAAAAAGAGCCTCAAGTATGGAGTGGTAGACGTCAAGAGACGTGGGGACCTGGTTATCATGGTCAAGCTCCTAGTTGGGGACTTAGTTCTCAATGTTATCAGCGTGTATGCCCCACAAGTAGGACACAATGAGAACACTGCTACTTCTCGAGCATGCGTTGGTTTTCCCTTGAAGAGGAAAGGGTGATGCAGCAAAGTAGATAAGTATTTCCCTCAGTTGTTGAGAACCAAGGTATCAATCCAGTAGGAAATACAAGCAAGTCCCCAATAGGTGTACCTACACAAATAATCAAACACTTGCACCCAACGCAATAAAGGGGTTGTCAATCCCTTCACGGTTATTTGCAAGGATGAGATCTGATAGAGATAGATAGATAGGATTGCTAGAAAGTAAAGTAAAACAAAAGTAAAAATAAGGCAGCGAGATATTTTTGGTATTTTTGGTTTTAGATCTGAAAGTATAATATGGAAAATAGACCCGAGGGCCATAGGTTTCACTAGAGGCTTCTCTCATGAAGGAAAATAATACGGTGGGTGAACAAATTACTGTCGAGCAATTGATAGAAAAGCGAATAATTATGAAGATATCCAAGGCAATGATTATGCATATAGGCATCACGTCCGTGTCAAGTAGACCGAAACGATTCTGCATCTACTACTATTACTCCACACATCGACCGACTCTTGCCTGCATCTAGAGTATTAAGTTCATGAAGAACAGAGTAACGCATTAGGTAAGATGACATGATGTAGAGGGATAAACTCAAGCAATATGATGAAAACCCCATCTTTTTATCCTCGATGGCAACAATACAATACGTGCCTCGCTACCCCTACTTTGTCACTGGGTGAGGACACCGCAAGATTGAACCCAAAACTAAGCACTTCTCCCATTGCAAGAATTACCAATCTAGTTGGCCAAACCAAACCAATAACTCGAAGAGACTTGCAAAGATATGAAATCATGCATATAAGAATTCAGAGAAGATTCAAATAATATTCATAGATAATCTGAACATAAACCCACAATTCATCGGATCTCGACAAACACACCGCAAAAGAGTATTACATCGGATAGATCTCCATGAAGATCATGAAGAACATGGTATTGAAGAACAAAGAGGGAGAAGAACCCATCTAGCTACTAGCTATGGACCCGAAGGTCTGTGGTAAACTACTCACGCATCATCGGAGGGGCAATGGAGTTGATGTAGATGCCCTCCGTGATCGAATCCCCCTCCGGCAGATTACCGAAAAAGGCTCCAAGATTGGATCTCACGGGAACAGAGGCTTTCGGCGGCGGAAAAGTATTTTCGTGGCTCCTTTTTGTATCCAGGGAATATTTGGGAATTTATAGGCCGAAGAATAGGGTTAGGAGGGCTGCCGTGGGGCCACAAGCCAGGGGGCGCCCCCCTAGGGCGCGCCCCTGTGGCTTGTCGCCACACGGCGGCTCTCCTGCCTTCATCTCCAAGTCTTCTGGGTTGCTTCTGGTCCAAGAAAAATTATTCCGAAGATTTTATTCCGTTTGGACTCCGTTTAATATCCCTTATCTGCAATACTCAAAAACAAGAAAAAAAACAGAAACTGGCACTAGGCTCTAGATTAATAGGTTAGTCCCAAAAATAATATAAAATAGCATATTAATGCATATAAAACATCCAAAACAGATAATATAATAGCATGGAACAATCAAAAATTATAGATACGTTGGAGACGTATCAAGCATCCCCAAGCTTAATTTCTGCTCGTCCTCGAGTAGGTAAATGATAAAAACAGAATTTTTGATGTGGAATGCTACCTGACATATTTATCCATGTAATATTCTTTATTGTGGCATGAATATTCAGATCCATAAGATTCAAAACAAAAGTCTAATATTGACATAAAAACAGTAATACTTCAAGCATACTAACAAGGCAATCGTGTCCTTTCGAAATAACATGGCCTTAGAAAGTTATCCCTACAAAATCATATGGTCTGGCTATGCTCCATCTTCCCCACGCAAAGTATCTAAATCATGCACAACCCCGATGACAAGCCAAGCAATTGTTTCACACTTTTAATGTTCTCAAACCTTTTCAACTCTCACGCAATACATGAGCGTGAGCCATGGATATAGCACTATAGGTGGAATAGAATATGGTGGAGGTTTCAAGGAAAAAGGAGAAGATAGTCTCACATCAACTAGGCGTATCAACGGGCTATGGAGATGCCCATCAATAGATATCAATGTGAGTGAGTAGGGATTGCCATGCAACAAATGCACTAGAGCTATAAGTGTATGAAAGCTCAAAAGGAAAACTAAGTGGTTGTGCATATGATGAAAAATTCCACTAGTTATATGAAAGTGACAAAATAGGAGACTCTCTATCATGAAGATCATGGTGCTACTTTGAAGCACAAGTGTGGAAAAAGATAGTAGCATTGTCCCTTCTCTCTTTCTCTCATTTTTTTGGTAGGCATCTTTGGCCTCTTTTTTTTTATATTTGGGCTTCGCTGGCCTCTTTTATTATTTGTAAAGTCCGGAGACTCATCCCAACTTGTGAGGGATTCATAGCTTCCATCATCCTTTTCTCTCACGGGACAAGTGCTCTAATAATGAAAATCGTCACACTTTTATTTACTTACAACTCAAAAGAAAAATTACAACTCGATACCTATAACAAAATATGACTCTATATGCAATATGAAAGTGATGGTGCGTGTCATGAAAAACGGAACGGTGGAGGTTGCATGGCAATATATCTCGGAATGGCTATGGAAATGCCATAATAGGTAGGTATGGTGGCTGTTTTGAGGAAAATATATGGTGGCTGTTTTGAGGAAGGTGGGTTTGATGCACCGGCGAAAGTTGTGCGGTACTAGAGAGGCTAGCAATGGTGGAAGGGTGAGAATGCATGTAATCCATGGACTCAACATTAGTCATAAAGAACTCACATACTTATTGCAAAAGTCTATTAGTTATCAAACAAAGCATTAGACGCATGCTCCTAGGGGAGAGGTTGGTAGGAGTTAACCATCGCGCGCTCCCGACCCTCACACAAAGGTTGACAATCATTAAACAAATCATGCTCCGACTTCGTTACATAACGGTTCACCATACGTGCATGCTACGGGAATCACAAACTTCAACACAAGTATTTATTCCAATTCACAATTACTCACTAGCATGACTCTCATATTACCATCTTCATATCTCAAAACTATATGCAAGGAATCAAACTTCTCATAGTATTCAATGCACTTAATATGAAAGTTTTTATTATATCCCTCTTGGATGCCCATTATATTAGGACTAAATTCATAACCTAAACCAATTACCATGCTGTTTTAAGAAACTCTCAAAATAATATAAGTGAGGTACGAGAGTTTAATAATTTCTATAAAATGAAACACCACCGTGCTCTAAAAAGATATAAGTGAAGTACTAGAGCAACATTACCTAGCTCAAAAGATATAAGTGAAGCACATAGAGTATTCTAATAAATTCACGATTCAGCGTGTCTCTCTCAAAAATATGTATGCAGCAAGGATGATTGTGGCAAACTAAAAAGCAAAGACTCAAATCATACAAGACGCTCCAAGCAAAACACATATCATGTGGTGAATAAAAATATAGCCTCAAGTAAATTTACCGATGGATTGAAGACGAAAGAGGGGATGCCTTCCGGGGCATCCCCAAGCTTAGGCTTTTTGGTATCCTTGAATATGGCTTGGGGTGCCTTGGGCATCCCCAAGCTTAGGCTCTTGCCACTCCTTATTCCATAGTCCATCAAATCTTTACCCAAAACTTGAAAACTTCACAACACAAAACTCAACAAAAAACTCATGAGATCCGTTAGTATAAGAAAAATAAATCACCACTTTAGGTACTGTTGTGAACTCATTATTTATTTATATTGGTGTAATATCTACTGTATTCTAAATTCTCCATGGTTCATACCCCCCGATACAACCCATAGATACATCAAAATAAGCAAACAACACAAAGAAAACAGAATCTGTCTAAAATAGAACAGTCTGTAGAAATCTATAGACTTCGAATACTTCTGTAACTCCAAAAATTCTGAAAATTTAGGAAAATCAGGGAAATTTGTATATAAATCTTTTGTAAAAATTTCAGAACAAAAGCGCGTTCCAGTGAATTTACAAAATTCCTGGACTGAGAGCAAAAGTTTCTGTTTTTCAGCAAAATCAAATCACAAACACTGTAGACCATCCCAAAGGTCTTACTTGGCTCAAACAATAATTAAAACAAGAAAACACAATTATTACAGAGGTAATAATGTGTAAAGCACACAAAAACAGAAGCAAAAACAAAAGCATAAAAAATAAAATTGGGTTGCCTCCCAACAAGCGCTATTGTTTAACGCCCCTAGCTAGGCATAACGATTTCAATGATGCTCACATAAAAAGTAGTAATTGAAATATGCAAGAAAGCATCATGAATCTCATGACAAGCACATTTAAGTCTAACCCACTTCCTATGCATAGGGATTTTGTGAGCAAACAATTTATGGGAACAAGAATCAACTAGCATAGGAAGGCAAAACAAGCATAACTTCAAAACTTTGAACACATAGAGAGGAAACTTGATATTATTGCAATTCCTACAAGCATATGTTCCTCCCTCATAATAAATTTCAGAAGCATCATGAAGGAATTCAACAATATAATTGTCACATAAATCATTCTTTTCATGATGCACGAGCATGCAATCATCATAATGAATTTGCTCATCAAAACTTGGGGAACAAAAAATATCATCTTCATGAAACATAGCATCCCCAAGCTTGTGGCTTTGCATATCATTAGCATCATGGATATTTATAGAATTCATACTAGCAACATTGAAATCATGCTTTTCAATCAAGGATCTATCATGAATCACCTTATAATTTTCTTCTTTCAACACTTCATCAAAATTTTCAGATTCATGATTTTCAAACAAAACTTCATGGAGATAATCAAGTGCACTCAACTCACTAGCAATTGGCTCATCATAATTTGGCCTTTTGAAAAGATTAGCAAGTGGATGAGGATCCATATCAATAGATTTTTAGCAAGCGAAGATGCAAGCAAATAGAAGGCACATGGCAACACAAGGAAACAAAAAGCAAACGAAAAGACGAACGGAAGAAGGGCGAATAAAAAGGCAAATCTTTTTGGTTTTTTTTGAAAATCGTTTTAGAAGTGGGGGAGAGGAAAACGAGAGGCAAATGGCAACTAAAGTAAATGCACGAGATGAGTTTGTGATGGGTACTTGGTAGGTTTGATGTAGTTCTCCCCGGCAATGGCGCCAGAAATCCTTCTTTCTACTTCTCGAGCATGCGTTGGTTTTCCCTTGAAGAGGAAAGGGTGATGCAGCAAAGTAGATAAGTATTTCCCTCAGTTGTTGAGAACCAAGGTATCAATCCAGTAGGAGATACAAGCAAGTCCCCAATAGGTGTACCTACACAAATAATCAAACACTTGCACCCAACGCAATAAAGGGGTTGTCAATCCCTTCACGGTTATTTGCAAGGATGAGATCTGATAGAGATAGATAGATAGGATTGCTAGAAAGTAAAGTAAAACAAAAGTAAAAATAAGGCAGCGAGATATTTTTGGTATTTTTGGTTTTAGATCTGAAAGTATAATATGGAAAATAGACCCGGGGGCCATAGGTTTCACTAGAGGCTTCTCTCATGAAGGAAAATAATACGGTGGGTGAACAAATTACTGTCGAGCAATTGATAGAAAAGCGAATAATTATGAAGATATCCAAGGCAATGATTATGCATATAGGCATCACGTCCGTGTCAAGTAGACCGAAACGATTCTGCATCTACTACTATTACTCCACACATCGACCGACTCCTGCCTGCATCTAGAGTATTAAGTTCATGAAGAACAGAGTAACGCATTAGGTAAGATGACATGATGTAGAGGGATAAACTCAAGCAATATGATGAAAACCCCATCTTTTTATCCTCGATGGCAACAATACAATACGTGCCTCGCTACCCCTACTTTGTCACTGGGTGAGGACACCGCAAGATTGAACCCAAAACTAAGCACTTCTCCCATTGCAAGAATTACCAATCTAGTTGGCCAAACCAAACCAATAACTCGAAGAGACTTGCAAAGATATGAAATCATGCATATAAGAATTCAGAGAAGATTCAAATAATATTCATAGATAATCTGAACATAAACCCACAATTCATCGGATCTCGACAAACACACCGCAAAAGAGTATTACATCGGATAGATCTCCATGAAGATCATGAAGAACATGGTATTGAAGAACAAAGAGGGAGAAGAACCCATCTAGCTACTAGCTATGGACCCGAAGGTCTGTGGTAAACTACTCACGCATCATCGGAGGGGCAATGGAGTTGATGTAGATGCCCTCCGTGATCGAATCCCCCTCCGACAGATTACCGAAAAAGGCTCCAAGATTGGATCTCACGGGAACAGAGGCTTCCGGCGGCGGAAAAGTATTTTCGTGGCTCTTTTTTGTATCCAGGGAATATTTGGGAATTTATAGGCCGAAGAAGAGGGTTAGGAGGGCTGCCGTGGGGCCACAAGCCAGGGGGGCGCCCCCCCCTAGGGCGCGCCCCTGTTGCTTGTCGCCACACGGCGGCTCTCCTACCTTCATCTCCAAGTCTTATGGGTTGCTTCTGGTCCAAGAAAAATTATTCCGAAGATTTTTTTCCGTTTGGACTCCATTTAATATCCCTTATCTGCAATACTCAAAAACAAGAAAAAAACAGAAACTGGCACTAGGCTCTTGATTAATAGGTTAGTCCCAAAAATAATATAAAATAGCATATTAATGCATATAAAACATCCAAAACAGATAATATAATAGCATGGAACAATCAAAAATTATAGATACATTGGAGACGTATCAAACACCAAGAGAGAGTTCTGAAAATGCATGGAGGACATGGAGCTCATATACCGATTGGCGAGAGGCTCTTCATAGGAGGAGAACTCAATGACCATGTGGTCACATCTAACATATGTTTTGAAGGGGGTGCATGGGGGCTTTGGCTATGGCATCAGGAATCAAGAAGGAGAAGATGTCTTAAGCTTTGGGCTAGCCTACGACATGATCGTAGCTAACACCTTATTTAAGAAGAGAGAATCACATCTAGTGACTTTCAGTAGTGGTCAATGATGTCTATTACGCAACTTTATTCTTGTAGACATTGTTGGGCCTCCAAGTGCAGAGTTTTGTAGGACAGCAGCAAATTTCCCTCAAGTGGATGACCTAAAGTTTATCAATCCGTGAGAGGTGTAGGATGATGATGGTCTCTCTCAAACAACCCTGCAATGAAATACAAGAAATCTCTTGTGTTCGCAACACACCCAATACAATGGCAAATTATATAGGTGCACTAGTTCGGCGAAGAGATGGTGATACAGGTGCAATATGGATGATAGAAATAGGTTTTTGTAATCTAAAGATATAAAAACAACAAGTTAACAAATAGTAAACAACGAGCAAAACGTTGTATAAATGTCTGGAAATAAGGCCTAGGGTTCATACTTTCACTAGTGCAATCTCTCAATGCAACAATGCTAACATAGTTGAATCACATGATCATCCCTCAACGTGCAACTCAAATGGCTAACTTTTGTGAGCATACTTTTTGTGACATACAAACCGGGAGGATAACTCGCTCTAAAACTCGATTGGCTAACTTTTGTGAGCATTATTCATTCATCTCTAGTATTGAGCCTTTGAAGGTAGAAGAAGCTCTTCAGGACCCGGATTGGGTGAATGCTATGCACGAGGAGCTACACAACTTCGAGAGGAACGAAGTGTGGACACTAGTGGAGAAGCCCAAAGACGAGCAAAACATCATCGGAACCAAACAGGTGTTTCGAAACAAACAAGACGAATATGGTCAAGTCATACGCAACAAGGCGCGTCTCGTGGCTCAAGGCTACACCCAAGTCGAAGGTATGGACTACGGTGAGACCTATGCCCCCGTTGCTAGACTTGAGGCTATCCGCATTCTTCTTGCTTATGCTAATCACCATGATATCACGCTTTATCAAATGGACATTAAAAGTGCATTTTTAAATGGTGAGATTGAAGAAGAGGTCTATGTTAAACAACCCCCTGGTTTTATGAACACTAAGAAATCTAACCATGTTTACAAGCTTCATAAATCACTTTATGGACTTAAGCAAGCCCCACGTGCTTGGTATAAATGCTTAACGAAGTTTCTCATTGAAAAGAGTTTTGAAATTGGTAAAATTGACGCAACTTATTCATTAAGAGAGTTAATGGTGAATTATTTGTGTGCCAAATCTATGTGGATGATATTATCTTTTGATCTACTAACCCACAATTTAGTGAAATATTTGGAAGGTTGATGTCCGAGAAGTATGAGACGTCCATGATGTGTGAGCTGAAATTCTTCCTTGGATTGCAAATCAAGCAAACGAGAGAAGGAACTTTCATATCTCAAGCCAAGTATACCAAGGACTTGATCAAGAAGTTCAACATGCAAGAGTGTAAAGGTATAAAAACTTCTATGCCCACTAGTGGACATGTTGACCTCACCAAGGAGGACAAACCTGTTGATCAAAAGGTCTATTGATCAATGATTGGTTCATTGCTATATCTATGTGCCTCATGTACCGATATTATGCTTAGTGTGTGCATGTGCGATAGATATCAAGCCGCTCCTAAAGAGTGTCATCTTAAGGCCGTGAAAAGAATTGTGAGATATTTGATACAAACACCAAACTTTGGCATATGGTATCCCAAGGGATCTTCCTTTAACCTTGTTGGCTATTCCGACTCGGACTATGCCGGAGATAAGGTTGATAGAAAATCCACCTTGGGTACATGTCAATTTCTTGGTAGATCTCTTGTGTCTTGGTCATCCAAGAAACAAAACTCGGTATCTCTATCTACTGCCAAAGCGGAATACATTGCCGCCGGATCATGTTGTGCTCAATTGCTATGGATGACTCAAACTCTTAAGGATTATGGAATCCATGTGAAACATGTACCCTTATTGTGTGAGAATGAGAGTGCTATTAAAATTGCTCATAATCCTGTGTAACATTCTCGAACCAAGCATATTCAAGTTCGACATCATTTCATTCGAGATCATGTTGCCAAAGGAGATATCAATCTCAAGCATGTTCGTACTAACAAGCAATTGGCTGACATCTTTATAAAGCCACTTGATGAGAAAGTGTTTTGTCACTTGAGGAGTGAGTTGAACATCATTGATGCTTCAAACTTGAGCTAGACTCACTCGGATGCATGCAAGGGCATGAGCTTACATGCCTATTCCATGTTACACTTGATATGACACTATCTTATATCTTGGAAAACTATGCTCCCTTGTATTGCATCTAACCTTTCTTGGAAAACTACACTACACAAGATTGCCATCAACTCATATCATATGCAATCTTGTCAAAAGCCAAGTATCCACAACCCTTCTTTGATGATGGAAGGAAGAAGACAACACAAGCTATATCCTTGATTTACATATGATGAAAAATTCGTTCTTGTCCTTTGGATATATCTCGTTCTTCCTTGCATGACTAACCCATGTAGGTGAGAAGAGAACCAAAGCAATCAAGGAATGCTCTCAACTCAAGATGATCTTCATCAACTTCGAGCATCCACAAGAAGTTCTCCTACATGCCACATCATCAACATCACTCAAAGGTATGTGATCATATCCTTGAAATAGCTTTACTCCAAGAGATGAGATAAAGCAACTCAAGTGATGTGAAAACATTAGAATGCTTAATCAAAAAATGGCAACCCCATTTTGAGCTTAACGTAGAGTATGACCTATGATCAAGTATCCTTGCTTGGCTACTTAAGTCAATATACTCTAATATAGGTGACCAAGTCACCGCCCATCATCTCGATGAAATAGCTTGATTGGTTCATCTTTTAGCTGCATGCCTTCTTGGAACCACTCAATTTCCATCTAGATGAAAATTTCTCGTAAAGTCTTTTTTGAATTCTCTGCATAAATTTTTTCTATTCGAGACTTTTTGAAAATTTACCCTTGCCAAACGTTGCAAAGTTTCTGTTTAGTATTTCGGAGCCTCCGACTCAAAATTCTTGGTGTCACCGATACTGGAGATAGGCTACACAACCACTTCTCGGTTCCACCGATGTATTTTCTTTGGAGTCACCGATCTTGCTATCTTCTGAGTTCTTTGTAAATTTTAGCAAATCTTCATTTCTTCAAGGATCCCTTTAAAAAAACTTTTTTCTCAAAGGGGGAGAAACACTTATTCAAGGATCCCTATGAAAAAGGGGGAGAAGTAGTTAATGATTTCAGATAAATGAAAGGGGGAGAAATTCTAATCAATGATCCCTTAAAACTCAAATGTTCTCCATGATCCCACAATGATCCCTTTATCTGACCCTTTGTGTGACCCTTTTTGGAAATTAATGCCAAAGGGGGAGAAATATCAAAGCTTCAAAGCTTATGCTCACCCCAAAGGGGGAGACATATACTAAGGTGGAGAATGAAGCTTATGCTTATATATAGGGGGAGAACATCAAATGGGAGAACATCTAAGTACATCTAAGCTTATGCTTACCCAAAGGGGAAGAAATCCTTGATTTCATTGCCTATTTGTGCTAGACTTGTCTCACCCTACCTACTCCCAATATCTACATGCTAAGTTTCAGGGGGAGAGGAAGATTTACAATTCCATACTTAGGGGAGAAAGTTCTATACATTCTATCAAGGGGAGACATACCTATCTTAAGAAATTCTATTTTTCATATGTCTTCCATATCTTGGTACTCTTGAATCCTTTTGCATTGGATGATTAGAATATCCTTGTGTTTCCTAACATTGTTTTATCAAGTGTGTTTCTACTACTAGAATGCTCAAGATCTTCAAGGTAAGTATATGCATCATATCCTTGGTCAAGATGATCTCTTGCTTCTTGCACATATTGTTTGCAAGAGTGAGTCTTGAACATGGAGATACTTCATTCACATATGGTTGATGCATATAGCCAAGATATACATGACTTCTCATATCCTCTCTAGTATGTGTGTGTTCATGCATTCCAAAGCAACTATCCTTGAAAATGGATTGCACACATTTAGGGGGAGCTTGTATTGGTCATGTATCCTTCAAAAGCTATCACATATTCCTGCATATCTAAATTTGAAGCTTTGATTGTATGTTGTCATCAATTACCAAAAAGGGGGAGATTGAAAGCACATATGCTCCCTTGGTGGTTTTGATAATTCATGACAACATACATTGTCTCTTGGACTAATATCTCTACCTAGTTTATTTCAGGTTTAGTCCACAGAGAGTTTTGGCAAAGGATTGTGAGGAGACCCCAAGATGCAAGGAATAGGATTGGCAAAGCTACAAGCATGAAGACTCTACATTTTACTTTGTGAGAAATCAATTTGAGTCCATAGGAAAAGCCAATACTATCAAAAGGGGTGAGGTAATAATGGTGAATGAAATGCTCAAAGTGATCAAGTGTTAGTCACCAAAAACACCCACAAGCTCTCCCACAAATATTCTGTCATAGAGCCTACCACTCAAAATCGGTGTCACCAACATTTCCATATCGGCTACACCGAGTCAAAAGCCCAGACAGAAACCCTAGCCAAGACCCACTACTCGGTACTACCAACATTTCCTTTCGGTGCCACCGAAACCAGTGACCAACTTCCTGGTTAGCCGTTTTCATGATTCGGTCCCACCGAGTTTTGCAAATCGGTTTCACCGAGAAGTTGGGCCAACTCTCTGTTAACCCATTTCTCCAAATTGGTCCCACCGAGTTTGAGAAATCGGTTTCACCGAGATTTGGTAACTGCCTAGGTCACCCATATCGGTACCACCGAGTATTCCATATCGGTCTCACCGAAAAGCCTAAAGTTGCCACATTTTGAACAAGTCGGTGCCACCGAGTTTCACTTCGGTTCCACCGAGTTGGGCAATAATGTTGTAACGGTTGGATTTTTGGAGATGCCTATATATACCCCTCCACCACATCCCACTCGAAAGAGAAGCACTCAGAACACCCACCCACTTGCCATATCCAATTTTCTGAGAGAGAACCACCTATTCTTGTGTTGAGGTCAAGATCATCCACTCCAACCTATGGATCTTGATTTCTAGCCTCCCCAAGTTGCTTTCCATCCAATCAATCTCTTCTACCCAAGCCAAATCTGTGAGAGAGTGATTGAGTGTTGAGGAGACTATCATTTGAAACACAAGAGCAAGGAGTTCATCGTTACTATCGAGCCTATTACCTTTTAGAGGGTGGTGCCTCCTAGATTGGTTAGGTGTCGCTTGGGAGCCTCCTACTTCGTGTTGTGGAGTTGAACCAAGAAGTTTGTACGGGCAAGGAGATCGCCTACTTCGTGAAGATCTACCCATAGTGAGGCTAGTCCTTCGTGGATGGAAGCCGTTCTGGAATAGTCAAGGTTGCTACTTCGTGGACCCTTATGGGTGGAGCCCTCCGTGGACTCTCGCGACCGCTACCCTTCGTGGGTTGAAGACTCCATAAACGTGGACGTACGATAGCACCACCTATCGGAACCATGGGAAAAATCTTCGTGTCTCCAAATTGCATTTGATCTTCCTATCTCTACTCTCTTACATATGCTTGTCTTTACTTTCCGCTGCCATACTTGTTGACTAGCATGTGTAGGGTGCACTAGACTTGTTAGAATTGCTAAAATCTGCCAACCAATTAACTTGGGAAAAGGTTAGATTTTAATTTGTGCAAGTAGTCTATTCACCCCCCTCTAGACATACACTTCTAGTGATCCCTCAGAATCACGTCAAGCGGAGCCACGTGGGCCCCAGGAGGTATCTGGGCTGGCCAGGGGGTGGCCGCGCCCTGTTGCCTCCTGGCCCACAAGTGGCTCCCCTCCGGTGGTTCTTCGCTCCAGTATTTCTTATTTCCTCCAGAAAAATTTTAAAAAAAGTTTTGGTCGATTTCGAGAACTTTCATTTTCTGCACAAAAAACAACACCACGGTAATTCTGCTGAAAACAACGTCAATCCAGGTTAGTTCTAAATAAATTATATAAAGTGCATCAAAACCATATAAAAGTATTGTAAACATAGGTAAATATGCCATGAATACTTCATAAATTATCGATACGTTGGAGACGTATCAGTCAACACTCTAACCAGATTGATTTCATCCTCTCGAGAAGAGAAGACACACGTGCGTGCCTAGACTGTAAGGTGATATCTGGAGAGAGTGTTGTCCCTCAACATAAGCTTGTGGTTGCTGACTTCCGCTTTCGGATTCGTGTCTAGCGGGACAAGCGTGCCAAAGTCGCTAGAACAAAGTGGTGGAAGCTCAAGGGGGAGGTAGCTCAGGCATTCAAGGAGAGGTTCATTAAGGAGGGCCCTTGGGAGGAAGGAGGTGATGCAGACAACATGTGGATGAAGATTGTGACTTGCATTCGTAAGGTGGCCTCGGAGGAGTTTGGAGTGTCCAAGGGAAGTAGAAGCGAAGCTAAAGATACCTGGTGGTGGAACAATGATGTCCAGAAGGCAATTAAGGAGAAGAAAGATTGTTTTAGACGCCTATATCTGGATAGGAGTGCACACAACATAGAGAAGTACAAGATGGCAAAAGAAGGCCGCAAAGAGAGCTGTGAGTGAAGCAAGGGGTCGGGCGTATGAGGACCTTTATGTTGGGGAACGTTGCATGGGAAACAAATTTTTTTTCCTACGCACACGCAAGATCTATCCATGGTGATGAGCATCTACGAGAGGGAGAGTGGATCTACATACCCTTGTAGATCGCTAAATGGAAGCGTTAAGAAACGCGGTTGATGTACTCGAACGTCTTCGCGATCCAAATCGCAAGCCGTCCCGCGATCCGATCACGATATGTCCCGCGATCCAATCACGGTCCTTCCGATCTAGCGCCGAACGGACGGCACCTCCGCGTTCAGCACACGTACAGCTCGATGACGATCTCCGCCTTCTTGATCCAGCAAGAGGGAGCATAGAGGTAGATGAGTTCTCCGGCAGCGCGACGGCGTGGTGGCGGCGGTGGTGGTGCTATCCCGGCAGGGCTACGCCTAGCGCTACTGAAACCACGAACGGAGGAGAAAACGATCTAGGGAGAGAGAGGGGCGCCAAGGGCTTCGTGTGTGCTCTTAGGGCGCCCCCTCCCCTCTATATATAGGTGGAGGGGCGTGGAGATCAGCCCCTCCAAGCCCTAGGGCGCAGCCAAGGGGGAGGAGTTGGACTCCTAGTCCAATTCCCTCCCTTTCCATAAACAGATGGACTTTCCACCTCTCCCAAGCCACATGGGCCTTGAGGGACTTGTGGAACCCTTGGTGGACTTTCGGACTCCTCCGGAAGTTTCCGGAACCTTCTAGAAGCTTCCCGGTACAATACCGAAAAAACCCGAAACTTTTCCGGTCGCCAAAATATGACTTCCCATATATAAATCTTTACCTCCGGACCATTCCGGAGCTCCTCGTGACATCCGGGATCTCATACGGGACTCCGAACAACCTTCAGTCACCAACATACATAACTCAATACTACCGAATTGTCACCGAACGTTAAGTGTGCAGACCATGCGGGTTCGAGAACTATGTAGACATGACCGAGACACCTCTACGGTCAACAACCAATAGCGGGACCTGGATGCCCATATTGGTTCCTACATATTCTACGAAGATCTTTATCGGTCGAACCTCTATGTCAAGGATTCACTTAATCCCATATGATGTTCCCTTTGTTCTTCGGTATGTTACTTGCCCGAGATTCGATCGTCGGTATCTCTATACCTAGTTCAATCTCGTTACCGGCAAGTCTCTTTACTCGTTCCGTAATACAAGATCCCGTGGCTAACTCTTTAGTCACTTTGCTTGCAAGGCTCATTGTGATGTTGTATTACCGAGTGGGCCCTGAGATACCTCTCCGTCACACGGAGTAACAAATCCCAGTCTCGATCCATGCCAACTCAACAGACACCCTCCGAGATACCTGTAGAGCATCTTTATAGTCACCTAGTTACGTTGCGATGTTTGATACACACAAGGTATTCCTCCGGTGTCAGTGAGTTGCATCATATCATGGTCATAGGAACAAATACTTGACATGCAGAAAACTATAGCAATAAACTGACACGATCATATGCTATGTTCATAGTTTGGGTCTTGTCCATCACATCATTCTCCTAATGATGTGATCTCATTATGAAATGACATCTCATGTCTATAGCTAGGAAACCTTAACCATCTTTGATCAACGAGCTAGTCTAGTAGAGGCTTACTAGGGACACTTTGTTGTCTATGTATCCACACATCACTACTGGAATCAGGGAATTTGCCATGTGCCATTTCTTTGCCATCTGCCAGCGGACGGCAAAGAAGGCCATTGCTTTCTGCTGGCAAAAAGCGGACGGCAAAGAAATGACAGATGGCAAAGATTGTGTTTGCCGTAGGCCGAATCTTTGTTGTCTGCCAGCGGACGGCAAAATTTCTTTGCCGTCCGCTGGCAGACAGCAAAGGAGCCAGCTGGGCCCACTGGGCCCTGTTCAAGCTTTAGGTCAGATGGGTTATCCCTTTGCCGTCTGCCAGCGGACGGCAACGAATGTTTGCCGTCCGCTGGCAGACGGCAAAGGGAACGGACTAGTAACGGTCGTGCTCTTCTAAAAAAAACAAGTAACGGCCGTGCCCCGCCCCCACTCCACTCTCTCTCACTCCCCCTTCCTACGGACGCCACCTCTCGCCGCCGCCACCCCCTGCGCCCGCCGCCGCCACCACCAGCGCCCGCCGCCCCGCCGCCCAGCCCCCTCTTTGTCCATTCGCCGCCCCCGCCGCCGGCATCCCCTGCCCTCCCTCCCCGCGGGGCTCTTCCACCACCGCGCCCCCCTCCCCGTGCCCCCCTCGCCGCCGCCACCCCCTGCTCCCGCCGTCGCCACCACCGCGCCCCCTCCCCGTGGCCCTCTCGCCGTCGCCACCCCCGTCCCCGCGCCGCCGCCCTCCCCTCGGCGGCTCCCCCGCTCTGCCCCCCTCCCCGAGCCGCCCCTCCCTTGCCGCCCCCAGCACCGGCCCCCTCCCTGTGCCGCCCCCACCACCACGCCGCCGCCCTCCTTGCGCCGCCCCCACCACCGCAACGACCCCCTCCCTGCGCCGCCCCCTCCCCTTGGCAACTCCCCCGCGGGGCCCCCCTCCCCGAGCCATCCCTCCCCTCGCCGGCTCCCGAAGCCGCCCCCTCCCCGCGGTTCCCCCCTCCCCCCGCCGCCCCGGCCGCCCCCACCCAACTCCGGTGAGTGCCCGGCCGCCGCCCCCCCCCCCCTCACATTTTTTTGTTTTTTCCTATTTTTTTAGTTAGTTAGTTAGTTAAATTAGATAGTTAGTTTATTTTCTGTTAAATTAGATAGTTAGTTTATTAGGTAGGAAAAACTTAGATAGAAAAGAAAAAACTTAGAAGAAAAGAAGAAAAGAAAAAAAAACTAGAAGAAAAAAGAAGAAGAAGAAGAAGAAGAAGAAGAAGAAGAAGAAGAAGAAGAAGAAGAACAAGAAGAAGAAGAAAGGGGAGAGGAGGAGAAGGAGAATAGGAAAAAGGAAAAGAAGAAGAAGAAGAAATATATATATATTTCGATTCTAGCTGTTATGAAAAACATCATATTTTGTGTTGATCGGGTGGATTTCAATGTGCAGTTGTTTCATTGCTGCGAGGGTCTGCTGTTCGACGACCTCCCCGTGCGTTTGACGAGCTTCCCGACGCGTTCGTGGGTGAGCACAAATGACATCTCCTCCCCCCCTTAATTTGCTCTGTTCCGGTCTTCGTGCCGATGAAACTTGCTAGCTATAGGTGTCTTCAATCATCAGTATGCGTGACCAGTATGCGTCTCCCGTTCGAAAGGGCGGCATCTATAAATATGCATGTCTTTGCATATTTATAACCGCCATCCTTTCGAATTGTCCAACGTTATCCATGGACAGCCCGAGTATGTGTAGATTGGGTTCGTTTTCCCTTATGCTCTGCGGAATTTCGTCAGTGCCTCCCTGTTGTTCTCCGGGTACACATCCTCTCTACTTATTGCCGAGACGTGTATCAGGAGAACAGCGGGGAGGTGCTGCCGAAATTCTGCGTCGGATCCGGAGCAGAGCATGGGAAAACGAACCCAATCTACACATACTCGCGTGGGATTAGGACCTATCTTTACCTATTAGCGTGTAGGTTGCATGGACGTAATAAAACCGACAAACTTGATTAACTGATGAATATAGATGATGAATTATATATATATTTCTTGTGTGTTTAGTAGGTAGGCAAGATGAGTGATCGTGCGTGGATGTACACCGGTCACCCTAGTCAGAAAGACATGACCATTGAATGGTTTACAAAAACCAATGGGGTTTCTGAGCGCCGCATTTGCAAATGGCCAGTAAATAACCTGGTGCCCCTGTGTCCGGTGCGACAACCATAAAAAGTGGACACGGGATGAAATGGGTAAACACTTGCAGAAGTGGGGTTTTACACCTGATTATACGGTGTGGAGATTTCATGGTGAGTCTGCCCAACGTGTCAGAGCTGAGGTGGTTCATCGTCGCACCGACGAGCATGGTACCGGGATCGAAGACATGGTGCAAGACTTTGATGATGCTCGGGATTCGGACGATGAGATGGAGGAATCTGCAAAGGCCTTCTATGAAATGTTGGAGTCTTCAAAACGTCCTCTCCACGAGCACACCGAGATTTGTCAGCTGGATGCCATCGCGCAAGTAATGGCTCTGAAGGCTCAGTTCAACCTGGGCAGAGAATGCTACGACGCGATGATGACGATAATTGGACGCTTTCTACCCAAAGGCCATGTATTGCCTGCAAACCTGTACCAGTCAGACAAAATCCTACGTGCGCTTAAGATGCCCTATGAGAAGATAGATGCCTGTGAGAATGGATGTGCCTTATTTAGGCTTGAGTATGCGGGCTTGAACTATTGTCCCATTTGCAAGTCTTCCAGGTATGTTGTGGTAGACAACGGTATGGGTGAGAAGAGTCAGACCAAAATCCCAGTTAATGTTCTTCGGTATATGCCAATCATACCAAAACTTCAACGTCTTTTCATGGTCGAAGAGACGGCCAGACAGATGACATGGCACAAATTGGGCAAAAGAACCGAACTAGATGCAGATGGGAATCCGATGTTGGGACACACTTCAGACGCTTTTGCGTGGAAGCACTTTGATGCATTACATAAGGATAAAGCGGCAGATCCAAGGCATCCTCGAGTCGCCATCAGCACGGATGGGTTCAATGTGTTTGGTATGACGGCAACCCAATACAGTTGTTGGCCTGTATTTGTCATTCCACTAAATCTCTCACCCGGAGAGATTATGAAAAGAAAGAACATTTTCTTAACGTTGATAATTCCAGGGCCCAACTATCCGGGGAAGAATATGAATGTGTACATGCAGCCGCTTAAGGATGAATTGCATGAAGCTTGGGATAATGGGATCAAGACATATGACGCCGCTACAAAATATAACTTCAAAATGCATGCGTGGTACATGTACTCGACGCATGACTTGCCGGCGTATGCGCTATTCATTGGCTGGTGTGTGCATGGAAGGTTCCCGTGCCCCACATGCAAGGCAGCTCTTGAGTTCCGTTGGTTGCAGGCTGGTCGCAAGTATTCTTGCTTCGACTTGCATAGACAGTTCCTGGATCCTCGCCATAAGTTCAGAAAAGACAAGAAGAATTTCATCAAAGGTAGAGTTGTCAAAAACTATGCACCACCTGCATTGACAGGCCAACAGACCCTGGATCAGTTAA
Source organism: Elymus sibiricus (assembly GCA_039707655.1). Lineage (NCBI taxonomy): Eukaryota > Viridiplantae > Streptophyta > Magnoliopsida > Poales > Poaceae > Elymus > Elymus sibiricus. The sequence continues at coordinate 523,242,604 of CM077671.1, read as the reverse complement.
ACGCTCTCGAGCCCGATCCAGCGCGTCCAGGGTATTTCAAAGGGTATAATTCGGAACACGCTTGGACTCACAAGATATGCTTGTGGGATCTGCCTTACTTTAAAGACCTCCTTTGCCCAAACAACATCGGCATGATGCACACTGAAAAGAATATCGCTGAGGCCCTTTTTGGTACATTGTTCGGCATAGAGGGGAAGTCAAAGGATAATCCTAAGGCTAGAGTCGACCAGGAGGCTCTATGTGATAGACCGTTACAAAACATGCGACAACCGAAAGGAAAGAAGAACTGGAGGAAGCCAAAGGCATGGTTCAATCTTGGAAGGCCAGCTATGAGGGAAATGATCTTGTGAAATGCAGTTGATGTTCCCCGATGGGTATGCAGCGAATCTAAAGAGGGGAGCGAGTCTTGACAAATTGAAAATATTTGGTCTCAAGAGTCATGATCGGCACATATGGCTTGAGTGGGTAATGCCGGTGATGTTGCGTGGCTTTATCCCTGAGGATGAATGGCTAGTACTGGCAGAGCTGAGCTATTTCTTCCGTGCTCTTTGTGCGAAAGAACTATCGCCTGATGTGCTAGACGAACTGGAAGAGTTGGCGCCAGAGTTGATCTGCAAGTTAGAAAAGATCTTTCCATCGGGATTCTTTAATCCAATGCAGCATTTGATTTTGCATCTCCCGACCGAGGCAAGATTGGGGGGGGGGCATGCAAAATTGTTGGTGCTTCTCAACTGAGAGGATGCAAAAGACGCTTCGAGCAAAATGTAAAAATAAACGTAGAATTGAAGCATCGATGGCCGAGGCATTCATTACTGAGGAGGCGGCAAACTTCGTGACAGCACCCTACGAAGCCAAGAATCGTCATTTGCATAATCCGAAGCCTCGGTACAATGATGGCGACCGTGAAAAAGGTCGATCCAACCTCAGCCTATTCAAAGGGAAGCTCGCACCAGCCGGTGCTTCGAAAGCAATAGCGTTGGATGTCGAAGAATGGCGGACCATTTCGTTGTATATCTTCAACAACCTAACAGAAGTGCGGCCGTACATCGAGTAAGTTCTCGGTACATTGTTTCGCAACTTCTAATTCCTTTGAAATGCTCTTATTCCCGGATATGTGATACAGTCGATACGTCGCCAAATTCTCGGATGGAGTGGTGATCCAAAAGGATTCCATCGAAGAGTATGAGCTTCTGGCAAAGCATGGAGGCGGCTATCCCGGTTTCATCTCTTGGTTCAAACAAACGGTAATTTCCATTAGGCCATTTGATTTCTTCGTCTAGTTTGCGGCTAATGCAACAATCCTTTCGTATTAAACTTGTAGGCTAATTCAGAGTCTATGGACTCCGAATTGAGACAAGTCGCTAATGGTTTTGACTATAAGGTCCGTTCATTTGACAAATACGACATCAACGGGTATCGCTTTAGTACTTTTGGCAAAGAGCTATCTATGCCCGACCGAAAGTCTGCAAATTGTTGTGTCTCTGCTATCGGCGAAGGAGGTGTCGAGTATTATGGAAGAGTTGAAGCAATTTATGAACTTATATTCTTTGGTGAAAACCCACCAAACGTCGTAGTCTTCAAATGTTAATGGTTCCAGCCGAAGGAGACTAGAAGGACTCATGAACATATAGGGCTAGTCGAAATCAAACAAAGCACCCATTTAGATGTTACCGATGTCTATATTACGGCTCAACAGGCGACCCAAGTTTTTTATCTACCGTGGGCCTGCCAAACTGATCCAAATCTGAATGGTTGGGATGTCGTTTATGATGTGCCACCACGTTTTAGACCACCTCCCCTCAATGAAGATGATTATGAACCTCACATTAACCCAGACACATATGAAGGAGAATTCTTCCAAGAAACACGTCTTTCCAAAAAACTTTCAAGAACCGCTCTACTTCACCCCAGAACATTGAAGTAGATAGCGACAGTGAATCCGACTTCACCCCTGAGCCGGAACAAGAAGAGACGGAAGAAGAAGAGGTTACTGCTGCGGATGACCTCTCAATGCTTGACCGATTACATAAAGGAGGCCTTCCACATGTTGTTCCTGATAGTGATGATGATGATGCATTTATTGATGATAGTGATGATGACGATGCATTTATTGATCCCGGAGCATATATAGACGATGAAGATTATTATTAGTTCATGTCAGGTATTATTCAATTTTTATTATATACATGATGATGATACACTCAAATTATATATATACATATTATTATTCATGTCGGTATTCAATTTTTTTATGTTGTACTAATTTCGTTTACTCTTTGTCATGGCAGGTGTTGAAAGATGGTGGGCACGGGTCGAGAGCGATCCGAGGCTCCTTCGTCGGCGCGTGGTGGGAGGGGTGCTTCCATTCCACCCCAAACTCTCCGGAGAGCGTTGTACGAAAATATTGGGACACCCGAGGGCGCTTCTTCGTCGGCGAAGTTGCCGACCGGGAGAGGAGGTCGGGGGAGAGGTAGGAAGGCTCCTAAAGTTACATGTGGTGGCCGCGGGAGAGGTAGGAAGGCTGCTACGCCTTCCTCGCCGCCACCCCCAGCTGATTCACCCGAGCACAGGACTACTACGGTGGACCCGTCTGAGGTGGAGGCTACAAGGACTCCTGTCCACGAGCCTCGGGTCGACGATCCTTCTGTCTCAGATGCGGCCACCCGCGAGACTCCTGTGCCAGACGCTTCGTCCCGCGAGACTCCTGTGCCAGATGCTTCGTCCTACGAGACTCCACACGCTTCGACCGGATGGGATACCTGGCCGGATCTGCATCAGCCGGAGCCGAGTGGCCATGCTGATGGTGGCGGGGATCAGCTTCCTGATAGCGGGGACGAGGTGGCTGAGGGGGCCACCGTCTACCAGCGTGGGTGTACACGGCTCCCGCCCGTGCCGGCGACCCGCGAGCAGAGGTGGCCGATTAGGCCTGAGTCGCTGAAGTAAGTGCATTTACTCTTTTTAAACCTTTTGCCTTCATGTTTCTTCACATATCTAATGCGTTGTCATACTGCAGGGGTTGGATTCACGCCAAGGATGTCCACAGGCCCAACTCCATCCTTGGTGTGCTTTTACGGCATAACTTCCCGGGGTTTGTCACGTTGCCCGGCGAGGGTCAGCTTCCAGAGTTAGGATTGAAATGGGAGCACTACTTGGCTGCCCCGGCCCCGCCGGAGGAGATGATCGACGATGTGTTGTGCCACACGAGGGCCGACATGGTGATCAGAAAGTTCTGGGTAATTTCTCCTTTACACAATTAAAAATCAATAATAGCTATTTATTGTACTAATCAATGTTGTCTCATTTGATTGCAGACCTTCTACAGGTGTGAGGAGGGATACGAGGAGGCCGCGGCAAAGCTTATCGATTACGAGTGCTGGCGCCTACTACAGAACTTACGGCACGAGGCTCGGGTACAGGTTGTTCGAGACTACTACGCCTCGCGGCGTATTAAGAAGGACAAGTCGTCGTCCCGCCAAAAGATTCTGGACAAGGAGCAGTACATGAAGGTAATTATCTATTCTTAAGGCCTTGTACTTAGTTTCCTTGCTTTGATTCGTAGGCATAGCTCTCAAATTTCTCTTTACTAACTTAGGTGCCCCCGAGATGGTGTGCGGATAAGATGGATTGTTGGGAGGCGTTGGTGAATGAGTGGTGCTCTGACGAATGGCGAGCCGTCCACGACGATGCCAAGGAACGGCGTGCCCAAATGGAAGGTGTGCCACACCATCAAGGCAGCGCCAACTTATTTCAGTTCGGGCGGAACTGGGTACGTGGTTTGCTTCATGATTCCTGCAATTCATTTTTTGATGCTAGCTTGACCCCTTTATTAATAGTTTGTTCCTCTCTTGTAGGCACAATACAATAAGACGGAGGTGCCACAGGTGTACGACCTCTATGCCATGGCCCATACTGCCTCGTACAAGAAGGCCAAGGCATTCTCTGAGTCTGACCTCGATAATCCCCAGAACTTCACCAACATCTCCTCCCACAACAAGCTCGTGAGGTACAGAGATGTGGGGAAGGCGGTGAATGGGGAGGACTTCAACCCGAGCCAGCATCCTATTGATCAATAATCGAGAAACATTTCCTTAGTCCTCTAGTCACTAAGGATAATTTTGACCGCTGTCCAGTGATCCACTCCTGGATCACTCGTGTACCCCTTGACAGACTCATGGCAAGGCACACACAGGTGCGGTACACAGCATGGCATACTATATAGAGCCTATGTCTAAGGCATAGGGGACGACCTTCGTCCTTTCTCTTTCTTCTGCCGTGGTCGAGCTTTGAGTCTCACTCAACTCCACACCTTACAAATCAGGCAAGAACTCTTTCTTTGACTGATCCATTTTGAACTCTTTCAAAAAAAACTTTGTCAAGGTATGTACTCATTGAAAGTTTTATCAGACGTCTTGATCTATCTATATAGATCCTGATGCCCAATATTTAAGTAGCTTCTTTCCAGGTTTTCCTTTGAAAAACTCCTTTTCAAACAACCCTTTATGCTTTCCAGAAAATCTATATCATTTCCGATCAACAATATGTCATCCACATATACTTATCAGAAATTCTATAGTGCTCCCACTCACTTAATTGTAAGTACAAGTTTCTCATAAACTTTGTATAGACCCAAAAACTTTGATCACCTCATCAAAGCGTATATTCCAACTCCAAGATGCTTGCTCCAGTCCATAGAAGGATCACTAGAGTTTGCACACTTTTTAGCATCCTTAGGATCGACAAAACCTTCTGGTTGTATCACATACAACCTTTCCTCAAGGAAACCGTTAAGGAAACGATGTTTTGACATCCATCTGCCAGATTTCATAATCGAAAAATGCAGCAACTGCTAACATAATTCCAACAGACTTTTAGCATCGCTACGGGTGAGAAAGTCTCATCGTAGTCAACTCCTTGAACTTGTCGGAAACTTCTTTGCGACAAGTTGAGCTTTATCAGCGTCTGTCTTCTTCTTAAAGGTCCATTTGTACTCAACGGCCTGTCGTTTAACGGGCAAGTCTACCAAAGTCCATACTTGGTTTTCATACATGGATCCTTTCTCGGATTTCATGGCTCCTAGCCATTTGTTGGAATCTGGGCCCACCATCACTTCTTCATAGCTCGTAGGTTCATTGTTGTCTAACAACATGACCTCCAAGACAGGATTGACGTACCACTCCGAGGCGGTACGAGTTCTTGTCGGCCTATGAGGTTCGGTAGTAACTTGATCCGAAGTGTCATCATCATCATCATCAACTTCCTCTTCATTTGGTGTAGGTGTCACAGAAACATCTTTCTGTGTCATGCTACCATCCAACTGAAGTGACGGTTCAATAACTTCATCAAGTTCAACCTTCCTCCCACTCAATTCTTTCGAGAGAAACCCTTTCTCGAGAAAGGACCCGTTTTAAGCAACAAACACTTTGCCCTTGGATCTGAGATAGAAGGTATACCCAACTGTTTCCTTAGGGTATCTTATGAAGATGCACCTTTCCGCTTTGGGTTCGAGCTTATCAGTCATAAGCGTCGCATTCCCAAACTCTGAGAAATGACAGCTTAGGTTTCTGCCAAACCAAACTTCATACCGTGTCATCTCAACAGACTTTAGATGGTGCCCTTATTTTAAAGTGAATGTAGTTGTCTCTAATGCACAACCCCAAAACGATAGTGGCAAATCGATAAGAGACACCATAGTACGCACCATATCCAATAGAGCACGGCTACGACGTTCGGACACACCATCACACTATGGTGTTCCAGGCGGCGTGGGTTGTGAAACAACTTCCAAATTGTCTTAAGTTGCATACCAAACTCGTAACTCAGATATTCACCTCCACGATCATATCGTAGACATTTTATCTTCTTGTCACGATGATCTCAAACTTCACTCTGAATTTGTTTGAACTTTTCAAACGTTTCAGACTTGTGTTTCATTAAGTAAATATACCCATATCTACTCAAATCATCGGTGAAGGTAGGAAAATAACGATGTCCACCGCACGCTACAACACTCATTGGACCGAATACATCAACATGTATCATTTCCAATAAGTCACTTGCCCGCTCCATCATACCGGAAAACGGGGTCTTAGTCATCTTGCCCATGAGGCATGGCCTGCATGTCTCAACCGATTCGAAATCGAATGAGTCCAAAGATCCATCAGCATGGAGTTTCTTCATGCAATTTACACCAATATGACATTTAGCGGCAGTGCCACAAGTATGTGGTACTATCATTATTAACTTTGTATCTTTTGGCATCAATATTATGAACATGTGTATCACTATGATCAAGATTCAATAAACCATTCTCATTGGGTGCATGACCATTGAAGGTATTATTCATGTAAACAAAATAACCATTATTCTCAAACTTAAATGAATAACCGTATTGCAATAAACATGATCTAATCACGTTCATGCTCAACGCAAACACCAAATAACATTTATTTAGGTTCATCACTAATCCCGAAGGTAGAGAGAGCGTGCGATGGTGATCACATCAACCTTGGAAACACTTCCAACACTCATCGTCACCTCACCCTTAGCTAGCCTCCGTTTATTCCGTAGCTTTTATTTCGAGTTACTAACATTTAGCAACCGAACCGGTATCCTATACCCAGGTGCTACTAGGAGCACTAGTAAGGTACACATCAATAACACGTATATCAAATATACTTCTGTCGACGTTGCCAGCCTTCTTATCTACCAAGTATCTAGGGTTGTTCCGCTTCAGCGACCGTTCTCCTCATAATAGAAGCACTGAGTCTCGGGTTTGGGTTCAACCTTGGGTTTCTTCACTGGAGCAGCAACTGACTTGCCATCCATGAAGTTTCCCTCCTTGCCCTTGCCCTTCTCGAAACTAGTGGTTTCACTAACCATCAACACTTGATGCTCCTTCTTGATTTCTACCTTCGCGGTGTCAAACATCGCGAATAGCTCAGGGATCATTATTTCTATCCCTGGCATTTTATAGTTCATCACGAGGCTCTAGTAGCTTAGTGACAGTGACTTGGAGAACTATATCAATCACTATCTTATCTGGAAGATCAACTCCCACTCGATTCAAGCGATCGTAGCACCCAGACAATCTGAGCACATGCTCACCGATTGAGCTATTCTCCTTCATCTTGCAGGCAAAGAATCTTGTTGGAGGTCTCATACCTCTCAACATGGGCACGAACCCGAGATCCCAATTTCAGCTCTTAGAACATCTCATATGTTCCGTGACGTTCAAAACGTTTTGGAGCCTCAATTCTAAGCCGTAATGCATGACGCACTGAACTATCAAGTAGTCATCAGAACGTGCCTGTCAGATATTCACGACATCTACAGACGACGCTAGAGGGGTGGCGCACCGAGCGGTGCATTAAGGACATAAGCCTTCTGTGCAGCAAAGAGGACAATCCTCAGATCACGGACCCAGTCCGCATTATTGCTACCATCATCTTTCAACACTATTTCTCTAGGAACATATAAAAATTCAAGGGAGCTACAGCGCGAGCTAGTAATCTACAACATAATTTGCAAAGACATTTTGACTATGTTCATGATAATGAGTTTATTTAATCATATTACTTACAAAACTCCCACTCAAATTGACATCCCTCTGGTCATTCGAGTGTCACATGATCCAAATTCACCAACCCAAGTCCGATCATCACGTGAGATGAGGTGGTTTCAATGGTGAACATCTTCATGTTGATCATATCTACTATATGGCTCATGTTCGACCTTTCGGTCTCTTGTGTTCCGAGGCCATGTATGTACATGCTAGGCTCGTCAAGTTTAACCTGAGTGTTCCGCACGTGCAACACTGGCTTGCACCCGTTGTATGTGAACGTAGAGTCTATCACACCCGATCATCACGTGGTGTCTCGAAACGACGAACTTTCGCAACGGTGCACACTCGGGGAGAACACAATTTTATCTTGAAATTTTAGTGAGGGATCACCTTATAATGCTACCGTCGTCCTAAGCAAAATAAGATGCATAAAAGGATTAACATCACATGCAAATCATAAGTGACATGATATGGCCATGAACTTGTGCTTTTGATCTCCATCTCCAAAGCACCGGCATGATCTCCATCGTCACCGGCATGACACCATGATCTCCATCATCTTGATCTCCATCAACGTGTCGCCATGAGGTTGTCGCGCCAACTGTTGCTTCTACGACTATTGCTAACTCATAGCGATAAAGTAAAGCAAAAACGGCGAAAATAAGTTAAAGACAACCCTATGGCTCCTGCCGGTTGCCGTAGTCATCGACATGCAAGTCGTGATATTCTATACAAAACATGATCATCTCATACATCACATATATCTCATCATGTAATTGGCCATATCACATCACAACATACCCTGCAAAAACAAGTTAGACGTCCTCTAATTGTTGTTGCATGTTTTACATGGCTGCTATGGGTATCTAGCAAGAACGATTCTTACCTACGCAAAACCACAACGGTGATACACAAATTGCTATTCAACCTTCTCAAGGACCGCCTTTGTCGAATCCGATCCAACTAAAGTGGGAGAGACAAACACCCGTGAGCCATCTTTATGCAACAAAGTTACATGTCAGTTGATGGAACTGGTCTCTCGTAAGCATACGAGTAATGTTGGTCCGGGCCGCTTCATCCCACAATACCGCTGAATCAAGAAAATACCAAGGGAGGAAGCAATCTGAGCATCAACGCCCACAAACTCCTATGTGTTCTACTCGTGATCTCATCTACGCATAGACCTAGCTCTGATACCACTGTTGGGGAACGTTGCATGGGAAACAAAAAAAAATTCCTACGCACACGCAAGATCTATCCATGGTGATGAGCATCTACGAGAGGGAGAGTGGATCTACATACCCTTGTAGATCGCTAAGTGGAAGCGTTAAGAAACGCGGTTGATGTAGTCGAACGTCTTCGCGATCCAAATCGCAAGCCGTCCCGCGATCCGATCACGATCCGTCCCGCGATCCAATCACGATCCGTCCCGCGATCCAATCACGGTCCTTCCGATCTAGCGCCGAACGGACGGCACCTCCGCGTTCATCACATGTACAGCTCGATGACGATCTCCGCCTTCTTGATCCAGCAAGAGGGAGCGGAGAGGTAGATGAGTTCTCCGGCAGCGCGACGGCGTGGTGGCGGCGGTGGTGGTGCTATCCCGGCAGGGCTACGCCTAGCGCTACCGAAACCGCGAACGGAGGAGAAAATGATCTAGGGAGAGAGAGGGGCGCCAAGGGCTTCGTGTGTGCTCTTGGGGCGCCCCCTCCCCTCTATATATAGGTGGAGGGGCGTGGAGATCAGCCCCTCCAAGCCCTAGGGCGCAGCCAAGGGGGAGGAGTTGGACTCCTAGTCCAATTCCCTCCCTTTCCATAAACAGATGGACTTTCCACCTCTCCCAAGCCACATGGGCCTTTAGGGACTTGTGGAACCCTTGGTGGACTTCCGGACTCCTCCGGAAGTTTCCGGAACCTTCTAGAAGCTTCCCGGTACAATACCGAAAAAACCTGAAACTTTTCTGGTCGCCAAAATATGACTTCCCATATATAAATCTTTACCTCTGGACCATTCTGGAGCTCCTCGTGACGTCCGGGATCTCATCCGGGACTCCGAACAACCTCCGGTCACCAACATACATAACTCAATACTATCGAAACGTCACCGAACGTTAAGTGTGCAGACCCTGCGGGTTCGAGAACTATGTAAACATGACCGAGACACCTCTACGGTCAACAACCAATAGCGGGACCTGGATGCCCATATTGGTTCCTACATATTCTACGAAGATCTTTATCGGTCGAACCTCTATGTCAAGGATTCAGTTAATCCCATATGATGTTCCCTTTGTTCTTCGGTATGTTACTTGCCCAAGATTCGATCGTCGGTATCTCTATACCTAGTTCAATCTCGTTACCGGCAAGTCACTTTACTCGTTCCGTAATACAAGGTCCCGTGGCTAACTCTTTAGTCACTTTGCTTGCAAGGCTCATTGTGATGTTGTATTACCGTGTGGGCCCTGAGATACCTCTCCGTCACACGGAGTAACAAATCCCAGTCTCGATCCATGCCAACTCAACAGACACCCTCGGAGATACCTGTAGAGCATCTTTATAGTCACCCAGTTACGTTGCGACGTTTAATACACACAAGGTATTCCTCCGGTGTCAGTGAGTTGCATGATGTCATGGTCATAGGAACAGATACTTGACATGCAGAAAACTATAGCAATAAACTGACACGATCATATGCTATGTTCATAGTTTGGGTCTTGTCCATCACATCATTCTCCTAATCATGTGATCTCGTTATCAAATGACATCTCATGTCTATAGCTAGGAAACCTTAACCATCTTTGATCAACGAGCTAGTCTAGTAGAGGCTTACTAGGGACACTTTGTTGTCTATGTATCCACACATGTATCAGTGTTTCCAATCAATACAATTATAGCATGGATAATAAATGATTATCATGAACAAGGAAATATAATAATAACTACTTTTATTATTGCCTCTAGGGCATATTTCCAACACTTTACTAGTGGTTAGACACGAAGGAAGGCGAAAGGGACATCTATAAGATGGCCAAGATCCGAGAGAGGAAGACGAGGGATGTTGACCAAATCAAGTGCATCAAGGACGGAGCAGATCAACTCCTGGTGAAGAATGAGGAGATTAAGCATAGATGGCGGGAGTACTTTGACAAGCTATTCAATGGGGAGAGTGAGAGCTCTACCATTGAACTGGACGACTCCTTTGATGATACTAGCAGGCGTTTGTGCGGCGAATCCAGGAGTCGAAGGTTAAGGAGCCTTTAAAGAGGATGAAAGGAGGCAAGGCGATGGGCTCTGATTGTATCACCATTGAGATGTCGAGAGGCCTCGGGGACATAGCGATAGTATGGCTAACCAAGCTTTTCAACCTCATTTTTCGGGCAAACAAGATGCCAGAAGAATGGAGACGGAGTATATTAGTACCAATCTTCAAGAACAAGGGGGTGTTCAGAGTTGTACTAATTACCGTGGAATTAAGTTGATGAGCCATACAATGAAGTTATGGGAGAGAGTCATTGAGCACCGCTTAAGAATAATGACAAGCGTGACCAAAATCAGTTTGGTTTCATGCCTGGGAGGTCGACCATGGAAGCCATTTTCTTGGTACGACAACTTATGGAGAGATACAGTGAGCAAAAGAAGGACATGCATATGGTGTTCATTGACTTGGAGAAGGTCTATGATAAGATACCGCGGAATGTCATGTGGTGGGCCTTGGAGAAACACAAAGTCCCAACAAAGTACATTACCCTCATCAAGGACATGTACGATAGTGTTGTGATAGGTGTTCGAACAAGTGATGGCGACACTGATGACTTCCCGGTTAAAATAGGACTGCATCAGGGGTCAGCTTTGAGCCCTTATCTTTTTGCCTTGGTGATTGATGAGGTCACAAGGGACATACAAGGAGATATCCCATGGTGTATGCTCTTTGCAGACTGCTAGTCGATGATAATCGGACGGGGGTCAACGGGAAGTTGGAGTTATGGAGACAAATCTTGGAATCGAAAGGTTTTAGAACTAAAACCGAGTACATGAGGTGCGCTTTCAATACTACTAGGCATGAGGAGGAGGAGGATGATGTTAGCCTTGATGGGCAGGTGGTGCCTCAGAAGGACACCTTTCAATATTTAGGGTCGATGTTGTAGAAGGATGGGGATATCGATGAAGATGTAAACCATCAAATTAAAGCCGGATGGATGAAGTGGCGCCAAGCTTCTGGCATTCTTTGTGACAAGAGAGTGCCACAAAAGCTAAAAGGCAAGTTCTATAGGACTGCGGTTCGACCCGCAATGTTGTATGGCGCTGAGTGTTGGCCGACTAAAAGGTGACATGTGCAACAGTTAGGTGTGGCGGAGACACGCATGTTGAGATGGATGTGTGGCCACACAAGGAAGGACCGAATGCGGAATGATGATATATGAGATAGAGTTGGCGTAGCGCCGATTGAAGTGAAGCTTGTCCAACATCGTCTGAGATGGTTTGGGCATATTCAGCGCAGGCCTCCAGAAGCCCCAGTGCATAGTGGATGGCTAAAGCGTGCTGATAATGTCAAAAGAGGCCAGGGTAGACCGAACTTGACATGGGAAGAGTCCGTAAAGAGGGATATGAAGGATTGGAGCATCACCAAAGAACTAGCCATGGACAGAGGTGCGTGGAACACTAGTGCAGAAAAGCCTAGCTATGGCGTGGCAAAAATGGCCTTGCTTGTGTAGACACCCGACGCCAGCAATATGGCGTCACCGTTAAAAAGTACTACTGGCGTTGGAGACTACGCCAGCAGTATTTTACATGTTTATGGCGTGTGTGTTTTTATCAACGCTAGCAATTTGTTTTTTTTATAATAAAAAAATACTTCAAAAACTTAAGAGCTTAAACTTCACAAAAGGTACTGATCATTTAAACATACTCATAATTAAACTACATAGTTTAAAACTTAGTACTGGTCATTTAAACATACTCATAATTAAACTTCATAGTTTAAAACTTAGCAATCAACTAATTAACTACTCTTCATCATCAAGGATTATGCTCAGCTGGCGCAGCTTCTTCCGATTGCTCTCTCCATCTTGTTTGAAATGAGCAACGGCTGTTTGTAGCTCAACCCTCTCTGTCCTGAGTTTTTTCTTCTTCAGCTTGAGTTGATCCCTATCATATGTCAACTTATCCCTCAGCTCCCTCAGTTCGTCGACCTTTGTGCGGGCATTAGCACCCTCTAGGAGCAACTCATCCCTTTCATTCTTCAATTCAGCATTGTGTTCTTCGAGTTTTTTGATGCTCCAGTCTGTCCCCTCTAATCTCCACTGATTCCACTTCTCCACGTCGCCCACCGATTCGTTGTTGTTTGCTGAATTGTCCATGTTAAATTCTGTACACAAGCAAATTAAAACTTGTAATGAAACCAAGCAAACTATGTACACAAGCAAATTATAAGTTGTACATCAAGGTTGACCATGTATTTTCATTTTTCGCTTTCATGTTGTAGGGAATATATTTATCCCAATCTTGATAGTATATCAGAGGAGAAGGACTAAAATAGGACTAAAAATCTAGGACTAAAAATTTCATCTTAATCTAGGACATCAAAATCTAGGTATTCAATTTATTTAGTATCATGTGAATAGGACTAAAATTTCACCTTAATCTAGGTATTCAAAATCTAGGTATTCAATTTATCTATTATCATGTTGTAGGGATATTATTCCAACTTTCCCGTGGAGAAGGACTAAAATAGGACTAAAATTTTCATCTTAATATCAAACATCAAAATCTAGGACTAAAATTTTCATCTTAATATCATCAAAATCTAATACCTAAAAAGCGTTGGAGGGCCGGCGTCGGGCGCGGCGGCGGGTCGGACGACGTCGGAGGGGCGGCGACGGGCTGCATCAGGCGCGGGGTCGGGCGCGGCGTCGGACGGGGCAACAACGTTGGGCGGCGTCGGGGGCGGCGGCGGGGATCGAGAGGAGGACGAGGGAGTTGGGGCTCGAGAGAGTGGGAGTGGGCCGGGGGGCGCGGTAGTAGGGTATTAGGTAGATTAGTGCTGGCGTTGGCCTAATGGGCCTAAAGTGCGACGCCGGGGATAGTGTTCAACGCCAACACTAATCGTGTATCTATGGCGTACGAATTCACCCAACGTCAGCACTATTTGAAAATATTAGTGCTGGCGTTGGTGAGAAATGGCGCGCCACGAACAAGAGTTGTGGCTAGCCATTTCTGTACTAGTGGAAGCTTGATATCCATGTGCCAGAACCATGAGTTGGTCGCGAGATTTTATGGGTTTCACCTCTAGCCTACCCCAACTTGTTTGGGACTATAAGGCTTTGTTGTTGTTGTTGTTGTATGGGCAATGATGACCCTTCCCGCCAGTGTTGGATGGCACGGGGTTAGCAATGGAGCAGCCCCTTGTTGTGGCCACCCATCGTCTATGACGGTGTACTATACCAGGGGTGACACATCGGCTGGGAGGCCCTTCAATGGGCCAGCCTCAAGGCCCAGGGGAGCAAGTCACGGTGAGATCCCTTCGCCCGAAAGGAGGCTCGACTTCTGGAAGGATCATCATCTTTCCGTGCAAGCCAAGAACCCCTTTGCCGATCGGGGCTCAAGGTCGGTTAGGATATTTGTAAACCCTAGGCCTCGTCCCCCTTTATATGGCAAGGCCATGGAGTAGTTCAAGGGCCATAGACATTATTGTCATCGTCTCAGTAGCTATAATCACCTCATACTTGTAAGCTCCTCGGGTAAGGCGTTTTCCACCATCAATAGAATCAAAGCAGGAGTAGGGCATTACCTTGACCATGAGGGCCCGAACCTTGGTAAACTCCCCGTGTGCGAACCCCTCAGGTACTTTTAGTCGTTCCCTCCACCCTACCGAGGCTACTGACGGTCTACCTCTGCAAGTGTTTTGGTGTTGTCTTGTGGAGCTCCCACCGGCGTCCTTTGAAGTTTACCCCTTTTGTTGCCTCTAGCATGATGTGCTGCCCAACAGCCTCCTCTTGTACTAGTGATGCCCTGAATGTGTTGTGGCGTAGTCTTATACTTTTTTTTTGCGTGTGTTTTTTGTGTTTTCGGAAGGTCTGGCAAAACACTCGGATCGTTATGGTTTTTTATCCGGGTTTCCACATAAACTGGATGAATCTATTTTTGAATTGAGGTAAGAAGCACCTCATGTTTGTTTTCCTACAAGATTCCTTTAGATTGCCTCATTCCATAGGAGTTCCATAGGAATCTTGACGAGCCAGTATTTTCTAAGTAGGGATTTAATCATACAATTTTCTTGTTAAGATTTTCGTGTGTTTCAAAATGTTAGAGGGAGAAAGGAAAAGCATGAATGGACATGATGTTTATGGTTGAAGGATCAATTCCAAACACTGCGCTTTCCCGGAGTGGACTGGGCCCCTGTGCAGTGCAGCGTAGGTTGAGAACTCTAAGCTAGTGCAAGATATGCATGCATCATGCATGTTAACATGTCATCATCAGTACCAAACTGAGCAGAAGACAATTATGCATATATATATATATATATATATATATATATATATATATATATATATATATATATATATATATATATATATATGTATGCAGTGGTAGCTCGCAAGTACACATACAAAATGATAGAATTAGCATGCATGCAGCCCCACGTAGGAAAGTGACAGTTGAATGTTAGTTCCTAGCCACTACTACTAATTCAGAATGGGGTGCCAACTGGATTTTGCAGATGTTGAAAGAAGAAAATAGTAGGTACTGAACTTTGCAGCTGGAAATATCAAACGTTTTGCTCGTGTAGGAAGAAACGCATGTGAGAAAGGCTCTCAAACGCATGGTAATTCCATCGCAAAAAAAAAAAAAAAAAAAAACGCATGGTAATTGAATGACGCCTCCCAATATTACTAGTGGTTCAAAAAGTTTGTGAACGTCCGGACGTTACGGTGCACAAAAAAACAAGACAAGGCAACGCACGCATGCACGCATATATAAGCTAGCTCGCCGGCAACGACCACCGCGAACCAGCAAGTTGTAATCTCCGGAGATGGCGACGACGGCGGCGACCAGCAGGAGGGGTTGCCGGAGGAGCATGATGACGGGCGTGCTGGTGGTGTTGCTAGTGGTGGTGCCGTGTCCGGCGGTGAGGGCGCAGCTGGGGGACGCCAAGAAATGCCGGGACACGTGCCTGGAGGGGTGCACCGGGTGGGCGGTGGTGTGCCACGTCTCCTGCGCCAGCGCCTGCGCCGGGGCCGGCGGCATCGGCATCATGAGCATCGACAACGGCGTCCCGCCGGACCACCTCCCCAAACCGCCGCCGCTCCGAGGAGCCGGCGGCATCGCCGTCAGCCCTGCGCCGTCACCAGAATCATCCAGTTTCTGAGCATATATATACTAGGCAACTGAGCATATATATCCATGGATTGGATTGGATGCAACAAAGCATATTATGACTGACGAATGTAGGCTGGCACACGCACGTACTGTATGTCTCATGGATGGATGGATAAATGCAAATTTCATCATATTTGCAGCCATCACTTACTTTTATTTACTGCATGCATGCATTCTTTTTCAACAATTATCTCTTCCATCCACTAAATCAATAAATAAATAGAATTAATTAAATAGCACAGTTCCTTGCACTAAAATTAATTAATATTGATCAGCCGCGGTTTAATTACACAAAATAACTCGTTTCACTCTCTCTTTCTTTCCCACTCACCTGCAAACTCCATTCCTTGGTTCATTCGTTCATCTCCCCTCCACAACAGGGTAAAGAAAGGTCAAAAGATAGTTACTACGTACGTAGCATGTATTGCTGCTGACTTGTGCTCCAGTGCATCTCTCCCCCCACAAACATGCTCAACGTGGCATCTGCAGCTTCTTCGTCTTTACAACCAATCTACTACTTCCACAGCTTCACGGATCTGTCATGGCTCGCCGACGCGATCGACCCCGTCAAGGGGGAGTGCGCCAGCGCCGCTATCAGCCCCTCGTGCGCCGAGACAACGTTCCTCTGGTTATCCGATACGCTCCACAGCTCCAGCGTCTGCAGTATCACATCACATCACATGTAGTTAATAAACGCTACCCAACTGTCCAGGTTTAATTTGCCTCCGTTATATTACACGGCACGTTATTATTCAAGAAAGAATTTGGAGCAAGGATGTCGTCAATGTTTGTTTACCTGGTAACCACCAACTATCAAAACTTTCGGGTATCTCGGGTGGAATATGCACGACTGGTACTGGTTCCCGTGCGACCTCAGCTCGTGGATGCACTGCCCTGACGCCGCCGACCACACCTTCACACTGTCCTGGCTCGCCGACGCCAGGTACTCGCCTGTTTCGTCCCAGCAGATGCAGTTTACCTCGCTAGTGTGGACCTAAATGAAAAAACAAAACAATGCTTAACAATTACCTCCTCACGTGGCACAACCACCTGCATACAAGCATACAAGCATCTTGAAATCGTGGCTAATTCTTTACCTTTGGCTGTGAATGTAAACTCGTGTCCGTGTCGATATCGATGATGTTCACCGTGTTTCCGGCTGCCACGGCAAGGAGCTTTCCGATCCGAGGCTGAAACCTCACCCTACCAGTACCGCCCTGTTTGACCTGTATCCATTCATGTATGTACAATTCAGGTATTATATATCGTCACTGAAATGATGTGGCTGCGAAAGATCTACAAAGGTGATGCGCTAGAGACAAACCCTGGAGACACGTGAAGCTGCACTTTGACCAACTGTCCAGAACCGAAGTTCTCCATTGTCGTCACACGAGCATAGAATCTCTGTTAATTTCGGGTGAAAATCTACTGATGTTACATGGGAGGAATGCCCAAGAAATGTTTGCAATGCGCCGGTTCGCTGCAAAATGCAGAACATAATGGATTTGGGTATCAGGCAGTCAATACTAAACATGGTGAAGTGAAACATAAATCAATAGAAATCAGTCGCATCAGCAACATGTGCACGTGATTAGTGATTTAATGCTTGAAGTTTGGTTTCCTAAAATTAGATCAACCAACTGTACACTAAATAATCACTACAAATCATGAACAGTAATTCAAACAACTAGACTCGGTGATCATGAACAGTAATTGACTTGCAATTTGGTTACTGGACAACACTACAAATGATGGCTGATACAATATTATTTCATATTGCATTGAATAATCAAATATTGGAGTAAGGCTTAGATCTTCAGTTGGGATCTTTACATTTAAGACATCAGTTTTATATGGAGCTCCAAAAGCTTGGCAATTACTAAGAAAGAGGCAAAGATGTTCCCCTTTTACACTATAAATAAATAGGAGAGCATGATCTCATTTATAAGACTGTCACTTATGTATACCCATATCTAAGTGAAATATCCAGTGCAAATATTTGGGATTTTGGGTGTAAACATGCAATAGCTTACTCAGATCTAGAAAGATGTGAAACACATGAATGGAATAGCCAACTCACAGGTCAACAGTTTATCTATGTGCCTCCTATTATCTTTCTAAATCTGATCCATCCAAAGGGCCATGTGATAAGTTGTGTGTTAGTACCAAAAGCTAGGATTGCACTAGAAACTTCCCCTACATAACATCCTTCAGAAATCCTACATCACAGGACTGCACAGCTTTCAAACCAGTAACAAGCACACGAGTGTAACTCAAGTTTGCAGTGATCTCTTGCCACAATCAAAGTGCAAAGTTTACATTGCAGTGTCAACAGTAGGCAGTGGAATGCACCAAAAAGCCAGAACTTGCAGCAAATAAGGGAAGTAAGAATTACTAATGAGAAACACATAATAAAAATAGAAGAAGAAAATACCTCGACCGCATTCCATAGTCGAACAGTTCCATCAGAAGATGACGTAGCCAACTGAGTCGAATTTGGTCTGAATCTTATGTCCGTTATAAAGTTTGTATGTTCTTCTGCTTTAGTATCCATGTTAAAATTGTCCATATTCCAGAGGAAAACCTACAGTATCATAGAAACATCACATATAAGAAAATACAAACTGCTTTATAATGGCCTAACTTTCTATCAGAGAGAAAAAGCAATAATGTCAACCTTGCAGGTCAAGGTGGGTGAAAGGGTAATATTGTCTTTCGAAAAAAAAAGGGTAATATTGCATCCCCAGATAATTAAGGTGTAGGTGCTAGTGTACGGTACAACATAAGAAATATAAGATAAATGAAATTTAATTACTGGAAACAATCTTTATTGAAGTTAGGAATGACCAGTACTGTTAACAGTGATGGAATCTTGTGCCAATATTATAGGTAAGTTCAACTTATAAAAACCTAATATTCTTAAAAGAAAAAAACACTGATTATTAATAATTTGAATGCTCTGGCACAAGCAAGTAATTTACAAAATTATTTGTTCGCTACCATCTACTTGTGAGCTTACGCAGCTTACCTTTTTTTCATGACCGGCGCTAGCAAGTAACTTCCCGTCTGTAGAGAAGTGACAGCAAACAACCTTGTTGTTGCTTGCACGGTTATTAGCAACCTCACTCAAAGAAAGACCTACAAAAATTGAACGGTTTATAATGATATACTTTTTCAGGACTGAAGTTTGCAGCACAGCTCAAAAGCTTAAAAATATTTACTCTTCAGGGACTCCTGCTCCGAAGGCCCTTTCTTCAATGCGGCAAATATGTCTCGACCATCCCCATCATCATTTGACAAGAATGAATCGACATTATCATCAAAATCAACGAAACTATCCAAATTATCCTGCCAGTAACAAAAGTTGTTTGAGCACAACAAACTGGCAACGAAAAATTGAAACAGAAGAGCAGTACACATAATGATAGTACCATCTGATTTGAGGATGAAGCAAATCCGCTGGTTCCATCCGCGCCACAAACCATTGAACTTTTTTGTGCAATGTTCACGTTGCTAGCTACTGGTATTCCACCACCAGGAGTATGAGTTGATGGAGTTGAGGGTGGAGAAGGCCCAACGGTATTTCCTGTGCCGGTACTATTAGCAGCCCCAGAAGAAGTTGGCTTCCGTTTTCTACTATTCTGGATATCAAGAATAATGGGCACAGTTAGGTATCACATGTATGGAGCTATAAAACTGAAGAAACATCTCAAGGTAATTCCTCAGGCCACCTGTTGCATTTGCTGCTGCTGCTGCTGTTGCTGCTGCTGTTGTTGTTGCTGCTGCTGCTGCTGTTGTTGCTGCTGTTGCTGTTGATGTTGTTGCTGCTGCTGTTGGTGGTGCTGCTGCTGTTGTTGCTGCAATTCCATCATCCGGTGACCCGAGGACTGCTGCATCTGGGCCATCTTCAACTAAAAGATTGCAAATATTGTATAATAGTCAATCATAACATGCATAATTTGCATACACTGCTGTACGAAGGCATAAAAGTGAAATTATAGAATCGTCCATGCCATTCCCATAAAGAAAAACAGTGGATAGAAAGTACCGGTAAAATACAGAACATCTTTCCAGAAAATATAGAACATTTTATTGAAAGAGTGAACGTATTTGTAGGACAAGATAGATTGAAAATGTAACTTGATTGACAGTGAAATTATAATGGACTTGACATATATCAAGTTTCTCAGAACCAATTACATAGTGAATTACTGACCTTCATCATATACTCGTGTTCATCTGGCCGAACCTTTGGTGAACCAGAATGAGCTGGAGAACCCATTCTAGCAAGCTCATTCTGTGTTTGTGCTTGAGCCATCAATTGCTGTTGTGGTGATAAAATTTGAAATTGGTTTGGAGATGTCATCAACTGCTTCTGTGCGCCTAAATTTGACCGGAGTTGATCGATACCTGGGACCTTTAGCAAATAACAACAAAACAGATAAGCTTTCAAAAAGAGAAGTAAACAAGGGTATAAAGAGATGTCACCAAACTCACTGTTAGCGGCCAGCCTTTCAGTGGCACACTCCCGACTCCTTGATTTAGTCCTAAAGTGGAGGAAGATGGATCAGAAAAACACCTCCGACCATTTACTGAAACTATTTTTATTGTTTGTCATATAGTTTTACAAATCTTGGTCAATTTAATTTCAAGGTGATTGTCGTGAGTTTTATGTGCAAGCAAACTAATTGCATGCTCACATCTAAATCAACAAACACTCAAGCATGAATATCATACTAATGGCCACAGCATACCGAAAAGGTACTAATGGGTAAAAATAATAGAACTCGTGATGCAATTTTCACTAGGACACCCTGTATGGACACATAGTAGGTCTTCCATCAGTACGATGTGTTTTCTACATCGAGAAACACAATGAGCGACAGTAGTTATATCATCTCAGGGCATTACTCACCAGAAGCGGCTAATCCAGATTTCGATTGCATCATCGCTGATCCATATAATGCAGAAGGGTCTGTAGGCATTGTTCTTTGTTGCATAGCACCATCACCTTTGATGTCCTTGAAAATAGTTGAGTAGAATATTAGGATTATTAGGAAATGATAAACATGTGCAGAGAAACTGTGAAGAGAAATGAGTTACAGAAGATAGTATGCATTACAACTTGCTGATTCCTTGATTGAAGCTGCTGCTGCAGAGCTGCCATATTGACTGAGCCACCCTGAAGTTGCCTGAATGGACAAATGGCTTAATCAGAATCTCACCAAAAGACACTTACTTGACGCTGGAATGAATTGCTGAAAACCTACCCAGATTGGTTAGCTGCTGACTTGAGAAGAGCCATCCTATTTGCATCAAAGAGCTGTGATGCCTCGGAATCCATAGGATTGTGATTCCTCATTCCTTCCATGAGTTTGGAGGCCAGAACAGCCGATACATCAGAGTTCATAGCACCATTAAGGGCCGGAAGATTTGGATCCCTTCTCTGCAAATGGGCATTCTGCTGTTGCAATAACTGGAGTCTCATCTGGTGTTCCCTTGACTTGATCTAGTGTGCCACAAAGAGTTTCATAAATACAAAAGCATGTATACAATAAGCAGCAGCACATGTGACTTGGCATACCACAGAATGCAGATATCACATTCACATTTCACAGGTAGGAAAAAAAGGCAGTAGCATTGTCAGTAAATTACAAGCAGTATCCATGTTACGGCCTAATTCAGTGTCAGTGCACTTAGACAGCTAGTCACACTCACTGGTCCGTTTTACTTTGCCAAATCATGCATGCCACATTCCACTTTGAAATAGTTAATGCATCATCCTGTTGGGGGTGCTCTGTTTTTCTTTTTTCCACTCTTGAGGTCACTGTGACTTTGCCATAGTAGCATCAGATCAATTTTGTATCACAAGGCAGTAAGCATAAGCTTGTGTTACATACAGCCAAAGTATTATAGAGCAGGACATATTTATATGGTAGAATGGCAGTTGCTTCCCAGCTGAAGAGCTAGCTACCAACAGCATTTTAGGAGAACAGGAAAGAGGGGTCGAATCCGTATTGAAGTCGCATTATTACCACTGCAGGCCATGAATAAACGTTATATTGTACGTCCTGTTTGACCTAGTAACATGAATGTGCAGGTACAGGTGTGGTGTGGATCGATATAAAATCCTAGTTAAAAGCAGGGTAAGGCATAATAATAACAGCTGAATAGCATTTTAGCAAAACATGAAAGAGAGGCTGAATCCGTATTGAAGCCCCATTATTACCATTGCAGGCCATGAATAAATGTTATATAGTACGGCCTGTTTGACCTAGTAACATGAATGTGCAGGTACAGGTGTGGTGTGGTTGATATAAAATCCTAGTTAAAAGCATGGGAAGCATAATAATAATAATAATAACTGGGGTAGGTAATGCATGTTGAAAAGAGTTGTGCATGGAGGAAGTTTACAACATACATCCATGGAAGGTGTGGCGGCCCCGGCCCCTCCTTCGTTGGGCTTGTCCCTTGTCCTGGCGTCGAAGATGTCCCAGAAGATGGACCACCACTCGAAGAGGAAGCCTCCCGGGGCGTCGATTGCTGCGGAAGGGAACGAAACCGAACCAGGAGCAGGACGGCATTAGGCATTAATAATTAGATAACACATGAGTGGTAGTAGTAGTACATATTGGTCCTAGTTGTACATGGCAGAGGTGTGTGTTTTGGTGAGGGTGAATTTTGGGTGGTGTGGTGACAGCAAGGAAAACATGCAGATCAGTTATAGTGCCTTGGTACACTACACAGGCACATCTATAAATGGTCATCTAGTGCCTGTCTTTGTTTTTTTTATCTGTTTTCCCCCAATGGATGGGAGGGGAACATCTATCTATCTATCTATCTATTATTAGATATATATACTCGCCCTGTAGGTCAGTTGCTGAGTATATAGAAGAAGAAGAATACATATATATGCATCCCTCCGAAAGGGAAAGGGAAAGGGAAAGGGGACGAATGAAGAAGATGCGTAAGAACGTACCGACGGGATCGGTTGCGACCTTGCCCTCATTCATGAAGGCCTTGGCGGAATTGTGGAGATTGCGCTTCACCAGGTAGTCGTAGATGTACACGTCCAGCCTGCACACCCCAAAATCCAATCCAACCCCCCAGCGGAATCAATCCATCAGGACAATCCCCCAAAATTCAACTCAATTTCGATTCGATTCGATAGGAAGTAGAAGAAGAAACAGCAGAGGAGGAGATTGGGGACGTACATCTTGTCGGCCTCCCAGTTGCTCCGCGCCATGGCTCCCCTCGCCCTCCTCGCCGCGGGCGGGCAGAGAGGTCGGCGGTGCGGCGGCGAGTGGTCGTCTTCTTCCTCGGTGCGGTGGGGCTTGGGCTTGGCTTGGCTTCGCGGCGCCGCGCTGCGCTGTCGCCCACCTCTCTCTCTCCCCTTGCCGTGCGGTGCGGGTCGGGTCGGGTCGGTTCAGTGCCGGGTTAGGGCCGGGCCGGGCCAACCCTAACAAGGGGAGGGGGGACAGAGACGGAGGTCGGCGGTGGTGGCTGACGGGTGGGTCCCACCTGCCGGCCGGCTTGGGCTGTCCTTTTACTCAGCTCAGCTGCACTTCTCACGATGCAGCAGCAAGCGCTGTCTTGTCTACACATACCCTACTGTATGTCTGTATCCCCTAAAAAAAAAAGACACACTACTGTGCTACTTACGTTCCAAGGAAACATTCATCTTGTCATGGACCCACACGACAAGAGGCAAAATTTCTTGTTTTGAACCTTTTGGCCAAGTTTAGCCGAATGTGCCCTGGTTGTCAAATTTTTCGTGATCTGACCCTTTTGCTACCGTAAACTGACGGGCTAATGCTGACGTGGTGCAACACCCTGCCACCAGCGCTTACGGCGGTAGGTTATGAGACCTTACCGTCAGAGACCTCGACGGTAGGATCATTGGTGGTTGCCCGGAGAGGTTCTGTAACTTGGAATCATTGATGCCTTACGGTATGGTTTTCACACTCTACCGTCAGGGTCCTTGGCGGTAGGGTGTGCTCATAGTGCAATTTTTGCACATAACATGTTTGTTTCTTTTCAAAAAAAATTGGCACAACAACAATATAGACTTAAAAACATAAAATATGCAGATCTCACATAATATAACATGTATCACACTCGATATGAATAATAGTTCAACTAATAAACATGTCACACATAGCAAATAGTAGCAAACTGTTTCGCACAGTTCAGCGAATAGCAAATAGTTTGACAAGCCAACACAAATAGTTATACTACGCAATTCACTTGCGCCTTCCCCTCTTGGAGGTACGGTCCTTGTTGTTCTTTGAACGAGTCTCATCAGGCTTCTTCTTGCACCCTCGAGGACGCGGTTTCTTGAATGGGGATGGACTCTGTCAATCCTTCTTCGGCTTATTCCTCTTCTGAAGCTGAGTTGTCTGAGTTGGTGGAGGTCCGTCATCTTCATCATACTCCTCCTCCTCATCGCTCTCTTCGTCTTCCTCATCATCGTCCTCCTCCTCGTCATCCTCCTCAGCCAACCTAGACGACAAGGCAACATGGCTCGATGAAGCGATGGTACCCTGTGGGCCTGCAGGATCATGAGCTTCAGCCGAGCCAGCGCACCCAAGCAGACCCACCAGCTTGCGACAACGCTTCACGAACTTCTGCAATCAGAATGAAACAAGGACATAATACGGATCAAATTTATGATTACAAATGAACAAGAACATAAGGTAATTCCAGTGCACCGCCTAGCGCATCCGAGCCATAAAAAATGCATTTGTTCAGCTCCGAGGACTGTAAAGGAATAAGTGAGTCACAATGACGAATAAAATAGATTACATACAACCGCTGGTTCAAAACAGAAGAACACAACTTACCACTCTGTTAATCAGGGGTGCATACTCCCTAAATCCACTCATGTCTCTGATGCCGTCACTGTAAGCCTCATCCTCGGGGGCATCCTTCTCCAGCTCCGCGATATCTGTTGTCGTCCACTAGGGCATGAGGCGAAGACGGTGCTTCGCGTCATCGTCGTACCACTTCATGTGTACGCCGTACGCATCCCAGTCAATCAGTTTCCTCTCCCCATCTTTACAAAACCTCCGCTGGTTCCACTCCGTCACATATTCTTTATGCTCCGCTCCCCAGTCTGTAATCGACTGGCATTTCTTCCTGCTTTTCCTACAAGGCATAAGCAACGCAAAACATCATAAGAACGTCAAAACGCAACGAAAACACGGTAACAGAGAACAGTGCACTCACAAGTGGAGTTCGTGGCCGTTGGTTTCGTTCGGCATGCCCGGTGGGGTATGTTGGTATATCCCAAATTGCGCCGCCGCGGTGTGGCAAGTGCCAATCGACGGCGTGCACACATATTATGGGCACCATGCACCGCTAGCTAGTACTGTCCTGATCGCACATCACGTTCAGCTCAAATCCCCACTCTCGGTCATGATACGGCCACCAGTTAACCTATTACAAAAACATTGGTAAGTTCCCGATGAAAGTGGCGTAAAAAAGAAAGGTGTGCTAGTTTATATACCCGCAAAGGCGTCAAAGCGTCCAACTCATTGGTGAAGACCTCGTACAAAGCCTTGGATGTGCCCGTGTAGACACCCACCACGTCCCAAGCGTACACGACGGTCGGTGATACGTTCATTTTGCATCATGATTTCCTACTGTTATTTTTTATGTTTTGTTGAATAATAATGCTTTAGGGAGTGATTCTAATGCCTTTTCTCTCATAATATGCAAGGTTTACACAAGGAGGGAGAATACCGGCAGCTGGAATTCTGGACCTGAAAAAGCACATCACAGATACCTATTCTGCACATCTCCAAATAAGCTGAAACTTTACGGAGAATATTTTTGGATTATATTAAAAATAGTGGAGCAAATAACTACCGGAGGGGCCACCCTGGTGAGCACAAGACACCAGGGCGCGCCAGGCCCCCCAGGCGTGCCCTGGTGGGTTGTGCCGACCTCGGCCCACCTCCGGTGCCCATCTTCTGGTATATAAGGTCTTTTGACCTAGAAAAACTAAGGAGAAGACTTTCGGGACGGAACGCCACCGTTTCGAGGCGGAACTTGGGTAGGAGCACTTTTGCCCTTCGGCGGAGCGATTCCGTCGGAGGAACTTCCCTCCCGGAGGGGGAAATCAAAGCCATCGTCATCACCAACACCCCTCTCATCTTTGGGAGGCCAATCTTCATCAACATCTTCAACAGCACCATCTCCTCTCAAACCCTAGTTCATCTCTTGTGTTCAATCTTTGTACCGGAACCTTAGATTGGTACCCGTGGGTGACTAGTAGTGTTGATTGCATCTTGTAGTTGATTACTATATGGTTTGTTTGGTGGAAGATTATATGTTCAGATCCATTATGCTATTTAATACCCCTCTGATCTTGAGCATAAATATTATTTGTGAGTAGTTACCTTTGTTCTTGAGGTCACGGGAGAAGTCATGTTGCAAGTAATCATGTGAATTTGATATGTGTTCGATATTTTGATGATATGTATGTTGTGATTCCCTTAGTGGTGTCATGTGAACGTCGACTATATGACACTTCACCATCCTTGGGCCTAAGGGAATGCATTGTGGAATAGTTATTAGATGATGGGTTGCTAGAGTGATAGAAGCTTAAACCCTAGTTTATGCGCTACTTCGTAAGGGGTTGATTTGGATCAAATAATGCGTCGAATCGGAAGCTATTTGACTAAAACTAATTGGAGGGACCGGAGGAGCTTACTTTTCTCGTTTCAGAGCCATCTCGATCCGCACAAACGGTGAAGAAACGAAGAAGATCCAAGGGGGGGGTGGAGGAGATGAGAGAGGGGGCGAGAGAGGAAAACTATCTGTTTCGGGCGGCGCTGGGAGAAAGAGATGGGGGTGGGCTGCTCACCCCCTACCGTCAGGGACCCTGGCAGTAGGGTAAGACAACCTACTACCAGGACCAACGACGGTAGGGGGGACGGAGGGGGGCGGCAGCCATCTAGGTCTGATGACGTGGATTAGTTGCCCACCGACAGGGTCCCTAGCGGTAGGAAAAAGGGTCAGATCTCAAAAAAAAATCAAACAGGATCAGACCCGGCTAAACTTAACCAAAAGGGTCAAAACACGAAATAAAACGAGCCCCCTCCCAAGCAAACAATTACACACACCACACGTGAATCATTTCATCATCCTTTTTTGATTTCATATTGTTCTACCATTCGTTTGTTCCTTCATAGTTTGTCAACTGGATAGATGGAGCAGTACATACAATTGATACTTAGCACGCATACTCCCTGACGATGATGATATCATGATATTCCCCCACCCCACCCACGGACACAAAACAAAAATTGTCGTTTTCGATCGACTTATATATAGATAATAATAATAATATCATAATTATTGTTGTTTATAATACAAGTACATAATATGTGTGTATTTTTACACCCCATTCATTTCATTTCATTCATCTGACCTGACCAATATTTTTACACTCACAACTCTATAACAGACAGACAATACATACACCCCACCCCATCCACCACCACCAACTAGTAGTACCACTAGTACACATTCCTCCCACAAATCTCCGGAACCAGCCCCAGCCCCCAGCCGGCGATTTCTTTCTCTTCTACTTGGCCGCCGCCGCAGCCGCCTTGGCCTGCTGGTTGGCCGCAGCCGACATGGACCGCAGCCGCGCCGCAATCTCCGTGAATGCCGGCCGTGCTGCGGGGTCCGGCGACCAGCACTGCTCCATCAGCCTCCTCCAATCAGGCCCGCAGTTGGCCGGCACCGGTGGCCGCAGCGTGTTGTTCACGATGCCCCCTGCAAGCAAGATCGATCGATTAACCACCACATTTTTTTTTATATAAACACCAGTAGTATCGCAAACAAAGTGGACAAGAAGAAAAGACAGCTCCAGGAAGAGAATCATCGGTATACCTATTATTGCGCCATAGTGCATATTGGCATAAGGCTCCTCCCCGGTCAGGATCTCCCACAAGACGATACCGAACGAGAACACATCTACCTGCATCCATTATGCCAAAAAACCAAAGAAAACACTCTCTCTGTTATATACTTTATTTCTTTATCCACTGCTACTTTAACTTCTTGCTAACCAAACTCTCAACTAGTCCAGTCAACCAACAACAGGCCACACCTAGATATCAGCAGAACAATACCTACGAAAGACACACATCACGGTCTTACCTTCTCAGACACCTTGCTGCTACTCCCGTTGAGTAATTCTGGCGCCATCCAGGGAAGCGTCCCCCTCACGCCGCCCGAAACCAAGGTGTTCCTCTTGATTTTGGACAGCCCAAAATCACCCACCTGGACACAACGATAGTAGTAAATTTACTCAACAGGTGGTCCCCGCGACACTATTTTCAAGTGGATGGAATGGAAACTAGGCTTACTTTGCAGATAGGGCGCGCGTGGTCCCTGAGGTTGACCAGCAGGTTATCGCACTTCAGGTCAAAATGCACAATGTTCTTCGAGTGCAGGTACTCCATCCCGAACGCCGCGTCCATCGCTATGATCAGCCGCTTGCGGAGATCAGGACACCTTTCAGGTTATACAAGAGATTTATTTTTTTCGCTTAGTTATTTATATGTTTTATTAGATCCACAGAAGGGCAAATACAAGAAAAACACCAGGAAGAACTTACTTGTCCTTCCGCTGCAAGACATGCCGAAGAGAACCATTAACCATGAACTCAGTCAGAGTCGCCAGGGTACCGCCCGGTCCGTCCTTCACAACGCCATAGAACGCTACCACGTTTGGATGATGAAGCTTTGACAGAATCTCAGCTTCTCGCCAGAATTCTTGTGCCTAGAAACAACAATATTTATTTAGAGCATCATTACAGCACCCAACATCTCCATTCTGCTGAAATTTCAGGCTGTGGTATATAATACGAGTCACAGATTTCGAAAATGTTAATGTTCAATAATAATGCTGCAACTACCTCAGAGCCTACTGTCATATAGTATATGCTAGAAAAGCGGGGAAATCAAACTAGCATGCTTAACACACAAGTTCAACAAAGGTTCACGAGCTTACCAGCCTTTCTTGCTCAGATGATCGCCCTGTAAAACAGCTCTTCTTGATGCGCTTGATAGCCACATCAGTTCCTCTCCATTTCCCATGGTAAACGGTTCCGAAAGTGCCAGAACCGAGTTCTCTAAGCTCCTCGAGATCTTCATTCTTGATAATCTGTTAAAATATTTGTTCCCAACAGAATAAAGTGAGCATTGTTGCCTTGTTGGCATTATGTCACTGGTCATGCTCGTAACAGAGCTTGTGATGTGCCCTTTGGTTAGCAGAACCGTTGGAAGGAGCTAAAATTAACACTTAAACGTGTTCACAACAATGAACAAAGATAGCAAGATCATGTGGCTTTAGATTATTCTGGTTTGAGAATTTAGCTACAACATGTTAGGTTTCTTGCAACATAAAACCAACATACCTGCAAGTGTTCAAAATCAGAATCTCGAAGAGAAGCATCCATGACTTGTGCGGCAGTTCTGTCCTCTTCAAACTTTGGTTCCTGAAACCATGAAAATAATCATAAGTATGACAACATAGTGCGACGACAAAAGTGACAGTGGACTTCTACTAAACATGCATACCTCAAAATCTGGAGCAGGCAGATTCGTATTGTCCCCCACAGGTTGATATGGATTGTCAACTTGAAATGCTTCAACATTCCTCTCCACCTTTGGGAGATGGTCAATATGTGATGAGGCATAAGCTGGAGGCATGCTGCTAACGTCAGCAACCATGATGGAAGGCTCTGCCTTCTTCTCAGCATCAAAATTGTAGGTAGGATTCAAACCCTTCATGCTGATTGCATCATTATCTGCTCCTGCGAATGCATACATCCCTTCGTCAATCTTTGCCAGGCCTTGGTCATTACTCTTGCTTGGGAACTCATCCTTTGCAAGATTTCTGAAGAATGACCAGTTCTTAGGCTCATAGTTTGGCATGTTCAAGCTAAGAATAGGATCATTAAAAGGAGTTGATGACTGTGCTGCATCTTTTGCCTTTGCGAAGAAATCAGAAAGAATATCAGGGGGGAAGCGGTCATTGATATCAACAAAAAAATCTCTGTTCTCCGAGTTAGCAGCTGCAGATACACTATCTGCAACAGCTCCAGCAGTGCTGGTGGACGATGGCACAGCTGGATCATGCTTAACATCATTGGGGGGCACGGGCTTGGGAGCCTCCCAACTAACACGACGTGCCATGGCAGCATCACTTCCCAGCTGCTTCTTAGCACTTTGCATTCTATTGGTGGTAGTGGCTTTCAAATTACCTTTAGCTGGAGTCTTTTCAACTGAGTTCATGATTGTAGGGACATCCGCTGCCCTCTTTTCACTGGCCTGTTGTTGTTCAACCACAGGATTTTCAGACATCATTTTAGCATCTGATTCTTCTGAAGGTATGATTATACCAAATTGACTCGGCCGTGGTACAGCTTTGGCAAAGTTTTTCTCAAACTCTGCTAGGCAATCATCGCTAGACGGTTCATTCAGGTTCAGTGATGGGGCCCCTGAATTTGAATTTTCAGCTCCTTCGAGAGAATCAGCAGCCTCTGCAATGGATTCTCTAGCCGCACCAGACTGAGACTGAGGTATTAGAAACTGAGCACCTGAATCATCAGATTTTGATAACCGGTTCAGGGATTCCATTTGCTCCCGAGGGATTCGTTCAGAATGGAAGGTCCGCCCAGAACCAGGTTGTGGATCCGTGAAGCCATGATCGGTCATGTCAGACTCAAATTCAGAACATCCAGATGCAAAAGCTCCACCAGAGGACTGGCGGTCATCTTCATTTAACTCTCTAGGCTCTAGGCTCTTTCCACTGTCACTTGGTTGAAGAAAAGATGTCCGTCCTTCTTGAGCCAAAGAAGCAGGGGGCACTTCCAAATGCATGCTATTTGAAACAGACAGATCATTATGCAGCACAGGAGCACTCAAATTCTCAAGGGTTTGAAAGTAGTCCACTTCACTTTTCTGATTCAGCGTGTTCTTGGCAGCCTGCTTTGCATCATTTATAGAACCTTGCATCATGAAGCCATCCTGATAAGACCGCTGGTCAGGAGTTGCCAGAGATGCAGGCCCAGAATGTGGCGCATACTGAGAGGCCACTCCATAATCTGAGGGCGCAGATAGAGGCATAGAGATGCGTCTCTCAGTGTCATAGAAATTGTCTCTAGAGCTCTGAGCGTACAGCATTTCCTGCCCTTGGTAAGATTGCAAATTTGCAGTGTAATCACTGGATAAACTTGGCGGTGTTGGAGTTGGTACAGTAGCAGCAGGCACCAAAGATGGCCCACGCATACCATGAAAATCTGACATACCTTGGTTTGGGTTTGACTGATCATTATCGTTATTGAGATTAATGAACTGATCCATCATACTCACGGATGTGCTTGCTAAACCATGGCCACTTGAAGGCTTCCCTGATCCTACATCTATTCCATTGACAGCAACAACATAATGGAGCTCAGAATCACCATCCATGCTACCCAGGTTATCGTCAAAATCGAGCGAGGAAAACAGAAAAACACGGAGCTTCTGAGAACCTCCTTCACTTTCAATCATGGCAAACTCATCCATCATGTTTGTCAAATCCTCGTCGCCTGACACCGAAATCAAAGAATCGAGGTCTTCACCAGGGAGCTGGTACTTGATGATATGGGGCTGGTTGAAGATGGCAGACGTCTTTTGTCTGAGCTCCTGCCAGGAAATGTCCTTGCTGATTCGAATTATGTGCGTCTCACCACCAACATACCTAAGCTTCCCATCACTGGGCCGGGGCAAGATTTTGCCCCCAAAGCTGCACAGGAACTTGATTCTCTTGGAGGCATCTGAAGCATCGGAGGAAGCATAGCCATGAGACAGTCCCCGACTGCTGCCATCACCACCTGACAGAGCTCGCGGCACCGACCTGGTCGACGAGTGCCTGCTTCTATTCTGAACCTGAGCAGCAACAGGTTTTCTCTCGGGCTCCTTGTGCCGCGGATCAACAATAGGTTGGAGCATGAATATATCAGGACCAGTTTCTGATGCCGTGTGGCTGGCACCAAGCATTCCCCTCAAGTCCATGTAACCGCTTGTCGCAGCGTTCTGGTCTCCGGACGTACCAGGGGCCAGGATCTTCTGGGACATTGCTCGGTCCCTCATGAACTCGAGGGCGAACTCCTCCCCGGTCTGGATAGAGTAGTTGAGAACGGGCCTGACAGTGCCCGGCACAAGGTACTCTGGAACACGGGGAGGAGCAGTGGAAGATGAAACCAAGGGCGCGTGCATGGCTCTCTGGGGTGCAGAGCCAGCAGCAGCGTCCCTTCTAGGGTCCATTGCGCTGTCAAGTGTTGTTGCGGTTCATAACATTGGCGCTTCCTTTATGTTTGCGAGCAGTGCGTTGAAGAGTCGGCAGGCAGGCTGGAGGGGAAGCGCGAGCCTGACCTGGAGTAAACAGGCATAAGAATGTATGTCAGATGAATGCAGCCAAAAAACAAACAAGATTATTAATCATTGGCAAGGAACAGCTGAAACTACAGTTCCCTTATGAGTAACAAAAGCGCACACTCGTTCCATTTCCTTGTACGGCATGTTTGTTTAGGTTCCATACAGGCATAGGAAGCATATGTCAAACTATACAAGTAGTAAAAATCAGAGGGTGTGCAGGCAAGCAAGAGATAGGAACCGATTCCAGCCAAAGCCAGGTAAACGGCGGTTGCCGAAGTAAGCAAGCACACAAGTTGGTCTGATTCATCAAAAAGTAAAGTATACAAGCTACACAAGTCTAGACTAGGAAATGAATGAAGAGGGGACACCTGAAACTATACAAGTCTGTCTGTCTGTCTGTCTGTTATTTATACACTAGATTAGGAATTTTTCCACTGTTTTCCATTTCCTTGGTAGGTTGCTTGTTGAGGCTGCATACTTACGTACATACATACATACATACATACAAAAAGAGCACCACAGGTATCAAGTGAAAAAAATCAGTGGGTGGACGTGTGTGCAAGCAAGCAAGCAACTGAGTGAGTCAAGTAGGAATGGATTGGAGTCAAAGTCAAGTAAGCAGAGGTTGCTGGAAGGTATGCAGATTGGCGGAAGGGGCTTAAACAAGAATGAATGAATGAATCCGTGGGTGGTTTTATAAGGATTGCCCCCAAATTAATTTGCATGGCGAGTGGGGAGAAAATACATACATATATACAGTAGAGATACAGATAAGGTAGAAGAAGAGGAGTAAACCCTAGGTGAGTAGAAGAGTAGTAAACATGGGATGGGGGTGGGGGCATGAATCGAAGAAGGCTGGGATTGGCGGCCGGAAAATACTTATTATGGAAGAAAGTTAGGGTCGGTTACCGTCCAAGGAGGTTCCAGGTCCGGATGGGGTGGATCTCCGCTCCGCGCCGCCAAGTCGCCGGTCCGCTCCAGCACAGAGGAGCGGCGGCGCGGCGGCGGCGGCGAGGCGAGGCGAGAACTGGTGGTGGGCGCGCTGGAGGCTGAGGCTGGGTGGTCGGAGAGGCCGAGCGGATTTGAAATTGGATGCGCTCGCGCAGATGGCAGAGGAGGAGGAGACGGAAGGAAGGAAGGAAGGGGATGAAGACGACTCGAGGACTGCAGATGGAGGGAGGCAGGCAGGCAGGCAGGAGGCATCTTTTCTTTTCTTTTCTTTCCTCGTTAGTATTATTTTCTATATTTTTCTACGGAAATGATTAGTAACAAACGTTCGGATTTTAACCATGGCAATCCGAGAGTTTTTCAAGGCAACTCTAGTTATAAAAAAGATGACAAGTTAGAAGCAAGCACGGCAATTTTCTATAAATAATAAACTGAAACATAAAAGTTGTCATCATCGTGTCAATAAACTTGTCGTCGAAAGCGTTTGCGGAGTTGTCATGGGTTCGTACCGAACGTTTGGTGCTTATCAGATTCCTTTTCCTAGTATGCGAGCGATTAACGTCTGTCTTAATTGCTAAATCTTCAAGCGATCCATCGACTAATTACTTTATTATTATACACCATAAGAAGAAGACGTGGTTGATCCGTAAAGTGCATCAGGAAACCAATGTGTGGTTAATCATTTTTCCTCCATCTCTAGTACTAGTACAAAATCGTCTGTTGTATCTCCTCTCGTCTCCTCTCAAACAATAAACTTTACTCTCTTTTTTTTCAGAATATTAATAATAAACTTTACTACTGGTACATCGTTTGTATACGTTATACCACCTGCAACACAAAAGAGGTTAAGCACAAGTAGGTACTGCTACCACTAGTACTCCAAATGAGGAGATGCCTGGTAGGTACCACTAATAATGTATTAATCCATCCTAAAAAAGAAATCATAAACTAACTCAATTGATTTGGGGTACTCTTAAACCTGTTCATAGACTACCCAGCCTGAAGGCCCGAGCCCGAAGCCCGGCATTCGGGCCGGGCTCGGGCTCCACTTTCTCATCCGAAGCCCGGCCAGAAAGCCCAAAATATGCCCGAAATATCAACATATATTTATTTTATTTGAAATATAGGTATAGCATATTATTTTAATACCTTGAATATAATTAATTTAATTTAAAAAGGCACTATTCATGTGCTTCGTGCCTGGCCGGGCTCGTGCTTGGAATATTGACACTGGGCTTTGTCAAGCTCGATCCGAACCCGACCCGTCCGGGAGAATGATCAGGTCTAGGTATACTACTGATAATAATATACAAACTGAAACAAAAAATTATTTTGTGTGTGTAATCAGCAACAAACATTATCTTTTTTCAGGGTCAGCAAGCATTATCGTGCTTAGTTAATTGGAGAAGAAGGCCCACACCCCGTATCTTCATAAATTTATGCAGCTTAATAATACACCGATGGATGACGCACACCTTGCCGCGATTGCATTTTATGGTTTCAATGGGAGTTTTATTCCATAGTAACACGATTACAATCCAAGGGCTTGTTAAGCGTTCTGGGGTGGGCCGGCCTGTTAAGCGCTCTAACCATAACGGTTTTGGGAACCCTCCATGAATGTTCCTAACCGATTTTTTTCCGGTTTTGGGAGAAACTTCTAGAAGGTTCTTGAACTGGTTTTTTATTTTTATATTTCTTTTCCATTTTTATTTTTGATTTTCCTTTCCTTTTTTGTTTTTTCTCTTCGTTTTTCTGTTTCTTTTTTTCCTGTGTTTTTTTCTTTCTTCTTGCTCTTTTCTTTTTGATGTTTTTCTATTTTCAACTAATGTTTCAGAATTTTTTTAAAAATAGAAATTTTCAGATTTTGTCAATTTTTCAGAAAATGTTCCTGTTTTCAAATATATTTTTAAAAATTTCATAAAATTTTAGAATTTAAAAAATTCTCCTATTTTCAAAAAATGTTTGATAATTCAAAAAGTGTTCCTCTTTTTAAATTTTTTTGTCAAACTAAAAATTCTTCAGTTTAAGAAATATGTTCCCGTTTTCAACATTTGTTCAGAAATTCAAAGCATATTCATGTTCCAAAATTTGGTCCCAAATTTAAAAAATGTTTGTGTTTTTTATTTTTTTTTCACGAATTAGAAATTGCTCTGGAATTTTAAAAAATGTTCCCATTTTCGAAAATTGTTCCAAAAGTTCATAAAATGTTGCCGTTTTCAAAATTTGGTCGTAATTCAGAAAACTTTCATGTTTTTTTAATTTTGTTCACATATTAAAAAAAACTGGAATTTTAGAAAATGTTCGTGGTTTCCAAAAAAATCTCAAATTCAA
Organism: Elymus sibiricus; assembly: GCA_039707655.1. Lineage (NCBI taxonomy): Eukaryota > Viridiplantae > Streptophyta > Magnoliopsida > Poales > Poaceae > Elymus > Elymus sibiricus. Next base: position 523,206,950 of record CM077671.1, on the reverse strand, counting down.
TAAATGTTCATTTTTTCTAAAAAAATCACAAATTAAGATATGATTGGGAATTTCGGAAAATATTCCAGTTTTCGATGTTTTTTCTAAAATTCTGAAAATGTTTCGGTTGTAAACAAATATTTATACAAAGTTGAAAAGTGTTTGTGTTTCATAAAATACTGAGGGTTCTTTAAAAAAACTGAGTTCAAAATTCTAAAAATATGTCGGATCTGGGATGGATATTGCTTCTTAAAAGTTTACATTGCTCTATGTTCAATAACCTTTGGTTGCTCAGCCGGTAGTACCACGGGGTTTGATGATTGAGATCCTGTGTTCGATCCCTTGCGAGGGCTGCTTAATTTTTTAGCTACAGTACGACTCAATGCTGATCATTTCCTTCATGGGCTGACCCAGGCAGAGACCCGCCTATGCGAAATTGCGGCTGTGTGCCGCAAAATGCGGTGAAATCACTAATTGAGGAGTACTGCTTCCAAAGATTACTTTCACCTCGTCAGTCGACACGTGGTGCGCTGCATGTGCGTCACTTGTCGCAACCAGGGAGTTTTTCCTTTTTTCATACATCCGTTTATTCAAAACGTTTATCTCTTAAAAAGTGCGTCCAAATCTTTAATCGTTTTCACCGATGTATTCCTCGCGTCGAGATCTTCAAAATTAGATCCCATGTTAATAGGTTTTGATGAAAAAACCGGACAAAAGAAATGATGAAAACACCGAACTGGGAGCATGTTTTGTTTCCTTTTTTGAAAGAGGCACGACCATCCTCTCGCGGAAGCAAACTCTTGCCTCTCGCGAAAAGAAAAAAGAAAACACGTTAAACGCGTTTTTTTCCGTTTTCGAGAGGCACGGTCATGTCTCTTGCGGAAACAAACCCATGTGAAAAGATCGATATGTTTGACTAGAGGGGGATAGGCAACTACCAATTTTTAGGTTTTCTTAACCAATTAGGCTTAACAACAAATAGGTTGTCTAGATATGCAACTAGGTGACCAACCTATATGATGCTAACAACAACAACAATACAAGCAAGCAAGCAAATGATACATCACAAATAAAGGTTGCACGACGTAAAGGTAAGAAGTAACCACAAGTGGAGCCGGTAAAGACGAGGATGTGTTATCGAAGTTCCTTCCCTTTGAGAGGAAGTACGTCTCCGTTGGAGCGGTGTGGAGGCACAATGCTCCCAAGAAGCCACCAGGGCCAGCATTAGGACTCCTTTGGACCCCAGCCCCGCCGCTCATTCCCGCCGTTCGAAACATCCACCGAGAACATGGCTATCTGAAATGACCTGCGATTCATGGTAGCTTAATTAACATTGGCGGCCACTGAACCACTGAAATGTATATCTCGATACATTTTTTATATCTACTGAACCATCGAAATGTAACCAAAACGGAATAACCTGTCATTATTTTCTTCTTCTTTTGCTGATGATGGTTACTTGTTTTCAGTAAATAATAATCAAGTTTTATGTACTATAGGAATAAAATCAAGAATTTTATCTGAAATATCAATCACAGACACATTACGAATCAATCGACGATGGATACATGCATCTATGCTACCAAAGCGATGCTGAGGATGACGAGAAAGATAATGGGCGTTCCAATAAGGAATTGGTTAGCGCTTGTATATGTATGGATTTGAATTTGCAACATGCAGATTGCCTATGCATCGATCACAGGCACCGAGGCACATCAGGAATAACTCAACTTTTTTTTTTGACAGCAAACTTTCTTTTTTGAACAAGGGAAGGGTCCCGAAGGACCCCGTCATCCATAGATAAGCATGAAAGTACATATTACAGCAGGACCCCACAGAAACAGGAAATAACAACCTTGTCCATGCATAATGCAAAAAGGGCCTTGAACAAGGGAAAAAGATTGCAATCGAATCCAACCAAACTGCATCCCAATGGATTTAGCCTCGCCGGCGCCGGGGACGACACCACTTGGTCTGACGAAACCTCCATGGCACCATGCCATAGACTCCACCATGAAGCAGAACTGCCTCCCCTTTGGCATCTTGGCCGGGAGGAATGAAGATGGTCGCCCTTCGACCTGAAGAAACAGCGGCTCGTCAGAGGCCGGGCGGCAACCAAGAAGGGCGCCACGGCCTCTAGAAATCCACCGCCGTGTGAGCTCATGGACTCGATCCGCAGAGTCGAACTTCCCCTGTGAGCGCCGCCACTTCTCCATCACCGCGAGGGAAGCTGTGGACGGCAACTTGCTGAAGATCCTTGAGCAAATCCTGCCCAGACCACCTCGCTGGGAGCTAGGATCCAGCGAGAACCAGACCACCGGCCAGAAGCCATCCCGTGCTCTCCCGCAGTCTCCACTGCCGCCACCAAGACAGCAAGCAGAAGACAGGAAGAACACCAGAATGGCTAGATCTGAGGGCCACCAGATTTGAGACTCCACCAACGAGCTTATTGGACGGGGGTTCGCCGGATCCAGCCTCCTCCACCACCATTCACCATGGACAGGGAGCAGAAGAGATTGCCGGCCATCTCTAGATGCTGCTCGCAAGCACCAGCAACGACCTCCCCCTCGGCATGACGCCAAACTACGGCATGAAGCCAAGACCCAACTCAACCTACATCTACTAATACTACCCCTACTATCTACAGAGGATATCCGGCAGCCGAACCCGTCTCTTCTCCAGCCAGCAGCGCTGACGGAGGAAGAGAGGGAAGGCCCCGGAGAGCTACAGAGGGCTCTCAAGGGAGGGGGGAGAGGAGAGAGGAGACGAGGGGGAGAAATGAGCCTTCGCCGGAATAACTCAACATGGATACATGCATCGATCACAGATCACACACATGCACAGACAAACACTCCTACGCGGGTGCTTAGTACATAGCACAGATAACCTACGGTCACAACTAACTGCCTCATGCTTACGCGACTCCTACTATTTTGTTCGGCCAATAATGTGCAGAAGCTAGCTAGTAGTATTTAGTACATAGCCAGCTAATTGCCAGCTGGTGGATCACATCCTGACTAGCCCCAAGACGTGGCTAGAAAAAACTCACAAACAGATGGAGCAACTAAATTAAAACAGACTACATACGGGGAAATGCATTGGAGCACCCGCGTGCATTAAAAATATATCAGAAACTTTTTCCAAAAGTTCTAAAATTTAGGATATCAAACCTGGATGCCCGTTGTATACCCGTGTTCAAATTTATGGGAAATGAGTGCCTATGGTATCCGCTGCACTGGAATTGCGATCCAACATACGATATATCCAACATTTTTCTCTATACATACATTTTTTTGTCTTTTTACTAACATTACAACAAGCACCCATTCTCCACGAAACCAAACACGGGTGTACAACAGGCATCCATGTTTCATATCCCAAAATTTATTTATTTTTGAAAATTTTGAATATGTTTTTAGTGCTATATTTATATAGAGGTGTGGGGCACTCGAGAGACACAAATCCTCTTCCATTACGTATATAGCTAGAGAAACTAACATACAGACGGACAGTAGGGGAGCTAGCCTACTGGGCCAGGGTGGGTCAACACTGGAAACTGTTCACATATTTATTATCTTTCTCAAATGGCACGGAACAAAATGGTCCAAACGCATCCATTACCATCCATCTTGCCACATCAAACAGATGACATCAGTGAAATCGTTTGGGTTTTTCGGACTTCAAAAGTTTTATCTCTTAAATAATTTTTTTATTAAAAATCCATTTTTATCATTAAATCCATCTTGACGAGATCTTCAAAACTAGATCCCATATTGATATGATTTGACGACTTTCTTTTTCGGCCAAAAGTTACCATGATGTTTACAATGAATTTGTCATAGTGTTTATGCTAAAGTTGCCATGATATGTTTCATCTAGTTTTTTCTTCTAGATTTAAAACTACCATTGTATTTCAACTAATTTTCACAAAAAAATTTATAAATTGACCATGGCAACTTTTAGCACTTAACCAAGGCCAAATTAATTCATGGATCATGTCATTTTTTAACAATTCATCATGGAAAGTTTAGCTTATAGACCATGGCAATTTTAGTTCATAGGTCATGGCAATTTTAGTATTTTGACCATGACAATTCTAGTATTTTGACCATGGAAATTATTTGTTGTATGAACGATGGCAAATTTTAGTGCATGTATCATGGCAAATTTAAGTAATTCACCATGGCAATTTTTATTTTATGGTTCATGGCAAATTTGAGTCATTGACCATGCATTTTTAAAGTAATTGATGATAGATTTATTTTTAATTATGAACCATGTCAAAATTATTTTCGTGAATAATGGCAATTTTTAGTAATTCATCATGGCAAGTTAAGTTTCTTAATGTCTTTTTTAGAACATGTGAAAATTTACTTTAAACATAGAAGAAAAAATAGTTGAAACATATCATGGTAACTTCAGTGTAAACACCATGGCAATTTATGTGCAATAGACATGGCAACTTTTGACCCCCCAAAAAAGTCGTCGAAACATATCGATATGGGATCTAGTTTCGAAGATCTCGTCGCGACGGATTTATTGGTGAAACGATTTTTCAATCGGAATTTTCATTTAAGAGATAAAACATTTTAAAAACCAAAAACCCAAAAAGATTCCAGCTGACATCATCTGTTTTGTCTTCTTTGCATGCATGCGATGACGTGGAGCAATAGATGGCGCCGAGGACATTTGGTCCAAGTGTTTTAGTACCACACGTGTGATACTTATCAGTGTCCTTATCTTTTCATTTTTCTGAGCCTTGCAACTAGGGTGGCTCAATCCCAGGGTGGGCCGTGGGCCGCGGCCTACCCAAACACCACTAGCTCCATCACTTCAGGCAGAGCAACTAAACTGAACTAAACAAACTAGAAGGCAGTAAGTAAGACGGATACTTGAGTTGCATGCTCTACTCATATAGGCATCCCGAGGTAGTGTGGCACACCCGTCTAATCGAGTGACTTGTCGCGGTGGATAAACCTTCTTGGTGTCAACTTCTTGGCATCGGCTTCGCCGAGCTTGTAGAAGCCATGCCACTAGACAGTGTAGCTGCATTGACATCGATGTTGTGGTTCTGGTGCTCGCCGTAGTAGATGTGGCCCTCGTGGCCGGGGTTTGCGACGCCATTGACAAGTTGCTTGGGATTGTTCTTGTCCCACACAACCCATCCGGCCGCGTCAACAATTGAGTTGATCGAGCAGAACATGTAGACGATCCGAGCATGGTCCTTCCAGGGGCGTCCTAGGAAGGACTAGACACCGTCAAGGCTCTTCCTGGTCGATGTGGTCATCGAGCAGTTCTGGAAGACGAACCCGGAACCATCATCATGTTCGAAACGACCCTGGAGATGATGAGGACATTGTGGTCGGTGGCCGGCTGGTGGGCATAGATGTGGCTATCATGGAAGACGGCCCTCGCGTCTCCAAAGATAAAATCCAGGGTGCCCGAGATTTCAGAATCGCAGTAAAATTGCAACGTGGTGAGGGCCATGTACATGTGATTACGTATTACATGACACAAATAATGATTATAATAACTATCAAATAAATATAACAAGGCGAAGTGCGCGGGGGGAGGGGGGCAAATGCCCCTTGTCTACCCCATAATAGTATTGATATTACGACCTACAAATTACATTTCTATTCACTAGTAGAAAACAAACCTTTTGTCCAAAGCATTAGTCCCGGTCTGGTTTTGAACCGGCACTAATGTTACCATTAGTCCCGGTTCGGGACGGGCATCATTAGTCCCGGTTCGTTCCGGACCTTTAGTCCCGGTTCGTAACACGAACCGGGACTAAAGGGGTGGTGGCAGGCTGGTGTCAGCCTGGGGCCCCACGATCACCTTTAGTCCCGGTTCGTGGCACGAACCGGGACTATAGGCTCACCTTTAGTCCCGGTTCGTGTCACGAACCGGGACTAAAGATCCCCTACATGAACCCTTCGGCCAGCCCGAGCACACTCCTCCCTGTTTTCCCCCTTCTTCCTCTCCTTTGTTCTTCCCCTTGCTCGAGCTCACCTCCATTTTTGCCAAAATTTGTCAAGATTTGGAGGCACCCCATCCATCCAAGTGTTCACAAAGGGTAGCAACTTTGTCCTTTCATCTCTCATTGCTAGATTAGCTCTTGCAATGCTCTATAAGTATAGTGATTTGTGGGTTTTAGTTTGGGAGTATTTATATGTGGTAGTTTATTTGATTTATATGCAATTTGAGCTCAAATTAACTTCTTACTTTGCATGTGTAGGTGTGGTTTACTTAGTGCCTTCCTGTCCCCGTCCTAACCACCGTCGATCGCCCGCACCGTCCCGTTGCCGGCACCACCTTGGTGAGCCTCTTGTTCTTATCCATTTTATAAAAAAAATCATGTTTGTAAGATTTAGATAGTTACTTGTATAGTTTTCTTACCTATATGGTTGTTTGTTATACATAGTGGCATGGTTTTGATATCCATCCCCGTCGGCCCTCGTCCGGTTTATGATTCGGATGTGGTATATACTCTCTTTTATAACTATTTGTTGCATTTCGTGTTTATGACAATTATGCCCATCAAGTTGACATAGATATTTTTATCTAGGAGGTATGTGAACCGGAAATTGCAACCGACATAGATATTCTTGTTAAGAAGTTAAATTTAGTTGAAAAAGAAAACGAGTATTTGAAAGAAAAATTGAAAAGAGTTGAAGAAGAGAAGATGAAACTGGAGTTGTATGTTGCCGATGTCGTCGATGATCACAAGATCAAGATGGATGCAATGCGCTTGAAGATTAGAAAATTTAAAAAATATGCCATTGATAGTGAGGCTTGGTATCACTATGCTGTTGGATCAATTGTTACCTTAGTTGCGATCTTGATCGCATTTGTTGTTGCATTTAAATGCTTTAGCTAGAGAGTTTGTATGTTGTTTTATGAGAACAAGTGTGTATGAACTTTATGTATGAACTTGTATTAATTTGGTCTTTTCGGTGTTGTGTAATGAAGATGAGCCGGCAATGGATGTACGATGACCGATGCTCTCCCCAGTTCATTAATGGCGTGCATACTTTTCTGGTTGCGGCTGAGGCAAACAAGCGGGCGGATGGTTTTATGTATTTTCCATGTGCTGGTTGTAAGAATGATCAAAATTACTCTAACTCAAGAACCATTCACGTCCACCTGTTTGAGTCCGGTTTCATGTCCGGCTATAACTGTTGGACCAAGCACGGAGAAAGAGGGGTCCTAATGGAAGAGAATGAAGAAGAAGAGGATGACGACAGCTATCCTGGCCATGGGTTCCATGAATACGATGGTACAACAATGGGGGAAGAAGTTGAGCCGGCAATGCGGGAAGGAGCTGAAGAAGAGGCATCAGATGAGCCCGCTGATGATCTTGGTCGGGCCATTGCCGATGCAAAGAGAAACTGCGCAAGTGAAAAGGAGAAGCTGAAGTTGCAGCGCATGTTAGAGGATCACAAGAAATTGTTGTACCCAAATTGCGAAGATGACAAGAAAAAGTTGGGTACCACACTAGAATTGCTGCAATGGAAGGCAGAGAATGGTGTATCTGACAAGGCATTTGAAAAGTTGCTGATAATGTTAAAGAAGAAGCTACCAAAGGACAACGAATTGCCCGACAGTACGTACGAAGCAAAGAAGGCTGTGTGCCCTCTAGGATTAGAGGTGCAGAAGATACATGCATGCCCTAATGACTGCATCCTCTACCGCGGTGAGTACGAGGATTTGAATGCATGCCCGGTATGCTGTGCATTGCGCTATAAGATCGGCCACGATGACCCTGGTGATGTTGAGGGCGAGCGCCCCAGGAAGAAGATTCCTGCCAAGGTGATGTGGTATGCTCCTATAATACCACGGTTGAAACGTTTGTTTCAAAACAAAGAGCATGCCAAGTTGATGCGATGGCACAACGAAGACCGTAAGAAAGACGGGAAGTTGAGAGTACCCGCTGATGGATCGCAGTGGAGAAAAATAGAGAGAAAGTGGAAGGACTTTGCAAAGGACGCAAGGAACGTATGGTTTGGTTTAAGTACAGATGGCATTAATCCTTTTGGGGAGCAGAACAACAATCATAGCACATGGCCTGTGACTCTATGTATCTATAACCTTCCTCCTTGGTTGTGCATGAAGCGGAAGTTCATTATGATGCCAGTGCTCATCCAAGGCCCCAAGCAACCCGGCAACGACATTGATGTGTACCTAAGGCCATTAGTTGAAGAACTTTTACAACTGTGGAATGGAAAAGGTGTACGTGCGTGGGATGAGAAAGAACAGGAGGAATTTGACCTACATGCATTGCTGTTTGTAACCATCAATGATTGGCCTGCTCTCAGTAACCTTTCAGGACAGACAAACAAGGGATACCACGCATGCACGCACTGTTTAGATGATACCGACAGTATATATTTGGATAAATGTAAGAAGAATGTGTACCTGGGGCATCGTCGATTTCTTCAGAGCAGGCATCCCGTAAGAAAGAAAGGCAAGCATTTCAAAGGTGAGGCAGATCACCGGAAGAAGCCTCGCCACCGTACTGGTGATGATATACTTGATATGGTCAAGGATTTAAAAGTAATCTTTGGAAAGGGTCCTGGCGGACAATATGTTCCGAATGACGCTGACGGACGCGCACCCATGTGGAGGAAGAAATCTATATTTTGGGACTTACCCTATTGGAAAGACCTAGAGGTCCGCTCTGCAATCGACGTGATGCACGTGACGAAGAATCTTTGCGTGAACCTGCTAGGCTTCTTGGGCGTGTATGGGAAGACAAAAGATACACCGGAGGCACGGGAGGACCAGCAACGTATGCACGGAGAAGACGACATGGATCCAAAGCAGTTTCAGGGTCATGCCAGCTATGCTCTTACCAAAGAAGAGAAGGAAATCTTCTTCGAATGCCTGCTCAGTATGAAGGTCCCGTCTGGCTTCTCGTCGAATATAAAGGGAATAATAAATATGGCAGAGAAAAAGTTCCAGAACCTAAAGTCTTATGACTGCCACGTGATTATGACGCAACTGCTTCCGGTTGCATTGAGGGGCTTCTACCGGAAAACGTTCGGTTAGCCATTGTGAAGCTATGTGCATTCCTCAATGCAATCTCTCAGAAGGTAATCGATCCAGAAATCCTACCAAGGTTAGAGAATGATTTGGTGCAATGTCTTGTCAGTTTCGAGTTGGTGTTCCCACCATCCTTCTTCAATATCATGACGCACGTCCTAGTTCACCTAGTCGAGGAGATTGCCATTCTGTGTCCTGTATTTCTACACAATATGTTCCCCTTTGAGAGGTTCATGGGAGTCTTAAAGAAATATGTTCATAATCGTGCTAGGCCAGAAGGAAGCATCTCCAAAGGCCATGAAACAGAGGAGGTCATTGAGTTTTGTGTTGACTTTATTCCTGACATTAAGCCGATTAGTGTTCCTGAATCGCGGCATGAGGGCAGACTGGGTGGAAAAGGCACGCTAGGAAAGAATTCAGTAATATGCCAGGACGGGCATTCTTTGGCGCAAGCACACTACACAGTTCTACAAAGTTCCGCCTTGATGGCTCCGTATAGCGAGCAACACAAGAATATTCTACGCTCCAAACACCCGGAGCAGTCTGACGACTGGATTACACATGAACAAACGGTGACTTTCGCCGGTTGGTTGCAGACACGTCTCATGCATGATGACACTGTTGTAGATGACCTGTACTTGCTGTCCAAGTTACCATCTTCGACTATATTGACTTTCAAAGGGTACGAGATAAATGGGAATACATTTTACACGATCGCCCAAGATAAAAAGAGCGCCAACCAAAACAGTGGTGTCCGCTTTGATGCAGCAAACACCAATAGGCCAAAGGACACATATTATGGTTACATAGAGGAGATATGGGAACTTGACTATGGACTTGGTTTGAAGGTCCCTTTGTTTCGGTGCAAATGGGTCAATCTGACAGGAGGCGGGGTAAAGGAAGACCCGCAGTACGGAATGACAACAGTGGATCTCAACAATCTTGGGTACGCAGACGAACCATTCGTCCTAGCCAATGATGTGGCGCAGGTTTTCTATGTGAAGGACATGTCTACCAAGCCGAGAAAAAGAAAAGATAAGGAAGCGAATACATCATACGATGAGCCAAAGCGCCACATAGTTCTTTCAGGGAAAAGAAACATCGTGGGAGTGGAGGACAAGACAGACATGTCAGAAGATTATGAAAAGTTTCATGAAATTGCTCCCTTCAGAGTGAATGTTGACCCGAGCATCAAGTTAAACGATGAAGATTGTCCATGGTTACGACGCAAAGGGACACACGAGAAGAAAAAGTTTTATACCCAAAGATCCCACTCTGGGATGTGACCGGCTTCTCTAGTTAGTTTCCGGACTTATACATCTGGAAAGTCCCACTTCGGACAAACCGGAGGGAATCTTTTTAATAGTAGTGTACTTATGTGTTTTGGCATTTGAAACGCGTCGAAATATTATGTCCAGAGCCACGTCATCAATTTTCAACCCTTTCTGACTTCATTTGCTATTTTTCATGCATTTACTGATTTTTTTTGAGCTAAATGACCCTGGAATTGAAAAACACTACAAATGAACTCTGAAAAGGTTGAAAGTTGGCATGGTATCATCATTTCACCCACATAGCATGTGCTAAAAAGTTGAGAGGGTTACGGCAAAAACTGGATGCACTTCGTGTACAAAATGGACAATATCTTTCGAAGTATCAGGGTTTCAGACGAAAACTCGTGTGTTACTAAGGCATTTCATTTTTTAAACTTATTTCAACTCCAGACTTTTTGTGTGTTCAGTATGCACCATTCGAAGCCACGTCATCAATTTTCAACCCTTTCTGACTTCATTTGCTATTTTTCATGCATTTACTGATTTTTTGAGCTAAATGACCCTGAAATTGAAAAGCACTACAAATGAACTCTGAAAAGGTTGAAAGTTGGCATGGTATAATCATTTCACCCACATAGCATGTGCTAAAACGTTGAGAGGGTTACGACAAAAACTGGATGCACTTCGTGTACAAAATGGACAATCTCTTTCGAAGTATCAGGGTTTCAGATGAAAACTCGTGTGTTACTAAGGCATTTCATTTTTTTAAACTTATTTCAACTCCAGACTTTTTGTGTGTTCAGTATGCACCATTCGAAGCCACGCCATCAATTTTCAACCCTTTCTGACTTCATTTGCTATTTTTCATGCATTTACTGATTTTTTTGAGCTAAATGACCCTGAAATTGAAAAGCACTACAAATGAACTTTGAAAAGGTTTAAAGTTGGCATGGTATCATCATTTTACCTACATAACATGTGCTAAAAAGTTGAGAGGGTTACGGCAAAAACTGGATGCACTTCGTGTACAAAATGGACAATCTCTTTCGAAGTATCAGGGTTTCAGACGAAAACTCGTCTGTTACTAAGGCATTTCATTTTTTTAAACTGATTTCAACTCCAAACTTTTTGTGTGTTCAGTATGCACCATTCGAAGCCACACCATCAATTTTCAACCCTTTCTGACTTCATTTGCTATTTTTCATGCATTTATTGATTTTTATGAGCTAAATGACCCGGAAATTGTAAAGCACTACAAATGAACTCTGAAAAGGTTGAAAGTTGTCATGGTATCATCATTTCACCCACATAACATGTGCTAAAAATTTGAGAGGGTTACGGCAAAAACTGGATGCACTTCGTGTACAAAATGGACAATCTCTTTCGAAGTATAAGGGTTTCAGACGAAAACTCGTCTGTTACAAAGGCATTTCATTTTTTAAAAAACCTAAGAATTACCAAATTGAATATAATGATAAAACACGCTAATATTAAACAGCAGAAAAAAGAATCACTGCAAAATCTATTCAAATTTGAAAACTACTGCCACTAACAGAAAGTTTATATATTTTTTGACCTAACGCAAAAAGATTCACTCATTAACTCTAAATAAAGAAAAAAAAACTCAGAAACAAAAGAAAATAAATAAAACAGATATTAAAAAAACTGAAAAGTAAAAAAAAGCCCGCCTACTAGTCCCCAACCGCAGGTTCACAAGGCCCAGTAGGCCCAACAGGGCAGCACAGGTTTGATAGGCCCACACAGGCCTGCTTAGAGAGGAGCTCGAGGGAGCAGCCGCAGCGGGGCTTATAAACCAGTGTGGCTGCCCTTCGCTGGGCGAGGTGGGACTAAACTTTCTGCACCGCGGCTGTGGCAGCACGAGACCTTTAGTCGCGGTTGGTGGCTGCAACCGCGACTAAAGGTAACCTTTAGTCGCGGTTGGTGGACTAAAGGTCTGCGCTTCCCGCCGCTTCGCCTGGCGAAAAATACCTTTAGTCGCGGTTGGTGGCTCCAACCGCGACTAAAGGTGGCCTTTAGTCGCGGTTGGAGCCACCAACCGCGACTAAAGGCTCTCATATATATAGCGCCACTTACGAAAAATCCCCCATCCTCTTCATTCTATCGACGCCAAACACAGACGACGCCGCCAGGCTGCTGCGCGCCGCCGCCTGCCCCGATCGACGCCGTCGCCGCCCCCGACGTCGGCCGCCCACGCCGCCCCCGACGCCGGCCGCCCGTGCCTCCTCGTCGACCCCTACTCCGGACGCGCCCTCCTCGCCGATCCCTGACGGCGCCGCCCGCGCCCGCTCCTCGCTGCGCCGCCTGCCCCGACGCCGTCGCTGCCCCCGACTCGCCTCGCCTTGCCGTCGCCCCGCTGTGAGCTCAGTTCCTCCCTCTCCCTCGCCCCCTGCTGCCATGGCCGCCCCTCCGGCCCCGATCGAGCCCCCCCCACACACATGCATGAACACACACACACACACACATTTTCTATTTAGATGTTTTAGTTGTTTTTCACTAGTATATATGTATGTATGAATGCATGTTAGATGGATATAATTAGTGTTTAATTAGTATAGATTTTTTTATATAATGTTGTTTTTCTGTTTTTTAATGGATGTATAGAAGTATGCTTAATTAGTGTTTCTTTTTCTGTTTTTTAATTTTATATAATGTTGTATATCATAGTATAGAAAAAAATTGCATATAAAAAAGTTGCATAGGAAAAAGTTGACCATATATATATTTGTTAGAAGGACTATATATAAGTGGGAAAAGTTTCGGAATTTTTTGAGAAAGGAATATTATTAGGGTAGTTATAACCTAGGAATGGGACATTATAATTGAAAAGAGGATATTTTGCTCAAAATTTCCTAATAAAATGACATTGCATATATAGGATTTTTTGTCCATAAGAATTTCTTCTCGGAGTCAACGATGCCCGGCCCGCATCCTCGTCGTAGACTCGTTCGCGACGACGTCCTGCTTCAGAGGGGCAACGTTCGGGACTGGGCTCCGCCGGGCTGGCACTGGGAGGTGCTACCTTCAGGGGCGCGCAGCTTGATGAGGAACCCGGCCCCGGGTCCCGTCGTCGACCCGGAGCTTCTTTGGTGGCGTTCGCGTGGGCCACTTTCGGTGCGGATGCAGCCGGCCCCGCCGGAGGTGGTACGTCGCCGTGTCAGGGAGGAGGACGAGCACGTCCGTCGCTACATGGATGCGTTGGACGTCAGGTTCTCCAATACTTGGCAGGTTCTTCAGGGATCTCACCCGAGCTATGATCCTGTGATGGTTCCTTCTCTTTGGGTGTCCACCGCCCGCGCCTCAGGAACCGCGAGTGAACTAGATTCTTCGATAATATTCGAGCTGTATTAGCTAGTGATGTTATATATATGATAATATTCGAGATGTATTAGTGATAATACTCGAGATGTATTCGAGATTATATTCGATAATATTCAAGAGGATTTATTCGAGATTATATTCGATGATGCATATTATATGAATTATTCGAGATGCATATTATGTACTATGATTCAGTTTTTCCTTATTGATTGCATGCATTCTAATTTGAATACTAAATTGTTTTATCTTTCTTCTGGATTAGTTAAATAAAAGCTATGGACAATACTGGCAGAGAAGGAGAAGTGGCTCTGTTCGACATCATACGCTCCCCGAGCCCAGAGCATGAACCTGAAGATGATGACGGCTCGCAATATCTGAACAATTCCGGTGAGGGTTGTATGATATTTGATGAAGACGGACGAATAGATGAAGGCGACGACAACGATGTTGACGAAGAAAATGTTCTTCAAATAACAAAGACCGGCGAGGTATATTTATTATATAAGCCATCCGATGATCATTACATGTCTTAATTGATTTGTATGTATTAACGAATCGATCTTTCTTCTTTTAGGCCTCCGGATCGAGCAAATCTTCTACAAGCGACAGGGTAGTTCGAGGCCCGGCCAGAAAGTTGGATCCTGGCGTAAAGTTCAACATCGATTCCATCAAAACTTCAAATGGCGAACCGCTTGAACCTAGGAAAAATGCGACCAAGTTCAAGAATCAATGCGGAGTTATTGTCAGGGACCAAATCCCGATCTCTGTTCAAGAATGGAAAAAGCCAGCAAAGGGAGATCGAGCAGGAGTTACTTTTGTCGACGAAAGAGCAAAAGATGTGCTTTGGACATCGCTCATGTCACATTTCACCCTACCAGATAATTTGACAGATGCAGATCTGAAGAAAGTCAAAAACTATGCTCTTAAAAAGATGGCAATCGCATTCAACACCTTCAAGAAAAATACATGGACTAAGTACGTCAAATCAAAAAAGAAGACTCCAGAATTCAAGGGAGCACTGGTGAAGGCAAAAGATCACTGGGACGCTTTCGTGAAGTTCAAGGAATCGGAAGAAGCTAAGGAACGGTCGAGAAAAAACAAGATTAATGCTGCGAAAAAGAAGTGGCACCATACTCTGGGGCCAGGTGGCTACCAGGTGGCCCTGCCTAAGTGGGATCAATCTGAACAAGAGATGATTAGTGCAGGGGTCACTCCAGTTACATTGACATGCCCCCCCAGGTGCAGGACATGGTTTTATGCGCATGGGGGGAAGTTGGACCCAGAGACATGGCTGGTTATGGTGAAGGCAAGTCTTAAAGAAGCGACAGACGAAATACTTATTGCAATAAAAGAAGCTCGAACGGGGGTGTTCACGCCCAACAGAGAGAACGACGAGCTTACGCGCGCCCTGAAGAATCCTGAACACCCGGGAAGAACAAGAGGCAAAGGCGTTGTTCCGTGGTTTGAGGTTTTTGCGGATTGGAACGACGACTACAGAAGCCGTGCGAGAAAGAAGAAGTAGGAGGAGCAGAAGAAGAAGGAGGAAGCACTCCGCCTTGAAGGCCTAGAATCAAAGCACCTGGAGTTGGAACGCGCTTTCAGGCGGCAGCAGGAGCAGATCGACTCACTCAGCCAGGAAAGGGCGTCTCAGCGGCAGCATGAGCAGATCGATCCAGCATTGGATAGCACCGTCCCATCTATGCTGAGAAGCAGCGTGGGTTCCGCCCCGGCCGATATCGATGATGCACTTCTAGCTAGCTACCCTGTGGATGATATCAAAGACAGGACTAACTGTGAGCTACACATGAAAGTGAAGAACTTATCCATGAAGGTGGCGGACGGCTATGCTTTAGCAAATCCCCCTGAAGCAACCTTCCATTGCAATCCCATTCCAGCTGGCTATGCTCGTGTCGGGGTTGATGAAGTGATGTCAGGATATCACGAGCTACAACTTGACATTCTTGGAGGTGACGAGGAGAGAACACTGGGAGAGGCCATACATCGTATCATTCTATGGAAAAAGGATTGCATCGTCTTTTCAAGGCCACCGACTCCTCCTCCTCCAAGTCCGCCGCCGCGTCAGTCGACTCCTCCTCCTCCAAGTCCGGCACCGCGTCAGCCGACGACTCCTCCAAGTCCGGCACGGCGTCAGCCAACTCCTCCTCCTCCAAGTCTGGCACCGCGTCAGCCGACTCCTCCTCCAAGTCCGGCACGGCGTCAGCCGACTCCTCCTCCTCCAAGTCCGGCACCGCGTCTGCCGTCTCGGCCGACTCAGCGTGCTCCGTCGCCTAAGCAACAGCGGAAGAGAGAGGCCGCACCTACGATGGCTAGCGGTACAACAGACAAGAAATTCAAATATGGTCCAAACCTCAAGCCTCTTCCGAAGTTGTCTTACCACCTGACTGAGGAGGAACTCAACACCGTAGTGAATGCCCAATTGAAGGCCCATTTTGGACCGAAACCGCCCCCGCCGCCAAAGGGAAAGTACCTGAGCATGTCTCACAACACTTTATTGATATGGCTCGACCGGCTAACAATCAGAAGGACTCCGACTATGTGCGGTCTATCAAGAAGTCATATTTTGCAGGACAAAAGGAGTCGAGCTCGAGCTCGAGCCAAGCAGTTGGCAAAAAAAGCGGGAAAACTGTTCCCCAGCTGGGAGAACAGGCAGTGCAATCGATCCCCCCGCTCATTGTACAAACACCTGTGAGTACCGCCGATCGGCTGGTAATAACCGACGATCATAAAAGGCAGGCTAAAGAGGCCGGTGTCACTGTTGAACAACTCCTAGGCCTTGAGGAAATCCCCGGGATTACAGAGGAGGAAGTAAAATACCAATATGTCCGCGGCAAACTTCTGGTCAAGCCTGACGATGTCAAGCTTCTACCAACGAGATTGTACAATTTGCATACATGGTACATGCAAGAAACAACAAATACCAATCAAGAGTTCCTCATGGTGAAAGTCAAGAAAAAGCATTACTTCCATAAAAAAGATTTGTGGATTCATTATTCAGAGTTGTTTCAGTTATTCAATCAAGACGCACTCGACAAATCTATCGTCAGTTGCTATTGTCTGTAAGTGATTTCTTTCTGTAATTTAAGTCTCTAGCTAGCTAGCTGTGCTCTCGTTCATTACCTGTAATTATCCTCACTATATTCTTTTCTGTGGTATTATGCAGAATGAAGATGTATGAAATGAAAAAAGCTGGATGCTATGGCATTGGGTTCATTGACCCAAATATGGTTAATCAGGCGATATGGGAAGATGAATATTCGAGAAAAGACACAGAGAAATTCCTGCTAGAGTTTTTGAAGCAACTAAACACCCAACCAGAAATACTACTTCCTTACAACTTCGGGTGAGTGTTACTATATCTTGTACTACAAATTCTATTTTTTGCTTAATTACTAGATGTTAATAAGTGTAGTTGATGAGTTATGCACATGCCCGCTTAATTATACAAAACGTGTGCGCATGCAGTTACCACTGGATCTTGTTAATCATTGAAGTTGACAAGGGAAAAGTTGAAGTACTGGACTCACTATATAAGAATCCATCCGAATACGCAACCGTGAGGGGGATGGTCGACAGGTAATTTCAATCATTATCGCACTATGTCGGCCTCTTTACTTCATTTCCTGATATCAACTAGTTAATAACTCCTTTATTCATTTTCTTTGCCGGCGGGCAGGGCTTGGGCCAAGTTCGTCAAACTGGTCCCAGGCGACTGGGAACAAAAGCTGACATGAGTGCGACCCAAGGTAATTAAGTAGTACTAGCTAGCTACGTCCGTGCATCTCTTTAATTCTAGTTTCAATACCATTATCATGCTTGATTAATTATTACCTGATTGAATTTTATTCTCGTAAAGTGCATGAGGCAGGAGCAGGGGAATAGTTTATGCGCATACTACGTTTGCGAGAACATTCGCATGATCACGTCTGAAAGGAGCAGAAACGAAAGAAATCTTTGGGTACGTTTGCCAGAACACTATCCATAATTTTTTTTATCATGATCTAGCTAATATATATACACACAACTAATATATTCATCTTGATCTCCTTCTTATAGCTGACGGAGATGCGGGGCCAGCTCCTACCAACGGCTCGCGTACAAGCAATTCAAGAGGAAATAGCTGGATTTCTGCTCGACCAGGTCATAGATCCCAAAGGAGAATACCATTACAAGATCAAGCAGTAATGCCTGCATATGTAATGATCCGCAAATTGTAGGAGAAATTGTATATACCAAATTGTATATATATATATATATATATATATATATATATATATATATATGTATGTGAATGGTCGTCGTACGAGAAATTCGATGATATATATATATGATCGGTTCTACGAGAAATTCTATTTATATATATATATATATATATATATATATATATATATATATATATATATATATGCACAACGTGTACAGTATGTAGTAGCGTAATATATGTTTGAAATGAAAAATAATTAAATGGAAAACACAAAATTAAAAGGAAAAATAAACCATAATTAATTCATAAACACCTAAAGGATTAAAAGGAAAAATAAACCAAAATTAAAAGAATTAAATACTTTTAGTCCCGGTTGGTGTTACCAACCGGGACTAAAGGTCCCCCAGCCCACGGCGCCGGCAGGTGCCACGTGGTGGGCCTTTAGTGCCGGGCCGTGTTGAACCGGGACTAAAGAGGGGGGGGGCTTTAGTCCCCACGAACCGGCACTAAAGGCCCTTACGAACCGGCACAAAATTTTTGTCTGTTTTCTAGTAGTGATTGTCTAGTCAGGGGCGGACCCAAGACGCAAATTTTCTTTTTTCTCGAATACGCATGAGTGCGTGTACTATATTATATAGAAGAGAGACACAAATGCCCTGGTGTCCATGTGTACATTACATACACAAGGATAACAAGCAATGTTATATTTCTATCAAATCATGCCTTTTCTATTTGAAGATCCCCAATCCACATTCGATAATACAAAAATAGTATAAATAATGCCAATTGGTATGCGGGCGGAAATGTTTTTTTTTTACAATCAGTACAACATATTTGATTGAATTATACGATTATGGAGTTTTATTTTTTGAGGGGTAGACAATTGTGGAATTAAGGTTACTTATACTGTGTCTTGATGGCGTACGTTGTGGTGCATCAAACCGTTTGATAAATAACCCAAAGAGTTGCAAATCACTCTAAAACAATCAACGAATTGCAGTAGAAATCTGTTTCCTGATTATAACACCCTTAATTACAATAAAAGTGAAAAAGACATACACATAATTTAGGGAGCAGGAATTGCACAAAATAGAGGGATACATTTGGCATAAATTGACAACGTGTCGTTCCTTCTTTCTCTTCAATTTTTCCATGATTCCATGATGTATGAGTAGGCAATGGTGAGCCGGTAAGCCATCGGATTGGTTAGTCCTTTTTTTCTTCTCTTTAAAAAAGAAAGGAGTAAATCTGTACAGATGGGGGAGGGGTGTCAGTGACTCAGTGCATGCGTGTCACTGCACACACTGGCCTTTTCATGGGCCTTGGGATGCATCCGCATCGCCGCTGTCTAGCAAAGAAATTTAACGGTTCCATCCTAGTAAATAGGCCATTAATATACGGAAATCCAATTCAGCTCTTGAAAGCATATGCTCGTGCCCACTAAAAATGTTTTTTAAATGTTAATTTCCTTTTGAAAAAATAGATGTGTTCATTGGCATATCAAAACGCTACCTGCGAATTTTTAGGAGGAAATCTTAAGTATTTTGATGTGCAAAGAAAAGTCAAATGACAAATGTTACCTCCAAATGTTACACTTATTTTTGTTTTTTAACCGATGAAGCACCGTCATCCTTTTTCGCATGAAAATTGACAAGCACACTTGTTACACTAACGAAAACATACAAAAAAGAATCGGAATCTTTATATTTTATTTACTATTTATTTTGAAGCATATGCACCCCAGAGCTAAAACGGCCCTTCCATTAATATAAACTAAGCGAGAAACTTTCACGATGTTGAGTGACACCGGGTGCTCCAACGTGGGTCCTCTAGTTGTATCATTGCAAACCAATTAAATGAGCATTACTGATATGGGGTGTCCCGACCTTCTCAGTAAGCGGCGGTGGTGATGATGAAGATGATAGATAACTTGTATGTCGCCGATGAACTCTCCCTCGCTTGATCCCTGATGCCAATGCAAAAGGTCTCAACCCTTTGGATATTCACAACGTCACACACTTGCGCACGTAGCCGTCGACCACGAAATGGTATAATTGCAATATACTAATTCTCAATGGAACAGTAGATTACACTCAACTTGCGGTATATGATCTCCAGATCGATACGAATTGGAGATGAGGATTCAAGATGAATGCTTACAAGCAATCTCAAGAACTAGGGTTTATCTTAAACGTGGTCTAACCTTAACTAACTCTAGGGGACGGGTATTTACAGTCTAAAACGAGATCGAAGGGGTACACGGGCTGGACAGCCCAAAACCTGCGTGCAGGCAGAGCGGTACTTATACCGCTTATGGCAAGCGGTACTACCGTGATAAGCGGTACTACCGCTCGTACAAATATCAAGCGCCGCTTTAGTACCGCTTGAGGTCGTTTGATTCCAGAAGAAATTTCCTAAGCGGTACTAGGACGGTAGTACTGGAGCGGTACTACCGCTAAGCGGTACTACCGCTTGTGTGGGCGGTACTACCACCCTGGAAACTGCAGGGTCTTCCTCCCTTCCCAGCTGCAATGCCTCCTTGCTCCCCTCCTTGCTCCCTTGTGCCATGCCTTCCTCTCCAATGTACCTAATGACACATACACACAAGGATTTAGGTAGTATAAAGTTCTTTCGAATCAAAGTAACAAGTTCAACTAGGAATGAATTCACCTTATGATATCTGTCAACGAGGCTCAATATTTCTTTCCAGCTTAAGCAAGCAGAATCATCATATTTCGTGAATATATCCTCATCATCCTCCCTTTCTTCAAGAAAAGCCGTCCGCGGCTTTGGGTAAGCTGAAAATGGCAGAAACAAAAAGAACAACGTGTACGCATAATATATGTATATATAACATGCGGTATCATTTTTGTTGTCAAGAAAAAGATTCCCAGTATGCAATAAATTGCAAGTATACAAGACAAAATGTCCATGCGGGAACAAATAATATCTGAGGAATCGGCAATCATAATTGCAAGTAAAAGTGAAAAGCATACAGTCATGACCAGAATGAGGAACACACATGTACAATGTCTTATTGTTCAGTATTAAGTCCAAAGTCCTGACAGAAGATCGATGATCAAATGTGCTATAAGCAAGGTCAAACCAGTCCAAAATATTGAAAGATACATATATTGGATACCATGCTTCAACTATGCCACTCTGATATATAGAACAAACGTATGTATGTTCATGAGCAGGACTCGCAGCGTGTAAGATGCAACTCAGTTTGCAAATATAAGTGAAGTCTATAGCAGTAGCATATAAATGCAACAGGTATTGGGACAAACACAAGGGATCAGATTCGGTTATAGCAAGAGTAGAACAATCCAATACAACTGAAATGTTTGTTGGCCGCAATAAATCAAATAGAACAGAATGATATTTCATATTCTCAGGAAAATTAGGGACTGTCCCAAAGCAAAATGACTTTGTCACATAGCATATAGGACGTAAAACATCAAGTTTCAAATCAGCAATCCTATCACAGGTAATACATATGTGATCCACCAGAAAATTATCAGTCATGCTATATTCACCAATTAAATTAAATGTGAAACTATAGGCATATGTGCTAGAATTTAGATAAGAGATTTCAGAAATCTTCTTCATAGCACAACTCAAACTAAGAGGTTCATTTAGCATGATGGAATACACAATATCAACAGGTGGTATTCGAGCAAGTACCTCCTTATGTGTCATAAGTACCACATGATCAAAGTTTGAAATAGGTAATATATCACATGGTGCTGAAACAGCGGTGCAAGGCAAATCACAATGAGGCAGCAGCAAAGGAATAGACTCACAATATGTCGCACGTGCTGGCTGTAGCGCGAAATCAGTACCTATATCAACGACAGTCTCCTCAGATGTAGTAGGTACTTGGATCTCCTCCTCAAGTGACAATGCACGGTCGAGTGATGCAGGTTGTAAAACAGACGGCTCCCTTTCTTTAAAAGCAACCTGCATATCACAAGAAACAACACTAGGAGTAGAGATGATTACATTAGGTGAATCCGCACATGTTTCATCTACTCCCACTCGCAGGTTGTCTGGAACACTCAAACTCTCACTCGTATTGCGTATACTCATATCTACACAAATGGTGGAATCATTAACGTTGGGGTTCTCAATTGTGCAGATGGTGGAAACATTCAACTTAGGTGCAAGAACAGGATCATCATGGCGTTTTTTTTAGTGGTTGCAGGCGAACGTAGGTTTTGACGCCTAAGCTCCTGAAATTCCTGAAGTCGTGTATGTGCTAACCAAGTGT
This sequence comes from Elymus sibiricus, assembly GCA_039707655.1. Taxonomy (NCBI): domain Eukaryota; kingdom Viridiplantae; phylum Streptophyta; class Magnoliopsida; order Poales; family Poaceae; genus Elymus; species Elymus sibiricus. The sequence continues at coordinate 523,184,815 of CM077671.1, read as the reverse complement.
GCTTATTCTTCCAAAAGAATAAAGGATCAATCTGAGCACTATCAAATTGAACCTTATACCTATCACACCAAGGTTTTCCCAACAAAACGTGACAACAATTAAGTGCTCTAGGAATGACATCACAGCGCATGCTAACAGTATGGCCATAAATGGTGATAGGAACAAACCTGAATCAGGATGTACACCAAAATCTTCCTCCTCCCAGAATGCATCACTGCACAAAAACTGTAATGGTAATGGCTTGTCCTTGATAGGATTGACCATTATTAGTACAGAAAAAGTATAGTAGATGTATATGGTGTACTCTCACAACTCACGCAAAAACTGACAAGAAAAGGAAATCTTACCGTTCCAAAGTGAATAGTAATGCGTACCCGTTCGGATGTATGACTAGTGCACGGATGTGATGAGGTGAATATCAGGGTATAAGAGCAATCACACGACAAACCAGGGTATATGGTGGAGCTTGGTTGGGATACCTAACAACACCGAAGACAAGTCCTAGTGCTGATCGTGTGATACAAACACCCAAGGAAAACACACACGGTGGAGAAAAACGTGGCAAAGCAACTATAAAAACAGGATGTGTTGCAATGCACTAGAGAGACACTAGCAATGCTCAATGTAAACAGGCACAAGATTGCTCAATTCTACTAGTGCACAATCGCAAGATAATACAAATCCAACAGTGCAATAGATAGCAACAACGTCCAGCATTGGCGTATGGACACAGGGCATGTCTTGATCTTCAGTTTTAGCATTCTGCAAAAAAAAGCTATCCAAAACCCCAACTATTTTTGAAAATATACATATAAAAATGATATGCTACTACAAAATAAATTGTACACAAAGTGAAAATCTTCATCAGATTGGATTGTTGACCTAAATTTAGAAGATAATAATTTTGAAATAATTTAAGCTATACTCCAAGTGAATATAACATTCGGAAGATACATTTGTCAGGAATCATTATAACCATACTACCACAGAATACAATGGCCCTAAAGAACATAAAACAATGAAGATACAAGAGTGATCTACTCCTTACCATGACACAGGAAATGGCCAATACGGGAATATATCACGGGAATAGACTGTGTGCCTAAAACATCATTTAGCATTCAGGTTACATTCTTTTTTGGAAAAGGAGGTTAAAACCCCGGCCTCTGAATCAGTCGATGCATACAGTCATCTTTATTAATTATTCAACGAAGGTCTGACAAGAACATACATCAAGCCATCCGAAACCATCACTAACACCTACAAACTCCATAATGTAGAGTGCTCTCACTCTCCATATCTAAAACAGGCGTCGATGCCAATCCATCCACATAACGTATCGGAACCTACAATTGATGCAACGAACCTAAAGCGTACACCACATGCACAAGTTTTAGAAGCCACCACCATCATCGAACCGTTGACCCATCTTCAGGAAAGAGATCCACATCATCCTTGCCAGTCAGGCTATCCGCCAAGGCCACCACGACGCCCAACGACACCACCTCCCTGAGTCCAAACTACTGAGCACATCGTGGTCGTCGCCAGTACACCGCAACACCATGCTGCCAAGTACCACCAGCCGACGCAGCTTGAAGTCTGTGGAAGATCTGTTGTGCGTAGCACCTGCCGAGCAGGCATGACACAGTGTAGCATCTGTCGGCCAGGCATGACTTGACATCTTCACCGAAGCTCTGTGCAAGACGAAGCCGCTCCACCTCCTGCCTCTGTCGTCCAACGCAACGATGCTCGCAAGAGAGAAACGACACCGCAATGTCGCCTTCGTCCGATCTGGAAGACAAGATCCTAGGGTTTCCCCCGAAACAACACAAGTGGGTCGACAATAGTTACATGACGATGCCTTCATCAAGGTAACGACACAGAACGCCGCCATCGGCTTGATTTTCACTGGCAACTATGTCTCCCCAGCTCACAGTCAGGACTAGATGACGGATCTCGAGATCCGACCATCCAGCCTTCAGGCCGACCACCTCCGACGAAGGAGATGTCCACCACCGCCAAACCCAGGGTCGCCGCCCTAGGCGTCTGTCTGATGACAGAGGAGAACCGATCTGGGGTGGGAAACTCCAGATCCGGCGCTGGCAGCTTGTGACGCCCTGGATTAAGTGCTACAGTAATCTCTGCAATCAAGCTACAGTAATCTGGAGATTAGGCTAATCCATTTTGCTAATTCAATTATGGTCACTTTTGAAATCAAATGCAAATTCAAATTCTTATCCAATTCAAAATTCAATTGAAAAGTGGTTTTGAAAGTTTAACAAACCTGAAAATAAAAATCATGAATGGGTCTCAAATAATTCCCTAGTAATATTAAAATTATCACCCACAATTATGCAAATGTTTTGGTGCCTCAAATCTATTTATGGGTGGCCAAAAACAATAAATTAAATGCCTTTTGAATTATAAAAATTCCCAAACTTTTCAAATCAGCCCCAAACTTTTTGTGGTACTGCCTAATATTGCAATGCAAATATTAGGCCAAGTGCCATATTTTACTAAAGTCATCTAGCCCTAAAATTAAATAAGTAACAGAAAGATTTAAAACAGAAAAATAAAAAAGAAAGGAAAAAGGGAAAAGCCCCCCTCCCTCTGCCCTGGGCCTTAGGCCACAGTGGCAGGCCCAGGCCGGCCCAGCCGGTTCCCCCCCTCGTCCCCTACCTCCCTCCTCCACCTGGCGTGGGGCGACCGAGCGCGGGCGTCGTCCCCGCCGGGCCAGCTCGCCGCCCGCGTCGCTACAGCGCCCCTGACCCCCTCCCTGGAACCCTAGCCCCCTCCAGATCCCCCCTCTCTCGCTCCCTGTCTCCTCCCTCGCCAGACCGAGCGCCGCCGCCGCCATGGCCGACGGCTAGTCGTGCCCACAGAGCCTCCCACGCGACACCACCGCGCCAGGAAGAACCACCGCGAGCCCCTGCGTCGACTACGCCCTACCGTTCGAGCTCAACGCCGCTGCATCCTCGCCCCCGAGCTTCTTCTTCCTCGGATCGCCGCCACGCTCCGGCGACGATTCCGGCTACCCGAGGCCTCCCCCGAGCCCGCTAAGCTCACCTACAGGGTCCCTGTGAGTCCCTGCTCTTTTCCCCTCTTTCTCCTCGATGGATTCGAGCTCGCAGCCGTTGATTTCACCGGAGCCGAAGCTCGGTTCTGCCGGAGCTCGACGCCGGCGACCATACGGTGACCATTTGGTCCTACCGTCGCTGCCGTTCGACTCCACACGTCGCGTAGGCTCGCGTAGTACCGATAGTTTGCTCGAAATCGTGCTGCTGCGCTAGTTGCCGTAGATGCCCGAAGCTCACCTCCGCCGCCGTCGACATAGCGCTCGCCATAGGCCATCCCAGCTCGCCCTGATGGCCGGAATGGAACGGCGGCGACCTCTGCTCGCGAACGCAGGAGACGGCGACCGATTTGGTGCCCTGTACGCGAAACCCGAGCCCTGCCGCCGCTCCTGGTGCTCGCCGGAGCTTCTCCGGTGGCCGGACGGCGCAGCCGCCTACGTGGCCGGGCCGGGGCCACTGCCAGAGACACGGGCCAGTGGGTCCCGCGGGCCCAGTTGACCTGTTGACTAGGTGAACCTGCTGACTGGACCTGGTCCAGTCAATGGCAGGTGGGTCCCAGGCCCCCTGTGTGTATGACAGTGGGCCAGCCCTGTCATTAGCTAATCTGGTTAATTAGATTAATAAAAATGATTAATAAAACCCTAATGTCTCACTGACAGATGGACCCCACCCTGTTAATTAAACCTGTTTAGATTAAATTAACACTCGATTAATTCTGAGTCACTGCCATGGGGGTCCCACATGTCAGGTTTGACCAGTCAACATCACTGTTGACTGCTGACGTCATCCTGACCTCATGCTGACATCATAAATGCTTTTTCGAATTAATTTAATTCTGTTTAATTTCAGAATATTAATAAAACTCTGAAAATTAATATAAAATAATCCGTAACTCGGATGAAAATAATTTATACATGAAAGTTGTTCAGAAAAATCCCACGAATCCGAATACGCAGTCCGTTCGTCTGTCACGCGCTCCTATCATAGCGAACATGGACATTCGGCATCAGTTTCGTCTGTCCGATAAATGCCCCAGACCCGGGAAATATCGTCAGATATTCTGCCGCTCCGTCTGCTACCACTACTAGGGAAAAGCCTAGTAGTAGCGCGGGTATTATGTATAGCAATAGCGTGGGAACCCGCGCTAATGATACGGCGCTACAGCTAACCTGTATCAGTAGCGCGGGTTGTCCCGCGCTACTGCTATACATGCGTAGCAGCAGCGAGCTCCAGAACAGCGCGCTGCTGCTAATATCTGTAGCGCCTTGTAGTAGACCGCGCTACTGGTAATGGCACGCTGTTGCTAACTTTACTCCACGCGCTACTGCTAACTTTATTAGTTTCTGATTTTTTTTTCTGCATATTTGTTTTGTATTTGAACAGGCTTTATACAAGAATCTTTAGCACATACAAATGTCATCATCATACACATAAAAATGGCTGCGAGACCACGAATCTAATCATAGCATATACATACAAATAGTCTCATCAAATCATGTCATCATCATAATCATCATCCAACACAATGTGGTCTCTCGTCATCATCTCGAAAATAGCGATACAAGTCTCGAATACTTGCAACTACATCGTCATCCATCTAAACAATGATATACGCGAGAAGAGCTATCACTATGAGTGAGAGCGAAACTATGTAGTACATGAGGCGGCGGTTATTATCCCTCTCTAGCGCTAGCGTGAGCCTCATGTAACTAGCTTCTGCTTCTTGTCTGCTTTTGAAGCCTTTATGGCTGGCGCCCGAGACCCCCTCCACTTGCGCCTGACACTCGGACCACTCGTCGTATACTCCCGGAACCTTTCCTTTGTACACGACATAGCACCGGTACTTCGCCATCAAGAATCTAGGTACCTGTTAGAGATGCATCTTCATCAAGAGAATGTACAATCATATGCAACAAAATATACTTGAGCAACACAAAAAAGAAAGGGTTAGCAACTAGATGCAACATATAGTAAACATAAATAATCAACGCAGTTTCATCGTACGCAAACTAATTAACTAGAGGTACGCAGGTCATCGTACCCAAACTAACAAAGTAGCGTTACGCAAGTTCGGTAGGGACCGTGGACATCATAAAGTTTCATCGCTACAGAAAGTATATACAAGTTCAACCGACACATATCATCATCATCGGCATCGTAAATCACTAGAACTTCCATCCTTCCAGATAATCGAGGATGGACCCTAGCTTCTTGAATAGCGTGAGGTCCTGACGTTGCATGCCTATGTAAGTTCGGACGTCAGCTCGCGATATAGGGCCGTGGTGGAACATCCCCTTCACTTCGACGACTTCTTTCATGATGATCGTCGCAATGTCCCTCTGGATGTGAAAGAAGTCATCTTTAAGTTTATAATCTGCTTCTCCTTGAGATTCTACCCACTTGCGGATATGATCATCGTTTCTGGTTGTCATGCGAAGCTTTTGGTGATCCCTTCTGAACTCCATCATGAGATGGAGGAGGTAGAATCCATCGTTCGTACTTGATTTCGGGACATGGATGCAGCAGAAGTTGGTTTTATGCGAGAAACCCGTCTTGCGGTTCCTTTGTTTCCTGATCTGTATGTGGCCACCCCTGAAGCTGAAGCCTTGGAGAGCATCATCTAGAATATTCATTACGTGGGTGTAGTCCTTCTTCTCGTTGTTTCTGGTAGGGTCGAAATACACGGCGTGGGAGACTCGCGGGTAAAGAACGATAAGGACGGCGCGACCATTGCTGCGGGAAAAAAAACAACTCAAATTATTCTCCATATGAGCAAGAAGGAATGATTGAAATGTACGAAAGGGTTGTCCGGCACTGACTTACTTTGGATGATAAGGCAGGAGGACAATTTCCTGGTCCTTGTTCTGTACCATGAAGTTTTCGAGGTACTCCCTAGCAGTTTTACGCTCAAAGTCGCCGAGACTCAAGAAGGACTCGTGCATGTAGTATGGATCCGCCACACAGATTTGCGAGACTTCTTCTCTCTTCATGACGGAGCTCATATGTAGCGCAAAAAGGCGGACGATTGTACAATCGAGCCGCCTTGTCAGAAACATCTCGAAGATATGATTAAACCGCAGGAAGACCACCTCCGCGGGCCGTGTGTCGACGTAGCACTTCCCCCCAGGCACACGAGCCGCGTATGTCGGATATCCTGGATCCTTCAAGGCTAGTAGGCTTTTCTCAGTCGACAGCACATGGTCGTGCAGTCTCCTGAGATCCCCGTATATTGCCTCCAGCGGTTTCGGCGGTAGCATCGGCTCGCCCGTGACATGGATCATGGCCACCGTCTGGCTGCTATGTGCTCTGGCTTGTTTGTAGGCAGCTGAGCCTATCTTCCCCGATCTCTTCCTCTCCTTTTTCTTGGGCTGACCTTCCAGACCCTTCCTTAACCCCTGCCCCAGTGTTGTCGGGCTAAGCACTACTGTACGACCCCCTGCATCTTCAGGCGTGTCCTGTGAGGATTGCATGAAGAGAGACTTCTTGCAATCCCTGCTAGGACGTTCCTGCCCGGGCAGATCATCCATATCCTCATTAGCATGCTGATAGCCCGAGTCGTCATATGGCTGACTCATCATATCTAAGTCGCCGTCACAGGCGCCTGTATTGTTGAGGAACCAAAGAGGGTCCTCCTCCAGCTCATCATCCATTCTTTGTTCTACGGGAGCGATTACATCAGCCACTATTGGACCCCCTTCATCACGTCGTCCGCCGCTCTCACCCAGCACTACAGGCGCTGGTAATTGCGTAGGCGGGGTGGTGGTGTCCATAGCTGCTTGTTGATGTGTGGTTATTGGTGTGCTCTCGGCCGGCTCCAGACGAAGAAGATTCTTCGGCCATAGCAGCACCCAACCCTTGCAGCTTCCAATCCGCGACGGGGTCTCGTCGTCCTCTCCCCCTAGCCGTACTGGAGGAGGCAAATCCTCGTGCCCCGATTTCACACTGGACAAGGTAACCCTGAAGTGCCCACCGAGCATCGGCTGGCCATGGAACGTGAGTTCCAAGGGCTTCGTTATCACCCCCTTTCCCACGTCCACCTTCTGGCCTTTGATCAAGTAGAGTACGGTGCACGGGGTTTCGTTGGCCTGCAAACACATGTCTGCGGCGTAAAACATCCGAAAGGTAACGAAAATGGAATATTCTAGATATATGTTGGTGCGACATGTAATTACCGTGAGGTTGTCGAGCTCAGCCAAAGACGAAGGCCCGCCTAGCGCGCTAGAGACTGAGGACGGGCTGCTATGAGCGGGTGCGGGTGCGGGTGCGGGAGCTGGCCCGGTTGCGTGAGCAGGTGATGGTGCGGTGGTGTTGTTCACCGAGTTGCTCCCGACGAAACTGGGCATGGGGAAATCATGTACCGTCTTGTCTGGATTTTCCTTCGTCCAGTTGATGATAGCCGGGATCAAGTTAGTAGCGAAATCATTTCTGCAGGCATGTACAGCTACGTCGACTGCCTGCTGTAGCAACTCATTTTTCTCCGTGACTGCTTTTTCCGCGTCCTCAGCTGCTTTTTTCTCGAACGCAAGCTTCACCTTCTCGTCGATGTCCGTCTGACTAAACTTCTTTTTCTGCTTCTTGGCCTCCGGGCCCTCGTTGTAAAACACCTTCCATGTGGCGCCGTCTCCGGCGCCGTGCACACGTCCATATTGCGGCCGCTGGCCCAAAGGGAGTCCCTTAAGTTCGTTCAAGGCCCGGTTGAGAGGGGTGTCCCACTTGGGCCTCATCGGCGAAGTAGGGCTTTCGGCTGCAAGCTGGTGTTGCTTCTCCTGCAGAAGGAACGTGAACCATTTACGAATGTGTAGTCGACTTGATCAGAAGCTAAATGTAAGGTGGTAAAAGAATAATTACCAGTATTCTAATCAATTTCCTCGTGATCTGGTCTGTGTAAAAAACTTTCTTTTCCTTGTCCCACTTGTAGCGGGCCCTGATGAAGTCACGTTCCAAGGGGTTGGTGAACTTCGCGAAGGGGTCTGGGACACCCGCGGCTTCACGTTCCGCGTCCTCCTTATCCCATATGGGCCTTTTGCCAAGGTAGCCACGGCTTCCGAGGCGATGCTTCCCCGTGTTCCTTTGCTGAAGGCTCTTGAATTTCGCAGCCTTAGCCTTGGCTGCCTCGGTAGCGCAAGTGTCATTGAACTTTTCGAACTCCTCTTCCGTAAGTGTCGGATTTTCCTCCAGAATCTTGGGTAGGGGTTCCTCAGCCTCAATAGCTCGTTTCACCCTCCCTTTCCAGGAGGCCAAATCATTGCTGAACATGCCCAGGGCGTGATTGTTAATCTTTTTCATCTTCTTATCATCCCACGGGTGTTCTATGGCGTCATCCCGGTCGGGGAACTTGAATCTCTTGTGTAGCTTCGTCAGGAGCAACTGCATCAAATGTTCTTTACCCCTTATGTCATCGTCGTTGATGCTCGCGCATTCCCGTAGGATGCATCCTACTTGGTTCCCATAGCACTTGCGAGGTTCTTCCGGCTCTAATGGCTCAAACTTGCCAGGGGCCATCTTTGTGATCACCAGTCGTCCGATGCCGAGTTTGTTAGGTTTTCGTATCCTCTGCTTCTTCTGCTTCTTCTTTTCGTTAGCGGCATCGGCGCCAGTACCTTCCCCGCCGGTATCTTCCCCGCCGGTACCTTCCCCGCCGGTACCTTCCCCGCCGGTCTTGGCCCCGCCATCGGTGCCAGCGCCGTCGGTGTCGATGTCGGCGTCATTTGCTGGGGAACGTTGCATGGGAAACAAAAATTTTCCTACGCACACACAAGATCTATCCATGGTGATGAGCATCTACGAGAGGGAGAGTGAATCTACATACCCTTGTAGATCGCTAAGCGGAAGCGTTTAAGAAACGCGGTTGATGTAGTCGAACGTCTCCGCGATCCAAATCGCAAGTCGTCCCTCGATCCGATCACGAACTAGCGCCGAACGGACGGCACCTCCGCGTTCAACACACGTACGGCTTGATGACGCCTTCACCTCCTCGATCCAGCGAGCGATGGTGAAGTAGTGGTTGAGTTCCAGCAGCACGACGGCGTGGTGATGGTGGTGAGGAACAATCTCTGCAGGGCTTCGCCAAGCGCTACGGAGATTATGAAGGAGGAACTAGAGGGTTAGGGTTGCCGCACACGGCTTGGGGAAATCTTGATGTCTCTCGTGTGCTAGCCCTGCCCCTCTATTTATATGTTGAGCCTTGGGGTCTAAACTTGGAGTAAAAGCCTCTTCCAAGTCGGTTATGCCCGCACAAGGTCGGTTTGGCCCGCAGGAAAAGAGTCCAACTCGGATCCCGGCCGAACCGTGCACAGCCGCACATAAGCGGTAGTACCGCTCACAAGCGGTAGTACCGCTTGGGCGGTAGTACCGCTTCACACAAGCGGTAGTACCGCTCGGGCGGTAGTACCGCTTCACACAAGCGGTAGTACCGCTTACGCGGCAGCAAAACTACTTTTTGCACTTTCCAATACCTTGTGGGCTTTTATCCCTTGGCCCATATAAAGTGTTGCTGCACCCGAACACTTCGGTAAACATCCGGAACCCCTTCCGGTGAACTCCGGAACTCTTCCGGAGATCAAAACACTATTATCACATATATCAATCTTTACCTCCGGACTATTCCGGAGATCCTCGTCATGTCCGGGATCTTATCCGAGACTCCGAACAACCTTCGGTCACCAACATAATAACTCAACTATACTAATCGTCACCAAACGTTAAGTGTGTAGACCCTGCGGGTTCGAGAACTATGTAGACATGACCGAGACACCTCTACGGCCAATAACCAATAGCGGGACCTGGATGCCCATATTGGCTCCTACATATTCTACGAAGATCTTTTATCGGTCGAACCTCTATGTCAAGGATTCAGTTAATCCCGTATGCTGTTCCCTTTGTTCTTCGGTATGTTACTTGCCCGAGATTCGATCGTCGGTATCACTATACCTAGTTCAATCTCGTTACCGGCAAGTCTCTTTACTCATTCCGTAATACAAGATCCTGTGGCTAACTCTTTATTCACTTTGCTTGCAAGGCTCATTGTGATGTTGTATTACCGAGTGGGCCCCGAGATACCTCTCCGTCACACGGAGTAACAAATCCCAGTCTTGATCCATGCCAACCCAACAGACACCCTCGGAGATACCTGTAGAGCACCTTTATAGTCACCCAGTTACGTTGCGACGTTTGATACACACAAGGTATTCCTCCGGTGTCAGTGAGTTGCATGATCTCATGGTCAAAGGAACAGATACTTGACATGCAGAAAACAATAGCAATAAACTGACACGATCAAATGCTACGTTTACAGTTTGGGTCTTGTCCATCACATCATTCTCCTAATGATGTGATCCCGTTATCAAATGACATCTCATGTCAATGGCTAGGAAACCTTAACCATCTTTGATCAACGAGCTAGTCAACTAGAGGCTTACTAGGGACACAGTGTTGTCTATGTACCCACACATGTATTTGAGTTTCCAATCAATACAATTATAGCATGGATAATAAACGATTATCATGAACAAGGAAATATAATAATAACCAATTTATTATTGCCTCTAGGGCATATTTCCAACATCATTATCATCATCTAGGCCGACCTGCAAACCTTGACTGTGCTTAGCAGACAAAAAGTCGAGGTACTGTTGTTCACCCTCATAATCCATCTCGTCTGCATCTTGGTCAGAAGGCCCGGTTTCTTCGTTGTTCGACATGTTTCCTATGATTAAGTCTCCTCGTTTAATTCTAAAACTATAAAAAAAATGAGAAATGACATAAAAAAAAAGATCTATGTTTGCCGGAATGCCGTTTCCCAGCAAATCCCGGCACTCAATATGCCTATTTTCTAGCACAAGTCATGCCAAAATTCACGGAAAATTTTGGCATGACCTTTGCTAAAAAGTGGACATATCGAGCGCCTGAAATTCACCGGAACAGAAATGAATCAACATTCCAGCGAAACATAGGCCACTCGGATCATTTACCCTGCACATAATCATCATTTTTCAAATATGACATGTCCAAAACATCACATGTCCAAATATGACATGTCCAAATTCCAAATATGACATGTCCAAATCACATGTCCACATATCACATGTCCACTTCAAATTTGCATATAAAAGGAAGAAAAATATAGAACTTGAAGAAAAATGCAAGAAGTCATTTTTCTTCACAATATTTGAAACTAAATTCAGCCTACCTAAATTTGAAACTAAAAAATAGCAGCAGTTGCTTTAACTAATCTGTCCACTTCAAATTCTGTTTTTTTAAATAGCAACAGTTGCTTTAACTAATCTGTCCTAGGTTTCATACTAATTCTAATTAACTAACTAGCACTACAAAATTTAAATAGCAACAATTGCTTAAACTAAAAAATGCAAGAAACCTATATAATCAATTCTGTTTTTTAACCTACTGCCCTAACACCTAACCCTAAATTTTTGTCCTAATTTGACGAAGAACCTAATTAACCTACTGCCCTAACTAACTAGGGTTCATACTAACTAGGGTTCATAATATAGCCAAATTAACCTACTAGTTTGATAACTAGGGTTCATAACTAAATAGATAACCTAATTAACCTACTGCCCTAACTAAAACCTAAGTAAATTAACAGAAGAACCCTAGCTAGCAGAGAGAGGAGGAGCGGTGGGGGGGCTTACAGAGGGTGCAGGGGCGAGGAGGCAGGCCCGACGACGGCCGAGGTTGGGAGGGGAGGAAGCAGAGGAGGGAGGCGTGGCGCGCCGGGGCCGGGGTCGGGGGCGAGGGCGAGGTCGCCGGGGTCGGGGGCGAGTGCCGGGGTCGGGGGCGAGCGTAGGGGCGCGGCGAGGTCGAGGGCGAGGGCACGGGCTCCGGCGGCGACGAGGTGGGAGAAGAGAGAGTGGGGATTTCGGGGGAAGAAGCAGAGGCGGGAAGCAGATTTGGGGGTTAAGTCAACATAGCAGTAGCGCGTTTCCTAGAAAAGCGCTATAGCTAAGTTATCTATAGCGCGTTTCTAAAAGAAGCGCTACTACTAACACAGGTAGCTATAGCGCATTTCTCCAAGAAGCGCTGCTACTATAACAGGTAGCTATAGCGCATTTTCGGTGAAGCGCTACTACTAACACAGGTAGCTATAGCTCTTTTTCGGAAAAGCGCTACTGCTATAACCAGTATGTATACAAAATAGGAACATATAGATTACATCATTTGACCCATGCATAACGGTTAAGTGTGTATACAAAATAGGAACATATAGATTACATCATTTGACCCATGCATAACGGTTAAGTGTGTACACAAAATAGGAACATATAGATTACATCATTTGACCCATGCATAATGGTTAAGTGTGTACACAAAATAGGAACATATAGATTACATCATTTGACCCATGCATAACGGTTAAGTGTGTACACAAAATAGGAACATATAGATTACATCATTTGACCGATAACGGTTCCTCAGCGTCGACGTTTTCGTTTTTGAGTGAGCTTCTTTTCCTTCTTGTTCGTTGAAGAATAATTGAGCCCCTCATTGTGACTTTTCCTTTTCCATGGAGTACGATCTTTCTTAGGTAATGTAGTATTGATTTTTCTTTTGACGTATACTTCATCGTCATCGTCATCTTCCCTCATTGGGTTGCCATACTGGCCGTAGTCTTCCTCGTTGGCGACTCCATCCATTCCAATGATGTTCCTTTTGCCTCTCCTCACGACAACACGGCTGGGATTACACGGGTCGGTTATGAAGAAGCAGTGTGTCACGTGCTTAGCGTGTACCCATGGCTCGTTTTTTGCGATAGCGTTCACGGTACCGCTCTTGGCGTCGGGTATAGTCATGGTAGTGAAATACCGGTTTTCTCTTTCGACATTCTTAGCCCATCTGACACGGAACATCGTCGCGTTGTGCAGTCCAGAGTAGTCAAGCTCCCAGATCTCCTCGACCCTTCCGTAAAATCTCTCAGTTGCGCCGTTGTCGCTATCGGTCATGCATACCATCGTCACCCCTGAGTTCTGATCATCACTGTCCATATCTTTGGCCTCCGTGTAGAACGTGTATCCGTTGATATCGTATGCCTGATAGGTGACGAGGTTGGGCGAGGGGCCATGTGCTAAGGCGTATATGAGCAATCTGTCCTTAGAGCCCTCTTCCGGGGGATTAGCAATAATATGCTCTTTGAACCAATGCAGGAAAGTGGAGTTGTGCTCTCTAGTAACTTCGGCGTCCGTCCTGCATACCCCCCGGTCACGATACTTCTTTGCGATAGTTTCTTTGTGCAGTGTCGCGAAAGGATCTACCTGGTGTAGGTGTTGTAGCACTACCAAGTTTGCTATGTCAAAGTTGTTGCGTCGATCTGAGTAGGCCACATGCATTTCCCTGCGACCGTTGGAGTGACCTTCTCCTTCGAGCCTCCCATCGTGATTGTTAATGGGCAAACCAACACAAGGCGGCCGGTCTGCGCCATATAGAAAATTCTCGTAGAAAGAGATGCACTCTTGTGTCAGATAGCCCTGGACGATGCTTCCATCCGGACGGGACATGTTACGAACGAATCCTTTGATGATCCCATTCATCCTCTCAAACGGCATCATGTTGTGCAGGAATGACGGCCCCAGGTCTATTATGTCGTCCACAATATGGACACACAGATGCACCATGACGTCAAAGAACGCGGGCGGGAAGTACATCTCAAGCTCATTTAGTATAACAACGATCTCTTCCTGTAGCCTTCGGAGCTGCTTCACACTGATAGACTTTCGAGAGATGATGTCGAAAACGTTGTAGAGACCAATAAGCGTGTCACGGACGTGCTTGTCCATTATCCCTCTAAGGGCAACAGGTAGTATCTGCGTCATCATCACATGACAGTCATGGGACTTCATCCCGCTGAACCTTTTCTTCTTCGTGTCCAGATATCTGCTTATCTTGCCATAGTAACCGGAACTAACTTTGATTCCGGTAAGGCACTTGAAGAATTGATCGATCTCAGCCGGACTTAAGGTGAAGCAAGAAGGGGGGCAATAATCCTCTTCCTTTACTTTTTTGCCCTTCTTCTCCCGCGCCTCTGTCTCCGTCTCTGTCTCCTCTGACTTTTTACGGGGCGGCATGTGCAGATCTGCCCTGATCTCCAAATCTTGCAAGTCCTTTCTTGCCTTCGGCCCATCCTTGGTCTTATCCGGCATGTTCATCAGTGTCGCAAGCAAGCTCTCAAGGACATTCTTACAGATATGCATTTGATCAAGGCAATGAGGCGTGTCGAGTTTGTGCCAGTACTCCAAGTCCCAGAAAACAGACCTCGTCTTCCATACCTTCAGCAGCGGCTCCGGCGCCTTTTTCATCGTCTTTCCCGGCGCGGGGCACTGTTCCCAGTTTTTCAACAGCTCATCGATTTCGGCGCCGCTCCGCTTACGTGGAGGTCCTCGATGCTCAGCCTCACCATTGAATAGATCTCCACGGTTTCTCCACGGGTCGTCCTTCTCGAGCCATCTTCGATGCCCCATGTACACGATTTTCCCAGACCCGCCATCTTTCCTTGACGTTAGCTACTGCGACGTCGTATCATCCATGCACCGCGTGCATCCGCAATATCCATGGCACACCTGTCCTGCGACATATCCGTAACCGAGATAGTCGTGCACCGTCGTGATCAACGCGGCTCTCATATAGAAATACTCGCCTTTGCTGGCGTCCCATGTCTTGGCCGGTGTTTTCCATAACGTGTCTAACTCCTCTTGAAGTAGCCCCAGATACAGATTAATATTATTTCCCGGTTGTTTCGGCCCTTGAATCAGCATGCTCATGTGTATGTACTTCGACTTCATGCACAACCAGGGGGGAGGTTGTACATCCATACAAACACGGGCCATGTGCTATGGTTGGTGTTCTGGTTGCCAAACGGATTCATGCCATCGGTACACGCGCCGAGCACGATGTTCCTTGCATCACATGCAAAATACCGATTTTCGCCATTGAACGCTCTCCACTGGCTTCCATCCACGACGTGTCTCAGCTTCGGATCATCTCCATCGTCGGGCTTATTCCTCTCCGTGTGCCAGCGCATGAGCTTTGCTTCCTTGGGATCTATGAAATACCGCTGGAGACGGGGAGTGATCGGTAAGTACCATACAACTTTCTGGGGACATTTCTTCCTGGCCTTCTTGTATCGAGAAGCATTGCACACTGGACAGCTTGTTTTTTCCGCGTGCTCCTTCTGATAAATTATGCAATCGTTGATGCATGCATGGTATCTAACGTGTGGCAGATCAAGAGGGCACACGATCTTCTTGGCCTCATCCACACTAGTAGGACATAGATTCCCAGCGGGAAGAACATCCTTTAGGTACCTGAGAAGCTCATCGAGGCTAGTGTCGGTCCATTTGTTTTTAGCCTTTGTCTTTAGGAGTTCGAGCGTGAAACTCAAGCGGGTCACCTCGGGATTGCAACCATGATACAATGGAGTGTTCGAGTCTACCACCAGTTGCTGCAGCTTGGCCTCCTCTCTAGAAGCAGCTCTCTCAGTACTTGTCTCCTTACGAAGCAGTGCTTGAACATGAGGGTCCCGCACGATTGAACTTAGTACCGACGAATTCTGCGGCGTGGAGTCCACGTTTTCTCTGCCGCCATGTCCGGCCCCTTCTCCGCCGCCATGTCCGGCGCCCTCTTCCCCGCCGCCATGTCCGGCCCCTTCTCCGCCGCCATGTCCGGCCTCTTCCCCGCCGCCATGTCCGGCCTCTTCCCCGCCGCCATGTCCGGCCCCTTCTCCGCCGCCATTATCGATCATCTCTTCGTCTTGCCCCATGTCGTCATTGCCTGCCCCGTCGGCGTCCTCAACATCATCATCCTCATCTTCAATTATCCACCGAGTATAGCCATCCATGAAACCAGTCATGAGCAGGTGTGCCATCACACGACCATCGTCATAGGGGTCAAGCCAAGCTCGTCCTTTGCATCTTCGAAACGGACATAAAACCTCTGTCAGGTTATTTTCTTTCATGTCCTGCACCGCCGACCGCAACCACCTATACACCACCGTTCCACCGACCATCATGAACGCCTGCACGGTAATAATAAACAAATTGATTATAAAAATGCATGCATGCATCAAAGTCATACAAAAATTCGGCATGACCTTCCCTAAAAATAGGACATATAGAGTTTGCCCGGAATTCGCCGAAACGGAAATAAATCGACATTTCGGCAAAACATAGGCAACTGACAAGCACAATTCGGTGGCAACTCATGCCACACACACAATTTCCATCATATCGCCCGATTATGTCATATCGCACACATACACATATTTCCATTCTTGCAAAAGCATAAATTTTTAATCACCTATCTCGAGATCGAGCACGGTGATGATGATGTCGATAGGTGTCGCCACACACACCTACGGAATGATCAAAAGTGGACAAAGCTCTTCTTGACAAGGCTATAGATCTAGTTAGGGAGGTACATAGGTCACTTCACTAAATGCTAGCTAGATCTACCTAGCTTGCTAATTTGGGAGGAGACAAGTTCAACTAGTGGAGGGGGAAGGAAAAATAGAAAGGAGATGCATTATGGAGGTTGGTGTAGTTAGGTAGGAGTAATAAAGAGAGAGAAAGATAGGTAGAAGAAGGAGAGTAATGGGGGGAGAAGTAGTGAGGAAGAAGCAAAGTGAGGGAGAGAGGAGGTGGGAGCTAGGGGAAAGTGAGGAATAGAGGAGAGGAGGGGAGAGGGGAGGAAAAAGGTGGTATGGCTGCGGCTTAGCAGTAGCGCTGGGAGAAAAACGCGCTGCTGCTAATAATATAGCAGTAGCGCTTCTTTGTCACACGCGCTACTGCTAAGCGGGGCCCGCCATGTGGCTAGTTTCAGAATTAGCAGTAGCGACATGAAAAGAAAGCGCGCTACTACTATCACGTTACCAGCAGCGCGGTTATTTTAAGCGCGCTACTGCTAAACCTAGCATGGCGGGAACGGTCGGTCAATTTTAGTAGCAGCGCGGTTCTACCGAGCCGCGCTGCTGCTAAGTTTATAGCAGTAGCGCCTGTATTAAGACCGCGCTACTGCTAAGTAGCAGTAGCGCTCTGTCTTGTCCCGCGCTGCTGATAAGATTCTGTGTATAAGGTTTTCCCTAGTAGTGTACGTGTAGTACTACGTTAGTGCATGCCTAGCCCTGCATATTGCCATGTCATGCATCGTGTTGCATCTGTGCTTTTATATTTATTGTTTCTTCCCCCCTCTTCCCTCCGGTAGACCTCGAGACTGACGGTGCTGCCGGGTACGACTACAGCGTTGACGATCAGCCTTTTGCCGCAGAGCAGCAAGGCAAGCAACCCCTCCTTGAGCATTCCGATATCGCCTATTACTTCCCCTCTTATTCTTGCATTAGATTTTGCTACTGTATTAGCTAGCTCCTATTTCTGATGCATAGCCTGCTTTTGATAAACTGCTACCATACCTGCAATCATATCAACTTCTTAGTATAGGTTGATCAATATAACCCCTTGTGACCCCCTTAGTCCCAGTTGCCCCTGCTTCTTCATCGACGACTCGACGACCCGAAGACTCGAAGACTCGGTCAACCGACCGACGAGCCAGGCCCCTCACACCACCGCACACCCCTTAGTTGTACGACTCTGCAGAGCTACTATCGAGTACCGAGGGTGACACCTCGTGAAGTACTCATGATCCTAACTCTGTAGTGTAGCTAGTCGGTCGTGGTTATCGAGGGTGATTCCTCCTTCACCACTCCCGACGATGACTCTGTCGTGCAACTCCTCAAGTGTGGGACCCTCGAGGGTGATTCCTCTAAGTCCACCTAGACGGTTTCATCGAGCGGGGCCCTTTGAGGGTGATTCCTCAGGTTCCGTCTTGATGTGTTATACACACAGTTACTATGACCTGGTTACAGAAACATGTTGGTGATGGGTCGGCCCTGAGGGGGTACCCACGGTTTGATGATGATGAGGCGTGGTCGGGCAGGAGAGGCCCTTGCCACACATCCTCGAGACGGGGCGACGGGACCGCACTTCATGGGTCGCGCTTGCCCCGCATTAATAAAATGCTAATGGGTTGGGTATTTGATCTGAGTTGGTCGTTTGACCTAATACGCACTAACCTTCAAGTGGGAGAAGTTATGGGTACTCATTGTCGTTGTATCAGCCGAAGCTCTTCGGACGTCAGCAATTGAGCGACGCGCGCCCGAGTGGCCTGGACGGTACTGCTCTTGGACTAGAGTGTGCTAGGGCTGACCTCGGCCGCCCTCACATCGTGCAGGTGTGCAAAGGGCGATTGCCCATGACCCCTGCGCACTTAGGATTTAGATCGGCGGGCTGGCCTCTTCGTTGAGCCTAGGTGGGGCGACGACGTTTTGATGTCCCGAGGCCGGGCATGACCCAGGAAAGTGTGTCCGGCCAGAGGTATCAAGCGTGTTGGGGAATGTGGTGCACCCCTGCAGGGAAGAATTTATCTATTCGAATAGCCATGTCCACGGTAACAGGACGACTTGGAGTTGTACCTTGATCTACTACAACTAAAATGGTGACTTTAAATTGAAATGAATGTTGGCTCCGGGATTGCTTCCTCGCAGGGAGTCGAGGAAGAATCTCTGGGCGTCGTTACTTAATAAAATTGCTACAATAATATGACTATATATGAGATACCAGTCTACTCTCTTCTAATGCTGCAAGATGCTGAAGATGCTAGTCTTCGATAGGACTAGGCCCTTCCCCCTATTCTTGCTTTCTGCAGTCAGCCCAGATATAACCCCATTCCTTGATACTGATGCATACTTAGCATAACTCTGATGTCAGTCTTGTGAGTACTTTGGATGAGTACTCACCGCTGCTTTGCATTCTCTTTCCCCCTCGATACGATTACCGCGTTCAGATGACGGAGCCCAGGAGATGGAGTACGCCGGAGACGACTACTACACCACCGCAGGAGCCTACTACTATGTGGTGAGTGCCGACGCTCAGGAGTAGTTAGGTTGGCTCCCAGGCAGGAGGCCTTGCCTCTTTCGATCCGCTGCTTATGTTTGTGCTAGCCTTCTTAAGGCAAAACTTGATTAACTTATGTCTGTACTAAGATATTATTTGCTTCCGCTGACTCGTGCTTGTCGAGCTTTGTATTCGAGCCCTCGAGGCCCCTGGCTTGTAATATGAAGCTGTATGACTTTAATTTGTGTCTAGTGTTGTGTTGTGATATCAATCAGTGAGTCCCTAATCTTGGTCGTACGCATTGCGTGTATGTTTAGCGTACGGTCGAAATTTGGGGGCGTCACAAGTTGGTATCAGAGCCGACTGCTTGTAGGTAGCCTCCTTTCCAACTCCTTGACCGAATTTGAGTCTAGTCATTGAAAAACTTTTACTAACATAGTTGTGTGGCTTACGGGCCCTCATCTCAATCGGGTGGTATTAGGATCTTTTATTCCTCATATATACTCTGGGTTCTGATCTCTCTTCTCTTTCGGGTTAAAGATTTTATTAACTCTAACTCTAAGTTCTCATAGCTACTCCTCCCGGAGAGCCCCTTAATTCAGACGATGGCTCGATTCATCTGAAGACTTCGAAGATACTCTCCGATGTTCTCCCGACAACTTGTGCTCATCGCTTTTGCGATTCCCTTCCGCCGTCAACCCCTATGGATGACTACATGCAATTGTTGCTCATACTTTCATATCCAGTTGCTCTTGTTATTACAAGGTACATCGAATTATCTTACCGGAGATTCGTTCTTCCTCGGTTGATCATGTGTTTCAGAGAATTCTTTGAACCGCTATTCGATCTTCCGTAATCCTCTGTAGCCTATTGCTCTTGACTTTTCTCACCTGCTTACATGGTGGTTAATTCCATATGTCAAGCAATATCCATTAAAATCCTCTGTGATTTTCATTTGATTTTATTGATTCAACCTGTGTGTGGATGCACGCAGTCATCAGTTGTTTATCATAAATTATCCATCCAGCTCAGACGTCTTTCTAAACATGAGTTGGTTCCCGAGAAATCAACCTTGATTGATTGCCCATCTAAGTCCTTTCATATTACTTGTATTTGATCGGAACATCTGTTTCCGATACACCAATTTGGAAATCTTAATTCCTTTGGTTATTTAAGCATCAAATTATTTGGATGTTCTATAGTCTGATGCCTTGCATTCTTTCTCCCTCTGATTGGGTACCGATACTCACATCAGGTCCTTTGTGGACTGCCAGACCCATTGTTGGGTTATTGTCCGATAGCATCCTTCACATTCAAAATCCTTGTGATGGTCTTCCCCTGATACATGATGCTATTGGTAAATTGTGTCTTCTCCCTCTGATAAGTTGTATCCTATGCTTTTGTCAGCCATGCTCTGTTGTCAAGCATGTGTTAATTACTCTTGAAGCTTGTGGTATATGTTCCTAAGATACCCCGATGAGTTGAACCTATGCCTTCGTTACTCCGTGTGAAACCGAGGGTATTCACGAGTCCTATTCTTCTGGTGTTTTGCCGGATAATCTTTCTCTTTGTATGATTGACCTTGTATCTATGATTTGATACTTTACAACCGTGGTTCTGACCATGATTGTTCTTCTTTGATCCCATTTTTAGAACAGTTTAAGAACTTGTCTTCTGCAGATCAATACATCGGTCCAAGCTTTGATTCTGGTCTACACCCGAGTATTACCCCTGGTATCTCGAGAAAATCATGGAGCTACATAGCTTCTTATAAGCTCCTCATCAGCTATGTTTTCCTTCATTGATTCCAGTTTCTTCTTGTTCTGAGTTGTTGGACACTCAAGGACACCGATAATTGAATCGAGTCCGCATTGCGATTCAACAACTCTTAGTAATCTTCTTTGCTTATGAGTTTGTACTCGATCATGTCATTCCAAGCTGTTAGGCTACATCATCATCGTCATGCTAAAGCTTGACCATGCTATCTATGTCCTTCATCCCTGAAGCACCATTCCAACAGTGCATTAAGCTTACAGCGAGCTTTCAACGTCATCTTGGTTGTCTTGAAAGGCTATTTCGATTTTGAGCTAGCACTCTAATCTGTGGTGCCGACAACTTTTCGCTTCACCTTTTCTTTGCTTGATGTCATCACCGATCGATTACATCTTCAGGAGACTTCTCGACAAATGTGTCGTGATCCTCATCAGTATTCTGGGCTCTTCCAGGATATCAAGTAAAATTATGATGAGAGTAGCATACTTGTCCTTGGTAATTGGTGTTGATGTTGGCGACATCCTTGCCATCACCTTTCATTTCTTAGTTCATGTGTTGTTTTTAACCGGAATACTGACAAATGGACTGTGATGTGTAAATTCAACACATATGGCATACCAACTCTATTACCTTGGAGTTAAGGAACAATAAGTCCATTCTTAGTGTGTTGACTGTTGAATCAACATTCTAACATTGGTCGTGCAACTTAGTCCGGATTTTGGGAGCACCTTTCGAATAATTTTTAATTGTGGGTGTTTCCCTCGGGCATACCTCGTGGTATCAACTGGTTTGATCAATGCTATCACCTTATTCATGCAATCGTGGAAATCCATCATTGTGGAAATCTCGACAAATTGTTGCTGAGTCCATCAGCCACATCCTCATCTCTTTCGTGGTTCATGATGAACATTTAAGCTAGTGTTGGAAACCTTGAAAGCATTATCTTTGTGCCTAGTTCATGAAGAATATGTTTGATAAAAGAAGTGTTTTTCTATAAGTTCACGTGCATTTTTGCCACCGTGCTTACGAGAAAATTTGTCTCGCTTCCTCTGGAATCGTTCCAATTCATTCAGGCATGTGCGAAGTATTCTATGGTTTGATAGATTTGCTACCTTCACCCCATATGTAATTCCTAGCACGCCAAGCCACTGATTGTTTTGATCGGGGAAAAGAAGTTCCTCGTAAGAGCTAATCCAGACTTACTCATGGAACTTTGATATCCTCTATGTTGGTCCCCAACCAGAACTTGATTACATTTCATTCTAGAAAACTTCCATGTGGGCACGAGTGTCTTGACCTTGTGTTCATATGTTTTGCAGTCGGGCTAATGTTCCAAGGCTTGCTTCTGTTGATCATTCCCCGAGAATCTTGCCGCATCGTCTCATAGACGCGTGTTTTCATCCTTTTTCCGTCTTAGGCCTGCTAAGCCTGAGATATCCTGACACCAACCAGATCTGAAACTCGGACAGATATGATGGTTGGAACATTATCAAGAATTATAACTTTGGTCTTTATTACTCGGTAAGGTGATGTTGTAGCTAGCACACCTGGCCGGATGACCTATTGTTATAATGCTTTGTTCAGCAAGGGTTGCCCTTCTTCAATGGGGGAAATTATAAGACTTATTTTATAAGTTGTTCCTACTGGATCCTTTGTGTATCCAAACTCCATCCTTTACTCGAATCACCATATCATTGCTATCCCGAAGCATGGATGTGGTATACCGATCATCAAAAGGAATAATGTAAGCTCAATGCTAATTGTTTCTTGATCAATTATCCAAACACCATTGTATGGGAATGTCATGAACTTCCTCGCCCCTTTTACCTAAATGGTTACCTACTTGCTATCCTGTCATGTATATCATGCTCTGTTTTTCCTTGGGAAAGATATACTCCTAAAACTTGAGTTTAACCACATTTTCCTTTTCCATTAGTCTGTTAATGTGATAAACACATTTTGCTTTCCATTGGTCTGTTAATGTGATAAACACATTTCCCTTTCCATTGGTCTGTTTAACCTTTCCTGTAATCTAGCTTATCTGAACAGCGGTAATTCCCTGCTTAGGTAAACACCTCGGTGATCAATTCTGTCAGTAAGGCCCTGTTACTATTGTTGATAACCTTCCGGTAACCGCCGGTGGACGAGAACTTTGCCAATTGATCCGCCTCGTTTCAACGAGCAGAAAAATGGTTCTATTCGTCCCCCGCCCTTGGTACCGACGTTGTTGCCAACATAACTGACAAGCTAACCTCTGACACGTCTTCTTTCATGGCCGTGCAAGTTGTCACCGCTCTTCCTGCTCTTAACCACATAGTCGGCCCATAACCCTCAGTTCCATAGGATCAAAACCTGACTCTCCTGTACATCTTTGATTCCAAAGTATCCTTTGCACTTGGCTTCGTTTGTAATTCCCGAGCCACCGTGCAAGGGATGATCTATTCTAGTATCAGACGCAATATTTATTCTCGTTGCTCTGAACCCCTTTCGCCTTCTGATCAGGCATCAAATGATTGCCTACCCGTTTGAAACTTTTATACTATCGCATTTTGCTCTTAGTAATTCCTCGAGTCTTAACTTGAGAAATAAATCTTGTGTTCCTCCCTGAGTTCGCCGTCAGATGCCCAACCTTGTAGGGATGCGTTCTTTAGAGTTTTCCCCCTTATCGCATTCGTAGGACGATGAAGATCCCGCAGAAAGGATGACGACGCCATCAGATTGACCTGAATCAGAGTAATGGATACATCAACAAGAAGGACCAACCTCTTCGATGGGAGCAGCCAAGAGCGAGAAGACTCGTTAGATTTTCGTAACCAAGCTTTCCCCCTTACGTCTACCTCTTAATTCTCGGGACGAGAATTTCTTTTAGTAGGGGAGAGTTGTGACGCCCTGGATTAAGTGCTACAGTAATCTCTGTAATCAAGCTACAGTAATCTGGGGATTAGGCTAATCCATTTTGCTAATTCAATTATGGTCACTGTTGAAATCAAATGCAAATTCAAATTCTTATCCAATTCAAAATTCAATTGAAAAGTGGTTTTGAAAGTTTAACAAACCTGAAAATAAAAGTCATGAATGGGTCTCAAATAATTCCCTAGTAATATTAAAATTATCACCCACAATTATGCAAATGTTTTGGTGCCTCAAATCTATTTATGGGTGGCCAAAAACAATAAATTAAATGCCTTTTGAATTATAAAAATTCCCAAACTTTTCAAATCAGCCCCAAACTTTTTGTGGTACTGCCTAATATTGCAATGCAAATATTAGGCCAAGTGCCATATTTTACTAAAGTCATCTAGCCCTAAAATTAAATAAGTAATAGAAAGATTTAAAACAGAAAAATAAAAAAGAAAGGAAAAAGGGAAAAGCCCCCCTCCCTCTGCCCTGGGCCTTAGGCCACAGTGGCAGGCCCAGGCCGGCCCAGCCGGTTCCCCCCTCGTCCCCTACCCCCCTCCTCCACCTGGCGTGGGGCGACCGAGCGCGGGCGTCGTCCCCGCCAGGCCAGCTCGCCGCCCGCGTCGCTACAGCGCCCCTGGAGGGGATAAGGCCGCCCCTGACCCCCTCCCTGGAACCCTAGCCCCCTCCAGATCCCCCCTCTCTCGCTCCCTGCCTCCTCCCTCGCCAGACCGAGCGCCCACGCGACGCCACCGCGCCAGGAAGAACCACCACGAGCCCCTGCGTCGACTACGCCCTACCGTTCGAGCTCAACGCCGCTGCATCCTCGCCCCCGAGCTTCTTCTTCCTCGGATCGCCGCCATGCTCCGGCGACGATTCCGGCTACCCGAGGCCTCCCCCGAGCCCGCTAAGCTCACCTACAGGGTCCCTGTGAGTCCCTGCTCTTTTCCCCTCTTTCTCCTCGACGGATTCGAGCTCGCAGCCGTTGATTTCACCGGAGCCGAAGCTCGACGCCGGCGACCATACGGTGACCATTTGGTCCTACCGTCGCTGCCGTTCGACTCCACACGTCGCGTAGGCTCGCGTAGTACCGATAGTTTGCTCGAAATCGTGCTGCTGCGCTAGTTGCCGTAGATGCCCGAAGCTCACCTCCGTCGCCGTCGACATAGCTCTCGCCATAGGCCGTCCCAGCTCGCCCTGATGGCCGGAATGGAACGGCGGCGACCTCTGCTCGCGAACGCAGGAGACGGCGACCGATTTGGTGCCCTGTACGCGAAACCCGAGCCCTGCCGCCCCTCCTGGTGCTCGCCGGAGCTTCTCCGGTGGCCGGACGGCGCCGCCGCCTACGTGGCCGGGCCGGGGCCACTGCCAGAGACACTGGCTAGTGGGTCCCGCGGGCCCAGTTGACCTGTTGACCGGGTCAACCTGCTGACTGGACCTGGCCCAGTCAATGGCAGGTGGGTCCCAGGCCCCCTGTGTGTATGACAGTGGTCCAGCCCTGTCATTAGCTAATATGGTTAATTAGATTAATAAAAATGATTAATAAAACCCTAATGTCTCACTGACAAATGGACCCCACCCTGTTAATTAAACCTGTTTAGATTAAATTAACACTGGATTAATTCTGAGTCACTGCCATGGGGGTCCCACATGTCAGGTTTGACCAGTCAATAGCACTGTTGACTGCTGACGTCATCCTGACCTCATGCTGACGTCATAAATGCTTTTTCGAATTAATTTAATTCTGTTTAATTTCAGAATATTAATAAAACTCTGAAAATTAATATAAAATAATCCGTAACACGGATGAAAATAATTTATACATGAAAGTTGTTCAGAAAAGTCCCACGAATCCGAATACGTAGTCCGTTCGTCTGTCACGCGCTCCTATCATAGCGAACATGGACATTCGGCGTCAGTTTCGTCTGTCCGATAAATGCCCCAGACCCGGGAAATATCGTCAGATATTCTCCCGCTCCGTCTCCTACGTGTAGTACTGCGTTAGTGCATGCCTAGCCCTGCATATTGCCATGTCATGCATCGTGTTGCATCTGTGCTTTATATTTATTGTTTCTTCCCCCCTCTTCCCTCCGGTAGACCCCGAGACTGACGGTGCTGCCGGGTACGACTACACCGTTGATGATCAGCCTTTTGCCGCAGAGCAGCAAGGCAAGCAACCCCTCCTTGAGCATTCCGATATCGCCTATTACTTCCCCTCTTATTCTTGCATTAGATTTTGCTACTGTATTAGCTAGCTCCTATTTCTGATGCATAGCCTGCTTTTGATAAACTGCTACCATACCTGCAATCATATCAACTGCTTAGTATAGGTTGATCAATGTAACCCCTTGTGACCCCCTTAGTCCCAGTTGCCCCTGCTTCTTCATCGACGACTCGACGACCCGAAGACTCGAAGACTCGGTCAACCGACCGACGAGCCAGGCCCCTCACACCACCGCACACCCCTTAGTTGTACGACTCTGCAGAGCTACTATCGAGTACTGAGGGTGACACCTCGTGAAGTACTCATGATGCTAACTCTGTAGTGTAGCTAGTCGGTCGTGGTTATCGAGGGTGATTCCTCCTTCACCACTCCCGACGATGACTCTGTCGTGCAACCCCTCAAGTGTGGGACCCTCGAGGGTGATTCCTCTAAGTCCACCTTGACGGTTTCATCGAGCGGGGCCCTTTGAGGGTGATTCCTCAGGTTCCGTCTTGATGTGTTATACACACAGTTACTATGACCTGGTTACAGAAACATGTTGGTGATGGGTCGGCCCTGAGGGGTACCCACGGTTTGATGATGAGGCGTGGTCGGGCAGGAGAGGCCCTTGCCACACATCCTCGAGACGGGGCGACGGGACCGCACTTCATGGGTCGCGCTTGCCCCACATTAATAAAATGCTAATGGGTTGGGTATTTGATCTGAGTTGGTCGTTTGACCTAATACGCACTAACCTTCACGTGGGAGAAGTTATGGGTACTTAGCGTCGTTGTATCAGCCGAAGCTCTTGGGACGTCAGCAATGGAGCGGCGCGCGCCCGAGTGGCCTGGACGGTACAGCTCTTGGACTAGAGTGTGCTAGGGCTGACCTCGGCCGCCCTCGCATCGTGCAGGTGTGCAAAGGGCGATTGGCCCATGACCCCTGCGCGCTTAGGATTTAGACCGGCGGGCTGGCCTCTTCGTTGAGCCTAGGTGGGGCGACGACGTTTTGATGTCCCGAGGTCGGGCATGACCCAGGAAAGTGTGTCCGGCCAGAGGTATCAAGCGTGTTGGGGAATGTGGTGCACCCCTACATGGAAGAATTTATCTATTCGAATAGCCGTGTCCACGGTAACAGGACGACTTGGAGTTGTACCTTGATCTACTACAACTAAAATGGTGACTTTAAATTGAAATGAATGTTGGCTCCGGGATTGCTTCCTCGCAGGGAGTCGAGGAAGAATCTCTGGGCGTCGTTACTTAATAAAATTGCTACAATAATATGACTATATATGAGATACCAGTCTACTCTCTTCTAATGCTGCAAGATGCTGAAGATGCTAGTCTTCGATAGGACTAGGCCCTTCCCCCTATTCTTGCTTTCTGCAGTCAGCCCAGATATAACCCCATTCCATGATACTGATGCATACTTAGCATAACTCTGATGTCAGTCTTGCGAGTACTTTGGATGAGTACTCACCGCTGCTTTGCATTCTCTTTCCCCCTCGATACGATTACCGCGTTTAGATGACGGAGCCCAGGAGATGGAGTATGCCGGAGACGACTACTACACCACCGCAGGAGCCTACTACTACGTGGAGAGTGTCGTCGCTCAGGAGTAGTTAGGTTGGCTCCCAGGCAGGAGGCCTCGCCTCTTTCGATCCGCTGCTTATGTTTGTGCTAGCCTTCTTAAGGCAAAACTTGATTAACTTATGTCTGTACTCAGATATTATTTGCTTCCGCTGACTCGTGCTTGTTGAGCTTTGTATTCGAGCCCTCGAGGCCCCTGGCTTGTAATATGAAGCTGTATGACTTTAATTTGTGTCTAGTGTTGTGTTGTGATATCAATCAGTGAGTCCCTAATCTTGGTCGTACGCATTGCGTGTATGTTTAGCGTACGGTCAAAATTTGGGGGCGTCACACAGCTGCCATGGCCGGCCCCACACTGCCCCCGCAGCCGTGGTGGCCCAGCCGCCGCCGGAATCCCATCGGGCCGTTGCCCAATCTACGCCTCCACGCCGGACGCTTAGGGTCGACGTCGCGTCTCGGCCATAGATCCCCTCGCGGAGAGAGAGAGGAGGAGAGCCCGTCGTCCGCCGTTCGCCGGGCGAGCTTCGCTCGCCGTTCGCCGGGCGAGCTTCGCTCGCCGGCCTCCTCCGACGAAGGCGACGAAGCATGGAGGGAGGGAGGGTCAGGGGCGGTGGCGGCTAGGGTTCGCCCGAGCCACCCCCTGGAGGTGACGCGAGCTCAGCATGTGGTATACTGAGCTTATAAGAAGTAAACTCAGCATAGTTTTCTTACAGTTAAAAAAAGTAAATATAATTGTTTGCCGAGCATCGCTGCACTCGACAAAGCAGGTCACGTGACGGAACTTCACAGCTATACAGAGTTCCCTTCCGGCAAACGTGTTCCCGGCCGCACGGAGTCGGTAACCCGGAACGGCCGTGGCACGTGACCTTTTTTATTTAAAAGGAGGATACCCCCCGGCCTCTGCATCTGGGTGATGCATGCAGCCACAATGCCACGTGACTCTTAGTTGCCCAGTTCCATTTCGTGAGCTCTCAGCGTGAAGCGTATTGGCTGAGTGTTTTCGTTTTGCCGAATATTATTTTGACAGATCTCAGCAAACTGAACTCTCTATCAAATACGCAATATTGTCGAGTGTGGTTCTTGGTAAAGGCTGGTGTGCCGAGAGCCCATGAAAGGGAACACGACAAAGGACAGTGCACCCAGGAAGCAAGATTTCTTCAATAGTGTAGTGTTCCAAATTGGTTTCTTACAAAAGCAAAAAGGATACATGAGTATACCATGTGCTCTATTTGAGAAAATCAGTGAGAATGTAGAAATTCTACGCTTATACTTGCAAGGTACCTTCGGTACCAAAGTATTTATTCTGGCTTGTACCGTTGTACTAATTAAAATCTTCATCTAGAGGACAAAAGAGATATCAGATGGAGCGCACGTTCTATGAGCTGCCTGAAATATACTTCCGCGTTGGTGCAAGCAATGGCCTTCTTGTACTAATCCTCTCACCAAAACAAGTCATAATATGTACGCACGAGAGCACTAATCGTCTCAGCAAAACAACTTCAGAGACATCCTATAAATTGATGCTTCGCAGTCTGCATAGGCACCAACATCGAACTGCTTGTCTGTGCAGCCGCATCAACCAAACATCAGAAACAATAGCCAGTTAACCAACACCAACACCAAAGCCATGTCGTTCTCTCGCATCCTCCTCCTAGCCGCGATCCTCCTGGCCCTGGCTTCTTTCCAGGTGCGTGGCCAGAGCATGCCGCCTTCGCCGGCAATGGCACCGGCACCATCCGCTGGAGGTGGCAACTGCACGTTGAATGGTGCAGTCACGCTTGGAGTGTGTCTTAACCTTCAACCGGGCAGGACAAGCCCGTCCGACAAGAACCGGTGTTGCCAACGGATCCAGGGGATGCAGAGCGCCGCCCACTGTCTGTGCTTGACCTTCATGCTGGCTGGTGCCCCTTTCGGCGCCCTTGTTGCCAATGGCGTCAATTCCGTGCTCGGCGTCTGCGGAATGCCCCGCATCCTCAACCTGGTTTGCCAGGTGGCCTCCGTAACAGTCTGATTGGCCTCGGCCTCGCCGGTGAGCCCAATAAGTGTTGGCTGCAGGCAGTCTCCCACTATGAGAGGTGCATCAGCGCAACTACGTCACCTACAAAATATAAGGGCCACCTAAATAATCTGCCATACTAGTATGTACCGGTTTCGGCCCAGCTTACTATGCGTGCATACTGGTTTTCCAAATAAATAAGATTTTGCGATCTACTTACCTTACTTGTTGTGTGGGCCCATCTGACAACGACTATGTATTTAGAGCATCTACAACCACAAACACCAAAATCCGGCTCCAAACGTCCGCGGAGGCGTACAGACGCGTCCATGGACAGTGATCGGACATCACACGAAAAATTGATTCCACAACCACAAACAACATTTTCAAATCATCAAATCCATATTATCACATGCAATATAGAACTAAACTTGGGTGGAGCTCGTCCGGCTCCGCCCTGTCCATGACCCGTGGATTGCTGCGCCCCTCAAAGTGTTAGTGCGGTCGCTGGCGAGGTAAAATAGAACATGGGACACACACCAACTCACAAGACTCGATTCGCCGCCGTCTCCCAGGTCCTACTCTTTCTCCTTGTCGCCTGTGGCCTGTGGACGTGATATTGGATGATGGATCCATTGTGGTCAGAGCCACCGACGCCCACCACGACGCGGTTGCAGTGCCCGGGGTTGGTGGACAACGTACGCGGCGTCGGAGAGTACGACTCCGCCTCGCCAACATCCGTCGCAATGGCTGCCGCAGCCTCTCGCGCCCGCTGCCTCGCCCGACGAGCACACGGTGCCATATTTGTGTCGGACGAATCCCATGCGTGCACCGCCGCCTCAGGTGAAGATTGCATGGAGTCTCTCACATGAGAGAAAACATGACGCCATTGTCGAGGCAAATTTGTGAATGTGATGTATCTTGACTTCCCAACCTTTTTAACTATTTCTTGCAGATCTGTTAATTATTTTGGCAAAAAGAATGAGGTTGTGGTTGTTTTTATTTTTGTACAGACTTCTAGATCTTACTGGCTTTTTTGGAATTATTCGAGTTTTTTCTCAAAAGCTTACATATGTATTTCGACCAGGACAATGGTCGTATTTTGGTATTGATTGACGCATGTGTGTTATATATAATGTAAGCATTCTGCTTATTTATGCTAATGCTAATAGCCATATAGTTAGGCACTGGAGAAAGGAAATCGACCATTCGATGTAGGTTATATTATCACAATATCCTCATTGAGTTATTATACTAGCTTCGATCCTCTTACATTGCATAACCTACACTAACATGCATGTCCACATGAAAAGAGCATGAGCTCTAACCAAATTTGATCGATTCTAAAATAGTTTGTTCAGCTGAGAACTTATTTACTTGATTTTTTGTTTGTTTGTTGTTGTAACCTAATAATTGTTTTAGTCATCATATCGTTCGCATATGCATCAGATTAGGACTTAGTGTTTCGCCACACTCTATTCAAATGAAAGCTGATGTACGATCATTTTCAGTATTAGTTTCACATGATGCACCCATTTCTGCCTATTCCTTTGAGTGACCAGAATTTTGAACTACAAACTGGATACAAAATGACACTGAGTGATGTAAAATTACCCAATATTGCTATGCCTAGAAAGCAAGATAGTTGGTTGTGGCATGAAGCCATGAACCATCAGCGTGCTATTACTGAACAAGATGACATCTATTTGGATAAGTTTAGAGGTGGAAATGTATATTTCTATTAAATGTCTATAGCTAGACCATTTCTTTTGTCAAGAGATTAGCCCTAACAGGTTCTAAATATGTAGTGGGCGATCTTAAAATAGCTAGATGATTATTCTTTAAATACCTGGATGTTTATTCAGCATAAACCAAGCCACACTGTCATTTTAACACAAGAAGCAAGCATCGTTCCGTAGTAGAAATAGCTATTGTTTGTGCTGATGAGTAGCAAATTAATAGTTCTGGGCCATCAAGAAAAGTAAACACCCATGCCGATGAGATATCCGAGGAGATAAGATAACTTTCAATACAAAAGCAATAGCTAAAGTTATCCAAAAACTCCATAAAAATATTTTGTTTTGGAATAATAAAAGTTTAGGAAAATAAGAAACAACCGAAAAGGTCCACGAGGAGGCCACAAGTGCAGGGGCCCGCCCACCCTCTGGGGCACGCCACCCGAGCTTATGGGCCACTTGTGCACCTTCCCGACTACATATTCCTCTCGTAGACTTGTCCTGCAAGATAGAAATTCATAATATATATCTTTCTCTTTGTCACCATCAAGGTCCTCCAAGGATCAATTCTTTGAGAAGGTCATCAGCCCTATCTTTCTGAGGTGATGAAGCATCCTCAAACCATAGAGTTTCATGATGAGGTGCTCCACATCTGGGATGTTCAAGGACTGAAGCCAGAGGGAACCGAGAGGGCCAGGCTTGAAGCTATGGAGCAGGAAATCTTCAAATGCCAAAGGATGGTGGAGCGTGGATGCGATGACAACCACTCCATGATCACGGATTTTGTCTGTGGGAATAAGTGGGACAACAACACGATTGGGGAGGCAATTGATAATCTCCCTGTCTGGGTTGAGGACCTCCAAGCACAAGTCCACGATCTACAAAATCAAAACCGTTAGTATGAAACCAAATTTAAAAGGATAAGTCTAGCTGGAGATTTCAGGATACCGGAGACCCGTTCTTATTTCTTTAATGGAGATCCTATGCCCTGGAAGACGGATGACAAGCCCACCACTTCATCACCACCATCACCAAACATCAGAAACAATAGCCAGTTAACCAACACCAACACCAAAGCCATGTCGTTCTCTCGCATCCTCCTCCTAGCCGCGATCCTCCTGGCCCTGGCTTCTTTCCAGGTTCGTGGCCAGAGCATGCTGCCTTCGCCGGCAATGGCACCGGCACCATCCGCTGGAGGTGGCAACTGCACGTTGAATGGCGCAGTCACGCTTGGAGTGTGTCTTAACCTTCAACCGGGCAGGACAAGCCCGTCCGACAAGGACCGGTGTTGCCAACGGATCCAGGGGATGCAGAGCGCCGCCCACTGTCTGTGCTTGACCTTCATGCTGGCTGGTGCCCCTTTCGGCGCCCTTGTTGCCAATGGCGTCAATTCCGTGCTCGGCGTCTGCGGAATGCCCCGCATCCTCAACCTGGTTTGCCAGGTGGCCTCCGTAACAGTCTGATTGGCCTCGGCCTCGCCGGTGAGCCCAATAAGTGCTGGCTGCAAGCAGACTCACACTATTATGAGAGGTGCATCAGCGCACCTACGTCACCTATAAAGTAGAAGTGCCACCTAAATAATCTGCCATACTAGCATGTACCGGTTTCGACACAGCTTACTATGCGTGCATACTGGTTTTCCAAATAAATAAGATTTTGCGATCTACTTACCTTACTTGTTGTGTGGGCCCATCTGACAACGACTATGTATTTAGAGCATCTACAACTACAAACACCAAAATCCCCCCCCCCCCCCCCCCCCCCCCCGCCCCCCCAAACGCACGGACCCGTACGAGCACGTCCGCGGACAGTGATTAGACGTCACAAAAAAATTTGATTCCACAACCACAAACAACATTTTCAAATCATCAAATCCATATTATTACATGTAACATAAGGCTAAACTTGGGTGGAGCACATCCGGCTCGGCCCTATCCATGACCAGTGGATTGCTGCGCGTGCACATGAGACTTTGTCACTGTCTTTAAGTCAGTAGAGTAATCAGGCAATTGATTTCCTAATGATTGCAAATCAATTATCTTTTGGACTCTGTATCTGTCTTAGCAGTGCGCGGGTCGTGAGCGTAGATTCCAGTGGCTTGCCACGTGATTTTACGACTTTTAGCATCAAGGGGTTGATTCTCTTCCCCTAAAGTCGAAAAAAAATCCTCGTCAAAAACACAATCTGCAAAACGAGCCGTGTGACAGTCACTTTTTATGGGGTCCAGATACTTGATTATGGACAAGGTTTCAGAACCAACGTATCCCCGACTTATAAAGCGGGTCCATTGTTGATAGCTGGGGTGGTGGTATTGATACATAATTTGGTGCGTGAGGTATGCTTCAGATTTCAGATCATTTGGACATCTGAGTAGCTCTCGGCAAAAAAGACAAATTTGAGGTCCGTGAAAAAGTTTATAGTCCATGTATTGTTCTGACTCAATATGTCTTTTTCGCTGAGAGTTACTCATATGTCCAAATGACCTGAAATTTGAAGCGCACCTCAAGCATCAAATTATATTCCATGCAAAGGAAATCAGATTCTTTTGAATTGTTTTAGTATTTTTGTGAATTTTCTCTTCACCAGGTGCAGATGAATCTGGGTTCAGAAATGGATATTTGTTATTCTCCATCCATGGATGCCTTGTTCATCCAATCTACCACAACTTCTCACTAGTCATATTTTAATAGATTGAAATTTAATTTCCAATATGCTTAGTGCTATAAATCTTGCATCAGGCGTAGGGTATTATCTAGTTTTTCCTTGCACGGGGGAACATGAGTGCGGTACATTGCCTGTCTAACCCAGCTAATTACCTTACAACTCCCTTTGTGCTGAGGGTATTCTTGTTAATTTGGCCGTGTATACGTGTTAATTTGGTCCCAGCTCTACAAAGTCCGATCCATGCATCCCTTGGCAGCCACGTCCATGCAGCAAAACATGCACTTCCTCTTGCTGGAGACAGAGTTTTACCAGCCCGAGACGTTTCAAATTCACTTTACCATGATATTTATTGCACAGGAAATACACCAACTCATCTTATCTATCGCATTGAAAATATATCCCATAGGATAAGTGTCACACGTCATATGCGTGGCACTTCGGATATGACATTTTTCGATGGCAATTTCAATCGTCCAAGGATGGCAATTTCTAGTGACACACAACAAGTTTCTATCAAAAATAAACTGAAGCATGAAAGTTGCCATGCTTGATAACTAAAGTTGTCATCCTCGCGTCATTAGGTTTGTTACAAAAAACGTTCGGAGTTGTCATGTGGTCATGTCACACGTCAAGTACTTACCAGGGTCCAAATAAATTTACACTCGTAAGCCACTAGCCAGAAGGTATACATGCAAAAGGAAAAAAAAACCTAGATCAAGAAAATATATAGTCCGAACGCAAGTAATATCCATTATAGCAGATTAGTAGGCAATGAAGAAACGATGCAAGTCTAAAATCGGGAGATAGATAGTTCTACGATAGATATGGTCCATGGATGAAATTAACTGGATGGATGGCACAGATAGACAGTAAAAAGTTGGTCACATGCATGTACGGGTTTCCCGGGGAACAAGAACAATGAAGGGCCTGTAGCTAGCTAGACGCAGTAGTGTGAATTTATATGGATCGCCGGCTAGCTAATTGAATTTGAATCGGACTGAATGGTGTCAGATCATGTACTACAGTATATCGATAGCGACAAAACAAAATGCTGCATTGTAGTATCGTTTTCACGATGTGTGCATGCGGTCTCTCTTGATCTTTGCTGACCACAAATAATATCGTGACCGGGACCATGCATGCATGTATACTACAGTACAAACTAAGTGTACACGTACGCGGTACCCATGCAGGCATTGCTTTCTCCATCCCGATCTCGATCTCGATCTCACGGTTACAGTTACTCGTTAGTACCATGATTTAGAAGCTAGATAGCTAGTACATCATCAGTCACAAGGTAATTGGCAAGGCAGACCATACTGACAACGCGCACATACTACAAAGGTGGCACCTGAGCTGCATGCATTGCTTGGAACGTTATTAACCGGTAGCAGCTGGTAGTGGTAGCTGTGAGAGTGACATGGCATTCTCGTCGCGTTAGATCGCCTTTTTAAGTCGGCACTACTGCACTGTACGTGTCTTGCTACGTGCAGCTTGCTGGTCCTTCCTTCCCACAACTACCTACGCCTGCCTCCATGCATGCTTGGCCAGCCGGTTTTTGTACACGCTACTGTGTACAATGTTCCTCAAATTTTATTCAGTTTTTTTTCTTGTTGAAGCAGCAGCCGGAAAGTCCTCGATGCAGACTAGAAGACTTCGGCGGCCCCTAAAGAAGAATACATCAAATGTCCGCCCCTAAAGAAGAATACACAGGGTCTATAAAATGCCCTAGTTTTGGCAAGACGGAGTTGGGGAGCACAAATCTCGCAAGCTTCCCGACGAGTCCGTGGTTAGCAACCCTTCGTCTGTCCGAACTAGAACCAGAGAATGAAGAAACACAACCACATTGTCTGCTCAGTCGGCTACACGACCCAGACAAACATTCATAAAAAAATACCGAACCAGGAGAACTAGATCTGGGGATACACCATATGTCAAACCCCTCTCGACAATACAAATAACTATCACTAGAACGAACGCGAGGCGGGGAGACCATATTCCACGCTGATGGCGACCAGGGGCGGCCCCAGTTCAATTCATGGGTATTCAGTTGAATACCCATTATTTTTGCCAAGAAACTATGTATATATAGTGTATAACATGTGTATGTATGAAAGAAAACGAAATAAATACAGGAAAGGAGGCTGGCGAAGGATTTCAGCCCAAAAAATTAGAGACTAGCCCCGACATGGCCCTGCCCAAATCGCTGCAGAGCCTGCACGCACGAGCCGCACATCCATCGATCCCATAGCGCTTCACTAAAAGAAACATATCGCATGAGAAACTGGCGGCCTCCCATCCCTAATTCTGTTCGCACTCGTAGGGCATGGCGGCAGGGCCAATCGCACGGGCGCACGATGGCACCGGCAAGCGGGCAGCGCGACGTTGCGTTCCGGCGGCATCCATCCTTCGGCTCTCGCAGTCACGCTCCATATTCAATCCAACTCTGCAGTCGGCAGCGGCAGACACTGCCTCGCTGTGTTTCCAAATCCAGATCCACAAGTTCAATCTTATCTGATTCATAATTCGATGCGTTCAGGTACATAAATACATTAAAGTCCTTCGATTGTCAAAATAATGCTCGCTTTCTGGTGCCGAATCTTAGCAGGCGACGACGCGTGATCTTCTTCTCGTGTTGCCAAGCAGGCTGAGCTACCCCCATCGGGCACTAACCATAGAGTTACATCAGTAAGTTAACTTGGCTAGTTGGCTTTCTATTTTAGTATAAATTTAAATTAGGAACTTGTTTGTAGTGAATTATGAATTGTTTAGACATGAGAATTTGCAAACTAATATTTAAAGAAAACAAAATTTACAATTTTCCACGCGAATTATAGCGACATAATCGGTCATACCTGGCAAAAAAAAGCTTACACTAAAAAAATAGCGTTTGAAATTTTGAATACACAAACGTCAAATTCTGGGCCACCACCCCAAACGGGCAACAGACATAGTGGGAGGGGCCCCTTGGACTGCAAGTTATTCTTGGAGGCGTTTTCCCAAAATGCCACGACCCTGATGGAATTTTGTAGGCACATTAGCTATCTCTGGACGGAGAAGTTCTTAATTTGCAATCATGCATAGATGAGATTGATGTTTTGGTTGAAGAAACGAGTGACTGATGATGGATTATTAGTGGAGATGCAGTGGCAGCGACATGACAGTGATCAGGCTCTTTGCTGCCGGAAATTTGAACAGATCTCTCTGTGCCTTATTTTTTCTGGACGTTTGCACTGCACGTAAGGGCTTTGTGGTGGGGCCCACGTACATGCATGGCCAGCTCCGCCTCCACCTACGTATGCCACGTAAGTATGCATGTCGATGTCGGCAGACTAGCTAGGTGCTGCCGCTGTTTGTATTATTCATGCATGTATGTATGCTAGCTACTCTACGGCAACGTACGTACAGTTAGTAAAGTCCCCTCCCTCGATATATCATATCAATGAGAGATTTTTTTTTTTTGAAAAGGAGGATATACCCCCGGCCTCTGCATCTGGGCGATGCATGCAGCCATTTTATTAATTATTCACAATGACCGTACAAAGTAATACATCAGTAAGTCTGAAGCCACCCTCTTGGCAACACATGTCGCTACTCATATCTCCTTGATGAAGGGGTGCCGAATGTCCGAGCCGAATACCAAACAGACATCGCACCAAAGCCTAACATCTAAAGCCGGATGCCCCAGCCAAGCCACAATGCCGGGACTGGGTCACACACCGGTCTGGCGCACTCTCATAGGCCGCCGCCACCGTCTTCCACTGATCCATCTCCAGAGCAGGTACTGACACACCAACCTTGCCAGGCCTGCCGTCGACGCCACCACGACGTCAGACAACGCCACCATCCTGCACGTATCCATCCACACGCGCCCGTCGTCGAAACTCAGCAGCGCCATGCTGCCGAGATCCACCGTCGGCCTTGCGGTAGATGTAACACCGCTCCTCCTCTTGTCCCCTTCAACCAGCACTTGCTCCAAAACAATGCCCCCGGGAGGGAGAACGACACTGTGATATCGTCATCGTCCGATCCGGGAGGCCCAGATCTAGGGTTTCCCCCGGAGCATCCCGGGCATGATGACGCAAACTGCAACGACGATGCCTCAACAAGGAAACGACATCGGGGACGCCGCCATCGTCCGCCATGACCGTAGTCGGCGCGATTTTCATCGGCAGTCGTGCCACCATGTCGTGCGCCGCCGATGACGCTGGTCCCTTCAATTGCAGCAAACTCCAGAAACAATGCCCTCAAGAGGGACTACGACGCAAAAGCACCGCCATCGCTCGATCCCAAAGAGATCTAGGGTTTCCCCCTGAGTTGCCTGCGTTGTCAAGGACCAGACAAGGGTTGAATCCCGGCGTGATCAGAGGCCGTCAAGATCCGCCCAGTTGTCGACGTGCAGCACCCGCCACCGCGCCGTCCGCAACCCGGTGACCATGGCCGGAAGCCAGCCACCGGACATCATGGACACGTCCAGCCACCAACCACGGCCAGATCTGGCCGAGGCCAGCGACCCCATCCTGGTCATGGCCGCAAGCGCGGAATCTCCCCCATCTGGCCAGAGAGCGCCACCACAAGACGATCCTTGACCTCCACAGCCGACCACCGCTCGCCGAGTCCCGCCACCGTACGTCCAGATGCGCATCTAACCGGGACGCCGCCGCCATCAGCCACACGGGGAGGCCGCGAGAGATGGGCCCCGCCGCCGCCATCAGCCACACGGGCTTCGCCCGGCGGCGTCCTCCGGCGGCGGCGGGTGGGGAGAGAGGAAGGACGGCGGCGGCTGGGACGAGAGGAGCCCCTCGCGTCGCCCTGGGCAGGAGCGACCGAGGGGTTCGGCCGTTCCGTTTAGTAAGTGATATCAATGAGAGATGTATATATACATTACAGTAGATGGATAGAAAAATTGTCTATTTTATACTCCCTCCGTCCCAAAATAACTGTCTCAACTTTGTACTAACTCTAGTACAAATTTGTACTAAGCTTGAGACACTTATTTTGGGACGGAGGGAGTACACAGTAAGGCGACTCCTGCCCATGAATCATGGTATAAATTAAGTTTGTATCTCTACATAAATTAAGTCACACGCGATCGATCTGCCACTGCGCAGGTACCTACACAGATATGTACACCAGTTGCGAATACGTACGTAGGTTGAATTGAAAAAAAAAAACGTACGTAGGTAGGTAGCGTGGCGGGGCGTGGTGACTCACTAACATCACATGCATGGTTCCGGGGGGACCGGATCGACGGTGACAATGGCCATATATAATGGCAGATCCAGGAATTGAACCTACCGGGGCGAAATAATGAAGGCCTAAATTTTTTTATTGTACGAATACAAGTCCGCTCAACCAAAACTCATAAAATTCAAATATGGAGCGGTATGCACTAAAAAAAACAAAACTAATGGTTCAAAATGTTGCCCTTGCGAAACACTTCATCTTCTCATTTGCGCGAGCTCGATGTCGTGCCGCTGTTGCCACCCACTCAGGCCACGCTAGGCATTGCATCGGGCATTGCTTCTTCTCGTTGTGCCATTAGCTAGGTGGCTGGCGTCCAATGGGGCGGGGTTTTGTGTCTGAGAGACGGTGGCGGCAGGAGTGGACGTGGGCAACGACTAGGTTAGGACCACTTGAAACCTGGTCGAGTTGCCGTGACAATTTTCCACTTCAGCCGCACCCAGAAGGCGGTGCGGTCTGTCTGGCACCCCAACATCGGGGTGGCGGCGCAACCCCATTGGGGGCGCGTCTTCCCCCGGCATCGGGCTTTGGATTAGAGGTAAACAGCGACATGCATCACAACCCATCCGGTGTTATGAAGCCATGTGCCCGCCGTGCGAGGCAGAGGGCGTGGAGGCAGCTGTAACCCTTGCGACCGAGGCCGCAAAAATGGAGTCGCATGCCACTATGGAGCCGCAACGGGTGACCGACACCCCCTGGCGCCGCATCCGCATTGATCATATGAGACAGCCGATGACGTCTCGTGCCCCGTGTGGGCTGGTCCATGTCCCATGTCCTACTCTTTCTTTTCGGCGACCGGATCTTTACTTCACGGGTCTCGCGGCCGCTGGACATGGGCATGAAAGGGAACAACCAAGGACGGGAGCTGTTGCAAAGTCCGGCGAGGTATATATATTAATTAAGCCTGTGCTGACTAGCTAATTGATGCATTAATTGTTTTGGTATGTACATATATTAACTCTTCTTTCTTCTTTTATAGCCCTCCGGATCGAGCCAAACTTCGGTAACGAGACGAGGCCCGAAGAGAAGGTTGCGCAAGGATGAAAGGTTCACGATCACAGCACTCGCGGACGATGGCCTACCGATTGAACCCAAGCGGACCAGGGACGCATTTTCTGCTCAGTGCGGAGCTATTGTTAGGGACAACATCCCGATCAGCATCAAGCAATGGAATAAGCCTAAGGACGACGACCCTTCTTATGTCACCGATAGACAGAAAGATGAACTTTGGACCTCGCTGAAGGCAAATTTCACCCTACCGCCAGAGGAGGATCCGAATAAACCAGTTATAGAGCCACTGGTCAAGGCGTGTGCTCTTAAGAAGATGGCAGATCTATTCAGGAGGTGGAAGAATGAGTTGAAATCAAAGTTTGTCGACAAAGGGAAGACTCCAGAATTCATCGGCCGATTTGAGAAGATAAGAGATCACTGGCCCGCATTTGTGGCCTACAAGACATCGGACAAGAGTAAGAAAATGTCAGAGACAAACAAAAACAATGCTGCAAAGAAGCAGTACCACCATCACACGGGGTCAGGTGGCTATCTCAAAGCCCGGCCGTTGTGGGACAAAGCTGAGAATGACCTGATTGCTAAAGGGGTCGAACCAGAGACATTGAACTGGCCAGACCGTTCAAGGACTTGGTTCTTCGGGGTTGGGGGAACTTTGGACCCTGAAACAGGGAAGTGCCGTTGGACGGACGAGCAACTTGCAATACCCATCAAGAAGCTTCAGAAGTATATCACCGCGGCGCAGGAAGGGACGTTCATTCCCGACAGAGAGAAGGACGAGCTGACTGAGGCCCTCGGGAATGCTGAGCACCCTGGACGAACACGAGGCACACCAGGCTCTGTTCCGTGGAAGGTTGGGTTTCCCTACGCAGGCGGTTACAGAAGCCGGGAGAGAAAAAGGAAAGCGGAGCTGAGCGACATGCAGAAGCTCAATGCAAGACTAGAAAAGATAGAGGAACTTGAGAGCCAGCGAGCTGCCGGCCAACCATCTCAGCGGCACGAAGCTACCCCGCCATCTCAGCGGAGAAGCAGCGTGGCTTGCACGGAGCTCGTTCAGCCTGACTTCACGGCTCCTAGCTACAACGTGGATACTATCACGGAGGCTCAACATTGCGAGCTTATGACGAAATTTCGGAACCTCACTTTCAAGGCGGCTGTCGGCTCTGTTGCACCTCCTCAACCCAACGGAACTTTTCACTGCCTTCCGATTCCACATGGCTATGCTGTTGTGACGGTGGATGAAGTAATGGAGGGATTTGAGGAGCTCGAGCTTGACCACCCAACAGGTGAAGGGCAGAATCAGCTGGTTCATGCTCTGAGGAGTACATGTCTATGGCGGAAGGAGTACATCATGTTGGAAATATGCCCTAGAGGCAATAATAAATTGGTTATTATTATATTTCCTTGTTCGTGATAATCGTTTATTATCCATGTATAATTGTATTGATTGGAAACTCAAATACATGTGTGGGTACATAGACAACACTGTGTCCCTAGTATGCCTCTAATAGACTAGCTCGTTGATCAAAGATGGTCAAGGTTTCCTAGCCATAGACATGAGATGTCATTTGATAACGGGATCACATCATTAGGAGAACGATGTGATGGACAAGACCCAAACTATGAACATAGCATATGATCGTGTCAGTTTATTGCTATTGTTTTCTGCATGTCAAGTATCTGTTCCTATGACCATGAGATCATGCAACTCACTGACACCGGAGGAATACCTTGTGTGTATCAAACGTCGCAACGTAACTGGGTGACTATAAAGATGCTCTACAGGTATCTCCGAGGGTGTCTGTTGAGTTGGCATGGATCAAGACTGGGATTTGTTACTCTGTATGACGGAGAGGTATCTCAGGGCCCACTCGGTAATACAACATCACAACAAGCCTTGCAAGCAATGTGACTAAAGTGTTAGCCACGGGATCTTGTATTACGGAATGAGTAAAGAGACTTGCCGGTAACGAGATTTAACTAGGTATAGAGATACCGACGATCGAATCTCGGGCAAGTAACATACCGAAGAACAAAGGGAACAACATACGAGATTAACTGAATCCTTGACATAGAGGTTCAACCGATAAAGATCTTCGTAGAATATGTAGGAACCAATATGGGCATCCAGGTCCCGCTATTGGTTATTGACCGTAGAGGTGTCTCGGTCATGTCTACATAGTTCTCGAACCCGCAGGGTCTCCACACTTAACGTTCGGTGACGTTTCGGTAGTATAGAGTTATGTATGGTGGTGACCGAAGGTTGTTCGGAGTCCCGGATGAGATCCCAGATGTCACGAGGAGCTCCGGAATGGTCCGGAGGTAAAGATTGATATATAGGAAGTCCCGTTTTGGTCACCGGAAAAGTTTC
The DNA here is from genome assembly GCA_039707655.1 of Elymus sibiricus. Taxonomy (NCBI): domain Eukaryota; kingdom Viridiplantae; phylum Streptophyta; class Magnoliopsida; order Poales; family Poaceae; genus Elymus; species Elymus sibiricus. Next base: position 523,142,366 of record CM077671.1, on the reverse strand, counting down.
GGATATTTCAGTAGTGTACCGGGAGGGGTACCGGGGACCATCGGGAGGGGTATTTCGACCCAAGGGGCCTCATGGGCTGTGGGAGGAGTCAAGCCAGCCCTTAGTGGGCTGGCCAAGCCCCCCACTAAGGCCCATGTGGCTGGAGGTGGAAAAAACCCAAAGGTGGAAAGGTGGAAAGGGTTTCCAAGTGGAGAGGAGGAATCCTACTCCTAGTAGGATTGGAGTAGGACTCCTCCACCTCCAATTTCGGCCAAACCTTGAGGGTTTGAGGCTGCCTCCTCCCCTCCCTCCCTCCTATATATACTAGAGGATTTAGAGGAGAAAAATAACCCTAATTGCCACGTGCTTCCTCTACTTCATCTAGATCGGTTTCTCCTCTAGTCTAGTTCGGCGGTGCTTAGGCGAAGCCCTGCCGGAATAGTTCCACCACCATCGCCGCCACGCCGTCACGCTGCTGGAGAAATCATCTACCTCTCCGCTTCATCTTGCTGGATCAAGAAGGCGGAGATCGTCATCGAGCTGTACGTGTGCTGAACGCGGAGGTCCCGTCTGTTCGGCGCTAGATCGGAAGGACCGTGATCAGGATCGCGAGATGATTCGTGATTTGATCGCGGGACGGATCGCGATGGGATCGCGGGACGGATCGTGATTGGATCGCGAGATGGATCGTGGGACGCTCGGCGATTTGGATCGCGAAGGCGTTCGACTACATCAACCGCGTTTCTTAACGCTTCCCGCTTAGCGATCTACAAGGGCATGTAGATCCACTCTCCCTCTCGTAGATGCTCATCAACATGGATAGATCTTGCGTGTGCGTAGGAAATTTTTTGTTTCCCATGCAACGTTCCCCAACAGTGGCATCATTAGCTAGGTCTATGTGTAGATGAGATCACGAGTAGAACACAAAGGAGTTTGTGGGCGTTGATATTCAGATTGCTTCCTCCCTCGGTCCTTTCTTGATTCGGCGGTACTGTGGGATGAAGCGGCCCGGACCAACCTTACTCGTACGCTTACGAGAGACCGGTTCCATCGACTGACATGTAACTTCGTTGCATAAAGATGGCTGGCGGGTGTCTGTCTCTCCTACTTTAGTCGGATCGGATTTGACAAAGGCGGTCCTTGAGAAGGTTGAATAGCAATTTTTGTATCACCGTTGTGGTTTTTGCGTAGGTAAGAATTGTTCTTGCTAGATACCCGTAGCAGCCACGTAAAACATGCAACAACAATTAGAGGACGTCTAACTTGTTTTTGCAGGGTATGTTGTGATGTGATATGGCCAATTACATGATGAGATATATGTGATGTATGAGATGATCATGTATTGTATAGAATATCACGACTTGCATGTCGATGAGTACGGCAACCGGCAGGAGCCATAGGGTTGTCTTTAATTATTTTCGCCGTTTTGCTTTACTTTATCGCTATGAGTTAGCAGTAGTCATGGAAGCAATAGTCGGCGTGACAACCTCATGGCGACACGTTGATGGAGATCAAGATGATGGAGATCATGGTGTCATGCCGGTGACGATGGAGATCATGCCGGTGCTTTGGAGATGGAGATCAAAAGCACAAGTTCATGGCCATATCATGTCACTTATGATTTGCATGTGATATTGATCCCTTTTATGCATCTTATTTTGCTTAGGACGACGGTAGCATTATAAGGTGATCCCTCACTTAAATTTCAAGATAAAATTGTGTTCTCCCCAAGTGTGCACCGTTGCGAAAGTTCGTCGTTTCGAGACACCACGTGATGATCGGGTGTGATAGACTCCACGTTCGCATACAACGGGTGCAAGCCAGTGTTGCACGTGCAGAACACTCGGGTTAAACTTGACGAGCCTAGCATGTACAGACATGGCCTCGGAACACAAGAGACCGAAAGGTCGAACATGAGTCATATAGTAGATATGATCAACATGAAGATGTTCACCATTGAAACCACCTCAACTCACGTGATGATCGGACTTGAGTTGGTGGATTTGGATCATGTGTCACTCGAATGACCGGAGGGATGTCAATTTGAGTGGGAGTTCTTAAGTAATATGATTAATTGAACTCATTATCATGAACATAGTCAAAAACTCTTTGCAAATTATGTTGTAGATCACTAGCTCGTGCTGTAGCTCCCCTGTGTTTTTATATGTTCCTAGAGAAATAGAGTTGAAAGATGATGGTAGCAATAATGCGGACTGGGTCCGTGATCTGAGGATTGTCCTCATTGCTGCACAGAAGGCTCATGTCCTTAATGCACCGTGATGACCCACAAGTATAGGGGATCTATCGTAGTCCTTTCGATAAGTAAGAGTGTCGAACCCAACGAGGAGCAGAAGGAAATGACGAGCGGTTTTCAGTAAGGTATTCTCTGCAAGCACTGAAATTATCGGTAACAGATAGTTTTGTGATAAGATAATTCGTAACGGGTAACAAGTAACAATTGTAACTAAGGTGCAGCAAGGTGGCCCAATCCCTTTTGTAGCAAGGGACAAGCCTGGACAAACTCTTATATAAAGCAAAGCGCTCCCGAGGACACATGGGAATTTCCGTCAAGCTAGTTTTCATCATGCTCATATGATTCGCGTTCGTTACTTTGATAATTTGATATGTGGGTGGACCGGTGCTTGGGTGCTGCCCTTACTTGGACAAGCCTCCCACTTATGATTAACCCCTCTCGCAAGCATCCGCAACTACGAAAGAAGAATTAAGATAAATCTAACCATAGCATGAAACATGTGGATCCAAATCAGCCCCTTACGAAGCAACGCATAAACTAGGGTTTAAGCTTCTGTCACTCTAGCAACCCATCATCTACTTATTACTTCCCAATGCCTTCCTCTAGGCCCAAACAATGGTGAAGTGTCATGTAGTCGACGTTCACATAACACCACTAGAGGAGAGACAACATACATCTCATCAAAATATCGAACGAATACCAAATTCACATGATTACTTATAACAAGACTTATCCCATGTCCTCAGGAACAAACGTAACTACTCACAAAGCATATTCATGTTCATAATCAGAGGAGTATTAATGATGATCAAGGATCTGAACATATGATCTTCCACCAAGTAAACCAACTAGCATCAACTACAAGGAGTAATCAACACTACTAGCAACCCACAGGTACCAATCTGAGGTTTTGAGACAAAGATTGGATACAAGAGATGAACTAGGGTTTGGAGAGGAGATGGTGCTGGTGAAGATGTTGATGGAGATTGACCCCCTCTCGATGAGAGGATCGTTGGTGATAACGATGTCTTCGATTTCCCCCTCCGGGAGGGAAGTTTCCCCGGCAGAACAGCTCCGCAGGAGCCCTAGATTGGTTCTGCCCAAGTTCCGCCTCGAGACGGCGGCGCTTCGCCCCGAAAGCTCTGTTATGATTTTTTCCAGGTCAAAACCCTCCATATAGCAGAAGATGGGCACCGGAGGGCTGCCAGGTGGGCCACAAGCCACAGGGGCGCGCCTAGGGGGGTAGGGCACGCCCCCTGGCTTGTGACTTCCTGGTGGGCCCCCTGATGTATTTCTTCCGCCCAATATTTTTTATATATTCCAAAATAATTCCCCGTAGATTTTTAGGACTTTTGGAGTTGTGCAGAATAGGTATCTCAGACTTGCTCCTTTTTCAGTCCAGAATTCCAGCTGCCGGCATTCTCCCTCTTCATGTAAACCTTGTAAAATAAGAGAGAAAAGGCATAAGTATTGTACCATAATGTGTAATGACAGCCCATAATGCAATAAATATCAATATAAAAGCATGATGCAAAATGGACGTATCACACCGCTCTATGCGCCACCCCCCTCCAGCGTCGTCTGTAGATGTTATGAACATCTGACAGGCATGTTCTGATGACTACTTGATAGTTTATTGCGTCATGCATTACGGCTTAGAATTGAGGCTCCAAAACATTTTGAACGTCACGGAACATATGAGATGTTCTAAGAGCTGAAATTGGGATCTCAGGCTCGTGCCCGTGTTGAGAGGTATGAGACCTCCAACAAGATTCTTTGCCTGCAAGTTGAAGGAGAATAGCTCAATCGGTGAGCATGTGCTCAGATTGTCTAGGTGCTATAATCGCTTGAATCGAGTGGGAGTTGATCTTCCAGATAAGATAGTGATTGATATAGTTCTCCAAGTCACTGTCACTAAGCTACTAGAGCTTCGTGATGAACTATAAAATGCCAGGGATGGAAATTATGATCCCTGAGCTATTCGTGATGTTTGACACCGCGAAGGTAGAAATCAAGAAGGAGCATCAAGTGTTGATGGTTAGTAAAACCACTAGTTTCGAGAAGGCAAGGGCAAGGAGGGAAACTTCATGGATGGCAAGTCAGTTGCTGCTCCAGTGAAGAAACCCAAGGTTGAACCCAAACCTGAGACTAAGTGCTTCTATTATGAGGAGAACGGTCGCTGAAGCGGAACAACCCTAGATACTTGGTAGATAAGAAGGCTGGCAACGTCGACAGAAGTATATTTGATATACGTGTTATTGATGTGTACCTTGCTAGTACTCCTAGTAGCACCTGGGTATTGGATACCGGTTCGGTTGCTAAATGTTAGTAACTCAAAATAAAAGCTACGGAATAAACGGAGGCTAGCTGAGGGTGAGGTGACGATGAGTGTTGGAAGTGTTTCCAAGGTTGATGTGATCACCATCGCACGCTCTCTCTACCTTCGGGATTAGTGATGAACCTAAATAAATGTTATTTGGTGTTTGTGTTGAGCATGAACGTGATTAGATCATGTTTATTGCAATACGGTTATTCATTTAAGTTAGAGAATAATGGTTATTCTGTTTACATGAATAATACCTTCAATGGTCATGCACCCAATGAGAATGGTTTATTGAATCTTGATCGTAGTGATACACATGTTCATAATATTGATGCCAAAAGATACAAAGTTAATAATGATAGTACCACATACTTGTGGCACTGCCGCTAAATGCCATATTGGTGTAAAACGCATGAAGAAACTCCATGCCGATGGATCTTTGAACTAATTCGATTTCGACTCGGTTGAGACATGCGGACCATGCCTCATGGGCAAGATGACTAAGACCCCGTTTTCCTGTATGATGGAGCGGGCAAGTAACTTATTGGAAATGATACATGTTGATGTATTCGGTCCAATGAGTGTTGTAGCGTGCGGTGGATATCATTATTTTCTTACCTTCACTGATAATTTGAGTAGATATGGGTATATTTACTTAATGAAACACAAGTCTGAATAGTTTGAAAAAGTTCAAACAAAATCAGAGTGAAGTTTGAGATCATCGTGACAAGGAGATAAAATGTCTACGATATGATCGTGGAGGTAAATACCTGAGTTACGAGTATTGGTATACAACTTAAGACAATGTGGAATTTGTTTCACAGCTCACGCCACCTGGAACACCATAGTATGATAGTGTGTCCGAACGTCGTAGTCATGCTCTATTGGATATGGTGCGAACTATGATGTCTCTTATCGATTTGCCACTATCGTTTTGGGGTTACGCATTAGAGACAACTACATTCACTTTAAAAGGGGCATCATCTAAATCCGTTGAGATGACACCGTATGAATTTTTGGTTTGGCGGAAACCTAAGCTGTCATTTCTTAATGTTTGAGGCTGCGACGCTTATGTGAAAAAGGGTTTTCACCTAATGAGCTCGAACCCAAAGCGGACAAATGCATCTTCATAGAATATCCTAACGTAACAGTTGGGTAAACCTTCTATCTTAGATCCAAGCACAAAGTGTTTGTTGCTAAAACGGGTCCTTTCTCGAGAAAGAGTTTCTCTCGAAAGAATTGAGTGGGAGGAAGATAGAACTTGATGAGGTTGTTGAACCTTTGTTTCAACCAGAGAGTAGCACATCGCAAAAAGTTGTTTCTGTGGAGCCTACATTAGTTGAAGAGGAAGTTAATGATGATGATCATGAAGCTTCGGATCAAGTTACTATCGAACCTCGTAGGTCGACAAGGACGCGTACCGCTCCTGAGTGGTACGGCAACCCTGTCTTAGAGGTCATGTTGTTGGACAACGATGAACCTACGAGCTATGGAGAAGCGATGATGAGCCCGGATTCCGAGAAATGGTTAAAGGCCATGAAATCCGAGATGGGATCCATGTATGAAAAAAAAAGTATGGGCTTTGGAAGTATCACCTGAAGGGCGAAAGGGCATTCAGAACAAATGGATCTTTGAAAGGAAGACGGACGCGGACGGTAATGTCACCGTCTATAAAGCTCGACTTGTGGCAAAGGGTTTTTCACAAGTTCATGGAGTTGACTACGATGAGACTTTCTCACCCGTAGCGATGCTGAAGTCTGTTGGAATTATGTTAGCAGTTGCTGCATTTTTCGATTATGAAATTTGGCAGATGGATGTCAAAACAGAGTTTCCTTAACGGTTTCCGTGAGGAAAAGGTTGTATGTGATACAACCAGAAGGTTTTGACAGTCCTAAGGATGCTAAAATGTATGCAAGCTCCAGCGATCCTTCTATGGACTGGAGCAAGCATCTCGGAGTTGGAATATACGCTTTGATGAAGTGATCAAAGTTTTTGAGTCTATACAAAGTTTATGAGAAACTTGTATTTACAATAAAGTGAGTGGGAGCACTATAGAATTTCTGATAAGTATATGTGGATCACATATTGTTGATCGGAAATGATGTAGAATTTCTGGAAAGCATAAAGGGTTGTTTGAAAAGGAGTTTTTCAAAGGAAAACCTGGAATGAAGCTACTTAAATATTGGGCATCTTGATCTATAGAGGTAGATCAAGACGTCTGATAAAACTTTCAATGAGTACATACCTTGACAAGATTTTGAAAGAGTTCAAAATGGATCAGTCAAAGAAAGAGTTCTTGCCTGATTTGTAAGGTGTGGAGTTGAGTGAGACTCAAAGCTCGACCACAGCAGAAGAAAGAGAAAGGACGAAGGTCATCCACTATGCCTTATCCATCGGCTTTGTATAGTATGCCATGCTGTGTACCGCACCTGTGTGTGCCTTGCCATGAGTCTGTCAAGGGGTACAAGAGTGATCCAGGAGTGGATCACTGGACATCGGTCAAAATTATCCTTAGTAACTAGAGGACTAAGGAAATATTTCTTGCTTATGGAGGTGATAAAGAGTTCGTCGTAAAGGGTTACGTCGATGCAAGCTTTAACACCAATCCGGATGACTCTGAGTAGCAATCCGGATACGTATAGTGGAGCAGCCATTTGGAATAGCTCCAAGTGGAGTGTGGTAGCTGTGTCTAGAGTATGACATAGAGATTTGCAAAGTACACACGGATCTGAGTGTCGCAGACCCGTTGACTAAAGACCTCTCTCACATGCAAAGCATGATCGAACCCCAGAACTCATTGGGTGTTAGATTCATAACAATGTAAATCACATGGTGATGTGAACTAGATTATTGACTCTAGTGCAAGTGGGAGACTGTTGGAAATATGCCCTAGAGGCAATAATAAATTGGTTATTATTATATTTCCTTGTTCGTGATAATCGTTTATTATCCATGCTATAATTCTATTGATTGGAAACTCAAATACATGTGTGGGTACATAGACAACACTGTGTCCCTAGTATGCCTCTAATAGACTAGCTCGTTGATCAAAGATGGTCAAGGTTTCCTAGCCATAGACATGAGATGTCATTTGATAACGGGATCACATCATTAGGAGAATGATGTGATGGACAAGACCCAAACTATGAACATAGCATATGATCGTGTCAGTTTATTGCTATTGTTTTCTGCATGTCAAGTATCTGTTCCTATGACCATGAGATCATGCAACTCACTGACACCGGAGGAATACCTTGTGTGTATCAAACGTCGCAACATAACTGGGTGACTATAAAGATGCTCTACAGGTATCTCTGAGGGTGTCTGTTGAGTTGGCATGGATCAAGACTGAGATTTGTTACTCCGTATGACGGAGAGGTATCTCAGGGCCCACTCGGTAATACAACATCACAACAAGCCTTGCAAGCAATGTGACTAAAGTGTTAGCCACATGATCTTGTATTACGGAACGAGTAAAGAGACTTGCCGGTAACGAGATTTAACTAGGTATAGAGATACCGACGATCGAATCTCGGGCAAGTAACATACCGAAGAACAAAGGGAACAACATACGGGATTAACTGAATCCTTGACATAGAGGTTCAACCGATAAAGATCTTCGTAGAATATGTAGGAACCAATATGGGCATCCAGGTCCCGCTATTGGTTATTGACCGTAGAGGTGTCTCGGTCATGTCTACATAGTTCTCAAACCCGCAGGGTCTTCACACTTAACGTTCGGTGACATTTCGGTAGTATAGAGTTATGTATGGTGGTGACCGAAGGTTGTTCGGAGTCCCGGATGAGATCCCGGACATCACGAGGAGGTCCGGAATGGTCCGGAGGTAAAGATTGATATATAGGAAGTCCCGTTTTGGTCACCGGAAAAGTTTTGGATATTTCGGTAGTGTACCGGGAGTGCCGGGAGGGGTACCGGGGACCATCGGGAGGGGTATTTCGACCCAAGGGGCCTCATGGGCTGTGGGAGGAGTCAAGCCAGCCCTTAGTGGGCTGGCCAAGCCCCCCACTAAGGTCCATGCGGCTGGAGGTGGAAAAAACCCAAAGGTGGAAAGGTCGAAAGGATTTCCAAGTGGAGAGGAGGAATCCTACTCCTAGTAGGATTGGAGTAGGACTCCTCCACCTCCAATTTCGGCCAAACCTTGAGGGTTTGAGGCTGCCTCCTCCCCTCAGTCCCTCCTATATATACTAGAGGATTTAGAGGAGAAAAATAACCCTAATTGCCACGTGCTTCCTCTACTTCATCTAGATCGTTTTCTCCTCTAGTCTAGTACGGCGGTGCTTAGGCGAAGCCCTGCCGGAATAGTTCCACCACCATCGCCGCCACGCCGTCACGCTGCTGGAGAACTCATCTACCTCTCCGCTTTATCTTGCTGGATCAAGAAGGCGGAGATCGTCATCGAGCTGTACGTGTGCTGAACGCGGAGGTGCCGTCCGTTCGGCGCTAGATCGGAAGGACCGTGATCAGGATCGCGAGACGATTCGTGATTTGATCGCGGGACGGATCGTGATGGGATCGTGGGACGGATCGTGATTGGATCGCGAGATGGATCGTGATGGGATCGCGGGACGCTCGGCGATTTGGATCGCGAAGACGTTCGACTACATCAACTGCGTTTCTTAACGCTTCCCGCTTAGCGATCTACAAGGGTATGTAGATCAACTCTCCCTCTCGTAGATGCTCATCACCATGGATTGATCTTGCGTGTGTGTAGGAAATTTTTTGTTTCCCATGCAACGTTCCCCAACACATCAAGCTTCCAAACTGGACGCCTCCGCCTCCTCCTCCTCCTCCGGCGAGTCAGGGCACTCCGCCTCCTCCTCCTCCGGCGAGTGATCAGGGCACTCCGCCTCCTTCTCCGGCTCATCCGGCGCGTGAGGGCACTCCGCCTCCTCCTTCGCCTACTCCGGCGCGTCGGAGCAGTCCGCCTCCTCCTCCGCCTCGTCAGCAACGGCGGAAGACAGACGCCGCTGCTCCGGCTCCTCCGGCGCGTCGGAGCACTCCGCCTCCTTCTCCGCCTCGTCAGCAACGACGGAAGAGAGACGCCGCCGCTCCGGCGGGTAGCAGTACAAGCAGGGGCGGGAGGCAATTCAGATACGGTCCATCTCTCAAGCCTCTGGAAAATTTACCATATGAGAGGACCGAGAAGGAAAACGAGGACATCTGTCGTGCCCAAGTGAGGGACCGTTTTGCAAAGAAAACTCCACCTCCGAAGGAGAAGCTAGATCCGGTGAAAGTGAAGCGCACTATCGATGCCCTGAAGCGACCACCACCGCCTCCGCCGGATTCCAACTATGTCCGCTGTCTTAAAAAGACATATCAAGATGCGCGGCGGTCGGGAAGTACTTCCAGTGATGCAAGGTTAGCAGAACGAAGAAGTGGGAAAAAAAATTCCCCAGCTCGTCGAACAGGCGAACCAATCGTGCCCCCCGCTCAAGGTGTCTAGCGATATCGTCGCTAATCATCCGGGGATGGTGCCCGGTACCAATCCTGGTGATTACTTGGGGGATGATGTAATTTTTGAAACGGCTGAGGTAACAAAAGAAGAATATAAATACGTGCACGGGAAGCCTCTCGTCAAACCTGATCATCCTCCTCTAACAACGATGATGTACAAATTGCATGAGTGGTACATGAAAACCTGCAGGGAGTCTGGGAAAGACACTATGTATGTGGCAGTGAAACCAGAGCACGAATTCATTGGACTCAGCGTGATGCCTATTGAATTTGTGGAGTTATTTCAGTTATACAATCAACTGGCCCTCGACAAACAACTCATGACTTCCTACTGTCTGTAAGTATTACTTCTATAGTTAAGTCTCTAGCTCAGCTCGTTCATTGCATGTATATATAATTATCCTCACTATATTATGCAGATTGAAGATCGTCGAATGCAAAAAAGCAGGAATCTTCGACGTTGGGTTCATTAGTCCAGATGCCGTAAATGAATGGACGGTACAAAATGAAATCAAAGAGACCGAGGAGAACTTGCTAAAGTCGTTCCTTATACATCAAAACAAAAGGGAAATACTCTTTCCTTACAACTTCAAGTGAGTGTTGCTGTCTTCTCTGTATACTCAGTTTTGCTTACTCGAGGTTAAGTAATGTAATTGATGAGTTATATATGCGTGCGCAGTTACCACTTTATTCTGCTATCCATTAAGCTTGACGGGGCATTAGTAACTGTCTTAGACTCGAGACGTAAAGATCCCGAGAATTATGCGGACATGACTGCAATGCTCAAGAAGTAAGTTCAATCAATACCGGGACCATATCGGCATGCAACTTTCGTTAATTTCCTGATATCAAGTAATCATTTTCTTTGCCTGGCAGGGTTTGGAAGAAGTTCACCCGAAAGGTTCCCGGTCTAAACAAAGAGTTGCGATTTACGCACCCCAAATTAAGTAGTACTAGCTAGTTCCGCGCATCTCTAATTGATTCAAATTTTCATCAATATATCATTACCATGCTTGCTTATCAGTTTGATTGAACTCTATTCTCGTAAAGTGCTTGTACCAGAAAGAAGGGACTGTTTTATGTGCATACTACGCATGCGAGTTCATTCGCCACTCGACCTCTGAGCGGGGCTTCTCTGACAAACAATTTGAAGTACGTAAATAATATTCACAATTTTATTTTATATATTACCATCAATTGTGTTGAGTTTTATTCATATATATGCATGTATTGACCCCCTTCTTTAAATTAGATCTGGCAGATGCGGGATGAACTCCTACCACATGATCGCATACGAGCAATTCAAGAGGAATTGGCAGGATTCTTTCTTGACCACGTCATACCTAAAGACGGAGAATACCATGTGGATTTGTGATTGGATCTTAGGTAGATGATGTTAGGGATTGTAAAAGATGTTATATTGTATATATGTAGTACCGTCGGATAGATATACGAAAACTTGTTCTTCGACCAAGCACGGAGAAAAAGATGTCACTTCTCTCTATATATGTTCAGCATGACGATCTTGTGTAATTAATGGTTTCCTTCATTTTCTTATTAGCTAGCGTCGAGTTCTCTCTATATGTATAGTAGCTAGCGTCGACCAAGCACGGAGAAAGAGAGGACACTTCTCTCTATTAGCTAGCTAACACAATATGAAACCCCTAAATTAACCCTCCAAAACCCCCCACCCCCCCCCCCCTTCAAAAAAAATCAAAAACCCCAGCTCCTGCCAGATGCTGACGCGTGGATGCCCTTTGGTCCTGATTGGTGTGACCAACCGGGACTAAAGGTCCTCCTGCCTGGGCTCCCCGCAGTGGCCACGTGGAGCCCCTTCTGTCCCGGTTCGTAAGCGAACCGGGACTAAAGGTTTTGGGCTTTAGTCCCGACCCTTTAGTCCCGGTTCCAGAACCGGGGCTAATGGGCCTCTGGAACCGGGACAAATGGGCCGTTTTCTACTAGTGCCCCTAGCACTACAAGAGCAACCGGGGTACTCAACCGTGAACACGCCACCGCGAAGAGGTGAAGCCGCATACGACAAACCGTGGGCTCCAAGGCGGCGCCTTCAGGAAGGTTACGACACCGGAGCGCCGCCACCGCCCGATCCGAGGATCCGAGTTTCCCCTGGAGCAACACGACGGGCAATGAGAGCCGCGACGACGCCTTCAAGAAGGGAACGAGCTTCGCCGCCGCCGGTCCGTCCGAAGATAGACAGGTTTTCACCCCGGCCAATACTCACCGCCCCCGAACGCCACACCCCGGCTACCACGCCGCCCACATGGCCATGGTCACCGGGCAACACTGAGCCACGGGCTTTGGCCATGAGCACCGCGCTACCACCACCAAGGCCGCCGCCCTAGCATCCAGGGCCCTGACACCACCGTACCCGAGACTCGCCGCTACCCCAACCAAAGAGACGGGAGAAAGGAGCCGCCTTTCGTACCCCTAGACGCCCCCAGCGCCGAGAACCAATAGGCCGGCCAAAATTGGCCTCCATCGACCCGTCCTGCCATACCGGTCGCGAGACAAGCTCGGTCCTCCGACACCGGGTGGGAGACGAGCTCGGTCGTGATGCGCCGGGCGTGAGATGATCTCGGTCCTTCTATTCCGGACGCGAGACGAGACGTGGACAACAGCTGGGAGAGGCCCAGCTCTCCGGCGCACGTAGCAAGCATACGACGAGAGGGTGGAGTGAGGGTCGATACAGTCCGCCTGCAAATGAGCCGACGCCGGAGGAGAAGCCGACCGTCGCTACGAGCAGAGCTGCCGAGCCACCGTGTAGCCGCCGCGCCACCGGGAGGCCACCGCCCGTGCCGGGCCTCCACGCACTGCCGCCTATGGCCGGAGCACCAGCCACGCATGGCCGCTGCCCACCCGCGCCGCCACCGGCCCTGCAGCCATGCAGCCACCTCCCCACGCACCCATGGAGGCATGAGGAGACCTCCAAGAGCAGCAGGAGGAGCCACTGGCGGCCACTAGGCCAGCCGCCGACCGAATCCGTGCCCACCGCGACGGGCGCCACTACCTGCATCCCACCGCGCCGGGCCGCACGTCCACGACACCGCCGCCACAGCCCGAACACCCCGGCCCGCGTCGTCGTCTTCGAAGGGGGAGTGAGTAACCCCGCCGCCACCGACGCCGACTGGGCTTAGCCCGGCGGCGGCGAGGGCAGGGGAAGGAGAGGGAGCCCGAACCGGTGGCACTAGTTTTAGCCCTACCGGTCGCTCGCGGGAGCGACGGGGGAGGGGCGAGACGAGAGGTCCCGGTGGACTAGGGCCTACGGGAATCTTTCAAAAATAATAATATCCGTGTAACTAAATAATAATTAAAGTCACCCGCAAAAAAAAAACTAAATTAAAAGTAAAACATCAAGTGGCATGTATATGTCAATTAATGTGATTATTTTTTAACACATTTGCCCAAACACTAGTGGTTCTATATAATTTACTTCATTCATCAGCATCAAGAATCGGATCTGCATCTGCATGTACATGCATGGATGGGTTTTCTACCGGGAAACATGGACCGCACGAGTGAGGGGGCAGTGACCACGGTACCACGTCGCACTGGACACACAGGTGGTACTACTGCCCGCAGGGTTGTATATGCACAAATTTTGAATTCAATCTGAATTTGTTGTGTGCATTTATGAGCTCTTGTCAGACCATATATACAGATGGCACCAAGTTAACTATGAATTACTATGAGGTCAATTCATACTAATTCTTTTCTTTCACAGTTTACTACTAGTGCTTTCTTCCGCGGTGTTTAGCAAAGCTCCACGGTGCTGTCTGTCAGTACGTACAAGTGCTACGGTCGCTCCACAGTATATAGATTAGCTTCTTCCTTGGAGAGACAGACAAACTCAGAGGCCCAGACAAGGCCATGCATGCACCTACATCCAAAGCCAATCATGCATGCATACATCATCGTCGACCTTCTTCCATCTCTATACTACTAGTCCTTATTCTCCATCCATCATTCCTTTGTTCACGCAATCTACCACAGCCTCTCACTTGTCTTAATTATCTCTTCTCATCCCATCCGTGTCATGTAGATGTTGGGAGTATATACTCCTACCATGTTTTGACTACGTTTTACCAAGTTTCATTTCCTTTTAGTGTTTAGGATTTAGGGTTTGCTGTTTAAGTTTTCGTATTTGAAACATGGAATTTATCCTTGGTTTTTTTAATCAGGTTTTAAAAGCTGAATCTCGTTGATGTTTTTAAAATTTGTCAAAACATATTCAAGAGTAGTCATGTTTCAAAGCTCTCTTCACAATTAACACGGACATGGAAAAGAAGCATAAAATGCACTTCAATTCAAAAGATATAACATATTCAAATTTGAAAGTCAAGAAAAACATGTATGGCGTATGCTGTGTCTGCCAAATGCTGCATGTATGGACCCCCATCTAAATTAATTAATGGTTAAAACACATGCAAATGCCAAGAGGGATTGCTTATGTACATGTATGGAATCAGGCGATTAATAATTTTACAAAATTCTTATGCATTATTAGTTCAATCTGGTGACGGCTAATTTTGGCGGTTTCCCCCCCTAAACACAGTACGTACAGATTTTGTAAAACTAGTAGGTATGTGGTCTTACCCATGGATGAAATTCACTGGATGCATGGCAGAGACAGTACGTAGTTGGTCACATGTATTGGTTTCCCGAGGCCGTAGTCGTGCAGCAGCAGTAGTGTGATCAAGACCGGCCTGTGTGAATATATATGGAGCTGCCGTCTAATTGAATTTGAATCGTCCGGGATGAATGGTGTCAGATGATTCATATATATCGATGGCGACAAAACGCTGCAGTGTAGTGGTATCGTTTTCAGGATGCTCCCTCTCTCTGCAGTGTGTGGTGTGGTCGTTTGTACTATGCAGGCAGGAAGGCATTGCTTTCTGGATCTCGATCTCTAGCACCTAAATATTTTCTTGCAGGCTTGTGCTTACGTACATGTCACCTATCTGAACATATTGTTGGATCGTAGATAGGCTTTGGCCTATATAAGACAATAATCCATTTTGCTAGGTGTATGGTATGTGGTGGAAAGTTTAGCACCACCATACTAGTTGAAGAGAGTTGAGATCCATTTTTTGGGCTGCTCTATCATTTACCATTAAAATTTTGGAAAGAGGAGTTGTACACGCGCTCCTCCTCCTACTTCGCCCGCCTTGCCACGACGCGCGCAGGTTGCAGAATTCTGTCGATCCTTATTTGAGTCGAGCCTTATTTTTGTCGGTTAAAAATGGTTAATTAATTGTGAATTAATTAAAGAGTCATTAACAGAAGTATCATTGTACGACACGTTGCACCGTGGGTTGTTCGCGAACTCGGTCATAGGCCTCGATCCGTCCCCGTCTCTGTCCTTCTCTGTTTCGACAACTTCCCCTGCATTAACTTCATGGTCGACGCCTCCGCCGCCAAGAAGAAGGCCACGAACAACGCCGATGCTGTTGTTGCCGCCGCTGCGTTGGTCTGGCCAACCAGAGGGTACGATTTGTTCATTTCCCATTTACTCATTCATGTGCTAGGCTGCTAGCTGTATATGCTATGCTTATAGATGTTTCGGTTCTATGTATTTACGTGCTTATATGCTTAGGTATCAATATGAGTTGCATACTGTGGTTGCCATGTTTACTGTTTACTTATGGATTAGATTAGTTGGAAAAGTGCTAATATTTTCAACACATATCTAAGACTTTATACAACGAAAGATGCTTAGTAAAATGAATTGAGTTTGTCATAAAGCATCTATCTTCTACAAATAAGCAGCGGTACTTTTGAAAAACTCACATCTTGACTAGCCCCAAGACGTAGATAGAGAAAAACTCACAAACAGATGGATCAACAGAAGTAAAAAAAACTACATACGTAGCTAGAGATAGCCCGAGGTAGTGTGGCACACCCATCTGATCGAGTCACTCGTCGCGGTCGATAAACGTGCATGTCGTAATTTCTTGGCCTCGGCTTCGCTGAGCTTGTAGAAGCCACGCCACTCGACGGGGTGGCTGCATTGGTGTCGATATGTTGTGGTTCTCGTACTCGCCGTAGTAGATGTGGCCCTCGTGGCAGGGCTTCATGCCGCCTTTGACACGTTGCTCGGGGTTGTTCTTGTCCCACATTTTACTGTGCCATTGAGGCGCTTCCCTCTGCAAAGGACTTCAGGAACCGTCGTGGTTGCGGCTATAATAACTATCAAATAAATATAACATGGTGAAGTGCGTGCGGAGGGGGGGGGGGGGCAAATGACCCATGCCTACCCCATAATAGTGCTGATGTTATGTCCTACAAATCACATTCTATGTCTAGGTGTATCACTGCAAACTAATTAAATGAGCATTACACTACACTGCATGCAAACAAAGTACCACCTAGTTCATGAAACATTTCTTTTATTTTGCATTATCATTTCAAGGTACCTAGGTTCTCAAGACTTTGCATGAAAATATATACTCCCTTCGAATGAAAAAAAAAGTGTTGTGATAGTCCATTTTGCAAAAAAAAAAACATCCATGTTTGTGTGTCAACCCGCACTCCACCCCTTTGCGAGTCACAAGTGCATCCACACTCCTTGACGGTGCAAAATATCGTCAGATCCCTCGGTAGGCGTCCGAGCGCAGATTGAAGTCTTAGATCGGAGGTTGCACAAAGGGTTTATCCAGGTTCAGGCCTCTGGAGAGTAATATCCTACATCCTTCTTGCTTTTGTTATTCATGGTGGATGGATACCTCGTGCGAGGGGTGACAATGGTGTATGAGTGTGCTACCAAGAGTCTGCCTATCCGAGAATAGATGGTCTAAAGGGATTCCCGACCTTCCCTTATATAAGCAACAAGTTCTAGGGTTTACATGGTGGTGCATGCGATCGAGGCGCTGTCGTCCTTCGTCTTGGAAGGAACGAAGGTCTCTCGTGCTCTCCTAGGGCCTCCCTTCTGTACTGGGCTAGTGGGCCCCTGGTGGGTACTGAGGCCTGGCTCCTTTGGGAGGGCCACCCCCGGTGCAGGGCACCGCCAGTAGCCCCCGAGCGTGGTGGAGGTCGCGGGAGATGTCCTCGAGACCTCCGGCGGGCCCTTGCCTTCTGAAAGGACATGGATGTCGCCTAGAGGGGGGGGGGGTGAATAGGCGCTTTAAAATAATTACGGTTTAGGCTTGAACCAATGCGGAATAAAACTATCGTTTAATTAGTCAAGCACAAAACCTAAAACAACTAGGCTCACCTATGTGCACCAACAACTTATGGTAAGCAAGATAGACAACTAAGTGATAGCAAGATATATAACAAGAAACAATATGGCTATCACAAAGTAAAGTGCATAAGTAAAGGGCTCGGGTAAGAGATAACCGAGGCACGCGGAGACGACGATGTATCCCGAAGTTCACACCCTTGCGGATGCTAATCTCCGTTCGGAGCGGTCTGGAGGCACAATGCTCCCCAAGAAGCCACTAGGGCCACCGTAATCTCCTCACGCCCTCGCACAATGCAAGATGCCGTGATTCCACTAAGGGACCCTTGAGGGCGGTCACCGAACCCATACAAATGGCGACCCTTGGGGGCGGTCACCGGTACCCGTACACTTTGGCAACCCTTGGGGGCAGTTCACCAGTACCCGTACAAATTGCTCGGGGCAATCTCCACAACCTAATTGGAGACCCGACGCTTGCCCGGAGCTTTACACCACAATGATTGAGCTCCGAGGCACCACGAACCATCTAGGGCGCCAAGGCACCCAAGAGGAACAAGCTCTAAGGTGCTCAAACACCCAAGAGTAATAAGCTTCTCAACTTCTCACTTCCACGTATCACCGTGGAGAACTCAAACCTATGCACCAAATGCAATGGCAAAGGCACACGGAGTGCCCAAGTCCTTCTCACCCAAATCCCACCAAAGCAACTAATGCTAGGGAGGAAAATGAGAGGAAGAATTAAGAAGAACACGAAGAACTCCAAGATCTAGATCCAAGGGGTTCCCCTCACTTAGAGGAGAAAGTGATTGGTGGAAATGTGGATCTAGATCTCCTCTCTCTTTTCCCTCAAGAACTAGCAAGAATCATTGGAGGGATTGAGAGTTAGCAAGCTCGAAGAAGGTCAACAATGGGGGGCAAACTCGAGCTCAAAGGATAAGATGCATTGGGGAAGAAGACCCCCTTTTATAGGTGGGAGAAAATCCAACCGTTACCCCCCAGCCCGCACACAAGCGGTAGTACCGCGCATGGGAGCGGTAGTACCGCCCACAACGGCCAGCGGTAGTACCGCTTAGTACTACCGCCCCTACTACCGCTCGGGCGGCACTGGTCACTAGACACGAAAATCCAACCGTTACCCCCACAGCCCGCGCTCAAGCGGTAGTACCGCCCATGGGAGCGGTAGTACCGCCCATACGCAAAACACAGTAGTAGAAGGGCCAGCGGTAGTACCGCTTAGTACTACCGCCCCTACTACCGTTCGGGTGGCGCAGGTCACCAGACACCAGGCAAAGCAGTGTCTGATGCCCTGCGCAAGGAGCCGGAACCCCCCGGCGGTACTACCGCTGTGGACAGCGGTACTACCGCCCCCGGGAGGGTAACAAAGAACCAGAGCAGCCAGATGGAACCAGTAAAACCAGAACTGCCATAACCTTCGCATATGAGCTCCGAATTGAGCAAACTCAAGCTTGTTGGATTCAGGACGACAAGAGCTATCCAACAGATGGATCAACAGAAGTAAAACAAACTACATACGTAGCTAGAGATAGCCCGAGGTAGTGTGGCACACCCATCTGATCGAGTCACTCGTCGCGGTCGATAAACGTGCATGTCGTAATTTCTTGGCCTCAGCTTCGCTGAGCTTGTAGAAGCCACGCCACTCGACGGGGTGGCTGCATTGGTGTCGATATGTTGTGGTTCTCATACTCGCTGTAGTAGATGTGGCCCTCGTGGCAGGGCTTCATGCCGCCTTTGACACGTTGCTCGGGGTTGTTCTTGTCCCACATTTTACTGTGCCATTGTGGCGCTTCCCTCTGCCAAGTACTTCAGGACCGTCGTGGTTGCGGATATAATAACTATCAAATAAATATAACATGGTGAAGTGCGTGCGGGGGGGGGGGGGTGGGGGGGGGCAAATGACCCCTGCCTACCCCATAATAGTGCTGATGTTATGTCCTACAAATCACATTCTATGTCTAGGTGTATCACTGCAAACTAATTAAATGAGCATTACACTACACTGCATGCAAACAAAGTACCACCTAGTTCATGAAACATTTCTTTTATTTTGCATTATCATTTCAAGGTACCTAGGTTCTCAATACTTTGCATGAAAATGTATACTCCCTTCGAATGAAAAAAAAAGTAGATAGTCCATTTTGCAAAAAAAAACATCCATGTTTGTGTGTCAACCCGCACTCCACCCCTTTGCGAGTCACAACTGCATCCACACTCCTTGACGGTGCAAAATATTGTCAGATCCCTCGGTAGGGGTCCGAGCGCAGATTGAAGTCTTAGATCGGAGGTTGCACAACGGGTTTATCCAGGTTCGGGCCTCTGGAGAGTAATACCCTACATCCTTCTTGCTTTTGTTATTCATGGTGGATGGATACCTCGTGCGAGGGGTGACAATGGTGTATGAGTGTGCTACCAAGAGTCTGCCAATCCGAGAATAGATGGTCTAAAGGGATTCCCGACCTTCCCTTATATAAGCAACAAGTTCTAGGGTTTACATGGTGGTGCATGCGATCGAGGCGCTGTCGTCCTTCGTCTTGGAAGGAACGAAGGTCTCTCGTGCTCTCCTAGGGCCTCCCTTAAGTACTGGGCTAGTGGGCCCCTGGTGGGTACTGAGGCCTGGCTCCTTTGGGAGGGCCACCCCCGGTGCAGGGCACCGCCAGTAGCCCCCGAGCGTGGTGGAGATCGCGGGAGATGTTCTCGAGACCTCCGGCGGGCCCTTGCCTTTTGAAAGGACGTGGATGTCGCCTAGAGGGGGGGGGGGTTGAATAGGCGCTTTAAAATAATTACGGTTTAGGCTTGAACCAATGCGGAATAAAACTATCGTTTAATTAGTCAAGCACAAAACCTAAAACAACTAGGCTCACCTATGTGCACCAACAACTTATGGTAAGCAAGATAGACAACTAAGTGATAGCAAGATATATAACAAGAAACAATATGGCTATCACAAAGTAAAGTGCATAAGTAAAGGGCTCGGGTAAGAGATAACCGAGGCACGCGGAGACGACGATGTATCCCGAAGTTCACACCCTTGCGGATGCTAATCTCCTTTCGGAGCGGTGTGGAGGCACAATGCTCCCCAAGAAGCCACTAGGGCCACCGTAATGTCCTCACGCCCTCGCACAATGCAAGATGCCGTGATTCCACTAAGGGACCCTTGAGGGCGGTCACCGAACCCGTACAAATGGCGACCCTTGGGGGCGGTCACTGGTACCCGTACACTTTGGCAACCCTTGGGGGCGGTTCACCAGTACCCGTACAAATTGCTCGGGGCAATCTCCACAACCTAATTGGAGACCCCGACGCTTGCCCGGAGCTTTACACCACAATGATTGAGCTCCGAGGCACCACCAACCGTCTAGGGCGCCAAGGCACCCAAGCGGAACAAGCTCTAAGGTGCTCAAACACCCAAGAGTAATAAGCTTCTCAACTTCTCACTTCCACGTATCACCGTGGAGAACTCAAACCTATGCACCAAATGCAATGGCAAGGGCACACGGAGTGCCCAAGTCCTTCTCACCCAAATCCCACCAAAGCAACTAAAGCTAGGGAGGAAAATGAGAGGAAGAACGAAGAAGAACACGAAGAACTCCAAGATCTAGATCCAAGGGGTTCCCCTCACTTAGAGGAGAAAGTGATTGGTGGAAATGTGGATCTAGATCTCCTCTCTCTTTTCCCTCAAGAACTAGCAAGAATCATTGGAGGGATTGAGAGTTAGCAAGCTCGAAGAAGGTCAACAATGGGGGGCAAACTGGAGCTCAAAGGATAAGATGCATTGGGGAAGAAGACCCCCTTTTATAGGTGGGAGAAAATCCAACCGTTACCCCCCAGCCCGCACACAAGCGGTAGTACCGCCCATGGGAGCGGTACTACCGCTGGGCGGTACTACCGCTTAGTACTACCGCCCCTACTACCGCTCGGGCGGCACTGGTCACTAGACACGAAAATCCAACCGTTACCCCCACAGCCCGCGCTCAAGCGGTAGTACCGCCCATGGGAGCGGTAGTACCGCCCATACGCAAAACACAGTAGTAGAAGGGCCAGCGGTAGTACCGCTTAGTACTACCGCCCCTACTACCGCTCGGGTGGCGCAGGTCACCAGACACCAGGCAAAGCAGTGTCTGATGCCCTGCGCAAGGAGCCGGAACCCCCCGGCGGTACTACCGCTGTGGCAAGCGGTACTACCGCTGTGGACAGCGGTACTACCGCCCCCGGGAGGGTAACAAAGAACCAGAGCAGCCAGATGGAACCAGTAAAACCAGAACTGCCATAACCTTCGCATATGAGCTCCGAATTGAGCAAACTCAAGCTTGTTGGATTCAGGACGACAAGAGCTATCCAACAGATGGATCAATAGAAGTAAAACAAACTACATACGTAGCTAGAGATAGCCCGAGGTAGTGTGGCACACCCATCTGATCGAGTCACTCGTTGCGGTCGATAAACGTGCATGTCGTAATTTCTTGGCCTCAGCTTCGCTGAGCTTGTAGAAGCCACGCCACTCGACGGGGTGGCTGCATTGGTGTCGATATGTTGTGGTTCTCGTACTCGCTGTAGTTGATGTGGCCCTCGTGGCAGGGCTTCATGCCGCCTTTGACACGTTGCTCGGGGTTGTACTTGTCCCACATTTTACTGTGCCATTGTGGCGCTTCCCTCTGCCAAGGACTTCAGGACCGTCGTGGTTGCGGATATAATAACTATCAAATAAATATAACATGGTGAAGTGCGTGCGGGGGGGGGGGGGGGGGGGGGCAAATGACCCCTGCCTACCCCATAATAGTGCTGATGTTATGTCCTACAAATCACATTCTATGTCTAGGTGTATCACTGCAAACTAATTAAATGAGCATTACACTACACTGCATGCAAACAAAGTACCACCTAGTTCATGAAACATTTCTTTTATTTTGCATTATCATTTCAAGGTACCTAGGTTCTCAATACTTTGCATGAAAATGTATACTCCCTTCGAATGAAAAAAAAAGTGTTGTGATAGTCCATTTTGCAAAAAAAAACATCCATGTTTGTGTGTCAACCCGCACTCCACCCCTTTGCGAGTCACAAGTGCATCCACACTCCTTGACGGTGCAAAATATCGTCAGATCCCTCGGTATGGGTCCGAGCGCAGATTGAAGTCTTAGATCGGAGGTTGCACAAAGGGTTTATCCAGGTTCGGGCCTCTGGAGAGTAATACCCTACATCCTTCTTGCTTTTGTTATTCATGGTGGATGGATACCTCGTGCGAGGGGTGACAATGGTGTATGAGTGTGCTACCAAGAGTCTGCCAATCCGAGAATAGATGGTCTAAAGGGATTCCCGACCTTCCCTTATATAAGCAACAAGTTCTAGGGTTTACATGGTGGTGCATGCGATCGAGGCGCTGTCGTCCTTCGTCTTGGAAGGAACGAAGGTCTCTCGTGCTCTCCTAGGGCCTCCCTTATGTACTGGGCTAGTGGGCCCCTGGTGGGTACTGAGGCCTGGCTCCTTTGGGAGGGCCACCCCCGGTGCAGGGCACCGCCAGTAGCCCCCGAGCGTGGTGGAGATCGCGGGAGATGTCCTCGAGACATCCGGCGGGCCCTTGCCTTCTGAAAGGACGTGGATGTCGCCTAGAGGGGGGGGTGAATAGGCGCTTTAAAATAATTACGGTTTAGGCTTGAACTAATGCGGAATAAAACTATCGTTTAATTAGTCAAGCACAAAACCTAAAACAACTAGGCTCACCTATGTGCACCAACAACTTATGGTAAGCAAGATAGACAACTAAGTGATAGCAAGATATATAAAAAGAAACAATATGGCTATCACAAAGTAAAGTGCATAAGTAAAGGGCTCAGGTAAGAGATAACCGAGGCACGCGGAGACGACGATGTATCCCGAAGTTCACACCCTTGCGGATGCTAATCTCCGTTCGGAGCGGTGTGGAGGCACAATGCTCCCCAAGAAGCCACTAGGGCCACCGTAATCTCCTCACGCCCTCGCACAATGCAAGATGCCGTGATTCCACTAAGGGACCCTTGAGGGTGGTCACCGAACCCGTACAAATGGCGACCCTTGGGGGCGGTCACCGGTACCCGTACACTTTGGCAACCCTTGTGGGCGGTTCACCAGTACCCGTACAAATTGCTCGGGGCAATCTCCACAACCTAATTGGAGACCCCGACGCTTGCCCGGAGCTTTACACCACAATGATTGAGCGCCGAGGCACCACCAACCGTCTAGGGCGCCAAGGCACCCAAGAGGAACAAGCTCTAAGGTGCTCAAACACCCAAGAGTAATAAGCTTCTCAACTTCTCACTTCCACGTATCACCGTGGAGAACTCAAACCTATGCACCAAATGCAATGGCAAGGGCACACGGAGTGCCCAAGTCCTTCTCACCCAAATCCCACCAAAGCAACTAATGTTAGGGAGGAAAATGAGAGGAAGAACGAAGAAGAACACGAAGAACTCCAAGATCTAGATCCAAGGGGTTCCCCTCACTTAGAGGAGAAAGTGATTGGTGGAAATGTGGATCTAGATCTCCTCTCTCTTTTCCCTCAAGAACTAGCAAGAATCATTGGAGGGATTGAGAGTTAGCAAGCCCGAAGAAGGTCAACAATGGGGGGCAAACTCGAGCTCAAAGGATAAGATGCATTGGGGAAGAAGACCCCCTTTTATAGGTGGGAGAAAATCCAACCGTTACCCCCCAGCCCGCACACAAGCGGTAGTACCGCCCACAAGGGCCAGCGGTAGTACCGCTTAGTACTACCGCCCCTACTACCGCTCGGGCGGCACTGGTCACTAGACACGAAAATCCAACCGTTACCCCCACAGCCCGCGCTCAAGCGGTAGTACCGCCCATGGGAGCGGTAGTACCGCCCATACGCAAAACACAGTAGTAGAAGGGCCAACGGTAATACCGCTTAGTACTACCGCCCCTACTACCGCTCGGGTGGCGCAGGTCACCAGACACCAGGCAAAGCAGTGTCTGATGCCCTGCGCAAGGAGCCGGAACCCCCCGGCGGTACTACCGCTGTGGACAGCGGTACTACCGCCCCCGGGAGGGTAACAAAGAACCAGAGCTGCCAGATGGAACCAGTAAAACCAGAACTGCCATAACCTTTGCATATGAGCTCCGAATTGAGCAAACTCAAGCTTGTTGGTTTCAGGACGACAAGAGCTATCCAACAGATGGATCAACAGAAGTAAAACAAACTACATACGTAGCTAGAGATAGCCCGAGGTAGTGTGGCACACCCATCTGATCGAGTCACTCGTCGCGGTCGATAAACGTGCATGTCGTAATTTCTTGGCCTCGGCTTCGCTGAGCTTGTAGAAGCCACGCCACTCGACGGGGTGGCTGCATTGGTGTCGATATGTTGTGGTTCTCGTACTCGCCGTAGTAGATGTGGCCCTCGTGGCAGGGCTTCATGCCGCCTTTGACACGTTGCTCGGGGTTGTTCTTGTCCCACATTTTACTGTGCCATTGAGGCGCTTCCCTCTGCCAAGGACTTCAGGAACCGTCGTGGTTGTGGATATAATAACTATCAAATAAATATAACATGGTGAAGTGCGTGCGCGGGGGGGGGGGGGGGCAAATGACCCCTGCCTACCCCATAATAGTGCTGATGTTATGTCCTACAAATAACATTCTATGTCTAGGTGTATCACTGCAAACTAATTAAATGAGCATTACACTACACTGCATGCAAACAAAGTACCACCTAGTTCATGAAACATTTCTTTTATTTTGCATTATCATTTCAAGGTACCTAGGTTCTCAATACTTTGCATGAAACTATATACTCCCTTCGAATGAAAAAAAAAGTGTTGTGATAGTCCATTTTGCAAAAAAAAAAACATCCATGTTTGTGTGTCAACCCGGACTCCACCCCTTTGCGAGTCACAACTGCATCCACACTCCTTGACGGTGCAAAATATCGTCAGATCCCTCGGTAGGGGTCCGAGCGCAGATTGAAGTCTTAGATCGGAGGTTGCACAAAGGGTTTATCCAGGTTCGGGCCTCTGGAGAGTAATACCCTACATCCTTCTTGCTTTTGTTATTCATGGTGGATGGATACCTCGTGCGAGGGGTGACAATGGTGTATGAGTGTGCTACCAAGAGTCTGCCTATCCGAGAATAGATGGTCTAAAGGGATTCCCGACCTTCCCTTATATAAGCAACAAGTTCTAGGGTTTACATGGTGGTGCATGTGATCGAGGCGCTGTCGTCCTTCGTCTTGGAAGGAACGAAGGTCTCTCGTGCTCTCCTAGGGCCTCCCTTCTGTACTGGGCTAGTGGGCCCCTGGTGGGTACTGAGGCCTGGCTCCTTTGGGAGGGCCACCCCCGGTGCAGGGCACCGCCAGTAGCCCCCGAGCGTGGTGGAGGTCGCGGGAGATGTCCTCGAGACCTCCGGCGGGCCCTTGCCTTCTGAAAGGACGTGGATGTCGCCTAGAGGGGGGGGGGTGAATAGGCGCTTTAAAATATTTACGGTTTAGGCTTGAACCAATGCGGAATAAAACTATCGTTTATTTTTTCAAGCACAAAACCTAAAACAACTAGGCTCACCTATGTGCACCAACAACTTATGGTAAGCAAGATAGACAACTAAGTGATAGCAAGATATATAACAAGAAACAATATGGCTATCACAAAGTAAAGTGCATAAGTAAAGGGCTCGGGTAAGAGATAACCGAGGCACGCGGAGACGACGATGTATCCCGAAGCTCACACCCTTGCGGATGCTAATCTCCGTTCGGAGCGGTGTGGAGGCACAATGCTCCCCAAGAAGCCACTAGGGCCACCGTAATCTCCTCACGCCCTCGCACAATGCAAGATGCCGTGATTCCACTAAGGGACCCTTGAGGGCGGTCACCGAACCCGTACAAATGGCGACCCTTGGGGGCGGTCACCGGTACCCGTACACTTTGGCAACCCTTGGGGGCGGTTCACCAGTACCCGTACAAATTGCTCGGGGCAATCTCCACAACCTAATTGGAGACCCAGACGCTTGCCCGGAGCTTTACACCACAATGATTGAGCTCCGAGGCACCACGAACCATCTAGGGCGCCAAGGCACCCAAGAGGAGCAAGCTCTAAGGTGCTCAAACACCCAAGAGTAATAAGCTTCTCAACTTCTCACTTCCACGTATCACCGTGGAGAACTCAAACCTATGCACCAAATGCAATGGCAAGGGCACACGGAGTACCCAAGTCCTTCTAACCCAAATCCCACCAAAGCAACTAATGTTAGGGAGGAAAATGAGAGGAAGAACGAAGAAGAACACGAAGAACTCCAAGATCTAGATCCAAGGGGTTCCCCTCACTTAGAGGAGAAAGTGATTGGTGGAAATGTGGATCTAGATCTCCTCTCTCTTTTCCCTCAAGAACTAGCAAGAATCATTGGAGGGATTGAGAGTTAGCAAGCTCGAAGAAGGTCAACAATGGGGGGCAAACTCGAGCTCAAAGGATAAGATGCATTGGGGAAGAAGACCCCCTTTTATAGGTGGGAGAAAATCCAACCGTTACCCCCCAGCCCGCACACAAGCGGTAGTACCGCCCACAAGGGCCAGCGGTAGTACCGCTTAGTACTACCGCCCCTACTACCGCTCGGGCGGCACTGGTCACTAGACACGAAAATCCAACCGTTACCCCCACAGCCCGCGCTCAAGCGGTAGTACCGCCCATGGGAGCGGTAGTACCGCCCATACGCAAAACACAGTAGTAGAAGGGCCAACGGTAATACCGCTTAGTACTACCGCCCCTACTACCGCTCGGGTGGCGCAGGTCACCAGACACCAGGCAAAGCAGTGTCTGATGCCCTGCGCAAGGAGCCGGAACCCCCCGGCGGTACTACCGCTGTGGACAGCGGTACTACCGCCCCCGGGAGGGTAACAAAGAACCAGAGCTGCCAGATGGAACCAGTAAAACCAGAACTGCCATAACCTTTGCATATGAGCTCCGAATTGAGCAAACTCAAGCTTGTTGGTTTCAGGACGACAAGAGCTATCCAACAGATGGATCAACAGAAGTAAAACAAACTACATACGTAGCTAGAGATAGCCCGAGGTAGTGTGGCACACCCATCTGATCGAGTCACTCGTCGCGGTCGATAAACGTGCATGTCGTAATTTCTTGGCCTCGGCTTCGCTGAGCTTGTAGAAGCCACGCCACTCGACGGGGTGGCTGCATTGGTGTCGATATGTTGTGGTTCTTGTACTCGCCGTAGTAGATGTGGCCCTCGTGGCAGGGCTTCATGCCGCCTTTGACACGTTGCTCGGGGTTGTTCTTGTCCCACATTTTACTGTGCCATTGAGGCGCTTCCCTCTGCCAAGGACTTCAGGAACCGTCGTGGTTGTGGATATAATAACTATCAAATAAATATAACATGGTGAAGTGCGTGCGCGGGGGGGGGGGGGGGGGGGGGCAAATGACCCCTGCCTACCCCATAATAGTGCTGATGTTATGTCCTACAAATAACATTCTATGTCTAGGTGTATCACTGCAAACTAATTAAATGAGCATTACACTACACTGCATGCAAACAAAGTACCACCTAGTTCATGAAACATTTCTTTTATTTTGCATTATCATTTCAAGGTACCTAGGTTCTCAATACTTTGCATGAAACTATATACTCCCTTCGAATGAAAAAAAAAGTGTTGTGATAGTCCATTTTGCAAAAAAAAAACATCCATGTTTGTGTGTCAACCCGGACTCCACCCCTTTGCGAGTCACAACTGCATCCACACTCCTTGACGGTGCAAAATATCGTCAGATCCCTCGGTAGGGGTCCGAGCGCAGATTGAAGTCTTAGATCGGAGGTTGCACAAAGGGTTTATCCAGGTTCGGGCCTCTGGAGAGTAATACCCTACATCCTTCTTGCTTTTGTTATTCATGGTGGATGGATACCTCGTGCGAGGGGTGACAATGGTGTATGAGTGTGCTACCAAGAGTCTGCCTATCCGAGAATAGATGGTCTAAAGGGATTCCCGACCTTCCCTTATATAAGCAACAAGTTCTAGGGTTTACATGGTGGTGCATGTGATCGAGGCGCTGTCGTCCTTCGTCTTGGAAGGAACGAAGGTCTCTCGTGCTCTCCTAGGGCCTCCCTTCTGTACTGGGCTAGTGGGCCCCTGGTGGGTACTGAGGCCTGGCTCCTTTGGGAGGGCCACCCCCGGTGCAGGGCACCGCCAGTAGCCCCCGAGCGTGGTGGAGGTCGCGGGAGATGTCCTCGAGACCTCCGGCGGGCCCTTGCCTTCTGAAAGGACGTGGATGTCGCCTAGAGGGGGGGGTGAATAGGCGCTTTAAAATATTTACGGTTTAGGCTTGAACCAATGCGGAATAAAACTATCGTTTATTTTTTCAAGCACAAAACCTAAAACAACTAGGCTCACCTATGTGCACCAACAACTTATGGTAAGCAAGATAGACAACTAAGTGATAGCAAGATATATAACAAGAAACAATATGGCTATCACAAAGTAAAGTGCATAAGTAAAGGGCTCGGGTAAGAGATAACCGAGGCACGCGGAGACGACGATGTATCCCGAAGCTCACACCCTTGCGGATGCTAATCTCCGTTCGGAGCGGTGTGGAGGCACAATGCTCCCCAAGAAGCCACTAGGGCCACCGTAATCTCCTCACGCCCTCGCACAATGCAAGATGCCGTGATTCCACTAAGGGACCCTTGAGGGCGGTCACCGAACCCGTACAAATGGCGACCCTTGGGGGCGGTCACCGGTACCCGTACACTTTGGCAACCCTTGGGGGCGGTTCACCAGTACCCGTACAAATTGCTCGGGGCAATCTCCACAACCTAATTGGAGACCCAGACGCTTGCCCGGAGCTTTACACCACAATGATTGAGCTCCGAGGCACCACCAACCGTCTAGGGCGCCAAGGCACCCAAGAGGAACAAGCTCTAAGGTGCTCAAACACCCAAGAGTAATAAGCTTCTCAACTTCTCACTTCCACGTATCACCGTGGAG
Organism: Elymus sibiricus; assembly: GCA_039707655.1. NCBI lineage: Eukaryota > Viridiplantae > Streptophyta > Magnoliopsida > Poales > Poaceae > Elymus > Elymus sibiricus. Next base: position 523,113,156 of record CM077671.1, on the reverse strand, counting down.
AACTCAAACCTATGCACCAAATGCAATGGCAAGGGCACACGGAGTACCCAAGTCCTTCTAACCCAAATCCCACCAAAGCAACTAATGCTAGGGAGGAAAATGAGAGGAAGAACGAAGAAGAACACGAAGAACTCCAAGATCTAGATCCAAGGGGTTCCCCTCACTTAGAGGAGAAAGTGATTGGTGGAAATGTGGATCTAGATCTCCTCTCTCTTTTCCCTCAAGAACTAGCAAGAATCATTGGAGGGATTGAGAGTTAGCAAGCTCGAAGAAGGTCAACAATGGGGGGCAAACTGGAGCTCAAAGGATAAGATACATTGGGGAAGAAGACTCCCTTTTATAGGTGGGAGAAAATCCAACCGTTACCCCCCAGCCCGCACACAAGCGGTAGTACCGCCCACAAGGGCCAGCGGTAGTACCGCTTAGTACTACCGCCCCTACTACCGCTCGGGCGGCACTGGTCACTAGACACGAAAATCCAACCGTTACCCCCATAGCCCGCGCTCAAGCGGTAGTACCGCCCATGGGAGCGGTAGTACCGCCCATACGCAAAACACAGTAGTAGAAGGGCCAACGGTAATACCGCTTAGTACTACCGCCCCTACTACCGCTCGGGTGGCGCAGGTCACTAGACACCAGGCAAAGCAGTGTCTGATGCCCTGCGCAAGGAGCCGGAACCCCCCGGCGGTACTACCGCTGTGGACAGCGGTACTACCGCCCCCGGGAGGGTAACAAAGAACCAGAGCAGCCAGATGGAACCAGTAAAACTAGAACTGCCATAACCTTCGCATATGAGCTCCGAATTGAGCAAACTCAAGCTTGTTGGATTCAGGACGACAAGAGCTATCCAACAGATGGATCAACAGAAGTAAAACAAACTACATACGTAGCAAGAGATAGCCCGAGGTAGTGTGGCACACCCATCTGATCGAGTCACTCGTCGCGGTCGATAAACGTGCATGTCGTAATTTCTTGGCCTCGCCTTCGCTGAGCTTGTAGAAGCCACGCCACTCGACGGGGTGGCTGCATTGGTGTCGATATGTTGTGGTTCTCGTACTCGCCGTAGTAGATGTGGCCCTCGTGGCAGGGCTTCATGCCGCCTTTGACACGTTGCTCGGGGTTGTTCTTGTCCCACATTTTACTGTGCCATTGAGGCGCTTCCCTCTGCCAAGGACTTCAGGAACCGTCGTGGTTGTGGATATAATAACTATCAAATAAATATAACATGGTGAAGTGCGTGCGCGCGGGGGGGGGGGGGCAAATGACCCCTGCCTACCCCATAATAGTGCTGATGTTATGTCCTACAAATAACATTCTATGTCTAGGTGTATCACTGCAAACTAATTAAATGAGCATTACACTACACTGCATGCAAACAAAGTACCACCTAGTTCATGAAACATTTCTTTTATTTTGCATTATCATTTCAAGGTACCTAGGTTCTCAAGACATTGCATGAAACTATATACGCCCTTCGAATGAAAAAAAAAGTGTTGTGATAGTCCATTTTGCAAAAAAAAACATCCATGTTTGTGTGTCAACCCGCACTCCACCCTTTTGCGAGTCACAACTGCATCCACACTCCTTGACGGTGCAAAATATCGTCAGATCCCTCGGTAGGGGTCCGAGCGCAGATTGAAGTCTTAGATCGGAGGTTGCACAAAGGGTTTATCCAGGTTCGGGCCTCTGGAGAGTAATACCCTACATCCTTCTTGCTTTTGTTATTCATGGTGGATGGATACCTCGTGCGAGGGGTGACAATGGTGTATGAGTGTGCTACCAAGAGTCTGCCTATCCGAGAATAGATGGTCTAAAGGGATTCCCGACCTTCCCTTATATAAGCAACAAGTTCTAGGGTTTACATGGTGGTGCATGTGATCGAGGCGCTGTCGTCCTTCGTCTTGGAAGGAACGAAGGTCTCTCGTGCTCTCCTAGGGCCTCCCTTCCGTACTGGGCTAGTGGGCCGCTGGTGGGTATTGAGGCCTGGCTCCTTTGGGAGGGCCACCCCCGGTGCAGGGCACCGCCAGTAGCCCCGAGCGTGGTGGAGGTCGCGGGAGATGTCCTCGAGACCTCCGGCGGGCCCTTGCCTTCTGAAAGGACGTGGATGTCGCCTAGAGGGGGGGGTGAATAGGCGCTTTAAAATAATTACGGTTTAGGCTTGAACCAATGCGGAATAAAACTATCGTTTATTTTTTCAAGCACAAAACCTAAAACAACTAGGCTCACCTATGTGCACCAACAACTTATGGTAAGCAAGATAGACAACTAAGTGATAGCAAGATATATAACAAGAAACAATATGGCTATCACAAAGTAAAGTGCATAAGTAAAGGGCTCGGGTAAGAGATAACCGAGGCACGCGGAGACGACGATGTATCCCGAAGTTCACACCCTTGCGGATGCTAATCTCCGTTCGGAGCGGTGTGGAGGCACAATGCTCCCCAAGAAGCCACTAGGGCGACCGTAATCTCCTCACGCCCTCGCACAATGCAAGATGCCGTGATTCCACTAAGGGACCCTTGAGGGCGGTCACCGAACCCGTACAAATGGCGACCCTTGGGGGCGGTCACCGGTACCCGTACACTTTGGCAACCCTTGGGGGCGGTTCACCAGTACCCGTACAAATTGCTCGGGGCAATCTCCACAACCTAATTGGAGACCCCGACGCTTGCCCGGAGCTTTACACCACAATGATTGAGCTCCGAGGCACCACCAACCGTCTAGGGCGCCAAGGCACCCAAGAGGAACAAGCTCTAAGGTGCTCAAACACCCAAGAGTAATAAGCTTCTCAACTTCTCACTTCCATGTATCACCGTGGAGAACTCAAACCTATGCACCAAATGCAATGGCAAGGGCACACGGAGTGCCCAAGTCCTTCTCACCCAAATCCCACCAAAGCAACTAATGCTAGGGAGGAAAATGAGAGGAAGAACGAAGAAGAACACGAAGAACTCCAAGATCTAGATCCAAGGGGTTCCCCTCACTTAGAGGAGAAAGTGATTGGTGGAAATGTGGATCTAGATCTCCTCTCTCTTTTCCCTCAAGAACTAGCAAGAATCATTGGAGGGATTGAGAGTTAGCAAGCTCGAAGAAGGTCAACAATGGGGGGCAAACTGGAGCTCAAAGGATAAGATGCATTGGGGAAGAAGACCCCCTTTTATAGGTGGGAGAAAATCCAACCGTTACCCCCCAGCCCGCACACAAGCGGTAGTACCGCCCATGGGAGCGGTACTACCGCTGGGCGGTACTACCGCTTAGTACTACCGCCCCTACTACCGCTCGGACGGCACTGGTCACTAGACACGAAAATCCAACCGTTACCCCCACAGCCCACGCTCAAGCGGTAGTACCGCCCATGGGAGCGGTAGTACCGCCCATACGCAAAACACAGTAGTAGAAGGGCCAGCGGTAGTACCGCTTAGTACTACCGCCCCTACTACCGCTCGGGTGGCGCAGGTCACCAGACCCCAGGCAAAGCAGTGTCTGACGCCCTGCGCAAGGAGCCGGAACCCCCCGGCGGTACTACCGCTGTGGCAAGCGGTACTACCGCCCCCGGGAGGGTAACAAAGAACCAGAGCAGCCAGATGGAACCAGTAAAACCAGAACTGCCATAACATTCGCATATGAGCTCCGAATTGAGCAAACTCAAGCTTGTTGGATTCAGGACGACAAGAGCTATCCAACAGATGGATCAACAGAAGTAAAACAAACTACATACGTAGCTAGAGATAGCCCGAGGTAGTGTGGCACACCCATCTGATCGAGTCACTCGTCGCGGTCGATAAACGTGCATCTCGTAATTTCTTGGCCTCGGCTTCACTGAGCTTGTAGAAGCCACGCCACTCGACGGGGTGGCTGCATTGGTGTCGATATGTTGTGGTTCTCGTACTCGCCGTAGAAGATGTGGCCCTCGTGGCAGGGCTTCATGCCGTCTTTGACATGTTGCTCGGGGTTGTTCTTGTCCCACATTTTACTGTGCCATTGAGGCGCTTCCCTCTGCCAAGGACTTCAGGAACAGTCGTGGTTGCGGATATAATAACTATGAAATAAATATAACATGGTGAAGTGCGTGCGGGGGGGGGGGGGGGCAAATGACCCCTGCCTGCCCCATAATAGTGCTGATGTTATGTCCTACAAATAACATTCTATGTCTAGGTGTATCACTGCAAACTAATTAAATGAGCATTACACTACACTCCATGCAAACAAAGTACCACCTAGTTCATGAAACATTTCTTTTATTTTGCATTATCATTTCAAGGTACCTAGGTTCTCAAGACTTTGCATGAAAATATATACTCCCTTCGAATGAAAAAAAAAGTGTTGTGATAGTCCATTTTGCAAAAAACAAAAACATCCATGTTTGTGTGTCAACCCGCACTCCACCCCTTTGCGAGTCACAACTGCATCCACACTCCTTGACGGTGCAAAATATCGTCAGATCCCTCGGTAGGGGTCCGAGCGCAGATTGAAGTCTTAGATCGGAGGTTGCACAAAGGGTTTATCCAGGTTCGGGCCTTTGGAGAGTAATACCCTACATCCTTCTTGCTTTTGTTATTCATGGTGGATAGATACCTCGTGCGAGGGGTGACAATAGTGTATGAGTGTGCTACCAAGAGTCTGCCTATCCGAGAATAGATGGTCTAAAGGGATTCCCGACCTTCCCTTATATAAGCAACAAGTTCTAGGGTTTACATGGTGGTGCATGCGATCGAGGCGTTGTCGTCCTTCGTCTTGGAAGGAACGAAGGTCTCTCGTGCTCTCCTAGGGCCTCCCTTCTGTACTGGGCTAGTGGGCCCCTGGTGGGTACTGAGGCCTGGCTCCTTTGGGAGGGCCACCCCCGGTGCAGGGCACCGCCAGTAGCCCCGAGCGTGGTTGAGGTCGCGGGAGATGTCCTCGAGACCTCCGGCGGGCCCTTGCCTTCTGAAAGGACGTGGATGTCGCCTAGAGGGGGGGGTGAATAGGCGCTTTAAAATAATTACGGTTTAGGCTTGAACCAATGCGGAATAAAACTATCGTTTAATTAGTCAAGCACAAAACCTAAAACAACTAGGCTCACCTATGTGCACCAACAACTTATGGTAAGCAAGATAGACAACTAAGTGATAGCAAGATATATAACAAGAAACAATATGGCTATCACAAAGTAAAGTGCATAAGTAAAGGGCTCGGGTAAGAGATAACCGAGGCACGCGGAGACGACGATGTATCCCGAAGTTCACACCCTTGCGGATGCTAATCTCCGTTCGGAGCGGTGTAGACGCACAATGCTCCCCAAGAAGGCACTAGGGCCACCGTAAAGTCCTCACGCCCTCGCACAATGCAAGATGCCGTGATTCCACTAAGGGACCCTTGAGGGCGGTCACCGAACCCGTACAAATGGCGACCCTTGGGGCCGGTCACCGGTACCCGTACACTTTGGCAACCCTTGGGGGCGGTTCACCAGTACCCGTACAAATTGCTCGGGGCAATCTCCACAACCTAATTGGAGACACCGACGCTTGCCCGAAGCTTTACACCACAATGATTGAGCTCCGAGGCACCACCAACCGTCTAGGGCGCCAAGGCACCCAAGGGGAACAAGCTCTAAGGTGCTCAAACACCCAAGAGTAATAAGCTTCTCAACTTCTCACTTCCACGTATCACCGTGGAGAACTCAAACCTATGCACCAAATGCAATGGCAAGGGCACACGGAGTGCCCAAGTCCTTCTCACCCAAATCCCACCAAAGCAACTAATGCTAGGGAGGAAAATGAGAGGAAGAACGAAGAAGAACACGAAGAACTCCAAGATCTAGATCCAAGGGGTTCCCCTCACTTAGAGGAGAAAGTGATTGGTGGAAATGTGGATCTAGATCTCCTCTCTCTTTTCCCTCAAGAACTAGCAAGAATCATTGGAGGGATTGAGAGTTAGCAAGCTCGAAGAAGGTCAACAATGGGGGGCAAACTGGAGCTCAAAGGATAAGATGCATTGGGGAAGAAGACCCCCTTTTATAGGTGGGAGAAAATCCAACCGTTACCCCCCAGCCCGCACACAAGCGGTAGTACCGCCCATGGGAGCGGTACTACCGCTGGGCGGTACTACCGCTTAGTACTACCGCCCCTACTACCGCTCGGACGGCACTGGTCACTAGACACGAAAATCCAACCGTTACCCCCACAGCCCACGCTCAAGCGGTAGTACCGCCCATGGGAGCGGTAGTACCGCCCATACGCAAAACACAGTAGTAGAAGGGCCAGCGGTAGTACCGCTTAGTACTACCGCCCCTACTACCGCTCGGGTGGCGCAGGTCACCAGACCCCAGGCAAAGCAGTGTCTGACGCCCTGCGCAAGGAGCCGGAACCCCCCGGCGGTACTACCGCTGTGGCAAGCGGTACTACCGCCCCCGGGAGGGTAACAAAGAACCAGAGCAGCCAGATGGAACCAGTAAAACCAGAACTGCCATAACATTCGCATATGAGCTCCGAATTGAGCAAACTCAAGCTTGTTGGATTCAGGACGACAAGAGCTATCCAACAGATGGATCAACAGAAGTAAAACAAACTACATACGTAGCTAGAGATAGCCCGAGGTAGTGTGGCACACCCATCTGATCGAGTCACTCGTCGCGGTCGATAAACGTGCATCTCGTAATTTCTTGGCCTCGGCTTCACTGAGCTTGTAGAAGCCACGCCACTCGACGGGGTGGCTGCATTGGTGTCGATATGTTGTGGTTCTCGTACTCGCCGTAGAAGATGTGGCCCTCGTGGCAGGGCTTCATGCCGTCTTTGACATGTTGCTCGGGGTTGTTCTTGTCCCACATTTTACTGTGCCATTGAGGCGCTTCCCTCTGCCAAGGACTTCAGGAACAGTCGTGGTTGCGGATATAATAACTATGAAATAAATATAACATGGTGAAGTGCGTGCGGGGGGGGGGGGCAAATGACCCCTGCCTGCCCCATAATAGTGCTGATGTTATGTCCTACAAATAACATTCTATGTCTAGGTGTATCACTGCAAACTAATTAAATGAGCATTACACTACACTCCATGCAAACAAAGTACCACCTAGTTCATGAAACATTTCTTTTATTTTGCATTATCATTTCAAGGTACCTAGGTTCTCAAGACTTTGCATGAAAATATATACTCCCTTCGAATGAAAAAAAAAGTGTTGTGATAGTCCATTTTGCAAAAAACAAAAACATCCATGTTTGTGTGTCAACCCGCACTCCACCCCTTTGCGAGTCACAACTGCATCCACACTCCTTGACGGTGCAAAATATCGTCAGATCCCTCGGTAGGGGTCCGAGCGCAGATTGAAGTCTTAGATCGGAGGTTGCACAAAGGGTTTATCCAGGTTCGGGCCTTTGGAGAGTAATACCCTACATCCTTCTTGCTTTTGTTATTCATGGTGGATAGATACCTCGTGCGAGGGGTGACAATAGTGTATGAGTGTGCTACCAAGAGTCTGCCTATCCGAGAATAGATGGTCTAAAGGGATTCCCGACCTTCCCTTATATAAGCAACAAGTTCTAGGGTTTACATGGTGGTGCATGCGATCGAGGCGTTGTCGTCCTTCGTCTTGGAAGGAACGAAGGTCTCTCGTGCTCTCCTAGGGCCTCCCTTCTGTACTGGGCTAGTGGGCCCCTGGTGGGTACTGAGGCCTGGCTCCTTTGGGAGGGCCACCCCCGGTGCAGGGCACCGCCAGTAGCCCCGAGCGTGGTTGAGGTCGCGGGAGATGTCCTCGAGACCTCCGGCGGGCCCTTGCCTTCTGAAAGGACGTGGATGTCGCCTAGAGGGGGGGGTGAATAGGCGCTTTAAAATAATTACGGTTTAGGCTTGAACCAATGCGGAATAAAACTATCGTTTAATTAGTCAAGCACAAAACCTAAAACAACTAGGCTCACCTATGTGCACCAACAACTTATGGTAAGCAAGATAGACAACTAAGTGATAGCAAGATATATAACAAGAAACAATATGGCTATCACAAAGTAAAGTGCATAAGTAAAGGGCTCGGGTAAGAGATAACCGAGGCACGCGGAGACGACGATGTATCCCGAAGTTCACACCCTTGCGGATGCTAATCTCCGTTCGGAGCGGTGTAGACGCACAATGCTCCCCAAGAAGGCACTAGGGCCACCGTAAAGTCCTCACGCCCTCGCACAATGCAAGATGCCGTGATTCCACTAAGGGACCCTTGAGGGCGGTCACCGAACCCGTACAAATGGCGACCCTTGGGGCCGGTCACCGGTACCCGTACACTTTGGCAACCCTTGGGGGCGGTTCACCAGTACCCGTACAAATTGCTCGGGGCAATCTCCACAACCTAATTGGAGACACCGACGCTTGCCCGAAGCTTTACACCACAATGATTGAGCTCCGAGGCACCACCAACCGTCTAGGGCGCCAAGGCACCCAAGGGGAACAAGCTCTAAGGTGCTCAAACACCCAAGAGTAATAAGCTTCTCAACTTCTCACTTCCACGTATCACCGTGGAGAACTCAAACCTATGCACCAAATGCAATGGCAAGGGCACACGGAGTGCCCAAGGCCTTCTCACCCAAATCCCACCAAAGCAACTAATGCTAGGGAGGAAAACGAGAGGAAGAACGAAGAAGAACACGAAGAACTCCAAGATCTAGATCCAAGGGGTTCCCCTCACTTAGAGGAGAAAGTGATTGGTGGAAATGTGGATCTAGATCTCCTCTCTCTTTTCCCTCAAGAACTAGCAAGAATCATTGGAGGGATTGAGAGTTAGCAAGCTCGAAGAAGGTCAACAATGGGGGGCAAACTCGAGCTCAAAGGATAAGATGCATTGGGGAAGAAGACCCCCTTTTATAGGTGGGAGAAAATCCAACCGTTACCCCCCAGCCCGCACACAAGCGGTAGTACCGCCCATGGGAGCGGTAGTACCGCCCACAAGGGCCAGCGGTAGTACCGCTTAGTACTACCGCCCCTACTGCCGCTCGGGCGGCACTGGTCACTAGACACGAAAATCCAACCGTTACCCCCACAGCCCGCGCTCAAGCGGTAGTACCGCCCATGGGAGCGGTAGTACCGCCCATACGCAAAACACAGTAGTAGAAGGGCCAGCGGTAGTACCGCTTAGTACTACCGCCCCTACTACCGCTCGGGTGGCGCAGGTCACCAGACACCAGGCAAAGTAGTGTCTGATGCCCTGCGCAAGGAGCCGGAACCCCCCGGCGGTACTACCGCTGTGGCAAGCGGTACTACCGCCCCCGGGAGGGTAACAAAGAACCAGAGCAGCCAGATGGGACCAGTAAAACCAGAACTGCCATAACCTCTGCATATGAGCTCCGAATTGAGCAAACTCAAGCTTGTTGGATTCAGGACGACAAGAGCTATCCAACAGATGGATCATCAGAAGTAAAACAAACTACATACGTAGCTAGAGATAGCCCGAGGTATTGTTGCACACCCATCTGATCGAGTCACTCATCGCGGTCGATAAACGTGCATGTCGTAATTTCTTGGCCTCGGCTTCGCTGAGCTTGTAGAAGCCACGCCACTCGACGGGGTGGCTGCATTGGTGTCGATATGTTGTGGTTCTCGTACTCGCTGTAGTAGATGTGGCCCTCGTGGCAGGGCTTCATGCCGCCTTTGACACGTCGCTCGGGGTTGTTCTTGTCCCACATTTTACTGTGCCATTGTGGCGCTTCCCTCTGCCAAGGAATTCCGGAACCGTCGTGGTTGCGGATATAATAACTATCAAATAAATATAACATGGTGAAGTGCGGTAGGGGGGGGGGCAAATGACCCCTGCCTACCCTATCTTAAGAAGAGGCAGTATAAAAATGCCAATGATATAGAGATGTGAAACCTCTATGAATGAAGAACCGGCAAAAACTCCAACATCGAAAACATCATACAAGATGCATATGGACTCCGTTTTCGATGAACTCGAGCTTGTCATGAAGATGACCATAAGCTCTAAGACTCACATAGAGAAAAACCAACCAAGAACCAAGAAAGATGATGATGCCAAGAATGCAATGGTTTGAGGTCTCAACGAACGATACGATCAAGCTACTCACTTGAGAGCCCCCCTTGATAGTACGGCTATCGATCCTATAACCCGGTCTCCCAACTACCACCATGAGACCGGTAAAATAGAAAACCCTATCAAGGTTAAACCTTAGCCTTGCGCATAGTCCACTTGAGCTAGATGATGACGATCTTGACTTCCTCAAGATGGACCACCTTTCTTGATTGCGTTGGCTCGATGAAGACTAGATGATTTCTCCCCCATACTCCACTATGGGTGAGCCACTCTTCGGCACATCTTCACAAGTCCATTGTCACCACAATGGACGGCAAGCTTCAAGCATGATCTCTCTGTTATGCTTCACTTGAACTTGCACACCGCAACCTTGATGACGATCACCACTTGATGCCATCCTCCATGGGTTGTATGAGATCTTCCTCTTGACGCAAACCCATGGAAATATACCTAACCCCACAACGAACTCTCACGTAGACCAATGGACAATGCTTACCATACCATGGGATCACTTGATCCCACTTGGTACATCTTCTACGCTTTGTGTGTTGATCAACTTGAATCATTCTTTGCCTTAATCTTGATCAACCTTGTGTCTTATCTTCTCTCTTCATAAAGATGATGTCTTGAAGGTAAACATGAATGCTCACACAATCTTCTTCTTCAAGACATGCTTGCAATAAGCTCAACTCCCACATGACCAATCTTTGGATAAACCTTGAATACCACCTTGGTCACCATATAAACTCCTTGAAACCAACAGATGGACTTCAAGAAGTACCTACGGACAAATCCTTCGAATATAACTCAAGGCAACCATTAGTCCATAGGGATTGTCATCAATTACCAAAACCATACATGGATAAATGTGCTCTTACACCTTCCCCCTCATGCCTGCCTTTATCTCCCAAGAGCTCATTTGAAGGGCCGGTGGTGGTTGCCCGAGCGGGTCTCTGGAGGCCTGATCTTTAAGAGTCTTCTTCCTTGACTTTTCTTCTGACCAGACCGTAGTAGCACCATTGTGGATCTATGTGTCCTGATTGGTATTTCTCTTTTTTAGCAGGGGGAGATCTCGCCCCCTACTTTGTCCAAAGAGTTACTCCTATCAGCCGTTTTGTCAGCGCCAATTGAGGAGCCAATCTGACCTCTGCTCATTATGGCAAGCCTGCCAGGATTCCCGCACCCACGATTCACACAACGGTAACCGTCCGTGGGAAGTGGGCCACATGGCGCATGGAGACGGCTCGATTCTCGGTATGCTCCGTAGTTGGCCATAAGAGCGGTGGAGCGAAAGAAGTGTCCTCCATTCCGCCTCCTGTTCCTCCTTGCGACTCAGCGCCAGCATCTTCCTCTCCCCCGTCATTGCGACGTTTGTAGTTTTCGGGCCCACCATGTCCTTCCCTAAGCGGAAAGAGATGGCCAGGACGAGCTCTTCCTCCCGCGGTCGCGGCCGAAGTGTACAGGCGGCCAGGGAGGCCGAGAAGAAGAGGAAGAGGGAGACCGCGGCCGCCGCCGAGCTGCAGCAAAGCGCCGAGGTCGTCAACCAGTGGGCCCACTCTATTGCCTCCGACAGGGAGGTCCAAAAGTTGAGGAAATAAGGGTCATTCCCTCCTCATCTGGCCTACCGGATCCCTCTGTCGATGGAGAGGTTCTCGGTGTCGCAGTCCGGCGAGCATGTGCTCCATCTTGATTTTTTCAATAGATGGCTCGGCTTCACCCTGCAACCATACGTCTAGGGCTCCTTTCTTTCTTTGGTTGCCAGCTTCACTACCTCAATCCTACAAGAATTCTTCACATCGTAAACTTCATTACGTTCTGCGAATGTTTCCTTGGAACCACCCTCCATTTTAGCTTGTTCCGCCAGTTCTTCTGTGTCAGGTGGCATATGAGTGGCGACGTCATTCGTGACAGTGGTGGGGAGAGTCTCCAATTGCGATCTCATTCTCCTTTATTTCTTATGGCCTCCCAAAATCGATGGGGTCCTGACACAAGAAATGGGTTTACGTCCTCGGGCTTGAGGGCAGCCTACCGGCCTTCTTCGGCGGCCCCCAGGCGGGTCTGAACTCCTAGGATTCTCTAGTCGACCTCCCGAAGGTCGCCAAACTGCTGATGTCTGCAGCCGCTGACCTGAAGGAGAGAGGCCTAAAGGGAATTCACATCGCTCAGACTTGGGTGGAGCGTCTCGTGCTCCCTCTTCAAGGCTAGGGCGAGCTGATGTGCTATTACCATGGATTGTCCGGCCCTTGTCAGGTCTCCCCAGACGAGCTTGAAGAGAAGGAGATCTACCATCGGCTCGCTCTGCTGACGGAGCTAGAGGCCAGCAAGATCTTGATGAAGGTCGAGATGGAGGCCTTTTGTCAAAATGCCACCCCCCGGGAGTGGTAGACTCCTTATAGCTGATTTCATCTTGAATGACGAGGAAGTTCCTTGATTGCATTGTAACTTCCGGACTCTTTGTCATGCAGGAGCACACCGATTGTGCCGGTCTTCAGTGGCATCCCCCGCTCCCGGGCCAGGCATTGACCCCGGGAATGCAGGACCTCCTACCGGCTGCGCCGGGGCATCCTCCTCCTCCAAAGAAGGGGAAAAAGGTCGCAGTCTCCATTGAAGGTGAGAAGCGGGGCGGTTGACGACGACACTCCTAGGGACAAGGGCTTATCCCGCCGTCACAGTGAGCGGAAGGACAAGATTACCGTTGACGTCCACGGGGGGGGGGGGGGGGGGGGGGGGCTCTTGACCTGGCCTGCCGCGAGGGCCGTGAGCCTGACAGGCTTTGGCAGAGGTCCTTCGAGTCAAGCACCGGAGGTGCCGGTGTTCCGGGGCTGGAGTATATATAGTGGGGCGAATGGCAATGGTGGGGGCATGCGGATGGACGGATGGCGCCGGAGTAGGTTTCTCGACAACGGCGTGTGATTAATGTGGGTGACAGAGGGACATACGGGTGGTCGTGGTGTTGTTTGAACGCGGGGAAGACGTGTGCACCGGGAAGCATCGCGGGCGACGCTCTCTCGGCCGGCGCGGTGATTCAATGCTGACGCCGGTGAGATGTCATGTTCGCTCTGGCCGGACATGAATGCGGCAACTGACGCTCTGGAGCGGTGCTGACCGTTTCAGACAGAAAACGCATGCGGGCGAGGGAGGGGTTTTTGGTGGGCCATGACGATCAGAAGCATGAGCGGCTACAGTCCGGACGCCCGCAAAATCCCCCATGTTTCTCTCCGGTTTGCGGGAAAAAGCACATCCGGGCTGTTCAACAGGCCGATACAGACCCATGTTGAATGGTTTCCGCAGTCCAAACCACATAGTCCGGATGTACGTGGACGGTTTGAGAGTCGGCGCATTGGAGAGGCCTTGAAAATCATGCATGCATGGGTTTGCTGGGAAACATGCTTGGATCACGCGAGGCAAGGGACAGTGACCACCGTACTGCGTAGCACTGGACATGCCCGTGGTACTACTGCCCCTGCAGGGTTGTGTATATGGACAAATTTTGAGTTGGATCTGAATTTGATGCATGCATTACCATATACTGTATATGGATGGTGGCAAATTAATGTGCGCGTAACTTAGTTCACAGTTCACTACACACGACTATTGCTTGTCCCCCAAAACACAGGCCCTCCAAAACAGAAAGTTCACAGTTTATCTGAACTCTATCACCAACATCAACCGTCAAAACGGACATAGTATTTATCCACTGATGCGTCAGTGGACAGTGATACAAAACTGACATCTAAAGCCTGTACCAAACCTTCGCCCGCAATTAAAACAAAAATCAAATTAGACGGACAAATATCAAGCAAACACTATATATTCATGCAAATGGATAAAATTCGATAAAATTTACGTAAACCAGATGGTATTTCATCTGTTCAACTAAAACTTAAAAAAAATCTAAACTAATTTATAACGGACACTGACCTTATACGGCTGACCGGGCCGTCTGTTACCTTTGTTGCCATCGGTGCCGTCGATGTCCTCGAAAACATCGTCGAGGTCCTTCCAGCGGCCAAAAGTCACGGAGGTGTGGCAGCCCTGCCGGCCGCCACTTGGCGCTAGCGGAGGAGCCGCTCGGCTTTCTCCTGTGTCGTGCACATGGCCGCGTAGGCCAACGCCGCCCCTCAACCGAGATCTTTGCCCTTGCTGGCGGCGATGGGGGTGTCACTCGGCAACCATTCCTTCCCGATATTGGCGAGCTCCCCGACAAGGCGGCGCATACGCCGCTCGAATGTCTCGACAGTGGTGATTGATCGGTCTCGGGCGCAGGCCTCGGGTAGGTTGGGATCCTTGCAAACCCATTCCGACGCGACGTCGAACTTTGCAAACACCGATCAACACAACCCATTGCGCCGCTCCATGCATGACACCTCCCAGGCTACCCTCTCCTCCGCCGATGGCAAGCTTCGCGATGAAGAACCGTTGCCGCTGACATGGTAGTGGAGGGGGTGCCCGCTAGATTTCTTGAGTGCCCTCTCCTCCTTCATGTCCTTGTCGCGCCATATGCGGCCTGTCGGTGACGCCAACCCGGTTATGCGGGTGTACCGGCTATGCGCTGGCGACGGCGGCTACACGTGCACATGGCAACTGTTTCACAAGGAGTGGGTTTTGGGTGAGTAAATTACATAGAAGTACCACAATTCAGGCATTACGTGCAGATTGGTACCACGATTGCTAATTTTTGCATGTCAGTACCAACATTGGGTCTGGCCGTTGCAAAAGAGACTAAAAACGTGTTTTATACGTATTGACAGCAGATCTGACCGCCCGGGCCCACCCGTCAGGTGCCACGGCGGCCAATCGGCGCGTGCCCGAGCGCTGACGAGGACGAGCCTGGCTCGGTCGTTCTTGGCTCGCTCGCTCGGTCGGAACCCGACCACTCTCCTCCCGCACCCGACGAACCCTAGCTCCCCTGTCCTTTCTCTCCCCTCTCAGGCAATGGCTGCGGCCACCCCCAGCGGCGGCGGCGACGGTGTGGTGGGCGGCTACGGGGACCTTCCTGGCCTCGGGCCCGATGACCACGTTGGTCTGGACGGCTCCAGTTCGTCGTACTACACAGGCGACGAGGAAGAGGAGGAAGAGGCGCCCCTGTCCATGGATCAACGGGTGCGGCTCGCTGAGGTGTGGTTGGCCAACCCCACCTCAAGCCATCAATTGACCAGTGGAGCTGGTGGAGTGCAGTAAGTGCCTAGGGTTTGTGTTCTTAAATCACTGAGAAATTGAATATGAAGATGCCCCAAGATTTTACTGTTAACTGTAATAGAAACTAGTAGTGTTATTTTCTCTTTATTTGTTTTGTGTTCTGTTATGTTAACTTGAAATTTCATATGTTAGGATTCACTATTAACTGATGTTTTGTGTTCTGTTATGTTATGTTTAGATTCACTGTTATGTTAGGATTCATTGTTATGTTAACTTGAAACTACATTGTGTTTTGTTTTGTGTTCTGCAAGAGTTAGGTTAATGAATATTTGAAATTTCATATGTTTTGTAGTTTGAATGAAGACATTTGGGAATTAAGGATGCATTTTGATGCAAGAGAACCATTGGAGAGGAAGCTATCAAGTTCAGATATTACCTATCTGAATTTGGTTGCACTGATGGAAACACAAGGATTTCATGCATATGATTGTTTGTATCACATTTCAGATCCATCTTTAGGAGAGAAAGGGCTGGATTTGGTAGATTGTAATGCTGAATTACAGATGGTAAAGAGGACTGTAAAGAGCAACAGTAAGGATACTTTGGTTCTTAATTTGCTAGCTAGGGCTTGTCCATCACCTGTTAGTCAATTTGTGAGAGAAGATTGTGATGAGCAAGAATTGTCTACTATTGTGTACCAGGAGCCTGTTGTGTATGATCTGAGTGAGACTCCTGTATTAGTTGTTGATCAGGATGGAGTAGTGTTTGGAAGTCAGGGTAGCAGCTCTACCACAGCTCATTATCCTGTTGCTTGCACACAAGAAAGCAAGAATGTGAATGCCAAGTTGAAAGCTGTTTTGGAAGGAGAAGAAGAGGGATATCAGGGATATGATGCATATGATGACAGTGATGCTTCTGCCTCTGATGAAGATCTTCAAGAAAGAATTTGGCATAGTGATGATGAAGATGTAGAGATGGCAGAGGGAAAGAGACAGAGAGAGAAAGAAGTACTAGAGGAAGAATCAGATGATGAACAAACAGAGGAGGAAGAAGAAGTGCATTATGAGGGTGACACTGAAGTTGAGGAGCCATTTGAGCTAGAGGAAGATAACACATTGGGATCAGAAGAAGAAGAAATTTTAGCTGTACCTGTAAAGAAGAAGCAGAAGCTGCCAGTTAGAAGAGGACCAACAACAAGGTCACATTCTAGTCAGTTACCAGAGGCTGAACCTGATTTCAAACCTTCATCAGAAGAAGAAGAGAAGTGTTTGTTCAGGGAGAGTGATGATGATGGTTTTGAGCCACTATCATTTGTCCTACAAAAGAAAAGGAAGAGTAGGGCAAAGAAGGGGCCTGCTAGGAAGTGGTATAATGAGAAAATGGACCAACCACATGAGCAACTCTGTCTAAAGCTGTGTTTTAGGGATCAACATCAATTCAGAGATGCTTTGTTGAATTTACACATCACTCAGAGCAGGGATTTCAAGTATCACAGGAATTCAGATAAGAGGATCATTGTTGAGTGTAGAGACAAACAATGCCAGTTCTTTATGGTGGCAGCAGTTATAAAAGGGGAGAAAACCTTTGTAATTAAGAAGATGAGACTAGAGCACACTTGCCCTAGTACTACTGAGACCACCAGGGTTAGTGCTAAGTGTCTAGCACAGAAATATGAGCACCTCTTCAGATCTGATCCATCTACTGGCATTCAGACTATAATTGATGCCTGCATGGAAAAATATGGTGTTGATGTGCCCAAGTGCATGGCATATAGGGAAAAGAACATAGCTATTGAAGCTGTTTTAGGAGATCACAAGTTGCAATATCCTAGGCTCAGAGACTATGCTCAGACTGTCATGGACACAAACCCTGGGAGTAGAGTAATAGTCACTACTGTTACTCCATTACCAACTGAAAAAATTCCCCACCCAGGCCCAAGATTTCATGCAATGTTCTTTTGCATCAATGGAGCAAGGGAGGGGTTTCTCAAGGGGTGCAGGCCATTCATTGGTTAGTTTCTTAAACTTGTGGACCACTTACATATTGTATCTCATTTGAATGTATTTAATTTTTTGAATTGTGTATTATGCAGGTGTTGATGGATGCTTTATTAAGCTCACTACAGGTGCTCAACTCCTTGCTGCCACTGGTAGAGATGGCAACAACAATATATATCCACTGGCATTTGGCATAGTTGGACAAGAGGACACACCTAATTGGTGTTGGTTTCTACACCAACTCAAAATTTGCCTAGGGGGAGAAGTTGGACAGTTTGGACCATATACTATAATGTCAGATAGACAAAAGGTATGTGTATGCATATTTTGTTTTGCACTAGTTTTTAGAATGACTTGTAGCTTATTACTTGTAAATTGTCTGTATCAGGGTTTACTGAATGCAGTGAATGCTGTGTTTCCAAACTGCAACCAAAGATTCTGCCTTAGACATATATATGCAAATTTTTAGCATGCTGGGTTTAGGGGGGAAGATCTTAAGAAGTGCATGTTTAATGCTAGCTATGCCTACAATGAACACAAATTTAATATTGCAATGAATCATCTTTTAGCTGAAAGTGAGGAAGCTTGGAGGTGGCTTAGTGCAATACCAAAAAAAAACATGGGCAAGGCATGCATTTGACACAAACTGCAATACTGACTTGGTAGTGAACAACTTGTCTGAGGTGTTCAACAAGTACATTCTAGATGTTAGGAGAAAACCCATAAGAACAATGTGTGATGGGATAAAAGATAAGCAGATGGTGAGGTGGCACAGGAACAGAGAGAGTGGAAAGACAGCAAGATGGAGGATAACACCTCATTACAGTGAGAAGCTAGAGATTGAGAAGGAGAGGGCCAAATACTGCAAGCCAATACAAGCTGGGGTGAATTTATGGCAAGTTACAAGTGGGCAGCAAACTCATGCTGTCAACTTGGAAGCTGAGACTTGTGGATGCAGGAAGTGGGACCTTCACTGCTAGTGGTGCTGGAAGATCTACCATGTAATGTTGAACTGATGGTAGAGTTTGATGTTATTTTGGTTAATGGTGTTGTTATGCTACAATGTGATGTGAACTTGATGGTGCTGTTATGCTACAATGTGATGTTTAATTTTGTTATGTGTTGATGACCATATATTGATGGGTATGTTGATGATCATATATTCATGAATATGTTGATGGATATGTTGATGATGGTTTTGGGGCCATCGGGGTCGACGAAAACAACAAAACACACCACTAAGGGTTTTGGGGTCATCGGGGTCGACGGAAACAACAAAACCCACCACTAATGGTTTTGGGGCCATCGGGGTCGACGAAAACAACAAAACCCACCACTAAGGGTTTTGGGGCCATCGGGGTCGACGAAAACAACAAAACCCACCACTAAGGGTTTTGGGGTCATCGGGGTCGACGGAAACAACAAAACCCACCACTAATGGTTTTGGGGTCATCGGGGTCGATGGAAACAACAAAACCCCACTAATGGTTTTGGGGTCATCGGGGTCGACGGAAACAACAAAAACCAATGAACAATGAATAATCATATAACTCACAATTCACAATTAATAATAACCTACACATCAACAATCACAAATCATACCAGCACAAAGCTCACAATTACCATAAACCAGCACACATGCTTAGTTCAACATACCATGGTTCACAATTACATAGTTAACTAGGTCTTAATTCATCCTTTGCTCACAAAGGATGAATAGCAGCATTAATAGATACATAAACAGCCAGAATCTTATATTAGTACAACCATACAGTACACATACATAGTTAACTAGGTCACTGCACAACCATCCTACCCAAAAGGTCAGCAATGACAACTACTCTCATATCCATCTTGTTCATTTCTGCAAGATGTCCATGATGCCCTTGAGCTTGAGTTTCAGCTTCTCCTCTCCTTTCATCAGCTCAGCAATCTGAAGCTCCAGCTGGAGCTTCTCTTCACTATGCAGTTCAGTTCCCTTTAGCAGATCAGATATCTGAAACTTCAACTCCAGCTTCTCTTGGGTGAGCTTCTCCTCAGACTTAGTGAGATCTGCATTCTTCAACTCCAGCTTGTCCATAGTTTCTATGCCCTAGCTTCTCTTTCATATGCTTCAACTTCAAGTTCTGGATGGCTGTTGCTTGAGCTCTTGTCAGGTTAACCAGCAGCTCATACTTGTCATTAAGATGCTTGTGATCTGCATCTTTCTTTGCCATCTGTCCTTTCATATCAGCAACCATTTCACTTCTGCATTGATGCTGATAGGTTATGTGTGACTGGAGATAACTGAAATCAATCACCCTTGACTCCTGGTGATCAACTAGATCATGCACATCTTTAACTAACTTGTCATAGTTGGCATTCAGAGTCTTATTTTCTTCTGTTAGATGGTGAATAGTCAGAGAACTTTCAAGATTATCAGTCACCCTAGCATTCTTGGCATCTTCATACATTGCCCAAAGCTTCAACAATGCATTCTCCATTGGTACGGGCCACTCCTGATCAACCCATTCAACAAAACCACAATTATCACCTTCTGCAAAAAGAGCAAAAGGTTAACCAGGGGTTGATAGTTGTGCTATTCAACAAGATCACAAAGTGGTATGCAACTTAATAACAAAAACTATAGAAAGTGATAACTGAAACTTAATAACAGAAACTATAGAAAGTGATAACTGAAACTTAATAACAGAAACTTAATAATAGAAAGTGATCTACTTAATAACAGAAACTAAAGTGAAAGCAATTCCTATAACAGCTACTATAAATCTCAAATTCTTGATTATATGTACAGCAACAAGAGCTCTATAATTGTGCTTTCTCTAACAGCTTCTATAATTCTTGACTATTCTGACATTCAGCTTTTAATGAACAATAAGTAGATCACTTTCTCTAGCAATTACAGCATAACATCACACCAACATCCAACTACAAAATCATCCAACTACAAGAGCATAACTGCACATTCACTCATCAAGAACAAAGACACTATCATTGCTTCACAGTAAACCATATAACTGCCACTATCAAGAAACTTACAGGCTCTGCACATGCTAAGAACCTTCTCCCTGTGTATGTGCCTTCAAATGCAACATGCCTCTTCGATGCCTTGCCGTGCTTCTCACAGAACACCATTGTATCAAGCTCAAGCCCATGGTAATCCTGGTCCTCAACTGAAATTGGAAGCTGGACAAGCTAACACAAATTAATTACATGTGCAGAGGACGAGGAACAAACCAAATCAAAGAAATCCCCAAATCGCCTAATAGAAAAATTCCCAATAAATCATAACCCTAACCCTAACCCTAGCTCGAATGAGCTCACCTTGTGCAGCCCGTCGGCGGAGCAGTTGCAGGAGTGCATGTACGGGAGGCTCGACTCGTCGTCGCTGCTCTCGTCCTCAAAAACCATGGCGGCGGCGGCGGCGCGGTGCTGCGGGCGGCGGCGAGGAGTGTCGTCAGGTGCGGGAGGTGCGGGAGGAGAGTGGTCGGGGTCCGACCGAGCGAGCGAGCCAAGAACGACCGAGCCGGGCTCGTCCTCGTCAGCGCTCGGGCACGCGCCGATTGGCCGCCGTGGCACCTGACTGGTGGGCCCGGGCGGTCAGATCTGCTGTCAATACGTATAAAACACGTTTTTAATCTCTTTTGCAACGGCCAGACCCAATGTTGGTACTGACATGCAAAAATTAGCAATCGTGGTACCAATCTACACGTAATGCCTGAATTGTGGTACTTTTATGTAATTTACTCGTTTTGGGTGGAACCAGCTCGTTAGTCGCATGCCTGGCCGACGTCAGGACTCCAGCAAACATACCTTGGTTTGCAGGAATCAGGCACTTCGGAGAGTCTGTGGATCGATGTAGCGCCATGTTGGACAATTTATATGCTCCGGACACGTCGATCCAAATGTTTGCAGATATTTTGAGGGTTCGTGTTGGAGATGTCTTTCACAGTGTTGCATGGGCGTAAGTGTCTAGTACGTGTAAGATTAGCTTGATTGCGACACGTACACCCATGATTAGCATGCATGATCGGTTTACTTTGCTCCACTGCGCTCCACGGTACATGGATTCAGTGGCCCAGACAAGGCCATTCATGCAGCTACATGCAAAATCAATCATGCATGCGTCATCGTCGACCGTCGATCAGTATACTTATTACTGGTCCTTATTCTCCATCCATCCATCATTCCTTTCTTTTGTTCAAGCAATATATATACCATAGCCTCTCACTAGTCCTAATATTTTAATATATTTAAATTTATTTTCAATAAATTATTGCTAGAAATCTTGCATAATGCGTAGATACGTGGTCCATGGTCCATGAAGGGGCGGCGCTAGGGGTATTCTTACCCACAAGAGGCTTCAAATTCACTTATTCTATCCTTAAAAAATATTCACAAATAACTAAGAGACAAGATAGATAGTTTTAGGATACCCATGGTCCATGCAGGGGCGGCACTAAGGGTATTCTTAGGTATTCAGATGAATACCAAAGGTTCGATGATACGTGGATATACTATTGCTATCTTGTTGTCATATTGCTATGGCATTGTACATTGTACAAATGAATACCGAGGAGGAAATTCCTGGCGCCGCTACTGGGTCCATGGATAAATTTCGCTACATTGACAGTACGTAGTTGGTCACATGCGCATGGGTTTCCCGGGGAACAATAACAATGAAGAGCCTCTGCGTATCTAGCGTGATTGAGACCGGTCGGCCGGTCTGAATTCGTATGGATCATAGGCAAGGTTTAAAATTTCGTCGAATTTTCCCGAAATTTTGACAATCTTTTGGGTGGGCGAATTTTTTATCTTTGGTTCAAGAAATTTCGGTTGGTTTGAATTCTCTATGTACAAAATAATATGGATCGGCTAGAAAAAAACATGGGTTATAGGTCCAATTCTTTTGCGGCTTAAAAAATAAATTTTTAAGCTAGGTAGAGGCAACTTATTTTTTATGCCGTCCAAAAAAACTGGCCCATAATGGCGCAGTGGTAGGAAATTTTTCTACCGACCAGTAGGTCGAGAGTTTGAACCATGTTAACGAACATTTTTATTATTTTTGTACCGAATATATTTTTTCTTGGCAAAACAATGTACTAACTGAGATTTGAACCGTGGCCGGCAGCTTGGGAAGCTACCGACCAATCATCAGATTAAATATGCAATTGAATCAACTGTGTGCTACCTTTTCTTGTATTTTGCTATGTAGATTTAAAATTATTTGAATTCAAATGGAGATTTCTGTTGGTTTGTCCGAAACGATTTTAAATTTTGAAATGGTGAGCGAGATTTTTGCCACATCGAAGTCGTAAACGTTGCTCACAGGTTAGCTAATTAAATTAGGTTTTGCTATTTCTCAGACGCCTGAATATTTTTTCATGCGTCAAGTAAATTTTTCTGGGGCACGTCAGATGTCGCCGAAGAAGAAGAAACCTCGTCGGAGAAGAAGCAATCTCACTATCTTTCTTAGGAAAAGCAACAAACCCATTATCTATCTTAAGAGGAAGTAGCAATCATATTCTGGTGATATGGGGCTTAGGGGGGGGGCATGAAATTGTTTCAGATCTTTGCTGACAAGAAATTACGGAATATCGATGGGCGATGGCGACAAAACAAAACGCTGCAGCGTAGTAGCGTTTTCAGGACGTGTGCATGCGGTCTCTCTTGATCTTTGCTGACCACAAATAATATCGTGTGGTCGATCGATCAGCAGGGACCATGAACATGCATATACTATAAGCTATGTGTACACGTACGCATGAAGGCAGGCAGGCAGGCATGCATTACTTTCTCCATCCTGATCGAGATCTCGATCTCAATTTCCATGTCGATCTTTTACAGGTACGGTTACTGGTTACTTACGTGGACAGTTGACGGAACACTAGCAGCTCAGTTCCTACACGCGTTTTTCGCTAAGACGTTGCATGCCTAGGTACGTGTCAACATACGTACGTAGTACGCAGATGAAGTTGACTCCAAGATGATATATCGATTCAGTTTCTCGAAGGTGCTCATAGGGATAGGTTGTGCGTGTGTGTGTTCATAGGGATGAGTGTATTCACATGTATGTGAGCGTCTGCGTCTGTACTGTGTTAAAAAAAGTCAACAACCAATCGTGCATGCCTACATCGTCCATAGTTTAGAAACTTTTTTCTTACATCTAAAAGAAAAGTTTTTCAAAGGCAATTGGCAAGGCAGACCATATATACCGACAACACCCACAGACAAAGGTGGCACCTGAGCTGCATGCATGCATGCACTGTTCTTCAAATCAACTTTGCAGATTATATGTGCACCACCGGACGTACGTCTCTCGTTCCATCATTAGTTTTGTCCTTAATTAATTCCTCTGTTGCCTTGATGAATTATTTTGAACTTACTAAGGCCCGTTTGTGCCGGTTTCAGAGGCCCATTTGTCCCGATTCTAGAACCGGGACTAAAGGGCCCGGACTAAAGCCCAACACCTTTAGTCCCGGTTTGCTTACGAACCGGGACCAAAGGCCCTCCACGTGGCCGCTGCGGGAGCCCAGGCAGGAGGACCTTTAGTCCCGGTTGGTAACACCAACCGGGACCAAAAGGCATCCACGCGTCAGCATCTGGCATGAGCTGGGGTTTTTGTTTTTTTTTGAAGGGGGGGGGGGGGGGCTTAGGGGGTTTTGTAGAAAAAAATTAGGGGTTTCATATTGTGTTAGCTAGCTAATAGAGAGAAGTGTCCTCTCTTTCTCCGTGCTTGGTCGACGCTAGCTACTATAGAAAGAACTCGACACGCTAGCTAGTAAGCAAATGAAGGAACCATTAAGTACATAAGATCGTCATGAACATATACAGAGAGAAGTGATCGACCTCTCTTTCTCCGAGAGATTGGTCGAACAACAAGTTTTCGTATATCTATCCGACGCTACTACATATATACAATATAACATCTTTTACAATCCCTAACATCATGTACCTAAGATCTAATCACAAATTCGAATGGTATTCTCCGTCTTTAGGTATGACGTGGTCAAGAAAGAATCCCACCAATTCCTCTTGAATTGCTCGTATGCGATCATGTGGTAGGAGTTCATCTCGCATCTGCCAGATCTAATTTAAAGAAGGGGGTCAATACATGCATATATATGAATAAAACTCAACACAATTGATGGTAATATATAAAATAAAATTGTGAATATTATTTACGTACTTCAAATTGTTTGTCAGAGAAGCCCCGCTCAGAGGTCGAGTGGCGAATGAACTCACATACGTAGTATGCACATAAAGAAGTCCCTTCTTTCTGGTACAAGCACTTTACGAGAATAGAGTTCAATCAAACTGATAAGCAAGCATGGTAATGATATATTGATGAAAATTTGAATCAATTAGAGATGCGCGGAACTAGCTAGTACTACTTACTTTGGGGTGCGTAAATCGCAACTCTTTGTTTAGACCGGGAACCTTTCGGGTGAACTTCTTCCAAACCCTGCCAGGCAAAGAAAATGATTACTTGATATCAGGAAATTAACGAAAGTTGCTTGCCGATATGGTCCCGGTATTGACTGAACTTACTTCTTGAGCATTGCAGTCATGTCCGCATAATTCTCGGGATCTTTACGTCTCGAGTCTAAGACAGTTACTAATGCCCCGTCAAGCTTAATGGATAGCAGAATAAAGTGGAAACTGCGCACGCATATATAACTCATCAATTACATTACTTAACCTCGAGTAAGCGAAACCGAGTATACAGATAAGACAGCAACACTCACTTGAAGTTGTAAGGAAAGAGTATTTCCCTTTTGTTTTGATGTATAAGGAACGACTTTAGCAAGTTCTCCTCGGTCTCTTTGATTGAGTTTCGTACAGTCCATTCATTTACGGCATCTGGGCTAATGAACCCAACGTCGAAGATTCCTAGTTTTTTGCATTCGACGATCTTCAATCTGCATAATATAGTGAGGATAATTATATATACATGCAATGAACGAGCTGAGCTAGAGACTTAACTATAAAAGTAATACTTACAGACAGTAGGCAGTCATGAGTTGTTTGTCGAGGGCCAGTTGATTGTATAACTGAAATAACTCCACAAATTCAACAGGCATCACGGGAAGTCCAATGAATTCGTGCTCTGGTTTCACTGCCATATACATAGTGTCTCTCTCAGACTCCCTGCAGGTTTTCATGTACCACTCATGCAATTTGTACATCATCGTTGTTAGAGGAGGATGATCAGGTTTGACGAGAGGCCTCCCGTGCATGTATTCATATTCTTCTTTTGTTACCTTAGCCATTTGAAAAATTACATCATCCCCCAAGTAATCACCAGGATTGGTACCGGGCACCATCCCCGGATGATTTGCGACGATATCGCTAGACACCCTGAGCGGGGGCCACGATTGCTTCTCCTGTTCGCCGAGCTGGGGAATTGTTTTCCCACTTATTCGTTCTGCTAACCTTGCATCACTAGAAGTACTTCCCGACCGCCGTGCTTCTTCATATGTCTTTTTAATAATCCGGACATAGTTGGAATCCGGCGGAGGCGGTGGTGGTCGCTTCAGGGCATCGATAGTGCGCTTAACTTTCACCGGATCTAGCTTCTCCTTCGGAGGTGGAGTTTTCTTTGCAAAATGGGCACTCAATTGGTCCTGACATATCTCCTCGTTTTCAGACTCGGTCCTCTCATATGGTAACTTTTCCAGAGGCTTGAGAGATGGACCGTATCTGTATTCCCTCCCGCCTCTGCTTGTACTGCTAGCCGCCGGAGCAGCGGCGTCTCTCTTCCGTCGTTGCTTACGAGGCGGAGAAGGAGGCGGAGTGCTCCGACGCGCCGGAGGAGCCGGAGCGGCGGCGTCTGTCTTCCGCCGTTGCCGACGAGGCTTAAGAGGAGGCGGACTGCTCCGACGCACCGTAGTAGGCGAAGGAGGAGGCGGAGTGCCCTCACGCGTCGGAGGAGCCGGAGAAGGAGGCGGGGTGCCCTGATCACTCGCCGGAGGAGGAGGAGGAGGAGGAGGCGGAGTGCCCTGACTCGCCGGAGGAGGAGGAGGAGGCGGAGGCGTCCAGTTTGGAAGCTTGATGTACTCCTTCTGCCATAGACATGTACTCCTCAGGGCACGAACCAGCCGATTCTCCCCTTCACCTGTAGAGTGGTCAAGCTCGAGCTCCTCAAATCCCTCCATTACTTCATCCACCATCACAACAGCATAGACATGTGGAATCGGACGGCAGTGAAAAGTTCCGTTGGGTTGAGGAGGTTTAACAGAGCCGACAGCCGCCTTGAAAGTGAGGTTCCGGTATTTCGTCATAAGCTCGCAATGTTGTGCCTCCGTGAGTGTATCCACAGGGTAGCTAGGAGACGTGCAGTCAGGCTGAACGGGCTCCGTGGAAGCGACGCTGCTTCTCCACTGAGATGGCGGGGTAGCTTCTGGGGTAGCTTCGTGCCGCTGAGATGGTTGGCCGGCAGCTCGCTGGCTCTCAGCTTCCTCTAGCTTTTGTAGTCTTGCATTGAGCTTCTGAATTTTCCTCAGCTCCGCTTTCCTCTTTCTCTCACGGCTTCTGTAACCGCCTGCGTCGGGAAACCCAACCTTCCACGGAACGGAGCCTGGTGTGCCTCGTGTTCGTCCAGGGTGCTCAGCATTCCCTAGGGCCTCAGTCAGCTCGTCCTTCTCTCTGTCGGGAATGAACGTCCCTTCCTGCGCTGCGGTGATATACTCCTGAAGCTTGTTCATGGGTACTGCAAGTTGCTCGTTCGTCCAGCGGCACTTCCCTGTTTCAGGGTCCAAAGTTCCCCCAACCCCGAAGAACCAAGTCCTTGAACGGTCTGGCCAGTTCAATGTCTGTGGTACGACGTTTTTAGCAATCAGGTCATTCTCAGCTTTGTCCCACAACGGACGGGCTTTGAGGTAGCCACCTGACCCCGTGTGATGGTGATACTGCTTCTTTGCAGCATTGATCTTGTTTGTCTCTGACATTTTCTTACTCTTGTCAGATGTCTTGTAGGCCACAAATGCGGGCCAGTGATCTCTTATCTTCTCAAATCGGCCGGTGAATTCTGGAGTCTTCCCTTTGTCGTCAAACTTTGATTTCAACTCATTCTTCCACCTCCTGAATAGATCTGCCATCTTCTTAAGAGCACACGCCTTGACCAGTGGCTCTATAACTGGCTTATTCGGATCCTCCTCTGGCGGTAGGGTGAAATTTGCCTTCAGCGCGGTCCAAAGATCATCTTTCTGTCTATCGGTGACATAATCACCATCAGGGGCGTCGTCCTTAGGCTTATTCCATTGCTTGATGCTGATCGGGATGTTGTCCCTAACAATAGCTCCGCACTGAGCAGAAAATGCGTCCTTGGTCCGCTTGGGTTCAATCGGATGGCCATCGTGCGCGAGTGCTGTGATCGTGAACCTTTCATCCTTGCGCAACCTCTTCTTCGGGCCTCGTCTCGTTACCGAAGTTTGGCTCGATCCGGAGGACTATAAAAGAAGAAAGAAGAGTTAATTAATATATGTACATACCAAAACAATTAATGCATCAATTAGCTAGTCAGCATAGGCTTAATTAATATATATACCTCGCCGGACTTTGCAACAGCTCCCTCCTCCGTTCGGTCACCGGAGCTGTCATCATGGTCTCCTTCTTCCTCCGGCATTCGGTCACCGGAGCCATCATGATCATGTCCTTCCTCCTCCATTGTTCGATCACCGGAGCCGTCATCCTCCCCTTCCAGACCATCGGTGTCGTTCAGAAACGACAAGATATCACGTCCGCCGTGGATTATGTCCCCCAACAACTGTTCTTGTTCCAAGTCTCTTGGATCCATAGTTTCTGCAAATATTACAACATGGCAATTAATATACAAACATGAATATCGTCCGACGTCCGGACCGCCTCTCTCATGAATGTCCGACGTCCGGTTTGGGGTGGCCTCGACAACACTTCTAGGGTTTGGGGTGGCCTCGACAACGCTCTTTCTTCTAGGGTTTGGGTGGCCTCGAGAGTTTATCGAGTAGGGATGGGAGGGGGTAGGAGATCGACAACGCTCTTTCTTCTATGGTTTGGGTGGCCTCGAGAGTTTATTGGGTAGGGCGAGAGGGTCGGGATTCTCTTAACCTTTTAGGCCGTTGCTGAAATTCGTACCAAAAAGCGAATTATTCTATCCGGAACTCCGTTCCAAAACAACTTTGAAGAGCTTCGTAACATCATACGCCGGTTACTTCCGGCTAATGATGAAGCCATGGATTTCTTCAATACTTTGACACACAACATGACATGCATATAGAAGAATATATATATAGATGGGATCAGAAAAAAATTGGATCAACTTGTGCACATCCATAATGGGGGCATTCTTGATAAATCTATATTACCGGAGTTTTCTATATGAACATTTTACCTTAGTAACTTAGAAAAAAAATGTTATCGGGGAGGGGGTATATCGACAACGCTTTTTTTTCTAGGGTTTGGGTGGCCTCGAGAGTTGGTCGCCCGGTATATCGAGAGGGGGGTGAACATTTTACCTTAGTAACTTAGAAAAAAAATGTTATCGGGGAGGGGGTATATCGACCCCTCCCCCCCTCATGTCGAAGTTATCGGGGAGGGGGTATATCAACAACGACATACATTCCGGATCCGTTGGAAAGCTCTCGGGGAGCCGATGCCAACGTGATGATAGGGGGCCGGGGTGCTCCCGTGGCCTTGTTGATAGATAGAGCCGATGCCAACGTGATGATAGAGCCGATGCCAACATTTTCATTTAACAAAAAAACTACCTTCAAAAAAAGACTTGCTTCGCCGCGGGTGCTCGGTGCGACGTGGACTCGGTGGAAAAACTTTATGAAAATGCGGTGGTGGCCGGGCCGGGCGGTTTTCTTTTCCTTCTTCATTTTTTCCTTTGTTTTTTCTTATATGTTTGTTTTCGTTTTCACTCTACATTTTCGTACATATGAAAAACAACGAAGACTTTTTACATGAACATATACACACATATACATGAACATATATACATATACATGAAAAAAAACATATACATGAACATATACACATATACATGCCCGCAAAAAAAACCCTAAACGATGACGGGGCGGCACACCATGGGAAAGGGGGGGGGCTCACTGGGGTGGGCGGCGATGGCTGGAGGCCGGCGACGGGGACGAGGACGGCGGCTCGGGGAGGCGACGGGGACGAGGACGGCGGCGACGGGGACGAGGACGGCGGCTCGGGAAGGCGACGGGGACGAGGACGGCGGCGACGGGGAGGCGACGGGGACGAGGACGGCGGCGACGGGGAGGCGACGGGGACGAGGACGGCGGCGACGGGGACGAGGACGGCGGCGACGGGGAGGCGACGGGGACGAGGACGGCGGAGACGGGGACGAGGACGGCGGCTCGGGGAGGCGACGGGGCCGGCGACGAGGACGGCGGCTCGGGGAGGCGATGGGGACGAGGACGGCGGCTCGGGGCAACTGGTAGATGAAAACTGAAATTTTCCAAGGGTTTTCTTATATACAAGAAGCATTGGTCCCGGTTGGTGGCTCCAACCGGGACTAATGCCTACCTTTCGTCCCGGTTGGTGCCACTAATCGGGACCAAAGGTCTCTTTTCAGCAGCCCAAAGGGCGGGAAGCAGAGACCTTTGGTCCCGGTTGGTGCCACCAACCGGGACCAAAGGTAGGCATTGGTCCCGGTTGGTGCCACCAACCGGGACCAATGGCCTTGCACAGCGGCGTGGTGGGATTTTAGTCCCACCTCGCTAGTGGAGAGAGTGCCGCACCTGTTTATAAGGCACGGTGCGCCTGAGCCTTCGAGCTCCTCTCTAAAGCAGGCTTACGGGCCTAACAACTTTGTATCTACCTGTGGGCCTAGTGGTGGCCCAGTAGGCGGCATTTTTTTTATTTTTTTCTAGTATTTTTGTTTTGTTTTTTGCTTTATTTATTTTTTTAATTTTTTTTCCAGTATTTTTCTTCTGTTATTTTAGTTCATTCTTTTTAACAAATAAATACTTTGATAATTTTAGTTGCATAATTTCCATTATTTTGTTTTGTTTTTTGCTTTATTTATTTTTGTTTTATTTTTTGCTTTATTTATTTCCAGTGTGTTTTATCATTATATTCTTTTTGCTATTAATGTTTTGAACAAAAAATACTTTGATAATTTTAGTTGCATAATTTTTATATAATTATAGTTTCAAAAATAAGAGAGGTTTATAAAAGCTTTTTAGTTGATTCTTTTTTGAATTCCACTCCCACGATGTTTTGAAAGAAATTAAAAAGCACTTCAAATGAACTCTGAAAAGGTTGAAAGTTGGCATGGTATCATCATTTCACCCACATAGCATGTGCTAAAAAGTTGAGTGGGTTACGGCAAAAACTGGATGCACTTCGTGTACAAAATGGACAATCTCTTTCGAAGTATCACGGTTTCGGACGAAAACTCATCTGTTACAAAGGGATTTCATTTTTTTGAACTTATTTGAACTCCATACTTTTTGTGTGTTCAAAATGCACCGTTCAAAGCCACATCATCAATTTTCAACCCTTTCTGACTTCATTTGGTATTTTTCATGCACTTACTGATTTTTTTCAGCTAAATAACCCTGAAATTGAAAATCACTTCAAATGAACTCTGAAATGGTTCAAAGTTGGCATGGTATCATCATTTCACCCACATAGCATGTGCTAAAAAGTTGAGAGGGTTACGGCAAAAACTGGATGCACTTCGTGTACAAAACGGACAATCTCTTTCGAAGTATCAGAGTTTCGGACGAAAACTCATGTGTTACAAAAGGATTTCATTTTTTTGAACTTATTGAACTCCATACTTTTTGTGTGTTCAAAATGCACCATTCAAAGCCACATCATCAATTTTCAACACTTTCTGACTTCATTTGGTATTTTTCATGCACTTACTGATTTTTTTGAGCTAAATAACCCTGAAATTGAAAAGCACTTCAAATGAACTCTGAAAAGGTTGAAAGTTGGCATGGTATCATCATTTCACCCACATAGCATGTTATAAAAAGTTGAGAGGGTTACGGCAAAAACTGGATGCACTTCGTGTACAAAACGGACAATCTCTTTCGAAGTATCAGGGTTTCGGACGAAAACTCATGTGTTACAAAAGGCATTTCATTTCTTCACATGTAACTGCAATGATATAGTTGTGGAGAGAAAGTCTTCACTTTTTCTTCGCTTGTGTCCTTTGCTTATTGCGCTGTAACCATGGATAATCTTCATCGTTTAACAGGGTGCTTGGGTCAGCCTTGACTTTGAAGGGAGGAATTTCATGAAACTTTTCATAATCTTCAGACATGTCTGTCTTGCCCTCCAATCCCACGATGTCTCTTTTTCCTGAAAGAACTATGTGGCGCTTTGGCTCATCGTATGATATATTCGCTTCCTTATCTATTCTTTTTCTCGGTTTGGTAGACATGTCCTTCACATAGAAAACCTGCGCCACATCATTGGCTAGGACGAATGGTTCGTCTGTGTACCTAAGATTGTTCAGATCCACTATTGTCATTCCGTACTGTGGATCTTCCTGTACCCCGCCTCTTGACAGATTGACCCATTTGCACTGAAACAAAGGGACCTTGAAATCATGTCCATAGTCAAGTTCCCATATGTCCACTATGTAACCATAATATGTGTCCTTTCCCCTCTTGGTTGCTGCATCAAAGCGGACACCACTATTTTGGTTGGTGCTCTTTTGATCCTGGGCGATCGTGTAAAATGTATTCCCATTTATCTCGTACCCTTTGTAAGTCATTACAGTCGAAGATGGTCCCCTGGCCAACGAGTACAGCTCATCAGAAACAGTGTTGTCACGCATGAGACGTGTTTGCAACCAACTGCCGAAAGTCCTGATGTGTTCACATGTAATCCAGTCGTCACACTGCTCCGGGTGTTTGGAGCGCAGAATATTCTTGTGTTCATCGACATACGGGGTCACCAAGGTAGAATTCTGTAGAACTGTGTAGTGTGCTTGAGACCAAGAATGGCCGTCCCTACATATTATTGAGTCCGCTTCTAGCGTGCCTTTTCCAGTTAGTCTCCCCTCATACCGCGATTGAGGGAGACCAATCTTCTTAAGGTCAGGAATCAAGTACACACAAAACCCAATGACATCCTTTGTTTGATGGCCCATGGAGATGCTTGCTTCTGGCCTAGCGCGGTTACGAACATATTTCTTTAAGACTCCCATGAACCTCTCAAAGGGGAACATATTGTGTAGAAATACAGGGCCCAGAACGACAATCTCGTCGACTAGATGAACTAGGACGTGCGTCATGATATTGAAGAAGGACGGTGGGAACACCAGCTCGAAACTAACAAGACATTGCACCAAATCACTCCTTAACCTTGGCAGGATTTCTGGATCGATCACCTTCTGAGAGATGGCATTGAGGAATGCACATAGCTTCACAATGGCTAATCGAACGTTTTCCGGTAGAAGCCCCCTCAATGCAACCGGAAGCAGTTGCGTCATAATCACGTGGCAGTCATGAGACTTTAGGTTCTGGAACTTTTTCTCTGCCATATTTATTATTCCCTTTATATTCGACGAGAAGCCAGACGGGACCTTCATACTGAGCAGGCATTCAAAAAAGATTTCCTTCTCTTCTTTGGTAAGAGCGTAGCTGGCAGGACCTTCATACTGCTTTGGATGCATGCCGTCTTTTTCATGCACACGTTGTTGTTCCTCCCGTGCCTCCGG
This sequence comes from Elymus sibiricus, assembly GCA_039707655.1. Lineage (NCBI taxonomy): Eukaryota > Viridiplantae > Streptophyta > Magnoliopsida > Poales > Poaceae > Elymus > Elymus sibiricus. Next base: position 523,080,326 of record CM077671.1, on the reverse strand, counting down.
TGTATCTTTTGTCTTCCCATACACTCCCAAGAAGCCTAGCAGGTTCACGCAAAGATTCTTCGTCACGTGCATCACGTCGATTGCAGAGCGGACCTCTAGGTCTTTCCAATAGGGTAGGTCCCAAAATATAGATTTCTTCTTCCACATGGGTGCGCGTCCCGCATCGTCAGTCGGAACAGATAGTCCGCCAGGACCCTTTCCAAATATTACTTGTAAATCATTGACCATATCAAGTATGTGATCACCAGTACGGAGGGCGGGCTTCTTCCGGTGATCTGCCTCACCTTTGAAATGCTTTCCTTTCTTTCGACATTGATGGTTGGTCGGAAGAAATCGACGATGCCCCAGGTACACATTCTTCCTGCATTTGTCCAAATATATACTGTCGGTGTCATCTAAACAGTGTGTGCATGCGTGGTATCCCTTGTTTGTCTGTCCTGAAAGGTTACTGAGAGCAGGCCAATCGTTGATGGTTACAAACAGCAACACATGTAGGTCAAATTCCTCCTGTTCGTTCTCATCCCACACACGTACACCTCTTCCATTCCATAGCTGTAAAAGTTCATCAACTAATGGCCTTAGGTACACATCAATGTCATTGCCGGGTTGCTTAGGGCCTTGGATGAGCACTGGCATCATAATGAACTTCCGCTTCATGCACAACCAAGGAGGAAGGTTATACATACATAGAGTCACAGGCCATGTGCTATGCTTGCTGCTCTGCTCCCCAAAAGGATTAACGTCATCTGCACTTAAAATCTTCGTTAGAATTTTATCAGATAATATTCCGTTATTGCTGCTCTTAAAATCTTTCGCGAAGAAATGACTTTCATGTTGTTGTGGACGTAAAAAAACAAATTTGTCACTATATATGAGGAATTGTTCACGCTATTGTCAGAGAATATATTTCATCCTCGTTAGAATTTTATCAGATAATATTCCGTTACAGAATATTTTTGTACGGCAAAAACGACAGCTCAGGTTTGTTGGGAAAAAGTTTGCGAACGTTTTGACTTTTTCTGAAAATTTTAATAATAAAATCAGATATCAGGTGTAATTACCACCATGTTCCAAAGGGTATTTTTTGACTATATGCTTGCTATTATACAATGCTATTATGCCAAACGATTTAGTTGGTCTATATGATGAAAAATATATTCCTTTTGTCCTTGCTTGTTGAATTTCCCGGCCATCGGATATAAATCCCTACGTCTAGATTAATCATGGCGCATATGCATTAACTTCATCGAATTTGTGAGTACTATTTATTTATTTTTGTGAGGGGTCAACTTAGTCACTTACTTGGCACACTAACCACGCCTTTGTATAACACCCACAAGTAGGGAGACCTAATTAAGGAGATCCTCCATTGAGCTTTCGGGTTCATATTTTACTAGGTCGGTTGTTCCCTCAAGAGCTTGAACCCAATATTAAATGACTAAGTTATAGGGTTTGGGCCGTCCGAAAATTAAAAAGGGAGAGAAAGACATAGCTAATGCTCATGAGATCCGATCCGGGTACAAGCTCAGCAATGACCAATACCACTGAATGTGGCCCATACAAAGGAGTTAATGATTCAGAAATAGTCCTTACATAATAGAACACTTGCCATGCCAACAATCATGGTCACCACTCTTTTTGTTTGTGTATGCCAACAAGTCCTACCTTGATCACCATCTTCTGTACCCTGTGTCTGGTGGTTACCATTGCTCTTTTTTCCTCTGATAAACGATAACATCTTAATATCAAGAGTACACCCCACCTCTGCAACGATACACTGTCAAGAGCTAGTCGAGACCTCAATGATGCAAACCTCTAATAAATAAAAAATAGGAAAGGAAAACAATTGACAAGACCCCAATAATCATGTAGCAACATCAACCACCCTGGTGGCAGCACCCGAACTGTGAGAAACATTCTCCAAAACCGATACCTCTCGAAATGAAATGATGCACGGGTGACTTAGGAGGTCAGATCATGTGATTTCACCCCGAAGAGCAAATTTGAGGCTTTGAGCGATTGTTGCCCCATCTTGGTGTAATCCTCTGGCTTCTTGTCGATGATCGACTAGTACGTCGGCAAAGTCACATTTGAGGGCGCTATTCCTTGAAAAACATTCGTATGGCGATCAAAAAAACGAGAAGGAAGCTAGCAGCTCAGCAGCTCACAGCCGGACGTCAGACAAAAACTCGATTGTTGGTGGAAGAAAAAAAAAGCAACCGTTAGATATTTATGTGGCAAAACACGCATGAATGGGCGAGTCATGTTCACCCAGAGGACAGATTGACAACACAACACGGGAAGGCATAAGCATAGTGTCGGCAGCTGTGCATGCATGCAGGTTTCTGCGTTCAGATCCATACATCCATCCATGCTGTTCAAATGGAAAAAGCATGCATGCGTCGACGACGTACACCAGGCCAGGAGTATACAGTAATTATCTCACCTAGCTATAGTCACTGCTAATTAATTAGTACTTCCTGTGTAGAAAAATATAAGAGCCTTTAGAGCATCTACAGCCACGTATGACAAATACGGCCCCTCAAACGTTCGCGGGCGCGTCCGGGCGAGTCTGCGGTCACTGACCGGATGCGCCTTATTTTTTGCCTTTCACATCCGCATCCCTCATATCCGAACCATCATATCCATACAAACGAATGCAACGCTACGTAAAACAGACATCGACATCTTCCATCGGATCAGATTGCTTCGCCGAACAAAAGGATCATAGTTCATCGGAGTTTATTCGGCAAATTCAAACTAGAAACTACTTAAGCACAATTAAAATATGAACAAAACGGGAAAGGGCGGAGGAAATCACCATTTCCTCGCTGCCCCTTTCCCCTTCCGGTCGTCCACACAGCTGTGCCCATCCTCCATGTAGGCGTCGGCGTGTCTGGAGCGTCGTCGTCGTCGTCGTCATCGGAGCCAGAGGTGGAGGCGTCGCTGTCGTCCTCGTCGGAGTTGCAGCGCATGCCGGACAGCCTGTGCAATAGGCGGGCCTTCTCCTTGGCGTGGTGGGCCGCTTTCGCCTTTGCCGCCGCCTCTTTCGCTGCCTCGCACTCCAATAACCGGATGACCAGTCGAAGCGCGTCGGCATTCTTGCGGCGGAGGCGGCGTGCATCCGACTCCGCCGTCGTCAGCGAGCGACGCAAGACGCCCGCGAGGAGCACGTCCTCGGGGTCGACCGGCGCGCTCAAGGTCGAACGCCGCGCGGCCAGCGCCTCCCCCTTCTCCCTCGCCCGCTGCCGCTCGCGACGGGCTGCACGCGCCTCGGACTCCGGCGTCCTCGTGCGCCCCGTCCTCGACGCGGGCACGAGGACCCAACGGTGGCCGGACACCGCTTCCGGAGGAGAAGGTGGTGGAGGTGGGCGGCGTACCTGACCTGGAGTGGACCGGCCTGCGACGTCGGCGGCGCTCCGTCGGCGTGCGACGGGCCCGGAGGATGCAGATCCACCGCTGCCGGGGCCGCCTTGGTCCTGCAGCGACCGGCGCAACACGATGCGGAGGGCCACCTCCTCCACATCGACGTTCGATCCGTCGGAGCTGCTTCCGTCGCCGGCCATCGAATCGGAGGGTGGGGAGGGGAAGTGAAGTGGACGGAGAGTGAACTGTCCGATGTCTAGGGTTTTCCGGATTGGGGTATTTAGTGGGGTCGGTGGTGGGCTGGGCTTACGTGGCGGTGGGGTCGTTGGTGGGCCGGGCAGTCAGGCGGGCGTGGCCGGGCTCCCCCATATCCGCCCCATATTTGGGCTGGATCTGAGGGGTGTCGGTCAGTCCGGACGTTTGAGGCATGTTTAGGGAGTCCGTCTGGATCGATTTTTTATGACCGGTCAGTGACCGGACGGCCTGTCCGGATGTATGAGACGGATATAAGGGGTCCGGTTGTAGATGCTCTTACATCACTAAAGTAGTGATGTAAACGCTCTTATATTTCTTTACGGACGGAATATTTAGTAGCCAAGAATGCGTAAGTACATCCGAGGAGATCGAGCATATACATGCATGCCACGGCTAGTTGAGCTCAGCCGCTCCTGTAATCCTTTCCTCCTTCATATTTCGCGGGTACTTTTGTCTTTCCATTTGTGCAACCAGCTAAATGATCTGACCAAGGGGGCATTTTCGTCAGATTAGTGATCTTTTAGTCGGCAGCGTACGTGTCTGGTCCTTCCCATGTACAATCCTTCAATGTCGATTGATGCCCTGCAATGTCCTTGCTCGATTGCCGGGGATGAAGTTTCACTTTCACCACCTGGTTTGCCAGATAGTAAATAAATACCCAAAAGCTGGCTGGAATAGTTGGAATGTAGAATCATCACATGCATACTACTAAAGGAAAATTGTCTCAACACAAATCATCTGATGAATCAGATCCATGAACAGGGAATGAAAAGCTAGCTAGTGCGTAGGATTAATACAGGGAGGTTAATTATGCCACCCGTTGATGAAATGCTTTTGAAGGCTCAGCTCAAAACTATCTCACCAATCTGCACCTGTATTAGTAGATAATGAAAGTATTTCGACTAACATAATTTAAACAGTTATTTTGATATATTCTCTTATGCTCCACCTTTTGTTATTATTTATTTATTGATGACTAGCTATAATTTAAACAGTTATTTAGTCTCCCATACCCCATTTTCCAAAGTGAAAAGCACCATAACCTCTACATCCCTCGATCAAATGATTCCACTCCTTTGAGGGAAAAGAGAGACGAGCACCCGATATCTATTTCCACCTAAGGAATTTGGGTTCGTCTTTGAGTTCATTAAGTAATTGTTACTCTTGGGGGTTGGAGACTCCTAGGCGGTTGGAGTCCTAGGAGAGGAATCAACTTGTGACTTACCCCGTCATTTGTAAAAGTCCTCAAGGTCTACCACTAGTGGTTGAGAATCGCCTTCATGGTGATATCGCATGGAGAATAGGGTAAGCCTTCATGGTGTTGGTGTGCCTTCATGGTAACACCTACCCCTCCAACGGTGACGAGTTTCCTTTCAAGGAAGTGCACATTGAAATACATCTTCGTCCGCGTGGTGTTTGGTTGTTCCTAACCCTAAATCATTTACTTGTGGTTTACTTTAATCAATTGACCTTGCAAGCTCCATTTAGTTGTATATCTCACCGTAGCATTGTTTTGGCCCACACTTTATATTACACGTAGCCAAAGAGCATCTACAGCCGGACTTGGTAAATCTGGCACCTTAAACGCCCGCGGACGCGATCGGACGCGTCTGCAGACAACGAACAGTCACCTCTTCAATTTTCACTTTCACAACCATGTCCCTCACTTTACCGCTATACGTCCGGTCACATGCATGCAATTGGTGAAGATGACGTGAGAAAGAATAAACAAAAAGAAAACATGAGCCCAATCCTATGTGGCGGACGCAGGACCTGATCGGGCATGCCCGGACACTCCTCATACTCATCTCATATATGAAATAGATACGAGGGGTGCCGGTCAGCCCGGGCGTTTGAAGCCCATTTAAGGCGTCCGTCTGGGTCGCATTTTCGTGACCGGACGGCCTGTCCGGGCGTTTGAAACGGGTATGAGGGGTCCGGTTGTAGATGCTCTAAACTTTTGCTAATAATCAATGTAAATTTGTAAATTCGTTATCCTTTCACTATCCCTATCTCCCCCACCACCCCGATCCCTCTTCTTTGTATTTTATCTATTTAGGTCTTGGTAAGAAAAGAATAATACAATGTACAAATCTATGTTAAGATATTGACTTCTTCAAAAACTCTGCCGCGGAACGAAAAAAGATCGGTATGGCTTGTAAATCAGTAAATGGCACTTGTCGCAGTAAAAATATGCAAATGGTCCGTGGCACTATGCTAGGGCACCCATATATGCTCAGTGATGCTGGCCATGCTCTATATATACATGCATCCTTGCCGAGTTATGCACACCAATCTCCACCATTGCCGGGCGAGCTAGCTTCATGACTATGGCCGCAGCACAAGGCAAGCCGAGTCCGGAGGCCATCGACAACGAAGTCATCAGCAACGGCAGCGCCAAGGACTACCTCGACCCTCCTCCGGCGCCGCTGGTCGACGCCGGCGAGCTGGGCAAGTGGTCGCTCTACCGTGCCGTCATCGCCGAGTTCACCGCCACGCTGCTCTTCGTCTACGTCTCCGTCGCCACCGTGGTAGGCCACAAGCGCCAGACGGACGCCCAGGCGTGCAGCGGCGCCGGCGTGCTGGGCATCGCGTGGGCCTTCGGCGGCACGATCGCCGTCCTCGTCTACTGCACCGCCGGCATCTCCGGCGGCCACATCAACCCCGCGGTGACGTTCGGGCTGCTCCTCGCTCGCAAGGTGTCCCTTCCCAGAGCCTTCCTCTACATGGTAGCGCAATGCTTGGGCGCCATCTGCGGCGCGGCGCTGGTGAGAGCCGTGCACGGCGGCCACCACTTTGTGCTTTACGGTGGCGGCGCCAACGAGCTCGCGCCGGGATACTCTAGGACGGTCGGGCTCATCGCCGAGATCGCCGGCACCTTCGTGCTCGTGTACACGGTGTTCTCGGCGACCGACCCCAAGCGCATAGCAAGAGATCCGCACGTGCCGGTGCTGGCGCCGTTGCTCATCGGGTTCTCCGTGCTCATGGCGCACCTCGCCACCATCCCCGTCACCGGCACCGGTATCAACCCGGCGAGGAGCTTTGGTGCCGCCGTGGTGTACAACGGCGGCAAGGCTTGGGACGACCAGTGGATCTTCTGGGTTGGCCCGTTCATCGGCTCCGCCGTGGCTATGGTGTACCACCAGTACATCCTCAGGAATGGCGCCATCTTCCGGTCCAACTACGACGCCGCCGTCTAGCTACATCATCCATCCATCCATTGACGCAGTCCATATTTACATACGATGTACCGTGTGGCTTTTAAAATCCATGGTTACCTAGTTTGTTGTTGTGTTGCGCGTAATTACTGAACGTACGTTTGCATGTTAGTGTTGGGTTTACAGCGTTCGTTCGTTACCGTGCAACAGGTAACACACCCTATCACCGTCTCGCCCTCCCCCACCGTCGTCTTGGCCGTCGTCCCGGCCATCCTTCTAAGCCCCACCCCGATGAAGACCTCCGGTGACACCCCGAAGGCCCCGTAAATTTCTTCCTTGCTTCCACTTGGGACGCGGCAACGTTCTACCGCTCGTAGCATCGTCCTCGACTTCAGCAAGGTCTTGGCTCGGCCTCGACATGGCCAACAGTCGTTGCTGCCGCTCCTCACGTCATCCCCACCTTTAGCCTCGTGCTGCGTGGAATTGATTGTGGCCTGAAAAAAAATTCACACGCCTGACAATTAGCAAAACCGATAATATTCAAATATGCCAATGTCTTTTGATTTTGAACAAAAGATTTGAATTTAAAAATAAAACATTAAATTCCTTTGAAACCTTATGTCCATTATGTATGAAATTTAGCCAGATCGGCCGGTCACTAAATTCTTTCCTTTTTTATAGAATCTTTCAAAATTTTCTGTGTAGTTTTAATTTAAAACCCCAAAAAATATTGTCCCAAAAAAAAACCCAAAAAATATTCTTAAAACTAAAACATCAAGTGGTATCTCTCAAACCCTATATATGTCAATTAATGTGATTATTTTGTAACACATTTGCCCAAGCAGTAATGGTTCTATATAATTTATGTCATTCATCAGCATCAAGCATCGGATCTGCAATTCTGCATCCGCATGTACATGCATGCATGGATTTTCTACGGGGAAACGTGGATCTCACGAGGCAGGGTCAGTGACCACCGTACTGTGTAGCACTGGACGCACACAGGTGGTATTACTGCCCGCAGGGTTGTATATGGACAAATTTTGAATTGAATCTGAATTTGTTGTGTGCATTTATGAGCTAGTGTCAGTCCATATATGTAGATGGCGCCAAGTTAACCACTCCCTATGCCGGAATATTTGTAGTTTTAGTAGGCTAAGTTAGCCTACTAAAACTATAAATATTTCGGTACCGAGGGAGTAATTCTCCTCTTTCACAGTTTACTACTAGTGCTTTCTTCCGCGGTGTTTAGCAAAGCTCCACGGTGGAGCTGTCAATGTACGTGTCTAGCAAAGCTCCACGGTGCTGTCAACGTAGGTACAAGTGTTACGCTCGCTCCACAGTACACAGATTAGCTTCTTCCTCGGAGAGACAGACAAAGCCAGAGGCCCAGACAAGGCCATGCATGCATGCAGCTACATGCAAAGCCAATCATGCATGCATACATCATCGTCCACCTTCTTCGATCTGTATACGACTAGTCCTTATTCTCCATCCATCATTCCTTTATTCACGCAATCTACCACAGCCTCTCACTGGTCTTTATTATCTCTTCTCATCCCATCCATCATTACGTTGGGAGTACATTACATCCTCCTACCATGTTTTGAAGACGTTTTACCAACTTTCATTTCCTTTTGGTGTTTAGGGTTTAGCGTCAGGGTTTAAGTTTTCATATTTGAAACTTGGTGAATTTATCCTTGGTTTTTATCTGGTTAATAATTGAATCTTGCAGAAGTTTTTTAAAACTTGTCAAAACATATTCAAGAGTGGTCTTGTTTCAAAGCTCTATTCGCAATTAACACGAACATGCTAAAGAAGCATACATTGCACTTTCTGTTTAAAAGATATAACATAATCAAATTTGAAAGTCAAGAAAAAGCATGGAAGGTTGGATGGGTGGCCTATGCAGTGTCTGCCAAATGTTGCATGGTGGACCCCATCTAAATTAATCAAGGGTTAAAATACATGCAAAGGCCAAAGAAGTTTCTGAATGCATATAATTAGTAGGGGATTGCTTATGTATAGGTATGGAATCGGGAGATTGATAATTTTACGTAATAGTTTTACAAAAATCTTACGCATTATTAGTTCAATCGGGTGACGGTTAATTTTGGTGGTTATTTGCCCTCCCACAGTACGTAAAGTTTTTGTAAAACAAGTAGGTAGGAGTAGGATTTCTGTAGTCCTACCCATGAATGAAATTCACTGGATATATACATGGCACAGACAGTACACAGTTGGTCACATGCATGGGTTTCCCAGCGAACAAGAACAATGAAGGGCCGTAGTCGTGCAGCAGCAGTAGTGTGATCGAGACCGACCGGTGTGAATATATATATGGACAAATCTAGCTGCCGGCTAATTGAATTTGAATCGGAATGAATGGTGTCACATGATTCATATGTATCGATGGCGACAAAACGCGGCAGTGTTACAGTAGTATCGTTTTCAGGATGTGAGTACTCGGCCACGAATAATATGGAGTCGTGTGGTGTGGTCGATCGGCCGGGACCATGCTGTGCACATGCATATACAAAGTCAGTGTACACGTACTATGTAGTAGGCAGGAAGGCATTGCTTTCTGGATCTCGATCTCTAGCTCCTAGTATTTCAATTCGGCCTTAATTAGTTCCACTTTGGAGGTTAATTGGCCCGCCTTAATATGCAGGCGTTCAACCTGCAGGAGCATATTATCCACAGAGTAGCTAGCGGAGTAATGCTAGACATACTAAAGGTTACGTATATGTTTTACGGTTTCCTTTTTTTTTTTTGAGGATCTGTTTTACGGTTTGCTGATTTGGAGGATTAGGATTGGAAGTGGGGGATGAAGGGGCTGTTTAATTTGGATTCAGGGGAGGAGAAGATTTAGTTTGGAAGGTTACGTAACACGTTCGTCAAACCTTAGTAGGTATAGGATTATCGAAGCTGTTTAATTTTAAGTCGGCACTACTCTGATCCACTGTACATCTATTATAAAATGTTTAATTTTATTAGTCTTTGATAAAATTCCTTCCCACACAAGCGTCTTGGTGCCTGCATGTCCGGCCAGTCCACTACGGGAGGGATACTCTTTGCCGTGTGCCGGCCAAAAAACACACGGCACGTTGCCGTGTGCCGCACGTGGCAAAGAGTACACGGGAAAGAAATGCACGGTAAATATCTCTTGCCGTGTGTTTTATATCGGGCACACGGCAAAGAGGTAAGTGGGCCCCACTTAGACTTAACGCCGACGGAAGACGGTGTCGGACGAGTTAGAAAGGTAGGTTTAGGGTTTTGCGTGGGTGGTTAACATCCAGCCTCACGTCTCATTATATAGATGATCAGAATACAACATACGTATACAAATACGTGTACATGCACACAATATACTAGACCCTATTTTACATGCCCCCTCAATCTGAACTACATACAAGATTCAGATTGGTTCTAAAACGGTCTACAGGACGGTCGTCTCCCTCGTTGCCGTGTGCCTACACACGTCAAATTTCACATCTTTGGCACACGGCAAAGAGTGACCAAGCGGGGCCTGGCTGTCAGCGCGGTGCACCCGGCAAAGCCAGGCGCACGGCAACGGCCGACGTCCCGCTTGTCAGTCTTTGTCGTGTGCCAACCCACGGTAAAAGCTGACCAAAAGCTGCCACAGCTGGCACTCTGGGTTGCCCTTTACCGTGTGCCGGCACACGGTAACGTCCCCATCCTCTTTGCCAAAACTGCCAAATTGCACAGTTTGCTGCCACGTGTCCTCTTTGCCGTGTGTTAGATTGACATAATTTCCTGTTTTATTTGTTTTTCCTAAATCCCTGCAATTCAAAATTTACAGAACACATATATATAGAATATATATATAGAATATATATATATATATATATATATAAGATTTAGCAAAATAGCATCAAAAATTCATCAAAAGTTCACAAAAGCCATCCATAAGTTCATTATTACAACAAGTTCCACATTACAAGGACCTCTAGTGTCCTGAAGGCGGCGGAGTAGGGTCTCCGGGTGTGTGGGACATGGGCGATGCGTTGGAGCCCGCGCTAGAGGCATTCTACATGAATGATTAGATTGTTAGCACTGGTTAGAAGGAAATGGTAAAAGAACACAACCACTTTGAACATTGCAACATACGGTGTGCGGTGAATGAATCATCATCGGTCCAAACGCTGATATATCCTCTGGAACGGTCAGACCGTTGGCGCGGAACATATTCTGCATATTGTGTTTGAGAAGGAACATTAGGAAATGACACAAATACTACCGCTAGTATATAATGCGCATCAAACTCACTTGAATCGCCGCCATCTGTGCCTGCATAGTATCATGCCTCTGCTTCTGCGACTCCACTAGCTCTCTGTTCCGCGCTGACAACGCCTCCATCTCCTGCCTCATCTCGTGTGCGCGTGAAGAGGTGCACCTGAGGCCTCCAACATATCATAGAAGGCCTTCGCGGCACCCATTCTGGGGTAATCACAAGAACGCTTTGGCGACCAGTGTACATCCACTCACGGTCAGCACGATCAGCCATCTTCTTCTGCTCTTTTGGGGACAACGGACACGCATTTCATATGCAGCAAGTAATAATAAAATTATTTAGTGTCGTCAATTTAATTACGGCCAAATTTTATATTTTACAGCATGCAAGGGTATACCTACACTTCTAGTATGTAGGGTTCTAATCCCACCCGAGTATGTGTAAATCGAGTCGTGTTCCATGTTCTACCCCGACCCGAGACGGAATTTCGGCAGCACCTCCCCGCTGTTCTTCAGAATACACGTCTCGAGCTTGTCAAGCCGAGAGGGTGTGCATCCGAAGAACAACGGGGAGATGCTGCCGAAATTCCGTCTCGGGGCGGGGTAGAACATGGAACACGACTCGATCTACACATACTCGGGCTGTCAAAAAACGTGGACAATCCGGAGGAGTTACGGTTATAAATATGCAGAGACGGACAATCCTGCACTAAGGAATAACCCTCCCAGCGAACCCCTCACTTTCCATGCAGGTCTCCATAGCCAAGTTCGTTCAAAATAAAGCCGAAATTCGCTACAACTTAAAAACTGAAATGGACATCATGCTAATGCTCAGAACAACATAAAAATGCCATGATGTACATGATAAAAATGCTGTCACCACTGCCATAGCTCCCTGCCCTCCTTGTGCCAGCTTCAGCTTCAAGCAGGGCAGCAGGACCCTGCTCGATCCACCTGTTCGTCATCGCACGCTCGCACAGATGAGCTCCCTCGCACGCTCGCACAGATGAGCTCCGCTCGAATCACGCGTGGCGGCGGCGCTGGCCGCTGGGGCTCCCGCGGGGAGGGCCGCGTCAGAACCCGAGGGGCGCGCGGCGGGGCAGGGGCCGACGTGTTGCGCCGGGAGCGAGCGCGCCGCCCACCAGCTCCGCAGACGGGGCAAAAGGGGTCGCGTCCGGGCCCGGGGGGAGGAGAAGGCGGCGGCGGAGGGCGGGGCGCGGGCTCTCCGGCGGGAGGAGGAGGCGGCGGCGGAGGTGGCGCGGGCGGCGGGGCAGGGGTGGCGCGGGGCGGGGGGTGGCGGCGGAGAGCGGTGGCGCGGGCGGCGGGGCAGGGCTGGTGGCGCGGGCGGCGGGGAGTGGTGGTGCGGGCAGCACCAGGGCAGGGCCGGGCGCGAGCTAGTGAGTGGATGAGATTTGGATTCGTTCGGCTGGGGGGATAAGGTTCTTCTTTGCCGTGTGGTCTTGCACACGACAAAGACTGTTTTTTTTTCTTTAGTATTTTTTTTTTGCTTTTTATTTAGTTTTTTTTTTTTTGCTTGCACACGGCTAGCCCCTTTCGACGCCGGTCAGGGTGGTAGACGGAAAAGTTTGACTTTTCTCCAGCGCGTCAGGGTCTTGCCGAAGAGGGGGCTCCGGAGCGTCGGAATACCACCGAAACCTAGGTGGTGCCACACCATATATGTACAACTGTGGTGGGAGGTGTAGAGGGCCAAGATCCTACTCCGGGGTGTGACCGGTTTCACGGAATCCCTAGTAAGTTTCTGGACTTAGAGCCCGGAACACCCCCTTCGGGCGCACCGGAGGGAATCCTGTGAACAGTGTTGGGGTAGATCTTGGTTTTCCATGTTTCTATGGCCTACCCTAACACAACCAAGCAAAAAGTTATACTGGGCTACCCCCTTTCGACGCCGGTCAGGGTGGTAGACGGAAAATGTTGACTTTTCTCCAGCGCGTCAGGGTTTCGCCGACGTCGGAATACCACCAAAACCTAGGTTGTAACACACCATATGTTTTGTACTTGCTTCACAAAAGAAGTCATTTTTGGCACTTAGAAAATGAAAAATGATACTTCTAAAAATAATTTCAAAATTCAGTTTGGCACCATTGTTTCCCATGCCAAGATACACCTATGTGCCATATGGGCACTTTATCACAAACTATGCCACATGAATGGACATTGGTCTTAGAAAATGGAAAAAAAATGAACATTGGTCTTTGTCGTGTGCTGACACACGGTAAAGATTAAGCCTTTACCTTGTGTTGATACACGGGAAAGACCCGCCGTAACTGCGCTGTCCGCGCGGACGTTAGGGTGGACACGTGCCGTGTGCCAATCTTTACCGTGTGTTTTCTTGCGTCTTTGCCGTGTGCCGTTCTTTACCGTGTGGTTTTTGTTGTATTTGCCGTGTGCCAATCTTTACCGTGTGCTCTGAACCCGTGTGTTTTTATTTCCCGTGTGCTTCACACGGTAAAGACTGTCTTTGCCGTGTGCCCGAGATCCAACACACGGTAAAGATCTTTGCACACGGGAAAGACCGGCTCTCCCGTAGTGGTCGGTTTTTCTACTTACTAGTATTGTGTAAAATGTTTCGCAAAATCTAATTGTTTGACACGAGAAATAATAAAAATAACATTGGTTATTATGTTATTATCTCTCTACGCCTCAGGGGAAATAAACATAGCGGGCGTACCAGTGTACTAAGTACACAAATAGATATATAGGGAAACTTATACTTTATTAATCTCTCATCGGAGAAACAAATTACATGATCCCTTTACGTAAGCAATCCGTGGCCTGCTAGTGTGGCCGATATGACTTGGGCGATTGTGAAGTTCTGGTTCACGGGGCCTCGGAAGGCTCCCGATTAATTACGTCCGCGAATCGAAGTCGCGGACCACCTCCGATTACGCTGCTGCAATGGTCGTCATCTTCAAGTGTTATCTTCTCCAAGTACTCGGTGTAGACGATGGTGATGATGTGGTGGAATAGAAGGGTGGAGCGGTACGTCTGTCGCTCCGGCGATGCTTAGCCGTCCTCCGTCTTGTTGATGTCCGATGATGAAGATGCCTAGCCTCGTCGGCTCAGACAGATGGGCGGCCTTCGCCTCGTCGGTGCCCGGCCTTGTGTTGCCCGCCTCGTTGGTGTCGGACTAGGTGTCTTGCCTTCGCCTCGTCGGTGCCTGGCAAGATATGGTTGCTTCATCGGAAAAGGACATGTCAGTGAAGTGGCTTCGCCTCGTCGGAGCTTAGACGATGTCGGGGAAGTGTGTTGATGTAGAAGTTGGAGTAGAGTTGAGTGTCACCACGTGACGGCGGCGCTTGAAGATGACGACAATACGAGCTCGTCGATGTAGACCGTGGGGCGTCGTAGTTACGGGGACGACCTCCGCTTGGTGTAGACGGGTGATGTAGAAGAATGGCGGCGTGCCGGTGTATTAGGCATCCTCGCTGGTCGATAAGTCAATGAAGGTGGCGACATCATGTCGACGTCCGGTGGCGCCGATGTAGACGATCTCCTCGCTGGATGAAGAGTTGATGAAGTTGGCGATGCCATGTCGATGTAGTCGGGCGGGGTGTCGAGGCTGTCGGCGTCCTCGTCGGGAGAGAAGTTGATGAAGATGGGAAGTCATGTTGATGTAGAAGCCTTCCTCATTGATCCCGAGGTTGGTGATGACAGCGCCAGCAAGGTTGATGAAGATGTGAAGACGATGCAGGGCAGGTTGTACACGGGTAACTCCTCGTCCGTCTTCTTCTACGAGGTCCGCGGCGAGGCTAGATTGCTCGCCGGCAACGCCGTCGTATGATCTTCATATCTGGTGATGTAGTGTGGGGCAGAGCTAGCAACCGGTTGCACGTGGGCCAGCTCCAATCTTCCCTCCGCCGTGATTCGCATTGCCCACTCGCTCGATGCCTCTTCACGTAGTTGAGGTAGATGGTGATGAAGCCTTGGACGCCGGCCTCCTCCTCCTCGCGTGTACACGACTTCACCTTTTCACCTGACTAGATGACCCGTTGCGCCAATGGCGCAAGAAGCATCGGCCAGCCGAGTCTTGAAACCATGTGTATGTGACAGTGGTATCATGATAGATGAACAGGAAGTAATTACATGATTTGATAATAACATACATCGATTTTGTAAAGCAAGATGTGGTAGATCAGTTTAAAGATAACACATGGCACTGATTACAACATAACCAAATAGGAATTTAGTGTTTATGCATAGTGTTCTAAGAGGACTTAATGCTGACATAAAGCGTTGAAGTCTACGATGAGCATAGGCAAATAGAAACTTAGTGTTTACCTATAGCGTTCTAAGACAACCCACTGCTGATACATAGTAGTCTAAGAAGCCTACGATAGATTATTTACAATGAGCAGAGTATGGCGGATAATGTTTGCATGATACAACTCCAGAGGCACTTCATGGTAAGTGTCTTTGGTTCCTATAGACCTCAATCGACCGGGGCTTTATGAGCTTAATCATATCACATTTTGCCTCTGGCACAGGTACCTGACACGGTCCAAAGTTTAGTTACTTAAAAAGGATGTACCATCAATCCATGAGACCATGACCATTCAGTGCCAATTGATCCACTATGTTCATTGAATTTTTTGTTTAGGCAAGTTCTTTGCTTTTGTCGAGGTTTACGACCTGCATAAGTGGACATCACATTTCATAGATGGAGAGAATTAATACAAAAATGACATTGTACAGGATGTACCAAACGGAACTGAAACGATATAGCAGAAATTAACAGATAACAGGAAATATTACTTCACTTCATGGTCATACATAGTAAAACAGTTCTTGGCACATGTGTGTAACCTACATGACATTATTAATGTTAGAAAGCAAATGAAAGCTGTCAGGCTGCTGCACAAACAACTAAATACATGGATTGATGTTATATACAGTATTTCTTATTAGGCAATTTTCCTAGTACAAAAGACACTGAAATTGTCTTGCACTACTGAGCTTGGTCGTCTTTTTCCTCGGTGACCATCACACGCAGCTCCATCGTACATTAAGAAA
Organism: Elymus sibiricus; assembly: GCA_039707655.1. Classification (NCBI taxonomy): domain Eukaryota; kingdom Viridiplantae; phylum Streptophyta; class Magnoliopsida; order Poales; family Poaceae; genus Elymus; species Elymus sibiricus. Next base: position 523,064,262 of record CM077671.1, on the reverse strand, counting down.
TTATATATAAGAGTAAAGATACTGACATATCCAAACTTTCTCCTTATCGTTGCTTTCAAACCTAAGACATCCTGTTTATTAAATCCACTACTGCAGTGAGTTTGTAATCTGGCACTGTGTGACCTACAACAAGTAAATAATTATTATGCTTTTACTTTAGAAATAATTGCATGCCCAAACAGTGTATGGCCATGTCACGGATGGTGCTTCACCTTAACTCTGAACCGGTGCCACTGACTGAAGAAATAGGAGTCAGGTGGCACTGTGTGTGCGTGCAGTTATCTGTATGGGCCGGGGTGCTGTGTATTAGTTGGTCTGTGTGCCTATCTGTGTGTGCGTGCAGTTATCTGTATGGGCCGGGGTGCTGTGTATTAGTTGGCCTGTGTGTCTATCTGGTGTCCTAGTAGGCACTTAAGTCAGGAGCTGTAACATAACGCCTCTCTGTTTCTTCTTCCTGAAGTTAGCTGCTCAAATCAAGCGAGGCATCATGCTGGCAACCATACCGGGTAGTAAACACATCGCTTCAGGGTGTCAAAAGCATTCATACGTTTTGAGTGCAACTCATGCCTTAGCTACAGGTCTTTAAGAGTGTATCATTTGTTTTAACCTGGCAAATGATAGATGTTCAGGTACAGAAAAAGAACCTGTATGAACAAAAAACATGAACACAAGAACAATACCTAGCAACAGAGGAAAGGAAAATGTCAAAAGGCAAAGGTCACAGTCCATGCACCGACATCAGAGGGGCAAAAACACAGGTATAGAGGACATTAGGTATCAAATAAGTATATAACATTGGCCAGAGAAAAAGGAAAACCCATGTTTTTCAGATTTTACTCGAACAATGATAGGAATAAGTAACTGGTTTTAAAGACAAATTGTGATCCATATATTAAAGAAAACAGAGTCACCAGTGCCCAGGATACTATCTAAAAGTACTTTGATGCTCAGAATGTAGGAGAGAACTCTGGCTCATAAAAAGGAAACAACGCATTACATGTGATAAATGGATGACTTTTTAAGATGTAGGGACTCTATTTGATTACATCCAATTTGTCAACTCACCTATCACCAGCCGTTGCAATAATAGATCCATATAACAGTGAGAAATTTCAGATCCGCGTCTCCTAGAAAGGCCAGCATGCCATGCACATAGTTAGAACCAAAACGAAATTTGCAGTAGTAGAAATAACCATCGACTTGGTTGAGGAAATAACTAAATAGTACTCCGTCAAACAACTGCACTAAAATGACCAACATACACCGAAAACAAAGTGGTTTCTGGTGGCTAATAGGCTAGTTTGAACAGATTTGGCATTAGCTAAAGGGCTTATGGCTGCTGGGCATGGTTAGAAAAAACATATATATTAACACAACCTAGGCTGACCATATATTTTCTTTTGTTCTTTTCTAACCTCAAAATAAGTTAGCTTTTTCCCTTTTGTTTGTAATAACCTTACCTGTAACGGAACATGAATGGGCACCAATCAGTGAGCACCTTAGAAGACATCGAGGGAGCTAGTACCTACACACAGGGTGGATGCTGCCACACAACGATCTCTTGGCTCACTCGTGGTCAGATCCAGTTAATTACCATTGAAAATAAGTTTGTCTCTTTCCATTTGAGATATTGCAGTTGAACAAAGATAGAAGGTCAAAATATATGTCCTTGGGTGATAGATGTGGAATAAAAACAGAGGATGCTTGCGCAACTGGCGCAAGTAGCCAAAGCAAACCAAGCATTAAAATCATTATACTTAGATGTCATATTTATTAATCCTGATAACATTATGGTTCAGGCATACCAATGCAAGGAGATATTTACATGACGTCTTTATACATAACTGGCTCAGGCATATCCACCCTGATAATAGCAAGGGTAGCACGATAGACTAAAAGCATTAACTTACATCAAAACAAAGCTGTGAAGGTAGTTTGCGATAGCTTATTTGCACCGACTTTATAAACCAAACTACATACCTAGCTATATCATATAGTGCTAACCAACATAAAAACATAAGTGGAAGTAACTATATAGATTTAGGAATATAGTGCAAGTCAATGATAAGGGGAGCTTACATTTCCTTTCTATGGTATATGTGAGTGTCTCATCTAGCACCAATGCCTGAACCGCCGTGACGCTTATCATATTTTTGAACATCTAATTTAAAGGAGAAAAAAAAGAATGAACTGTATGTGAAAACAATACTAATGCTTGACAAACAGTACCATATATGACAGTTTGATGGGAAAAAATAAAAAAACAATAGAACAGATTAAAAAATAATGATGTTTATCAAAAAAGGCAGAAACTAATGATGAACCAAAGCTTGTGTCAAGCTCATCACTGATGTCAAGTATCAGCAGGCAATAGCAGCCTTATTACATTAGAAAGAAGTAAACTGTGAGACCCTGCCCTGTTTTACTTAACTACAGGGAAACGGTACAAATATGTCTGCATATTTATGTGCAGATAAGTTATAAATCAGCATGCTCATGTGAGGACTAATGAAACCGAAACACTGAAATTAGCAGCATAGTACAACTACTGAACTGGTAAAAAAAGTCTTACAGTATAGGTAAAAGGCCAATGGAGGTGGAACAGATTCTAAAGATAATGATGATCTACTGTCAAGTGGTGCTAATGTGGTATTTCAATAAACACCAGACACTTTGTATACTTAAAAAACAATTTAACATATGATGTGAATGAGTAGAAGAGAAAGGCGGCTTTACTTAGATGAGGAAGAACACTTAATACAAATGCTTAATTCCTTAATATTAATATTAGGGCAATTTGAGCAGAACATTAACGCCTGGTCAAGGAATGGTCTTTATAAGCACACCCTCTGCACCTAGCAAGCACAGAGCATCAAGCTGCATTGGTTCTAGTAGGGAATATGATCCGAAGTTAGAAAGTACCACCTCTGCATCAAAATATAAGAAAATTTTCCAGTTCAATTTGAACTGCAAAGACGTCTTATATTTTGGTACGGAGGGGGTAGGAAATTGAGGGGGCAGCTTCTGGCTATGAAAACAACAATATTTGATGCAAGGTCTGCAATCTTGTTTCTTAAAATGGTTACTTCAACACGCAAATTTAGTAATTTGTCATTAATCCAGGACAAATAGAAATTACCTAAAGAGCTATCTCTGTCTTCCACATATGGTGTAATTAGCTCCCCTGCAATCTTAGATAAATCCTGAAACCTGCAGAAGCAAATATCTCGATGAAAAGAATCAATAGAACATGCAAAAACAACCTAAATTTGTAACATGTGGATCCTGCAGAAATAAATAATTCACAGGTTTGAACCAATACATCGTTTATGTACTCTATCCAGTGCATCTTATTTTGTAGTTAATCATAAGCATTTGAATAGAAAAGGGGGGCAAGGGGGGCAACATTGATGTCGACATCAAATTAAATATTTATGCTTACTAACAAAGACATCCTGGGGTAGAAGGTGCAACAGGTTTAATGCGGCATTAAATTAGACAAAGGTAACAACCTCACTTCCAAACCAATTTAACATCTCCGATCTACACACAATATCTAAACCGTTTGCTCATCAAACAAATTAGGAGACAGTAGCAACCATATACCAACAAATTAACACAGAATAGAGGAAACTGTATAAGATCAAGCCATCTCAAGTACAGATATATAACATATGCATTTATATTTAACTATACATGTATTCATTCCATCTATCTTGTATCCTGATTATTTAGGACATTGTTGTTCAAACGGTTAACGAAGAATTTTCTAAAATATTATGGACCATAGAAGATGCTATATGAATGAATATATGTATCGCTATAATTAGCAAGCACCATGGAAAGAAAACTGGAAGATGTCGGACATCAAATCTGAAGTAGAAGCACTATGGATAACAAATCAATGATTTGGATATGCAGCAGCAGCCACCTAAGGTCCTTACATGGAGGAAAAGCATATGTAAGAAAATGCAAAAACACAAGCACAGCAGATATATATAGAAACATAAAACACAAGACCTGAAATTTTTCATATAGAAGGGTGTGATATATGAAGCACCATTTTCTAATAGTAGCAAAGGAGTCCAGCAATGGTCGGCCTTAAGAAGTCACCTAGCAGTTTGCTGGCCAGCTCCATCAACTCGTACTTCAATTAGCATGGAGGTTATTTCAATTAGCATCCCGAGGCTTGCAAAGTTGGTGAAAAAACATATAACAACAACCACCTAGAGATAGATAAAACGCAAACGGACACCATGCAAATCGAGACAATCGTCAGGCAGACATAACCATCCACTCCCAAACAATATAGCAAACATAGAACCAATATACTTGGAAGCGTACATGTTAGCTTGCAAGAACTGTCCTAGCACACCAAAGTAACATGGCCTCCTGCAGAACAAAGGGATCTAAGAATGGCCCATAAACCAACTGATGTAGCAGAGAAAAGGAGACAAACCTGAATTACAGCACAACATCCTCTATAAACCGATGGATTGAACAGGACATGCAGGAAGAACATGGTAATGCATACATCAAAAGAGGCCAATACATGGAGTGGGTCGACTGCATATCCTACGGGAAAAGAAAAGCCAGTTGGAGGTTCGCCACCATGGAAGGAGGTGGATTGCAACCTCCTTGTCAGATCCAGCGGCACATATCCTCGTGTCTTCTCGTCTACACATCGACATGGAAGGACCCGTACCCTTATGCCTGGCCTCCTGCCTTCGTAGCTACCGCCATGCCGCCTCTTCGCCCCGATTACTTCCTCCTCAGTAACACTATCTGCATAAGAAAAAAAAATAGGACGCCATGAATTAGAGGGATGAGCTCAGGTCTATAATCTGCGCATAAAGATGAGAAATTGTTGGGATTAAATAAAAAGATATGGGCACCCACACCCTAGCTGCAGAATAAAGATTAATTAGGAGGAATTAAACAGAAGGACGAGCTCATGTGGGGATGCATCGGGAGGATGTGTTGTTGAAAGAGCTCACCTATGTCGGCATCTCCTCCACGAACTGGGAGCCATCCTCAACCTCCCCTCCTGTGCAAGCAGCTCGCCGGGGTGGGGGATCGACAAGGGTAGGTTCCTGTGCTGCAGCAGCCTCTCTTGGCAGCGACCTCTGCTGCTGCAGCCGCCCCTGCTTTCTTGCCAGCGACCCGCTCTCGATCTGGCCGAATCGAGAACACGGGGAGGTGTCAAAAAATGCAAAAAAACAAAGAACTTCATGTTGCCGAGGAACTTACATGATTTTTGCTTTTGCATCTTTCATGGCTGACACACCATGGATCGCTGCTTCGCCAGCACCGCCACCTGCTGCGGCTGCTGCTTGCCTTCGCCAGCACTGCGCTGCTAGGGGCGCTGCTTCCCTCACCCCCGGCGGCGCGACCACCCAAACATGGGAGGAGGTGAGGAAAAGTGGCGTCTCTATCATCCCACGCCGACGCCGGGGCTTGTGGCCACCTCTGTCTCTCCCACTTCAGATCGGGACCTGGGAGAAAAGGAGGAGAGGAGGAGAGGTGTTGGCCCATGCGCCGGAATCCATGGGCTGAGGGGATGTGACGGCCAGCGAGAGAGCGTGCCGCAGAAAGTAGAGATGAGCAGCAGGGCAGGCCATGGCGGCGGCGGCGATCGGGAGGGTGGAGAGGAGGCGGCGAGAGGAGAGGAGGAAGCGGCACGTGGGAAGGAGAGGAGGAAGCGAACGTGAGGCGTTGCTTTTTCTTTTACCGCTGGCCGCTTAGGGTTGCGTACTTCCCGTACGCAGAACAGGAGGAAGACAACTCTATTCCTGTGACCCCACACATAGCAAGCCCCACATGTCATCCACTCTTGAAGCAACCATCGACGTGAAAAAAAAACCAACGGTTGACCTGTTGGCAGCAGCCAAAACGGGGAAATAGTAGAACGTTCGTTCGGTTCACCAGGCTTACCGCGCGCGGATGCGGTAGAATGGTGGGTAACACAGCCACATTTATATGCTCGATGATGGATGCCTTTGCCCGTTTCACCGGCTGGACGTACGCCCTGGTCGCCGACATGGCATCCGTGGCCACCTTGGGCACGTGCGAACGCTCCGTCTGGGGCGCCCTCTGCGTCGCCGCTCCCGGATGGGTGTCGATGTAGTGTGTTGGTGTAGATGGAAGAAGGCACCGCCAGCCGGTCCTCCGGCGTCGTCGTGGTACGTCTATGGTGCCACGGCCGCCGGCGCATCATCCGAAATGGTCCCGACTAGAGTGCATGGTCCTCCTCAGCGCAATGCCTGCGGCCTCCGTCGGCGCATGTAATCGCCGCCTCCTAGGTTGCTTGGTGAGCATGTCGTCGCCATGGCCGCGTCTTTGCGATCTCCTCGATGCTGCCGCTGTGTGTTGCCCCCTTGGGGCACACTCTTTGGCCCCGTTTGGTTTAGCTTTTATAGACGGATTCCGCTGCCTAGCAGCCAAATCTTAACCAAAGGGCGAACCCACCAGCCCCGATTCCAGCGCAGCGAAGCCAAAAATACATGCACGAGCGGCAGCAGCTCAGGACGTGCTTTCCTAGCTTCCGCTGCGGGTCTCTTCGGACCTACCCCTGATGCTTGGGTAAATTACCCACCTTTGCCACTGGATGGGTCGACCCAGAGGTCACGACCGAGCATAGGAACCACGACAGAACTCATCTCGCCTCTCGTCTCCCTCTCTCTGGCGATTAGGGTTGCCCTCACGCCGCCACCAGGGGCTGACCGCTGGTGTGGTCCGTCGTCCCGGCCGGCGTGCCGCTGGACGCCTCCATCCCCATCCTCCTCCGCCCCCAATCCGCCCCGAACAGGTTCTCCACTCTGCCGCCAGGGGCTGACCGCCGGCCGCCTCGAGCTCTTGCCATGCCACGTCACCGCCAGGGGCTGACCGCCGGCGTGGTCCGTCGTCCCGGCTGGCGTGCCGCTGGAAGCCTCCATCCCCATCCTCCTCCGCCCCCCAATCCGCCCGAACAAGTTCTCCACTCCGCCACCAGGGGCTGACCGCCGGCCACCTCGAGCTCTTGCCCTGCCGCTGCTGCTGCAAGGGGAGAGGAGCACCGGAGAGCCACCACCTGCCGGACACACCCATCCCCCCTTTTGTGAGGTAAAAAATTGAACTTTTGTGATGTACATGTCCCTATATGTGCATTATTCCTGGTGTGAAAAACTTATTTAGTTCATATGAGTGCATAACTCCTGTGTGTGCTCAACATGCTTTGCTTCCTGGTTATGACAGAAATTTGTGCATCAATAAGTGTTTGGCAATTAGCTTATATGCTTGAAACCTTTGTTGTGCATTAGATGGAAAAGGAAAAGGCAAATTGGGATGCACATCACATAACTGTTTTTTGTGAGATATGCAAAGAAAAGGTGGAGAAAGGTAATAGGCTAAAGGGATGTTTGAACCGTAGAGGGTACAAACACGTTGAAGAGAAGTTCTTTGATAGGATTGGGAAAAAATGTACTCAAACTCAGTTTAAAAACAAATGGGACATGTTGAAGAGACAATATATACAATTCATGGTCTTGAAAAATGAGGCAACGGGGCTAGGTTGGGATGATGTGAAGAAAACTATCGCAGCCGACGATGATTGGTGGAATGTTCATCTTAAGGTATGTAGTATCATTTATTTTGTTGCATCATTTTGTTTGTGCTATTGCTAACATCTTATGCTATGTTTTGTTTGTTCAGAAATATCCTTAGCATGCAAAGTATAAAAAAAGGGGGTGGCCAACTTGGAAGAAATGCATGTCATGTTCGCCAAGGCACATGTCACTGGGGAAGCATCATCTATTCCTGGGGAGATATCGGACAGCGCAAATGATGATGATATGCTTGATGCTGAAGCGGAATCCGAGGAGGATGGAAAGGCGGGAAAGGAGGTAAGAGTTTCACCAAATGAGGGCAAGGTAGCAAAGGAGGACAAGGTCTCACCTAAGGACGGCAAGGTTGCAAAAAATGTGAAGCGCAAAGCCAAGTTCATTGACGAGTCAGCTAAGGAGGACAAGAACCCATTTCTACGTGAGTACAAGGCAACACTTGGGAATATAAACTCGGAGGTAGCAGCAACTCGTGCTCCAACAAGTGTTGTTCCTACTATGAAGGAAGTTCTGACTTTGATGAAGGAGTGTGGGGCTGAGGAGGGAACTCCTTTATATTTCATAGCCACCGACCTTGTCCTCCAACCCAACTATAGAGAGTTGTTCATGTTGATCGAAACAAAAGAGGGGAGGCTTGATTGGCTCAATAGGAAACATGAACAAATGAACAAATAATACTGCACTACCTTGTCCTCCAACCGAACCATGTTTGAACTATTCGTATGAACACGTGTCTTTGTGATGTAATGAAACATATCTATGTTATTGCTGCCACGTTTGTGTGAATTCTTGTTGCCATGTTTGTGTGAATTATTGCTGCCATATGTGATGAAACATATCTTGAATTGGTTGTGCAAGTTAGCAGGACATAACATAACACCTCGAGATGATTCTTTGACAACCGTGCATGAAAGAATTCAAGATGAGAGGTTTTGGCCTCATTTCAAAGGTGCCATTGGTGCAATAGATGGCTGCCACATTCTACTTACAGTACCAGCGGATGAGGTTGTTAACCACACTGGTCGCCATGGATTTCCATCACAAAATGTTATGGCGGTTTGTGACTTCCACATGAGGTTTACTTTTGTTGTGGCTGGCTGGCTCGGTTCAGCACATGACACAATGATCTTAAATGATAGCTTGGTCAAGTATCCACATAAATTTCCTACACCCCCTGCAGGTACTAATATATGTTGCCATTAACTACTTTGCCCTCTTATATTGTTGCCATTACTTACTTGCTTCTCAACTACCGTGCATAACAATGTTGTTGCCCTTTCTATATATGAAAATATTACCTCGTCGATTCGGGATATCCAAACCGTGAAGGATATCTTGCTCCTTACAAAGGCCAAATATACCATATACCAGAATTTCGTAATGGACGAAAACCGGTGGGCAAGTATGAGGTGTATAATCATGCTCACTCTTCACTTCGAAATGATGTTGAAAGAACATTTGGAGTGCTCAAAGCTAAATGGCGCATCTTGAAGGGCGTACCTAGTTTCAACCCTCGTAGACAAAAAAATATTATTATTGCGTGTATGTCATTGCACAATTACATTCGTGAGACCAAGTTGCCTGATGAGGAGTTTGACAAATGTGATGAAGATGAGGATTATGTTCCTGATGAGGACTTGCGAGTATGGTCACTCCAAGGAGATAGTGCTCCGGCGAGACTTGACATCGTCGACATGAACATAGTTCGTGACAGAATTGCGAACTCCTTGATGAGCTCAAGTGGATAGAGTTCTTTCATCTGCTCATCTATTTTGCGTCGCTCCTAACAATCTAGTTGCTGGGCATTCGCTTTTGAAAAATGCAATCGTTCTAATGTACTGATGTATTGACGAGTGATGAAATATTTGGGTTCAATCGCTAGTTCATTCTGCAAAAAGTTGTGTGCTATTTCTATTTGTGTGCTACATATTGATCCTTATAAAAAAAATGCTAGCGCTATGTCAAAAGATAATGTTGATCATGGTATAGTTGGATAATTATTCAATTAGGTTTTATTAATGTTCTAAATCAATATGTAATGTCATAATTATCATTAAACAACGTGCAACCAATCTCTCAGCTCTTAGGGTTATTTCAAACATTTATCTCCACAGTCACAGCTCATACAGGTGGTTTGCCAAATGACCTACCGCCTTTACACAGCAGATTTTTCATAGCTGCTTTTCCATAGCAGATTTTCCACAGCTGCTTTTCCATAGCAGATTTTCCACAGCTGCTTTTAGAAATCCACAGCCGAACCAAACACCACCTTTGTTGTCGCTCCCGAGTGTCCGTCTGCCGCTGGATACACTGAAATGAGAGGAAGACAAAGAGATAGAGATAAGAGAGAGGGTAAACATGTAGGCATCTCCTTGAAGATGGACGCCATGAATTTGTTCTTCCCTCGTCGAGGTAGATGATGGTGGAGCCTTGGATGCCGGCCTTCTCCTCCTTGCTTGTGGACATCTGCACATGATCACCGCGTCGATGTGGTCCGGCTCGGGGCGTCATCCACGGTTCGAGGAGGAGGAGATGGCGCCGGGCTGCACGCCGGCAGCTCCGGCGACAACATCACGGTGGTGGAAGTGGCGCTGGGTTGTACGCCGGCATGGTGGAGAGGGCGCTGGGCTGCAGGTCGGCAGCTCCGGTGTTGTCCTGGTGGTCTAGATGGCGCCGGGCCGCACGCCGGCAGCCCCTCCGATGTCGTCACCGAGGTGGAGTTGGCGCCGAGCTACTCGCCGACAGCCTCGCCGCCGTCGTCGTGGAAGCGTGCATGGAAGAAGACACCGACGGCGAGCTCTCCGGCGGACGTTCGCCGACGTTGTGGTACGTCCATGGAGCTGCCGTCGCCGGCGCGTCGTGCACGACTGCCTTGGGTGCAAGTGCACCAAGTGCTAGGGCCTCTTCTATGGCTCCGCTCTGTCTCCTCGTACCTGGACGCATGCTTCACTGGTTGATCGTGCTTTGCATCTCCAATCTGTATGGTGAAGAAGATAAAAAAGGATAGAGATTAATCAACACGCATGGTTCCTACATTGATTGGGCCTTGATGCAAGTGTCGCTGCCACTGAGTGTCTCATCGACGCCATGGAAATGGCATCAGGTTTTTGCTGGACGTCTGTGCGTGGGCGCGTGTGCCGTGCTGCAGGCCGCAGCCTCCTCCTTGTGATGTCCCGGTGTGCCATACGGCTACCGGTTGCTTCTGGTTCGGGCGCTTGTGCCATGCCGACGTCGGCGCGTCGTCCGCCGCCGTCGCGTTCCTTCACTCGTCGCCGAGGGCGCAGCGGTCGTCATCGGTGACTGCCTTGTGTGCGAGTGCACCCGATGCTAGGGCCTCCTCTACAGGCTCCTCCGTCCATCTCCTCAACGTTGCCACCGTCGGCGCGTCACAACTTGGGTCTCCTCTCTGGCTCCACTCTCCCCACTTGTGTCCCATGGTTGCTGTTCCTTAAATAGGCAGGAGGTATGGCTGCGGATGGATAAGCAGGGCGCGCGCATGCGCGGCCGAGGTGGTTGAGTCGTTGCTGATTTTCTGGTTCGTTGTTGATGTACATGCAAATAGAGTTTATCTCTTCAGCCTGGCAGAATCTTATCCGCTCGGCTTGATGGATCCGAACTTCCGAACCTAGCCAGTGTACGTGGGTTCGAGCTGATTCTGCAGCCATGCATGGCCCATGCAAACGAAGACATGCAAGCTAAAGCATGGCTTAATCCTTAATGGGCTAACAAGGTGCACGTTCAGTATTAGTTCATTCTAACCCACGTGTTGCTAGCTACTTGTGTGTGCACTAACTCGTCATTGTTAAAAACAAGAAACGCCTGCACTCATGGTCATGGACACTCCTTGCTCCATGTATATATGTTTGTATTACCATATATATTATTCATGTGAATGATGATTATTGGCACTCAAAGCATATTTTTAGAACAAACTGTTTCCATCAAACACAGAGGAAGACAGGGGTTTAATAAGTCACCTCCCAACTTTCTTACCACAGGGATAAACTTCAATAATAATAACTCATGATCATATATATTTAACCGGATATATGTGTCTAGATCTTTGCCCACCACATGATGCTTGCCAAATGAAGAATAATTAAGGTTGGAATAGGAGGAAATATTTTGACTTCTGCATAAAAGTAAAGATTTAAGTAATAAAAAACAGGATCTTCGTAGAGGGAAGCAAAGATTTGCTTATGTGACAGAGCTCATTGTTTAAAAACAGAGATAATTGAATTTTGAGAGGTATGCTTTCCGGTCAACATTCACGTTAGAATATTCAATATCTTCCATGCTAAACATATTTGAGGCGATTCCCAAACAGAAACGAAATTTTGTTTCCCTTCCACCATACCAATCACAACCATGGCTAGCCGAATTCACTGCTGCCCTTCAATCAATCACTTTTCGTGGGAAATTTGTTTACATTATTTTGATATTTAATTGGGACCGGGCATCCCGATTACCAGCCTCCCTCAAGGTGACAATTGAATAAACTTTCGTCGTGAGGTAACTTATTTAGCATGGAAGATATGGACTACCGTCCCGCTCCTATGAGCATGTACAGGCACACAAGAAGAATGTTCATTTGAATTTTTAGAGATGGCACATGCAAATTTACTTAGCCGCATATAGGTAGATATGGTGGACTCTCATGGCAAGAAACTGGATTTAAGGATATTTGGATGCATAAGTAGTATCTCTACTTAGTACGAAATTTTTGGCTAGCAAAATTATAAACAAGCATTACATGTTGGAGGATTCATGACAATATAACTTCTATGCAAATATACATAAATATATCTCATTATGTTGCCTTCCTTGTCTAATATCAACTATTTGATCAAGTTTGAAAATAATTAATGAGGGTTCACAATCATAAAAGATGTCCAAGATAGTGTATTTGAATGTGAAATCTCTCTACCTTTATTATTTTTTCATGAATTGCTTGTATGACCAATTATTTTATTGTTAAATTTTAATAGATTTTACTTTCTAAACCCAATGTGGACCATGTATAATTTTAAATTTATGATATTCAACTCATTCATGAATTTCTTACTCTAGATATATAAGTGAAGCACAAGAATGAATGACAAACTACTCTAAAAGATATAAGTGAAAAACAAAGAGTAGTTGAGTAAATAGATAGCTATGTAAAGACTCTCTCCCAATCAAAGATTTCAGATCTAAGAATTGTATCAAACAGCAAACAAAACAAAAAGATGCTCCAAGCAAAATACATATTATGTGAAGAATTAAAATATAGCTCCGAGTAAGATATACCGATAGCGTTGAAGACGAAAGAGGGGATGTCTTTTGGGGCATCCCCAAGCTTAGACGCTTGAGTCTTCCTTGAATATTACCTTGGGAAGCCTTGGGCATCCCCAAGCTTAGGGTCTTGCCGCTCCTTATTCTTCTTCTATCGTCATCTCACCCAAAACTTGAAAACTTTATTCACACAAAACTTAACGGAACTCGTAAGATGGGTTTGTATAATAAAAATAAATCATTCACTTAGGTACTGTCAAAACAATATTCAGAATTGTTCTCACATAATGCCTACTGTATTCTATCATTTCCACAATTTATACTACTCAATATAAGCTATAGAAACTCCAAAACAAGCGAACTAAGAAAACAAAACAGAATCTGTCAAAAACAGAATAGTCTGTAAATATCTACTTAATTATCATACTTCTGTAACTCAAAAAATTCTGAAAAATCACAACGTAACAGAGAACTCATATATGCTTACTGTGTAAAAAATTCAAGAATTTATCCCATGTATCAAAGGTACCTGCATGGTGAGACCCTAACCATTATTTTGCTGCATCAGCCATACTGTGAGGGAATAACTTAAGATTCATATCATCTGGGCCAAAAGCATTTAATTTGAATGTTCCACATATGTCATCAAAGAATTGCAAATGTTGATAAGGATCCTCACCTTCCTCACCTTTAAACTGCTTAATGTGCAATAATTCAAGGACACTTGGATTCACCTCATAAGCTACACCGATGGGGTTGGGACCCAGTGGTGTGAACATCTCCTGCATAGGTGGTCCGGTAAGGCGCACTGCTTCGAGTTGGTACTAGTGTCCAAACGCAACCATGATTGCTCTGAATCTGCAAACAACTTAGTGCACGTAATTCAAACCAAACTCAAGACAAAGATTGAAAGCGCTCAGTTCCCCGGCAACGGCGCCAGAAAAAGCTTGATATCCTGCAAGTGCACAGGGTTTAGTTGTAGCTTCTTCAAAGTAAGAGTATCGATCCCACAAGGAGCACAAGAATCAATCTTTTGTCTCGAAAGGGTTTAAAGAATATGCCTGCAAGTTGTGAGTTATGCAAAGCGGTGGTAAAATAAAGATAATGGTGTAGCAAGTGTAAAAAGTAAATAATGCAAGAATAAGTAAATATTAATGGTTGCACAAATAAGCGTTGAAACCAATATGATTAAAGTGTTCCCAGGGAGTCCGGATTCCCCTCTAGCGTGCGCCTATAGCGGTGCCTAAACACAACGCTACGTCGGATTCCTAAGCCACTTTGCATATTTCTATTTGTGGGCAAAGCCGGTATAGATACGTGCATACACGTGGGAGCCCCGTATGACATACGCCACCACCGTTCTTCCCCACTCCGGTTACCAAACGACGATTAAGGGGGAAAAGGTCCCCGTGGACGCAGCCTATAGGTGGTCTCTGTTTTACCCCCTGCTGTAACGGTCCGGGACGAAGGGAGATAGGGCCTGTCACACCACCCATCTCCACAACCAGCCGGTCCGCCAGCAGTAATAACCTTCCGTCCAAAACTGACATACATTGGATGGTCGACTTCACCCAACATCAAGAAGATCATTAACATAAACTTGCAAAGAGGATATTAAATCCTAGTATCAAACGATCTATTAAATGCTAGGGTTCATCCATATCCCCGAGAACTAGGAGAATTACTCACACTTCGAGACAACAATCATCATACAAGTGGTGATGGTGGACATGAATGGGATGCATATATATGTGACACTCAAGTTGATCCACTAGGATTCTTGAGGTGTTACAATGATAATGATGGCAGTGGTGATGATGATGGAGCTCTCCGTGACGATGCTGATGACGATGGCGATCTCCTCCTCGGCAAGTCCTCTCTCCGGATCGATCCGGAGGCTAGGGTTCCTCCTTCTAGACGAGTTTCTGACGGCTGTGTGCGTCTAATCTCCGATTCCACGGGGTGGAACTAGTAGACGAGGCGGTCCTCCTGGCACCTCATACGACCGCTCATACGAGCGCTTGCGGTCGTATGATTTGCTGTCTTTTGCTCTGGAGCTGCCGCCAGCGCCTCCAATTGAATTCTTTTGCTTTATTCTTTTATGGTAGGAGATTATCACATTAAATAACATGATTCCACCATAATTTCCCGGGATTCCTTCCACAAGTATTTATTTACTCCAAAAGTGTTTCCTGGGAAAAATAACAAAAAGGAGTGCGCGTACGCGGTAAAATTCCACAAGGCCTATTATAAAAAAAATAACAGTCAAAATTATCACATAAATTGGACTCATCACTGGCCTAGACGTCTTGGAGTGGCCTCGATGACAAAACACCCTTCGACCTTGGCATTAGTACACGGGGCATTGTGCCCTTCGGTTTCGGTGTCGCGTTGTCTTTCGGCGTCGCCGGCGGCACACGGGTGCTGCCACCTGAAGTCGGCTATCTGACGCCCTTCATTCGTGCCATTGACGCTCTGTTGCATGGTTCTATTTCGGTGTCTTCTTCTTGACAGGGATGTATTCCATGGTGGATCGCGTGGATGTCTTGGAGTGGCCTTAGCGACACACTTCCCTTCGACTTGGGTAGCAGTACACCGCGCCCTTTAGTATTCGGTGGCGCGTTGTCTTTTGACTTCGCCGGCGGCACACCAGTGTTGCCGCATGAACTGGGCTATCCGGCGCCCTTCGTTCATGCCAGTGATTCCTCCCTGGTCCTTCTTGTAGTTCCTTGTCGGTGGTGCAATGAGCTGCTCAGCGAAGCTCTCTCCCAAGGTTTCGGTTACTGTGGCGTTTGGTTTGGTTTATGTGACCAGCCTTCCCCTCTGATTATTTCTTTCTTACTTCTAGTGTTTGGCTCTCCTCTTGGGTTCCTCCTTTGTAATTTTCAGCCTATAACCCCCTCACCCATCTGAGTTATCTTTGATACAAAATTCGAGTAAAATGCATATTTGCCCCCTAAACTTGGCGGCGATGTCCGAAACGGTCCTCAAACTCAAGAAGTGCTCCAATACGGTCCTGGCACTTGCGAATACGGTTCAATACAGTCCTGGAACTTGGTGCAGTGGTCCTGAGCTACGGTCCACATACATATCTTGGTCTTCATAGTGGCCCTTCTCTCTCCAACTGGGTGGGACCCACCTGTCAATGGCGCAGGACAGAACAAAATAGGAACGTAAAATAAAATGAGGGCGCAGGGAATTCGAACCTGCAACCGTGTGCTGCGCCCTCGCCGGAAGAAACAACCCATACGGCTATACTTTTCGGTGAAATAGATGATATTCGCCTATTATTATACTCCTACACTACGGATGTTACGTGCAGGAACACGTCCCCGTATCATTAGCTTAGCATTCTTTTTTAGGGGAATTAGCTTAGCTTCTTTTTTGAGAAACAGCATTCTAGCTTATAGCTTATAGCTTATAAATGAAATTACGTTGGTGTTAGTTTGAGTATGGGCAGCATTAATGTTGTTCTTTGTTGGAGTACGAGCTTGGTTGTTTGATACTCAGATTTAACCCCTCCAATTCGAATAAGTTTGTGTTGTCAGACATTTAGCTCTTATCATACATCATTATCTAGATAGGTTCCTCACATGGTAGCCAATGAAATGGCAATTTGGTACATGTACTTTAGTTTATAATATATATTTCTTGAAAAAAAGTAGTTTATAATATATATTTCCGGCAAAAAATAGTCTATAATATATATAATCTCTTTTGCCCAAGTCGTTCCTTGTGTACTGTGTAAACTCAAAACCGACATTTTAGATGCAGAGTGATTATTTTCTAAGACCCTTAGTTAATGAGTGTGGAAATCTTCGGCCTATCAAGCACGACGACAGTGTTGCGAAAAACGAATATAGTGCATCAGAAATACCATACGTACGGCGTTTATCCATTTGATTTTGGTATGACTAGAGAGAATTAACTGTTTACTTGTTGTGGTCCACAAAAGCAGTTAAATCTAATCGTACCAACGCCGTACAAGTTTCTATGGTACGTGTAGCATTGGTCGTTGTATATAAAGCAAACTAAATTAGTAAAATAAAATATCTAAGTCATTATGTAGACAAGTAGAAGAGTCAGATTAGATGGTTTGTGTCTCGCTTAGGACAGGAGGTTGCATGTTCGAATCCCTTCATCATCATTTTATTTACTTTCCTATTTTATTATTTCTCGCACCACTGACCGGTGGGTCCCACCCAATTGGAGAGAGAAGACCTCCTGCCAGGCTGTCAGAAGATACAGATACGTATGTGGACCGTAGTCCAGGACCGGTGCACCAAGTTCGAGGACTGTATTGAAGCAGTACTCACAAGTATGAGAACTGTATCGGAGCATGTCCAGAGTTTGAGGACCATTTCGGACATCGCCAACAAGTTTAAGGGGCAAATTCCAATTCAGACATATCAGCCGACAGAAATAGATATTTCCAATAGAATCTACTTAAGAAATATGTACCGCCACGAAATTACTGAAGTAACCAACCAAACTGATTTTTTAACATGCAATAACACTTAATTAAAAAGCCATGACTATATCAAATAATGTTAATGTCAAGTTTATTTATATCGAATCTACTAATAATTAACGTATGTATCTTCCTTTCCATAGGACCATCAATTTCTTTTGATCGCTCAATCTATAGATATTTATACGTTTGATTCATATTTTCTTTTTTCAGATATTCTGCACCCCACTGGAGACATTATATAGTTAAGTGGTGTACATGTACTATATATACCTACAAGAAGATTGCTTATGGTCAGGGCCGTCGACAAGGGGGGCCAAAGTGGGCGACCGCCCAGGGCCCCCAATTTTCTAGGGCCCCCAAATCGTGGTTAGCATGTATGTGTATTGGTGATAAAAAGGCCCAGCCTATATGCCTGTTCCATATCTGCTAAATTGGAATCGCTAATTAAGCCGTCACATGCCCTGTCGCGCCCCGCCGCGCCTTGTTCCGCGTTGAGTAATCAAGCCGAAGCGTCGCGTGGCCCTAATCCAGGAATTCGCCTCGAGCCGCCGCACTACGGCACTAGCACAGTGCCGTAGAGCACTTTTCTCTGGTCTGCGTCTCCAATCTTTGCCTTCGTTTGCCGCCCACTCTGCAGTCTGCTTCTCGTTCGTGATACATGCACCACGGCAGGTAACTTTATAATTTCTACTACGCTCCTATCAATACCCCTATCAATAGATGAATTACTTGTCTTGTTCGTACCATATACTCCCTCCGTTTCAAAATATAAGTCTTTTTAAAGATTTAAATGTGGACAACAGACAGAGCAAAATGAGTGAATCTACACTCTAAACTAAGTTTATATACATTCGTATGTAGTCTTTATTTAAATATTAAAAAAGGCTTATATTTAAAACGAAGGGAGTATAATATAAACATAATAGAAACGTGGGCCTGTGTTTTGGTCCAGAATTATTTCCCCGGTGAGCAACTAGCAGTAATTTATTTACG
Source organism: Elymus sibiricus (assembly GCA_039707655.1). Taxonomy (NCBI): domain Eukaryota; kingdom Viridiplantae; phylum Streptophyta; class Magnoliopsida; order Poales; family Poaceae; genus Elymus; species Elymus sibiricus. The sequence continues at coordinate 523,045,923 of CM077671.1, read as the reverse complement.
CTATCATGCCATCAGGGAATATCGGAAAGACAGTCCGACTTTGTACATCAATACTCCCTCGAATCATCAATCAATTCATTATTCATCAATCGATATGTATTGTAGCTCATCTAGCTATTGTCGGCAATGCATAATTTCTATTTTTGTTCTCCCATGTGTAATTGCCATGACGACTTTCGTTGATCTCTGTATTCATTCTCAAATCATCGGTTAAGCTTTATGAATTTTCTAAAATTTGGGCCTAATTTTGCGTTTCGTCCCGGGGCCCCAAATGTCTGGAGACGGCCCTGCTTATGGTTGTGACTCTACAAGTACTAACAAAATTCTGAACTAGAAATTTATAGTAGATTATAATCTCGGTGTTCGCACATGAACACGTCACCGTGTACCCTCGACGCCGGGGGTGATGCACCGCAGCTCACGTCGAAGGAGACCCGTCCGGAAGCGTGGTACGCAAGCTGTCCGGCGGGCGCTTTTGCAGACCCGAAACCCCACACGCCCGGGAGGGACCCCGTCAGGGCGCGCGGCGGCTATGGGCTGTCCTAGGTCGACCTGATCGCCCCTAGGGCCTCGTGGATCGCTGCCCTCCAAGAAGAAGAACGAACGAAGAACGAGAAGAAAGATACAAGGGTAGGGGATAGATGAACACGAAAAAGTAGTAGATGTGTTTGTTCGATTGTGTGTTGTTTCAATCGGCCGTCACCTCCACTATATATAAGAGGCGGCTGGACTTCCCGTACAAGCAAAGGATTCATCTAGGCTTTCCTTACAAGAAAAATACATCAATTCACGTCCTAGAGTCGTAGCTCTAGTCTAACTCGGATTCAGCCCGAATCTGGCCCAAACTTCTGTCTTGCTTCCTGCGCGGGCCGCAGAATCTGCATATGACCTCCGATTGAGAGGATATTTATATCAAAATCAATCGTTTCGATGAGACGAACCCTTCTTCTGTTGATCACTTTTCCAAATAAAGCCATCTTGAATACTCCACGAGGCCATCTTTAACTTCCAGTCGGATTCAGTCTTGCAGCTGACTAGGTTGTCCGAGTTTTGTAAAAATTCTGCAGGCCATAGATTACCTCAAATGATGATGACTCCAAAAGCAAAATTGACCATCTCAACGAGGCAAAACTTTTTCGTGTTGTAAGTTTTTCCATTCGAGGCCTTCTTGAGGGCCGAATAGCTTACGCAACCCATCAGACATCATACCGGCGAGTGTCTGATCCCTCGCGTCAGTTTACAGGCTATGCCACCGACGGCCTTACCGTCGGCGTAGAAAAAGCCGTCGGCGCTAACAGTTATTCCGGTAGCGAATGGCTCTAACTTTTGCATACGAACTCGGATTGAGATGATTTTGATATCAAAATCGATCATTTCGACGAGACGAAGATAATCCGTGTAGAAACTTTTCTCATATGAGGCAGTCTTGGGGACGTAATCAGCCGAATAGTGTTCTGCATATAAAATCTCAGTACTTCGAACACAACTTCGGCCTTAGAGACGAGATCGGATGGCTATGGCCCAAATATCAAAGTTTCTCCTTTCAACGATACGGAACTTTCTCACTTTGAGCACTTTTCCATTTGAGGCCTTCTTAATTATGTTTTTGACCATGCCAAAATCTGGTGTCAACACATGCCCCCCTGTTTTTCGGCAAAACATGTGTGCCGAAAAATAACTTGCACAATTCTTTTTCTAAGGATGATGTCAACACTCCATCGGCCATTTGCATGTACTTAGGATGTTAAGTATATATCGGCCATTGCTCGTTTGAACCTCTTGATGCAAACTTGGGTGAAAACTTCTCAACTTCTATAACAATCCGGTGACAAGGTTCCATGGATATGTATCTCAAAACCATCCTCCGAACCATATTGTTCACCCTTTCGTTAGGATTTTGCAGATAATCAAGAATGAACTTCCTCCAATCCTTGCTTCGCCTTGTCTTGCTCTCCAATCGAACTAAGGACGATGTTAGAATACTACACCGGCCATTACTTTGACATATTCTTAGGGCGATAGGTAAATATCGGCCATTACAATAAGGTCCATGTAAAGTTCATCCACCAAAGAACATATAGCCGAAATAAACAAAGGAAATGAAAAATCAAGTATTTCGGCCCTTTGGATCTGCAATAAACTTGCAGCTAATCAAATGTATAGTGATTTGGTAATACCCTTTCATGATATGAAAAATTATATTGCATCCATGGATTAAAATAAACCCATTGAGGGTAACCAATCATACCTGATGACGAATTCCATGGCATAGGCATCAACGGCATAGTTGAAGAATATGGATAATGTGTTGACCGAAGGTGTTGAAACCTTCGGCTTGGTCCGTCATAGTTTTCACTCTTTTCCTTCTTCACCTTTGCCGCACTTCCTGTAATGGAAGCTTTCACATCATTCTTATTTTGAGTACTTTCTTTGGGAATCCATGCCACGTTCCTTTCTTCAAGTTCTTGTGCACTAAGTTTTTGTAATTTCTTCTTTTGCCAATATGATAAGCCGAGTGAGCACCCCGACTGTGATTTTGTTTGAAGCAATGGAAATTCTTGTCTTACCTTGTGCACTCAACTTCTTCTCTTCAGATTTGGCACTTGATTGACCTGCCTCATTGCCTTTAGTAGCCAATGTCAACACTTTAATTGGCTCTTTTTCATATGAGATCAAATCTGAAGTAGCACTCTTACGGCCATCTTTTTTAACACAGTAAACTTGCTTGACCACCTCTTTCTTGTTCCTTGAGCTTCGGACCGATTCCTTATAATTGAAACGGTCTTTGACATATGATTGTTCATCAAATGTTGATCCTTTTGAAGCTGCATAATGTTGGTGAGATGGTTTAACATAAGATGGATAACATGCCCTTGTATCATACCTGTCCCATGATAGATATGGATCGACATGAGCATAGGGGGGTATCCATGGCATTGGCATTGGCGGCCCAAAATATGGATATGAATATGATGCATTGAAATTTGCCCTTTGCCAATACCGGTCTGCAGAATTGCGCCTAGGGGGTGATCTTGATGCTTTTGAATTACTTGGCCGACACGCACTCTTATCCTCACTTATCTTTTGATATTTTTCCAACAGCTGCGCGAAAGTGACTTTCTGCTTTTTACCTTTGTGCTTGCCTCGGCCTTTGCTTTCTTTGGTTATGCTCGCATCGACCTTTGGATTTTCTTGTTGCCCCCCAGTACTTGGCGTCTTCATTGTATCTTCAATGGAATTCTCGCCCTCAAGAATATTTTCATTTTGTTTTTGAACAACTTCTTTACTTGAAAGCTTGATCACATCATCTGCAGTTTTTACCTTCTCGTGTTTAAATGTATCGGCCTGAATCAGTCGATGCAAAAATCGTTTGCCATTGGGACCAATCGGAATAGACTGATCATCCCTTGGTGTTTCAACAAATTTTAATCGTCCTTTATCAATGGCCGATTTAACTATTTAACGAAACATGTTGCAATCCTCAAAATTATGCTTGGACGAATCATGCAACTTACAATACATCCGTCCTTGGATTGATGGCTTGACATGATGATCAAGAATTCTAATATAATTATTTCTCAACAACAAATCAAAGATTTAATCACACATGTTTGAATTGAAGGTATACCTTTTATCTTCTAGCTGATCTTGCTGTGAGAATGGCTTTGGAAGTAAGAAAACGACTGATTCAGATTTTGCATCACCCCGTTCGGCTATGCATTGTGTTTTGCACTCTATCTCTGATGTCTTTGGATAAGAAACTATACTGGCATCGGTTTTCTCAAAAGATTTGAACCTTGGCTTTAAATTTCTCAAACGAAAATAGTTATAACATACATGTCTCAATTGAGACCAAGTGTAAGCCAAGTAAGAAATACGCAAAGCTACCCAATCAGATATGAGATTCAGATAAAGCAATGGGGAAAGCTTTGGCTGCAATAATTTTTCGCTATCGGTCTTTCTGAATGGTGCAATATGTTGACCGATATGCTTTGTGACAATCTGATTGCTAACAAATAAATTACCCTTCTTCATTGGTCTCTCAATATTTCTTATGAAGATTTTTCTAATATATGCATCAACAACTAAGCTATGACCAAATCTGAAAACATGTAATTTACTTGCTAGACATACCTCTTCAAATATGTTGGGAGAGCATGATGGTGGTGTGACTTGAAGAATATCTTGCTCCGCCTTCAGATAGCTCCCCAACGCCTTGTCATCATGTTTTTCCTGATTTCGTGCATCATTAGTTTGAAGATCTTTTTCCACTGAACTTTGTTCGGCTACTTATTCTTGTTCTTGAAGCTCGTCAATTTCTGTGGCACGAAACTCATAGGGCAGGAAGTAGGTTCCATTAACTTCAGAAAAATCAAGTATGGCTGTTTTGCTATACTTCCCATGCCCTTTATCAACAATGCTTGCCTCTTTGGATTTGATGGATTCAGAATATATACTACTTGATTCGGATTTTTGAACCAAAGCACTTTCATGTTCGGAATCATCCTTCTTTTCATTGGTAATACAAATTGGCAATGCTTCTTTTATCTAAGCCAATTCTTTTTCTATTTGTTTCTGGCAGTGAGCGGCAAAATTGGTTTTAATCTTTTTCTCAATTTCAGCCCACTCCGGATATGATTGCCCCCCAATGCTATTATACTCTTTCGGCAATGACACATTGGTGTTACCAAAAATTTGCAATTGTGTAGGGGGTGTATAATATGATGTAGTATTAGGTGAAGGCATGCACATTGTTGCAGAACCATAGTTTTGCTCGCCAATTCTATCAATTGGCAAAGATTCATCTTCCTGCAAAACTCTAGCTTTTATTGCATTATAATCAGGAACTAGCCCCTTATCATGTTCTTCAAGGCAAAGAGCACTAATCTTGTTATTTCGGGCTATATCCCTTTTTAATGTAGCCACATCCCATTCTGTAAGGGATTGCTCCACAACACTTTTGGATTCTTTCGGCAATGGGTGGTTTCCGAAATTTTGCAATTGCGTAGAAGATGCATTATATGCTGCAACATTAGGTGATGGCGTATGCACCCTTGCGGAATTTTCACTTATTCGGCTATGCCCATGAAGGTGCGGAGCCGAACTATGAACATCCACAGTTGTGTATGGCACCCAAAAATTACTAACACGACGTATGGCATATGATGGTTGAGAGTAATTGTCCGAATAGCTACTAGCATGTCCAATTCTCCCATCCATCGGCATGTTTGGATCAACATATTGCAAATCAGTTGCCGATGAATAAAAAGGAGAAACACTTTGTTGCATGCCATTGGAAATTTTTACATGGTGTGTTTCAACTTGATTAACCAAATTCATCATGTTGTTCATTGGCATATGGATTTGTGGGGCTGCCGATGCATGAGAGCTGAAATACATATGATGCATGTTACTAGAATCATCACAAGTTGAAGCATGTAAATTACTTTGAATCGGCCCTTGCACATAATTAGCTGCATGGTTGAAAAAACTAGGGCTGGCCGATAGAGTATATTCATCAAACGATCTACTAACACCATATGAATTTTTTGCATCTACACAAAGGGATTGGGTATTCATATTACCTTTGTAGATCGCAAACCCTGGATGACGATCTCTTCGTAGCAAGAACAGGCTGGAGAACGCTCAAAGCTTCGTCCCCAGCGGAGTCGCCAAAAAGTGTGTTCGCACATAAACACGTCACCGTGTACCCTCGACGCCGGGGGTGATGCACCGCAGCTCACGTCGAAGGAGACCCGTCCGGAAGCGCGGTACGCAAGCTGTCCAGCGGGCGCTTTTGCAGACCCGAAACCCCACACGCCCGGGAGGGACCCCGTCAGGGCGCGCGGCGGCTATGGGCTGCCCTAGGTCGACCTGATCGCCCCTAGGGCCTTGTGGATTGCTGCCCTCCAAGAAGAAGAACGAACGAAGAACGAGAAGAAAGATACAAGGGTAGGGGATAGATGAACACGAAAAAGTAGTAGATGTGTTTGTTCGATTGTGTGTTGTTTCAATCGGCCATCACCTCCACTATATATAAGAGGCAGCTGGACTTCCCGTACAAGCAAAGGATTCATCTAGTCTTTCCTTACAAGAAAAATACATCAATTCACGTCCTAGAGCTAACTCGGATTCAGCCCGAATCTGGCCCAAACTTCCGTCTCGCTTCCTGCGCGGGCCGCAGAATATGCATATGACCTCCGATTGAGACGATATTTATATAAAAATCAATCGTTTCGATGAGACGAACACTTCTTCTGTTGATCACTTTTCCAAATAAATCCATCTTGAATACTCCACGAGGCCATCTTTAACTTCCAATCGGATTCAGTACTGTAGCTGACTAGGTTGTCCAAGTTTTGTAAAAATTCTGCAGGCCATAGATTACCTCAAATGATGATGACTCCAAAAGCAAAATTGACCATCTCAATGAGGCAAAACTTTTTCGTGTTGTAAGTTTTTCCATTCGAGGCATTCTTGAGGGCCGAATAGCTTACGCAACCCATCAGACATCATCCCGGCGAGTGTCTGATCCCTCGCGTCAGTTTACAGGCTATGCCGACGGCCTTACCGTCGGCGTAGAAAAAGCCGTCGGCGTTAACAGTTATTCCGGTAGCGAATGGCTCTAACTTTTGCATACGAACTCGGATTGAGATGATTTTGATATCAAAATCGATCGTTTCGACAAGACGAAGACAATCTGTGTAGAAACGTTTCTCATATGAGGCCATCTTGGGGACGTAATAAGCTGAATAGTGTTCTGCATACAAAATCTCAGTACTTCGAACACAAGTTCGTCCTTAGAGACGAGATCGGATGGCTATGGCCCAAATATCAAAGTTTCTCCTTTCGACGAGACGGAACTTTCTCACTTTGAGCACTTTTCTATTTGAGGCCTTCTTAATTATGTTTTTGACCATGCCAAAATCTGGTGTCAACACTCGGGTTTCTAAAGTGTATGATTGCTTTGCTTCCAGGTTGTTCTGGCCATGCCTTCGCTTTCACTTAGATGGACAAGACTCGGTTCTTCGATGAGACGCCCAACTGCAAGTTGATGTTTGACCAGTTGTGAGGTGTCTCATAGGCACCGAATGGATGTTCATGATGTTCATCTTTATCTACATGTCATGTGGTACAGAGCCCAGAAAGGAGCAGTAGGATGGTTGGTCCAAAACTAAGCTCATTCTGAGCATGGGATCACTGCCGAGATTTCCCCAGCTTAACAAGTAACATCATTGTTTACACCAGGTTAGAGAAGCTTCCTCTTGAAAATTTCCTCTTTTAGCTTTGGAAGTGTTAAATATTGAGAACAGTAGATTGTGCAATTTTCATTTCTTTAGTAGTAAGTGACATACAAGAACACCCTTGATGTATTGATTCTTTTGTTTTTCTTACTAAAATCACCAAGTGTTGTCGTTTTGATTAGAATAATGATAACACTTTGAGTTGTTAATACAATTAACCATCACTACTAGGGAAAAGCCTATAGGCAGATGGTTAATAGTAGCGCTGTGTAGGCAGCCCACGTTACTGTTAATTAGTAGCAGCGCGGGTCCAAAACCCGCGCTACAGGTATGGCATAGTAGCAGCACGGGTCGAGCTACCAGGCGCTACTACTAAGTGGGCCCCATGGTACCCTCCGGGGCAGGCCAAAGTAGCAGTGTGGGCTATTGGACCCGCGCTGCAACTAAGTAGATATCAGTAGCGCTGGCCATATAACCCGCGCTGCTACTATAGATGCACGGGGCCAGCTGGTAGGCTGCACTTAACAGCAGTGCGGGGTCATACACCAGTGCTACAGGTATTGGGCTTAGCTTAGCACGGGCCCCTTGACCCGCGCTACTGCTAAGCGCGCCTATCCTCTCCCTGCCGCCCGTCGTTCCTCACTCTCCCTCTCCACTCTCCCTTTCCACTCTCTCGCCCCCTCCCTGCTCTGCTTCGGCCTCGACGGCGCTCAGCCCTGCACGGTTGCCCTCCCCCATGCCAGCCCTCCCCCGTGCCATGCTCCGGCCTCGACGGCGCTCGGCCCCACGTGGCTGCCCTCCCCTGTGCCGGCCCTCCCCCGTCCTGACCCTCCCCGCGCGGTGCGGCCGGCCACTGCGCGCCCCCTCTCTGGCTTGGCCCCGCCCCACCCACCGTGAGCACCTCCCTCTCCTCTCTGTTTAGTTTTAAGTGTAGATGGATGTATGTTTATTAGATGGATGATTAGATGGATGGATGCATGGATGCATCATGGATTGATGCACTTTTGTTTCATTATGAAAAATGACAAAAAAAATGGATAGATCCAATTTTTTATAGGTTTTATGTAGTTTATGTTGTTGTTAGATAGATAGATAGATGGATGGATGAAATGAAATAGAGAACAATGGGACGAATTTTCTTTTTCATGCTTGAGTGGTTACTTCATGGTGATAATATTGCTATGGATAAAGTGAATTATAATGATCTTGCTGGAAAAGTGTGAAGAAAAAAATTTGACACTTGAGAAAATTTAGCATTTGAAGTATCATTTTGGAGGGAACACCTCCGAGTGGCCTATGTTTTGCCGGAATGTTGATTCATTTCCGTTCCGGTAAATTTCAGTCGCTCGATATGTCCTTTTTTTAGCAAAGGTCATGCCAAAATTTTCTGTGAATTTCGGCATGACTTGTGCTAAAAAGTAGGAAATATCGAGTGCCCTACCCTAGCTAGGAGTAACTAGGAGTAGTTCTAGTATGCGATTTTGTTTTGTGTGCATTCTTTTATATGTAATTTTGATCGATGCTTAGGGTTGACTTTGATGTTCTTGAAGGAAGGGTCCCGACTGTTGTCGTGGGGGTCGCTTCCTCCTCTTCTCCTCGTGATAGACCTTGGTAATGCACGAGGGAAAGGGGGGAAGCGACCATCACCGACGGTCGAAATAACAGTGAGGGAGTATCCATCATATACACCAACATATACGGTAAAAATATCAGTGAGGGAGTCTCCACCATATACACCACCATATATGGTCGAAATACCAGTGAGGAAGAATCCCGACTGTTGCTGTGGGGGATACTTCTCTTCCTTATCCTCGTGATAAACCTTTTCGTAATGCGCGGGAAGAAGGAGAGAAGCGACCATCACCGACGGTCGTAATATCAGTGTGAGGGAGTGTCCACCATATACACCACTGCTACTTCTTGAGCTTGCGTTGGTTTTCCCTTGAAGAGGAAAGGGTGATGCAGCAAAGTAGATAAGTATTTCCCTCAGTTGTTGAGAACCAAGGTATCAATCCAGTAGGAGATACAAGCAAGTCCCCAATAGATGTACCTACACAAATAATCAAACACTTGCACCCAACACAGAAAAGGGGTTGTCAATCCCTTCACGATTATTTGCAAGGATGAGATCTGATAGAGATAGATATAGAAGATTGCTAAAACGGAAAGTAAAACAAAAGTAAAAAGATTGCAGCAAGGTATTTTTGGTATTTTTGGTTTATAGAGCTGAAAGTATAATATGGAAAATAGACCCGGGGGCCATAGGTTTCACTAGAGGCTTCTCTCATGAAGGAAAATAATACGGTGGGTGAACAAATTACTGTCGAGCAATTGATAGAAAAGCGAATAATTATGAAGATATCCAAGGCAATGATTATGCATATAGGCATCACGTCCGTGTCAAGTAGACCGAAACGATTCTGCATCTACTACTATTACTCCACACATCGACCGACTCCTGCCTACATCTAGAGTATTAAGTTCATGAAGAACAGAGTAACGCATTAGGTAAGATGACATGATGTAGAGGGATAAACTCAAGCAATATGATGAAAACCCCATCTTTTTGTCCTTGATGGCAACAATACAAATACGTGCCTCGCTACCCCTACTATGTCACTGGATGAGGACACCGCAAGATTGAACCCAAAACTAAGCACTTCTCCCATTGCAAGAATTACCAATCTAGTTGGCCAAACCAAACCAATAACTCGAAGAGACTTGCAAAGATATGAAATCATGCATATAAGAATTTAGAAAAGACTCAAATAATATTCATAGATAATCTAAACATAAACCCACAATTCATCGGATCTCGACAAACACACCGCAAAAGAGTATTACATCGGATAGATCTCCATGAAGATCATAAAGAACATGGTATTGAAGAACATAGAGAGAGAAGAAGCCATCTAGCTACTAGCTATGGACCCGAAGGTCTGAGGTGGACTACTCACGCATCATCGGAGGGGCAATGGAGTTGATGTAGATGCCCTCCGTGATTGAATCCCCCTCCGGCAGATTACCAGAAAAGGCTCCAAGATGGGATCTCACGGAAACAGAGGCTTCCGGCGGTGGAAAAGTATTTTTGTGGCTCTTTTTGGTATCCAGGGAATATTTGGGAATTTATAGGCCGAAGAATAGGGTTAGGGGAGCTGCCGTGGGGCCACAAGCCAGGGGGGCGCCCCCCCTAGGGCGCGCCCTGGTGGCTTGTGACTGCACGGCAGGTCTCCTGCCTTCATCTCCAAGTCTGGAAGGTTTCTTCTGGTCCAAGAAAAATCATTCCGAAGATTTTATTGATGGGGAACGTTGCATGGGAAACAAAAATTTTCCTACGCACACACAAGATCTATCCATGGTGATGAGCATCTACGAGAGGGAGAGTGAATCTACATACCCTTGTGGATCGCTAAGCGGAAGCGTTTAAGAAACGCGGTTGATGTAGTCGAACGTCTCCGCGATCCAAATCGCAAGTCGTCCCTCGATCCGATCACGAACTAGCGCCGAACGGACGGCACCTCCGCGTTCAACACACGTATGGCTTGATGACGCCTTCACCTCCTCGATCCAGCGAGCGATGGTGAAGTAGTGGTTGAGTTCCAGCAGCACGACGGCGTGGTGATGGTGGTGAGGAACAATCTCTGCAGGGCTTCGCCAAGCGCTACGGAGATTATGACGGAGGAACTAGAGGGATAGGGTTGCCGCACACGGCTTGGGGAAATCTTGATGTATCCCGTGTGCTAGCCCTGCCCCTCTATTTATATGTTGAGCCTTGGGGTCTAAACTTGGAGTAAAAGCCTCCTCCAGGTCGGTTTTGCCCGCACAAGGTCGGTTTGGCCCGCAGGGAAAGAGTCCAACTCGGATCCCTGCCGAACCGTGCACAGCCGCGCACAAGCGGTAGTACCGCTCACAAGCGATAGTACCGCTTGAGCGGTAGTACCGCTTCACCAAGCGGTAGTACCGCTTGGGCGGTAGTACCGCTTCACAAAACGGTAGTACCGCTTACGCGGCAGCAAAACTACTTTTTGCACTTTCCAATACCTCGTGGGCTTTATCCCTTTGGCCCATATAAAGTGTTGCTGCACCCGAACACTTTGGTAAACATCCGGAACCCATTCCGGTGAACTCCGGAACTCTTCCGGAGATCAAAACACTATTATCACATATATCAATCTTTACCTCCGGACTATTCCGGAGATCCTCGTCATGTCCCGGATCTTATCCGGGACTCCGAACAACTTTCGGTCACCAACAAAATAACTCAACTATACTAATCGTCACCAAACGTTAAGTGTGTAGACCCGGCGGGTTCGAGAACTATGTAGACATGACCGAGACACCTCTACGGCCAATAACCAATAGCGGGACCTGGATGCCCATATAGGCTCCTACATATTCTACGAAGATCTTTTATCGGTCGAACCTCTATGTCAAGGATTCAGTTAATCCCGTATGCTGTTCCCTTTGTTCTTCGGTATGTTACTTGCCCGAGATTCGATCGTCGGTATCTCTATACCTAGTTCAATCTCGTTACCGGCAAGTCTCTTTACTCGTTCCGTAATACAAGATCTCGTGGCTAACACTTTAGTCACATTGCTTGCAAGGCTCATTGTGATGTTGTATTACCGAGTGGGCCCTGAGATACCTCTCCGTCATATGGAGTAACAAATCCCAGTCTTGATCCATGCCAACCCAACAGACACCCTCGGAGATACCTGTAGAGCACCTTTATAGTCACCTAGTTACGTTGCGACGTTTGATACACACAAGGTACTCTTCCGATGTCAGGGAGTTGCATGATCTCATGGTCATAGGAACAGATACTTGACATGCAGAAAACAATAGCAATAAACTGACATGATCATATGCTACGTTCGTAGTTTGGGTCTTGTCCATCACATCATTCTCCTAATGATGTGATCCCGTTATCAAATGACATCTCATGTTAATGGCTAGGAAACCTTAACCATCTTTGATCAACGAGCTAGTCAACTAGAGGCTTACTAGGGACACAGTGTTGTCTATGTACCCACACATGTATTTGAGTTTCCAATCAATACAATTATAGCATGGATAATAAATGATTATCATGAACAAGGAAATATAATAATAACCAATTTATTATTGCCTCTAGGGCATATTTCCAACAGTCTCCCACTTGCACTAGAGTCAATAATCTAGTTCACATCACTATGTGATTTACATTGTAATGAATCGAACACCCATGCAGTTCTGGTGTTGTTCATGTTTAGCCCTTGGAAGAGGTTTAGTCATCGGATCTGCAACATTTAGATCCGTGTGTACTTTGCAAATATTTATGTCGTCCTCCTTGATGTAATCGCGGATGGAATTGAAACGTCGCTTTATGTGTCTGGTCCTCTTGTGAAATCTTGGTTCCTTGGCTAGAGCAATGGCACCAGTATTATCACAAAACAGAGTCATTGGGTTAAGTGCACTAGGCACTACTCCAAGATCTGTCATGAACTCCTTCATCCAGACACCTTCCTTCGCCGCCTCCGAGGCAGCGATGTACTCCGCTTCGCATGTAGAATCTGCTACCACGCTTTGCTTGGAACTGCACCAGCTAACCGCACCCCCATTTAGAATAAATACGTATCCGGTTTGCGACTTTGAGTCATCCGGATCAGTGTCAAAGCTTGCATCGACGTAACCCTTTACGACGAGCTCTTGATCACCTCCATAAACGAGAAACATGTCCTTAGTCCTTTTCAGGTACTTCAGGATATTCTTGACCGCCGTCCAGTGTTCCATTCCTGGATCACCTTGAAACCTTCCGACCATACTTATGGCAAGGCTGACATCGGGTCTTGTGCACAGCATTGCATACATGATAGAGCCTATGGCCGAAGCATAGGGGATGACACTCATCTTTTCTCTATCTTCTGCAGTCACTGGGCATTGAGTCTTACTCAACTTCACACCTTGCAATACAGGCAAGAACCCCTTCTTGGACTGATCCATTTTGAACTTCTTCAAAAACTTTGTCAAGGTATGTGCTTTGTGAAAGTCCTATTAAGCGTCTCGATCTATCTCTATAGATCTTGATGCCTAATATGAAAGCAGCTTCTCCTAGGTCCTTCATTGAAAAACTCTTGTTCAAATATTCCTTTACGCTTTCCAGCATTTCTATATTGTTTCCAATCAGTAATATGTCATCCACATATAATATTAGAAACGCTATAGAGCTCCCACTCACTTTCTTGTAAATACAAGCTTCTCCGTAAACTTGTATAAACTCGAACGCTTTGATCACCTCATCAAAACGAAGATTCCAACTCCGAGATGCTTGCACCAGTCCATAAATGGATCGCTGGAGTTTGCAAACTTTGTCAGCATTCTCTGGATCGACAAAACCTTCTGGTTGCATCATATACAACTCTTCCTTAAGGAAACCGTTAAGGAACGCTGTTTTGACATCCATCTGCCAAATTTCATAATCGAAAAAGGCAGCTATTGCTAACATGATTCTGACGGACTTTAAGCATCGCTACGGGTGAGAAGGTCTCATCGTAGTCAACTCCTTGAACTTGTGAAAAACCCTTTTGCCACAAGTCGAGCTTTATAGACGGTGACATTACCGTCCGCGTCCGTCTTCCTCTTAAAGATCCATTTGTTCTGAATGGCCTTACGCCCTTCAGGTAATACTTCCAAAGTCCATACTTTGTTTTCATACATGGATCCCATCTCGGATTTCATGGCCTTTAACCACTTCTCGGAATCCGGGCCCATCATTGCTTCTCCATAGCTCGTAGGTTCATCGTTGTCTAACAACATGACTTCTAAGACAGGGTTGCCGTACCACTCGGGAGCAGTACGCGTCCTTGTCGACCTACGAGGTTCGATAGCAACTTGATCCAAAGCTTCATGATCATCATCATTAACTTCCTCTTCAGCTAATGTAGGCTCCACAGAAACAACTTTCTGCGCTGCGCTACTCTCAGGTTGAAGTAAAGGTTCAACAACCTCATCAAGTTCTATCTTCCTCCCACTCAATTCTTTCGAGAGAAACTCTTTCTCAAGAAATGTTCCGTTTTTAGCGACAAACACTTTGCCTTCGGATCTGAGATAGAAGGTATACCCAAATGTCTCTTTTGGGTATCCTATGAAGACACATTTCTCCGCTTTGGGTTCCAGCTTTTCAGGCTGAAGCTTTTTGACATAAGCATCACATCCCCAAATTTTAAGAAACGACAACTTTGGCTTCTTGCCAAACCAAAGTTCATATGGCGTTGTCTCAACGGATTTCGATGGTGCCCTATTTAAAGTGAATGCAGCTGTCTCTAATGCATAACCCCAAAACGATAGTGGCAAATCGGCAAGAGACATCATAGATCGCACCATATCCAATAAAGTTCGATTACGACGTTCGGACACACCATTACGCTGTGGTGTTCCAGGCGGTGTCAGTTGTGAAACAATTTCACATTGTCTTAAGTGACTGCCAAACTCATAACTCAGATATTCTCCTCCTCGATCAGATCGTAGGAATTTAATCTTCTTGTTACGATGATTCTCAACTTCACTCTGAAATTGTTTGAACTTTTCAAACGTTTTAGACTTGTGTTTCATTAAGTAAATATACCCATATCTACTTAAGTCATCAGTGAAGGTGAGAAAATAACGATAACTACCGCGCGCCTCAATACTCATCGGACCGCACACATCAGTATGTATGATTTCCAATAAGTCACTTGCCCGTTCCATTGTACCAGAGAACGGAGTTTTAGTCATCTTGCCCATGAGGCATGGCTCACATGTGTCAAGTGATTCAAAATCAAGTGACTCCAAAAGTCCATCAGCATGGAGCTTCCTCATGCGTTTTACGCCAATATGACCTAAACGGCAGTGCCACAAGAAAGTGGTATTATCATTATCAATTCTACATCTTTTGGCATCAATGTTATGAATATGTGTATCATTACTATCGAGATTCAATAAGAATAAACCCCTCACATTGGGTGCATGACCATAAAAGATATTACTCATATAAATAGAACAACCATTATTCTATGATTTAAATGAGTAACCGTCTCGCAATAAACAAGATCCAGATATAATGTTCATGCTTAACGCAGGCACCAAATAACACTTATTTAGGTTCATCACTAATCCCGACGGTAATCGAAGAGCGAGCGTGCCGACGGCGATCACATCAACCTTGGAACCATTTCCCACGCGCATCGTCACTTCGTCCTTTGCCAGCCTCCGTCTATTCCGCAGTTCCTGTTTAGAGTTGCAAATATGAGCAACCGCACCGGTATCAAATACCCAGGCACTACAACGAGGGTTGGTAAGGAACATATCAATAACATGTATATCATATATACCTTGTTTGTTGTTGGCCGCCTTCTTGTCAGCCAAATACTTGGGGCAGTTCCGCTTCCAGTGTCCAGTTCCCTTGCAATGAAAGCACTCAGTTTCTGGTTTGGGTCCAGCCTTGGGTTTCTTCACGAGAGGAGCAACTGCTTTGCCACTCTTCTTGGAGTTACCCTTCTTACCCTTGCCATTTTTCTTGAAACTAGTGGTTTTATTGACCATCAACACTTGATGCTCCTTCTGAATTTCAGACTCAGCGGCTTTCAGCATCGCAAACAGCTCGGCGACTGACTTGTTCATCCCGTGCATGTTATAGTTCAACACGAAGCTCTTGTAGCTAGGTGGCAATGATTGAAGAACTCTGTCAGTGATAGCCTCTGGCGGAAGGGGCATCCCTAACTCAGCCAGACGGGTGGAGTACCCAGACATTCTGAGCACGTGATCACTAATAGACCCGTTCTCCTCCATCTTGCAAGCATAGAACTTATCGGAGATCTCATATCTCTTGATCCGGGCATTCTTCTGAAAGATAAACTTCAACTCCTGGAACATCTCATATGCTCCATGACGTTCAAAACGTCTTTGAAGTCCCGGTTCTAAGCCATACAACATTGCACATTGAACTATTGAGTAATCATCAGAACGAGCCTGCCAGGCGTTCACAACGTCTAGAGACTCAACTAGAGCGGGTGGATCACCAAGCGGTGCATCAAGGACATAAGCCTTCTGGGAAGCCGTAAGGATAATCCTTAGATTACGGGCCCAGTCCACAAAGTTACTTCCATCATCTTTCAACTTAGCTTTCTCTAGGAACGCATTAAAATTCAGGGGTGCTACTGCGCGAGCCATGATCTACAACATAAATATAGCAAAGACAACTTAGACTATTGTTCTAGATAATGAGTTTAGTTAATCATATTACTTAAAAAACTCCCACTCAAATTGACATCCCTCCGGTCATTCGAGTGTAACATGATCCAAATCCACCAACTCAAGTCCGATCATCACGTGAGTTGAGGTGGTTTTAATGGTGAACATCTTCATGTTGATCATATCTACTATATGACTCATGTTCGACCTTTCGGTCTCTTGTGTTCCGAGGCCATGTCTGTACATGCTAGGCTCGTCAAGTTTAACCCGAGTGTTCCGCGTGTGCAACATGGCTTGCACCCGTTGTATGTGAACGTGGAGTCTATCACACCCGATCATCACGGCGTGTCTCGAAACGACGAACTTTCGCAACGGTGCACACTCGGGGAGAACACAATTTATCTTGAAATTTAAGTGTGGGATCACCTTATAATGCTACCGTCGTCCTAAGCAAAATAAGATGCATAAAAGGATTAACATCACATGCAAATCATAAGTGACATGATATGGCCATGAACTTGTGCTTTTGATCTCCATCTCCAAAGCACCGGCATGATCTCCATCGTCACCGGCATGACACCATGATCTCCATCATCTTGATCTCCATCAACGTGTCGCCATAAGGTTGTCTCGCCGACTGTTGCTTCCACGACTATTGCTAACGTTTAGCGATAAAGTAAAGCATTACATAGCGCTTAATGATTGACACGTAGGTCATACAATAATTAAAGACAACTCTATGGCTCCTGCCAGTTGCCGTACTCATCGACATGCAAGTCGTGATATTCTATACAACACATGATCATCTCATACATCACATATATCTCATCATGTAATTGGCCATATCACATCACAACATACCCTGCAAAAACAAGTTAGACGTCCTCTAATTGTTGTTGCAAATTTTACGTGGCTGCTACGGGTTTGCAAGAACCGTTCTTACCTACGCAAAACCACAACGTGGTGTAGTGATTGCTTTTTGATCTTCTAAAAGAACCCTCTTCATTGAAATCGATTCAACTAAAGTGAGAGAGACAGACACCCGCTAGCCATCTTTATGCAACGAAGTTACATGTTAGTTGAAGGAACCTGTCTCGCGTAAGTGTACGCGTAATGTCGGTCCGGGCCGCTTCATCTCACAGTACCGCCGAATCAAATATCAACTAGTAACGGCAAGCAATATGTATACACCCACGCCCACAACTCGTTTGTGTTCTACTCGAGATCTCATCTACGCATAGACCTGGCTCATGATGCCACTGATGGGGAACGTTGCATGGGAAACAAAAATTTTCCTACGCACACACAAGATCTATCCATGGTGATGAGCATCTACGAGAGGGAGAGTGAATCTACATACCCTTGTAGATCGCTAAGCGGAAGCGTTTAAGAAACGCGGTTGATGTAGTCGAACGTCTCCGCGATCCAAATCGCAAGTCGTCCCTCGATCCGATCACGAACTAGCGCCGAACGGACGGCACCTCCGCGTTCAACACACGTACGGCTTGATGACGCCTTCACCTCCTCGATCCAGCGAGCGATGGTGAAGTAGTGGTTGAGTTCCAGCAGCACGACGGCGTGGTGATGGTGGTGAGGAACAATCTCTGCAGGGCTTCGCCAAGCGCTACGGAGATTATGACGGAGGAACTAGAGGGTTAGGGTTGCCGCACACGGCTTGGGGAAATCTTGATGTATCCCGTGTGCTAGCCCTGCCCCTCTATTTATATGTTGAGCCTTGGGGTCTAAACTTGGAGTAAAAGCCTCCTCCAGGTCGGTTTTGCCCGCACAAGGTCGGTTTGGCCCGCAGGGAAAGAGTCCAACTCGGATCCCTGCCGAACCGTGCACAGCCGCGCACAAGCGGTAGTACCGCTCACAAGCGGTAGTACCGCTTGAGCGGTAGTACCGCTTCACCAAGCGGTAGTACCGCTTGGGCGGTAGTACCGCTTCACAAAACGGTAGTACCGCTTACGCGGCAGCAAAACTACTTTTTGCACTTTCCAATACCTCGTGGGCTTTATCCCTTTGGCCCATATAAAGTGTTGCTGCACCCGAACACTTTGGTAAACATCCGGAACCCATTCCGGTGAACTCCGGAACTCTTCCGGAGATCAAAACACTATTATCACATATATCAATCTTTACTTCCGGACTATTCCGGAGATCCTCGTCATGTCCGGGATCTTATCCGGGACTCCGAACAACTTTCGGTCACCAACAAAATAACTCAACTATACTAATCGTCACCAAACGTTAAGTGTGTAGACCATGCGGGTTCGAGAACTATGTAGACATGACCGAGACACCTCTACGGCCAATAACCAATAGCGGGACCTGGATGCCCATATAGGCTCCTACATATTCTACGAAGATCTTTTATCGGTCGAACCTCTATGTCAAGGATTCAGTTAATCCCGTATGCTGTTCCCTTTGTTCTTCGGTATGTTACTTGCCCGAGATTCAATCGTCGGTATCTCTATACCTAGTTCAATCTCGTTACCGGCAAGTCTCTTTACTCGTTCCGTAATACAAGATCTCGTGGCTAACACTTTAGTCACATTGCTTGCAAGGCTCATTGTGATGTTGTATTACCGAGTGGGCCCTGAGATACCTCTCCGTCATATGGAGTAACAAATCCCAGTCTTGATCCATGCCAACCCAACAGACACCCTCGGAGATACCTGTAGAGCACCTTTATAGTCACCCAGTTACGTTGCGACGTTTGATACACACAAGGTACTCTTCCGATGTCAGGGAGTTGCATGATCTCATGGTCATAGGAACAGATACTTGACATGCAGAAAACAATAGCAATAAACTGACACGATCATATGCTACGTTCGTAGTTTGGGTCTTCTCCATCACATCATTCTCCTAATGATGTGATCCCGTTATCAAATGACATCTCATGTTAATGGCTAGGAAACCTTAACCATCTTTGATCAACGAGCTAGTCAACTAGAGGCTTACTAGGGACACAGTGTTGTCTATGTACCCACACATGTATTTGAGTTTCCAATCAATACAATTATAGCATGGATAATAAACGATTATCATGAACAAGGAAATATAATAATAACCAATTTATTATTGCCTCTAGGGCATATTTCCAACATTTATTCCGTTTGGACTCCGTTTAATATTCCTTATCTGCAATACTCAAAAACAAGGAAAAAACAGAAACTGGCACTAGGCTCTAGATTAATAGGTTAGTCCCAAAAATAATATAAAATAGCATATTAATGCATATAAAACATCCAAAACAGATAATATAATAGCCTGGAACAATCAAAAATTATAGATACGTTGGGGACGTATCAAGCATCATATACGATCGAAATACAAGTGAGGAAGAATCCCGACTATTGTTGTGGGGGTCGCTTCTCTTTCTGCCCCGTGTGCTAGACATTTTGGTAATGCACTCGGGGAAGAAGGGAGGAGCGACCATCACCGACTATCGAAATATCAGTGAGGGAGTCTCCACCATATATACACCAACATTATTAGTACTAGTGTAGATCGATGTTCTTGAGGGAAGGACCCGACTGTTGCCATGGGGGTCACTTTTCCTTCTTCTTCGAGTGGAAGACCTTTTGGTCCAGCCTTCGGGGAAGAGGGAGAAGCGACCATCACCGACAGTCGAAATATCAGTGAGGGTGTGTCCACCATATATACCACAAATATCAGTGACTTTCTGGTATTTGCCGTCGATTTTTAATCTTTTAATTATGAACACAGAAAATAGATGACGACGATGGGATGACTGTACCGACGATGGGGGTATGTGCGACAATCCTCACTTGGAGAACGATATGTGCTTCTCCCTCACGCTTAAGGAGGAGTTCAAAGTTTTTACGATACATAAATTCAGCGGCACGTATTTCTTCTTAATTAAGCATGAGTTGAGATTTTTGCTTTAACGTGTAATTTCCATTTTTTATAATTCGACCAGTGCATCCCATGCTATGCAAGACGGTATGTCCTAGAGAAACTCTCGTTTGCTGACGTGGAAATGGTGGAGACGAAGAAAGTTCACCTTAAGACGAAACATGGTTTCATTTTTTAGGCTAAGCTCTACGATGAAGTAAGTCACACACATTTTGGCTGTGCAAATTGAAGAGGATTATGCAAAGCTTACGGATTTGAGGAGGGTATGAGAATTACCTTCGATATTGGCATTCCTCAATATGATCCAGTCACCGGTCCTCAACATGATAAAGACATTTGGGTGGATCAGGACATGATTCCTGTTCTACCTCCGTGTGAGTTTGTTAAACAAATTTGTTAAATAATCTATATTGCTTATTTAAAAATAGTTGTTATTCACCCCTACTTAACTTGTTTATTTGTAATTGACAGCTTATTTCCTTTCTTCGAAAGATATACGGAAGATAGTAGATGTGACGCCCCGAATTTCGACCGTACGCTAATCAAACACGCAATGCGTACGACCAAGATTAGGGACTCACTGATCGATAGCGTTTCAAAGAATTCTGTGAAACACATGATCCACCGGGGAAGAACGAATCTCCGGTAAGATAATCCGATGTACCTTGTAATAACAAGAGCAACTAGATATGAAAGTATGAGCGACAATTGCATGTAATCATCCATAGGGGTTGACGGAGGAAGGGAATCGCAAAGGAGATGAGCACAAGTTCTCGAGAGAACATCGGAGAGTATCTACGAAGTCTTCTGATGAATCGAGCCATCATCTGGAATGAGGGGCTCTCCAGGAGGAGTAGTTACGGGAACCTAGAGTTAGAGTTAACAAAAATTTTAACCCGAAAGAGAAGAGAGATCAGAACCCAGAGTATAGACAAGGAGTAAAAGATCCTAATACCACCCGATTGAGATGTGGGCCCGTAAGCCACACAACTATGTTAGTAAAAGTTTTTCAAGTACTAGACTCAACTTCGGCCAAGGAGTTGGAAGGGGGCTACCTACAGGCAGTCGGCTCTGATACCAACTTGTGACGCCCCCAATTTCGACCATACGCTAATCAAACACGCAATGCGTACGACCAAGATTAGGGACTCCCTGATCGATATCACAACACAACACTAGACACAAATTAAAGTCATACAGCTTCATATTACAAGCCAGGGGCCTCGAGGGCTCGAATACAAAGCTCGACAAGCACGAGTCAGCGGAAGCAATTAATATCTGAGTACAGACATAAGTTAAACAAGTTTTGCCTTAAGAAGGCTAGCACAAACATAAGAAGCGGATCGAAAGAGGCAAGGCCTCCTGCCTGGGAGCCAACCTAACTACTCCTAATCGTCGGCACTCTCCACGTAGTAGTAGGCTCCAGCGGTGGTGTAGTAGTCGTCTCCGGCGTACTCCATCTCCTGGGCTCCATCGTCTGAACGCAGAATCGTATCGAGAGGGAAAGAGAGAGCAAAGCAGCGGTGAGTACTCATCCAAAGTACTCGCAAGACTGACATCAGAACTATGCTAAGTATGCATCATTATCAAGGGAATGGGGTATATCTGGTCTGACTGCAGAAAGCAAGAATAGGGAGAAGGCCTAGTCTTATCGAAGACTAGCATCTTCAGCATCTTGCAGCATTAGAAGAGAGTAGACTGGTATCTCATATATAATCATATTATTGTAGCAATTTTATTAAGTAACCATGCCCAGGGATTCTTCCTCGACTCCCTGTGAGGAAGCAATCTCGGAGCCACATTCATTTCAATGTAAATCACAGTTTTAGTTATATCAGGTCAAGGTACAACTCCAAGTCGTCCTGTTACCGTGGACACGGCTATTGGAATAGATTATTCATCCCTGCAGGGGTGCACCACATTTCCAACACGCCTGATCACCTCTGGCCAGACACAATTTCCTAGGTCATGCCCGGCCTCGGGATAGCAGCACGTCGTAGCCCTACCTAGGCTCAACGAAGAGGCCAGCCCGCTGGTCTAAATCCTAAGCGCGCAGGGGTCATGGGACAATCGCCCTTTGCACTCCTGCACGATGCGAAGGCGGCCGAGGTCAGTCCTAGCATCCCTTATTAACAAGCGCAATGCCGTTGCGGACCACTCGGGCGCGCGCCGCT
The DNA here is from genome assembly GCA_039707655.1 of Elymus sibiricus. Taxonomy (NCBI): domain Eukaryota; kingdom Viridiplantae; phylum Streptophyta; class Magnoliopsida; order Poales; family Poaceae; genus Elymus; species Elymus sibiricus. The sequence goes on along the minus strand of CM077671.1, from coordinate 523,023,413 downwards.
CCATTGCTGACGTCTGAAGATCCTTCGGCTGATACAACGACGCTGAGTACCCATAACTTCTCCCACGCGATGGTTTGGTGCGTAAAAAGGCCAACGACCCAACTCAGATCAAATACCCAACCCATTAGCATTTTATTAATGCGAGGCAAGCGCGACCCATAAAGTGCGGTCCCGTCACCCCAACTCGAGGATGTGTGGCAAGGGCCTCTCCTGCCCATCCACGCCTCAACATAACCCTTTGAATGCCTTACCGGCGCATCCCACCACATCTTACACACGGGTACCCTTGGGGCCTACCCGTCTCAAGGCTGTCGGGAACTCAGGTCCACCTCAACCAGGGTGGTATCGCCTGTCCCTCCAGTCCCGTCTTTCACATGTAACAAAGTCAAGTTGAAGTAACTGTGTGTTTATACACCAGGTGGATATCCGAGGAATCACCCTCGATGGATCCCACTCAAGGTATGTGTATGACAAGAGTCGCTATCGATAAATGGGAAGGAGGAATCACCCTCGATACCCACGACCGATTAGCTACGCTACAGAATTAACACCGGGAGTGCTAAGTGAGGTATCACCCTCGGCACTGGGTAGTAGCTCTACAGTGCCATACTTAAGGGGTGTGTGGTGATGTGAGGGACCTGGCTCGTCGGTCGGTTGACCGAGTCTTTGGGTCTTCGAGTCGTCGAGTCGCCGATGAAGAAGCAGGGGCAACTGGGACTAAGGGGTCACTGGGGATTCATTGATCAACCTATACTAAGCAGTTGGTATGATTGCAAGTATAGTAACAGTTTATCAAAACAGGCTATGCATCACAATAGGAGCTAACTAATATAGTAGCAAAAATCTAATGCAAGAATAAGAGGGAAAGGAATAGGGTATATCGGAATGCTCAAGGGCGGTTTGCTTGCCTTACTGCTCTACGGCAAAGGGCTGATCGTCAACGGTGTAGTCGTACTCGGCAGCACCGTCAGTCTCGGGGTCTACCGGAGAGAAAAGGGGGGAAGAAACAATAAATATAAAGCAGACAAATGCATCACGATGCATGACATGTGACAATATGCAGAGCTAGGTATGCACTAACGCAGTACTACACGTTGCAGACGGAGCGGGAGAATATCTGACGATATTTCCCGGGTCTTTGGATTTATCGGACAGACGATCCAGAGGGGAAAAGTTCCATGTTCAACATGTTAGGAGCATGTGACAGATGAAAGGATGGCATAATCAGATTCATGGGATTTTTATGATCAACTTTCATGTATAAAACTTTTTCATCTGAGCTACGGATTATTTTCTATTAATTTTTAAAGTTTTAATCATTTTCTGGAATTAACAGATTTAAATAAATTCGAAAAAGCATTTATGACGTCAGCATGACATCAGGATGACATCAGCAGTCAACAGTGGGGCTTACTGGTCAAACCTGACCAGTGGGCCCCAGCTGTCATTGACTCAGGCTTAAACCAGGGTTTATTTAATTCGAAAACTATTTAATTAGTAGTGGGGTCCATATGTCAGTGAGTCATTAGGCTAATTAAACACGTTTAATTAATTTAACCCCAGTCCAGTCAGCACGTTGACCCAGTCAAAGGGGTCAACTGGGCCCGCGGGACCCAGCTGCCAGTGTCCCTGGCAGTGGCCCCAGTCGGGCCACGTCGGCAGCGGCGGCGCTGGGTCGCCGGAGAGGCTCCGGCGAGCACCAGATAACACGGCGGGGCTCGGAAATCCTCTACGGCGCACCAAATCGAGCAACTCCTGGCGCGTTCGCGAGCTGGCATCGTCGCGCGTCCATTCCAACCATCGGGAGCTGCTGCGGTGGCTTGTGCTGAGCGCGACGTCGACGGCAGCGGAGGCGAGCTTCGGGCGTCGATGGCAAATCGAGCACCAGCACGCCTTTGAGCTATCTAACGACACTACGCGAGCCTACGCGATGTACTGAGTCGAACGGTGGCGTCGGTTGGACCAAATGGCACCGGAGACTCGCCAACGTCGAGCTTAGGCGGAGGTGCATTCGGGCTCCGGTGAAAACTGACGCTACGGGCACGGATTCGTCGAGGAGGGAGAGGGGAAAGGAGCAGGAGCTCACAAGGGTCATGCAGGTGTGCTCAGTGGGCTCGGAGGAGGCCTGGAGTAGCCGGAACGGTCGCCGGAGCTTGGCGGCGATCCGGGGAAGAAGAAGCTCGTGGCCGTCGTTGTAGGGGCGATGAGCTCGAACGGTAGGGCGCAGACGATGCAGGGGGTCGTGGTGGTTCTTCCTGGCTAGCTGGCAACGCGCGGGAGGCTCTGTGGGCGCGACTATCCGGCGGCCATGGCGATGGCGGCGCTCGGGTGCGGGTGAGGGAGGAGCAGAGAGTGAGAGAGAGGGAGCAGGTGAGATCTAGGGCTACAGGGGGGGGGGGGGCAGACAGGGGCACGGGGGGGGGGGGGGGGCTCTTATCCCCGAGGGGGCCTCGACGGCCGCGCGCGAGCGTCGGCAGCCATGGTGCGCCGGCCTTCTCCTGTCGCTTGCGCGAGGAAGGAGAAAGGCTGGCTGAAATGGGCTGTGCCAGCCTGTAGCACTTGGGCTACAGTGCCCAGTAGCTCTTTCCCCTTTTTTTAATTCTTTTTCTTTTCTGTTTTCTGTTTTAATTATTTTTGCATTAATTCTCCTCAGTAAAAATGTGTGACAAGGTCCAAATAATATCTTGCAATATTTTGCAAGGCCACACCAAGTTTGGGCATTTTTGGAATCTGTTTGAATTTTCCAATTGAATTAAAGAGCACTTTAAATTGTTTTAAGCTGCTGTTATTGATGGTGGGGTCCACACCACATGTTTGGTGATGTTGTTTTCCTCAACAACAATTGTTTTGTGATTTATCACAATTGTGCAACATTTTATTCTTGCTGTTTGCAATTTTTATTTTATCACATTAAAATTCAATTGGCTTTTGAATTGAAATTTGAATTAAGATATGAATTTTAACTGGATCATATCTTGTTTAGCAAAATGATTAGGCACTGATCATGGTCATCACTGTGCTTAATTACAATGATCACTGTAGCACAAAACCAGGGTGTCACAATAATTCTCCCCTACTAACAAGAATTCTCGTCCCAAGAATCAAGAAGTAGAAGGAAAGAGCCCGGGGTATTCTGCACGAAGATGATCTTCGCGTTCCCAAGTGGCTTCATCTTCAGAATGATTTGCCCACTGCACCTTGAAGAACTTGGTAACCTTCTGACGAGTCCGACGTTCAGTTTCATCGAGAATGCGGACTGGTTGCTCTTTGTAAGAGAGGTCTTGTTGCAGTTCGAGCATATCATGATCCACTGCTCGGATAGGATCCTTGAAGCAGCGACGTAGTTGTGACACATGGAACACATCGTGAACCTGAGAAAAGTTTGACGGTAGTTCCAGTTGATATGCCACCTTACCATGCCTTTCGAGAACAGTGAAGGGACCAATATATCGAGGAGCCAGCTTGCCCTTGATCCCGAAACGGTGTGTACCTCTCATTGGCATGACCCGAAGATAAGCCTTTTCGCCAGGTTGATAGACCATATCTTTGTGATGACGGTCATACTGACTCTTCAGACGAGACTGAGCAGCCTTCAGATTTGCATGAATAATGCGGACTTGATCTTCAGCATGTTGGATAATATCCGGACCAATAAGTGTACGTTCCCCAGTTTCTGACCAATTCAGAGGAGTTCGACACTTACGTCCATATAACACTTCAAAAGGAGCCATCTTCAAACTGGCTTGATAGCTATTGTTGTAGGAGAACTCAGCATACGGGAGAGATTCCTCCCATTTCTTGCCGAAAGAAATGACACAAGCACGAAGCATGTCTTCGAGAATCTGGTTGACTCTTTCAACTTGACCCTGGGATTGAGGGTGAAAAGCGGTGTTGAATGACAAATGAGTTCCCATAGCTTCCTGGAAACTTGCCCAGAATCTTGAAGTGAATAAACTATCACGGTCTGAACTGATAACCAGTGGAATACCGTGAAGTGAAACAATTCTGGACATGTAAAGAGTTGCCAGCTGACTAGCAGTGATCGTTTCTTTGACGGCTAGAAAATGTGCAACTTTGAAAAGTCGGTCAATGACGACAAGAATAGCATCATTACCTTTCTGGGATTTGGGAAAACTAGTGACGAAGTCCATTTCAACATGGTCCCATTTCCATTCAGGAACAGTAATAGGTTGCAGGGTTCCGGCAGGCTTTTGATGTTCTGCTTTGATCCGACGGCAAATGTCACATTCTGAAACATAGCGTGCAATGTCTTGCTTCATGTTAGACCACCAGAATCTTCGACGAATGTCTTGGTACATCTTGGTACTACCAGGATGAATAGACAGCGAAGTGTCATGTGCTTCCTTCATGACCTCCTGAGTCATATCATGGTTTTTCTCCTTACTCGGTACCACTAGGCGGTCTTTGAAGTACAAAGCGCCATCCTCAGCAATAATGAAGGGTGAGGGCTTTCCTTCTGCGAGATCGAATTTAATCCTCTCGACTTCATTGTCACACTTCTGGATCCACTTGATGACGTCCACAAGATCTGGTTTAGCAACCAGGGTATTAAGAGAACCCTGGGAAACGACATGGAGGTTCATTTTGTAGGACCCTTCAGGAGGGGGTGCTAGATAACCCTGAGGAACAATATGGAGATTCAGCTTGCGAAATTCTTCTTGAAGAAGGGGGTGAACCTTATGAACCTGGAGTTGATTGCAATAAGACTTGCGGCTCAAGGCATCAACCATTACATTAGCCTTGCCAGGTGTATAAGAAATTCCCACGTTGTAATCTGCTATTCATTCCATCCATCTTTGTTGACGGAGATTTAGATATGGCTGAGTAAACAAGTACTTCAGACTGGTGATCGGTGTAGATCTCGCAACGATTACCAACAGGGTATTGCCGCCACTCTTTCAGTGCATGGATTACTGCGGCAAGTTCAAGGTCATGAACTGAGTAGTTCTCTTCATGAGGACGCAATTGACGAGATGCATAAGCAACCACTCTGCGTTCTTGCATTAGGACACATCCCATTCCTTGACGTGAAGCATCACAATAGATGACAAAGTCCTTACGAGTATCCAGAGGAGCAAGCACTGGAGCAGACGTCAGCTTGTCCTTAAGTACTTGAAAGCTCTCCTAACATTTTTCTGTCCACTCATATTTAACACCTTTGTGAAGCAAATTGGTTAAGGGCTTTGCAATCTTGGAGAAGTTCTCGACGAATCGACGGCAATAGCTGGCGAGTCCGAGAAAACTTCTGACTTGCTTGACATTCTTCGGGGGAGTCCAGTCAAGAATAGCCTGAACTCGTTCAGGGTTGACCGCAATACCATCCTTGGAGATCATATGACCAAGGTAGGTTACTTCGTCCATCCAGAACTCACACTTTGAATAGTTTGCATAAAGTTGATGTTCTCGAAGCCTCTCCAGTATAAGACGGAGATGTTCAGCATGCTCTTCTTTATTCTTGGAGTAAACCCGGATATCATCCAGATAAACCACGACGAATTTATCGAGGTAATCCATGAATATATAGTTCATCAGGCGAGAGAAAGTTGCTGGAGCATTGGTTAAGCCGAAGGGCATGATGGTGTACTCGTATGAACCATAGCGAGTAATAAATGCAGTCTTGGGAATATCTTCTTCGCGAACCCGGATCTGATGGTAACCCAACCTCAAGTCGAGTTTGGAAAACACTGACGAACCAGCAAGTTGATCATACAGATCGTTGATCCGAGGCAGCGGATATTTGTTCTAAATTTTAGCTTGGTTGATGGGACGGTAATCTTGGACCAACCGATTCGTACCATCCTTTTTCTTGACAAAGAGAGAAGGTGCTCCCCAAGCAGAGGAACTTGGACGAATGAAACCCAGACGAAGCGAATTGTCAATTCCTTGCTTAAGTTCAAGGAGTTCATGTGGTGGCATCTTATACGGATGCTTGGCAATAGGGGTGGTGCATGGCACTAAGTCGATGACAAACCTGACAGCTCTCACAGGGGGAATCCTTGGAAGTTCTTCCGGAAGGACATCTTGAAAATCACGGACCACTGGGATGTTTTCAATCCCCTCAAGAGGTGACGTGTTTAATGCATTCAGGGCATTTAGCCAGGCTTCAGCATCCCGAACAAGATGAGCATGGTCAAGCTCTAGCATGACGATAATGATGGGGCCTAACAGCTTGGAAAGACATGATTGAGTACAAAATCATAAGCAAGGAAGATTCTAAGAGTTGTTGAATCGCAAAGCATACTCGATTCAGATATCGGTGTCCCTGAGTGTCCCACAACTCAGAACACGAGGAAACTGGAATCAGTGAAATATCATAGTTGATGAGGAGCTCATAAAAAGTTATATAGGTCCGAGATATTCTCGAGATACCAATGATAAAACTCGGAGGTAGATCAGAATAAAGGTTAGACTAGTGTATTGATCTGTGGAAGAACAAACACTTTAACTTGTCTGAGAATGAAACCAAAGTAGAACAACATGGTCGGAACCACGATTGAAAAGGGCAAGATCAAAGATACAAGATCAAATCATACAATGAATGATTATTGAAAGGAGAAGCTTCTATGATAAGATCAACATCGTTTCCATGGGCATGAATGCAAGGTTCAAGGTCGACTCCCACTTCATCAATGCATCATCTTCCATTTACACCTCGCCGTTGATGAAGTTGTAGTTTTGAAAGTTTAACTGGCAAAACACCAGGAGAGTATGACTCGTGAAAACAGTCGGGTTCACACGAATTAAGGAAGGCATAGGTCCAACCCATCGGGGCATCTTAGGAACATATAGCACAAGCTTCAAGAGTAATTAACACATGCTTGCAAACAGAGCATGGCTGACGAAAGCATAGGATACAACTTATCAGAGGGGGAAGACACAGCTTACCAATGGTATCATGTATCAGGGGAAGAACATCACAAGAATTTTGAATGTGAAGGATGCTATCGGATAATAACCCAACACTGGGTCTAGCAGTCCACAAAGGACCTGATGTGAGTATCGGTACCCAATCAGAGGGAGAAAGAATGTAAGGCATCATATCATAGAACATCCAAATAATTTGATGCTTAAATAACCAAAGGAATTAAGATTCCCAATTTGGTGTATCGGAAACAGATGTTCCGATCAAATACAAGTAAGACGAAAGGACTTAGATGGGCAATCAATCAAGGTTGATTTGTTGGGAACCAACTCATGTTTGGAAAGACGTCTGAGCCGGACGGATAATTTATGATAACCAACTGATGACTGCGTGCATTCACACATAGGTTGAATCAGTAAAATCAAATGAAAACCACAAGGGATTTACTTAATATTGCTAGACATATGGAATTAACCATAATGCAAGCAGGTGAGAAAGGTCAAGAGCAAAAGGCTACTTAGGATTACGGCAGATCGAATAGCGTTTCAAAGAATTCTGTGAAACACATGATCCACCGGGGAAGAACGAATCTCTAGTAAGATAATCCGATGTACCTTATAATAACAAGAGCAACTAGATATGAAAGTATGAGCGACAATTGCATGTAATCATCCATAGGGGTTGACGGAGGAAGGGAATCGCAAAGGCGACGAGCACAACTTCTCGAGAGAACATCGGAGAGTATCTTTGAAGTCTTCTGATGAATCGAGCCATCATCTGGAATGAGGGGCTCTTTGGGAGGAGTAGTTACGGGAACCTAGAGTTAGAGTTAATAAATTTTTTAACCCGATAGAGAAGAGAGATCAGAACCCAGAGTATAGACGAGGAGTAAAAGATCCTAATACCACCCGATTGAGATGTGGGCCCGTAAGCCACACAACTATGTTAGTAAAAGTTTTTCAAGTACTAGACTCAACTTCGGCCAAGGAGTTGGAAGGGGGCTACCTACAGGCAGTCGGCTCTGATACAAACTTGTGACGCCCCCAATTTTGACCGTACGCTAATCAAACACGCAATGCGTACGACAAAGATTAGGGACTCACTGATCGATATCACAACACAACACTAGACACAAATTAAAGTCATACAGCTTCATATTACAAGCCAGGGGCCTGGAGGGCTCGAATACAAAGCTCGACAAGCATGAGTGAGCGGAAGCAATTAATACCTGAGTACAAACATAAGATAAACAAGTTTTGCCTTAAGAAGGCTAGCACAAACATAAGCAGCGGATCGAAAGAGGCGAGGCCTCTTGCCTGGGAGCCAACCTAACTACTCCTAAGCATCGGCACTCTCCACATAGTAGTAGGCTCCAGCAGTGGTGTAGTAGTCGTCTCCGGCGTACTCCATCTACTCGGCTCCATCGTCTGAACGCAGAATCGTATCGAGAGGGAAAGAGAGAGCAAAGCAGCGGTGAGTACTCATCCAAAGTACTCACAAGACTGACATCAGAACTATGCTAAGTATGCATCATTATCACGGGAATGGGGTATATCTGGTCTGACTGCAGAAAGCAAGAATAGGGAGAAGGCCTAGTCCTATCGAAGACTAGCATCTTCAGCATCTTGCAGCATTAGAAGAGAGTAGACTGGTATCTCATATATAATCATATTATTGTAGCAATTTTATTAAGTAACCACGCCCAGGGATTCTTCCTCGACTCCCTGCGAGGAAGCAATCTCGGAGCCACATTCATTTCAATGTAAATCACAGTTTTAGTTATATCAGGTCAAGGTACAACTCCAAGTCGTCCTGTTACCGTGGACACGGCTATTCGAATAGATTATTCATCCCTGCAGGGGTGCACCGCATTTCCAACACGCCTGATCACCTCCGGCCGGACACACTTTCATGGGTCATGCCCGGCCTCGGGATAGTAGCACGTCGTAGCCCTACCTAGGCTCAACGAAGAGGCCAGCCCGCCGGTCTAAATCCTAAGCGCGCAGGGGTCATGAGCCAATCGCCCTTTGCACTCCTGCACGATGCGAAGGCAGCCGAGGTCAGTCCTAGCATCCCTTATTAACAAGCGCAATGCCGTAGCGGACCACTCGGACGCGCGCCGCTCCATTGCTGACGTCTGAAGATCCTTCGGCTGATACAACGACGCTGAGTACCCATAACTTCTCCCACGCGATGGTTTGGTGCGTAAAAAGGCCAACGACCCAACTCAGATCAAATACCCAACCCATTAGCATTTTATTAATGCGAGGCAAGCGCGACCCATAAAGTGCGGTCCCGTCACCCCAACTCGAGGATGTGTGGCAAGGGCCTCTCCTGCCCGTCCACGCCTCAACATAACCCTTTGGATGCCTTACCGGCGCATCCCACCACATCTTACACACGGGTACCCTTGGGGCCTACCCGTCTCAAGGCTGTCGGGAACTCAGGTCCACCTCAACCAGGGTGGTACCGCCTGTCCCTCCAGTCCCGTCTTTCACATGTAACAAAGTCAAGTTGAAGTAACTGTGTGTTTATACACCAAGTGGATATCCGAGGAATCACCCTCGATGGATCCCACTCGAGGTATGTGTATGACAAGAGTCGCTATCGATAAATGGGAAGGAGGAATCATCCTCGATACCCACGACCGATTAGCTACGCTACAAAATTAACACCGGGAGTGCTAAGTGAGGTATCACCCTCGGCACTAGGTAGTAGCTCTGCAGTGCCATACTTAAGGGGTGTGCGGTGATGTGAGGGACCTGGCTCGTCCGTCGGTTGACCGAGTCTTCGGGTCTTCGAGTCGTCGAGTCGTTGATGAAGAAGCAGGGGCAACTGGGACTAAGGGGTCACTGGGGATTCATTGATCAACCTATACTAAGCAGTTGGTATGATTGCAGGTATAGTAACAGTTTATCAAAACAGGCTATGCATCAGAATAGGAGCTAACTAATACAGTAGCAAAAATCTAATGCAAGAATAAGAGGGAAAGGAATAGGCGATATCGGAATGCTCAAGGGGGGTTTCTTGCCTTGCTGCTCTGCGGCAAAGGGCTGATCGTCAACGGTGTAGTCGTACCCGGCAGCACCGTCATTCTCGGGGTCTACCGGAGAGAAGAGGGGGGAAGAAACAATAAATATAAAGCAGACAAATGCATCAAGATGCATGACATGACAATATGCAGAGCTAGGTATGCACTAACGCAGTACTACACGTTGCAGACGGAGCGGGAGAATATCTGACGATATTTCCCGGGTCTTTGGATTTATCGGACAAACGATCCGGAGGGGAAAAGTTCCATGTTCATCATGTTAGGAGCATGTGACAGATGAACGGATGGCATAATCAGATTCGTGGGATTTTTCTGATCAACTTTCATGTCTAAAACTTTTTCATCTGAGCTACGGATTATTTTCTATTAATTTTTTAAGTTTTAATCATTTTCTGGAATTAACAGATTTAAATAAATTCAAAAAAGCATTTATGACGTCAGCATGTCATCAGGATGACGTCAGCAGTCAACAGTTGGGCTGACTGGTCAAACCTGACCAGTGGGCCCCAGTTGTCATTAACTCAGGCTTAAACCAGGGTTTATTTAATTCGAAAACTATTTAATTAGCAGTGGTGTCCATATGTCAGTGAGTCATTAGGCTAATTAAACACATTTAATTAATTTAACCCTAACAGTAAACGGTGGGGGCCACTTGTCAGTGACTGACCCCAGTCCAGTCAGCACGTTGACCCGGTCAAAGGGGTCAACTGGGCCCGCGGGACCCAACTGCCAGTGTCCCTGGCAGTGGCCCCAGTCGGGCTACGTCGGCAGCGGCGGCGCTGGGTCGCCGGAGAGGCTCTGGCGAGCACCAGAGAACACGGCGGGGCTCGGAAATCCTCTACGGCGCACCAAATCGAGCAACTCCTGGCGCGTTCGCGAGCTGGCATCGTCGCGCGTCCATTCCAACCATCGGGAGCTGCTGTGGTGGCTTGTGCTGAGCACGACGTCGACGGCAGCGGAGGCGAGCTTCGGGCGTCGATGGCAAATCGAGCACCAGCACACCTTCGAGCTATCTAACGGCACTACGCAAGCCTACGCGATGTACTGAGTCGAACGGTGGCGTCGGTTGGACCAAATGGTCACCGGAGACTCGCCGGCGTCGAGCTCAGGCGGAGGTATGTTCGGGGTCCGGTGAAAACTGACGCTACGGGCACGGATTCGTCGAGGAGGGAGAGGGGAAAGGAGCAGGAGCTCACAGGGGTCCTGCAGGTGTGCTCAGTGGGCTCGGAGGAGGCCTGGAGTAGCCGGAACGGTCGCCGGAGCTTGGCGGCGATCCGGGAAAGAAGAAGCTCGTGGCCGTCGTTGTAGGGGCGATGAGCTCGAACGGCAGGGCGCAGACGATGCAAGGGGTCGCGGTGGTTCTTCCTGGCTAGCTGGCAACGCGCGGGAGGCTCTGTGGGCGCGACTAGCCGGCGGCCATGGCGACGGCGGCACTCGGGTGCGGGTGAGGGAGGAGCAGAGAGCGAGAGAGAGGGAGCAGGTGAGATCTAGGGCTACAGGGGGGGCAGGCAGGGGCACGGGGGGGGCGCTCTTATCCCCGAGGGGGCCTCGACGGCCGCGCGCGAGCGTCGGCAGCCATGGCGCGCCGGCCTTCTCCTGTCGCTTGCGCGAGGAAGGAGAAAGGCTGGCTGAAATGGGCTGAGCCAGCCTGTAGCACTTGTGCTACAGTGCCCAGTAGCTCTTTCCCCTTTTTTTAATTCTTTTTCTTTTCTGTTTTCTGTTTTAATTCTTTTTGCATTAATTCTCCTCAGTAAAAATGTGTGACAAGGTCCAAATAATATCTTGCAATATTTTGCAAGGCCACACCAAGTTTGGGCATTTTTGGAATCTGTTTGAATTTTCCAATTGAATTAAAGAGCACTTTAAATTGTTTTAAGCTGCTGTTATTGATGGTGGGGTCCACACCACATGTTTGGTGATGTTGTTTTCCTCAACAACAAATGTTTTGTGATTTATCACAATTGTGCAACATTTTATTCTTGCTGTTTGCAATTTTTATTTTATCACATTAAAATTAAATTGGCTTTTGAAGTGAAATTTGAATTGAGATATGAATTTTAACTGGATCATATCTTGTTTAGCAAAATGATTTGGCACTAATCATGGTCATCACTGTGCTTAATTACAATGATCACTGTAGCACAAAACGAGGGTGTCAGAGTAGACAATACCTACTACAGTGCTGGCTTAGAGCTAACTTGGGAGGAGAAGAATTCTCTTGTCTCTTTTGTTAATGATGTTTGTTCTGACTTTTATGTGCATTTATGGAGCTGGCCAAAATTACAGAATACGTGCCACTAGTCCACGAGTTGAGCGATGGTAACATTCGATCAAATATCATGGTAAGATTTTTTTACTATTGTGTCACCAGTCCATCTTTCTTCTTAAGTAAACTACATTGCTAACTATGTTACTGTTAATTATGTTCTTCAACAGAAGCTCCCGGATGATGTTGTGCCTCCGCTGATGTTTGTCGAAGGTCAGATGACAATTGTTAGCGTACGACCATGGATGGGGGCTTTCGAATGTGCATGCTCGATTTCTCAAACAGATGAAGGCCTCAAAATCAAAGAATGGAGAAAAATAGTGAACGAGCGCAACCCACAAATTGGAGTCCGGTGGATCTCTATGCTCCATTATGGAGATGAAGTTTTTTTTTCTGTTTTATTCTATTTCACCTAAGAGATAGGAGTAGGTCCTAGTACTTGTCATGTGCTAGGAAGTTATTTACCTAGGATGATAACAATTAGCTAGTAGTGGTTAACTTATGATGATCATTATGGTGAGACATTGTTACATCACTACGATGATGATGAGTTGTTATATCACTACGATGATGATGAGTTGTTATATCATTATTATAATGATAAGTTGTTATATCATTGCTACTGTATAGAAATTTGTATAAGGGTGTGTAAACACAGTATAAATATGCAGAAACGTAATACGCAGGTATAGTAGTGGCGCGGGGTAATAATCGGCGCTACAGCTAGTTAGTAGTAGCGCGGGGTTGAACCCACACCACTGCTAACATAAGTAGTAGTAGCGCGGGGCAGACCCGCGCTACTGCTAAGTTAGCTGCAGCGAGCTAGCAGTAGCGCGGGTCCCGCGCTACTGCTAAACCTTTACCCCGCGCTGCTAGTAGCCTTTTCCCTAGTAGTGCATGGGACCAAGACCCAAAAAGTAAATGCAAGAGCATTTGAACATGGGATGCCATGAAGTTAATTAACAGGAAAGCATACTTACTGATTGAGCTATAAAATAATGACCCCTACATCCACTACTACAAGTTATAATAGTTCTACACAATGATTGCCGATGCGACACCGTGGAACGTGAGTCCGTAAAAAAGGACACTAATTTTGACACAAATTTAACATGTTCAGGCGATTGACCCTACAATGTCAGCACACAAGATAGATGAACATTAAGATTTCATTCAGCCCAAATTTTTGTTCAGTCGAACTCAACAAAGATGCTCGATGTGTGTTAACCACTAGACAAATTGTAGATAGAAAAGTGCAGAGCCTTAAATTTAATTAGTAGTTTGGCCGTTTAGTATTTCCTATTTTGTGGTGTAGTAATTTTCACACATGCTTACGCCATAATATCTCCAGATTTCAAAATCTTATATTACATATATATAATATATATGTGTCTGTGCGTGTGCGTGTATGTATGTGTGTGTCGGTGTGTGTTATTACAACTGTTATGGTGATTGGCGATTTTAGGGGCCGTCCATCCACCCTAATCTGACGGTGGAAAAAATAGTAGTTACCAGGAGTTACAAGATTGAAATTACGGGAAATTACATGTAATGGTGGGACCGTTACAAAATTTAGATGGGGCCAATTAGTTTGTGAAACGGTAAATCCGTCATTCGCTTACGATCCCACCGTTGCAGCCGCCTCCTGTCCAGTTTTGCAGATCGACTGGATCCTGGACATAATGCAGCCCCCGTGAGCGCACAAACTATGAATATGAATCAAGTGATTCGAGAGAAAATACTGGATGAGAATAAGCCTCAGGAAATTGACAGCTCGCCTTTTCCTTAAGCTGGTTGGAAGCTACATGTTCAAGTTTCACCAAGGTTGATTAACTTGGATTGTGGACATGCGAAAACATAAGTAGAACTGTCGTTTGTTGTCGTTTGTAATCAGTACGGGGCAAATGACAATGCTTAAATGTATTGCTCTGAACTAGCAGCTGGTTGGGCGTTGTTGACTGGCAATCACACCATGGGACAGCCACCACGCGAACATGAGGATCAGAGGAGCTAGTACGACATGTATGCAGTAGTGTGAGGGAAGGTCGCCGGCAGCGCTGACTCAGGTAGTAGGGTATCCTGCGTAAGGTGGAGAGAAATCCTCTGCCGCCGGCGGCGGGTTGGGGGCGGTGGGGCAGCTGAGGCTTCGGCGCACCGCGACGTACGACCTGCAGTACTGCCGGCCGGCCACGCGGACAGCAAGGTAGCAGATTATGCTTCTCGCCTGGATCGGGGCCGTCGCGCGGGGATGATCTGAACGGCGCCCGAGCTACCCATCTACAAGCGGGATGTGCAGCGGCGACGGTTATGTGAAGGGAATCAGATCGTGGGGATGGCCTCGGAACGTGCCGTGAGGAACGGAAACGGACGAGAGACTCAATTACTATTATACCCATTTACAGAAAAAATAAGTCTTTAAATGATTTTCCCATATCCAATGGTCAGAAAAAATCAGAGGTGGAGTTACATGAAATTACATATCGTAACTCTCCAATCATTGTAAAAGAGCTCGTGTGTTATTGCTACATTTTCTTTTCTTTCTTCAATTCTATATTCTGATCGATCCCAAAAGAAAATCATTGACGTGATTCAAAATTGCGAATATTGCGGTTTGCCTTCATTGGCTATTTGCTTTATTTAGTTCCCATTATTTAATTCTACAACCTAACGCTTTCACCTCTAAACTCTTCAATTCCTATTTCTCATTCCTTCCACTATTGTTGTGTTGTTTTATGTGACAGGAGGTTGCACTACTGTGGTGAACACAAACACCAGCCCATGGAAATAATGCACAGGTTCACAACTAAGTTAGCTAGGTTTTGCATGGCGTGATGTGCTTCTGATCAATTAACTATTTGCTCTTCTAACCCGCATCTAGGTAAGAGGTGAAAAATATCTACCAATTTATCACCGAGTTTGATTTATCTCTTTGCTGTATTTATCTCTTTATTGCTTAGATATTCCATTAAGTAAGTCGAACGCAGTTGTGGCACATTAGTTTCAAAATAAAAGCATATACAACACAATGTATTTATACTACATGTTGTTATTTTAGTCTTTTTTCCTAGCAATTCAATATGTCTCATTATTTTCATCAGTAATTACATATGAATGAAAGAAGAGAGAATGACACATGAAAATCACTAGAAAAGGTTATTTTCGGCATAGCGAAACAATTAGATGGGTGTGTGAATCAAGATTAAATGGATGTTCAATCACTAGATCGCTTCTATCATTGTATGCATACTATCGTAATGTGATGACGGGGGGTGACAAGTTTGTCGAGCTCATGTGCGATGACAACACAATGCAGGACTTTTTTAGCAGCGGCAAAGAGTCAAGATGCAGCAATGCTGATGCATCGTGCAGCGTCAAGTGAGCAATGTTGTGGCAGGAGAAATTACGGGGATGGATGCGAGCACTACCGCTGTCCTACTATGAAGAAGTTATTTTGCTGTTTCTGATCAAGACATTGTTTAATAAGGAGATCCATTTGCTTCTGAACAAATCCATGTGGCAACTTCCATGGTTCATCTAATATAATTCTTGAAGCGATCTGATTCAGCTTCAAGTGTGTAGGTTTGGTGAGATAATCCTTTCCATCATTCCATGTCCAACATACTTATAGTCAATTAGTACAATTTTTAATATGAATATGTTCGTCTAGGTAATGACAATGTTGTATTGTGAAGAAACATAAAATATATTAATTCCAAAGCTTGATCAAATAGTATATAGTGGGGTGCGGGATAAAAGAATCTGCACTGTTATTCAAATTATATAACAGTGTAGTTTAGCATATTTATGCATGTACAAAAATAATCTCCTACTGTGGGGAGAAGTAGCAACAAAGTTTATCAAATATATACCCAATATAAAAATCTACAAGTTTCATTAAATGGCAGGAACCAACATATCCCTTGGTGTAAATTGGTTCCATATTGTCTCGAAATCATGTAACAGGGAATTCTCACTCCAATCTTCAACAAAAGTTGGAGCTGTTCAAAATGTTGGCATGGTTACACAGTATGCCATTTTCTCAAAATATTGTGTCTATGCAATTGTTTGTTTGGACCTGATAAAAAACATAACAATTAGCACCCTAGCCCGTGCAAGTGCACGGGTTGGCGACTAGTTCCATTAATGCAAATTTCTTATAGCACGATAACACAAAAATACATGAATAGGCTTGGCATACTACCTCAAAAGATAATCCTCTGCTATAGTTGTTGATGTACAATAAGGACGCAAAATGCAAAGCACCGTTTGACATGAAAAGGCTGATAATTCTGTAGCGACATATCTAAAATAGCTTTGCTGGTACATCCGTACAAGCCCTAAATAAAGCAGAATGTTTACAATTTTGAGCACACAACGAAATTACAACAATTCAGTATCATTATCATAATATAGTTGTGGTTGGTTTGATCAGCAATTCAGTATCATTATGTATTACTGAAGACGGTAGTATGTACAAATTTCCTTTGTAAAAATATGAATATCTGCACTAATTCCGTTCCACTATTCGACATTCATTGGTTCTGCAGACGGGGTAGTATTTATTGCACGCAGCAGCAGCCTGTTCCCATGAACTCCTGGACTGTTCTAAAAGCCTCATTGTGCTTCATCTGCAGAATTCAACGGTACAACAACAGTTAAAATAAAAAGGCACAGAAAAAAAAGGAAAATCATGCCTGTCTATCTCACGCTAAGCGCCCAGATTTATTGGAGTTGCTGCTGGCCACGGAAGAAAGTGGACGTGCTAGGAGAGCTCTGGTAGAAAATTTTCTCTAGCCCGCGAAGAAAAACGGAGGTGTGATGGGGTTTGTGGCGGAGGTCGTGGTCGGAGTGATGGTGTTATGTTTGCGGGAGGTGGCGTGGCCTGATTTAGTGCCCACGCGCGCGCTGCTTAAGGGCTCGCATCGCACACTGACCTGGGCCCCGGCAGCCATGACCTGGGCTCTGTCAGGAGGAAGTAACTAACTTGCTTCTCATGTTGTAGGCGGCCATGGTGCGATCAGGAGATGAAATGGAAGGAGAGCTACCATCTCGATCTGGCCAGGCTCGGTGGTGCTTGGCCGATCCCGTGCGTCGCGTCCAGCGGAAAGGTGGGGAGTGGGCACAGGTGGGCGACTTGGGTGCCCCTTTCATTGTCGCGGTCATGGATCCCTCTTGACCGGGGTCTCCGTCATCGATCTAGGAAGGAACGTAGATTGGGGCTGGATGGTTGCGCCCCATGCTCGGAGCTGCTGGTGGTCGTGGTGATTGGCGGGGGGCTCCGCAGCGAGGCGATAGGAATGGCGCAGGGGCGAGGCCGCGGATGGGAACCCTAGCTAGCCAGGTAGGGAGGAGGCCGATCAACCCTGCAGCTCACGAGATTGGAAGAGAAGGGGGTGGGCGACACCGGATTTGGTGGCGAGGATGAGGATGGAGAGACCGAGCGAGGGAGTTGGGTGGAGCGATTCGTTTTTTAGTTGGAGCCTTGGAGGGGAAAAACCAGTGGAAGGGGTGGTGGGAGGTGGAGGCGAAAATAAACTAGGGAGGCGAAAATAAGCCGTGCGTACCGGCCTACCAACTGCCCTTTTAGGAGTAGAGAAAGTTATTAAACTTTCATAATGCCAAAAAGAAATTCCTATTTTAACGTCCACCCTACCATACATGGCAGAAGATATGGATGGCACACACTTATTTTCAGAAGATTTTACTCTTTTCATATTATCCACGTCATACAAAATTGTTTGGAAGGTATTGCATTTCCACGCACTACTGGAATTTTCATATACGCCGGGTGTCAGCTTCTTCGCCGAGAGCCAAAACACGGACACTCGGCAAACTAAACAACGCCGAGAGCTACACTCGGCAAAGCTGGCTTCACGGCAACTGCCTACTTTGCCGTCACGGGCTCACGGCGAACAAGCACCGCACGGCAAACGGCGCAGACGCCGAGAGCCGCGCACGGCAAAGAGGAGCCACGTGGCGTGCCCGTTCGCAACAGACGGCTCCGTCAGTTACTTGCCATATTACCGAGAGTCGCGTTTCGACGCTCGGCAAAGTATATGCCACGTCCTATTTTCCTTTTTTGTGTGTGTTCTTTTGCCCTCTATGTTTTTGTCTTATATTTCATATCTTTTAATGACTAAAGTTTCAAAATGCCATGACTTGTGTTTTGTGTTAGATATTTTCAAATCTCAACTTCTAAGCACTACTCCCTCCGTTCCTTTATAAAAGAAAAATTCTTACCGAGCATGGCTACAAACGGTGAAGACCCCTAGACCTAGGGTTACGACTTGTACCGAGAGGGCTCTCGGTACATGCAGCTATTATCGAAAACGGTTATCGACCCTCGGTACTGAGTAAGCCATATCATATTTACCTTTTATTTGTGTGTGTATCTTTGCACTCTCATTTTGTGTCTGATATTTCATGTCTTTTAATGACTCAAGTTTCAAAATGACATGACTTTTGATGACTTGTGTTTTGGGCTAGATTTTATCAAATCTCATCTCGGTAATGTCTAACTAAAATGGTAAGGTGCTTTGCGAAGCATGTAAGAAATTAAAAGGAGATGTAAACAACAACAAAAGGAATAACACATATTTACCGAGCACGACTACGAACGGCGAGGATGTGCAAACCTAGGGTTAGGACCTTTACCGAGAGCCGATTATCCTCCCATTCGTCTGTGTTTCTTTGCCACTCTTTTTTCTAATATTTCATGACTTTTAATGACTAAAGATCCAAAATGCCATGACTTTTGATGACTTCTGTTTTCGGTTAGAATTTTTTAAATGACGATGTATTTGCCGAGAGCTGTGCTCGGTAATGCTGGTGACCAGTGGGACCGCGTGTCCCACATGGCAGCTGACAGTTTACCGATGAAAGCACATTTGCTCCCTTGGTGGTTTTGGTAATTCATAACAACATATAAGTCATTGAACTAATGTTTCTACCAAGTATATTTCAGGAAATGTTCAATGATACGATTGGCAAAAAGAGATTGTGGAGATACCCCAAGATGCAAGGAAATAGGTTGGCCAAGATTCAAGCAAGAGGACTCGACATTTTATATTTGTGAGAAATCACTTTGAGTCCATAGGAAAGCCAATACTATTAAAAGGGGGTAAGGTTTTGCTGGTGAACAAAATGCTCATACGTGCACAAGTGACAGTCACCAAAAACACCCACAAGCTCTCCCACCAAAGTCTGTCATAGCCAAATACTCAAAATCGGTGCAACCAACATTTCCATTTCGGTGCCACCGATTCTCACCTCAGACAGACTCAGCCAAACCCTAGCCACTTCGGTGCAACCGATTCCATACCGGTGCCACCGAGTTTGGGTTGCCAACTCTCTGTTATGCAAATTCACAATATCGGTGCAACCGAGATTTTTGGATCGGCGTCACCGAGATTGTCAATCCGACCGTTGGTCACCTTACCAGTGCAACCGAGTTTCCTATATCGGTCTCACCGAGATTCAAAAGTTGCCACCTTTTGGTCACTTCGGTACCACCGAGATTAACACATCGGTGTCACCGAGTTGGTCATTTTGTGTGTAACGGTTGGATTTTTGGGGATGCCTATATATACCCCTTCACCACCACCTACTCGAAAGAGAAGCACTCAGAACTATTCCATACTTGCCCCATCCAGTTTTCTGAGAGAGAACCACCTAGTCTTGTGTTGAGGTCAAGATCTTCCACTCCAACCATATGGATCTTGATTTCTAGCCTCCCCAAGTTGCTTTCCACCAATCCCATCTCTTCTACCAAGCCAAATCTGTGAGAGAGTGATTGTGTGTTGAGGAGTCTATCATCTTGAAGCACAAGAGCAAGGAGTTCATCGTCATTACCGAGCCTATTACCTTTTGGAGGGTGGTGCCTCCTAGATTGGTTAGGTGTCGCTTGGGAGCCTCCTACTTCGTATTGTGGAGTGAACCAAGAAGTTTGTAAGGGCAAGGAGATCGCCTACTTCGTGAAGATCTACCCATAGTGAGGCTAGTCCTTCGTGGACGGAAGCCGTTATGGAATAGTCAAGGTTGCTACTTCGTGGACCCTTATGGGTGGAGCCCTCCGTGGACTCTCGCGACCGTTACCCTCCGTGGGTTGAAAACTCCATAAACGTGGATGTACGATAGCACCACCTATCGGAACCACGGAAAAAATCATCGTGTCTACAACTGCGTTTGATCCTCCTACCCTATCCCTTCTATACATGCTTGTTGTTATTTTCCGCTGCTATACTCTTGGACATGCATGTGTAGGGTGTACTTGACTTGCCATGAAATGCTAAAAACTGTCAACCCTAAAACTTGGTATAGGCAAAACTTTTATTTGGTCAAGTAGTCTAATCACCCCCCCTCTAGACATACTTTCGGTCCTACAAGTGGTATCAGAGCTTTGGTGTCCATTGCATTGGTCTCACAACCTAGGAGAGTATGACGTCTAGTGAGGGAAGTTATCACAGTAGAGGTCCGTATTTTGATGGCACAAATTTTGCTAGTTGGAAGCACAAAATGAAAATGCATATTCTTGGTCATAACCCTGCCATTTGGGTTGTTGTTCGTGTGGGCTTGCAAGGTGAATTCTTTTCGGATGGAAAGGAACCGGATCGTGTAGCGACCGTGGATGAGTTGAAGATGTTGCAATACAATGCTCAAGCATGTGACATTCTCTTCAACTGCTTATGCCCCGAAGAATTCAACAAAATCAGCCGTCTTGAGAATGCAAAAGAGATATGGGATACTTTGGTTGATATGCACGAAGGAACCGAGTCCGTGAGAGAATCCAAGTTAGATGTTCTTCAAGGTCAGCTTAACAAGTTCAAGATGAAGGATGGTGAAGGAGTCGCTGAGATGTACTCTAGGCTAGCTCTCATCACAAATGAGATTGCCGGCTTAGGAAGCGAAGAAATGACCGACAAATTCATCATCAAGAAGATACTTAGAGCTTTGGATGAGAGATATGACACCGTTTGCACATTGATCCAAATGATGCCCAACTACAAAGATCTCAAGCCTACGGAAGTCATTGGAAGGATTGTTGCTCATGAGATGACACTCAAAGACAAGGAAGAGCTTCATCACAAGTCTAGCGGTGCTTACAAAGCCACAAGTGATGCTCCCGCGACTTCAAGCAACAACCTTGTCACCAATGAAGAGATAAGTCTCATGGTCAAGAAATTCAACAAATTCTACAAGAATAGAGGCAAAGAAAGAAGCTCCAACTCAAGATATGATGAGAAGCGTTCGTCAAGTCGTGACCACAATTGCTACAATTGTGGGAAGCCCGGACACTACTCAAATGAGTGCACGGCTCCCTACAAACGAAGAGAAGAGTCACCTCGAAGACGAAGCTCAAGGAATGAATCACCTCAAAGAGAGAGAAGGAGTAGAGATGATCGTTATGAACGAAGACACTCAAGGAGAAGTAGAGATTCGGAGAAGAAGGACAAGTACACCAAGAGCTACACAAGAAGGAAACATCAAGCTCATGTTGGTGAATGGGTTTCCGGCTCCGATTCCGACAACAACTCCGAGAGAAGCTATCACTCTGACTCCGACTATAGTCAAGATGATGGTGTTGCTGGAATTGCTCTAGTGACTACCAACTCCCATGATCTATTTGACTCACCAAACGAAGGGAGTGGAAGTTGCTTCATGGCTAAAGGCCCCAAGGTATCACACCCCGAGTATCTTGATTTTGATAGTGATGAAGATGATTTGCTTTGTGATAAAACTAGTGATGTTGATCAAAATGAACTTGATAATTCTCATGCTAGTCAAGATAAGTCAATTGATGATGATAAGGTGAAACTAGAAGAACTAACTAAAGAACTAAACACTCTTAAGTTAGCTCATGAATCTACTCTTGAAGATCATAGAGAGCTTGTAAGAACTCATGAGAAGCTACGCTTCGAGAAGCTCAACTTGGAGCAAGAGCATGAGTTTCTTAAAGCAATCAATGACGATCTCTGAAAGAAGACTTCATCTTATCTAGCCAAATGACTACTCTTGTCTACTTTCATGCCACAAGTTAAGTCTAAACAAACTACTAACAAAGGCAAGAAAGGTTCTTCATCTAGTAGCAACAATAAAAATGCTAAACCCAATGATGTTGCTTCTAGTAGTTCTATTGATTCCACTAATGATGATTCTCTTAACCAAGTTACACTTGAGCAAGAAAATGCTTTATTGAAAGGAATTATAGAAAAAGGTATCTACAAGAGTCTTGCCGGGTGTAAGCAATTTGAGGAAATTGTACGCAAGCACGGAGGATACTGGAAGAATCGTGGTGTTGGCTACTTCAACGCTAATGGAGTTGAATGGGAAGAAGGTCAATATCCCAAGCCCAAGTTTGTTCCTCAAAAGGAGAAGTATGAAAATACTCTTCCCAAGGGGACAAGCACTCAAGATGACCTTCCACCACAATACCACAAGCTCAAGGGCAAGAACAAGCTTCAAGAGGACATTGACTCATATGAAGATGGATCCCTAGCTTTGGTGGAGTGGGTTCCCAAGGCTACTTCAAGCTCAACTTCTACAAAGGCTACTACAACACCAAGGATCCCCATCAACTTGATGTGGGTCCCCAAGAAGAAGAACTAGTAAGTTCTTGAGGGGTGACTCCGCCAATGAAATTCACTCACATTCATTATTGGCAAGAACTATTTGCAATCAACATCAACTCTATGCAATAATTCAATGAGTCACACATTCCCTCAAAGGTAAGCAAGAGACAAGGTAATCAACAAATCAATGGACATCATAACACATGTTTTGCACTCCATGTCCATAGATATCCTTGTATTCGTCTCTTGTGTGTTGGGACTAACCCATGTAGGTGAGAAGAGTAAGGAAAAAACAAGGATGCTCCCAACTCTTGGTGATCTTCATCAACCTTGAGCATCCACAACTACCTCACCAACATGAAGTCTTCATCGACAAAACCCAAGGTTAGTTTATCCCTCTTATGGGGGGATGTCACATCTAGGGGGAGCTTTACTCTAAGACTTGAGTCAAAGCATCTCTTAGTATGTGACAACATTAAATGCTTTTTGTAAAAGTGGTAACCCCACTTGTGCTTAAATGATGAGTATGACCTATGATCAAGTATTCTTACTTGGCTCCTAAGTCAAATACTCATATATAGATGACATCGTTATCGCCCAAGTGCTTGTTAGATGCTAGTGTGTATGTGCATGTTTGTCATGATTTCATTTGACATCTTTATTGTGTGAGCATGTTGGTCTGCATCTATTTTCTCATTCGAGGACATCCAATTGTTGCTATTTGGCTTTTGTTTTATCTTTTGCCAATTGGATGGACAAGAATGCCTAGGACCACTCTTTAGCTATCTATGCTTTCTCACCTCATATTCTATTCATGCTGCATCACAAAATTTGAACTAGTACCTTTCGATCCCTCTGTGTGTGGAGCACTCAGAGTTCCGTATCGACAAGGACTGACCGTTAAAACCTCCCAAGTGCATCTCAGTGGAACCAACCCCACATTCTCGGTCTCACCGAATGCCTAGGGTTGATCTGGTTTTCTATCTCGGTACTACCGATTCCATATTCTCGGTTACACCGAGTTTCCCTGTCAACTGACAGTTGAGAAACTCAGTGACACCGAAAATTTAGAATCGGCGTCACCGACAGTGGTGGGTATATATGCTGTGGACCCCGACGTTTTGAAATTCATCCTCAAATCGTTGCGCCTCGGAACCCTAAGCTGCCGCTTCGAGACCCCTGGTCATCGCCCTTGTCTCCCTGCGCTCCTCCGCCGCTGGGAATCGCCGCCGTCGACGAAATCTTCTCCATCGTCGCCGCCGTAGCGGATCCGTCACCGAGTTAGGGTACGGATTCGACCTCCTTTGCGCTCCCATCTGATTCTCGCGCACTGGATTTGCTTTTCTCCATATGCCACCTGTTGTGTGTCCTCCTATCCACAAGAAAATCCTATAGACTAGCGAATGACTGATTTTCTAGGGTTTGCCTTCCGCCCGATGCAACTCGGTAGAACCGAATCAAGAAAATCGGTACGACTGATTTTTCTTTCTGTGTTGCTGAGAACTGTCTCGGTGAAACCGAGCACTCCTTTTCAGTCTCACCGAAAAGAGTGCCAAGTTTCTGTTAATGGGACAGTCAGTCTCGGTGTCACCGAAAATTTTGCTTCGGCCTTACCGATTTGTATCTGACAGAATGCAAAACCTTGAAAATCCTTTGTTCAAACTTTCAAAAAAAAAACCAGCCTTACTTTGTGATGACTCATTCTCTTCTACTCCTCTATACTCTATTCACAGGGTCAGATATGTCAAGAGCTGAGGACAGTGAGAACAGCTTCAGAGAGCAAAGTGTTGAGATGGATTCAGGCACTAGTCCTGAGTCTAGTTCATCTTCAGATCCAGGCACTCCCAGTTCCCATGGATTGCCCAAAGCTGCTACTAGGGCTAGGAAGAAGCTAAATTCTGATGAGGAAGATTCTGACTTCGTTCCAGAAAAGGTTCTTGCTAAGAAGCAAGAGAAGGCTGCCAAGAAGTCTGCAAATGAAGCTACTTCTTCCAGGAAAGTTGTTGGCAAAGTCTATGCTAGTTCTGCAGCTGGAAGAGCTCCTGAAAGTGCTAGGACTAGGATGGCTCTTCACCTTGAGTCACCTCCAAAGAAGTCATTGCCTAAGAAGGCAGGTGAAAAGAAGGGTACCAGGAAGAGGATTGTCTATGCTGTTAGCAGGTAGGCCTCCATGTTTGAGGACCCTGAGGAGGCTGCTGCTACTGCTGCTGCTGCTGCTGAGGAGGAGGAAGAACATGTTGAGAAAGCCCCTCCTAAGAAGAAGCAAAAGAAGCTTATGTCTGATGCTATGCCAAAGACTGGTACTTCCAAGAGCACCAAGTCTGCTGCGAAGAAGCCTGCTGCTGAGAAGCCAAAGAGATTGTCTAGGCAAATTCCAGCTTCTGAGAAGAACAAAGGAACCACCTCCAGAGTTGAGGATGAAGATGCTATGTCTGCTTTGATGAAGCTTAGGCCACACCTTCCAGTACATAATGCCAGTTATCCACTTGCTGAGGATATGAAGAAGAGGAAGGACTCTGGTTTGAGGGCATGGAGAGCTGCTGACCCATATGCCCAGAGAAAGAAGACAGCTGTGGACTACAGATTCTACACCAAGGAGCAACAGGATTTCTATGAGACTGTGCTCTTTGACAAGAGTCCAGCTGTGAGTGATATGCGGTATGTTGATTGGAAATTCATCAAGGAGAATGAGGAATACTTTCCAAGTGTCCAAGACAATTTCCACTGCATTGGATTAGATGAGTTCGTTGGCAGAGAGTTCACCGCTTGGAATGATGAGATGATCATGCAATTCTACTCCACTGCACATTTCTATGGAGATGGTAGAATTGTATGGATGACTGAAGGTGCAAGGTATGAATCTACTGTTGAGGAGTGGGCTGCCATCTTAGGAGTCCCAGAAGCACAGGATGGTGATCTGGATGTCTACACAGAATCCAAGGAGAGCCACAATGCTATGGCCAATATGTATAAGGAGATCCCTGCTGCTAATGTGAAGTCTCACAGGCTAGGATCTATCTACTTTCTTCAGGCTGGCCTCCGCACCATGAACACCATTCTGAGGCATACTTTGATGCCCAAGTCAGGAGATGACAAGATGATCCGAGGATACTCCATCAATATGTTGATCCACCTTGACAGACACACCAGGATCAGAGTCATGGATTTGATTGTTGAGACAATCAAGAGGGTTGCTGCTGATCAGAAGCGCTCTTGCTGTTATGCACCCTACATCCAGATGCTTATCAATTCAAAGTTGGAGAAGCACATATTTGCTCTAGATCGTCCCCACTTACCCCTACAGCCAGATCTCAAGGACAATGTTGTGGTGATGGAACAAGGAGATCCCACTTCAGCTGCAGCTCAGGCAGAAGCAGAGGCAGCTAGAGCCACTAGTGCTCAAGTCCCCAGATCCAGGAACGAGCAAATGGATCTCTTGATCTCATCAGTTCAGGACATGAAGAAGGACATTAAGGGGATTCTGGACAACCAGAACAGTCTTGTGAGGATCTTCGAGAATAGGATCAAGACCCTTAATGATAAGGTGGATGGGCTGACTAAGACAGTAAATGAGCTCAAGAAGGAAGTTGACACAGTGCCTCTTCCTCAGACTTCTTCAGATGATGATGATGATGATGATGATGAGGATGGATCACCTCTCAGGGCAGGCACACAGTTCACCACTCAGGCCAGATCAGCCACTGTGCCAGCTCCAGACTTGAGGCCCTCTTCATCAGCTCCTGCTGCTGTCACCTCAGCTCCTGCTCCATCAGCTCTAGTTCCTCCAGCTACCACACCAACTCCATCCACGACATCTGCAGAGATCTTCGCCGACGATGTTCTCTCGACTCCTTCATCAACTACCGGAGGAGATCAGCCCAAGAACGCTTAGTTATATGCCTTTGAACTTTTTGGTAACTTGTTGCCAAAGGGGGAGAAGTGTATATAGATCTTTAGGCTTCGAGTGAGAGAGCGTTTTGGTTGTTATTCGCTGTTTCAAAACATTTGAACTTTTGGTTGCTTGTGATACATGTTTGTGGTGTTTGATCATACGCTTTATGTGTGATGCTACTATTTCCTATCATCTTAATGCTTATGAGATGATCATTCACCATTGCTTGACTGTGTTGTGCTATGATGTTCACTCTTATTATTATCGCACACCACCAAGTTGTATGTGACATGGAAGAAGTGCCCCATGTACCTAATCGATTGTGCATTTATATTCAAACGCAAATTCAAAATAATGCACAAATTTAGGGGGAGCTCTTGCTTATCACATACCTCTCAAAGCGATGATTATATTCATTGATTAAATCATATGTCGAAGCTTTGATCTATATGTTGTCATCAATTACCAAAAAGGGGGAGATTGAAAGCACATTTGCTCCCTTGGTGGTTTTGGTAATTCATAACAACATATAAGTCATTGAACTAATGTTTCTACCAAGTATATTTCAGTAAATGTTCAATGATAGAATTGGCAAAAGGAGATTGTGGAGATACCCCAAGATGCAAGGAAATAGGTTGGCCAAGATTCAAGCAAGAGGACTCTACATTTTATATTTGTGAGAAATCACTTTGAGTCCATAGGAAAGCCAATACTATTAAAAGGGGGTAAGGTTTTGCTGGTGAACAAAATGCTCATACGTGCACAAGTGACAGTCACCAAAAACACCCACAAGCTCTCCCACCAAAGTCTGTCATAGCCAAATACTCAAAATCGGTGCAACCAACATTTCCATTTTGGTGCCACCGATTCTCACCTCAGACAGACTCAGCCAAACCCTAGCCACTTCGGTGCAACCGATTCCATACCGGTGCCACCGAGTTTGGGTAGCCAACTCTCTGTTATGCAAATTCACAGTATCGGTGCAACCAAGATTTTTGGATCGGCGTCACCGAGATTGTCAATCCGACCGTTGGTCACCTTATCGGTGCAACCGAGTTTCCTATATCGGTCTCACCGAGATTCAAAAGTTGCCACCTTTTGGTCACTTCGGTACCACCGAGATTAACACATCGGTGCCACCGAGTTGGTCATTTTGTGTGTAACGGTTGGATTTTTGGGGATGCCTATATATACCCCTTCACCACCACCTACTCGAAAGAGAAGCACTCAGAACTATTCCATACTTGCCCCATCCAGTTTTCTGAGAGAGAACCACCTAATCTTGTGTTGAGGTCAAGATCTTCGACTCCAACCATATGGATCTTGATTTATAGCCTCCCCAAGTTGCTTTCCACCAATCCCATCTCTTCTACCAAGCCAAATCTGTGAGAGAGTGATTGTGTGTTGAGGAGTCTATCATCTTGAAGCACAAGAGCAAGGAGTTCATCGTCATTACCGAGCCTATTACCTTTTGGAGGGTGGTGCCTCCTAGATTGGTTAGGTGTCGCTTGGGAGCCTCCTACTTCGTGTTGTGGAGTGAACCAAGAGGTTTGTAAGGGCAAGGAGATCGCCTACTTTGTGAAGATCTACCCATAGTGAGGCTAGTCCTTCGTGGACGGAAGCCGTTATGGAATAGTCAAGGTTGCTACTTCGTGGACCCTTATGGGTGGAGCCCTCCGTGGACTCTCGCGACCGTTACCCTCCGTGGGTTGAAGACTCCATAAGCGTGGATGTACGATAGCACCACCTATCGGAACCACGGGAAAAATCATCGTGTCTACAACTGCGTTTGATCCTCCTACCCTATCCCTTTTATACATGCTTGTTGTTATTTTCCGCTGCTATACTCTTGGACATGCATGTGTAGGGTGTACTTGACTTGCCATGAAATGCTAAAAACTGTCAACCCTAAAACTTGGTATAGGCAAAACTTTTATTTGGTCAAGTAGTCTAATCACCCCCCCCCTCTAGACATACTTTCGGTCCTACAACCGAGCGTCGCCACCCTCGGAAAAGAGTGGCAGCCCTGTAGTAGTAAAGTGCTCAGCGACTCCTTTTCCGAGAGCAACTCTCGGAAAAGGTGTGGCACAACAGTAGTGTCAGTTCTCAGACGACCTCTTTACCGAGAGCTACTCTCGGTAGTCTATAGTTTTCCGAGTGTGGCTCTCGAAAATGTTTCCCATTCCGTCTGCTGTTGAGCTATTTCTTTTCTGATCCCTGCAGATGAAAACAACTACAGTGCAATTTGGAGTAGTCCACATATATAGGCATAATTTGATCATATATAGGCATAATCGGAAGTAGTCCACATATATAGGCATAATTGGAAGTAGTCCACATATATCTCCATCAATTTGAAAGACATATCCAACAATATATTCAACATTTAATAGATATCTCCACCAAGTGCATACATATATATTCAACATTTAATAGATATCTCCACCAAGTGCATACATGAGTGCAAATAGGTAAACAAAAGCTCCATGAGTGCAAATAGGTAAACATAAATTCCGAGCCAAAAGCAAGTTCATGAGTGCAAATAGGTAAACAAAATCTCCATGAGCTCCACCGGTATGAACATAGCATGTAAGTGCATCAAGTTCGCATACATGAGCTCCGTCGTTCACATTTTATTAAAGCATCTGCAAAATAATCACGAAACATATTTCATCAGTTATATAAAAAGAATAACGAAGTGAGACAACAATAGAAAAGAAATAACAATTATCCCAATGTATACTAACCTTGCACAAGATATCATCAACACCAAAATAACGACGAACTGGACGAAGATTATCAGATTCTTCATGCCACCAAACCAAGTCTGACATACACCCTTGCTTACTCCATCATCACGCTTCGCGTGGCACCGGAGCCGGGAGCAATGATACTCAAACGAATCGTACATATCAGGACGACTCGCTTTGAACAGGAACTCAGAGTAATGATCCTCTGCCTGCTGCCTAGTTGGAAATCCTCTAAAGTCGGTATTGCTGTAACCGTTCACCTGTTCACGACATTCCTCCCATGAATCGTACACTCCTGGAGACCTCCCTCTACACATCGCATACCACCTCATCTACCAATAGAAGAATATGATTTGAACAGGCATAACACGAGAAGCAACAAAAGTTTAGAAGAGCACATGCAAAACATATCCAACATAAGCATTAATGATTCATATACCCAAAAGCAACATCACAAGTTCTATTCAAGTTATACTCCGAGGCTACATTAGCAAGTACATTCACTACACTTCTCCTAAAGTGGGGTGATCGGTGGCCGGTGGGGTGGAGGAGGGTGCCAGCCGGTGGGAGATGGGGGCACCTATGGGGGAGGGCACCGGCCGGTGGAGGAGTCCGAGATGTAGTCGGTGAAACCAGTGATCGTGGAGTCAGAGCACGTGGGGCCATCCCCCACATTGGAGGACCAAGCGTCGTCGGGAATGATGGTCGGTGAACTCAATGGTGGGTCCTTGCTCTCCTTACACGGTGGGGCCTTGCTCTCCTTATGCGGTGGTGCCTTACTCTCCTTAACCGCGGAGTCATCGGCGCGCTTCTCCTTAACCGCGGAGTCGACGCTATAGGAAGCTGCGTCGTCGGAGGAAGCCATAGCCACGAAATCGATCGGTGTTAACACCTCGCTTCACACAATTAATGAAAAATAACATAAGAATCAAACATCAAAGATCACTCTAGCTGGTGGTGGTATATATGGTGGACACTCTCTCACGGGCATTTCGACTTTCGGTGATGGTCGAGCTGGGCAAGTCCATTGTGCGTGACAAATGTACATCACAGGACGAACTTGCGCAGATCGACCGCCATCGGCAAAAGTCGATTTTCTTCCTCCAAGAACAACTCTCATCGACACTCTCTCTGGTGATGGTATATATGGTGGACACTCTCTCACGGGCATTTCGACTTTCGGTGATGGTCAAGCTGGGCAAGTCCATCGTGCGTGACAAATGTACATCATAGGACGAACTTGTGCAGATTGACCGCCATCGGCAAAAGTCGATTTTCTTCCATAGCACTCATCCATATAGCATTCATGCAAACAAACATCTAGCATACATTCATCTAGCATTCATCTAACATCTAGCATTTCATCCAACATGTAGCACTCATCTAACATCTAGCATTTAATCCAACATGTAGCATTCATCTAACATTTCATCCAACATGTAGCACTCATAACATCTAGTAAACAACTCTTCATGTGGGTTGACTTTCACTCCATCGATGCCCCCTTCAACAACTCTCACCTCTCTCACGTATCGCATCGGTCAAATATGATCATCACTCGCTCAAGATAAAAATTACTACATAGCATCCAGACAAACAACAAAAACTAATAGATGCAAACAACAAAAAATCCATACATACATCCACACATAGCATCCATGCATACAACATTATCAACAATTATCTACATTTTTCTTTTGATAAAGAAAAAAATTATCTATGCATCCATCCAGCTATCTATGCATCCATCTATCCATCCATCTATCTATGCATCCATCTATCCAGCTATCTATGCACATGGACAGGAGGAGGGGGGGGGGGCGGGCTCACCTGAGTGAGGAGCTCGGTGTGGTGGTGGGGGCGCGGGGTGGGGCGCCGGACGGTTCAGGTGCGGGCGTGGGGGGGCGCGGGGTGGGGAGGGGTGCCGGTCGGTGGAGGGGGCGCCGGCCGGTGGAGGGGGCTCCGGTCGGTGAGGCGGCCGGGGAGCAGAGCAGAGGAGTGGAGAGAGTGGCGCGGGAGAAGAAACAACAGGGGGAATATGCTTAAGTGGTCGACGTTACCTTTACCGAGAGCTTGCCGGCGAGGCGCTCGGAAAAGAAGTCCTCTCTAGATCTAGGTTTTTCTTTTGCCGAGAGCAACTCTCGGAAAAGAAGTCAACCCTAGATCTAGGTTTTTCTTTTGCCGAGAGCACTCTCGGAAATAATACCAGGATCGAGCGCCACGCTCGGTAATATCATTTGTGCAGGGGGCCTACACATGCCACAAAGTCATCACAAAGGATTTCCCATGACGCTATCAGGCATGATTTCATGTGCCGCCTTGTTGATCTGCAATTTCCGGCGATGAAACCCTAGGAGAGCAATAAATTTTCGAATATTGTATGCTGGTCCGAAAAATGCGGGGGTGTGACACGTGTGATGCGATGGCCTCCTTTGAGAGCACGAGAAGTTTCGAGGCCAACAGAGCAACAAGACCCGCACTTCCTGCACAAACCGGACACATTCCCTCTCGATACCCAGAGACTAGCTCGGAGACGGTGCGGTTTACAAGCGGCCATAGGGGAGGCTTATTCGAAACGCGCCCAAAGTTTTACCACACCCTACAGGGGCCATGTGATGACACCGTGCTAGCTCTCGAGGTATTCCGGCATCGTACGATTTTCCGAGGATTTAAACGGTTGCATCAGGGATGCCACCGAGGTATTTTCGTCCACCGGTGGCAGGGCATGCCCATCCCTCCTCTTCACAAGGCCTACGCGTGCCGCAAGGACACCACAAAGGATTTTCCATGACGCTTCTGGCCATGATTTCATGTGTCGCCTTGCAGATCAGCAATTTCCGGCGATGAAACCCTAGCTGAGGAATAAATTTGTCGAATATTGCACGCTGGTACGAAAAATGCGGGGGCATGGCACGTGTCATGCGATGGCCTCCTTTGAGAGCACAAGAAGTTTCGAGGCCACCAGAGCAACAGGACCCGCACTTCCTGCACAAACCGGACACATTCCCTCTCGATACCCAGAGACTAGCTGTGAGATGGTGCAGTTTACAAGCGTCCATAGGGGAGGCTTATTCGAAACGTGCCAATTTTTTTACCACACCCTACAGGGGCCATGTGATGACACCGTGCCAGCTATCGAGTAATTCCGGCATCGTACGATTTTCTGGCGATGAAACCCTAACAGAGCAATAAATTTCTTGATATAAATGTAGTGCAACATTTGTGATAATTATATTGATTTTATATATGTTTTTATGCAGGGATACATGAAAGCTGCCACAAATGATGTTGACTAAGAAGTTTATCGAGCGCAACTCTCGGTAAGTTTTAGTTTTCCGAGAGCTGCTCTCGGTACTAGGTGTACTTTACCGAGAGCACTCTCGGAAATGAGACTTGTCGGTGCGGCTCTCGGAAATGTTTACCGAGATGTCGGGTAAGACTTTTACCGAGTGCTTCCTTGATTTGACTCTCGGAAATGTTTCCCGCGGGCACTTATCCAAAATTTCCCCCTCGCGCGCTCACTCGTTTCTTCTCTCAGTCCCCCTCTTCCCCCCCGCGTACGCCGCCGCCCCTCAGCGCTGTCGTCCCGTCCGTCGAGCTCTGCCGCCGCCGTCGCCACTGGGACTGCCACCACCGACCCCTCCACCTCCACCGAGCCCCCCGCCCCACCTCCACCGAGCCCCCCGCCCCACCTCCACCGAGCTCGCCCACCTCCACCAACACGGCCACAAGCTTCACCGAGCCACCACCATCGCGGCCTCCCCTCCACCAAGCTCTACCACGTCCGGCATCCACCTCCCCCGCCGTCCCCCCTGCCCCATTGGTGAGCCCCTACGCAAACTGTTTTTTTTGAAACAAAAGGGGTTTCCCCCCTCTCCATTTTAACAAAAGGTGTATATATATGCATAGTGATTAATGTGTGTGAGTGTGTGCTTTGTATGTGTGTGTGTGTGAGTGTGTGCTGTTGATGTGTGTGTGTGTGTGTGTGAGTGAGTGATGTTGGTGTGTGTGTGGTTGGGTGAGTGCTATTGGTGTGTGGGTGTTGTTGTTGTGTGTGTGTCTGTGTGGTGTGTATGTGTGTGTGAGTGAGTGTTCTTGTTGTGTGTGTGACACTACTTCATTCTTTCATGCAGGACATGCATCTATTTTGACAATAGAGAGAGTGAATTCCGTTGCACGCTTCAAGGGTAATCTCTTCCCGTTCATGTGTAGGTTTCCCTTACTTGTAGATCACCTAAATAGTCGCGTAACCTAGGTGTGTCCCGTTCGGAAGGGTTGTATCTATAAATATGCAAGTCTTTGCATATTTATAACCTCAACTCTTTCGAATTGTCCACGTTTTCCATGGACAGCCCGAGGATGTGTAGGCGGGTCGTTTTCATGCTGTACTTCGACCCGAGACAGAATTTCGACGGTGTCTCCATGTTGTTCTCTGGATACACATCCTCTCGGCTTATTGCTGAGACGTGTATTTGGAGAACAGCGGGGATGTGCCGTCGAAATTTTGTCTCGGGTCGGAGTACGGCATGGAATCGGACCCAGCCTACACATGCTCGGGTGGGATTAGGACCTATCTTTACCTATTAGATAGCTCAGTGCATGTCGTAAAACTTGATGGAACCACTTGTTACATAAAAAACATTATGTGTGTGTTTCACTTTATATCAGAGGATGGAAGATCGTGAATGGATGTACACCGGACATCCCAGCATGGAGGGTATGACCCCTGAGTGGAGGTCGAAGACCAATGATTTCCTGGAATTAGTATTTGCTGGAGAAACGCCAGTTCGTGGAATTTGGTGCCCATGCATGGAGTGTGATAACCAGACTGAAAGAGATAAGATTACTATGAGTAAACACTTAGGCAAATATGGGTTTACGCCAGGCTATTACCGGTGGATCTTTCTCGGTGAGACAGAACAGTCCAGGGCGGAGGTTGTGCGACAGCGCACTGGCGAATATGATACTCGGATTGAAAACCTGTTAGATGACATCCGCCGTGTAGATCCGCGGGAGGACCCGAACTCCGAGGAGCCGCCGGAAAGCCCAGAAGAGTATCATGCAGCTTTGTTTGCGGCACAGAAACCCCTTCACGCCCATACGGAGGTTACTCAACTAGATGGCATCGCACGCCTAATGGCCCTGAAGGCAAACCATTGCATGAGCATAATTTGCTTCAATGAGTTATTGTTTGTTATTGCTAGCCTGATGCCTAAAGAAAACATATTGCCAAATAACATGTACGAGTCGAACAAAATCCTCGGTTCACTTAAGATGCCGTATGAGCAAATACATGCTTGTCCAAACGGATGCATGTTATTTAGAAATGAACATAAAGATACGAACTACTGTGTCAAGTGCAAATCCTCTAGGTATATTGAGGTAATAGATGATGATGGTAGCAAGAGGCAGCTCACAATTGCCGTCAATATCCTTCGATATCTGTCATTCACAGAAAGGATCCAGAGGCTTTATATGACCGAGGAAACTGCCCAATATATGAGATGGGCCGCCGAAGGGAAGATGTACAATACAAAAAAGATGCAACATCCACGGGATGGTGAAGCATGGAAGAAATTTGTTGAAATTCATAAGAAAACAGATGACTGGAAGAGTGTAGCTGTTGGGATAACAACCGATGGGTTCAATCCATATGGTTTGATGGCTGTCGTATACAATTGTTGGCCAGTATATGTTATCCCCCTGAATCTGCCCCCTGGCATTTGCATGCAACGACATCACATGTTCCTGACACTGATAATTCCAGGGCCTAACTATCCGGGGAAGAATATGAGTGTGTACATGGAGCCACTGGTGGACGACTTACTTGTTGCTTGGAACACTAGGGTAAGGACATACGATGCCGTTTCAAAGAAGCACTTCAATATGCATATCTGGTACCACACATCGCTACATGACCTACCAGCACGTGCGATATTTTGTGGTTGGTGTGTAAAGGGGAAGTGGCCTTGCCCAGTGTGCCGACAGCGTGTGACTTTCATGTGGCTGGCTAAGTGTAGCAAGTACGTATGCTTTGACCAACATCGGCAGTTCCTTCGTCTTGATCACCCATACAGACAAGACACTGTGAACTTTCAGAAATGTGTTATTGTTGATGACCCGCCACCACCTATTATGACTGGTGCCGAGCTTAAGGATGAGTTAGATGCTCTCGAGAAAAAAGGTCGAGTAGCACGCGGGGGAGGAGTAGGAGGTGGACGAGGTGGAGGCGGGGTAGGAGGAGGAGGCGGCGGATGAGGTGGAGGTGGGGTAGGAGGAGGAGGAGGCAGAGGCGGAGAGGAGGCAGCTCGAGGTGGGGGACGAGGAGGGGGAGTAGATGAGGCAGGAGGAGGAGGCGGACGAGGAGGGGGAGTAGATGAGGCAGGAGGAGGGAGGCGAGGAGGACGAGTAAGGGGCCGAGGAGGGGGAGTAGATGAGGCAGGAGGAGGAGGCGGACGAGGAGGGGGAGTAGGCGGGCGAGGAGTACGTAAAGCAGCCCGGAATATAGCTCCTCTTTCTTCTCCTGGACCCTCTGATGCAGTGCTTCGCCGTGCTCAGGAGGAGGATGCACGACGGCTGGAGGAGGAAACAGAGGATGGGGAGGAGGCGAGTGAGGAGGAGGAGGATGAGGCGGAGGAGGGGGTGGAGGATGAGGAGGAGGAGGTGGTGGAGGACGACGCCGCCGAGAGGAGGCTGGTTGTTCGTCAGGTTTCTGAGGGTGGGGATGGACCCTTAAGAGTGACGGAGCACCACGAGGTGAGCAGCTCTCAGCCGAGCGGTTCGACTATCACCACTACTTCCACAGGGAAAGTGTGGCTGCGTGGTCCTTCAAAGCTTCCAAAACGTCCATATGTGCATAGAGACGTGTTGATTAAACCAGTGGGAGAGAAGTAAGTGGTTATCTCGACTCATCCCATATAAATTGTACCTTTTGTCATTTCATCACATATAATATGACTTCACTCTTCGTAATGCAGGAGCTTAGTAAAAGGTGGTGAGAGGCGTCTGCCACGGTCGCCGAGTGGCATCATTGGGGGTCTTTGTAGGTTAAATTATCATGGACTGCTCACTTTGCCGAACGGTATCATTGAGCCAGCTTTGTCATGGGATCACTACAAACTCGCACCGGATTTCCTGGATATGCGTCAGAGGGTTTATGATAACAGAGCCTTGCGAGTGGTCAACGATTTCTGGGTAAGTCCTTTCAAACTCCTGAATGTCAATACCAAAAGGTTTAAATTTGCCATAGTCATGATTTTACCCTTCTCACATGTATGCATGTTTGTAGGATTTCTATACATGCGTCGAGGGTCTGAAGGATCGTGCAAATGTGGTGGTTGAGAATATTGCCAAGAAACTAGTCCACGACATGCACTATGAGGAGCGCGTCCGGTTAGTGGTCAAGTATCACGCGGACTATCTCAACCAGAAGATTTCCAAACAGGAGGCTCGAGGGAAGCATCTTTCACGGGACAATTACTTCAAGGCAAGTGACGATGGATGCTTGCTATTCCCTACATTACCGCAAAATTAGAATCCTTACTAAGATGTATTTGTTTAATTTACAGGTGATTCCTCGGTGGTGCGCTCACAAACGTCCGTGCTGGGTGAAGATCGTCGAACGGTGGACAGATCCAGGGTGGCAGGATGAACACAAGACCATCGGGGACCGGCGTAAGTTGAAGGGTTGTCCAGGACACCGTCAAGGCAACCTCACCATCCCAGGTGTCGTCTCCAAACATGTAGGCAACAACATCCTTTTCTTTTCATCATGTTCTCTTTCATTTGTGAGCATTCCCTTGATTGTTTCGATCACTTTCTTTTGCAGAAAGAAGACACTGGCAAGGATATCTCATACTTCGAAGCATGGACCATCAAACGTACCAAAGACGACAAGGACAAGGACCCTCTCCACCCAGAGAGGGACTGGATCAGCTCTAAATCCCGGTCAGATGGAGAGAACTACACCAAAAAATTGAAGGAGACGTACGGCCAAGAGGCTGATCCTCACGTGCTACCGTTTGACCCTCTTGTGGCCATTGCCGCGGCAGGCGGTAGACCGAATGGCCGGATGGCGGTTCACCTCGATTCTGTCATAACCTCCTCCCTTCTGAGAGTCAACACGCTCCGTGCTATGAGTACTGGCTCTACTCCTACCGTAGAGCGTCACGTACCACATACCATGAGCATTATTGAGGATATTCAGGTCAGCGCTTCTTCATTGATCCTTCATGGTCCTGCATATTTGCATTTCAACACGAATGACAGTTGCATTGCCATATTGTAGACTCGACTGACTGACACCCAGAAAGAACGAGATGAAGACCGGGCTAAGCTGAAGGCACAAGATGATCTAGTGAAGTCTTTACAACATATGGTGGCCAATCTTTATTCCATGCTAGGCCAACCAGTGCCAGAGATGCCACCGACGCCAGAGTGGAACGTTGTGAGTTTCGTTCAAACTATTTCTATCACCATTTTCGGCATTACCATATTCATTCATCTCATTATTGGGTCAATCCATCACAGCTCAATCCATCACAAGGGTCGAACAATGTTCCGATAGTTCCACCTCAAGTTGGTGGAGTTGGGGAAGCAAACGGAATGATGCCTTCTGATGTTGATGTTATCACTCCGATCTCCAAAATCGCGTGAACTTCATGTTATGTTGTGTTTCAAACTGTTCCTTGTATGTGCTTGAGAACTATTGCATCTTGAGACTTGTAAACTTGTGGTAGTCGAGTGTCTTAACTACTATTTCACCTTTTATGCACTATTGCTTTTATGTGGGATGTTTTTCAAAATCATTGCTTTTTTTGTTCAATGATCCCTATATGTGACATGTTCTATGTGTGATGAACTATATGCTGCTGCTGTATATGTTTCACTGCAGGAAAGAAATAAAAACAAAAAAAGGGCTGCTGGGCACACCATTACCGAGAGGGACGCTCGGTAAATATTGTGAAACTGGACTAGGATACAACCTTTACCGAGAGGCCTCTCGAAAAAGGATAGCAACCTGTAGTGCCCCTGACAACTTTACCGAGAGGCCTCTCGGTAAACGTACAAGGTTTGCCGTGAGCATCTCTCGGCAAAGTAAGCGCACGTCTTTCAGGAGAAGTGACGTGGCACTCTCCTATTGGCTTAGTTTGCCGAGAATTGCTCTCGGCAAAGATGGCGTTTGCCGAGAGTATCTCACGGCAAAGATGGCCCTCGGCTTGCTATGGTGGACCCACATGTCAGGATTTGACACGTGGCGCTCACCCATTGGCTTCCTTTGCCGAGAGTGACTTACGGCAAGGATGGCCCTCGGCCTGTTGTTGTGGACCCACATGTCAGGATTTGACACGTGTCACCCTCCTATTGGCTCTGGTTGCCGAGAGTGGCTCTCGGCAAAGTTGGCCCTCGGCTTGCTATGGTGGACCCACATGTCAGGGTTTGACACGTGGCGCTCACCCATTGCCTTCCTTTGCCGTGAGTGACTTACGGGAAAGATGGCCCTCGGCCTGTTGTTGTGGACCCACATGTCAGGATTTGACATGTGTCGCCCTCCTATTGGCTCTGGTTGCCGAGAGTGGCTCTCGGCAAAGTTGGCCCACGTGGCAACCGCCGTCCCCCTCTGTTGTCTGTTAGCTACTTTATTTTGCCGTGCTGTACTGTTTGGCTCTCGGCAAAGTCTTTGCCGAGTGCCCGTGTTTCGGCTCTCGGCAAATTCCTATTTGCTGGAGAGGTGTAAGCCGGGTGGCTTTTGCCGAGTGCAACACTCGGTAAAGGCTTTGCCGGCGGTTTTTGGCCCTTTGCCGAGTGTCCGTGGCACTCGGCGTATATCCAGATTCCAGTAGTGACGCGTCAACTATTTTTGGGAAGTCCTCAATTGACATACGTTAGTATGTACCAGAAACAAATATATGGAAAGTTATTTCCTTGCCAATGAAGGTTTTTTAGGCAACCTTGCCAATGAAGGTATAAATGCGAAATCTAGACTCATTTGTTAATGGATCAAACCCAATAACTCGTTTGTGGGCATGGATTTGGTGACTCGTTCCACCTCTTCCTCCGTAACCGGCCCTTCCAGATGCGATAGATCCGTTGTGGGTAGGCCCAGGTCGGAGAGATCAATCGTAAAAGGCCTCAAGGGGGCCTGCCCCAGCACCATAGTGAAATAGCTGTCGACTGCATCTGCGATCGTAGTGTGACCAGAGATGATCTCGCCCTCGTTGTGGATCATGGTGA
Organism: Elymus sibiricus; assembly: GCA_039707655.1. Taxonomy (NCBI): domain Eukaryota; kingdom Viridiplantae; phylum Streptophyta; class Magnoliopsida; order Poales; family Poaceae; genus Elymus; species Elymus sibiricus. The sequence continues at coordinate 522,983,769 of CM077671.1, read as the reverse complement.
TGGTGTTCCTGCGGCTCCGGTGAAAAGTGTGCCGTTGGAAAAACAGAGCACTCGCATCCCCTTCCTTAAGCCATAGGATCCGTAAGCGCTGCCGCGTGATAGAACGATTCAGGGAGCAAAGTCCCAACAACTTAGATTTGAGCAGCTTCCGTAGAGCCACCTCCTCCGTGGACAGGTGACGCGATTCCGTGGCCACGTCAAAGACGGAGGATGATCTCCTGGGCGATGGCAATTTGCAATTTAACGTTGGCAATCCACCGGTCGCTCCACTGTTGGAGTCATTTGGCCGTGGCCCATAGCTTGTTGTCCAACACCAAAAAAAGATTTCCCATAGAACGCACTGAGTTCCAAGCGGCACCATGAGAAGGAAATCTTCCTTCTTCGTCCAAAATGCCTCAAATTTGAATCGCCGTCCTGCTTGGATTCCAGCATTGAGATCAAGAAGCAGAGGGAAGTATTCAGTGGTTAGAGACTAAGGTTCCCACGGCCTAAAGGAAACAAGAGGACCACCGTAGGGAAAACAAGATCGATCTTCTCTAGCGTCGCTTGTTGTCGTTCATTGGACAAAGTGTATCGGCGACCGTTGAGATAAATTTTTTAGCTCCAAACTATTGAGCTTGGCCTGGAAGCGGGTGAGCATACGTCTGTTGATAGCTGAGTTGTTCTTGTCCTACGGATTAACCAGTACATTAAAATCGCCAACCACTACCCAAGGTCCCGCATGAAGGTCATGGATGCCCACAAGTTCTTGTAGGAATTCCACCTTGTCCGTGTCTAGTTGTGGGCCATAAATCCCGGTTAAACACCATTGTGGGCCGCCCAAGAAGCGCGGTGATGGTGTTGTACATAGTGTGAGGGTTGGATAGTGTGACCAACATTTTATCCGATGCCAGAAGAATTCCACCCCTAGTCCCTGTCGCCGGCAAGTAGTAAAACATGTCAAATTTATTACCAAGGCAATGCCTCACAATTTTGTCCTTGATCCGCTCCATCTTCGTCTCCTGAATAAATACAATGGCCGGGCTTTGCCAATGTCGACTTTGAGAATCAGACGGCTGCACTTTCTTTGTCCAGGTAGCCTGGTAGTCCCGCTAACCAATTGAAAGTGGTCGTGGAGAGAGCGTTGTTGGAGAAACGCTCCCTGGTTGTTGCTCATTAGAATTGGGAGCAAGGGACCAAGTCTCCTCGAGAGTACTTTGGAGAACAGCTTAGCAAAGCTGTGTACAAGGCTCATCGGACCAAAGTTGCTAGGCTTCGATGCGCCCAAACATCTAGGGAGCAAAACCAGGAGAGCCTCATTTAAATCCATGGACGCACGCCATCCAGATTGTAAAGGTTATTGAAAACGTCAACCACGTCGTGTTTGATAAGCGACCAACACTTGAGGTAGAAGGCCACGATAAAGCCATCAGACCGGGTACCTTATCCAGCAGCATATCTTTGATTGCCTCAAGAATTTCCTCTTCAGTGAAAGTGCTGTCAAGGTGAGTAGGTGACTTAATCAAGATTTTCAAGACCAAGGAAATCCCAGCTAATATCAGGTAACCTTGGTGCTGGACTAGCAATCCTGTCCTTGAAGAGTTAAAAAAGAATACCCGAATACTACCTTGTCTTGGTTTTTGTAAGAAGGCTAGCGAGAACGCCCCCGCGTCGCTCCCGTGCGGGCGACTTGGGCGGCTCCCCCCAACCCTAGCTAGCGCCGCCGCCGGCCATCCACCTCCACCCCTCTGCTGCTGCCGGAGGACGTCGCGGGGACCCTCCTCGCGTCAACAGACGGCGGCGGCAGGGACCCTCCTCGCGTCAACGGGCGGCTCTCGGGCGCGAGCGGGAGTCCCTTGCTGGCCGGCACGTCGATCTGTGAGTTGGTGCCTGGATCCGGCGGCTCCCGGCTTCTGCGGTGACGTCGTGCGAGTGGGTGGCTCAGGGCGGAGCTGGTGGCGCGGTGCCTCGGGCGAGTGGGCGCGGGGTAAACTCGGACCGAGGGAGTATTCCCCATGCGCGTAGAATTTAATTTTCACAGAAACACATGCATGCATGTGGGTGTCTTAGAAATCAAGGACTTTGGTACGAGACTAACCCTGGATGAAGTCATAAGAAATCTACTATATCTAAATAGAAGCACCCCACTTTATGATTTCTCTTGACATGCAGCCTACCCACATCATCATCAACATGCAGCCATCCACTTCGGCAATCTGCCACCTCAGGGTAAAAAAGCTCCAGGAAAGAAATTGGGTGATTTAATCAGTTCTCTTCGTATTCTGAAACCGAGGAGGTAGTCTACTCTTTAAAGCCGAGACACATCGTCTTCTTCTCAACTCCTCACCAGATATGCTCCTCCGTTTGGGCTGCACCGTCTCATCTTCTCTGCAGTCAAAAATCTTGAATCCTCCATGGAAGATGGACAGCAACTATGAGCTTCCTTTGCCCCACAACATGGAAGACGACCCAGGCCCAACACCCTCTCCTAGGTCTAGCAGCCATGGCCTCTAGCTTCTCTGGCGGCACTACTTTTCGCTGCAGAAGCGGCAGCCGAGCACCACCACGTCCAGCTCGAGCGGACTACGGAGGCTGCAGCGGTGCCACCACTACCGGAATAACAAGCTACGCCGACGGCCTTTCATATGCCGACGGTTTTTTGTCGGGGCCGTCGGCATATCTTTATCTATGCCGACGGCCTTGCAAACCCGTCGGCATACAAAGGCCGTTGGCACACCTCCTCCTATGCCGACAGTGGCCGTAGGCATAGATAGGCCGTCGGCATACATCGAACTATGCCAACGGCACCCGTCGCCATATCCACGCCGTCGGCATAGAGGTGACCCAGGCGACCCGGGGGTTGACGGCGGCCTGACGCCGCCAGGTCTATGCCGACGGCCCTGACGGCGGCCGTCGGCATATATTATATATTAATTTTTTTATTTTAAATCGTTTTCTTTTTTGAGTTAAAATTTGATTAATTTAAATCTAACTTATCTAAACTTAAACATACACAAATTATATATCGATTTGGGGTAGAATTTTTCATAGATTATGAATATCCAGTTTGTTTTTGTTTTTGAGTATGTTAGAAATATGACCTCATGTACTTTTGCCTATAGGTCCTTAGACTTTGTTAAAATCACAAGTAATTGATATTTGCATCGATTTTGACAAATTTTATATGGTTTTTTATCAGAATCTTGGCCGGATTCTATTGCTATACTACGTTTTCAAATTTTAACAAACTAAAATCATGTTTGCTTCAGATTTACAGAAAACACCCTGTTGTTTTGACTTTTTTGTATATTTTTCATTTCTTGGCCAAGCAACATAAATTACATATCTACATCCATCAGATTGTTTCTAGGATTGTTGTGTCAGGCTTAGACACCCGTTCGGTGAAAGTCAAAGGCCTAGATCTAAGGGTTAACGGGGCCAGGGTTAGGCCGGCCAGGGGCCTTGGGGGGTAGCAATGCCACCAAAGCATCGCACCGGGTCCACATACATGTCTTAAAGTGTGGTGTGATGTTTAAAGAGGCAATACGCGGCTCCGGAGTGTGCCCCCCTCACGGACGGTGATGACACCGTAACATTCTGCGGTTCTGTTGTTGCATGAATATTCCTGAACACTCGGAGCGTGATCAATTCATGAATTTTTTACACAGTGCAGATACATATAATATAAGATGTGCGGTAATTTTTCATAGTTTTTAAAGATGCAGAAGTATCTGAAAAAACCTCCAGTTATGGATTGTTCTTCGCATGTCTACGAGTGTGGCCGGGGGCCTTGGGGGGCTAGCTACGCCATCAAATCTTGCGCTGGGCCCTCTTACATGTCTGGAAGTGTGGTGGCAGGTGCAAACACCCGGCACGCGGCTCTGGAGTGTGACCCCCTTCATGGCCGGCACTTTGAGGCGGATAACATCCACGTTGGGTCGACACGGAGGGAATCTTTTGGTGGGTTGGGCTCAGACCTTGTTCTGAAGTGTTCCTATGGGCTGACATATCACAACCAGGTGGAGAAGTCCATTGGTCAAAGCCCATCCGGCAAAAGTCAAAGGCCTAGATCGACGGGTCAACGGGGCCAGGGTTAGGGCGGCCGGGGGCCTTGGGGGGCTAGCAATGCCACCAAAGCATCGCACCGGGTCCCCATACATGTCTTAAAGTGTGGTGGGATGTTTAAAGAGGCAATAGGCGGCTCCGGAGTGTGGCCGCCCCTCACGGATGGCGATGACACCGTAGTAACGTTCTGTGGTTCTGTTGTTGCATGAATATTCCTGAACACTCGGAGCGTGATCAATTCATGAAATTTTTACACAGTGCAGATACATATAATATAAGATGTGCGGTAATTTTTCATAGTTTTTAAAGATGCAGAAGTATCTGAAAAAAAAACCAGTTACGGATTGTTCTTCGCATGTCTACGAGTGTGGCCGGGGGCCTTCGAGGGGTAGCTATGCCACCAAATCTTGCGTTGGGCCCTCTTACATGTCTGAATGTGTGGTGGTAGGTGCAAACACCCGGCACACGGCTCCAGAGTGTGACCCCCTTCACGGCCGGCACTGCCGCCATCACTTTGAGGGGGGAAACGGCCACGTCGGGTCGACACGAAGGGAATCTTGTGGTGGGTTGGGCCCAGACCTTGTTCTGAAGTGTTCCTATGGGCTGACCTATCACAACCAGATGGAGAAGTGCATTGGTCAAAGCCCGTCCGACGAAAGTCAAAGTACTAGATCTACGGGTCAACGGGGCCAAGGTTAGGGCGGCCGAGGGCCTTGGGGGGGTAGCAATGCCACTAAAGCATCGCACCGGGTCCCCATACATGTCTTAAAGTGTGGTGGGATGTTTAAAGAGGCAATACGCGGCTTCAGAGTGTGGGCCCCCCTCACGGACGGCGATGACACCGTAGTAACGTTCTGCGGTTCTGTTGTTGCATGAATATTCCTGAACACTCGGAGCGTGATCAATTCATGAAATTTTTACACAGTGCAGACACATGTGATATAAGATGTGCGGTAATTTTTTATAGTTTTTAAAGATGCAGAAGTACCTAAAAAAACCCCCAGTTACGGATTGTTCTTCGCATGTCTACGAGTGTGGTCGGGGGCCTTCGGGGGGTAGCTATGCCACCAAATCTTGCGTTGGGCCCTCTTACATGTCTGGAAGTGTGGTGGCAGGTGCAAACACCCGGCATGCAGCTCCGAAGTGTGACCGAAGAGTGTGCCAGAATGATGAAGTGGCACAAGGATGGGAAAAGCTACCATCCAAATAAAATCATACATCCATCGGAAGGTGAAGCATGGAAGTTATTCGATAGAGAATACCCCGAGGAAGCAGCCGAAGCTGGGAATATTAGAATTGCTATATCAGGTGATGGGTTCAATCCAAATGGTATGTCATCTAATCCATACAGCTGCTGGCCCGTGCTTGTTATTCCGCTCAATCTCCCTCCCCGGCCCGTGCCCTAATGCAACGCAAGACCATGTTCTTGTCGCTGATCATTCCGGGGGCTGAATACCCGGGGAAGAAGTTGGGTGTGTTTATGCAGCCGCTGGTGGATGGTTTGCGCCATTCTTGGTAGTTCCCGAGGTTGACATACGATCGACATCTGCAGAGAAATTTCTTGATGAAAGTTTGGTTGCAGTATTGCATGCATGACTTTCCCGGCGATGCCCTATTCTACAGATGGTGTACAACTGGGAAGATGCCATGCCCAGTGTGCATGCAGGCTCTACGTTCCATTTGGCTGACGAAGGGTGGCAAGTATGTAGCCTTTGACATGCATCGACAGTTCCTCCCTGCAGACCATCCAGACAAGGAAGACATGAAGAACTTCATGAAAAGCCGAGTTGTCCATGAAGTAAACAAGATTCCAACATTTTCGGTGGCAGCTATTCTTGCTCAACTAAAAGCTCTCAAGCCTAAAGGTGAAGGCAAAGGCAAAGGTAAAGGCAAAGCCAAAGCCAAAGGCAAAGGCAAAGTCAAAGGCAAAGGCAAAGGTTTTGAGGGATATGGTGAGACGCACAACTGGACTCACATTACCCCCTTCACGAAGCTTCCTTATTTCAAGGACCTCAAACTTCCTTATAACATCGATGTGATGCACACCAAAAAGAATGTCGTAGAGTCCCTTTTTCGCACGATCCTCAACATTCTTGATAAGACAAAGGATAACGTTAATGCTAGATCCGATCAACAGTAAATTTGTGAAAGACCACGTCCAAACATGCGGTCTCCCACAGACGGTCGAAGAAATTGGGTCAAGCCAGATGCTGACTTCGTACTTAAGAAGCCAGAAAAGATAGAGGTATTGAACTGGCTGAAACACATCGTGAAGTTCACTGATGGTTATGCATCGAATAGAAGTAAGGGATTCAATCTTTCAACGGGCAAAGTGACCGGGCTAAAGAGTCATGAGTATCATGTATGGATTAAGCGGATAATGCCGATGATGGTTCGAGGCTATGTCCCCGAGCGTATATGGCGAGTGCTTGCGGAGCTAAGCCATTTCTTCCGCACGCTCTGTGCTAGAGAAGTATGTCCCGAGATGATGAAACAATTGCATAAGACGGCACCAGAGTTGATATGCAAGCTAGAGAAGATCTTTCCGCCCGTCTTCTTTACTCCGATGACACATCTCATTTTGCACCTCGCAAACGAGGTATTGTTGGGGTGCCCTGTGCAGAATCTTTGGCCATACGGCCCTGAGAGACAGAACAAGCATCTCCGATACAAATGTGGAAACAAAGCTAAGATTGAAGCTTCCTTAGCTGAGGCAGTTATCCTAGAGGAGGTGTCAAACCTCAGGACATCGTACTATCCGGACCACGTTCCCACTCTGCATAATAAGGTGTCTCGATACAATAGAGAAGAGCCCAAGTATAAACCCAAGCTCCCTCTATTCAGCGGGCAAGGTGGCAGGGCTGGGGGCTCGAAATCTTATAACATGCCAGAATAAGAGTGGGAGGACATCATGTTCTATGTCTTGCACAACATCAAGGAAGTTGAGGATGAGTGGATGAGGTAATACCGCTGCATCATTCTTTTAGTCAATTCCTTATGTTCACTTAGTCTCGGTATAATACCGCTTTTCTTCTTTTAGTCAATTCCTGACAGAAGAGTGGACGGGAATGATGCCTCCTACTGTCGCGGAGGCACTTACTCTTCTCCAAAAGGGTGCCCCCAGAAGGAAAAATTTTGTTGCTTGGTTCATGGAGAAAGTAATTTTTCACATTCCACCATTACCTAGTTTAACATTTATTAGTTAACGGAACAAATGCACCCAACAATTTCAATTAAACTTGAGATGGGTGACGAATTGTGATGGGTTTCCATGGGTTTTGACAATCCGGTCATGACATGTGAAAAGTATGATGTGAATGTCTATCTCTTCCATACAGAGGAGCACCAAAACAGTCGGCCTGATCCCAAAACTATAAGTACTAGAGTGTTCACCCCAGGACAAAATGCAGTTGAATACTACAGAAGGGTAGGAAAAATATATGAGCTTACATTCAGCCGTGGGCATGAAACCCTAAGTGTCGCTGTGTTCAAATGCCGATGGTTCGACCCATATAAGGGGCTGAGACATACGCCTTCCATTGGTTTAGTCGAAGTTAAACCATCAACCGTCTATGCCGGAGCCGATCTCTTTATTGCGCCTACCCAAGCCACACAAGTTTATTATCTGCCCTACCCAGGCCAGAAAGAGTACCTAAAGGGTTGGGAAGTTGTGTTCAAGGTGTCGCCACATGGTAAGCTACCGGATCCGAACGATGACGATTACTACAACATAAACCCCATGACATACAAGGTTGTGTTCTATCAAGAGCAACATGATGATGTGGTCCAAAACGATGACAATGCCGACTTGGGTGATGTTGATGTGGACCCAGATGATGACGATGCATGAAATGATGGTGAGGCCATTGTCAATCAGAAAAACATAATTATGCCTGAAAAGTTAAATGAAGACGCCGACGACGAGGAAGAGCCTCCACCTCCATTAGGCAACGAAGATGATATGCGTGATAGTGATGATGAGATCAGTTGAGGAATTGATTACAATAATGATGATTCGTATGGGTTCTATCAGATGCATTGTTGCCTCTTTGATTCAAGACTATCTGATTTTTGGGAAAATCATGAGAATTAAGGAGCTTGACCTCCATGACTGGAATTTGAGTAAGTATTTCTTTCCTAGATTTTTGTCATGGAGGTCAACCTTCTTAATTCTCATGACATACTGAAAAATCAGAGTCTTCAAACAAAGATGCAACACTGCATATGGTTAGGAGATCAACCTTATTAATTCTCATTTTTGGTATGTTTTATTTCCCTTCGTATGCATGTGCTTTTTTTCTTCCTTATTAATATGCTTATTTCTTCCTTATTAAAATGCTTTTCTGTCGTTGCTTCCTTATTAATATACTAATTGTTTATTCTCTTCTCAATGCAGGTTTGCTAAGCATGGGCAAGGGCAAGGCCGACGGCACGGGTTTGCTGAGCAAACTCGTCGGAACTGTTACTCGGAGTGGACAAAACCGTAGTGTTCCCTCACGATTGCTTGAGGATGACACCTCACAGGGAGGTCGAGGGGTCAGGGGAAGAGCCCCTAGAGGAGGTTCGCACAGGAGTCGGGGGAAGAAACTGCGCTCCGTGGCCGACATAGTGGGGTCATCTTTGAGGCCCTCCTATAGTGAGGTACCCTCTGAGTCCGAGGAGGAGGAGGTTGAGGAGGAGGAGGTTCGTGAGGAGGAGGTTCGCGAGGAGGATTCGGGCAAGGAGGAGGAGGTTGAGGAGGAGGGTGGTGGCGACGAGGGTCATGGCAGTGAGGGTGACGGCGGGGAGGGGGTGGCGACAAGGGGTGGCTGCATGGTACTGCGCGACTACCTTGCCTTCCTGCTACCGAGGACGAGAATTGGCTCCTTGTTCCCACGGGGAAAGAGTAAGTGCCTCTTAATCATATTTTGAACACATACTAATATTTTGATTGTACACATGCTAATATTTTGATTCTTTTGCAGCATCTGGAAAGTTCTTGGACCCGGCCATCTTTCAAACGGCATTATCACTATCTTGTTGAAGGTGTTCTGGCCGGGGTTGTACAACTCGGATCCAGAGCGGCCGGAGCTATGGGTTTTGGAAACGAGCTGGGAGCACTACGAAACTGCCAGCGTCGAGAAATACGGGATGGCCGCTAAGGCCATGATCAATTTTTTTGGGTAAGTTCTCTTCAGAAGCACGAGTCTTTAGTTTCGTTCATAGTTTATCATCGAATCACTTAACTCATGGCTTGTTTCATTCTGGTTTTATTCATGACTGTAGGCCTACTATAGAGTTCTTGAGGAGGACAAGGCCTCTTCTGCAGAGGTCCTGGTGCAGGCTCGAGGAAGAAGGCCCGCCAGCTGCAGTACGAGGTGCGTTGGGTGGCCATCTCGCACTACTATCACAATGTTCTCGGCCAGAAGATGCCCAAGAAAGAGGCGCAGAGGCAGAAGCTTACCTTGATGAGGCAGCAGTACTTGGATGTAAGTATTACACACTTTTCATTCTGACGTTTATGGTAAATTTCATTGTTTTGTGTTGACATGACATTCTTCCATTATTTAGATTATTCCTTCTTGGTACTACGGGAAGAGTGATGGATGGGAGAGGTTGGTGGATAGGTGGCTCGGGCAGGATGCAGAGTTTGCTGCCAAGAGCAGAAAAAACCGGGCTAATCATGGAACCGATGGAACGCACGGTCAAGGAAACCGGAGCCATTGGCGCCACAAGAAAGTCCAAGCATATCTATATACATGAAGCATTCTTCTTCTATATACCGTCATGTTCTTATGTATGACTAACTTCTATTTGGCAATGCAGGAGGACAAGTTGAAGCGGCCGGTCTTAGACATCGAGGCGTGGAAGCTTGGCCAAGTGCGGAGTAAGCGCAAGGACGGCGAGGGCGAGTACTACGGCAAGGCCGAGGAGAACCTGACGGCCTACATGGAGTCATATCAGAGGCTCCATCCTGGGTCGGCTGTTGACGAGACGGCGGTGGTCGCCATGCAACCAAAGCTCCATGGCCGCTACGGGGTTTTGGATGGCGTGATCACTTCTTCTGTCTCCTACACACGGGTCTGAGCTACCAACCTGAGCCCGAGCAGGGCCCGTGCATAGCCCAGCCAAGCCATCCAGCATTATGTAAGTATTTTTCCTCTTATCTTCCTTTCATCTCACTTTATTTTCCGCATTGCTACTATTTATGAGTTCCATCATGTCATATTGTAGGCCTAAGTTGACCTTGTCGAGGCTCATCGTCAGGAGCTCATCCAGCACAACCAGAGAGTTCAAGCAAATGAGGACTACATCCGTCGCATGTTGACGGTTAGTTTTGCCCACTTAGAACCAACGTAAATATTGCACTTTCATTTCTTCTGACCTTCATATTTGCTTCGTCAACTAACTTGCAGAATATGTTTGCGGCTATGCAACACAGCACGGTTCCTACAATGGAACCACCACCACCACCTTCTGGACCATGCCCAGTGTTGCCTTCAATCGAAGAATTTGTGGCACGACGCAGTTGGACTCCGGTTAGTACATGGAGAAACTATTCAACCACTAGTTACCGTTCACTCAACACTATTATATTTCCCCTTACCATCTCTTTTTAAACATGTAGGCAACCGGTGGATCAACTATTGGTGGTGGTGGTCCGGGTGGTTCCACTCCTGGTTCACAGAGCCCTGTCACTCCGCTCTGGCGAAGTGGTGGTGGTGGTCTTTGAGGTGGCGTTGATGCTGGTACTGATGGCACTGATGCTGGTGGTGATGTGATACGTCCATTTGGCATCATGATTTCTTATTACCTTTTACTTCATTATTGTCCATTATTCAACATTATTATACAATTCTTATGCTTTTTCTCTCTGAATATGCAAGGTGCATCACAAGGAGAAATATCTGGAAACTGGAATTTTGGACCGGAAAACCGAGAGAAAGGCAGAAAAATCACCAGACTCCAAATGACCTAAAACTTCACGGAGAATATTTTTGGAATATTTAAGAATTTTTGGAACAAAAAAATATCAGAGGGGGCTGCCAGCAGGGCACAAGCCAACAGGGCGCAGCCCCCCCCCAGGCCGCGCCCTGATGGCTTGTGGGGCCCCTGCTGGCTCTCCGATGCCCCTCTTCTCCTATATGGTGTGTTTTACCCTAGAAAAAATCATAAGATTACTTTCAGGACAAAGCGCCACCGTCTCGAGGCGGAAACCTGGGCAGAGGCCCTTTTTCTGTCCAGCAGAGTGATTCTGCCGGGGAAACTTCCCTCCGGGAGGGGGAGATCGAAGCCATCGTCATCACCAACGCTTCCTCCTTCGTGGGAGGATCAATCTTCATCAACATCAGCACTAGCACCATCTCATCTCCAACCCTAGTTCATCTCTTGTATTCAATCTTTGTCTCAAAACCTCAGATTGGTACCTGTGGGTTGCTAGTAGTGTTGATTACATCTTGTAGTTGATGCTTGTTGGATTAATTAGCAAAAGATATTACGTTCAGATCCTTGATCATCATCATTACACCTCTAATCTTGAACATGTTGATGAGGTGTGAGTAGTTACTATTGTTCCTGAGGACATGGGATAAATCTTGTTATAAGTAATCATGTGAAATTGGCATTCGTTCGATATTTTGATGATATGTATGTTGTTGCTTCTCTTAGTGGTGTCGTGTGAACGTCGACTACACGACACTTCACCATGTTATGGGGCTAAGGGAAGGCATTATGGAGTAACAAGTAGATGATGGGTTGTGAGAGTGACAGAAGCTTAAACCCCAGTTTATGCGTTGCTTCATAAGGGGCTGATTTGGATCCACACGTTTGGTGTTATGGTTAGATTTATCTTAATTCTTCTTTCGTAGTTGCAGACGCTTGCGAGAGGGGGTAATCATAAGAGGGTTGCTTGTTCAAGTAAGAACAGCACCTTAGCACCGGTCCACCCACATATCAAATTATCAAAGTAGCGAACGCGAATCAATTCAACATGATGAACATGACTCGACAAAAATCCCCATGTGTCCTCGGGAGCACTTTCTTCATATAAGAACACTTTCCGTCCTGTCCTTTGCTGTAAAAAGGATTGGGCTACCTTGCTGCACCTTGGTTATTATTGTTACTTGTCACTCGTTATGAAATATCTTGCTACAAAACTATCTACTACTGTACAAATAGCACTTGCAGAGAATACCTTGTTGAAAACCGCTTATCATTTCCTTCTGCTCCTCGTTGGGTTTGACACTCTTACTTATCAAAAGGACTACGATTGATCCCCTATACTTGTGGGTCATAAAGACTCTTTTCTGGCGCCGTTGCCGGGGAGTCAAGCGCCTCTGGTAAGTGGAAATTGGTAAGGAAACATTTTTGCTAAGTGCTTAAATTTACTGTTACTTGTTACTATGGACGGTCACCCTTTGAGTGGCTTGTTCGGGGCATCTTCGCCTCAAATGGAAGTAGAAAAGGTTGCTCCTCAACCTACTAAACCTACTGAAAATGTTTATTATGAGATTCCTTCTGGTATGTTAGAGAAACTGCTAGCTAGTCCTTATGATGGTACGACTCATCCTGATTATCATTTAATATTTGTCGATGAGGTTTGTGGACTCTTTAAGCTTGCAGGTTTGGCTGGAGACAAAGTTAAGAAAAAGGTTTTCCCTTTATCTTTGGAGGGAAAAGCATTGATATGGTACAGGCTATTGGATGATACAGGATCATGGGACTGGAATCGCTTGAAGCTGGAATTTCATCAGAAGTTTTATCCTATGCATCTAGTCCATCATGATCGGAACTTTATTTATAATTGCTGGCCTCGTGAAGGACAAAGTATCGCTCAAGCTTGGGGGAGGCTTAAATCTATGATGCACACCTGCCCCAACCATGGGCTCGCAAGTGGGATGATTATACAAAAAATTTATGCTCGGCTTTCTCATAATGATCAAGTACAACTCGATTCTTGTTCTACTGGTTCCTTTATGAATAGGACTATTGAATTCAAATGGAATCTTCCGGAAAGAATTAAACACAACTTTGAGGATTGGGAAGTCGACAAAGGTAAAGAGCCAGGTATAAAGCTTAAGTTTGATTGTGTTAAATCTTTTATGGAGACTAATACTTTCCATGAGTTTAGCAATAAATATGGCCTTGACTCTGAGATAGTAGCTTCTTTCTGTGAATCTTTTGCTACTCATATTGATCTCCCTAAGGAGATGTGGTTTAAATATCATTCAACCATTGAAAAATAATTTGAGGAACCTGTTAAAATTAAGAGGGAAGAAATAATTGTTAGCCATGTTGATCCAATTGTTCCTACTGCTTACATTGAGAAACCACCTTTCCCTGTTAGAATTAAGGAACATGTTAAGACTATAACTGTTGTTAATAAGAGTTATATTAGAATACCTACACCTTCTGAACAAATAAATGTTGAGCCTAATATTGCTATCGTTAAATATATTCTAGTTGATAATATTGAGGGTCAGGTTCTTTACCTCGAGGACGAAGCAGCTAGAATTGCAAAACCTGATACAAACGTGCAGGACAAGCTAGATAAAAACAAACCAGTAGTTGGCATGCCTGTTGTTTCAGTTAAAATTGGAGATCATTGTTACCATGGCTTGTATGACATGGGTGATAGTGTTAGTGCTATACCTTTTTCCTTATATAAAGAAATCATGAATGACATAGCACCCTCTGAACTCGAAGATATTGATGTTACTATTAAACTTGCAAATAGAGACACTATTACACTGCTTGGGATTGTTAGAGATGTTGAAGTCTTGTGTGGAAAAATTAAGTACCCAACTGATTTCTTAGTACTTGGTTCAGAACAAGATAATTTTTGTCCCATTATATTTGGTAGGCCTTTCTTGAGTACTGTTAAGGCTGAAATTAATTGTGTAACTCAGAAGGTCAAAGTAAGTTTTGGTGATGTGTCTCATGAATTTAATTTCTCCAAGTTTAGTAAGCAACCTCATGATAAAGAATTATCTAGTAAAGATGAATAATTGGTCTTGCTTCTATTGCCGTGTCCCCTATTGATCCACTAGAACAATATTTGCTAGACCATGAAAATGATATGCATATGAATGAAAGAAATGAGATAGATGATATATTTCTTAGACAAACACCTATTATTAAACACAACTTGTCAGTTGATATTTTAGGGGATCCTCCACCACCCAAGGGAGATCCCGTGTTTGAGCTAAAGACTTCACCTGATACCTTGAAATATGCTTATCTTGATGAGAAGAAGATATATCCTGTTATTATCAGTGCTAACCTTTTAGAGCATGAGGAAATGAATCTACTTAAAACTCTGAAGAAGCACAGGGCTGCTATTGGATATACTCTTGATGATCTTAAGGGCATAAGTCCCACTCAATGTCAGCACAAGATTAATATGGAACCGGATGCTAAACCTGTTGTTGATCATCAACGCCGCTTCAATCCTAAGATGAAAGAAGTAGTGAGAACTGAAATACTAAAGCTTCTGGAGGCAGGTATAATCTATCCTATTGCTAATAGTAGATGGGTAAGTCCTGTTCATTGTGTTCCTAAGAAAGGAGGTATAACTGTCGTCCCTAATTATAAAAATGAACTTATTCCGCAAAGAATCGTAACTGGCTATTGGATGGTAATTGATTTCAGGAAATTAAATAAAGCTACTAGGAAAGATCATTACCCCTTGCCTTTTATTGATCAAATGTTAGAAAGATTATCTAAGCACACACACTTTTGTTTTCTTGATGGATATTCTGGTTTCTCTCAAATACCTGTATCCAAAGAAGACCAAGAAAAACTACTTTCACATGCCCTTTCAGAATTTATGCTTATAGACGTATTCCTTTTGGTTTATGCAATGCACATGCTACCTTTCAAAGATGTATGACTGCTATATTCTCTGACTTTTGTGAAAAGATTGTTGAGGTTTTCATGGATGATTTTTCCATTTACGGGACTTCTTTTGATGATTGCTTAAGCAACCTTGATCTAGTTTTGCAGAGATGTGAAGAAACTAATCTTGTCTTGAATTGGGAGAAGTGCCACTTTATGGTGAATGAAGGTATAGTACTTGGGCATAAAATATCTGAATGAGGTATTGAAGTAGACAAAGCTAAAGTTGATGCAATAGAGAAAATGCCATGTCCCAAAGATATCAAAGGTATAAGAAGTTTCCTTGGTCATGCTGGTTTTTATAGGCGTTTCATTAAAGATTTCTCAAGAATCTCTAGGCCACTAACTAATCTTCTTCAAAAATATATTCCTTTCGTTTTTGATGATGATTGTGTAGAAGCCTTTGAAATACTTAATAAAGCCTTGATTTCTGCACCTATTGTTCAACCACCTAATTGGAATTTACCATTTGAAATTATGTGTGATGCTAGTGATTATGCTGTTGGTGCTGTTCTGGGGCAAAGAGTAGACAAGAAATTGAATGTCATTCATTACGCTAGTAAGACCCTAGACAATGCTCAAATAAATTATGCTACCACTGAGAAGGAATTTTTAGCAGTTGTGTTTGCATGTGATAAATTTAGACCCTACATTGTTGACTCAAAAGTTACTATTCACACTGATCATGCTGCTATTAAATACCTGATGGAAAAGAAAGATGCTACACCTAGACTTATTAGGTGGGTGCTTTTGCTACAAGAGTTTGTCTTGCATATCGTTGATAGGAAGGGAGCTAAAAACCCCGTAGCAGATAACTTGTCTAGAATGGAAAATGTTCTTGATGACCCACTACCTATTGATGATAATTCTCCTGATGAGCAACTTGCTGCTATAAATACTTCACAAAGCACTCCTTGGTATGTTGATTATGCTAACTATATTGTCGCTAAATACATACCACCTAACTTCACCTACCAACAAAAGAAAAAATTCTTTTATGATTTACGACATTACTTCTGGGATGACCCACATCTTTATAAAGAAGGAGTAGATGGTATTATTAGACGTTGTGTACCCGAGCATGAACAGGGACAAATCTTACGGAAGTGTCACGCCGAGGCTTATGGAGGACACCATGCTGGTGACAGAACTGCACATAAGGTACTACAATCTTGTTTTTATTGGCCCACTCTTTTTAAAGATGCTCGTAAGTATGTCCTTTCCTGTGATGAATGTCAAAGAATTGGTAACATTGGTAGACGTCAGGAAATTCCTATGAATTATTCACTTGCTATAGAACCATTTGATGTTTGGGGATTTGATTATATGGGACCTTTTCCTTCCTCTAATGGGTACACACATATTCTAGTTGCTGTTGATTATGTTACTAAGTGGGTAGAAGCCATTCTTACTAGTAGCGCTGATCATAACACTTCTAATAAAATGCTTAAAGATGTTATTTTTCCGAGGTTTGGAGTCCCTAGATATTTAATGACCGATGGTGGTTCTCATTTTATTCATGGTGCTTTCCATAAACTCCTAGCTAAATATGACGTTAACCATAGAATTGCATCACCCTATCATCCTCAGTCTAGTGGCCAAGTTGAATTGAGCAATCGAGAAATAAAGTTAATTTTGCAAAAGACTGTTAATAGATCTAGAAAGAATTGGTCTAAGAAACTTGATGATGCTTTATGGGCTTATAGAACTGCTTACAAAAATCCTATGGGAATGTCCCCTTATAAAATGGTTTATGGAAAAGCTTGTCATTTACCTCTTGAGTTAGAACATAAAGCTTATTGGGCAATTAAAGAACTTAACTATGATTTTAAGCTTGCTGGTGAGAGGAGGTTATTTGATATTAGCTTACTAGATGAATGGAGGGCACAAGCTTATGAAAATGCCAAGTTGTTTAAGGAAAAAGTTAAAAGATGGCATGACAAAAGAATCCAAAAATGATAATTCAATGTAGGAGACCTAGTTCTTTTGTACAATTCTCGTTTCAGATTTTTTGCAGGTAAGCTTCTCTCCAAAAGGGAAGGCCCTTATGTGGTTGAGGAGGTCTATCGCTCCGGTGTTATAAAAATTAACAACCTCAAAGGCAAAAACCCGAAGGTGGTAAATGGGCAAAGAATTAAGCACTATATCTCAGGTACGCCCCTTAATGTTGAAACTAACATTATTCAAGTTATGACCCCAGAAGAACACAAAAGAGAGACCTTCAGGAACGCTCCAGAACGCTGAAAGGGGTAGGCATGTGATACGGTAAGTAAATCGACTAAAAAAATTCCAAAAAAATAATTTATGTCGTTTTTGGTATTTTAGAAAAAATTACAAAAATAAAACGGAGTCACGAGGACCCACGAGGGAGGCACAAGCCAATAGGGCGCGGGCCCCCCTACGCCGCGCCCTGATGGCTTGTGGGGCCCTCGTGTGCCCTCCGGACTCCGATTTCTTCCAGAACACGTATTCCGACCTAGAAAAAATCATTATATATACTCCCGCACGTTTTGACCACCGCATCTTGAGTTTCTCCTCTGTTCTTGTTTCGAGCTGTTTTTCTGATAGATTTAGATCGCCATGACTTCACCAAGCCCATCCAAGGACAAGTTTTTCGAGAAGGTCATCAACCCCTACCTACCGGAAGTAATGAAGCATCCTCAGGCTATTGAGATGAGTAATGGGGTGCTCTATAACAACAAAGTAGAGGACGTCTGTGATGGCGATCTCCACCTCCCACCTCCCACCTAAACCCTAAACCAACCCACCGTCGGCGATCTCCACACCCCTCCATGGAAATTGCCATCTAATCCGACCATCTTTTCCGGCGCGTCCTCCTCTCCTCTCTGGTTATCATCTTCATGGATGTCCATGCCTCCATCTCCATGGGCTTGGATTTCTCCCCTGGGATGGGCATGGCTATGGAGATCTAGTGCTGTTTCCACCGGACGGTGCACCCCTCTGGCAGATCTGGTCATTTCATCTGGCAGATCTAAAAAGTCGAGAGGGTTACGGGAAAAACCGGATGCACTTCGTGTACAAACTGGACAATCTCCTTCGAAGTATCAGGGTTTCAGACAAAAACTCGTCTATTACAAAGGGATTTCATTTTTTTAAACATATTTTAACTCAAGACTTTTTCTGCATTCAATATGCACAATTCAAAGCCACATCATCACTTTTCAACCCTTTTCTGACTTCATTTGCTATTTTTCATGCATTTCATGATTTATTTTGAGCTAAAATGACCCTAAAATTGAAAAGCATTGCAAATGAACTCTGAAATGGTTGAAAGTTGGCATGGTATCATAATTTCACCCACATAGCATTGGCAGATCTGCAGCTTTGAATACAAAGTTCGTTGAGATGTTCTAATGGTGTAGATTTGTGCATCCATGATGACAATTTTGCACCATTATAATTACATAACTCTAAAACTTCAAGCCTTTTGTGAGGACGAAGGGCCTCTAATATTCCTTCTGCTTTAGTATCTACTTCATATCCAACATGTCTGCTATCAGGTCCATTTTCCCAATCAAGTGACAATCGTTTCAAATTAAGCTTGGCGGACATATTGCCTTGTTGAGCATTTTCTGCACCATGCACTTTTCTTAGCCCAGTTGATCAATTCCACGACCTACATCACTATCAATAACATAAATTGTCAATGTCTCCAGAGAATTCAGCTGACCAATACCTTGTGGCATGCACTCAAAACGTTCACACCCAGCGAGGAAGATGTGTCGAAGATATATCTCATGCCTTCTGGGTATTTCTTAAGAAAACAAAAGCCAATGAGATTCAATGTTTGCAAGCTATAGAACATGGTAGTGGCTTCAGGCAGTGCAGATATAAGAGAATGGGAACAATCTAGATAGCGGAGGTGCTTCAAGTTTGTCATGTGTGTATTGATTGAGAATATCTTCAATGCTCGTAAGGACACGAATTTTGACTTGGCCATACTCAGAGGAGCCTCAGAGGCCATCGGAAATCCCCTCACCTCAGGTTGGTGTAATATCGTACGGGTCGGGGAGCTAGAATTTCCTTCATGGCTGCAATGGTATTCTTACTGATATAATTAAGTGACAAATGTCAAACCTCATGCTGTAATGAACTAGTATCCGTGGATCCTTGTAGAATTTCCTGACATGATGAAGATTTTTGCAGAATGGAGCAATCATTTCCGCTTAGGGAGTCAACAAGATCATGCATAAGATCATGCATCTTGCAAGTAGTTGATCGGTGGATGAAGTCATACTTTTGAATCTCCACATCTTGGAGGAAACATCTCCAAACTAGCACATCAAAAATTTGTTAGCCTCTAGTTTCTGATGCAATAAACTCATTTGCCATCCATAACTAAATTAAGATGTATTTATCCATCAGGCTATCCTTGGGCAAAATAGTGGGCAAAATAGCACAGAAGGAAAATCATACTTTTGCTTCTGATGACAAGTGATCATAGCTCAGCTGTAGTGCAGGTACAATTTTAGTTTCGAGGACGTCATTCTTACAGACATCACTATCTAGAACAGAATATCACTGAGGTGAGGCTTCGAACGAAGTAAAGCTGATATGGTCTTGATAGCAAGAGGCAATCTCTTACACTTGTGAACGATACACTTAGCCATTGAAATCAATTCTTCTTCCTTTTCCACTCCCCTTCCAAATGTGTTCCTTTGAAAAAGCTCCCATGATTGATCCTCATTAGCAATGTAACTTGATGTAGAGGGTGTGTGCCCATGACAAAAGCAACTTGATCGCTGCGGCATGTCAGAATTATAGAACTACCCGAGCCAGCATGTGAGAACAACAATGATTTCATGTCATCCCACTTCTGTCTATCTTCATTCCAAACATCATCCAACACTAGGAGGTACCTTTTCTTTCCCAACACTTCACCAAGTTTTTTCCGCAGTGCCGCCATCTCGGTAAAATCACAGTTCTTCATCCTGGCCACTTGCATTATAGATCGGATAATTTCTTCGATAACAAACTTGTTAGAGACACAAACCCATATGACAAACTCAAAATGGTGCACCACTTTCTGGTCATTATGCACAAGTTGATAATAGGCAGATAGCATCTCAAAACCTTGCTCAGGGATAGGCAGATAGCATCTCAAAACCTTGCTCAGGGATAGGCACATAGCATCTTGTATCTAATATATCAAGCTAAAAAAATATACAAACCAAGCATGACCTTACCAAACCCTAATCAAAGCGTGTGGTTAGATACAGAAAAAAATAAGAATTACCTCAGTTTCACTAGAAAGATAAGTCTCTCCCCATCCACCTGTACTTAGCTGCTTTGACAATAGAAAGTTGCATGCTTTGCTTATGAAGGAACTATTTTCATAAGTTCTTCCACATGAAATTAATCCTTTTACAGCAAAGAATGTTCCATAAGTGAAACATATACCCCAAGTGCCAAACCTGTTAGAAAAGAAATAATCCAATTATTGACTGCCAATATTGCAAGTTCAAATAATTGACACGAACAAACAAAATTGTTTTAGATACCATGAGCCATCCTTTCGTTGACTATTCTCAATAAACTTGGAAGCATTTTTATGCATTTTCCTATCTCTTCTTCGCGGTACCCCGGGTAAATTTCTCTAAACATAATCAAGGCTTGAAGCACGGATGATGTGCATTCGACGGATCTATCAATTGATTAAGTAGTTGAATTAGCTCTCCAAGTATATGAAGGAGAAAGAATAAATGATATTTCTTGCAAGCAAGATGTTTTCCGTCTTACGGATAATCGGCAACAATATTCTGAAAAGACTCAGAAGGGTTGAGAACCTATTACAAATAAAATCCAAGTTAGTGTATGGTTAGGTCAAACATATTAAAACAACAATATCATTTGGACATTCTGAATAGATATACAATAAACATATTAAAATAACAGTAGATCAAGGAGCCATAGATGAAACCAACATCCAGTGACACAAAAGTGAAGCTAAGAAAGTAAGGAGCAGGCAACAGATAACTGGCATGACAAGGGGCATGCCTCCCTATAAAATAGAACATAGTTTTAATCATCATTAGGAACTGGAGGTTGTGGTTCATCATCTGAAGAGGCCATAAGCTTCTCCACTGTAATCTTCTCAGGTGGTACACCAAGGAAGGCACCTATCTGCTGCATTGTGGCGATTGGAGTTGGTGGTGGTAATTCAGCATGCATATTGGCCATCTCATGCTGTGGGTCAGCATCGGCATTGCTTGGTTGTGCGCCCGTTTTAACCTTCTTCGCTCTTGGCTGCCTGAGAGGACGCGGCTTCAGGGACAGTGCAGAAGTGGGCTTAAACCCCTACAGTCGAGCCACACTTCGAGTCATCCTCCTGTCCGAAAAATGTGAGATTGTTTTAGCAACCGCACACTTGGTTCTCTTTGCACGTGGCTTCTTGGACTTGCCTTTAGGAGCTGAAAAGGAGAACTCCAGGTTGCCAGCCGCTTCCAGAGCTGCATCACCAAGGGCAGTATCATGCAGAGGCAAAGGATTGGCAGTATCAACTGTCATCCGACCATGATCTGTGCTATCTTCAGAAAATAAACTCCTCTTAGTATTCTGGGGAGTAAACATGATGGTCCTTTGAGGAGCTGGTGCAGCTGAAAGAGAATGGAAACTATCAGGTGTGTCAAAAGCATCATTCCAACTCCTTTTATGTGTGTTGAAAACAACAGGTGGAGGCAGGGCTTTTGGCACATGTGCAGACAGAAAGGTTGGCAGCAGTGACTCAAAAGATCTTCTCCAAATAAACTCAGGTGGCAGTGCTGGTCCCATCACAATCCTTACCAGCCCAAACTGCATGGGTGGCTGTAGCACAACAGGGTTATATGGCACAATTACCATATTATTTGGAGCTTGATTGTGTTGCTCATTAGGAAGAACAGGATCTGGGGCTTGCTGCACAATAAGCTCCTCATTCTCTTCCTGAACCTGAAGAAATTGCTCTGGCTGGGCTATGTTCTGCACTGGCCCATGTGGCCCATCAACAACTGCATTATCTGGTGCAATATCAACTTGATCCATTGGCCCATGAGCATGTGGCCCATCCACTACATCATCAACTGGCCCTGGCCCAACAACTATTGGCCCCACTGGCCCATTGACAGCACCTGGCTCAGAATCATTAGAGCCCAAAGATGGATTCAAAACCATGGAATTTGCTTTTGGAACTAGCGGCTGGGCAGCATCACCCTGGATATCCTCTTTCACTGGCCATGGTTGGCCCCAACCATATTGATCCTGGGGATTGGGCTGGTTATGCTCTTCTGGAGCTACCGGTTGTGGAACATCATTCCATCCCAAGGCAGGATAAGGCGGCAGGGCCCAGAAATTCTCAAGTGGCTGCAGAGCGCCTGGCATTGGGTGAGGATTACCATCAAAGGGTATGACATCCTCATCTGGTGGGAGTTGATCAGCAAAATTGGCAGTTAATATGTAACAAGCTGCTGTCCAAGAAACCACTGCCCCTCCAATATTGGCAAACTCACGAAAAACGACATCTTTTGGCACTAGTTGATTATCCGGGAAGGAAGCATAAACCAGCAAATGGATGAGACGATCATCACCAGAGTTCCAATAATGAAATTGCCCAAAAGTACCAACAACCTCAGCCAGGTTAACCGCATTACGATAATCCAGAGGGACACCAATAAACATTAACCAACCAGTGCGATGCCCTTGAAGTGCTCCCCATCATCGTGATTAATAAGTCTGACAAACATCTCATTGCCATGCTGATCTAAACCAAGCGGCCAGGGTGGATGAGCGACTAGAGCACTGCGTATGACTGGATCTTGCATCTCATAAGGCCCTACTCCTTGAAACCAAGTTTGGGCAGATTGTACCGGTAGCTCAAGTTGGTTGGTGATGAAAGCATGAACCTGATGCCGATGAATAGCAACATCCTCAGGCGGCGGGGCAGGCTCAACAATACCTGAAAGATTCATGACGGCGGGACGGAGCTTGAGCCGGTGTGTAGTAAGTCCGCGGAACGCGGAAAGGCCCCCCGTCAACTATGTCATGTTCACCCGGGAGAAAACAGCGAGGATCAAGCTCGAAAACCACCATTGGAGCTGCGGAGGAAGGCGGTGATGCACTTGGTGGCGGCAATATTGGCAATGAAGGTTTTGTTTGAGGAGCTGGGGAGGCTGGAGAATTTGGTGGAGTTGTGTCAGGGCTAGTAGAGGTGCCGTGGGAGCCCAAAGCGTCAAGGTCTCTGTTTAGGGTGCGAGGCTCGAGGCGGGTGGTACCGATTTTTGGAACCCAGAGTTTGCAATTAGGGGGTGACCGGGTGCAGCCTTTCTTAACGTGACCTAACCTGAAGCATTTACGACATCTTATCTTATTAGTACAATGTACCAAATTATGTCCCATGCCAAGGCATTTTGGGTAGTCCCAGTAGCTAGCAGCAATTTCCTCTATAACTTTGTCAAGTCCTTGTAGATCACGCACGATCTCATGAGGAGATGACGGCGATGAAACACCAGAAGGAGAAACAGAGGAAACAGAGTTGGAGATCGAAGACTTGACGGTGATGCTTGGTGGGTCGGCAGGCCCATCTTGCAATTCAACTTCCTTTGGTCCATCTGAATCATCATCCGAAATTTCCATAGGATTATCAAACGAGCCCGATGAGGTGGGCTTTGAACTAGAGGGCCCAACATGGCTTGCATGGGAAAAAATCAAACTCAATTTCCCACCTGATCCCGGTGACTCCGGAGAGAAATCACGTGGCGATACTGACCCAAACGAAATATCCGGGGATGACAAGATCCTCATCGTCGGTGCCGGCGGTGGGATTGCCAGTGACGAAACCAGCTCATCGTGATCAGTCTCTATACGTTCTTGCGGGTCAATTTTGTAGCCAGCATCAATAGAGACAATGTTGATTTCCTCTACCGTAGCCAGATAACGATAACCTTTACAAGCATCATAATTGAGAAAAGTAGCAAAGCGCAATGATTTCTTCAAAGCATCAGGGGCAGATGTACGCAAAGAGGATTTGGCCGGCAATTTTTTTATGGCCTCTAGCCCAAGACGTGCACGGCGCTTAGACGGACTAACCAGAGTCCATTCTTCCTGACATTCAGTCTGCCATGCACGGAACTCCTTTTCCCAATCAGGACCCCCATGCCCCCAGAGGTGAAAGAAGTATTTGAATTGAGGGCAAACAAAATTCCTCTGATGCAGAATGAAAAAACCCACTTCTTTGCAAGAAACATGAAAAGCAAAAACTTGATCACGTAGGCAAGATGCCTTGAGAGAAGAGCAATAACCACCAATAGCAGATTCCAAAGCCAGAGCAACACTATCTTCATCCAGACGGAAAGTGTGACGTGCAAAAGATACAACCACCTAAAGTAATACGTCACTTTTGTGAGATACGTATATCTGTGGCATTGACCCCGACCCCCATAGAGCAGAACCGTCAACCTAGATTGCCCCCACACCGCAATAGGTAACCCAGCCCTGATGCTATATAAGAGGCCACTCTGTGACCTTACCAAGCATCCCTCACTTTGTGCACAACTCTCACAGCCATTTTTGCCATGTCGAGCCCTAGTATTCATCTGAGAACTCCAGATGCGACCCCGGGTAGTTTTGTTAAAATATTGTGGGACTTTACCCGCAGTACCATGAGTTCTACCCATCCACCCCAGTACGAGCTGCTCAAATCGAGAATCACTCCATTCGCCTCGAAATATTGGGCAGTAGTACACATCCCTCCTGTGAACCCAAACCAAGACCCAACGGAAGTCTCCTTCGTGGGGAAATCTATGCCGACTCCGCAAATGGCCATAGAAGTTGCTGCGTATGAAGCGATTACTCGTCTTCGCTTCGCAGTACCCTATGCCAGCGAAAGGGGGTATTATTACTTCCCGAGTCGTGCAGCACCCGAAGAAGAAGCATCTTTTCCCGGTGGACGAATAGAGAGGGACCCGGTACAGGCCTACCTTGCCCAGTACGTCATCGCTCAAGAGCGTTTGACCCAGCGAGTAATGGATTATCTCCACAACCTCGCTGTTTTGAATCCTCAGATCGCCATTGGCAGACCACTGAGGCCAGACCAGGAAAGGCGCGTTCTTCGACTAGTTAATCCGCTTCCCCCGGAAGAAGAAGAATGTGCCCCAGTGCCGGAGACATTTTCTCAGGACCCAGCATATTTTACGTTTGCGCCGTAGACGCCACTACTATGTTTGTTAGCCTAGCATTTATTTATGTGTTGCAGCTTATGCGTTGTATCCTAAGTTTGTGCTATGAATAAATTGTTTGGTTTCAATTGAATGTGAGTAAAAAAAATTTATGCTGTGATTTTTGATCAACTGTTTTCGGTCTCAGTAAATCCCGAGGTGGGATTTTCCTTGAGCTATTGCAACAAACTTTTTTCCGTGACATAGATTTAAATTCACGCAGCACCACGACAACAGGCTCACAGCCACAACCACTCGACCACATGCACTAATTGCAAAACCACGTACACATTTTGTACCTAACTGATCACCGCACTAACACACCCCAGTTTTTCTGAAAGTGAAATTTGTGGGCAATTATTCTAGTACAGATTGCCTCCAGCACACTAACAACAGTTAGCAGCCGACACCGACACCTAATCCTCATGATCACCGCTGCCGCGGAGAGCTAACACTCGAGCAACAGCATCACGGTGATCATCGTGGATCATCACGCACAAGAGCACGGAGAACCCCAGCAATGCCGCCAACCCTCCACACATCAGGATCATGTACCAATCCGGCATCTCCTCCGCCATTAGAGCCTCGTCTCGAGCTCCTGCAAACAGAAATGGAGGAGAAGGAAGAAGAAAAAGAAATGAGGCCAGGTGTGAGGAAGAAGAGAGAAGCACCGCGGTCATTTTATAGCTCGAGATCGGTGTACGGTGAGCGAAGTCCACCAGCGCCGCTCGTCGCTCAATCGCCGGTGTTCGGAGGCGAATCCGCAAGCAGTGCCGACAGTGCACTGGCCCGCGAGGTGAGTGCACGCTACGCCGGCAGCTAGCACGCCACGCACTACCGCAGTACGGCCTAGATGCCCTACGCGCTAGACGCCACCGGTGGAGAAAGCGCGGGAAAGCGCGCGAGAGAGAGGAAGAGAAGAGAGCCAGAGGTAGAAGAAGAGACGGACAGTGGGCCCCAGGTCCACCTGTCAGCCAGAGAGAGCACTGTGCACTCGGGTACGACCAGCGTAATTTGGAAATTTAGAATTTTATCAATCCTAAATTTACCGTAGCCATAAGTAGAAATCTCTCGGTTTGCCCAACCGTAGATTTTTCCACGCAGCGCCAGTACCCCACTGTAGTTACACCAATTATCTGCCCACTTACTGTAACCACGTCATATCGCATGAGTAGGATAAATATTTTTTTCATGTTATTACTGCGTGATAGCAGGAGTGATATTTTTGAAACCGTCCTTAGCAAATCTCGAGGATGAGATTTTTCTTAAGGGGGGTAGTGTTGTAACACCCCAAAAATTTAATAATGTTTTATTAAATAAAATGTTGCCAGAAATAATTATTTTCTACTTGCTAGATTTTCTTGTGATTTCAGAGCCACTCCTTTTGTCTGAATTTCAAAAATTCTCCTCTCCTATCTGAAACTTTTGAATAATATTGTGTGGCTTGAATGTTTCACTGAATCATTTTTATTGCATTTACTAAAACCAGTGGAATAATTTTTAAAATAAAAATTTGCCAAGTTTTAATTCAATTAATAGCATTTTAACCCTTTTAAGAGCCTCATTTGCACTGCAACTATTTTATAACTCCATTTATAAATTCCACAAAAATTTGTAGAGGTCATGTGATGTCCCTGGATCACTTTTATAAAAAAAAAACCCAACTTGGTGTTTTGGAAAATTTGAGCAAACCATCCTCATCTTCATTCTGGTTCAGTTTGGTAGTTTATACTGCAACCCATCTTTATTTTGCCCTATTGCCCTTGGTATTTTTCCTACTATTAGTGAGCCCTACCAAACACTTAAGTCCAGGAGATCAGCCACATTAGAGTGATTTAAACACATGCAATAATGGCCTTTATTTTCTGTCCAGAACTGTAGTTTTGCAAAACTTGCACTAGGAAGTTTTTATTTTGCCCAAACCAACCTTTCCACCATCACCTATACCTAAAGAGACCCCAACCTGGAGATTTTAGCCATCAGAAGAGTTGCCTTGATGCCAATGGCATTCTGTCGAGCACCTTGATGTGCCTGAACAGAATTGGCATGAGAATTTATTTGTATTATGGACTTGCCCCAGTGGCCTAACCAGCATGTCCAGCATTACTAGAGCAACCACACCAGTGAGCCTGTTGGTTTTCAGCATAACCCAAGACTCCTAGGTGGTGCTGGCATTTCGTCGAGCAGGTGCCGTGCGCGCCCAGAGCGCGAGCAGAGCGCGCTAGTTGCAGTCAACGCATCCGAGCCGCCGCGTCTTACCCACCCCGCGTGCCCTTGCCCTTATCCGCTCGAAGAGCCATGCAGTACCACCAGAGCCGCCTCACCCTGCCCGCTAGCGACACCCGACCGTCCCCTGACTCGCCACAGCGTCGCCGCAGCGAGCCCTTGGCGGCAAGCCTGCGGCCGCTGCCGTTCCTGCCATGGACGGCGCCACCCGAGCCACCCCAGCGCGCCATCTGCCCCTAGCACAGTCCAATCTCATCCGAGGACTCGTCCGCTAGCGCCCGTCGCCGCCACGTCGCCCTGCCGTGGCAGAGGCAGTCAGCCGGCGATCTTATCCCCGCCGTCGGCGAATCGCCATTGCCGCGCTATAAATAGCACCCCGAGCACGTTTGCGTTCGTCGTCAGCCTCACTACAGCCGTAGCTAGCTTCCCCAGCATCCAATTGTCCAGGGGAGGTCGCCTTGCTCGTCTCTGGCAAGTACGGCCGCCGCCGCGCTCCGGTTAAATTCGAGCAAGCCAGAACCTCTCTGATCGCGCAATAGCCACCATACACTTCCCCTCAGCCTTGCAAAGCCGCCCCTCCCCTCTGTATCGGTCGGGCGCCGCCATGGGGGAAATCCCCATTCGCTGCCGA
Source organism: Elymus sibiricus (assembly GCA_039707655.1). Lineage (NCBI taxonomy): Eukaryota > Viridiplantae > Streptophyta > Magnoliopsida > Poales > Poaceae > Elymus > Elymus sibiricus. The sequence goes on along the minus strand of CM077671.1, from coordinate 522,955,785 downwards.
AGCCATCCGCCGCCTCGGAGCTCGCCGCCGGCGAATCCCTCCAACCCCCGGCCGTGGCGACCACCTGGAGGACCACCTCGAGGTGGTGGATCCATTCCCAACCGCAGAAGGACCCTAGGAGCCTCCGTACGCCGGGGACGATCGCCGGAGATGCGCCCTGTCTCTGCCATAGGAGGAGGGAGGGAAGAGGTGACTGGCCAAACCTGACCAGTGGGCCAGGCGGGCCACTGTCAGTGACCATCGAGTCACCCACGCGCTAGATGAGTGGAGGCGCATTTCTCAGAAGTACGCTTCCCCCCTTCTCGAAAGCGTATTCGGTCCGAATCGTTTTCTTTTTCTGTCTTTATTTGAAATTAGAATTTGACCAGACTTTGACTAGCTCTAACTTTTAAACTAAAAACCCAATTGACTTGATTCTTTTTCCCACCTCTCTCAAATTTCACCTAGTTTATTTTCATATTTATTTGAAAATTTTCCAAGACAACTTTTTGTACTGTTTTTAAATTGTGTGTTAATTAGAATATTTTCAAAAATAGGAATTTGGAGTGAAGATAAAGACTTTCAAAAGTTTTGGAGTGCACCTCGACTACCTACACATTGAAGGCAAGCATTATGAACCTTGGTATAATATATGTTGTGTGTTGTTTGATGTGACAAATAAAACTTCATTCCATGTTGACATGAAGTAAGTATTATTTCATGTGAAGATATGGTCATGCTCATGAGTGCATGATGAAGATTCCTTGCCATTGGAATTGATATGCTTATGACAGTATTCACCCTCGTATGCCTTTCATGCCTATCGGAAGGAATCCGGAGAAGTCTCTGTCTTGGGTAGACACGAGCTTGATACTGATAATTCGTTGGGACGAGTATGATCAGTAAGGCATGGTGAGGTATGATGAGTGGTGATTCTGCCTGTTAGTGTGGAATATATTTGTTATGCTAATCATGCAGGAAACACTTTAACCTCCTGAGTCGACCATAGATCGAGTCTTGTGCCAGTAACCCCCATACTTGTTTCGTGCTACCATTTGTCCCTACTGCAGGTAGGGTACTGTTCAGTAAGTTGTCAACCCCTTTCTTAGCACACACCGTACGGAGAGGCCACAGTGGAAGATACCGGAGGCATCTGGTAGGCATGCCACTTGGTCCGGGGGCATGGGTGTTCCGGTGAGTCCGAGGGGGTAGCTCCCCTGTTTTGCGTGCGATATAAATTTTGTGATCCCATGCTAATCGAGGTTGGAGCCTCCCCACTTAGAGTTTTGCTTAACGAGTGTCCTGGGTGATTCCAGGCACCGGTAAGTTAAGCCGGTGTGTGCGGGTCAGGTGTGTTTTCAATTCAAAGACCGTAAACGGAATTAGTCCCGGTGGACTAAAGGAATCCGTTGCTCGTGGGTAAAGAGTACACCCTCTGCAGAGTTTATATCTATTCGAATAGTCATGTCCGCGGTTAAGGACTACAGTCTGGGATGGGTCAAGTGTCGGTCTTCGGAGGAAAAATTTCTAAACCAGAATATTGATCATGATGTGTGAGGAATGATGATTATGATTATTATTATTGTGGACTAACCAATTATATTGTTTGGATTATTGAGTATCCCTAGGATGGTTCTACCTCCTGGATACTCATGTTATTATTTTCCATATAAGCCCTTTATGTGGCGTCGCACAGATGCCCGACTGTGGCATGCTTGTTATTTACCTTCTTTATAAGCCCTTTATGTGGTGTCGCTCAGATGCTTGACTGTGGCATGCTTGTATTTATTTTCTTTATGAGCCCCTTATGTGGCGCCGCTCAGACGCCCGACTGTGGCATGTATGTTATTTAATTTCCTTATAAGCCCTTTATGTGGCGTCGCTCAGACGCCCGACTGCGGCATGTATGCTACATATTTTTCTTCTAAGCCCTTTATGTGGCGTCGCTCAGACGCCCGACTGTGGCATGCATGTTATTTGTTTTTCTTCTAAGCCCTTTATGTGGCGTCGCTCAGACGCCCGACTGAGGCATGCTTTATATTATTATACTTTCAAGGCGTCGCATCAGACACCCGATCGATTTATTTTTATTCTCTGATTGCTTATTCATGTTTAATATGAATGGCCTGCTTGCGTGCATCATGAATTTCATTCTGTGACTGACCAAGTGATCGTGGATTATTTCAGTGCATGATTATCATCTGTTATATTATACCTGTTTTCATGATGTTTGCGAGTACATTCAAAGTACTCACTGGCTTGTCCCTGGCTATTGTCTTGGCCAGATTTCTTGCTTGGAGAGGAGCGCAACGACGACAGCCCCGAAACCTAGGCATCGAAGATAGCAGATACGCGAAGATAGGAGTTATCCAGGTCAGCTGTTCCTGTGGGAAATGGAGTCCCATAGACGCTGATGACCCCGAACCGCTTCCGCCACCAACCACTAGAAACCTTTTGTTGTACTCATAGACCATAATGGTCTTGTACTTCATATTTTGTAATTTTGCTTGGAATTTCTGTATCAAGAATGTGCCTCATCAGCTAACAGTAATCCTGGGGCTGGTGAGCAAAAGGACCATTTGCTGGGAAATTAATATCCTGGAAAACCGGTCCTGACATTTCTACCAGAGAGTCAAGACGAAAACGTGTGCAAACCCCTATGCATAGATTCCCAAGGTCACGGAACCCGCAAGTTGATCACCAAAACATACATCAAGTCGGTCAATAGAACATCCCATTGTCACCACGGATATCCCATCGCAAGACATACATCAAGTGTTCTCAAATCCTTTAAAGACTCAATCCGATAAGAAAACTTCAAATGGAAAACTCAATTCATCACAAGAAGATAGAGAGGGGAAAACTCCATATGATTCATCTATATTAATAAAGCTCGCGGTACATCAAGATCGTGTCATCTCAAGTACACGACAGAGAGAGAGATCAAACACATAGCTACTGGTACATACCCTCAGCCCCGAGGGTGAACTACTCCCTCCTCGTCATGGAGACCGTCGGGATGATGAAGATGGCCTCCGGTGATGGTTTCCCCCTCCGGCAGGGTGCCGGAACGGGCTCCCGATTGGTTTTTCGTGTCTACAGAGGCTTGCGGCGGCGGAACTCCTGATCTAGGTTTCTTTCTGGAGGTTTCTGGATATATAGGGGTACTTGGCGTTGGAATCAAGTCAAGGGGGGCCACGAGGCGACGACAAGCCAGGGGGCGCGCCCTAGGGGGGGGGCTAGGCTTGTGGCTGCCTCGTGACTCTTCTGGCCCACCTCCAATGCTCTGTGGGCTTCTTCTGGTCCATAAATGATCAGCGTAAATTTTTATTCCGTTTGGACTCCGTTTGATATTCCTTTTCTGTAAAACTCAAAAACAGGGGAAAAACCCAGAAACTGGCACTGGGCTCTAGATTAACAGGTTAGTCCCAAAAATAATATAAAATAGCATATTAATGCATATAAAACATCCAAAACAGATAATATAATAGCATGGAACAATAAAAAATTATAGATACGTTGGAGACGTATCAGGGCCGCCGTAACAGAGGCACTGGCAATGGTGATGCAAGCAATGACGACACTGGCAACGGTGCCACTGCCGAAAAGAATGGCACTGAGGATGGCGCCGACAAACAAAATGCCGGTAATGACGTCACTGACGGCAACAACAACAACGACGGTATGATCAACGGGGACGACGATGACCCCGAAGATAGTGATTACTATCCGGAGTCCGAGGAAGATAGAAGCCTCGGTCCCAATGAATCTGATGTTATCGAGGAGCCCCTTGAGGCACCTCAGCTCGAAGCATTCCGCAAGCGGCTTGCCAACACGGCCAAGAGCATCGAGCTAAAATCCCAGCGGCTCAAATCCGAGCAAGATGAACTCAACGAAAGATGGGTCGCGGTCCTCAGGGCCGAGCAGGAGCTTGAGGACAAGCTAGAGAAAATCGGGGCCAATCGTTATTATCCCCGAAAGAACCTGCTTCCAGAACTAGACGAGGAAGCCGAGGACAGCATGCTATCTAAGCCTGAGTGGGCCGAGAAGCCCGACTGTCCTCCTCGGGGCCGAGATAGGCCGGCAGGCGGATACAACAATGTCACCGAAGCCCCTAGGCAACGAGGTGGAGTAGATCCACCCCGGCCCCGAGAAAATACGACCTGAGGGACAAAAGACCTTTAAGGTCAGAAGGTCCTCCTCGGCCAATTTACAAATCTAGGGAGCGCCCAACTGCTGGACAAGCGGGATACCCAGCATGGTTAGCCAAGAACAGTGGCGTGCGTGATTACACGCACGACCGAAACATGACCATGTCCGACGTACGTCATGCTACCGCCAGGATCCGGGGAGTTGCTCACCCTATGTGCTTCACAGACGAGGTCATGCAGCACAAGTTCTCGGATGGGTTCAAACCCATAAATATCAAACAATACGACGGCACGATGGACCCAGCCGTATGGATTGAGGATTTCCTCATGCACGTACATATGGCCGGTGGCGATGATCTACACGCGAATAAATTTCTGCCTTTGAAGCTCAAAGGGTCAGCTCGGCACTGGCTTAACAGCCTCCCTGAGGACTCAATCGGAGTGTGGGAATATCTCGAGGATGCATTCTGATCAAACTTCCAAGGCACTTACGTCCGACCTCCGAACGCCGACGATCTCACCCATGTCGTGTAAAAACAGGGGAAATCGGCCCGCAAATTCTGGAATCTGTTCTTGATCAAGAAAAACCAGATAGTGGACTGTCCGGATGCCGAGACAAATATCCGCATTTAAAAACAACATCCGTGATGAGTGGCTTGCTAGAGAGCTCGGACCGGATAAACCAAGAACAATGGCAGCCCTCACACAACTCATTACTAAATTTAGCGCTGGTGAGGACAATTGGCTAGCTCGGAAGAGCAACCGTAGCGACGACCCCGACACCTTCGAAGTGCGCGACCGGAACGGAAAACCCCGATGTAACAAGCATAACAAGCGCTGTAATAGTGGAAGCAGCAGCGACGTCGAGGATTCCGCGGTTAATGCCGGTTTCAGCAACCAGCGTGGCAACAACAGAAGGAAGCCCCCTCAGGGGAACAAGGAGGGTGCGTTGCAACTCGACAAGCTCTTGGATCACTAGTAGAAAACAGACCTTTTGTCCAAAGCAGTAGTCCCGGTCTGTTTTTGAACCGGCACTAATGTGACCATTAGTCCCGGTTCGGGACGGGCATCATTAGTCCCGGTTCGTTCCGGACCCCACGATCACCTTTAGTCCCGGTTCGTGGCACGAACCGGGACTATAGGCTCACCTTTAGTCCCGGTTTGTGTCACGAACCGGGACTAAAGATCCCCTACATGAACCCTTCGGCCAGCCCGAGCACACTCCTCCATGTTTTCCCCTTCTTCCTCTCCTGTGTTCTTCCCCTTGCTCGAGCTCACCTCCATTTTTGCCAATATTTGTCAAGATTTGGAGGCACCCCATCCATCCAAGTGTTCACAAAGGTTAGCAACTTTGTCCTGTCATCTCTCATTGCTAGATTAGCTCTTGCAATGCTCTATAAGTATAGTGATTTGTGGGTTTTAGTTTGGGAGTATTTATATGTGGTAGTTTATTTGATTTATATGCAATTTGAGCTCAAATTAACTTCTTACTTTGCATGTGTAGGTGTGGTTTACTTAGTGCCTTCCCGTCCCCGTCCTAACCACCGTCGATCGCCCGCACCGTCCCGTCGCCGGCACCACCTTGGTGAGCCTCTTGTTCTTATCCTTTTTATAAAAAAATCATGTTTGTAAGATTTAGATAGTTACTTGTATAGTTTTCTTACCTATATGGTTGTTTGTTATACATAGTGGCATGGTTTTGATATCCGTCCCCGTCGGCCCTCGTCCGGTTTATGATTCGGATATGGTATATACTCTCTTTTATAACTATTTGTTGCATTTCGTGTTTATGACAATTATGCCCATCAAGTTGACATAGATATTTTTATCTAGGAGGTATGTGAACCATAAATTGCAACCGACATAGATATTCTTGTCAAGAAGTTAAATTTAGTTGAAAAAGAAAACGAGTATTTGAAAGACAAATTGAAAAGAGTTGAAGAAGAGAAGATGAAACTGGAGTTGTATGTTGCCGATGTCGTCGATGATCACAAGATCAAGATGGATGCAATGCGCTTGCAGATTAGAAAATTTAAAAAATATGCCATTGATAGTGAGGCTTGATATCACTATGCTGTTGGATCAATTGTTACCTTAGTTGCGATCTTGATCGCATTTTTTGTTGCATTTAAATGCTTTAGCTAGAGAGTTTGTATGTTGTTTTATGAGAACAAGTGTGTATGAACTTTATGTATGAACTTGTATTAATTTGGTCTTTTCGGTGTTGTGTAATGAGGATGAGCCGAAAATGGATGTACGATGACCGATGCTCTCCCCAGTTCATTAATGGCATGCATACTTTTCTGGTTGCGGCTAAGGCAAACAAGCGGGCGGATGGTTTTATGTATTGTCCATGTGCTGGCTGTAAGAATGATCAAAATTACTCTAACTCAAGAACCATTGACGTCCACCTGTTTGAGTCCGGTTTCATGTCCGGCTATAACTGTTGGACCAAGCACGGAGAAAGAGGGGTCCTAATGAAGAAGAAGAGCATGATGACAGCTATCCTGGCCATGGGTTCCATGAATACGATGGTACAACAATGGGGGAAGAAGCTGAGCCGGCAATGCGGGAAGGAGCTGAAGAAGAGGCATCAGATGAGCCCGCTGATGATCTTGGTCGGGCCATTGCCGATGCAAAGAGAAACTGTGCAAGTGAAAAGAAGAAGCTGAAGTTGCAGCGCATGTTAGAGGATCACAAGAAATTGTTGTACCCAAATTGCGAAGATGCCAAGAAAAAGCTGGGTACCACACTGGAATTGCTACAATGGAAGGCAGAGAATGGTGTATCTGACAAGGCATTTGAAAAGTTGCTGATAATGTTAAAGAAGAAGCTACCAAAGGACAACGAATTGCCCGACAGTACGTACAAAGCAAAGAAGGCTATCTGCCCTCTAGGATTAGAGGTGCAGAAGATACATGCATGCCCTAATGACTGCATCCTCTACCGCGGTGAGTACGAGGATTTGAATGCATGCCCGGTATGCTGTGCATTGCGCTATAAGATCGGCCACGATGACCATGGTGATGTTGAGGGCGAGCGCCCCAGGAAGAAGATTCCTGCCAAGGTGATGTGGTATGCTCCTATAATACCACGGTTGAAACGTTTGTTCCAAAACAAAGAGCATGCCAAGTTGATGCGATGGCACAAAAAAGACCGTAAGAAAGACGGGAAGTTGAGAGTACCCGCTGACGGATCGCAGTGGAGAAAAATTGAGAGAAAGTGGAAGGACTTTGCAAAGGATGCAAGGAACGTATGGTTTGGTTTAAGTGCAGATGGCATTAATCCATTTGGGGAGCAGAACAGCAATCATAGCACATGGCCTGTGACTCTATGTATCTATAACCTTCCTCCTTGGTTGTGCATGAAGCGGAAGTTCATTATGATGCCAGTGCTCATCCAAGGCACCAAGCAACCCGGCAACGACATTGATGTGTACCTAAGGCCATTAGTCGAAGAACTTTTAGAGCTGTGGAATGGAAAAGGTGTACGTGCGTGGGATGAGCACAAACAGCAGGAATTTGACCTGCGAGCACTGCTGTTTGTAACCATCAATGATTGGCCTGCTCTCAGTAACCTTTCAGGACAGACAAACAAGGGATACCACGCATGCACGCACTGTTTAGATGATACCGATAGTATATATTTGGATAAATGTAAGAAGAATGTGTACCTGGGGCATCGTCGATATCTTCAGAGCAGGCATCCCGTAAGAAAGAAAGGCAAGCATTTGAAAGGTGTGGCAGATCACCGGAAGAAGCCTCGCCACCGTACTGGTGATGATATACTTGATATGGTCAAGGATTTAAAAGTAATCTTTGGAAAGGGTCCTGGCGGACAATCTGTTCCGAATGACGCTGACGGACGCGCACCCATGTGGAAGAAGAAATCTATATTTTGGGACCTACCCTATTGGAAAGACCTAGAGGTCCGCTCTGCAATCGACGTGATGCACGTGACGAAGAATCTTTGCGTGAACCTGCTAGGCTTCTTGGGCATGTATGGGAAGACAAAAGATACACCGGAGGCACGGGAGGACCAGCAACGTATGCACGGAGAAGACGGCATGGATCCAAAGCAGTTTCAGGGTCATGCCAGCTAGGCTCTTACCAAAGAAGAGAAGGAAATCTTCTTCGAATGCCTGCTCAGTACGAAGGTCCCGTCTGGCTTCTCGTCGAATATAAAGGGAATAATAAATATGGCAGAGAAAAAGTTCCAGAACCTAAAGTCTCATGGCTGCCACGTGATTATGACGCAACTGCTTCCGGGTGCATTGAGGGGGCTTCTACCGGAAAACGTTCGATTAGCCATTGTGAAGCTATGTGCATTCCTCAATGCAATCTCTCAGAAGGTAATCGATCCAGAAATCCTACCAAGGTTAGAGAATGATTTGGTGCAATGTCTTGTCAGTTTCGAGTTGGTGTTCCCACCATCCTTCTTCAATATCATGATGCACGTCCTAGTTCACCTAGTCGAGGAGATTGCCATTCTGGGTCCTATATTTCTACACAATATGTTCCCCTTTGAGAGGTTCATGGGAGTCTTAAAGAAATATGTTCATAATCGTGCTAGGCCAGAAGGAAGCATTTCCAAGGGCCATGAAACAGAGGAGGTCATTGAGTTTTGTGTTGACTTTATTCCTGACATTAAGCCGATTGGTGTTCCTGAATCACGGCATGAGGGCAGACTGGGTGGAAAAGGCACGCTAGGAAAGAATTCAGTAATATGCCAGGACGGGCATTCTTTGGCGCAAGCACACTACACAGTTCTACAAAGTTCCTCCTTGGTGTCTCCGTATATCGAGCAACACAAGAATATTCTACGCTCCAAACACCCGGAGCAGTCTGACGACTGGATTACACATGAACAAACGGTGACTTTTGCCGGTTGGTTGCAGACACGTCTCATGCATGACGACACCGTTGCAGATGACCTGTACTTGCTGTCCAAGTTACCATCTTCGACTATATTGACTTTCAAAGGGTACGAGATAAATGGGAATACATTTTACACGATCGCCCAAGATAAAAAGAGCGCCAACCAAAACAGTGGTGTCCGCTTTGATGCAACAAACACCAATAGGCCAAAGGACACATATTATGGTTACGTAGAGGAGATATGGGAACTTGACTATGGACTTGGTTTGAAGGTCCCTTTGTTTCGGTGCAAATGGGTCAATCTCACAGAAGGCGGGGTAAAGGAAGACCCGCAGTACGGAATGACAACAGTGGATCTCAACAATCTTGGGTACGCAGACGAACCATTCGTCCTAGCCAATGATGTGGCGCAGGTTTTCTATGTGAAGGACATGTCTACCAAGCCGAGAAAAAGAAAAGATAAGGAAGCAAATACATCATACGATGAGCCAAAGCGCCACATAGTTCTTTCAGGGAAAAGAAACATCGTGGGAGTGGAGGACAAGACAGACATGTCAGAAGATTATGAAAAGTTTCATGAAATTGCTCCCTTCAGAGTGAATGTTGACCCGAGCACCAAGTTAAACGATGAAGATTGTCCATGGTTACGGCGCAAAGGGACACACGCGAAGAAAAGGTTTTATACCAAAAGATCCCACTCTGGGATGTGACCGGCTTCTCTAGTTAGTTTCCGGACTTATATATCTGGAAAGTCCCACTTCGGACAACCGGAGGGAATCTTTGTAATAGTAGTGTACTTATGTGTTTTGGCATTTGAAACGCGAAGAAATATTATGTAGCCACGTCATCAATTTTCAACCCTTTCTGACTTCATTTGCTATTTTTCATGCATTTACTAATTTTTTTGAGCTAAATGGCCCTGAAATTGAAAAGCACTAAAAATGAACTCTGAAAAGGTTGAAAGTTGGCATGGTATCATCATTTCACCCACATAGCATGTGCTAAAAAGTTGACAGGGTTACGGCAAAAACTGGATGCACTTCATGTACAAAATGGACAATCTCTTTCGAAGTATCAGGGTTTCAGACGAAAACTCGTCTGTTACAAAGGCATTTCATTTTTTTAAATAACCTAAGAATTACCAAATTGAATATAATGATAAAACACACTAATATTAAACAGCAGAAAAAATAATCACTGAAAAATCTATTTTTAAAGTAAAGTTATTCACAAACTAGTGATTCACACAAATTTCAAATAATTCGAATTTAAACTATATTCAAATTTCAAAACTACTGGCACTAACAGAAAGTTTATAATTTTTTTTTACCTAAAGCAAAAAGATCCACAAAGAATCTCTAAATAAAGCAAAAAACAACTCAGAAACAAAAGAAAATAAATAAAGCAGAAAACAAAAAAAAACAAAAAAAAAATTAAAAAAAAGCCCGCCTATTGGGATACAGGCCAGTACGGCCCAGTAGGTCCCAGTGGGCGGCACAGGTGCGGTAGGCCCAGAAGGCCTGCATTAGAGAGGAGCTCGACACGGTAGCCGCGGCGGGGCTTATAAACCGGTGCGAGCTCCTCTCAACTAACGAGGTGGGACTAAACATTCGACACGGGAAGCCAGGCCCTTTAGTCACGGTTGGAGCCACCAACCGCGACTAAAGGTGAATTTCATCTAGTCCAAGCGGCGGGAAGCCAGACCTTTAGTCGCGGTTGGTGGCTCCAACCGCGACTAAAGGTGGCCTTTAGTCCCGGTTGGAGCCACTAACCGCGACTAAAGGCTCTCATATATATAACGCCACTTACGAAAAATTCACCATCCTCTCCATTCTCTCAACGCCAAACACAGACGACGCCGCCAGGCTGCTGCGCGCTGCCGCCTGCCCCGTTCGACGCCGTCGCCGCCCCCGACGCTGGCCGCCCGCGCCGCCCCCGACGCCGGCGGCCCGCGCCTCCTCGCCGATCCCCGACTCCGGACGCGCCCTCCTCGCCGATCCCCAACGGCGCCGCCACCCGCGCCCGCTCCTCGATCGCTGCGCCTCCTGCCCCGACGCCGTCGCCGCCCCCGACTCGCCTCGCAGTCGCCGTCGCCGACGACTCGCCGGCCGTCGCCCCGCTGTGAGCCCCTGCCGCCATGGCCGCCCCTCCCATCGAGCCCGCACAAACACACACACACACACACACACACACACATTCTTATTTTCTGTTTTTCTGTTTTCTAGTTTTTTTATACTTTTAGTTATAGAAATGTTAGATGAAATGTTATATATATAAATGTTAGATATATAAATGTTAGATGCATGTTTTTTAGTTTTTTATACTTTTAATTAGTTATAGCTAGATAAATGATAGATATAAAAAAGTTAAAGAAATGTTTTTTAGTTTTTTATATACTTTTAGTTATACAATTTTTAGATGAATGTTAGATATATAAATTTTAGATGAATGTTTTTTAGTTTTTTATACTTTTAGTTATAGCTAGATAAATGTTAGATATAAAAACGTTGAGGAATTTTGACATTTGATCCAATGTATAGCAATTAGTATTTGCAAAAGTTGCATATTTTAATGTTGTATTTGCAATAGATTTTCATAGTCCTTTAAGGGATTTATCAGGAATGCCCCCATTATGGATGTGCACAAGTTGATCCAATTTTTTTCTGATCTCGTGCATCTACCCTTCTATATGTCACGTTTTGTCTAGATAGTGTCAAAGGATTCAAGAAAACCATGGCTTCATCATTAGCCGGAAGTAACAGGCGCATGATGGTACGAAGCTTTTCAAAGTTGTTTTGGAACGGAGTTCTTGATAGAATAATTAGCTTTTTTGGTATGAAGTTCAACAAAGGCCTTCCAAATTGCGATATTTGGAAGGCTCTTGCTGAACTTCGTACCAAAAAGCTAATTATCCTATCCAGGACTCCGTTCCAAAACAACTTTGGACAGCTTCGTACCATCATGCGCCTGTTACTTCCGGCTAATGATGAAGCCATGGTTTTCTTGAATCCTTTGACACTAGCTAGACAACGTGACATATAGAAGGGTAGATGAGATCAGAAAAAATATGGACCATTTTCTGCACATCCACAATGGCGCCATTTTGTTAAATCCCTTAAAGGTTAAGAGAATCCGTTATGATTCTGAAGGTTCCTTGTATATAAGAAATCACAATCAAGCATTTAAAAAATGTTAAATTTGCATAGAATTTCTTCTCGGAGTCAACGATGCCCGGCCCGCATCCTCCTCGTCGACTCGTTCGCGACGACGTCCTGCTTCAGAGGGGCAACATTCGGGACTGGGCTCCGCCGGGCTGGCACTGGGAGGTGCTACCTTCAGGGGCGCGTAGCTTGGTGAGGAACCTAGCCCCGGGTCCCGTCGTCGACCCGGAGCTTCTTTGGTGGCGTTCGCGTGGGCCACTTTCAGTGCGGAGGCAGCCGGCCCCACCGGAGGTGGTACGTCGCCGTGTCAGGGAGGAGGACGAGCATGTCCGTCGCTAGATGGATGCGTTGGACGTTAGGTTCTCCAATAGCTGGCAGGTTCTTCAGGGATCTCACCCGAGCTATGATCTTGTGATGGTTCCTTCTCTTTGAGTGTCCACCGCCCGCGCCTTAGGAACCGCGAGTGAACTAGATTCTTCGATAATATTCGATCTGTATTAGTTAGTGATAATACTCGAGATGTATTCGAGATTATATTCGATAATATTCGAGACGATTTATTCCAGATTATATTCGATGATGCATATTATATGAATTATTCGAGATGCATATTATGTACTATGATTCAGTTTTTCCTTATTGATTGCATGCATTCTAATTTGAATACTAAATTGTTTTATCTTTCTTCTGATAAAAGCTATGGACAATACCGGCAGAGAAGGAGAAGAGGCTCTGTTCGACATCATACGCTCCCCGAGCCCAGAGCATGAACCTGAAGATGACGGCTCGCAATATCTGAACAATTCCGGTGAGGGTTGTATGATATTTGATGAAGACGAACGAATAGATGAAGGCGACAACGATGTTGACGAAGAAAATGTTCTTCAAATAACAAAGACTGGAGAGGTATATTTATTATATAAGCCATCCGGTGATCATTACATGTCTTAATTGATTTGTATGTATTAACGAATCGATCTTTCTTCTTTTAGGCCTTCGGATCGAGCAAATCTTCTACAAGCGACAGGGTAGTTCGAGGCCCGGCCAGAAAGTTGGAGCCTGGCGTAAAGTTCAACATTGATTCCATCAAAACATCAAATGGCGAACCGCTTGAACCTAGGAAAAATGCGACCAAGTTCAAGAATCAATGCGGAGTTATTGTCAGGGACCAAATCCCGATCTCCGTTCAAGAATGGAAAAATCCAGCAAAGGGAGATCGAGCAGGAGTTACTTTTGTCGACGAAAGAGCAAAAGATGTGCTTTGGGACTCGCTCATGCGGCATTTCACCCTACCAGATAATTTGACAGATGCAGATCTGAAGAAAGTCAGAAACTATGCTCTTAAAAAGATGGCGATCGCATTCAACACCTTCAAGAAAAATATATGGACTGCGTACGTCAATGCAAAAAAGAAGACTCCAGAATTCAAGGGAGCACTGGTGAAGGCAAAAGATCACTGGGACGCTTTCGTGAAGTTCAAGGAATCGGAACACGCTAAGGAACGGTCGAGAAAAAACAAGATTAATGCTGCGAAAAAGAAGTGGCACCGTACTCTGAGGCCAGGTGGCTACCAGGTGGCCCTGCCTAAGTGGGATCAATCTGAGCAAGAGATGATTAGTGCAGGGGTCACTCCAGTTACATTGCAATGGCCCCCCAGGTGCAGGACATGGTTTTATGCGCATGGGGGGAAGTTGGACCCAGAGACAGGGCTGATTAAGGTGAAGGCAAGTCTTAAAGAAGCGACAGACGAAATACTTATTGCTATAGAAGAAGCTCGAACGGGGGTGTTCACACCCAACAGAGAGAACGACGAGCTTACGCGCGCCCTGAAGAGTCCTGAACACCCGGGAAGAACACGAGGCAAAGGCGTTGTTCCGTTGTTTGAGGGGTTTGCGGATTGGAACGACGACTACAGAAGCCGTGCGAGAAAGAAGAAGCAGGAGGAGCAGAAGAAGAAGGAGGAAGCACTCCGCCTTGAAGGCCTAGAATCAACGCACCTGGAGTTGGAACGCGCTTTCAGGCGGCAACAGGAGCAGATCAACTCACTCAGCCAGGAAAGGGCGTCTCAGCGGCAGCATGAGCAGATCGATCCAGCATTGAATAGCACCGTCCCATCTATGCCGAGAAGCAGCGTGGGTTCCGCCCCGGCCGATATCGATGATGCACTGCTAGCTAGCTACCCTGTGGATGATATCAAAGACAGGACTAACTGTGAGCTACACATGAAAGTGAAGAACTTATCCATGAAGGTGGCGGACGACTATGCTTTAGCAAATCCCCCAGAAGCAACCTTCCATTGCAATCCCATTCCAGCTGGCTATGCTCGTGTCGGGGTTGATGAAGTGATGTCAGGATATCACGAGCTACAACTTGACATTCTTGGAGGTGACGAGGAGAGAACACTGGGAGAGGCCATACATCGTATCATTCTATGGAAAAAGGATTGCATCGTCTTTCCAAGCCCACCGACTCCTCCTCCTCCAAGTCCGCCGCCGCGTCAGTCGACTCCTCCTCCTCCAAGTCCGGCACCGCGTCAGCCGACTCCTCCTCCAAGTCCGGCACGGCGTCAGCTAACTCCTCCTCCTCCAAGTCTGGCACCGCATCAGCCGACTCCTCCTCCAAGTCTGGCACGGCGTCAGCTGACTCCTCCTCCTCCAAGTCCGGCACCGCGTCTGCCGTCTCCGCCGACTCAGCGTGCTCCGTCGCCTAAGCAACATCGGAAGAGAGAGGCCGCAGCTACGACGGCTGGCGGTACAACAGGCAAGAAATTCAAATATGGTCCAAACCTCAAGCCTCTTCCGAAGTTGTCTTACCACCTGACCGAGGAGGAACTCAACACCGTAGTGAATGCCCAATTGAAGGCCCATTTTGGACCGAAACCGCCCCCGCCGCCAAAGGAGAAAGTACCTGAGCATGTCTCACAACATTTTATTGATATGGCTCGACCGGCTGTCAAGCATAAGGACTGCGACTATGTGCGGTCTATCAAGAAGTCATATGTTGCACAACAAAAGGAGTCAAGCTCGAGCTCGAGCCAAGCAGTTGGCAAAAAAAGCGGGAAAACTGTTCCCCAGCTGGGAGAACAGGCAGTGCAATCGATCCCCCCGCTCATTGTACAAACACCTGTGAGTACCGCCGATCTGCTGGTAATAACCGACGATCATAAAAGGCAGGCTAAAGAGGCCGGTGTCACTATTGAACAACTCCTAGGCCTTGAGGAAATCCCCGTGATTAAAGAGGAGGAAGTAAAATACCAATATGTCCGCGGCAAACCTCTGGTCAATCCTGACGATGTCAAGCTTCTACCAACGAGAAAGTACAATTTGCATACGTGGTACATGCAAGAAACAGCAAATACCAATCAAGAGTCCCTCATGGTGAAAGTCAAGAAAAAGCATTACTTCCATAAAAAAGATTTGTGGGTTCATTATGAAGAGTTGTTTCAGTTATTCAATCAAGACGCACTCGACAAATCTATCGTCAGTTGCTATTGTCTGTAAGTGATTTCTTTCTGTAATTTAAGCCTCTAGCTAGCTGTGCTCTCGTTCATTACATGTACATCCTCACTATATTCTTTTCTGTGGTATTATGCAGAATGAAGATGTATGAAATGAAAAAAGCTGGACGCTATGGCATTGGGTTCATTGACCCAAATACGATTAATCAAAAGGTATGTGAAACTGAATATTCGAGAAAAGACACAGAGAGATTCTTGCTAGAGTTTTTGAAGCGACTAAACACTCAACCAGAAATACTACTTCCTTACAACTTCGGGTGAGTGTTACTATATCTTGTACTACAAATTCTATTTTTTGCTTACTAGATGTTAATAAGTGTAGTTGATGAGTTGTGCACATGCCCGCTTAATTATACAAAACGTGTGCGCATACAGTTACCACTGGATCTTGTTAATCATTGAAGTTGACAAGGGAAAAGTTGAAGTACTGGACTCACTATATAATAATCCATCCGAATACGCAACCGTGAGGGGGATGGTCGACAGGTAATTTCAATCATTATCGCACTATGTCGGCCTCTTTACTTCATTTCCTGATATCAACTAGTTAATAACTCCTTTATTCATTTTCTTTGCCGGCGGGCAGGGCTTGGGCCAAGTTTGTCAAACTGGTCCCAAGCGACTGGGCACAAAAGCTGACATGGGTGCGACCCAAGGTAATTAAGTAGTACTAGCTAGCTATGGCCGTGCATCTCTTTAATTCTAGTTTCAATACCATTATCATGCTTGATTAATTATTACCTGATTGAATTTTATTCTCGTAAAGTGCATGAGGCAGGAGCAGGGGAATAGTTTATGCGCATACTACGTTTGCGAGAACATTTGCATGATCACGTCTGAAAGGAGCAGAGATGAAAGAAATCTTTGGGTACGTTTGCCAGAATGCTATCCATAATTTTTTTTATCATGATCTAGCTAATATATATACACACAACTAATATATTCATCTTGATCTCCTTCTTATAGCTGACGGAGATGCGGGGCCAGCTCCTACCAACGGCTCGCGTACGAGCAATTCAAGAGGAAATAGCTGGATTTCTGCTCGACCAGGTCGTAGATCCCAAAGGAGAATACCATTACAAGATCAAGCAGTAATGGCTGCATATGTAATGATCCGCAAATTGTAGGAGAAATTGTATATACCAAATTGTATATATATATGTATGTGAATGGTCGTCGTACGAGAAATTCGATGATATATATATATATATATATATATGATCGGTTCTACGAGAAATTCTATTTATATATATATGCACAACGTGTACAGTATGTAGTAGCATAATATATGTTTGAAATGAAAAATAATTAAATGGAAAATACAAAATTAAAAAGAAAAATAAACCATAATTAATTCATAAACCCCTAAAGGATTAAAAGGAAAAATAAACCAAAATTAAAAGAATTAAATACTTTTAGTCCCGATTGGTGTTACCAACCGGGACTAAAGGTCCCCCAGCCCACGGCGTCGGCAGGTGCCACGTGGTGGGCCTTTAGTGCCGGGCCGTGTTGAACCGGGACTAAAGGGGGGGGGGGCTTTAGTCCCCACCCTTTAGTGCTGGTTGGAGAACCGACACTAAAGGCCCTTACGAACCGGCACTATAGGCCGATTCTGCACTAGTGGATAGACCATGTGGCATCCATGGCACCCCCGACAAACCAGTCATGCATACAAATCATAATTGCTGGGTAAATAAGCAGGTCGGAAAAATTGCTGCCGACAACCAGGGCAAGGGTCAACCTCATAATGAGGATAGAGACCAGCCCAGGTCGAGCAACGCAGGCCAAAAGCAGTTCCCTCCCGAGGTCAAGGACGTGAATATGATCTACGTCACACACGTCACAAGAAATGAGAGGAAGCGTGCGCTCCGTGATGTATACGCCGTAGAGCCCGCTGAGCCAAAGTATAACCCATGGTTGGAAATTCCGATCATCTTCGACCGACGAGTCCACCCGACCAGCATCCGCCATGGTGGTACAACGGCGTTGGTACTCAATCCCATAATTGATGCTTTCATTTGACCCGAGTCCTTATGGACGGTGGTAGCAGCCTCAACTTGATATATGCAGATACGGTCAAGAAAATGCATATAGACCCGGCAAGGATCAAGCCCAGTTATACCACTTTCAAGGGTATCATACCAGGGATTGAAGTACAATGCTCGGGAAGGGTGACCTTGTATGTAGTCTTCGGCACACCCGAAATTTTTCAAATCGAAGAGTTAACCTTCGACATTGTCCCTTTTAGGTGCGGCTATCACGCACTCCTCGGGAGAACAGCTTTCGCTCGATTCCACGTTGTCCCGTACTACGCTTATTTAAAGCTAAAGATGCCAGGACCCCATGGTGTCATAACAGTAAATGGCAACACGGAATGCTCTCTCCGAATAGAAGAGCAGACCGCAGCCTTCACGGCCGAGGTCCAAGCTGCCGAAGAGGCGTCCAAGGCCCGAGCTGCATCAAGCAGCCTAGACGACTCGAAGTGTCCAAAACCAGTTCATGGCGCATCCAACGACGACTCTGGCGTACGTCAGACACACCACACTAATGATATGGACACCACCTCGGGCGCCCCAGGCACCGACCCTAAATAGGGATACACGCTCCACTTCCCCCACTACATGACCGAGGACTATGTTCCTCGGGTTCCTAACTTCGCTTTAAAAATTCTGTGGGGAACAGTGGAGCACAAACCGATCGGAGACAACATTTCGGATAAACCGAAAAGGTATGTCAAGATCTTCGGAATACGAGCGTCCAACTCGAAATTCACAACTCAAACGTGGAATTACTCTCTGATTTTTGTCCATGCCGTAATGGCACCAGCAGCCAAAGGTTGTTTAAAGCTCAACTGCACAATACCTCGGCTACAAGGCTACGCATGTCTAGAACATCGGCAGCTCGACCAAGGGGTTAAACATCAGCTTAGACTGATATAGCCACTTTTCGTGAAAGAATGCCTTAGAAAACCTAACCACCACTAATTGACTTTGAGCACCAGCAGCCAAAGGTTGTTTAAAGCTCAACTGCACAATACCTCGGCTACAAGGCTACGCATGTCTAGAACATCGGCAGCTCGACCAGGGGGTTAAACATCAGCTTAGACTGATATAGCCACTTTTCGTGAAAGAATGCCTTAGAACACCTAACCACCACTAATTGCCTTCGAGCAAAGTGGTGAAATCGGTGGCGGAAGACCTCGGTCTAGACAAGGAGGCACCGCTCACACAGTTAAACGGAGATATACAAAGCCTGCAGTCCTTGGTTCGACAGGGACGCTGGATGAGGACGCATACAAGGACGCATGAAGACGGCTCAATGAGGAGGTGACGCTGGATGTAAGGCCACAAGTTTGGACCTCGGCATTACCGCTCTTTGGACGGACTTTGTAAGACCCCTTTAATCATGTATCTCTAGACGCTGGATAAAGAGACTTCCGAAATCTTGGGCCACGCATACACTTAAGGTGCATTCTTGTTCTCGTTCCAATACACGATCGCTGTAACTTAAACGGTACCACGTCGGATGCTTTTTAAGCATCGACACCTCGAACGGGGGGCTGCGTTAAATGCCGAACCCAACAATACACCATGGTACTCCATGGAATCCTCGGTGAACGTTCTTGGACCTCTTGCCAATATATGCATCGATTTCGACTTTTTTCTTTAGTCAATAGCTGGGTTGCCTCGCTCCTGTGCTTATTCCTTACGTTTCCACATGTTCGGCTAAAGGTATAAACGGAGCACCTCTGCGATTGTTACTTCTGTTTTAACCGGTTATGTACCTCAGTTGGGTGAAGCCGAAAGCTGACTACCACAACATGCGCAAATCGGTCGGCAGGCCAGACGAAGTGTAAAACTAAAAACCAGTGTGGTTATCTATGTAAAACAAGAAGGACTTTTCTTTGAAAAAGGCCGAAATATTTCTAATCCGAACTCAGCACTCCCGAGGACTCAGGATGTACGGGAGGCTATTTATTCGCCACTCATTCAAATGCTCCTATGACTAAAGTGTATGTTTTAGCCTTATGGTTGGATTGCCTTGTTTTCTCTGATATAACCACCTCCGGGCACCAAGACGTCGGCAAAGGGTTGCAATCATAAGCAAAAACACCCTAAGTAGTTTCTACTTAGGGGCGGAAGCCGACAACTGGCCAACTACGCACCTTAACGGTCATGGTTGAGTCAAAATTAAAAGCATAAAGAAAAATAGTTTGGGCGGAAAAATCAATTTACTCCTCTCAAAATATAGGCAATGTCAAATAAAGGATCTGCCTTTTACATATACAACTCGGCATACCGAGGGGATAGAATGCAAGTCTAATCAAGATTTTCCAGAATGGACTCCCTTTTGCATCTCTCCTCGGCTATCCGAGCTACCGGCATCACTTTCTCAAAGTACCTCTCCAGCTCCACCCTCGTACCATGCCTCTGGGGGCCCTGCCGGGTGACCGGTACCAGGTCAAGCTTCGGGTGGTGGGCCTGCACGGCAGCAAAGGCTTGCCGAGCACCCTCAAGGCAGGCCGATCGCTTCCATAGGCCGGCTTGGGCGCCTGCCCCTTTAAGGCGGTGCACCAACCCAAAGAAGCTGGTCGGCAGAGGATCTCTCAGCCACAAGGCCTTGCAGAGACCCTCCATGGCAGGCTTGGCCGCCCACTGCAGCTCCGCCAACTGCTTCAGCTTGTCGCCGAAGACTTGGAACTGCAGCCAGAAGGATTTTTGGTGCTCGGCAGAATCGGTGTGCGAGTTGAAATACTGGCAGGCCTCCTCCACGCTCCGCGGAAGGTCCGAAAAGGCGCCTAACATGCGCCAAATTTGCGTCAGCTCGGCGAATGCTTGATTGCCGAAGACACACTGCAGAAGATAGGGCTTATCGGAGGCTATCTCCATCGCCTGTTGCAATTCTTCCCTTGCCGCGTTAGCTCGAGAGGTGGCCTCTTGGCGCTCCCTCTCAAGCCGCTGGAGGTCTGCGGCATCTTTCTCTCTGGAAACCCTCTGTAGGTCGCATTCATTAACGACTGCCGTTAGGTCGCCTTCCGCTGCAACAACGCGCGCCTGAGCAGCTTCACACGATTTTTTCTCCTCGACGAGCAATTTGGCGCTCTTTTGCGCTGACCCCTTCTACTGCTCGGCCTCAGTTCGAGCCCTGTCAAGCTCGGCTCACATATCGGCCAGGCGCTGCTCTGCCGCTGGAACAATTAAACAAGCAAGGGTATATTATACACCCACTTGGTAAACAAGAAAATATCGCAAGGGATGAGTCAAGAATCCTCACCCTGTGCCTTCTCGGCCTCCTGCCTCAGCCAAAGAGTCTCCTCTTCAGCTTGCGAAAGCCATCACTTCACCTCCTCTAGTGCCGAGGAGTTTGCCGAGGCATACGAGATGGAGACCTGAACGATGAATGAAATGAGAAAAGATTAATAAAGCAATGCCCACTCAATGGAAGAATCGATCCTCCTATTGGTTCCTTTCGAAATCAACACGAGTTTCGGGGGCTACTGCATATTCGCATTCTCAAAACCATAGGTGTTAAACTATAATTGGACCCTCAAGCCAGTTTGGTAAACTAACTTAAGTCTCGGGGGCTACTGTATTTTCGATTCAAAGCAATTACATACTTACACAATCTTTTGTCAAAAGTAAAGCCTTTTTACAAACATCCTTGGATGATGCTTAGGCATCCTCCTTGTGGGCTACTGTGTATACTTAGAGTATTAAGTGTTTGAACCCTAAATCAGACACAAGTTGCATACCTCGAATCCTTTCAAAAGACCGAGGAATGCCTCCATTACACCAGCTTCGGCCGACCGAAACTGGTTTAAGGCCGTGCCGATGAGGGCACGGTAGTCGGGAAGAATGGAGGAGCTCGTCAAAGCCGCCTCCACCGAACGCTGTCCCTTCACCAGCTCGGCCTCTCCTTGGCCAGCCGGTGAAAGCAAAGTATTCAGCGCCCCGCCATTAGTCGGAGGAGGCGGGGACGTCGCTTAAGGGACGCATGGCTCTAGAGCCACGCGAGTCAGAGAAGCCGGTCGATGGACCGCCGGCCCTTCGGGACTGGAGGGAATTTTCTCCCCTGGATCTCGGCTTGACCCTCCATGGCCAAGGATCGATCCTCGGCCATGAAGGCATGAACCCCCTCCCCGGCACCTGGCGTTGGAAGAGGAGGTTGTGATGAGGCTTTCCCGACCCCAGCTTGAGCGAGGGAAGGGTCGACCTGTGTTTTCGAGGAGCTCACCGCCAGTGAATTCCTAGGAACTCCGCCGGAGTCATCATCAGGCGAGTCCTGCGGTTCCCAGTAAAAGAAGAAAGATGCAAGTAAGACTCACGTTACCTGGCTAATCGAAATGGGAGGGTTGTTAAAAGTTTACCTGAAAGCAGGGTGGCGTGTGCGGAGTGGACGACCAGCTGGCCGAGATCCCGTAGAAGAGTCCTAGCTGATCCGCTCGATCGGTACCAAGGACGGCCTCATCACCGGAACCTTAGCTTTGCTCAGGCGCTTCGAGGCCTGGGGGGAGCGTTCCTCCTCGGCATCCTCCAACGTCGCCCGCGCTCTCTTCCCTCCTCGGGAAGTTAGAGCTTCCTTGGACTCCGCCCACTGCTCGGAGCCGGAGTCAGAATCCGAGCTTTGCTGGCTCCCTGGAGGGAGCTCGGGAGCATTGTCCCTAATGATCGGTACCAAGGAAGGCCTCCCGAAGGGCTGTCCGAGTGACAGTCCGAGTTTCAGAGGTCCTCCCGAAGGGCTGTCCGCGACACCGTCCGGGGGACTGTGTGACCGCCTCCCGGAGGGCTGTCCGCGGGGCAGATGAGGGTATACATCCTCGCGGTTGGGAGGTTGTAAAATCCTAGCTGCGGGGATCTGCACCGCCGATCGTCATCGACTCTACTTCCGCTGCGCTACGAGTCGGTAACGATAATGATCAAACCTTGTATGCAGTCTCCATAGTGGTCCTGGGCTGGTGCGTAGGTCAGAAAATTTTTGTTTTCTGCTGCGTTACCTAACAGTGGCATCATGAGCCAGGCTATGCGTAGATGCAGGTGCGATCTAGAATACATGAGATGTATGGGTGTTGCACAATATAATCAGGTAGTAGATGCGTTCTATTGCTGAAAATTATTTGTGCGGGTAGCAGATGAAATCTGTTACCCGATGTTCTTGTTGCTTCCCTGGAATTTGCATATTTCTGATCTTGATAACGGTATGGTGGAGTTTCAAAGTTCTGGCAATCCGCGATCCTGATTGATCAACGAAGTGCTAACAGTTCTTTGAATTCCACCGTAGTTAAAAAGAAAGATGAAATTTTGCAGATGAAAGGGCAATGCAGATATGATCTGCACGGGGGTCATGCGTATGACGAAGTTTAGTATGGGGCTCGAGATTTAATTATCTCGTGTTTCATACACCCCGAGATGTTAATCTAGCGACTTGAATTATCATACTTGATGATAAGACGTTGGTAGCTTCGGTTTGTTTCGAAACCTTAGAAGCCACGAAAAATAAAATTTTGCATGAACCGATTAGAGGCGTCTAACTTGGTTTTGCAGGATGGTTTGCATGTGCATGTGATGTGGTATAGCAGTGTTCATAATAATTTGATTATGTATGAGATGACTATATGATGTAAATTGATTAACATGACCTGCGTGTCATGATTCGGCATGATGGCTGGAGCCATATGATTGCACTTTAATGACCTGCGTGTCAACCTTATGTAATCCACTTATTTTATTAGCTATAGAGATAGCAATATTATCTGGTGCATCGACAAGGTGGTGGCAATCTTCGCGAAGGTGAACACCGACGTGAATGCCGAAGACGAAGAAATGAAAGACTTCTCCGTCAGAAAGGGCTATACCATATCATGCTATTATGAATTGCCTGAGATGTTTATCCCTTATGCTGCACCCTTTTTGATTGCGCGGTAGTCGCTTTTTATTAGGGTGATCTCTCACTTAAATATCAAGTAGTTAGTGTTCTCCCAAGTGTAGCACCGTCACGGCACCTATCTCTTCGGGGTATCACATGGTTGCATGGGTACGAACGATTAGAGAAGTGTGAGGCGGGTGAGTTGAGACCTCGCAGCGAGATCACTTGGTTGTCTTGACGTTCAAGCATGAAAGTCATGAGCTCGGAACACACGCATCGAAAGATGAACAAGAGTCACATAGAGATGTGATTGGCAAGTTGGCCTACCAATTGAAATTCTCGTCACTTGAGATGGTTGCATCCTTGACGCTGAATTGAAAGTTGGGTCTTGCATCACTCACAATCAATTATGAGAGATATTGATTTGAGTGGGAGCGCACTATAGAATTAACTTCTTTAATTCTCAGTGCAATTAATTTTGAACACTGTCTAAGTGTGGTTTGCATAATAGTTGTAGAATAATGGCTCGCGTTTCCACCTTCCCTATTAATATTGAATAGCTGTTAAATATCTGGTTAAAACGTTACGGTTGCTAAACGTAATGTGAGGATTGTCCTCAATAGCGCCTTGAAGGACTTTGTCCTATCGCATACTTTCGGTATTCTCCCGCTAAATGCTATGGATCATGTGGCTCTCGTCCTTCGATCCAAAAGCTAGAATTCTGTTTCAGTCAAGTGCAATACGTTTGCTTCCATGAGACCCGAACTTCGAAAGTTTGGATAGTTATGTGATATTCATGGAATCTGAAAATCATTTTCAGAGACAGACAAAGGCTAAAAGATATGAGATATCCAAAGCATTGTTTGTTTGCAAACTATTAGTATAAGTGTTTACTGGGCATTTGACTGATAAGAGAGGGATCCAGGAGAACGCCTGTCATATGATGAAAGGTGAATAAAACAACAACTTAAAGAGAAAGGAAGTGTCCGAAGGGTGTTAGTGAAACTTTCACGCCTAGGAAGTCCGGGGCTATCGCCACTCTTAAGTTGGGTGCTTCTTCTGAGAGTAGGAGAAATACTAAAAGTTAAACTGTTAGAAGTATAATGGCAAATAAGAAAGAAGACTGGAATATCCAGCTCATGTATGAATGTCATACAAGTTTTTGATGTATAGAAGGCTGGTCAAAGATATAGTTCTTGGGAATTATGGTTAAACATGTTAATCACTAATTCTTGGGTATTGTGAGTTAATCACAAAGATACCTGCTTGATTGCATTCTGTTGCAACTCGATGTAAGAACTACTATGGCCTGAAAGACTAGCCAGGAATGAGGTTAAGATACACATAGGGAACATAGTAAAAGTTACTATGCCTTCCATCGGTGTATTCCCTATGTATTTACTTTCATAATTCATTTTAGAGTTTTACACTCTAGCCCATTGCATAAAGTATCTTGCAAGAAGGTTATTCATAAGAGAACTTTTGATGTTCGATGTTATGAATAACATAAGGGCCATACTTTCATTATGAATGAGACGTATGTTATGAATATTGATAATAATACATTACCTCTGTATTTACTTTCATAATTCATTTAGAGTTTCATACACTCTAGCCCTTTGCATAAGGTATTTTGCAAGAAGGTTATTCATAAGAGAACTTTTGATGTTCGGTGTTATGAATAACATGAAGGGCCATGCTTCCGTACAGGATGGGATATATGCTATGAATATTGATGGTAATATGATACATCCATAACACTGATGCTAAATGTTGCAAGACTAAAAGAATACCACACAAGTGTGGCACTGCATTTGGTCACATTGGAGAAACCCGCATGGAAAATTCCATTATGATGGATTTTGAAGTCATTTGATTTTGAATCATCTGACACTTGCAACTTTCCTCTGAAAGGTGAAGTGACTAAAATACCGTTCACAGGCCATAAGGAACGAGCAAAGAACATATTGGTAATCATACATTATGATGTGTGTAGTCCAATAAATGTTGTTGCAAGTAGTGGATTTATCTGTCTTCAGAAATGACTCAAGTAGATATATGGATATTTACTTGTTGAGACGTAAGTCTGGATCTTTTGAATTCATTCAGAAGGTTTTCAAAAATGAAGTAGAAGTTATTGTAACAAGAAAATTATGTTTCTGCAATTTGATTGCAGAAAGGAATATTTGAGTTACAAGTTTAGCGAATGTCTGATGAGTTGTGAAAGGGGTTTCATAACTTGCACCTCCCGGAACACCGATGCAAGTGGAAAGTCCGTGAAGATGTAATCGAACCATTTATGACATGGTAAGATCAAAGATGACATAAATAGATTTGCCATTACCCCTTTTAAAGAGTGATGCTTTAGAGACTGCGGCTTTTACACTGAAAAGAGCTCCATCGGGTCTGTTGAAATGACTTCATGGTATGGTACGCCCAACCATGTTATATCTTTTCTTAACATTTGGAATATGGGGCTTGTGTAAAAGGTTACAAACCTATTCCAAATCAGACAAGTGCTACTTTGTAGGTTATCCCAAGTAATTGGGTATTCCTCCTTCACTATACCGAGGCAAATAGGTTTGCCACAAAACGGTATGCTTTTAAAGAGAATAGTTCTTACAAAACGTGAGTGGGAGGACAGTGCAACTCGACGAGATAACCGGTATCTTCGTCATCAGGTCAAAGGAAAGGAACCTTGGAAGTGATTCCGGAGTTTCCTACTGCGACTGATACGGAAGTCTCTACAATAAAATGTATGGACTTCAGTCGAACTTGCAGCTGAACCCCGTAGGCAAGGCTCGTGCAAACCTCTTAGGTGCGCAAACGAGATATTGTTGTTGGACAACAGTATACCTACGATACACAAGGAAGCGATGATGGGCCCTGACTCCGGAATTGGCTAAATGCCAATACAATTCGAGATAGTTTCCATATAAGTGATTCGAGATTAAAATCTTGATACACCTTTCGGAAGACTTAGAGTCTAACGAATATTTATGGAACTAAAAACTGATACGGATAAAATGTTTTATCCATAAAGCTCGACTTGTTGCAATAACAAGTTCAAGGAGTTGACTACGATGAGGTTGTTTCACCGTAGCGATGCTTAAGGTCGGTTCGGGTTGAACTAGCAATTAATACATATTTCAATCATGAGATATGAAACATGGATGACAAAAGGATTTCCATCTGATGGGAATAAAACCTAGGACTTGTATGTGATACAGTCCAAAGTAATTTGTCGATCCAGAGGATGCTAGTAAGTATGCAAACTTCAGAGTTCCAGCGATGGACAGAAGAGAGCAAAGTGGAGTTGGAATCTTCGTTTTTGATGGAATGGTCAAAGGGGTTTGACTTCATCAAATGGGTATCGAAGATGCTTGTGATTCAAGAAAGTAAGTGGGAGCATAATAATATTTCTAAAAACCGTGTGTACTTGACACATTGTTAATTGGAAATAAATTTCTTGACACGAATTAGGACTTCATTTGAAAATAGTTTTTCGATGAAGTGCTTAGGCTAAATAGCCTCAATATTAGGCATGATGATCTATGGAGATAGATTTACCTAATAGGGCTAAGCTATGAATACATATTGACAAGGTGCTAAAACCTTTTAGCATTTAAAAGCCAAGGAGTGATTCTTGCCGAAGTCACATGGAAAGAGTTTTTGCAAGACTCGGTGTCCCAAAACACTGATGAGTAAAATACATGATGGAGATTCCACACACTCTTGTGTTTGGATTAATCATGTATTCCATGGTATGTAAAACAACCAGATATGTCCAATACTCCAAAGTTGTTGCGAGTATAGATACCAAAGTGATCAAAGTACTGATCATAGGACAACAGTGAAAGATGTCACTGAGTACTAGAGTAGTACTGATGACATGTTTTCTCGCAAGCAGAGATTATGAAGTGCTCGTTGTAAGTAATTACATCGATACGGTCTTCATCTATGCTCCATGCGATTTTCAATTTAAGTTAAGGGATTTGTGTAATACACAATATGGTGGCACGGTAGTTGGAAATTGTTCCAAACAAGATACTGTGGCGAATTCTATAACAAAGGCTAAGTATGTTGACGCTTGAGAAGCGACAAAGAAGTTGTTGAATCATATAGTTCATTCATGAACTTAGTATGGTTCCAAGATGGCTTTGGTCTATGGGACACTATTGCAGATAGTTGCTCCATAGCTCAGTCTGAGGAATCAGGTTTCGACCAATGATTCACACATATGCAAAGCCAAGTCCACACAAAATATGAATTTTGTGAAAGCGTGAAAACGCGAGGATATGCAAAGTTACACACGAAGCTGAAGTCGTCAGATCCGTTGGACATCAGGCTATACCACAAGCAAAGCATATTTTACACCAGTATGCCATAGGTGTAAAGTGCACTAGCATTGACTAGATTATTGACTCTAGTGCAAGTGGGAGTCTGTAGGAGATATGCCCTAGAGGCAATAATAAATGTTATTGATTATCTCCCTGTTCATAATTATGTTTATGTTCCATGCTATAACTGCAATGATTCTCGAGTCTACAAATAAAACGAGGCTCGGAGGAAGACTCATATGCACGTGTGGAATAATAAACGGTAAAATGTATTCCTAGTCAAGCCTCTATGACTGGCTCAAGTATTGCATGATGATCCTGTTTTCCTGATCATGGGCATGGCTATGCCGGCAATTTTGAGGGCACAATTGTTGGTAGAACACTTGTGTTGAATCGACCCGATTGATGTTATGCTATGAGATACATTCGTCATAAGTTTATGGTTAATAACACAGAGAAGTTAATGTTTGCATAATTCCTTAGACCATGAGAGTGTCGAGTTTCTTCATGCTTGCTTCATGAACTTTGGGGTTTGTTAAACGTCATCCGTAAATGGGTGGCTATTACGGCGGCTTACGGGTTCATGGAAAAGTATGTCAAGGGACTTGATAGCTCAAGATTGGGATTTGCTCCTCCGACGATGGAGAGATATCTCTGGGCCCTCTCGGTGTTACGGTATCCATCATCGTCTGGCCAGACACAGGGTGATTTGATCACAGGGATGCCGGAACACGGGAACGAGAAAAGAGAACAATACCGGTAACGAGGTAACTGGCATAGTGGACAAGTTGTTGATCCGCGGGGATGCCAACATGTCTCACCTCGGGTAATTGTAACATATCGCGAAGCAACAGGAATAGCTCACGGCAACTGGAGGTTCACTCGAATATTTATTCGTGTGGGTATAGGGATCGATATGGGTGTCCACGGCTCCGATGTTGATCATTGATCGGAAGGGGTTCCGGGTCATGTCTATGCTTCACCGAACCTATAGGGTCACACGCTTAAGGGTCATCTATCTGCTGAATACTAGACAGGGAGTCTGAGAGAAAATCACCGAAAAAGTTTCGGACGCCGGAAAAGTTTCGGACAGCGGAAAAGTTCCGCAGAGAGGTCACCGGATGAGTTCCGGTGAAACTGAAAAGTTGTTTAAGAGGATACCATAAAGTCAAATTGGTTTTGGCACATGCCTGATAATTCTTGGAGGGTGCCAGAATCATTCTGGAAACTTTCTGGAATTTTCCGGGATGAAAACCGGAAATGTTCCGGAGCTGCCGAAACCGCTTCAGATGCTTTTCGTAGATGAAATCACTAAACCGGAATTGTTCCGGCTCACATTGAAAATTATTTTGGTGGGTACTAGAATTGTTCTAAGCCCACATGAATATTTTCAGTCCGATCAGACGCTGAAAAATGTCGTCGTGAATAGTGAAAGTGCTTTTTGGGATATTTTTGGAAAGCCACCTTTTGGGGCTTTGCTCCAAAAGATCTTGGGGATGACATGGATGGATAGGGGCCAATTTTGGGGCCCCACATGAGGGTGTGGCCGGCCACATGGTGGACTCCTTCATGGAGTCCCCCTTGTTCCTTGGTTTCACCTTTTAGGTCCTTGGGAAGGACTCCTTTCCATGTGGGTTTTGGGTCTTCTTGTAAAACCACCCTACCCCTTGGGTTTCCTATAAATAGGAGGTGTGTGGGCTGCCATAAGACACACTCTTGCTCTCATACACAAAGCCATGCATGATCTAGCATTCTTCTCTCCCTCCCAGCGAAATAGTTTCGTAGAGCCGAAAGGCTGTCTGGGTTCCGGCAGGAACTAGTTCTGGACGGCGAAGCCCTGCCGGATAGATGACACCATATGTGTGCAACTCTGTAGAGAGATCATAGTTTCGGTCTTAGTTCGAGAGTGCCTCCCGAAGGGCTGTCCGTGTGACCGTCCGAGTTTTGGAGGTCCTCCCGAAGGGCTGTCCGAGTGACAGTCCGAGTGACAGTCCGAGTTTCGGAGGTCCTCCCGAAGGGCTGTCCGCGACACCGTCCGGGGGACTGTGTGACCGCCTCCCGGAGGGCTGTCCGCGGGGCAGATGAGGGTATACATCCTCGCGGTTGGGAGGTTGTAAAATCCTAGCTGCGGGGATCTGCACCGCCGATCGTCATTGACTCTACTTCCGCTGCGCTACGAGTCGGTAACGATAATGATCAAACCTTGTTTACAGTCTCCATAGTGGTCCTGGGCTGGTGCGTAGGTCGGAAATTTTTTGTTTTCTGCTGCGTTACCTAACAGAACCCACTACAAAGCACCACTCCCTTTGAAGAAAAAACCCATGAAACTTGGTGTAAGAAGATAGATAGATCGGAGAGCATGCAAAGCTATTTCATTATACAGCAAATAAACCTCAAAAGATTCAATTGATTTCAATGAACAATCTGATCCATAAGGTGACAATTCAACTTATCCCAACAAACACACCATAGATTACATCGTATTGATCTCGATAAAGAAGGAGAACGTGGTATTGAAGATCCAAAGAGAGAAAGAATAATCTAGCTACTACTACTACTATGGACCCGTAGGTCCTAACGGAACTACTCACACATGGTCATGGAGGCAGCAAGGTTGATGTAGATAGCTCTAGCATTGGCTTCCCCCTTCAGGAGAGCTCCGAAACAGGCCTCCATATTGGAACTACAAGAAACAGGAGCTTGCGGCAGCGATAAAATTCTTCTGGAGGCACAACGAATAGTTTCGGTATTTATAGGGATGTATGGCGGTGGAATCAGGTCAAGGTGGTGTTGGGGGGCCCCACACGGGCAGGTGGCACGCCCTACCCCCAGGGCACACCCCTGGCCCTGTGGGCCCCCCTGGTGGTCGTCTATATCTCTCCCGAAGCTTCCAGGGTCCTTCTTTGACCGAAAAAATCGTGTTAAATCAGCAAGTTATTTTGACCACCGTAGATATTGATTTCCTGCGGAACCAAAAACAAATAGAAAACAGGAACTTAATTGTAGATAAAAGTCTCGCATCCTGAAAAATAATACTGAAGCTAAATTCTATAAAAAGTAGATAAAAGTTATAATATAATAGCATGAAGCAATAAAAAATTATAGATACATTTGAGACATGTCAGCATCCCCAAGCTTCATTGTTGCTCGTCCTCGAGTAGGTAAATGATAAACAAAGATAATTTTTTATGTTGAATGCTACCTAGCATAATCTTGATCAAATGATGTAACAATGGTGTGAACTCAAGAAAAAAATTATTCAAGGCAATAGTCTATCAATTTGACATAAAAATAACAATACAAGAGCATGCAAATAAAAAATCGTTGCATTTCCAAATAAAAATGCTAAAGAAAGTGATTCCATACACACTTAATCACGATAAGCATGGCACACTCACTCTTCGTAGCATAAAGACATCGAATCATGAAACCCAGGCGCCAAACCAAGCAATTAAGTCACACTTTTCTCGCTTCAGCTATTCAACTCCCATGCACTACTTGAGCGTGAGCTATGGTTTTGGCACTTTGGATGGCAACTAGAATGATGATGGAGATTTTATAAGAAGACAATTAATTGAGAAAGTCTCGCATCAATGCATCTTGATCATTAGGCAATGGAGAGGCCTTACAATCGATATTAATGCGAGGAGTAGGGATTGCCATGCAACGGATGCACTAGAGCTATAAGTGTATGAAAGATATCCTAATGCAAGTAAGTGGGTGTGTATCCAACTTGCTTGCTCACATCCTCGAGGATCCGAGGAAGGTCATCATAGGAATATGCAAGTCAAGTTCTCATAATGTAAAAATCGCACTAGCATATGAAGATGAAAATATGAAAACTTTCTACATGAAGTACATGGTGCTACATTGAAGCACAAGTGTGTATAAAGGAGAGTAGTGTGCCCCCTCCCTCTTTTTCTCTCATTTTTTTCTGGGCTCTTTTTGGCCTCTTTTGTTGGGTGCTTTGGCCTCATTTTTTTATGTCACAGGTAGAGGAACACTCTAATAGACATCACACTCTTATTTACTTACAACTTTGAAATGAAAATAATGACTACAAATGAATGCCTCTGACAGTGTACCAGGATGTGCAATGATCTTGCGTAATATGTAAAATAAGGATGAACGGTGGCCTTGCCACAGATATCATGTCAGCTCTATATGACCATGCAAAGCAAAATGACAATGAATGGTCAAGCCATGTAATGAATAGTAACAATGGACGTGGCATGGCAATATATCTCGGAATGGCAATGGAAATGCCATAATAGGTAGGTATGGTGGCTGTTTTGAGGAAGATATAATGAGGCTTATGTGTGAGAGAGCGTATCATCTCACGGGGTTTGGATGCACCGGCTAAGTATGCGCCAAGTCTCAAGGTGAGAGTGGGCAATGCACGGTACCTAAGAGGCTAGCAAAATATGGATAGGTGGAAGTGCGCGAAGACCAAAATCTCACATTAGTCATAAAGAACTCAAGTATTTATTGCGGAAATCTAGTAGCCCTCGCAAGCACAACTCCCATGCCCCTAGGGGAAGTTTGGTAGGAGTTAACCATCGCGTGCCCCCGATCCATACGCATGTGGGCCCCACTTTAAGACATCCCATACTCTGACTTGTTTGCTAATACCAGCGGCTACCATTTTCATGAATACAGCCTCACAAACCTTAACACCAATATTTGTACTTAACTTTAACCATTTACCCACACAATCATATATCACTACCTCAATATCACAAAACTATTGCAAAAGAATCAAACTTATCATGTTAAATGATCTACAAGTTTTATGCAAGTTTTTATTATACCACTGTTGTATACCTATTATTTTAGGACCAGCATATAATTCATGCAAATTACCAATTACTATTGAACTCTCTAAAAAGATATAAGTGAGGAAAGGAGTCCTAATATTTTCGATAAAAACATAATATATCGCCGTGCTCTAACATGTATAAGTGAAGTTTAAGAGCAAATTCTATAAAAAGCCTCAATTGAAAAGATATAAGTGAAGATCGATGAGCATTCTATAAACATAAGACCGATGTGTGTCTCTCTTAAGAAGTGTGACCAGGACATGATGATTGTAAAAATTAGCAACAAAACGAAAACAAAAGCAAAGACGCTCTAAGCAAAGCACATATCATATGAACAAATAAAAACTTAGGTCCAACCGAGGCATACCGATAATTATTGAAGACAAAAAAGGGGATGCCTTCCGGGGCATCCCGAAGCTTAAACGCTTGAGTCTTTCTTAGATATTACCTTAGGGTACCTTGGGCATCCCCAAGCTACTCTTGCCACTCCTTGTTCATCTCATATCGATGTCTCACCTCGATCTTAGAAACTTCATCCACATAAAACTCAACGGAACTCGTGAGATGGGTTAGTACACATAAATATAAATCATATGACCATGTACTGTCAAGACAAGTTGCATAATTATTTTCAAACATTTATACTGTTTCCTATCATTTCAATAATTTATATCCCCCAATATAAGCCATGAAAACTCTAAAACAAGTAGATAACAAAACTATAACAACAATCTATCAAAATCATAACAGTCTGTAAAGATCTAAAATAAACGCACATTTATACAACTCAAAACATTCTGAAAACTTAGGACGTACCAGAAAATTTGTAACACAGTACTGTGTAAACATTTCAAGAAATTAGTACGTTCCAGTACAGAGTAAAAATTTGAATACTGAAGGTTAAAGTTTCTGTTTTTGCACAGAACCCAACAAACATGCAATTGCAACATCCCAAAGGCTCAACTTGGCACAAAAATAAAATAAAAGATACAAAAACAATTACTACAGTGGCAATCATCATGTTGACTCACACAAACAGGAACAAAAAATTAAAGATAAATATTGGGTTGCCTCCCAACAAGCCCTATTGTTTAATTCCCTTTAGCTAGGCATAATGCAAGCATCAAGTTTTATCATCTAAAGATATATCAAATGTAGCTCTCATAATAGATTCATAAGGAGGCCTAACTCTCTTTATTGGGAAGTGTTCCATACCTTTCTTCAATCAAAATTGGAACCTTATATTGCCCTCCTTCATATTGACGATAGCACCTACAGTTCTTAAAAACGGTCTTCCAAGTGTAATAGGACATGCGGGATTACATTCAATATTCAAAATAATAAAGTCCACGGGAATATAATTTCTATTAGCAACAATAAGGGCATCATTAATTCTTCCCATAGGCTTTTTAATAGTAAAATCCGCAAGGTGCAAATTTAATGAGCATTCAGACATAGCATCAAAACCAAGAACATCATATAGTGCTTTAGGCATAGTAGACACACTTGCACCTAAATCACATAAAGCATTGCTTTAAAAATTATTGATCTTAATTTTAATAGTGGGTTCCCATCCATCATCCAATTTTCTAGGGATGGTAACCTCAAGCTCATGCTTTCCTCATTAGCTTTAATAAGCGCTTCTATGATATGTTTAGTAAAAGCTTTGTTATGATCGTAGGCATTGGGTGAATTAATCATGGATTGCAACAAGGAAATACAATCAGTTATAGAACAATTATCATAATTAAAGTCCTTGAAATCCAAAATAGTGGGTGTAACGCTACCTAAAGTCTTGACCTCTTCAAACCCACTTTTGTTATTTTTAGCATCAAGATTTTCACCCTCCGGACAATTGGGACTCCTTCTAATTAATGTTGACTCTTCTTCAATCCCTTTATCATCACTTTCAACCTGTTTAATATTTCTAAAAAGATTCTAATGGTGAAACACCTATAGTTTTAATACCCTCCACATTATTATCAAGATAGTGCAATTCAGCCTCTCTTTCTTCTCGTTCTCTTCTAGCTCTTAACATAGCAATCATTTTAGTATTATAATCAATAGAAACTTGAATAGCTTTCAAGGATTCATGCATTTCATCTTTATTAGGTGGCAAATGTTTAATTTTAAGCATATCCACCTCATGAACAAGCCTATCAACAGTTTTAGTCATAGCATCAACATTACACATTTTTCCTCTATAGTACTATTGAAAGTTTTTTGAGAATTAGTAAATTCTTTAATAGTATTCTCAAGATCAGTAGGTACTTTATTATAATTATTATAAGAATTACCATAAGCATTTGAGGGATTACCAGGATATGGTCTAGGATTATTACTACCAAAGTTTCCTCTATAAGCATTGTTGTTAAAATTACTTCTAGTAATAAAATTCACATCAACATTATCTTTATTTTGCTCAATTAAAGTAGACAATGGCATATCATTTAAATCCATGGTAGAGTTTTTAGTAGCAAGCAAGGACATAATCATATCAACCTTATCATTTTGAGAGGAAATTTCCTCGACAGAATTTAACTTCTTACCACTTGGAGCTCGCTCGGTGTGCCATTGAGAATAGTTTACGGTCATGTTGTCGAGGAGCTTAGTAGCCTCTCCAAGATTTATCCCCATTAATGTACCACCCGCAGCAGAATCTAGAAGGTTTCTGGAAACAAAGTTTAGTCCTGCATAGAAATTTTGCACTACCATCCAAAGACTTAATCCATGAGTAGGGTAATTTTTTAGCATAAGTTTCATTCTTTCCCAAGATTGGGCAACATGTTCTTGATCAAGTTGTTTAAAATTCATAATTTATTTCCTCAAAGGTATAATTTTTACAAGAGGAAAATACTTGCCAATAAAAGCATCTTTACATTTAGTCCAAGAATCAATACTATTTTTAGGTAAAGACACTAGCCATTCCTTAGCTCTATCTCTAAGGGAAAAAGGAAATAGTTTCAGTTTTGTAATATCATTGTCCACATCTTTAGTTTTTGGATATCACAAAGTTCAACAAAGGTATTAAGATGGGCAACAACATCTTCATTATAATATCCAGAAAATTTATCTTTCGTAACAAGATTCAACAAAGCAGCTTTAATCTCATAAGACTCCGCACTCACTACTGGAAACAGGAAATTTGCCATCAGTCAGATCTTTGCCGTCTGCTAGGCAAAGAAGGTCTTTGCCGTCTGCTTACAAAAAACAGAGGGCAAAGAACTGACAGACGGCAAAGAACCTGGTTGCCATCAGCCAATTCTTTGCCATCTGCCAGCAGATGGCAAAGAATCTTTGCTGTCTGCTGGCAGACGGCAAAGAGGTGGGTGGGGTCCAGTGGACGCCAGCGCTGTAATGGCCCACCAGCCCCACCTCTTTGCCGTCTGCCAGCAGATGGCAAGGAATATTTGCCGTCTGCTGGCAGACGGCAAAGAGGTGGGTGGGGTCCAGTGGACGCCAGCGCTGTAAGGAATATTTGCCGTCTGCTGGCAGACGGCAAAGAGGTGGGTGGGGTCCAGTGGACGCCAGCGCTGTAACGGCCCACCAGCCCCACCTCTTTGCCGTCTGCCAGCAGACGACAAAGATTCTTTGCCATCTGCTGTCAGATGGCAAAGAATTTTGCTATCTAACGGCCCCCACCTCTCCATCCCACATCCATCCATCTAAAGAAAATGAGGAAAAAAAAGAAGAACGAGACAGAAACCACCGCACGCCTCTCCCACTCTCTCTCTCTCTCTCTCGCTTGTCTCTCCCTCCCCCTGAAACCGTCGCCACCGCCACCTACGCCGCTCGATTCCGGCGTGTTCCGGCGGGCCTCACCGACGCGCAGCACAGATCCGAGCTCCCCTGCCTCCGCTCTTCCCTTCCTTCCGGCCAGATCCGCCTCTCGCGGCCCCGGGAGCTCATCCCCGACCCCTTCCCATGGCTAGGGTTTCGAGGGTGGCATCCCCACCAACTCCGGCGCGGCAGTGGCGACTGTGCTCCGCCCTCTTCGACGCCCACCGCAAGTCCCACGGGCGGTCCCGCCTCGTGGATGGTGCTCCTGCACCCGATGGCTGCGGGGCGGACGCGCGCGGCGGGTAAACTCCGGCGAGGCGGAACACTCCTCTGCCCCCCTCGGTTAAAGCAACCCCATGGTGAGCCCCTCTCCACTCCTCTGCCCCCCTCGGTTGCTGCCATGCACATCACGTTTATTTTTCTAATAACTGTACAATAGACTCACTCGTCTACTGTCACATAATAGATTAGCCTTGAATTCATCTAGTTCGGATCAAAACAGAACCATTGGTTAATTCTGTGCGTGCATTAGTCTAGCTGTTCACTCAATAATATGAGAGGATTGATTGATGCTATAAACCTATAGCATAGTTTCTGCACACTTGCATCAGGTTCTAAACATTTTCAGTTACAAGATTGTGCTCTGCTCTGCTCTAAGCTGGGCATTCTTTTTGTGCTTGAACCAACTCATTCATTACTGCCTAAAATTGATGGTATTGGGTATAGATTCCTTGGTCCTTGCCAGAGCTTTGCCTTGAGAGAATTTGCTCTCATCAATCCACATGATTCATTGATGCTGTGTTATACAGTGATGTAGGTAGTGATTTACTTGAGTCCAATCTGTAGTTGATAGAATTTCTGTTGTCAAGCTCTCTGGTCTCTAGTAGAATTTGTATGCCCAGGATGATTATGCTCATAATCCATTCACATGGAACTGCTGCAGGCACACTGACTCCATGGACGAGGAGGACCACCCACGACAATGAACATGGGTGACCTGACCCTCGAGCCTGACGAGTTCGACGATGACGACATCGTCAACCTCGAGCTCCAAGGTTGATCCCTAGCTTACTGCCTCACTCAAGATGGTCTTCCCCCTATCCTTGTGCTGCTGTTTTGCTGTGGCTGAAAGTCATCCTCCTTTGCTTGCTTGCTGCAACAGATATACCTGA
Source organism: Elymus sibiricus (assembly GCA_039707655.1). Classification (NCBI taxonomy): domain Eukaryota; kingdom Viridiplantae; phylum Streptophyta; class Magnoliopsida; order Poales; family Poaceae; genus Elymus; species Elymus sibiricus. The sequence continues at coordinate 522,918,125 of CM077671.1, read as the reverse complement.
CAAACGTTTCTAGCATTCATAAACGCTTTTTGCTGTACTCTGTGTACATCAATAGGATAACTACTCTAAACCGTGCATAAATAATTAGCTGGCCTTGTTGGTTGGTTGGTTGATTATTCAGAGCTATGATGAATGATGGGCGTTGTGCCGCGGATGATTAATTCTTCTTCTCTGAATGAATATGAATTCCCTTTTGTTGTTGCATGGCATTTTTTGCACAATCGAACATGCCCAGTCAATACTTATTCCCTTTTGTTGTTGCATGGCATTTTTTGCACAATCTAACATGCCCAGTCAATACTTATTCACAGTGTTCTTCTTCTTCTTTAATAATTCGTCAAGCCTCTTTAGTGTTCTAGTCTAGTTGTTCTTTAATAACCATTTGTGTATATGCGTGCCATTTGTGTCTCGTGCTTTTTCCGAAATGAAATAATGAGGTGCACACCCTTTGTGGCAAAATGATGTCATGTATTTTGGATGATTTATTTGCAGCAGCCTTCTTTTACCTATGAGCAGACCTAGGTCAGCATTTGTGCTGTTTTATGCAGTTTACAAATTGTAAAACATTGCAACTGTCAGCATCATAACTTAGGAATATTTCTACCTTCTCTCTGCCAGGTATCTTTTTTATTGCTGCTGGACTGTGTGTTGCCTGGTGTTGCTACATAGGTATCCTATATGATAGTTCACAGGTTGTCGACATCTGCCTTGGTTGAATAATACACAGGTTGTTGGCATATGCTTACACACACGCATTTTAACCGGTACTGGTACATGCGTGCAGTATAAATCTCGTCTCTGTTAAGAGGGAGATAATATTTTTCTGTACAAGTTATCTGCAGCACTTTAGAAGAATCTATCAAGTCATTGAGCTGCAGAACAAGGGCCCCTTGTGTGTTTTAAAATGAAACTTTTGGCTGCACTTCTCTCGCTCTTGTTGAGACTCAGTGCTGCACTTGATATTAACTGAACATTTTCTCTAATTTTGCGATGAATATGAAACTGCACTGCTGACTGTGTAGTTGATTCTGCCCTGCTCCATTACTCATTAGCGTGTTAGTTTGTTAGCGTGTGCGAATGTCAAAACAGACTTCACTTGAAAGGAACATGTCTCTGTTTGTTTATCTTACACACACAATATTACTATATTTCTTTAGCATGCTTTTATTTCCTGTCATGCAGTAAACTAACCGAATCCATAGCATCATACCTGCTATTTAGTTCAATGTTTGGCGGCATCCCAAGCTAACTTTCGAACAAAAAACATATTATCTCTGAATCCATAGCATCATATCTACTGTTTAGTATTGGATGGTTGAATGATTTACAGAGCTACACTTGTCTTTGTTTGCTCGTTTGTGTGCTACTTGTTGGGTTCTAATGAGGTGTCTAATATTAATAAATGTCTCGTCTGTTTTTCAGTGTATGATGTCACTCGCTGAAACACGACGCTGATTTGTCCCTGACGAGCCCACATGGCCAGCGTGTGCCTGCCTGATGGTGGGCTCGTCGCCAGATGGCTGCCTCCTCTTCCCATCCTATCCTAGTGGCTGAACCTGGTGAGCTCCCCCCTACTCTCTTACCACCAGATCTGTTCCGGACACAGCTTGCACTTCCACAGCAGGCATATGCTGAATACACATCACTGTTTGGTCGTTCAGTTACTATGTGCATGCCTAAAATTGGTTGCGTGCTCAATTTCTATGAATCTGCACCATTTCTATGAATACTACTTGCTTTGTTCAGTTTGTACTGTATGAACATCTTAACTTTGTGTATTCTACGAAATTTGTAGAGGCTTGATAGGTAGCAGTGCCAGTCTTCTGTTAGTTTGCCTCCTACCAGTTTTGTGGAGGCTTGCTAGGTAGAAACAACTCCCTGCCCTGCCCAGCACATGTGTTCACTGAATTCTGCTGGTGGGCGGGCCTATGATACAACATTGGACTGTATTGCTATACCTGTAGGTGGATTTTCTTTGTATGTTCAGACTGAGTTGCAATTGCACACACAGGTTTCAGTTTGATCAACATGATCGCTTACACATGGATACTAGTGATCTACTAGCACACCACAAGTCTATATTGGTAGCTTGAATTTCCTGAGCGCTTACAAATAGCTATCGTTGTTAAGCAATACTAGAACTCTGCTAGCACACATGGTTACAACTTAGAACAGAGAAGTTAAGAAGGCCCTGGATAGTACTGGTCCTTGTCTCTGTTTTTGACATTCCTGTTGCCTTCAGCAGCAGCTCAGTTTGATGCATTAGTACTGTCTCTCTGTCTGGATCATTCCCAACTTAGTAATCCTCCGAAATGACTTCATATACTTAACTAGCTCAAAAATGACATAATAACCTTAATTAGCTCCAAAATGACCTATTTAACCTAGGATAGCTCTAAAATGACCTATACTTAGCATTTTTTCCTCCAAAATGACTTAATATGCTTAGCTAGCTCAAAAATGACATATACTTAGCTCAAAAATGACCTATTTCACCTAGGATAGCTCTAAAATGACATATACTTAGCATTTTTTACTCCAAAATGACTTAGTATGCTTAGCTAGCTCAAAAATGACATAATAACCATACTTAGCTCCAAAATGACCTATTTTACAGATATAAGTTGCATCATAATAATCTTCACATTTTAGTTGCATCATAATAATCTTCTTCTTCTAGTCTTCTTCTTCTAACTTTCTTCTTTCCCATTTTGCAGATTTGCTTCAGATCACGGAAGCTTGGGTTGATGGAGTGCTTGTCTTTAGTTTTTGTTTTGACTTTGTGAAACTTGCTACCTATGGATGAAACTGTGTAATATTGATGAAACTATGTATATGTATGGATGAAACTTGCTACTATTGGTAACATGTGTTGGATATGTGTTCATGGATATGTGTTGGATATATATGTGTTCATGACTATTGGTAATATGTGTTGAATATGCTATATTGGTCATATATATATATATATATCTGTGTTTGATTTTCTGTGAAAATGAATTGATATAAGAAAAAACAAAATTAAATGGGGCAATATAGGCACCAGCAGATGGCAAAGAGCTTTGTCATCTGCTGGCAGATGGCAAAGAGGCCACGTGTCAGCTACCTGTTCAACCTGGGAAGAACTCGGCTGGCCTATTTGGTCTTTTTGCCGTCTGTCAACAGACGGCAAAGAGCCTGCAGCCTTTGCCATCTGCTGGCAGACGGCAAAGATCCTGTAGCATTTGTCATCCTCTGGCAGACGGCAAAGAGCCTGCAGCCTTTGCCATCAGCTGGCAGACGGCAAAGAGCCTGCAGCCTTTGCCATCTGCTGGCAGACGGCAAAGCATGTCGTTAGCCTCCTAATGGGGCTAACCCCGTCCCTCTGCCGTACAGAGACTTTGCCATCTGCCAGCTGACGGCAAAGGTGCAAAGTTCTTTGCCGTCTGCCAGCAGACGGCAAAGAAGCCTTTACCGTAGCTTATTCAGCCGGCCCTTTGCCATCTGCTGGCAGATGGCAAAGCCCTTTGCCGTCCGCCGGCCATGCCTTTGCCATCTGCCATGGCAGATGGCAAAGTGCCTGATTCCTGTAGTGACTAGTGGCGGGAGGAGCAATAGGAGTACTAATAAAATCATTATTATTGGTACTAGAAAAATCACACAGCTTAGTATTCTCAGGAGTAGACATCATAGCAACAAAAGTAGAGATAGCAACACAAGGTATTATTTTAAAGCAAGCGAAGATGCAAGCAAATAAGAGTAACTAGGCAAGATTGATAACAAGTAAATAATGTGATAGTGTATAGGTACCTTTTGTGTAGTAGAAGACTCCCTGGCAACAGCGCCAGAAAAGTCTTTGCTATTCCCACAGGAGTCGTTGGGATTCACCCAAGAGGAAGGGTGAAGCAGCAAGTAGCAAGTTTTCCCTCAGTGAAGAACCAAGGTTTATCGAACCAGTAGGAGCTTCTAAGCTACATAGGTCAACAACACATGCACACAGTACACAAACAAAACTTGTCCCCAACACGGCAAGAGGGTTGTCAATCCCCTTGTCTTGCTAGTTACAAGGTAAAATGCAAGTGATATAGATGGATAGTAGCAAATAGTAAAAAGGCAAAATAGTGGTAATAGTGTAGAAGAATCAAGCAATGAAGAATAGACCCGGGGGCTATAGGTTCACTAGTGGTATCTCTCTCGAAAGCAGGCAAGTGGCATGGTAACAAATTACAGCTGAGCACCGATTAATATTCCAATATTTATAGTCTAGACCATTCATGGTATAATCTCAAATAGGCATTACATCCGTGATAAGTAGACCATTAATCCAACTATAGCTACTACTAATACTCCACCCCAAAACCGCTATCCAGCATGCATCTCAAGGTATTAAGTTTGCAAGAAACAGAGCACCGCAATAAGCAAGATGAGATAATGTAGGCAGGAAGAAATCAGGCAATATGATAAAACCCCGTCGTTTTACCCTTAGTGGCAGAAATACAATACGTGTCTTGTCCCCATTCTATCACTGGGATATATATCACTGCAAGTTTGAAACCACTAAAAAGCACCACTCCATTTGAAGAAAAACACATCAAACTTGGCCAAAGAAGATAGATAGATCGGAGAGCTTGCAAAGCTATTTAATTATACAGCAAATAAACCTCAAAAGATTCAATTGATTTCAATGAACAATCTGATCCATAAAGTGACAATTCATCTTGTCTGAACAAACACACCACATATTGCATCAGATTGATCTCGATCAAGAATGAGAACATGGCATTGAAGATCCAAAGAACGAGCTACTACTATGGAGCCGTAGGTCCTGAAGGAACTACTCACACATGGTCATGGAGGCAGCAAGGTTGATGTAGATAGCTCCGACAATGGCTTCCCCCTCCAACAGAGCTCCGGAACAGGCCTCCAGATTGGAACTACGTGAAACAGGAGCTTCCGACAGCGATAAAATTCTTCTGGAGGCACGGCGAATAGTTTTGGTATTTATAAGTATTTATGGATGTGGAATCAGGTCAAGGCGGTGCCGGGGGGCCCACACGGGCAGGTCGCATGCCCTACCCCCAAGGGCATGCCCCCTGGCTGTGTGTCCCCCCTAGTGACCGTCTCGATCTCTCCCAAAGCTTCCAGGGTCCTTCGTTGCCTGAAAAACTATGTTAAATCAGCAAGTTATTTTGACCTCCGTAGATATTGATTTCCTGTGAAACCAAAAGCAAGCAGAAAACAGGAACTGGCACTAAGCACTAAATTAATAGGTTAGTCCAAAAAAATATAAATTACTGTAAAAAGTATTAAAAAGTGATAATATAATAGCATGAAACAATCAAAAATTATAGATAAGTTTGAGAAGTATCAGGTGTTATTGTAACACTTTTCAATATGTATGTGGAAGTTTATGAGTATCGATATCTGATACGTCTCCAACGTATCTACTTTTCCAAACACTTTTACTCTTGTTTTGGCCTCTAATTTGCATGATTTGAATGAAACTAACCCGGATTGACGCTGTTTTTAGCAGAACTGCCATGGTGTTGTTTTTGTGCAGAAATAAAAGTTCTCGGAATTGGACGAAAATTTACGGAGAATTATTTTAGAATATATAAAAAATACCATAGCCAAGACGCACTTGAGGAGGTGTCCTAGGACCTCACACGGCGAGGGGGCACGCCACCCCCCATGGCGCTTGGGCTCAGGTCCTAACCTAATTTCAGCGCTATATATTCACATCCCTTCCAGAAAAAATCAAGAAAAAGTTTCATCATGTTTTACGATACGGAGCCGCCGCCACCTCCTAATCTTCATCGGGAGCCCTAATCTGGAGTCCGTTTCTGGCCCGGAGAGAGGGATTCATCACCGTCGTCATCACCAACCCTTCTCCATCAACAATTTCATGATGCTCACCTCCTTGTGTGAGTAATCCCCTTGTAGGCATACTGGAGGTGATGGGATTTGGATGATATTTCATATGTAATCGTTGTCAATTTGTTAGGGCTTGATCCCTAGTATCCATCATGTTATGAGATTGATGTTGCTATGACTTTGCCACGCTTAATGCTTCTTACTAGGGCCCGAGTGCCATGATTTCAGATCTGAACCTATTATATTTTCATGAATATATTTGAGTTCTTGATACTATCTGCAAGTTATATGCACCTGTTATTGTTCTGAACCGTAGACCCCAAAGTGACAATAATGGGGATACTCTCCGGGGATGACTGTAATTTGAGGAGTTCATGTATTCACTATGTGTTAATGCTTCGTTCTGGTTCTCTATTAAAAGGAGCGCCTTAATTACCCTCAGTTTCCATTAGGACCCCGGCGCCACGGAAGGGTAGGACAAAAGATGTTATGCAAGTTCTTATCGCAAGCACGTATGACTATATACGGAATACAAGCCTACATATGATTGATGAATTGGAGCTAGTTCTGTGTCCCTCTAGGTTGTGACTGTTGCATATTGAATCTCATCTAAAATACCTCATTGTTACTCCATGCCTACACTTCGCTGCTATTGTTACTACTCAAGGTACTACTATTCCGCTTTACTGCAAACTGGTTACTACTGCAGTTGATGTTACCGTTACTCAATTGCCGTCGCTACTATATTACTGTGCTACTAATAAATTGCTACAATAAAGTTGATTCTCAGGTGTGGTTGAATTGACAACTCAACTGCTAAGGCTTATAAATATTCTTTGGCTCCCCTTGTGTTGAATCAATAAATTTGGGTGAAATACTACCCTCGAAGACTGTTGTGATCCCCTATACTTGTGCGTCATCAAGACTATTTTCTGGCGCCGTTGCTGGGGAGCATAGCTCTATTTATTAAGTTCACTTGGGAGTTATTTATTTTCTACAATTCATCTTTACTATGAAGAATCTCAAAGATTCCAGAACTAAGACTAGAGGAGGTAAGGAACTGCCAACTAGCTCTACTCTTGATTCGCCTTCTGTGTTAAGTCCACTTGTGACACCTCCACCACATGCTTTACATGATAATATGTCACACACAGTAGGCACTGCTTCTGCTATTGATGATACTTGTGATGATGCTTCTACTCTACTTGATAATACTGTACCACATGGTGAATTTTTGGATGCTCAAATTGCTAAAGCTAAAGAACTTGAAATTTCTAAGATTTATGAATCGCCTGTTACGCCTAGTACTCCTATTAGAGACAAAACACCAGATCTTCCTGAACTTGATAAGGAGTTTTCTAGAGAGCTCATGGCTTATGATACTGGTAATGGTATAGAAGGTCTGATCGCTATATTTCAAGAAAAGTCCATGAATCAAATGATTAGACGTGATCCTAAATTTGCTACTTCTCCTATATTTGTTACTGCTAAGGATTATGAATTCTCTGTTGATCCTGAACTTATTACTTTGGTAGAATCAGATCCTTTTCATGGTTATGAATCTGAAACAGTTGTTGCACACTTAACTAAATTGAATGATATTGCAACTCTGTTTCTTCAAGATGAAAAGATGCGTTATTGTTACATACTTAAGTTGTTTCCTTTCTCTTTAATGGGTGATGCTAAAGTCTGGTTTAAAAATCTTTCTCCTGCTAGTGTGTATTGTCCACAAGATATGATCTATTACTTCACTGAAAAATATTTTCCCGCCCATATGAAAGAAGCTGCCTTGCAGGAGATATATAATTTTAAACAACTTGAGGAAGAATGTCTCCCTCAAGCTCGGGGAAGGCTTTGCAAGCCACTTAGGGATTTGCCAGATCATCCTGTTAAAAAGAATGAAATTCTTGATATCTTTTATAATGGACTAACCACGGAATCTAGGGACGACCTAGATAGTTGTGCTAGTTGTGTTTTCAGGGAAAGAACAATTGAACAGGCTCAGGACTTATAGAATAATTTATTGAAAAATGCTGATGATTGGACATTTCCCGCACCACTACCTAAGCCAACTCCGAAGAAGAGAGGTATTCTATTCCTCAGTCCTGAAGATATGAAAGAAACTAAGAAATATATGAGAGAAAAAGGTATTAAAGCTGAAGATGTTAAGAATCTACCACCTATTGAAGAAATACATGGGCTTGATCCTCCAAAGTAGGTAGTAGAGGTAAATTCTCTTTATAAATTTGATGAAGGTGATATCCCTTACAATAAGTCTCCTGCTCAGTGCTTAGATGAATTTGATAACTTTGTTGTTAAACAACACAATTTCAATATGCAAATAAGTGATCATCTGAAACATAATGCTACTATTATTGCCCATATGAGTGACTTGTTTTTTATAATTTCTAATGATGTTAACGGTTTATGCAAGCACTTTTCTATGGTTAAGACTCAACTTGAGCAAGTTTCTATGTCACAACATGATTTGCTTAAACAACAACATGAACATGCTTATGGAGTAGGAACTAGAGGAGGTAAATTTACTTTGGATCCTTTATATCCTGAAGGTCATCCTAAAATAATAGAACAAGATTCTCAAAGAGTGAAAGATAGTGCACCTAGTTCACCTAAAAAGAATAAAAAGAAAAAGAAAAATAAAACTGCTTCTACTGAACCTGTTATAGAAAAACATGCGGAGAATCCTAATGAAGTTTCTATTTATGATGCTGAAACCCGAGATGGTGAAGAGCATGAACCTATTCATGATGATTCTATTAATGAGGATAATAATAATTATATTGATAATAATGCTCCACCTAGTAATGATAATGCAGCTGATAAGGAGGTTGAAGTAGAACCTGTAGTTACTCTTGATGTCCCGCCTCCTAAAAATAAAAGATATGATAAAGAGAACCATGTGTGCAAAAACCCATGCCTTTTCCTAGTAAAGCTTTGAAATCTAAAGATGAAGAGGCATTTAATCGCTTTGTTGAATGGCTTAGTCCTCTATTCTTGCAAGTTCCTTTGACTGATGCTATTAAAATTCCTCCATATGCTAAGTATATGAAATATATTGTTACTAATAAAAGAAAAATACCTGAAACTGAAATATCTATTATGCTTGCTAATTATTCTTTCAAAGGAAAAATCCCTGAAAAGTTGGGAGATCTAGGTATACCTACCATACCTTGCTCTATTAAAAATAATTATGTTAAAACTACTTTGTGTGATTTAGGAGCAGGTGTGAGTGTTATGCCCTTGTCTGTATATAAAAGGCTTGATTTGAATAAATTGATACCTACTGAAATTTCTTTGCAAATGGTTGATAAATCCACTGCTATACCTGTTAGAGTTTGTGAGGATGTCCCCGTAGTGGTTGCTAATGTTTTGATCTTAACGGACTTTGTTATACTTGATATGCCTGAGGATGACAACATATCTGTCATTCTCAGGAGACCTTTTCTTAACACTACAGGGGTTGTTATTGATTGTAATAAAAGCAAGGTTACTTTTCATGTTAATGGCAATGATCATACGGTCTATTTCCCGAGAAAGCCAAGTAAAGGACAAAGTCTCAATTCTATCGAAAAATTATGATTATTACTATTGGAGACTTTGAATTTCCTATTCCGGTTCCAGAAAAGAAATATGAAACTCTCATGATTGGAACCATGCCCCTCTAGGTTGAGGTAACTTAGTGTTTTACCAAAGTTCTTCGGTTTTATGTCGCTCGGAAATAGTTCGTTAATAAGACTTGATCAATCCTATTAATGGATCCTTTTTGAAAGACATATGATCGATGAATTCTGTAAACACAACTTTCTGTAAATTTATTGTATCCTTTGTTTTAATTAGTTTTATATTAGTTTAAATGTTTTAGAATAGCCATGCCAGTTCAGCCTGATTTATGAGTTTTCTACACAATAAAAAAGCGCAAAAATAAAGTTTCTCCGAATGCCCTGGAAATTTTACACGAATATTTTCTATTTTTAAAGAATTTTTGGCATAAAAATAAACTTTGGGGGGGGGGGGGGGGGGGGGGTGCACCAGGACCGCACATGGCCTGCTGGCGCGCCACCCCACCAGGGCGCGCCATGTGGCCGTGTGGGGCTCACGGGCACCCACTCACTTAGTGCCCGCGTCCCCTGGCTTCTTCTTCTCCAGGAAAATTTCTCTTGTTCTCAAACCCGTGTTCTTGCTGTTCTTGAGTCGATTTTCGATCTCTTTGCTTGGAGCACCGTTTTCGATAATTTTTGGAGGGATTACTCCTTGGTATATGACTCCTCCATTGGTCCAATTAGTTTTTCCTCTTGTGGTCTATGCTGTGCTTATTTTGCTACTGTTTGTGACCTTGTATATGAGCTTGCATGTCAAATTTGTATGGTTCCAAGTAGTTTTGATGCATCGTTTAGGCATTAGAAGCTTGTGGGAGTAGGTGCTATCAATCCTTTAAGTTTTTTTCACTTTTTATGAGTTGTTGAAAAATTTCAGAATATGGACAAGATGAGGAGACTCTTTTCAGGAAGCTCTTCAAGCCATGGTTCAGCTAGGACCGCTTATCATGAACCAAGATATAAGACCCCTCGTAATGCGGATGTTCGACCCTGTCAATGGCCGTGTGAGATGTTCATGGAAGGTGCAGGTATTAAGGAGAAGTTTGATCAATTTGTGGAAAGAGCAGGTTTAACTGCTTTCCTGGCAGATAAGTGTCCTCAGTATCACCTCCTACCAAATACGTTTGTGCAAAAATTTAGAAATATATCTTGCCATGCGATGATCAGGGTCGCTTTTCGTTTGTATGATAATTCTATTACAATTCCCTTAGATCAATTTTGTGAGATATGTAAGATTCCATTGTGGGGCTTGCGCACTAATCCTGGTCGAGGCGATTATGAAGAATTTCTTATGAGCCTCTATAATGGCGAGACTAGAGCAGTGACACAGGCTAGGATGGGTAGCATTCATTTCCCTGTTGTTCGATACTTTGCTTATTTTATAGGGAGATGCGTGACTGCTAAACAAAATGCTAGTGAGTATTTTGTGTAGCGCTCTTTTCGGCGAGAGGACTTATAGTATGGGTTTAATTATTGCACGTCGTTTGAGCAAGAATGCTTCTGAGCATGATGTTTTTGGAGGAATTTATGCTTCTTGCTTGGCTGCTCACTTTGAGATACACATTAGGTTTAATGTTGATTATGAGCTTCCCACTGACCTCCTAGATTTTGAGGCTATGTAGCATCATCAGTTTATCAGCTATGATGCTGAGCCCAATGATTGTAAATACAACCTGATATTTGATATGTATCATTCTGTTGTTATTACTTTGCCTGTCCCTACTTTATTTGATCATCAGGGGAAAGAACGATATTATGTTACTCAAGAAGAGGCCGATGCTCATCTGGCAGCAGTAGAGGTTGCTCGTGTTGTGAGGAGGGACGAGCAGCGGGCCAGACGGAGTTTCCATCAGACGGCGATCAGCCGGACCTTGGGGTAGGGTCATACCAGTTTCCACACTACCAGTGGGGTTGAGCCAAGCTAGGCCAAAAGCTTAAGCTTGGGGGAGTACGTATTCTTACCAACATTTCATTCATACTATCATACACATTCACTACACTTGTCGGTATACGTCTCCATCTTTGTATATCCATGATTCGCTTTTGTGCGTTCTTTTTCTTTGCGTGTTTGTTTAAACTGAAAGTACCAAAAATATTTCTCATTTCTCTCATTGTTTCTTTTTGTTTTTTGTTTATTTTTGTTTTCCTTCTTTTTGATTTTCTATCTTTTATTTGCTGGTTTGTTTTCATAAAAAAACCAAAATGATTTCTCGTTTCTTCTTTTTGTCGTTTTTCTTCGGTCTAAATAATTTTCTCTTTTTTTTTCCTTTTTCTTCAAACTTTCGTTCATTTGCTTTCTTCGGAAAAAACCAAAAACTTGAAAAATATTTCAGTTTGTTTCTTTGTACTTCTTTTACCTTATAAAAATTTATTTAGGAAAGAACAAAAAGATTTCTCTAGTTTTTCTTTTATTCTTGCTCGCTTCTTTTTGTTCTTTCTCTTCTTCGTTTATTTTTCTTTGTGACTTATCGAGTCTTGTTTCAAAAGGAGTTGACAATAAAAAGAATTTCCAAATTGGCTCTTATGTGCTTTATTTTTGAACTAATGAAAGACCAAAATTTTGCATGTCTTCTCCTTGTATATAGTGTTTGCAGATTTCAGCTTAGTCCACGACAACACTTGAACTATATTATATTTTCCACATCGTTCGATCGCGAGAGTGAAAGGCAATAATGACGATTATTTGATGAAGTGACCGTGGTGAGGAAAAGCTGGTATGAACTCTACTTGTTTTTGTTTTTGTACATATGTTTATCTCAATGATCTTGTCTCAGCATATTATGGATAACATGTGTATGATTATGATTGGAGTTCCTGTTCTCTTATGCCATGCTTAATTAGCTATGAGTTGATAATATGTTATCTTGAGTATCAACATGCATTAAATTGATTATGATGCGGTATGTTAGGATGGTATCCTCCTCTGAAAAATTTAAGTGGCTTGACTTGGCACATGTTCACACATGACATTGATTCAAAGCCAATCTTGCCTCGATGATATTTACGTTCAGCATGTTTACATCCTCACCATGCTAGCATTCAATGTTGGTTATTCAAAATGCATGATTATGACCGGTGTCACTCTAGTTGATCGCTTCCCCGTCTATTGCTAGCCTTCACCTGTACTAAGCGAAAATACTGTTTGTGCATCCAAATCCCTTAAAACAAAGTTATGCTATAAAGAGTCCACTATATCTTCCTATATACAGTATTTCCTTGTTGTTCCAAGTAAATTTGCATTTGCCATCTCTAAATTCTCAAACGAATACCTGTTTTGTGTATCCTAATGCTCATGGAGCGATAGGGGAGAGCATAATCATGCATTATAAATGTTGTGTTCCTCTCGACGAGTATGCCATCTACTTGTCTTCAAATTGCAAAAAGAGCTGGTAAATGGGACGCCCAGTCCCCAATTAATTAAACAAACAAAAGACACTCCTTCCCAGGGTATGACTGGCAGGCACCCGTGGATTCGGCTAGCCATGGTTTGTGGAAAGACAAAGGTGGAGGGGGGGTGTTAAGCCCGGGAACCGCTGTAAAGCACGTTTATCATATAAGATGATGAGATTCTCTGTCGTTAAACTGTTGACTAAAAAACTACACCGCTCAGAAATCTTTTTCTGTTTTAAAAACAATGAGCTCTAGCACACAAGCAAATCCCTGCTTCCCTCTGTGAAGGGATTATCTTTTAATTTATTATTGATTCATCATCTTCTCATTCAAGCACCAACATAGAGAGCGCTATTGTCATTCTTAGTTTAACATGCATTTGGTCTAATTGATGTTGAGTGTGAGCATGACTGGATTAGACCAAATGCATGTTAAACTAAAATTTCTCGGAATTAGAAAAAAGTATTGAGCCGTTTTTAGCAGAACTGCCATCGTGTTGTTTTTGTGCATAAATAAAATTTCTCGGAATTAGAAAAAAAATACGGAGAATTATTTTGGAGTATAAAAAAAATACTGGAGCCAAGACCCACTGGATGAGGTGTCCCAGGACCTCACATGGCCAGGGGGGCGCGCCACCCTCCCAGGGCACATGGACTGGCCATGTGGCCCCCCTAGACACCGTCTTGACCTAATTCTAGCGCTATATATTCACATCCCTTCCAAAAAAATCACGAAGAAGTTTCATCGTGTTTTACGATACGAAGCCGCTGCCACTTCCTGTTGTTCGTCGGGAGCCCTAATCTGGAGTCTATTTCAGGCTCAGGAGAGAGGGATTAGTCGCCGTCATCATCACCAACCCTTCTCCATCAACAATTTCATGATGCTCACCTCCTTGTCTGAGTAATACCCTTGTAGGCATACTGGAGGTGATGGGATTTGGAAGAGATTTCATATGTAATCGTTGTCAATTTGTTAGGGCTTGATCCCTAGTATCCATTATGTTCTGAAATTGATGTTGCTATGACTTTGCCATGCTTAATGCTTGTCACTAGGGCTCGAGTGCCTTGATTTCAGATCTGACCCTATTATGTTTTCATGAATATATTTGAGTTCTTGATCCTATCTGCAAGTTATATGCACCTGTTATTGTTCTGAACCATAGACCCCAAAGTGACAATTATTTGGATACTCTCCAGGGATGGCTGTAATTTGAGGAGTTCATGTATTCCCTATGTGTTAATGCTTTGTTCCTGTTCTCTATTAAAAGGAGCGCCTTAATTACCCTTAGTTTCCATTAGGACCCCGCTGCCACGGGAGGGTTGGACAAAATATGTTATGCAAGTTCTTATCGCAAGCACGTATGACTATATAGGAAATACATGCCTACATATGATTGATGAATTAGAGCTAGTTCTGTGTCGCTCTAGGTTGTGACCGTTGCATATTGAATTTCATTTGAAATACCTCATTGTTACTCCATGTCTACACTTCGCTGCTATTGTTACTACTCAAGCTACTACTATTCTGCTTCACTACAAACTGGTTACTACTGCTGTTGCTGTTGCTGTTACTATTACTCAATTGCCATCGCTACTATATTACTGTGCTGCTAATAAATTGCTACAAGAGATTTGATTCTCACGTGTGGTTGAATTGACAACTCAACTGCTACAGTTTATAAATATTCTTTGGCTCCCCTTGTGTCGAATCAATAAATTTAGGTGAAATACTACACTCGAAGACTGTTGCTATCCCCTATACTTGTGGGTCATCAATCCCAGAGGATGTGATGGCTGCTTATTTTAAGCATTTTTAGAGCTCATTTGTTGCATGTTCTCTTCATATATTATGTCCCATTGAACCAAATGGTTGTCCATTATGCATGATTACCGATTTTTGCACTTTTCCTCGCGAGCATTGCACATTTAGTATTTTATTTCATTTTTATTAGTTTTCTTTCATTTGTTCTGTCTACATGTGTTTCGGAGCAACCTAGGACCGAGCACAATGAAAGGACCAAGGATGGGCTCAATATGGAGGACCTACAGTACCATACTTAGGCGTTTCGGAGGGCGGAAAAAGTGATTTTTCCAAAGTGCTCCAAATCAAAATATAAGACAACAAATGGATCGGCGTTGCTCTCGTGAATTCAACCAGCCCAAGAACATCAATATCGGAGTCTGTATGAAGAAATGCCGGTCGATTTATCGAAGGAGGACACAACAGAAGACGGCGTACCATACGACCATACAAGGTCGTATGGACGGCCGTATGACATGCAGACAGCTTCGAAAGTTGCCCTTTCACATGGGATTCTTCACCAATTTCGTCCCCGTTTGTTCCCACGTGACACTTGGATGATAAGGAAGGAGTTGGGAGAGGACAAGGCTCATCTAGAGCCCTTGGATGCATCCCATCAATGGAGGAGACCGAGGAGGCACCTATATATCATCTTCAACCCTAGCCGCCGCCTCCATCATCTCTCCATCATCTCATTCATCCACAACATCATCTCCATTGCTGCTCCACCACTAAAACAAGGAGGGACAACATCAAGGGTAGAGGAGGAGGCTCCGCCACCATGAGCACCAGCCTTCGGGCCGGTGCCATCGTGCCGGCGCCGTCATCGGCGCCGCCCCCATCATCAACACCACCGGCACGGCCACCATCATCACCATCACCACCGTGCCACCATCTCCACCAACACCACCATGCCTTCTCCCTTCACCGGCTTGATGCCAGCTTGTAACTTGTCCCTAACCTTCATGTTTATGTTTGAGTAGTTGTACTAGTTCTCGGGGATGTGGTTGAACCCTTTATGATACTTGATATGATCCAATATCTTCTGTTCATGATTCGAGTTAGTATCCTTCACGAATGTTGAGAGAAGCGCTCACTCACATTTTTGCCTTGGTGCCGTGGATTATATTACTGTCATTGTGAGGGTAGGGGATATTGGGGTAATTCGAGGTGACAGTAAAAGCCTCGATTCCTCACCGTTGCAATTGATAGGGGATTAATGGAGAACCCTTCGAGAGGCTGCATCCACAGGGAAACCCTTAATTCTTCTAGCGTTAACCTACTTGGGGATGATGCGGTAGTAGCGCACGTGGCATGAAGTCTACTTTTGAGTAGAACATGTTCTGTACCCGGCTCCGCCCACTTATGCTTCTGAAGAGTGAATAAAGGATATGATAGTTCATATCAGTGGTAGTGATTCCGGAACCCTCGAGAACGCTTTACTACTCAAGCGTCGTCCTTACTAACTTAGTGTCCTTTAAAATTCCCGTTTTTATCTTCTTGTTAGTAGTTTAGTTAAACCCCTTTCATCTAGTTTCCCTAGCAACCGATAGAGTAGACTATTTCCAAACTCCGGTTTGGGTGCGTACACTAGTACAAAAGGGCCCATTTGTCCCGGTTCGTAAGGCCCATTTGTCCTGGTTCTGGAACCGGGACTAAAGGGTCGGGACTAAAGCCCAAAACCTTTAGTCCCGGTTCGCTTACGAACCGGGACCAAAGGCCTTCCACATGGCCGCTGGGGGGAGCCCAGGCAGGAGGACCTTTAGTCCCGGTTGGTAACACCAACCGGGACCAAAAGGCAGGACCTTTAGTCCCGGTTGATAACACCAACCGGGACCAAAAGGCAGGACCTTTAGTCCCGGTTGGTAACACCAACCGGGACCAAAAGGCATCTGTCAGGAGCTGGGGTTTTTTTTTTTTTTGAAAGGGAGGGGGGTTAGGTGGTTTTGTAGGGTTAATTTAGGGGTTTCATATTGTGTTAGCTAGCTAATAGAGAGAAGTGTCCTCTTTTTCTCCGTGCTTGGTCGACGCTAGCTACTATAGTGAGAACTCGACACGCTAGCTAGTAAGCAAATGAAGGAACCATTAAGTACATAAGATCGTCATGAACATATACAGAGAGAAGTGATCGACCTCTCTTTCTCCGAGAGATTGGTCGAACAACAAGTTTTCGTATATCTATCCGACGCTACTACATATGTACAATATATAACATCCCTTACAACAATTTCAATTTCACATGGTATTCTCCTTGTTCAGGTATGACGTGGTCAAGAAAGAATCCCGCAAATTCCTCTTGAATTGCTCGTATGCGATCATGTGGTAGGAGTTCATCCCGCATCTGCCAGATCTAATTTAAAGAAGGGGTCAATACATATATATGAATGAAACTCAACACAATTGATGGTAATATATAAAATAAAATTGTGAATATTGTTTACGTACTTCAAATTGTTTCTCAGAGGAGGGCCGTTCAGAGGTATAGTAGCGAATGAACTCGCATACGTAGTATCCACATAAATGAGTGTTGGGTGCCTGCAACAAGCACTTTACGAGAATAGAGTTCAATCAAACTGATAAGCAAGCATGATAATGGTATTGATGAAACTAGAATCAATGAGAGATGCGCGGAACTAGCTAGTACTACTTACTTTGGGGTGTGTAAATCGCAGCTCCTTCTTTAGACCCGGAACCTTAGCGGTGAACGTTTTCCAAACCCTGGCAGGCAAAGAAAATGATTACTTGATATCAGGAAATGAACGAAAGTTGCTGATATGGTCCCGGTATTGATTGAACTTACTTCTGGAGCATTGCAGTCATGTCCGCATAATACTTGGGATCTTTACGGAGCGAGTCTAAGACAGTTACTAATGCCCCGTCAAGGTTAATGGATAGCAGAATATAGTGGAAGCTGCACACGCATAACTCATCAATTACATTACTTAACCACGAGTAAGCGGAACCGAATATGCAGAAGACAGTAACACTCACTTGAAGTTGTAAGGAAAGAGTATTTCCCTTTTGTTTTGATGTTTAAGGAACGTTTGTAGTAAGTTGTTCTCGGTATCTTCAGCCGCCTTTCGTACCGACCATTCATTTACGGTATTTGGGATAATGAACCCAACGTCGAAGATTCCTATTTTTTGGCATTCGACCATCTTCAATCTGCATAATATAGTGAGGATAATTATATATACATGCAATGAACGAGCTGAGCTAGAGACTTAATTATAGAAGTAATACTTACAGACAGTAGCAAGTCATGAGTTGTTTGTCGAGGGCCTTTTGATTGTATAATTGAAATAACTCCACAAATTCAATAGGCAGCAGGTCGACTCCAGGGAAGTCATGCTCTTTTTTAATTCCGACTAACAAACTGTCTTTCCCAGACTTCCTGCAGGTTTCCATGTACCAGTCATGCAATTTTTGCATCATCGTTGTTAGATGAGGATGATCAGGTTTGACGAGAGGCTTCCCGTGCTCGTATCTAAAGACGTCTACTACCTCAGCCGTTTCAAACTGTACATCATCGGGCAGGTAATCATCAAGAGTGGTACCGGGCAGTAGCACCGGATGATTAGCGATATCGCTAGACACCTTGAGAGGGGGGCATGATTGCTTCTCCTGTTCGCTGAGCTGGGGAATTGTTTTCCCACTTCTTCGTTTTTTCGCTCTTGCAGCACTGGAAGTACTTCCCGACTGCTGCGCTTTAGCATGTGTCTTAGTAATTATGCGGTCATAGTTGGAATCCGGCGGAGGCGGTGGTGGTCGCTTCAGGGCATCGATAGTGCACTTCACTTTCACCGGATCTAGCTTCTCCTTCGGAGGTGGAGTTTTCTTTGCAAAATGGTCCCTAACTTCGGCACGACATAAGTCCTCGTTTTCCTGCTCGGTCCTCTCATATGGTAACTTTTCCACAGGCTTGAGACATGGACCGTATCTGAATTGCCTCCCGCCTCTGCTTGTACTGCTAGCCGCCGGAGCGGCGGCGTCTCTCTTCCGTCGTTGCTGAGGAGGCGGAGAAGGAGGCGGAGTGCTCCGACGCGCCGGAGTAGGCGAAGGAGGAGGCGGAGTGCCCTCACGCGTCGGAGGAGCCGGAGAAGGAGGCGGAGTGCCCTGATCACTCGCCAGAGGAGGAGGAGGAGGAGGAGGCGGAGTGCCCTGACTCGCCGGAGGAGGAGGAGGAGGCGGAGGCGTCCAGTTTGGAAGCTTGATGTACTCCTTCTGCCATAGACATGTACTCCTCAGAGCACGAACCAGCTGATTCTCCCCGTCACCTGTAGAGTGGTAAAGCTCGAGCTCCTCAAATCCCTCCATTACTTCATCCACCATCACAACAGCATAGCCCTGTCGAATCGTAAGGCAGTGAAAAGTTCCGTTGGGTTGAGGAGGTGCAACAGAGCCGAGAGCCGCCTTGAAAGTGAGGTTATGGCATTTCGTCATAAGCTCGCAATTTTGAGCCTCCGTGATAGTATCCACGGGGTAGATAGGCTCCGTGAAGTCAGTCTGAACGGGCTCCGTGGAAGCCACGCTGCTTCTCCGCTGAGATGGCGGGGTAGCTTCTGGGGTAGCTTCGTGCCGCTGAGATAGTTGGCCGGCAACTCGCTGGCTCTCAGCTTCCTCTAGCTTTTGTAGTCTTGCACTCATCTTCTGCATGTCGCTCAGCTCCGCTTTCCTCTTTCTCTCCCGGCTTCTGTAACCGCCTGCGTCGGGAAACCCAAACTTCCACGGAACGGAGCCTGGTGTGCCTCGTGTTCGTCCAGGGTGCTCAGCATTCCCTAGGGCCTCAGTCAGCTCGTCCTTCTCTCTGTCGGGAATGAACGTCCCTTCCTGCGCTGCGGTGATATACTTCTGAAGCTTCGTGACGGGTATTGCAAGTTGCTCGTCCGTCCAACGGCACTTCCCTGTTTCAGGGTCCAAAGTTCCGCCAACCCCGAAGAACCAAGTCCTTGAACGGTCTGGCCAGTTCAATGTCTCTGGTTCGACCCCTTTAGCAATCAGGTCATTCTCAGCTTTGTCCCACAATGGCCGGGCTTTGAGGTAGCCACCTGACCCCGTGTGATGGTGATACTGCTTCTTTGCAGCGTTGTTCTTGTTTGTCTCTGACATTTTCTTACTCTTGTCTGATGTCTTGTAGGCCACAAATGCGGGCCAGTGATCTCTTATCTTCTCAAATCGGCCGATGAATTCTGGAGTCTCACCTTTGTCGACAAACTTTGATTTCAACTCCTTCTTCCACCTCCTGAATAGATCTGCCATCTTCTTAAGAGCACACGCCTTGACCAGTGGCTCTATAACGGGCTTATTCGGATCCTCCTCTGGCGGTAGGGTGAAATTTGCCTTCAGCAAGGTCCAAAGATCATCTTTCTGTCTATCGGTGACATAATCACCTTCAGGGGCGTCGTCCTTAGGCTTATTCCATTGCTTGATGCTGATCGGGATGTTGTCCCTAACAATAGCTCCGCACTGAGCAGAAAATGCGTCCTTGGTCTGCTTGGGTTCAATCGGTAGGCCATCGTCCGCGAGTGCTGTGATCGTGAACCTTTCATCCTTGCGCAACCTCTTCTTCGGGCCTCGTCTCATTACCGAAGTTTGGCTCGATCCGGAGGGCTATAAAAGAAGAAAGAAGAGTTAATATATATATGTACATACCAAAACAATTAATGCATCAATTAGCTAGTCAGCACCTCCGGAGCCATCATGATCATGTCACCGGAGCCATCATGATCATGTCCTTCCTCCTCCATTGTTCCATCGGTGTCGTTGAGAAACGACAAGACAGCATCACCTCCGGCGAGGATTATCTCCCCCAACAACTGTTCTTGTTCCAAGTCTCTTTGATCCATAGTTTCTGCAAATATAGAAGAATATATATATAGATGAGATCAGAAAAAAATTGGATCAACTTGTGCACATCCATAATGGGGGTATTCTTGATAAATCTATGTTACCGGAGTTATCTATGTTACCGGAGGGGGTAGACGACAACGACGCTCACCCCTCATGTCATGTCCGACGTCCCTCCTCTTGTCGAAGTTATCGGGGAGGGGTTAGACGACAACGACGCTCACCCCTCATGTCCGACGTCCCCCCTCATGTCGAAGTTATCGGGGAGGGGGTACAGGTGGCCTCGAGAGTTGGTCGGGCGAGCGGACCGGGAGTAAGTAACTTTTAACTCATTTTAACCTTTAAGGAATTTAATTAACAAAATGGCGCCATTCTGAATGTGCAGAAAATGGTCCATATTTTTCCTGATCTCATCTACCCTTCTATATGTCACATTGTCTAGTGTCAAAGGATTCAAGAAAACCATGGCTTCATCATTAGCCGGAAGTAACAGGCGCATAATGGTACGAAGCTCTCCAAAATTGTTTTGGAACGGAGTCCCGGATAGGAAAATTAATTAGCTTTTTGGTACGAAGTTCAGCAAGAGCCTTCCGAATATCGCTATTTGGAAGGCCTTTGCTGAAATTCGTACCAAAAAGTGAATTATTCTATCCGGAACTCCGTTCCAAAACAACTTTGAAGAGCTTCGTAGCATCATACGCATGTTACTTCCGGCTAATGATGAAGCCATGGATTTCTTCAATACTTTCACAGACAACGTGACATATAGAAGAATATATATATAGATGAGATCAGAAAAAAATTGGATCAACTTGTGCACATCCATAATGGGGGCATTCTTGATAAATCTATGTCAAAATTCAAACTTTGACATATGATCAAACTTTGATATATGATCAAATGTTGCATATGTCAAAATTCAAACTTTGACATATGATCAAACTTTGATATATGTCCACCGCGATATAAAATGATACATAGACTTGTTCGGGCGAGAGGGGGTTGATCGACGTCCCCCCTCATGTCGAAGTTACCGGAGTTTTCGTCTAGTGGTTTGGGTGGCCTCGAGAGATTGTCAGGTAGGGGCGGGAGGGGGTAGGAGATCGACAACGCTTTTTTCTAGGGTTTGGGTGGCCTCGAGAGTTGGTCGCCCGGTATATCGAGAGGGGGGTGAACATTTTACCTTAGTAACTTAGAAAAAAAATGTTATCGGGGAGGGGGTATATCGACAACGCTTTTTTTCTAGGGTTTGGGTGGCCTCGAGAGTTGGTCGCCCGGTATATCGAGAGGGGCTTGAACATTTTACCTTAGTAACTTAGGAAAAAATGTTATCGGGGAGGGGGTATATCGACCCACCCTCATGTCGAAGTTATCGGGGAGGGGGTATATCGACAACGACATACATACATGGAAAAAAATGCTATCCATCTATACATACATAGCCACATACATATATACATGGAAAAAAATGCTATGAAAAAAATACATATATGAACAAAAAAAATGCTATGAATAAAAATAATTAATACACAGATGAACAAAAAAAATACATATATGAACAAAAAAACGCTCTGAACAAAAAAATTAATACATATATGAACATCCATACATACATATAGCCACATACATATATACATTATATATATATGAACAAAAAATTCATCATATAAAAAATGAACAAAAAAATGAACAAAAAAATGATATGAACAGAGCCGGGGCGGCGGCGGCTCACAGCGGGGGCAGCCGGCGAGGGCGACGGCGGGGGCGGCGAGGGCGTCGGCGACGGCGACGGTGGGGGCGGGCCGGGGCAGGGGCGTGGCCGGGCGCGCTCGGGGGCGGCGGACGGCGTCGGCTAGCGAGGGCGACGGCGGGGGCGGCGCGCGAGGGAGCCGGCGACGGCGTCGGCTGGCGAGGGCGACGGCGGGGGCAGCGCACGAGGGAGCCGGCGACGACGGCGACGGTGGGGGCGGGTCGGGGCGCAGGGTCGCGGCCGGGCGCGCTCGGGGGCGGCGGACGGCGACGGCGTGGGTGGCGGACGGCGTCGGTGTGGGCTCGGGGGCGGGGCAGGGGCACGGGCGACGGCGACGGCATCGGGGCAGCCTGGCGGCGTCGAGGAGGTCGGCGTCGTCGGGGGGAACTGCGAGATGAAAATGAAAATTTTCACAAGTCCTGCTTATATACACACAGCATTGGTCCCGGTTGGTGTCTCCAACCGGGACTAATGCACTCCTTTAGTCCCGGTTGGTGCCACCAACCGGGACCAAAGGTCTCTTTTCGTCAGCCCAAAGGGCGGGAAGCAGAGACCTTTGGTCCCGGTTGGTGGCACCAACCGGGACTAAAGGGTGGCATTGGTCCCGGTTGGTGCCACCAACCGGGACCAAAGGTGGGCATTGGTCCCGGTTGGTGCCACCAACCGGGACTAAAGGGTGGTGCTGCCCGGGGCCAAAAGTTTAGTCCCACCTCGCTAGCTGAGAGGGCTTGAGAGTGGTTTATAAGCGCTGCTGCGCCAGCCCTCTCGAGCTCCTCTCAACAGCAGGCTTACGGGCCTAATCGCACACACCTCTGCCTGTGGACCTTGTGGGCCTTCTGCGGGCCTGAATCCTGGCCCAACTAAATGGTTGGGTTTCTAGTCGTATTCAGGCCGTGGTGGCCCACTAGGCGGCATTTTTTTTAATTTTTTTCTACTTTTTTTGTTTTCTTTTTTGCTTTATTTATTTTCTTTTGTTTCTACTTACAGTTTTTCAGTGATTCTTTTTGCTTTTAGGTCACAAAAATTATAAACTTTCTGTTAGTGCCATTAGTTTCCAAATTTGAATAGTTTAAATTTGAATTCTTTTAAATTGGTGTGAATCACTAGTTTGTGAATAACTTTACTATAAAAATAGATTTTTGAGTGATTCTTTTTCCTGCTATTTAATATTACTGTGTTTTATCATTATATTCAATTTGGTAATTTTTAGGTAATTTTAAATGTCTGTTTTAACCAAAAACAGATTTTGTTATTTTAGTTTGCTATTAAAGTTTCTAAAAAAATTCTTTATGAAAATTCTTTTTGCTATTAATGTTTTGAACAAAAAATACTTTGATAACTTTAGTTGCATAAATTTTATAAAATTTTAGTTTCATAAATACTAGAGGTTTATAAAATATTTTTAGTTGATTCCTTTTGCTATTAGAGTTTTATAAAAGCTTTTTAGTTGATTCTTTTTGCTATTGAAGAATATTATAGTTTTATTTTAGTTGATCATAACAGAATTTTTTAATTAATTATTTTTAGTTCATTATTTTTGCTATTAGAGTTTCATAAAGGTTTTCTAGTTCATTCTTTTTGCTATTAGTTCATTCTTTGAGCTAAATGACCCTGAAATTGAAAAGCACTTCAAATGAACTCTGAAAAGGTTGAAAGTTGGCATGGTATCATCATTACACCCACATAGCATGTTCTAAAAAGTTGAGAGGGTTACGGCAAAAACTGGATGCACTTCATGTACAAAATGGACAATCTCTTTCGAAGTATCAGGGTTTCGGACGAAAACTCATCTGTTACAAAGGGATTTCATTTTTTTGAACTTATTTGAACTCCAGATTTTTTGTGTGTTCAAAATGCACCATTCAAAGCCACATCATCAATTTTCAACCCTTTCTGACTTCATTTCCTATTTTTCATGCATTTACTTATTTTTTAAGCTAAATGACCCTGAAATTGAAAAGCACTACAAATGAACTCTGAATAGGTTGAAAGTTGGCATGGTATCATCATTTCACCCACATAGCATGTGCTAAAAAGTTGAGAGGGTTACGGCAAAAACTGGATGCACTTCGTGTACAAAACGGACAATCTCTTTCGAAGTATCAGGGTTTCGGATGAAAACTCATCTGTTACAAAAGGCATTTAATTTCTTCACATGTAACTGCAATGATATAGTTGTGGAGAGAAAGTCTTCACTTTTTCTTCGCTTGTGTCCTTTGCTTATTGTGCCGTAACCATGGATAATCTTCATCGTTTAACAGGGTGCTTGGGTCAGCCTTGACTTTGAAGGGAGGAATTTCATGAAACTTTTCATAATCTTCAGACATGTCTGTCTCGCCCTCCAATCCCATGATGTTTCTTTTTCCTGAAAGAACTATGTGGCGCTTTGGCTCATCGTATGATGTATTCGCTTCCTTATCTTTTCTTTTTGTCGGTTTGGTAGACATGTCCTTCACATAGAAAACCTACGCCACATCATTGGCTAGGACGAATGGTTCGTCTGTGTACCCAAGATTGTTGAGATCCACTGTTGTCATTCCGTACTGTGGGTCTACCTGTACCCCGCCTCCTGACAGTTTGACCCATTTGCACTGAAACAAAGGGACCTTGAAATCACGTCCATAGTCAAGTTCCCATATGTCCACTATGTAACCATAATATGTGTCCTTTCCCCTCTTGGTTGCTGCATCAAAGCGGACACCGCTATTTTGGTTGGTGCTCTTTTGATCTTGGGCGATCGTGTAAAATGTATTCCCATTTATCTCGTACCCTTTGTAAGTCAATACAGTCGAAGATGGTCCCCTGGCCAACGAGTACAGCTCATCAGAAACAGTGTTGTCACCCATGAGACGTGTTTGCAACCAACTGCCGAAAGTCCTGATGTGTTCATATGTAATCCAGTCGTCACACTGCTCCGGGTGTTTGGAGCGCAGAATATTCTTGTGTTCATCGACATACGGGGTCACCAAGGTAGAATTCTGTAGAACTGTGTAGTGTGCTTGAGACCAAGAATGCCCGTCCCTACATATTATTGAGTCCGCTCCTAGCGTGCCTTTTCCAGTCAGTCTCCCCTCATACCGCGATTGAGGGAGACCAATCTTCTTAAGGTCAGGAATGAAGTCAACACAAAACCCAATGACATCCTCTGTTTGATGGCCCATGGAGATGCTTGCTTCTGGCCTAGCGCGGTTACGAACATATTTCTTTAAGACTCCCATGAACCTCTCAAAGGGGAACTTATTGTGTAGAAATACAGGGCCCAGAACGACAATCTCGTCGACTAGATGAACTAGGACGTGCGTCATGATATTGAAGAAAGATGGTGGGAACACCAGCTCGAAACTAACAAGACATTGCACCAAATCACTCCTTAACCTTGACAGGATTTCTGGATCGATCACCTTCTGAGAGATTGCATTGAGGAATGCACATAGCTTCACAATGGCTAATCGAACGTTTTCTGGTAGAAGCCCCCTCAATGCAACCGGAAGCAGTTGCGTCATAATCACGTGGCAGTCATGAGACTTTAGGTTCTGGAACTTTTTCTCTACCATATTTATTATTCCCTTTATATTCGACGAGAAGCCAGACGGGACCTTCATACTGAGCAGGCATTCAAAGAAGATTTCCTTCTCTTCTTTGGTAAGAGCGTAGCTGGCAGGACCTTCATACTGCTTTGGATGCATGCCGACTTTTTCATGCACACATTGCTGTTCCTCCCGTGCCTCCGGTGTATCTTTTGTCTTCCCATACACTCCCAAGAAGCCTAGCAGGTTCACGCAAAGATTCTTCGTCACGTGCATCACGTCAATTGTAGAGCGGACCTCTAGGTCTTTCCAATAGGGTAGGTCCCAAAATATAGATTTCTTCTTCCACATGGGTGCGCGTCCCGCATCGTCAGTCGGAACAGATAGTCCGCCAGGACCCTTTCCAAAGATTACTTGTAAATCATTGACCATATCAAGTATGTGATCACCAGTACGGAGGGCGGGCTTCTTCCGGTGATCTTCCTCACCTTTGAAATGCTTTCCTTTCTTTCGACATTGATGGTTGGTCGGAAGAAATCGACGATGCCCCAGGTACCCATTCTTCCTGCATTTGTCCAAATATATACTGTCGGTGTCATCTAAACAGTGTGTGCATGCGTGGTATCCCTTGTTTGTCTGTCCTGAAAGGTTACTGAGAGCAGGCCAATCGTTGATGGTTACAAACAGCAACGCATGTAGGTCAAATTCCTCCTGTTTGTGCTCATCCCACACACGTACACCTTCTCCATTCCACAGCTGTAAAAGTTCTTCAACTAATGGCCTTAGGTACACATCAATGTCATTGCCGGGTTGCTTAGGGCCTTGGATGAGCACTGGCATCATAATGAACTTCCGCTTCATGCACAACCAAGGAGGAAGGTTATAGATACATAGAGTCACGGGCCAGGTGCTATGATTGCTGCTCTGCTCCCCAAAAGGATTAATGCCATCTGCACTTAAACCAAACCATACGTTCCTTGCGTCACCTGCAAAGTCCCCCCACCTTCTCTCGATTTTTCTCCACTGCGACCCGTCAGCGGGTGCTCTCAACTTCCCGTCTTTCTTACGGTCTTCTTTGTGCCATCGCATCAACTTGGCATGCTCTTTGTTTCTGAACAGACGTTTCAGCCGTGGTATTATAGGAGCATACCACATCACCTTGGCAGGAACCCTCTTCCTGGGGCGCTCGCCCTCAACATCACCAGGGTCATCTCGTCTGATCTTATACCGCAATGCACCGCATACCGGGCATGCGTTCAAATCCTCGTACTCACAGCGGTAGAGGATGCAGTCATTAGGGCATGCATGTATCTTCTGCACCTCCAATCCTAGAGGGCATAGAACCTTCTTTGCTTCGTACGTACTGCCGGGCAATTCGTTATCCTTTGGAAGCTTCTTCTTCATTATTTTCAGCAGCGAACTAAATCCCTTGTCAGATACACCATTGTCTGCCTTCCATTGCAGCAATTCCAGTGTGGTACCGAGCTTTCTGTTGTCATCTTCGCAATTTGGGTACAACCCTTTTTTGTGATCCTCTAACATGCGATCGAACTTCAACTTCTCCCTTTCACTTTCGCATTCTCTCTGTGCATCAACAATGACCCGGCGAAGATCATCATCGGGCACATCGTCTGGTTCCTCTTGATCTTCAGCTTCCCCCATTGCAGCATCACCGTATTCAGGGGGCGGGTAGTTATCATCATCCTCTTCTTCTTCGTTGTCTTCCATCATAACCCCTCTTTCTCCGTGCTTGGTCCAAACATTATAGTGTGGCATAAAACCCTTCTCAAGCAGGTGGAAGTGAAGGGTTTTAGAGTTGGAGAAAGCCTTCGTATTCTCACAGACAATACATGGACAATGCATAAAACCATTCTGCTTGTTTGCCTCAGCCGCTTCGAGAAAATTATGCAGGCCCTTAATATACTCGGAGGTGCGTCGGTCACCGTACATCCATTGCCGGTTCATCTGCGTGCGTTATATAGTTCTTATTATTGAACAACATATAACTCTCTAGAGCATCTAATTAAAACACACAAATAAGAACTTTTTTCTTTTAGAAAGAAGATAAGAAGAAGAGGCTAACCACGGTGTTACCGGCGTCGAGATGGGCGCGGGCGATCGACGGCGGTGAGGACGGGGACGGGACAAGACGGACCGCCAAACCTAGACAAATCTTGAGGAAAATGGAGCTTGGACAAGGAGCTTCGAGAGGAGAAAGCTTAAGTTTGGCTCGGGCATTTCATCGAACACCTCATGTGCATAGGAGGTGAGCTAGAGCACCACAAAAGCTCTCCCACGGCCGGGCAAAAAAACAGAGCAATGCATTGCTCTGCTCGCGGGCGGGGGCTATATATAGGCCAACCATTGGTCCCGGTTCCAGCCACAAACCGAGACCAATGGTTGTGGGCCAGGAGCGAGGCGCATTGGTCCCGGTTCGTGGCTGGAACCGGGACAAAAGGGGTCACCTTTAGTCCCGGTTCCAGCCACAAACCGGGACCAATGGTTGTGGGCCAGGAGCGAGGCACATTGGTCCCGGTTCGTGTCTGGAACCGGGACTAAAGGGTCCAGACGAACCGGGACCAATGCCCCACGAGGCCCGGCCGGCCCCCTGGCCTCACGAACCGGGACCGTTGATCCCATTGGTCCCGGTTCGTGACTGAACCGGGACTAATGGGCTGGCCCGGCCTGTACCAAAGCCCTGTTTTCTACTAGTGGTATGTGACTGCGTTAAGTGATAGCGTAGTTGCGGGATTTGTGGTACCTTCCTTTCAGCTCCCTGTGGGTTTGACACTTTACTTATCACGAAAGTGCTACAACAACCCTGTGCACTTGCAGGCCATCAAGCATTTTCTAGCACCGTTACCGGGAAGCATAGCGCTTGGTCATTACTTAGCCGCTCGCACAAAGTGGCTGCGTTGGAACGAGACAATGGAAAAGGAAGGGTATATGAAGAATACTGGCGTTCCGACAAAGTTATTGTTACGTGTGAGCAGTTTTTGGCATTGGATCATGTAAACTCTTTGATCTTGAAGTTTTGCATACAATGCAGATCCAATGACCACATGAGCTTTTTCTGCAAAGATCACCCTCATCCGGTTGTGTGATCATATAACCGTGGTGACTACCCTTATGACGAAGTTGAAGCCATTGAGGAGATGATGTTAATGCTTAGATCATTTGAGCTTTTAGCTTGGGCTGAAAGAGTCCCACTTGAAGAGATAACTAAGCATAAAGGCTTGATAGAGGAAGTCCATGATTTTTGTGTAATTTGTGATTTTGATGAAAATCTTTTATTTTTGGACTATGACATGTGGATGACCGCCACCTCCCAAGACGTTGTTTCACAGGAACATAACCTTATGCAAGAACACGAAGGAAATATCATCGAGCCACAAGAAGAAGAATGCTTGGAAAATGATGATGCAGAGGAACACGGAGATGAAGGATGGAACAACCGCTGTCCGGAAACTCCCACCAATAGTAATTGTTTTGATATAATTAATGTGTGGCGTGAGGAAAATGATGAAGGTTATGACTTACCTGCAGCTCCTCATCCTCTTGATTATAATATTACTATGAAGTTGCAGCCACTAATCTTTCAGGCATCTCCACTTAGCACGGTGCATCGGTACTCGCCAAGAAGCGAGTACAAATTTACATACATGATGCCGATGCACCATAAGTGAGTGCGCCTCCGACCGAGCTCCGCTATGAGGTGCTCCAAACCCCGGTCGGACGTAGGTCTCACACTCGGGGTTGAAACCCTTAGGATCCGGGTGGATGACCTTACGGAGCACCGAAGCCTAGCTATATGGCTATAAAGAAAGCACTGCCAGGGAGATAACCTGGAAGTCCGTAGGTGTCTTTCTTAGCTTTGTGTCTTGAGTCTAGTTGCATTCATGTTGCATTAGCATTTTTATTTTACTTTGAGTAGTTGCTATTTGAGTTGGTTTTGTGATATTTTCATTGGTAAAAAAATTAGCATGTCGGTAGCCTGTATGTTGGTGCATATCTCCTCTTATTTTTATTGCAAATATGCTATGTGCCTAATGTGAGGAAGGAGCACAAAATATTTCGTGCAATTCTACAACTCCAGAAGAAACGACGGCGTAGCATACGACCGCCACGGTTGTATGCGCGTTCATATAAGCTCGTGGCCGCAAGCACCAGGAAGTCCAGAGTTAAAGACAGCCTACTGTATGACCACTTGTGCTTGTACACACGGTCGTATCAACTGGCAGCCACGAAGAGCACCTTCACAGAGCAAAAGACGGCGTATCGTACGAGCGCTTGCGCTCGTGCACTCGTATGCCAAGACCACCCCGACAAGCAAATCTACACAGCACAAGATGGTGTTCCGTACGAGCGCTCATGCTCGTACGTGGGCTCATATGAGAAGGTGACGCTGGGCATGGATTATTAGAACGCACGACGGTGTTCAATACGACCACACCTGGTCGTATATGCGCTCGTATGAGGCAAGGAAACCCTCCAACTGATTCATTTTCGACGTCTAAGGTCGAAGCGGTGTTTTCTAACCGATTGTTTGCTTTCTAATTAATATTAATTACCTCTGAAACTATGTAACCAATAATTTTCTTTAGCAATTATGTTTTCTTTATTTCTTTTTGCCGGTTGGGTGTACGAACTCCGTTCGTATACTAAATCAATGTTTTTATTTTGTGTGTTATTTTTGCAGGGGCTTGGACCTGATGTGGTGACATGTACGGTATGGTGACAACAGTATAAAGATCCACATGAGCCACTTGGTTGCTTTAACATGACAAACTTCACCGATAAGTACCCGGTAATGTTTTCCAATTTGAACCTCGCTCAAATAAAGGTTGCTTAGTAGTGAGTTTCTTGCCTTAAGTGAGGATCGCTCTTTTTAAATTAGGCATGCAGGAGCTGCACACTTGTGATTATATCTTGTCTCACACACACTTCATTCAAACCTAGGAGTTACATGTACTCCTAGAAATAGTTTGTTGACTTATGTGAGGTGCTTAGGTTGACAAACCAATCATTGTGAGGCTTATGTTTTATATCTTGTGTTGCTGATACTTTGTGCTAAAAAAATCCCACAAAAGCACAAAAATATTTTGCTTTCTTTTTAGTTCATTTTCAACAGGTTCTATCGGAGGGCAGCCGTCAGACTACAACAAGGAGATCACATGAAGCAAGGTCCATGTCTATTAGAAGAGAGGTCATATGCACTTCAACGGTAAACATTTCTAACCCTTGCTTGAACATAAGCTTGGGGAGGTAACCACTTCTCCCGCTCTCTTTTAATAACTACAGTTTCTTTTTACTTTCGTAATTTTCCCTAGTTTAGTATTGCAAATTTCTAAGCATGGGGAGGTTACTTTTGCATGTGTAGTGTCTTGTGCAATGCTCTTGATCATATGGTTTTCATGCAATAGTGTGTCCCGCTGTTTTGACATGCTTGCTTTGCATTTGTTTTACTTAGCATGTGGAAAACTTGTTATCTTCTGAAAAACATTGCCATGTTCTTTTATCAAAAACCCAATAAAGGAGTCCTTTGGACTATTGCCTTTCTTTCACCAAGATAAGTTGGGGACTCTAGTGGTGGCTTGATTAGTGATTGAATGATTATAGAAGCTTTTTGCTGATGAACCCAACATATTTGGTTGATCCGGGACACGCAACAGGGTAATCCCCGCCAAACTATCCCCTCGGGGTACTTAGCTTTTGACTTATGCAACATGACACCGCAATACTCTTGTGTAGTGTTGAGTTCTTTATGACTAAAGCAGGTTCGAAGCCTTTGCACTTCCGTTCATCTTTTATTTGCTAGCCTCTACGGTACCGTGCATTGCCCACTCTCACATTGAGACTTGGCACATACTTTGCAGGTACATCCAAACCCGTGGGAGGACTTTCTCATGTTTTCCTACACGTAAAACACCACATCTCCACCAAACAGCCACCATATCTACCTGCATGGCATTTTCATAGCCATTCCGAGCATATCGTCATGCACTACCATCATTTTACATTACATGATTAGAGACATGTTTTCATTTGCCTTGCATGATCATAGTAAGGCTAGCTCGATATTTTTATGGCTTGTCCGTATTTTGATGTGTATGCTACGCCGGATCATTGCACATACTGATACACTTCCAGAGGCATTCATCATATAGTTTCTCTCATGTTTTTAGTTTTGAGTTATGATTACATTCAGTTGAAGTGAGTTGTTGTAAAGTGTATCATTCATCATTGTAAGGTGTTGCTTCCACCCAAAAAAAAGAGAGATAAAATAAAAGACGCACCACGGAGGTGCCAAAAAAAAGAAAAAATAGAGAAAAAAAGGTGAGGAAGAGAGAAGGAGCAACACCATTATCCTTTTTAGTATACACTTGTGCTTCAAAGTAGCACCACTTCATGCATTTTCAAGTAGAAAGTTTCATGAGCTTCATATTTTCATACTAGTGGGGAACCTACATTATAGAACTTGGCTTGTATATTCCGATGACGAGCATCCTCAAAAGCTGGAGGTCTTCATGAGCAAGCAAGTTGGATGCACCCCCACTTAGTTCATAGGAGAGCTTTCACATATTCATAGCTCTATGTGCATCCTAGTTGCATGGTGATCCCTACTCCTTGCGTTGACATCGATCATAAGGCCTTCTCCATAGCCTAGTGGTCAGCTATGATGATGCAAGCATTTATTTGTTTTTGACTTCTCAAAACCCCAACCATTTTCTATTTTCCCTTAAGTGCGAGGCATAGGTTTGCACTCAGTGCTGCATAGGTAGTTGAGCGGTTGAATAACGCAGAAAGACGATCTTGCTATTGTACCTAGTATGCCTCGGGTTGGTGTTTTTGAACCAATCGCTGATGCATGATTTCTTTTGTCTATGATAGTCATTGTTGTGTTCCTAATATAATTTTGACCTTCTGTCTAAACTTTTGGCAATGGGAATTTGGGCTCCACAAAAATATTTTCCTCATTCTCGACCTCCATGGCAATGGAACAAAGGGGATAGCATGTATTACTCTCTTGCTGGTTAACTTTTGCATGCTCGCACGATGAACATGGATATCACTTCTGGGGTTTGGTTCAATGTAAGCTTTAGAGTTGGTAGCAGTGAGCTTTTGTTAGTCAACTTTCTTACTCGAGGTTTAAGTGTGGGGAGGTTGATGGCTCTTTATTTTAAGCATTTTTAGACCTCATTTGTTGCATGTTCTCTTCATATATTATGTCCCATTGAACCAAATAGTTGTCCATTATGCATAATTACCGGTTTTG
Source organism: Elymus sibiricus (assembly GCA_039707655.1). Taxonomy (NCBI): domain Eukaryota; kingdom Viridiplantae; phylum Streptophyta; class Magnoliopsida; order Poales; family Poaceae; genus Elymus; species Elymus sibiricus. Next base: position 522,885,065 of record CM077671.1, on the reverse strand, counting down.
CACTTTTCCTCGTGGGCATTGCACATTTAGTATTTTATTTGGTTTTTATTAGTTTTCTTTCTTTTCATGTGTCTATAGGTGTTTTGAAGCAATCTAGGACCAAGCACGATGAAAGGACCAAGGATGGGCTCAATACGGAGGACCTACAGTACCATACTTAGGCGTTTCGGAGGGCGGAAAAAGTGATTTTTCCAAAGTACTCGAAATCCAAATATAAGAAGAGAAATGGATCGGGGTTGCTCTCGTGGATCCAATGAGCACAAGAACGTCAAAATCGGAGTCCGTATGAAGAAATGGCGGCCGATTTACCGGAGGAGGGCAGAACAGAAGACGGCGTACCATACGACCATACAAGGTCGTATGGATGGTTGTATGACATGCACACAGCTCCTAAAATTGCCCTTTTATATGGGATTCTTCACCAATTTCATCCCCGTTTTTTCCCACATGACCCTTGGATGATAAGGAAAGGTTTGGGAGAGGATAAGGCTCATCTAGAGCCCTTGGATGTATCCCATCAATGGAGGAGACCGAGGAGGCACCTATATATCATCTCCAACCCTAGCCACCACCTCCATCGTCTCTCCATCATATCATTCATCCACAACATCATCTCCATTACTGCTCCACCACCAAAAGAAGGAGGGACAACATCAAGGGAAGAGGAGGAGGCTCCGCCACCATGAGCACCGGCCTTTGGGCCGGTGCCATCGCGTCGGCGCCGTCACCGGCACCGCCCCATCATCAACACCACCGGCAAGGCCACCATCATCACCATCACCACCGTGCCAGCGTCTCCACCAACACCACCATGCCTTCTCCCTTCACCGGCTTGATGCCAGCTTGTAACTTGTCCCTAACCTTCATGGTTTTGTTTGAGTAGTTGTACTAGTTCTCGGGGATATGGTTGAACCCTTTATGATACTTGATACGATCCAATATCTTATGTTCATGATTCGAGTTAGTATCCTTCGCGAATGTTGAGAGGAGCACTCACTCACATTTTTGCCTTGTTTCCGTGGAGTATATTACTGTCGTTGTGTGGGTTGGGGATATTGGGGTAATTCGAGGTGACAGTAAAAGCCTCGATTCCTCACCGTTGCAATTGATAGGGGATTAATAGAGAACCCTTAGAGGTTGCATCCATAGGGAAACCCTTAATTATCATAGCGGTAACCTACTCGGGGACGCTGCGGTAGTGGCGTACGTGGCATGAAGTCTACGTGAGAGTAGAACATGTTCTGTACCCGGCTCCGCCCACTTATGCATCTGAAGAGTGCATAAACGATACGGTAGTTCATATTAGTGGTAGTGATTCCGGAACCCTCGAAAACGCTTTACTACTCAAGCGTCGTCATTACTAACTTAGTTTCCTTTAAAATCCCTGTTTTTATCATCTTGTTAGTAGTTTAGTTAAACCCCTTTCATCTAGTTTCCCTAGCAACCGATAGAGTAGACTATTTCCAAACTTCGGTTTGGGTGCGTACGTGACTGTGTTAAGTGACTGCGTAGTTAAGGGGTTTGTGGTGCTCTCCTTTCAGCTCCCTGTGGGTTCAACAATTTACTTATCATGAAAGTGCTACCACAGCCCTGTGCACTTGCAGGCCATTAGGAGCTAAAGGTAGATTTCATAATCTCTCAAGTTCTGCATGCCACTTACGCAACTATCCTTGTATTTTAGTGTTTACTTTACCTAGACTCTGTGAAATGTAAAGGTTTGAAGAGTAGAAACTAAGATACTTAGCAAGAAAGATTTCAAGAAGGTGACTAGAGTACTTAAAAGACAAAAATAAATGTTAGGTGCTGGTAATAAAAGATTTATAAGAACAAAAAAAGAGCTTGACTGTGTGGTGGTTGTGATGAATGTAGAAATATTTGATGGGAGCAAATGTTCCTAGCAATTGGCCACTTTTTATATATTCATGGTTGATTTTGTTATTTTGGGAACACGTCTAATAGCAATGAGAAGAGTGTTATTTTTGGAACACGTCTAATAGCAATGGGAGTAAACGCTGCAAGTATGTGGTGCCCAGAAGATTCCCTAGGTGAAAGTACTAGCAGCGTTCGCCTCGTAGTGAACGTCGCAAGTTTCTTACATACTTGCAGCGTTCCGCCTACTTTCAAGTGCCGCTAGTATTTATATCCTGACACGGCTGTCAGGCCCGAGCATTAGCACCGTTTTGTTTTGCTGAACGCTGCCAGTTTTGCTAGTACTAGCAGCGTTTCGTCCCCACGAACGCCTCTAATATAGACGACAGATCCACTTACGGTGGTCTCCAGCCACTTTCTTCTTCCCCCTCTCTCCCTCACTTCATCTTCTTCTCTCACTTCTCTTTCTCTCTCAGTTGTTCTTCCTCTCTCACTTCTCTTGCTCTAGCAAATATCTATGTCACTTAACACTTAATTAGTATCTCTCTCCCACCCACTCTCCATGCAATAAATTATGTAGATCTCTCTCTCCTCCTCAATATTAATTAGGGCATGATTACCTAAGTTCTCTTGAGGGATCTCTACCTTCATTAGTAGCTAGGTCACACTATATGTGTGCATAGGGCCTGGCCGGCCTCACACTCTCGATCGAGTGATACACGTCTAGCTTGGACGGGCTCTTTTTTGGTGAGTTCTGTCACTCTTGAATGTAATGAAACGTATAAGGTAATTCTTCAGGAAATGTTTGTCTTCTATTCGAGTGACAATGTAGTATACATAGAGTGTGGTGCAATGTATTTTTTCAGGTATATATGCATGAGTGGCCAATGTTTTGATAAAATGTTGACTCTTCATCATTTTGTCAAATTTCTAGCAAACTCAATATTGTCATTTTTTAGCAAAGGTCATGCCAAAATTTTCTATGATTCATATGCAATTATGTACGTTGGTCTTAACTTTCTTCCTTACATAATGCATGAGAGGTGCATTGATCACAATGGTGCATGACTATCCAGGTTACGGATATGTCATCGCCCAAGTGTGCCACGGACACTGCGGATGTACTAAGTGTATGGATGATACATCTTTTCTCCAACTGTCAAAACTAGGCTCTTACAAAACCGTATTCACGGGTCATCGAAGGTGGCTTCATAAGAATGACGAGTGGAGAACTCGTGCAGATCTGTTGGACGGTTCGATTGAGGCCAGACCGAGGCCACATAAGAGGAGTGGAGTTGAAATCCTTCAACTCTTGAACGACTAGAAAGGCTGCCCTAAGCCGGGAAAGAAGAAGAAAGGAACATAAAAGTTGTTATTGAAAGTATGGAAAAGGAGGTCCATTTTTTGGAACTTGCCATACTCTCCACGCCCCCATTACATCATGCATATAACAAAGAATATCTGTGAGAGTCTGCTTGAGACCCTGTTTGCCATGGCGGAGAAGACCAAAGATGGACCAAAGGCAAGACAGGACCTGAAAGACCTTGGCATAAGGTCCGAGTTACAGGGGCAGCAGGAGGATGTACGTATCGAGAAGAATAATGTATCAGAAGTAAATGAAACAACAAAGCTCGCTTGCTTCACTCTACATCCGAGCGAGCTGGATCCACTATTGAAGTGCCTAGCTGGTATCAAAGATATCTGGATCCACTAGTGTTTGGTACTCGGGGATCATACAGAGATATCTAAATGTGAAGAAACAAAGGTTCACTTGGATGAATTCCCATGATGTCGTGTGATAATGACACAGATACTTCTGGTTGCACTTCAAGGTATAATGGACTATCACATCCGCGAAACACTTACTGACCTATGGAATTTTCTCGATGCTATATGTCATAAGTCGATCAGTTTGAACCGTCTTGCAAGACAACAGGAAGATATCATTGTCATACTTTGTGAGCTTGAGATCTACTTCCCGCCCGCATTCTTTGACATTATGGTACATCTTTTGGTTCATGTTGTGGATGAGATAAGAGACCTAGGACCGGTATTTTTGCACAACATGTTCCTGATGGAAAGGATGAATGGGCACATCAAGGGATACATTCGTAACAGGGCCCACCCGGATGGAAGCATCGCCCAAGGATTTACAAACGATGAGAGCGTCTCATATTGCACGAGGTATATTGACGTGAAAACACATATTGGCCTACCCGGATGGGAAAGAAGGATCTGAATGTGCACAGTGGTGAACCAAGCAGACACGAAGACTTCAAAAGAGCACACACAGTAGCTTTACAACACCTAACAGTGGCGGATCCTTGGTTGGAGAAGCACAAAAATTTACTAAGACAAAGATACGAGGAAAATTCGCAAACTAGGAGCGAGGAACAAATAATCAGAGAACACAACTCAACCTTCGCGGCGTGGTTCAAACATGAAATTCGGTCGAACCCATTAACAGAGAATGACGACAGACAAAAGATCATCTTCGCCTTGGCACATGGCCCCAGTATTGATGTCGTGACTTATGAATCATATGACATCAATGGATACACATTCTATACCGAGGAAAGAGACAACAAGGATACTGATTACCAGATCTCGGTGGTGACGATGCTACGACAGATACTACAACAGGCTCGAAGATATCTAGGAACTTAACTACTTGGGGGAGTTCGAGGTCGCAATGTTCCGTGTGAGATGGGCGAAGAGTATCACGAATGAAGACCGGGGTTTCATTACCATGGTTATACCCGCAAAGACTAATAAGCGTGTGAAAGGAATCACCGCCCAGAATGAGCCATGGGAGCTAGCCGAGAAAGTGGCGCAGTGCTTCTTCATAACCGACCCCGCAAAACAGAGTCGTGTGGTCGTGAGGAGAGGCAAAAGGAGCATAGTCAGAATGGATGGAGTCGCTGACGAGGAATACTTTAACCAATACGGCGACCCTGCGGAAGAAGATGACGGTAAAAAATACACCACCAGAAGGAGTAGAACTGCATTGCCGATGATTGGTTGTCCGTACAAAAGGCTAAGTCACAATGTGGGTAAAGTTTACCAGGAAGCCCAAGAGGATGAAAACGACCGTTGAGAAGATTGTGAAACGACGATGAGATGAATGACATGCATTAATTATTGTTTGTACCGCCTTTATGTATTTGCAATACTTATTTAAACCTATTAATATTTATGTATAATATCAAACTTTATCGTCATCTCCCTCTCAAACGGGGCAATTCGGGCCCCCTTATAAATCGTCCATCAAATAATGCAATGCGGAAATTAAAACTTGTGCATCAAAGAATTTTCACAGAACACCAAAAAAATTGGGATAAAAAAACGCATAGACGCTGCTAATGTTGGAATTAACAATAAATTCTCAAGACAACCCAAAAAAATCCCAAAATCGACATACTAACACACACATATATATAGATGGTGTATGGTACAACACTTCCATCTCTCTCTCGAACCGCACACTCTCTCCCCCTTAAATTTGAACGTATATATGTATGTGTGTGATACTTCAATAATTTAACTATAGTTTCAAGTGGTCATTTGATAACAACATGCTTAGTTTCAAAATGTACATACCACGTATATATTTTTTCATAATTCCTAAACCCGACTTCCATGCTAGCAGCATCCGCGCGGACAGAGACGCTGCTAGTTGGGTCTCACTAGCCGCGTTCTCGGAGGCTAGGCACTGCTAGTACATCCATACTAGAAGCGTTCCGGCTTGGGGAACGCTGCAAAAACAGACACTAGCAGCGTTCCAAGCTTATAAATGCTGCTAATTTAGGAATGAACGTTAAATTCTCAAGACAAATCAAGACAACCTAAAAAAAAACCCAAAATTCGACATGTTAGTACATATGGTGTATGTTACATGTGTAAAATAATTTGAATCCAAATAAATAATAACACTTCCATCTCTCTCTCTCTCGAACCACACACTCTTTCCCCCTTCGAACATATGAGTCTCCCATGGACATCCCTTCTGATTGTAATCAACGTGTATCGAAACCAGTGTTTGACACTTTAATAATTTAACAATAGTTTCTAGTGGTCATTTGTTGACAACAAACATAGTTTCAAAAATTACATAACATGTTTATATTTTTTAATAAATCTTAAACCCTAAGTTCAACCTAGAAGCGTTTCCTTGTCGTTAGACGCTGCTAGTATGCGGAAAGTAGCAGCGTTCCGCTGCTTTCGGATGCTGCTCGCTTTTTGTCAGTAGCTGCGTTCTCTTCGCTCCAACGCTGCTGGTATGTGGTGACTAGCAGTGTTCGGTCGTCTTGCACGCTGCTAAGTTGTTGCAATATGAATTCATTTTGGCAGGACTTGTTGGGGTAATTTCCCCAAACCCAACCCTCTCTCGCGTGCACGGGAAACCTCAGTCACCGCGACCGCCGCCACAGCCAAGGTCGCCGAGAGGCGACCCTCGCCACTGAGCTCGCAGCGAGGCGACCTCCCAGGCAACCAAACCCCCGAGATCGTCCTCCGGTACCCTGCCCCGAGCTCGTCCACCGGTGCCCTACCTCGAGCTCATCCGCCGGCGCCATCCCGCGAGCTCGTCCCTCGCCGCCCTCCCCCGATATCCACGCACGGCGGTAGGTGAGCCCTGCCTTGAGCTTCGCTAATTCTTGCCCAAATGTCTTGTTGGTGAAATAGTTTGGTGATTTTTTGCTGAAATTGGTTTGTGGAAATTTCGGCAACATGTTTAGGCGAAATGTTTGGGCGATTTTTTTACAGGGATTATATAGAAGAGTGCCAATGTTTTGGCGAAAAGTTGTTTTGCAACGTTTCCTCAAATTTCTCGCACTCAATTTGTTCAAAAAATAGTAAAGGTCATGCCGAAATTTTGATTCAATCTTAAACTTTTTTTAATACTTTGTAGATATGTCTCAACAATATCGGCCCATGGCATCTTCTTTAAGCACCACACATACGGACAACGAGGAGGGTCCTCTTTTTTTTGGTCCCAACTCTTTTGGCGAATACATGGATGGAGAAGACCAGTACATTCTTGCCCCCACATTCAAGTCAGTACGAGGCTACCTCTGCCGGTAACAATAATCCTGAAGACGCGAGCGATTGTGACGAAACTACCAACCATAAGGAGCCACCGAGTGGAGAACCCAAAAGGCAACGCAAACCTAGGGGCCGAAACCAGCTTGGGACCAACAAGATTGTTATCAGTCAAGTGTCTAGGGTGACAAATATGCCTCTTAGTCCCAAGAAGGCCGTCGAAGGATATAGTAATATAGTAATCATAGGGAAACGCAACAGAAAACAAAACAAAATTCGTCCTACGCACCAGCCCAGGACCACTATGAAAATACATACATGGTTTGATCTGATCATTACAAAGTCATAGCGCAACGGAAGTAGAGTTCGTGAAGATCGTCGATGCAGATCCCCGCAGCTAGGAATTTACATCCTCCCAACCGCGAGGATTTTGTCCCTCGGACAGCTCCTCGGACGGTCCCTCGGACAGTGATATGTCTCAAACGTATCTATAATTTTTGATTGTTAAATGCTATTATATTATCACTTTTTTATGCTTTATATGTCATTTTATATTATTTTTTTGGACTAACCTATTAATTTAGTGCCCAGTGCCAGTTCCTGTTTTCTGCATGTTTTTTGTTTCGCAGAAAAACCATACCTATAGAAGTCCAAACATGATGAAACTTTTTGAAGATTTTTTCTGGAACATAAGAGACCCTAGAAGGTTCGGGAGGAGTCAAGAGGAGCTACGAGGGCCCCCACACGGCTGCCCGGCACGCCCGGGGTGTAGGGCGCGCCCCCTGGCCGTGTGGGCCCCCTGGAGCTTAGGCTGACCTAATCTAGCGCTATAAATTCCCAATAATCGAGAAACCCTCAGTGCGAGTCCCGAAACAATTTTATCGCCGCCGCAAGTCTCTGTTCCGAAGTGATCCCATCTGGAGCCCTTTTCTGGTACTCCGCCGGAGGGGGAAATCATTGGGGAGGCTATCTTCATCAACCTTGCTGCCTCCATGATGATGTGCGAGTAGTTCTTACAGGACCTACAGGTCCATGGCAGTAGCTAGATGTCTCTCTCTCTCTCTCTCTCTCTCTCTCTCTCTCTCTTTTGATCTTTAATACAATGATATTCTCTAAGATCCATCCGATGTAATCTTTTGCGGTGTGTTTGTTGGGATCCGATGAGTTGTGGATTTATGATCAGATTGTTCATTGATTTATATTGAGTCTTCTGAGATCTCTTTCTTGTGTAATATGGTAGCTACGTATGCTTTCCGATCTATGAATATTCTCTGGCCAAGATAGATGAGTAGGTCTTCAGAGGGAGTGGTGCATAGTAGTGGGTTCAATCTTGTGGTGATCTTGCCTTGTGACAGTTGGGGCAAAGGCACGTATTGTATTGTTGCTACTAAGGATAAAACGACGGGGTTTGGTCATATTGCTTGATCTTTTTCTGTCTACATTATGTCATCATGCTTATTGCATTACTCTGTTTGTCATGAACTTAATAGTAGTAGATACAGTTGGATTAACGGTCTACTTGTCACGGACGTAATGCCTATGTTAGATTATGCCATGAATGATCCAAGTCATAACTATGCGCTTTTCTGTCAATTGTACAACAATAATTTATTCCACCGTTGCTATGCTTTCGAGAGAGATGCCACTAGTGAACCTATGGCCCCGAGGGTCAATCTTCCAATTAATACAAAAACTCCTTTTAATCTTGCAACTGGCGAGAACAAGGGGAGTGATGACCCCCTCGCCTTTGTTGGGTGCAAGCAAGTTATTTGTTGGTGTGCAGGTGTTGCTAACTTTGGTAGCTTAGTGACTCCTACTGGTTCGATAAACCTTGGTTCTTAACTGAGGGAAATACTTTCTGCTGCTGTGCTACTTCACCCTTCCTCTTCGGGGAAATCCCACAACTCCATCGCGGGTAGAAGAAGAATTTCTGGTACCGTTGTCGGGGAGTCATCATCTACCAAATCAGGTGCCTTCACACAGATACTTTATCTTTGCTTGTTTTTATTTTCTTGCCTTCTTTGCCGTTTGCCTTTTGCCTTCTTCTTTATTTGCCAAAAATTTCCAAAATACCAAAAAAATCTTGTGTTGCTATTTTTGCTTGCGTTGTTATTATGGCTTGTTTTTCGCTTGTTATTTCAACACCTGAACTTGAAGTACTAAATTTTAAACAAAGGTGTGGAGAGAGTTTGAAAGATGCTTGGTATAGGATTTGCGATGCTCAAAATAGATCTACTCGTAAGATTCTCAGAAATTTTTATGTTGGTGTCACTACTTGGTATAGATTTGTGCTTGATACTATTACCGGAGGAAATTTCTTGAGTAGTCACTCTTTGGATGGTTTCAATGCTATGGGAAATCTTGTGGGATTTCTACCTATTAAAATTAATGAAACTGAATTAACGTTGGAACATATTATGCAAATATTGGATATCATTGAGAATAAAATTCCAACTATTGAACAATTTGAAAATTTAGATAAAAAGGTGCATAATCAAATAACCAAGTTAGGCTCTACGGTGGGAAATGCTTTAAAATTGCTAAAGGAAAAGAAACCAATCACCGATAGAATAGAACAAAGTCCCGCTAGCATTGATAAATTGGAGGAAGTAATGAATGTGTTGGGTTCCACTTTTTTTTCCATAAAAAATTGTGAGGAATCTTCTATAAATAAAAAACAGAAACCCACTTATGTGCCTAAGGTTCCTAAATTGAATATGGGTGCTTCACCTAGTAAATAAAGAGGAGATTTAAAAATGATAAGTTTCCACCCTAGCTTTATAAAGATTAAAAGGGAACCTATCTTTGACACTCATTTCTTGAAATTTGTGCCTAGGAGTGCTGTTATTAATAGAATGCTTGTTAATCCTCCTAAGAAGTCAAGTTGCCTTATTGAGGAATTAAAAGATGTTAAAACTTGATAGTTGCTTTATGGCATTAAACAATAGCGCTTGTTGGGAGGCAACCCAATAATTATCTTTGCTTTTACTATTTGTTGTGTGAGTCAACATGATTATTGCTACTGTAGTAATTGTGATTGTATCTTTTATTTTGATTTTTGTGCCAAGTAAGAGCTTTGGGGTGATGTGAATGCTTGTTGATTTGATTCTGTGCAGAAACAGAAACTTTTGCATTCAGTATTTGAATTTTCATTTCTTACTGGAATGTGATAAATTGCTGAAATTTTTTATCAGTATTGGGTTACAAATTTTTTACGTTGTCTTAATGCTTCAGAATTTTTGGAGATATAGAAATATGATTATAAATTCTGTCTTTATATATTGTTCTGTTTTTGACAGATTTTGTTCTGTTTTCTTAGTTTGCTTGTTTTGGAGTTTCCATGAATTATATTGGGGGATATAAATTGTAGCAATGATAGAATACAATAGACATTATTTGGGAATGATTATGAATCTTGCCTTGACAGTACATGAATGAATGATTTATTTTATACTAACCCATCTCACGAGTTCCCTTAAGTTTTGTGTGAATGAAGTTTTCAAGTTTTGGGTGAGATGATGATAGGAAGGAGAAATAGGAGTGGCAAGGCTCTAAGCTTGGGGATGAACAAGGCAACCCAAGGTAATATTTAAGGAAGACTCAAGCGTTTAAGCTTGGGGATGCCCCGAAAGGCATCCCCTCTTTCGTCTTCACATCTATCGGTAATCCTACTTGGAGCTATATTTTTATTCTTCACATGTATGTGTTTTTCTTGGAGCGTCCTTTGTTTTTGTTTGGTTTGTTTGCTGGTTTGCACAATCATTGTTTCCTGATCACACCTATTATGAGAGACACACATTCATCTTAAATTTATAAAATTCTCATTTTTTTCTTCACTTATATCTTTTTGAGTTGAGGCAATTGCTCTTGTACTTCACTTATATTTGTTTGAGCACGGTGATATTTTTTGTAGAAATTATTTGCACTCTCTTGCTTCACTTAAATCTTTTTGAGAGTTAAATAGGTAGTGGTAATTTGCATGAGTTATATGGTTGGTCCAAAAATAATAGGTATATAATGGTGGTATAATAAAAACAAGCATGAACTTGTAGATCATTGAATATGATAAGTTTGATTCCTTGCAATAGTTTTGAGATATTAAGACGGTAATATGTGGGTGTGTTGCTAATATAATCAAAGTTTAGTATTAATATGGGTGTTAAGTTTTGTGAGTCTTTATACATGAAAGTGGTGGCCACTGGCATTAGCGATGAAGTCGGAGTATAATTTATCCTAGAGTGATGTCCATTGTGTGTTCGGATCGGGGGCGTGCGATGGTTAACTCCTACCAACCTCCTCCCTAGGGGCATGTGGGTTATGCTTTGCTTCGAGTGCTACTAAGGCTTTTGCAATAAGTACTTAAGTTCTTTATGTTTAATGTGACGTTTTGGGTCTATAAAGCACTTCTACCTATCCATATTTTGCTAGCCTCTTCGGTACCGTGCATTGCCCACTCTCACCTCGAGACATGGTGCAAACTTCGCTTTATGTTTAATGTGATGTTTTTGGTCTATAAAGCACTTCTACCTATCTATATTTTGCTAGCCTCTTCAGTACCGTGCATTGCCCACTCTCACCTCAAGACATGGTGCAAACTTCACCGGTGCATCCAACCGCGTGAGATGATATGCTCTCTCACACATAAGCCTCATATTACCTTTCTCGAAATAGCCACCATACCTACCTATTATGACATTTCCATAGCCATTCCGAGATATATTGCCATGCAACTTCCATTGTTACTATTCATCATATGACTTGAGCATTCATTGTCATTTTGCTTTGCATGATCATATAAAGCTGACATGATATTTGTGGCAAAGCCACCATTCATCAATCTTGTACATGTTACGCTAGATCATTGCACATCCTGGTACACTGCCAGAGGCATTCATATGTAGTCATCATTTTAAGTTTCTTCGAGTTGTAAGTAAATAAAAGTGTGATGATCATCATTATTAGAGTGTGTCCCTACCTATGAGGATAGAAAAAGAGACCAAAAAGATCCCACCAAAAAGAGGCCAAAAAGAAAAGAGGCCATAAAAAATGGGAGATAAAGAGAGAGGGGACACACAACTATCCTTTTTCCACACTTGTGCTTCAAAGTAGCACCATGTACTTCATATAGAGAGTTTTCATATATTTCATGATTATGCTAGTGGGATTTTCACATTATAGAACTCGGCTTGTATATTCCGATGACGAGCTTCCTCAAATGCTCGAGGTCTTCATGAGCAAGCAAGTTGGATGCACACCTACTTAGTTGCATTTAGAGAGAGCTTTCATACACTTATAGCTCTAGTGCATCCGTTGCATGGCAATCCCTACTCCTCACATTGACACCAATTGTAAGGCCTCTCCATTACCTAACAATTATCCGCATTGATGTGAGACTTTCTGCATTTTTTTTGTTCCCTTATAAACCCCCATCACCATTCTCTTTGCCATCCAAAGTGCTAAGACCAAGGCTGACGCTCAATTATTGAGTAAAAGTTGATAAATAGCTAAAGCGATAAAAGTATAATTTAATTGCATGCGTTGGCACTGGGGGTTTGTTCATGATACAGTATCTCTATGTCAGGAAGACTAAGGGTTCCATGCTTATCGTGACTAGTGTGTAGGGATCACGTTTTTAGCATCTTTATTTGGAAAGGCAATGATTGTTTACTTGCATATTTGTGTATTATTGTTTTAATGTCAAATTAATAGACTATTGCCTTGAATCACTCGTATATCAATATTCATGCCACAAGATTACATCATTTGATCAAGAACATGTTAGGTAGCATTCAACTTCAAAAATTCTTTAGTTTATCATTTACCTACTCGAGGACGAGTAGGAATTAAGCTTTGGGGTGCTGATACATCTCAAACGTATCTATAATTTTTGATTATTAAATGCTATTATATTATCACTTTTGTATGCTTTATATGTCATTTTATATTATTTTTCTGGACTAACCTATTAATTAGTGCCCAGTGCCAGTTCCTGTTTTCTGCATGTTTTTTGTATCGAAGAAAATCCATACCTACATAAGTCCAAACATGATGAAAATTTTTGAAGATTTTTTCTGGAACATAAGAGACCCTAGAAGGTTTGGGAGGAGTCGACAGGAGCTACGAGGGCCCCACATGGCCGCCCGGTGCGCCTAGGGGGGTAGGGCGCGCCCCCTGGCCGTGTGGGCCCCCTGGAGCTTTGGCTGACCTAATTCCAGCGCTATAAATTCCCAATAATCCAGAAACCCTCATATCAAGTCCCGAAACAATTTTATCGCCGCCACAAGTCTCTGTTCCAAAGCAATTCCATCTGGATCCCTTTTCCGGTACTCTGCCAGAGAAGGAAATCATTGGGGAGACCATCTTCATCAACCTTGCTGTCTCCATGATGATGTGTGAGTAGTTCTTACAGGACCTACGGGTCCATAGCAGTAGCTAGATGGCTCTCTCTCTCTCTCGCTCTCTCTCTCTCTCTCTCTTTTGATCTTCAATACAATGATCTTCTCTAAGATCCATCCGACATAATCTTTTGCGGTGTGTTTGTTGGGATGCGATAAGTTGTGGATTTATGATCAGATTGTTCATTGATTTATATTGAGTCTTCTGAGATCTCTTTCTTGTGTAATATGATAGCTATGTATGCTTTCCGATCTATGAGTATTCTCTGGCCAAGATAGATGAGTAGGTCTTCAGAGGGAGTGGTGCATAGTAGTGGGTTCAATCTTGCGGTGATCTTGCCTTGTGACAGTTGGGGCAAAGGCACGTATTGTATTGTTGCTACTAAGGATAAAACGACGGGGTTTGGTCATATTGCTTGATCTTTTTCTGTCTACATTATGTCATCATGCTTATTGCGTTACTCTATTTGTCATGAACTTAATAGTAGTAGATGCAATTGGATTAACGGTCTACTTGTCACGGACATAATGCCTATGTTAGATTATGCCATGAATGATCCAAGTCATAACTATGCGCTTTTCTATCAATTGCCCAACAGTAAATTATTCCACCGTAGCTATGCTTTCGAGAGAGATGCCACTAGTGAACCTATGGCCCCGAGGGTCTATCTTCCAATTAATACAAAAACTCCTACAATTGCTGTTTTTACCTTTTTTGTTACATTATATTATCATTATCTGCTTTTAATCTTGCAACTGGCGAGAACAAGCGGAGTGACGAACCCCTTGCCTTTGTTGGGTGCAAGCAAGTTATTTGTTGGTGTGCAGGTGTTGCTAACTTTGGTAGCTTAGTGAGGGAAATACTTTCTACTGCTGTGCTACTTCACCCTTCCTCTCCGGGGAATTCCAACAACTCCATCGCGGGTAGCAGACAGCTCCTCGGACGGTCCCTCGGACAGCCCTTCTAGAGGCCCCCGAACAATTTCTCGGACGGTCCCTCAGACAGCCCTTCGGGGGGCCCCTTGAACAGAAGATCGAATGTACGACCTCTCTACCGGGTTGCACACATACAGTGTCATCTATCCAGTAGGGCTTCGCCGCCCAGAAGTAATCCCTGCTGGAGACTAGACAGCTTAGCGGCACTACGAAACTATTTCATGTGAGGGAGAGTGAGATGATAGATCATGCATGCCTTGTGTTGAGAGCGTTCAGATTTTGGGATGAGTTGGAGAGCTCCTCTCCTCCTCTATTTATAGGAGAAGGAGGGGTTGAAGAGGCAAGGAGATGGCAGTACAAAAATAGCCCCCCCCCCTTCCCAACATCACCCCACCATTTGTGGGAGGATGCCCACAAGCCCCCCCCCCCCACCACCAAGGCAGAATTTGGGGCGCCCCCAAGTGGCCCCACCACTCCTCCAACATGTCTCCTATATTTGTGGAGCTTGCCCTCCACTGTGGGCCCCCCTCAACCATTTCCCACCAACAGGGGGCTGCCCCCTAAAGGGTGCCCCTCCAAAAAAAACAGCCCTATGATTCGGGGGATCTTGTCCCCCCATGCTAGGACATGATGTTTTTCGCGCCCGTTCTCTCTAGAAAAATTCTAAAAGGTCCCAGAACATTTTTGGCACCCTCTAAAATAATTCTGGGCCCGTTTTGCAATATTTCCGGTATTTTGGTTTTATTCCGAAACAACTTTCCGGTTTCTCCTAAACACTTCCGGTTTTCTCTCCGAAACTTTTCCGATGACTTTCTCTCAGACTCCCTGTCTAGTATTCAACAGATAAATGACCCTTAAGTATGTGACCCTGTAGGTTCGGTGAAGAATAGACATGACCGGAACCCCTTTCGATCAATGATCAATAGCATAACCGTGGACATCCATATTGACCCCTATACCCACACGAATAAATATTTGAGTGAACTTGTTTTTTTACCATATGTTGTTCTTGTTGCTCCGCGATGTGTTTCAAATACCCGAGGTGAGATTTATCGGCATCCCCGTGAATCAACAACTTGTTCACTATGCCAGTTACCTCGTTACCGGTTTTGTTCTCTTTTCTCGTTCCCGCGTTCCGGCATCCCTGTGATCAAACCACACTGTGTCTGGCCAGACGATGATGGATACCATAACATCGAGAGGGCCCAAAGAATATCTCTCCATCATCGAAGGAGAAAATCCCAATCTTGAGAAACCTAGTTCCGTGTCATACTTTTCCGTGAACCTGTAAGCTGCCGTAATAGCCACCCTGTTCCATATGACGTTTAAGAAACCCCAAAGTTCACGAAGCAAGTACGAAGGAACTCGATACTCTCATGGTCTAAGGAATTATGCAAACGCTTAACTTCTTTGTGTTATAATCCATTAACTTGTGACGAATGTATCTCATAGCATAACATCAAATGAGTCAGTTTAACGCAAGTGTTCTTCTAACATTGTACCCTCAAAGTTGCCGGCATAGTCAGGCCCATAATCAGGAAAACAAAACCATCATGTAACACTTGATCAATCTTAGAGGCGAGACTAGGAATATATATTTATCCGTTTATTATTCCACACGTCCATATGAGTCTTCCTCCGAGCCTCATGGTTATTGCAGACTCGAGAACCATAGCAGTTATAGCACGGAATATAAACATAATTAGGAACATGGAAATAAATAATAACATTTATTATTGCCTCTAGGGCATATTTCCTACAGTAAGGTTGCATCGTTCGTGAGATGGTGAGCATTAATTAAACCAATCTGAAATAGCCATGCAATGAGCAACTGTGAGAACTCCTCATAAGAAAGCTGCACATGTGGTACCAGTTCCCGGATGAGGATCAATGTGATAAAAACTGACAATAATAGAGCCATCTGAAAATTTTCTAGAATTTTGAGTAACTGGAAATGCAAGGCGAAAGTAGCACACAAGAAAGATAAAAAATATTTTGAGGAGATACATAAGATGTGGTCTGTGATTGACGAGGAAGAATGGAATGAGTTCACGGCGAATATTGAGAGGCCTACATCCCAGGCTATGGCAGATTGGGGGAGAGATATGCGGGAGAAAAACATTGGTGTCCACCACCTCGGAAGTCATGGTTACCCAGGGAAGAGGAAGATATAGGACAAGGAATACATCGAATTAGCTGCGGCGGGCAAACCAAACCCATATCGTAAGTTCGAAAAAACCCGCCACAACGATTATGTACGGGCCCGGTACGAATGGGATAATTAGATAAAGGATTATGTCTTGTTGGACGACAAGACTAAAAGAGTGTCGCAACTCATGGTAATTAATTAACCAGACTCATTTCTTCATTTTAAATGCAATGCATTTATTTACAAGGAGTTACGTTTCTAAACGGTGTCACTTCAATGTTGTAGATTAAGTATTACGCCGAACCTCATACCTCAGCGGTGTCGTCTGTAAGGTGGGCCGACCCACTGACGAAGGCGTGCAATGTGGTCAAAGGCAAGGACCCGATGAAGAATCCACCGACAGGTCATGTTGACAGCGCCGGATATCATGAAAGGTGGGCGACACATTATCCGGAAGACCCCGAGGTTAAAAGGCAGAAAAGGATAGAAAACCGGGAATCTGTAGATGCCAAAGTAGCGAGACTGAAAGTAGACTTGGTGAAGGGGTTTACATGCCAACACAGTAGCCTTGGCGAAAGCCCAAATTACCCAAATGTGGCCCGATCTAGTTGAGGCCATGAGGGTGAGTATCGCATCACAACACACAAATCCAGCACTACCAACCCAGATCTTCTCAGCGCCGGCCAACGTGAACTTGGATAGGGAGCCATGAGATGATCAAGCTCCTCATAGCAGCCCATCCATATCTTTCGCGGGCCAGAGGACGTCACCTGCTGATATAAACGCCCTTACGGTAATTATTATGGCCGCCTCTACATGCATACACCTTTTTTCATGGTATGATTTTGTTGTTCCAATCTGTAAATCGTTAGGGAATACATGTTTCCCAGGCGAACACCCCGTGCACTCTCCTAGCCATGGTGAACGGCCAACTAGCGATGGTTGCAACAGGTATGATCGTTCTACCCAAATCGAAAATTATGCACAACATGGTGTTGCCTGACAATTTAAGTAGGGTAGAAGTGTATTCCATGTTTCATGGTTTCGAAGATATCGACCCTCCTGAGAAACCTTTAGAGGCATATGTGGACACACACTATAGACTCATACAGTGCCCCAGTTGGCAACTTAGGTGGCCTAAGGACCAAATCCTTTTGGGGGCACACTCCCCGCAAGAATCACCCTCGCCGCCGATGGTCTGTATGAATGCCCCTTCATTGGGACCATCTCCTTTAAGCCAGGGTAGTGCAGAGGTACTCATCAGGATAAGGTGGTGGCAAATGATGTGGCCCCCGACAATGATGATGCCGCCATCGAGTATAATGAGTTCCGAGATGAAGATCTCAATTTTTATTTGAACGGCGATGCTACGTATGATGAAGGCATGACTCTAGCGGTGACTAACCCTAGTATTGCTAAGAGTCTGTTAACACACCACCAGACGACACTCAGGATAATCAACGTCCATGCAAGCCAAAGGTCACCCCAAACACCTTGAAAGGGACGGTCCAAGAAGCTCTCGCAGATGAACCGGCTCCTCCACCCCAAAAAGGTAGGAAACAGCGGGCTCAGAAGACAGATTACACTAAACCGCCTAATACTGGGAGTCAGCGATCGGTGCAAAAGAGCCGAAAATCTGTTAAGAAGGAGATTGAGGATAGTCCTGCTATGTCGCCAAGGGTCCATTACCCTGGTCATCCCATATTACATATTAGTTCAAACGTCCACATGTACGATGTGAGGTATCTTCATGACGACATTCTGAGGAAAGAGAATGTCGCACCCCGGCTCAGAGGACCAGTTTGCCTTGTGTTCCAGCCCAGAGATCTTGTCTTCTGGAAACACACAACAACTTGGAACAGAACAGAACTGAACTTTATTGATATGATACAGGTACAAAGGTTCAGTGTTACATGATATTACAAGGCCAATTGGCATGTCTCGTGCTCTAACAATATCTACATTATTAATGTGGCAACTCAGGGGCCTTGATACTAGTGGTGGAATACTACAAGACAGCCGAACAACGGGGTGATGGAACTCCACTCCATAGGGACACTACTAGGACACGGCCTAGTTCGCGAAGTACGGACCCTCGGGATCCCCGCACATAGCTTCTCCTGCATCTGGCATGATAAGCCAGGTGAGTACTTGGAATGTACTCGCAAGCTCACAGCAACCAAAACAATAAGGCAAAACAATAACATGGCAAAGACAGATTAAACATTTACGATACAATGACTAGCATGCTACTGTTAAACTTACTGCACATGAAATCATCGTTAAAGGTCACATGGACCAACTTACTTTCCTTCGGGATCATATCATGATCACCACAATTCTCAAGTTAAACAGGACCAGAAAGCTTTAAGACAAGTTCTTTCATAATTAATGTTGATCAGATTGTGTGACCTAAAGCGAACTATGTCCAATACCGTGGACTCGGCTATTCGAATAGATTCTTACACTTTACAGACATTGCGCACTTTTCCCACACTATGGACATTTGTCCAACGAAACTTGCCTACCACGTGACACTCTTATCGTACCACCGACATACCCCCCCCCCCGGTCATGTCCTGGGTGTTCGCTATGTCCTCAGTTGACACCTGCCACCTCGTGGCTAAAAACTGTCCCAAATGGGGACCCATGGCCAAATAACTTGGGCTCACAAGGTTATCGCCGTCTACCGGGCCAGGGTAGCATGCACGCAAAACCTTCCCTCTTTGGTGATACTGATAAAAGGCACGACGACAGACCAAGTCAGGGCTTTCCCATTAAGGCAAATGTGGCTGCACTGGTAAGTTTGGGTCACACTATGACTTGATCAACTGGTTGCTTCAGGTTTAGTTAACATCATTATTACTTGACAGAATTGATCTAAGTCACAGCAAAATAAACTTACCACAATGACAAATAACATGACCATAGCATTCCTATCATCATCACGAACCGGTATAACAAGTAACTCAAGTATAGCATTTACCTACTGATCATCACAAGTGCAAGTACTAGGATGACAGAAGTATATGTAAAATACTATGGGAATATTAATCATAATATCCTCAAATTTGAATTAATGCAAATGAACTCAAAAATTTATTTAAAAACCATGGCTTTTACAATGCCCTCATGCAAGTGGATGATGTTTCTTGCCTTGATCAAATGGAGTGTCATAGTATTCCTGGTCTTCACCACTAAAGTTATTTTCCTCTAACAATATTTTTAAAAAGGCAAAATAAATATCACATAAAGCATTTCTTCTGTCCAAAAATTCTAGACAGCTTGGAAAATTATGGAATTTTGCGAAAAGATAAAGGAGCTCAAGACAAAACCAATGCAAAAAGTTTCAACTCATTTGGACTTATGGTTTTTGAGTAGTGGATGGTCAAAGTTCTGGTCAAAATCTGATTAAAATGATTAAAACGGTTCGGCCATGTTGAAGGCGTAAAACCCCTGGGCGCCTCCACTTATACCGGTTCGGCCACGGGGGAGAAAGGATGACAGGTCGGTCCCGCAGCCTGGTTTAAGAGAGAGAGAGAGAGAACAGGATGACGCGGCTCTGCCGGCGGTGGTTCTCCGGCGAGGAAACCTCAGCGGTGGCCGGAGATGGGTGGAACAGAGAGAGGGGAGGGTGGCGAGTCTACACATACCCGAGGCTTGTTCGGAGATGGACGTATGGCATCGGGAGCTTCCTCTTCAGAAACGGCCGGTGGCGCTGCTCACTAGAATTGCTCGCTTCCACATGGATTCAAGCAACCGAGCACAGCAGCAGGACCAGGAGAAGCAGTGATTGGAGCTGGGGTGGACCAGAGGTGGGTGGTGGCGGAGCAAGCCAGGCGGCGGACCTCCGGTGGGATCTGAGGCCGGAGGGTCTCCCGGCCTTGCCTCGGCGGGCTATGGCTCAATTTGAGGAGGATGGAGAGTGATGCGATGCTTGGAAGAGCTGGGCGGGGCTCTATTTATAGGCGGAGGAGGGTTGTGGGCTCGAGTGTCGCCGCTGGGAAACGGCCAGAGCTTGGCGCTGTGCTGGCCATCGTGGAGCAGGGCGACGCGACGGAAGAGCGGCGAGGAGGGCGAGGCAGCAGGCTAGGCTCTGGGCACAATCAATGGAGCGGTCGGCCACAGTAACGCACTGTGCAGCGCGTGGTGCACGGTGGCCATATCCGCCGGAGCTTTCTGTCGGTGATGGGGAGCTTCCAGAGCGGCCATGCGGACGGTGGGAAGGACGTTGGCACACCCAAACAAGGTACGGCGATGCAGGCGAGCGGCGCCGACGAGACCCGAGACAGTTCAACACACAGAGCACGAGTTTGGCATGCCAGACGCGTGGTCACCGTGTGCACTAGTGCATGTGAGTTGACCTGGCTTGGTAGCCCATGTCTGGGGTGTTGTCCCTTCGCCCAGTAGCCTCCCTGTGGCTTTGAGTCGGCCAGAGCTTGCCTGAGCTGCTCAGTTCCTTCCAGAATAGTTTCTGGACAGAAACTTTGCTCATTTGTTTAGGGAAATTGGTAGGTGGCTGGGTCTGAATTTTGGTGTGTGGGAGTTATCTAGGAGGGTCTACAAGATGGAAAAATTTCAGGAATTATAGATGCTTGCAGAATATGGCTGCTTCACAAAGTGACAGTTCTGTCCAGAAACTTGAACTGATTGTTTCACTGAAAATTTGAACTAGACCATGGAATATTTTTGAATATTGTGGCAAGATATGATGTCAAGAATATGCGGGAAAAAATTGGGGAATAATTGAGCCAGGAAACTATAGTTTGCTTCACAACCTAAAGAAGAAATGGATATTCCTTTTTAGAAAAAGGAATTTTAGAGAAAATAAAATTATGGCTTGGGCCAGAAAGTTTATGACATGGTTTTGGCAAGGTTTTGAGAATCTTGATATACTTGTAAAAAGAAATGAAAATTTTCCCAAGGCCAAAGTCCAATGAGTTGGTTAAAAATCTAACCAAGTAGCAAATTTTAAAAATAAACCAGAAAAGTTTTTGAAAATAAAAGGTTGCAAAACTTTGCAAAATCCAGGGTGTCACAAAGAAGGGGGCCAAGATATCATTTACTACCCCAAATGAAAACCAACCGGTCAACACAGTGATGGTGCCACGAGGTGTCGGCTTTCTCGTTGATTTCCCCGTGGACATATTTTATATTGATTTCGGGACATCTTCAACCTAATCCACCTCCGCAGTATAGATGGATGCCCCTTGCTAAGGCTATGGGCGCCACATCTCTCACGGAAGGCGAAGGCCAAAAACTTATCCGTCGCAGTGGCACACCCTCACCACATCCACGAGCACAACCTTAACGACCGTGAAGGTGTAAAAGTTAGGATGAACTACCTTGCCGAGTTCTTGGTGAAAAATAGGGATGCAGACTACCTCCTCGTGCTCTCCCAGATGGTGTAAGTCTTTCTCTAAGAAGCACCAATTCAAATATGCTTCCATGCATTTCCATTATCTATCCTTGCATCGTAGGAAGGTTCACAATACTTGTCTCTTGTTCTGTTACGCAGCGACCACTAGATCCTCGTCATTCTAAACCCAAAGAATTACAATTCTTATATCTTGGATTCCAATCGACGAGTGAAGAAGGACTACCGCAAGATGAAGGTAGTTCTGGATGACGCTCTCTTCGATTACAAAACAAAGGGAGGATACTTCAACTCGGGGTGCCCGAAGAGGAACAACGTTGGCTTACCATGCTTCATCCACAACACAAACTTTACTTGCGTTCAATAGTTGAATGATGTATGGACGTCCACATACTATGTCATGCACCACATGGATGAGTTCACACGGCAAGTCAGAACCTTTCAGAGAAAGGATGGCATCATTATCTAGGGTAGAAGCCTTGACGCAATCGCGCACGATGATCGCACAGTCGAGTTCAGACAAATCCAATTAACCCTTGCCAAGATCATCATGAACGATGTCATCGAACCGAACGGGGCCTTCTATAGCATGAACGAAATCGATGAGGAGTGATGGTATCGGCAATAGAAATGGCGTCAGGAGATTCCCGACCTATTTGATGCCCCAATGCTGTCCTCAAAAAACAAATCAGCGTCCCAGAAGTCCTACATGCAAGATGGTGGCCCTTCATCGTATAGGCAAAACAAATCAGCGTCCCAGAAGGGCTACGTGGGAGAAGGTGGACCTTCGTCATCCAGGCAAAAGAAGAGATCAGCGTCCCAGAAGTGAACGAATAACATCAGAGTTTTTGTGTTTTGTGTAACAGTACTTTGTCATTTGTCAGACTGTTCCAAACTTGTTGTCTCGAGTTGACGTACCTTTTGTGTAGCTGCTACTTAAATTCTTAAGATGCATGCTGAATGTGACCTACCTTGAAGGGGGACATTAGCCTTGTTAGTTATTCGACATATCGATGTGCTAGATGTTTTGGTTTTATATATGTGTCGCTATATATTTTGATAGGATCTATAATGACACTTGTTCTCTTTATTACGATTCGTCAACTTCAAATTCAGTAGTTTAGAGCAGTTGCCCAGAATCGAGCCGCCGCCGTCAAATATAGATGATGCATGTGCTTTTCAAATTCAGCATTTATAATTGAAAGATCGATATCATTGTGTTATGTGTAAATGCGTGTATGTTACAATTTGCATATTTGGATTCATGTAAAACGTCATAAACATACACTAGTAGAGAAACGGGATTTAGTTCCGGTTGGAAAAGGCCTTTAGTCCCGGGTCGCCAACCGGGACAAATAAATCGGGACTAAAGGCCCCCACCCTTTAGTCCCGATTGGCCACGACCCGGGACTAAAGTCCCTCCACGTGGCTGCCAGCGCGCGTCGGGGGCCGGGGGACCTTTAATTAGTCCCGGTTGGTGACACCAACCGGGACTAAAGGGTTTAGGGGTTTAGGGGTTTAGGGTTTTAGGGTTTTAGGGTTTATGGTTTATTTTTCCATTTCATTTTGTGTTTTCCATTCAATTCTTTTTCATTTCAAACATATTTTACGCTACTACATACTGTACACGTCATGCATATATAATATAATTTCTCGTATGACCATACATATATCATATAATTTCTCGTACGATCATGCATACACATATATATATACAATTTGGTATATACAATTTCCCCTACAATTTGTAGATCATTACATGTAGGCATTAGGTGCAATGGCATTCTCCACTTTCAGATATGACCTCGTTAAGCAAAAATCCCGCAAATTCCTCTTGAATTCCTCGTATGCGGTTCTTTGGTAGGAGCCTATCCCGCATCTCTTGCATCTTTAAAGAAGAAGATCAATACGAATATATTAGTTGTGTGTATATATATTAGATCATGATAAATAAAATTGTGAATAGTTTTTACGTACCCGAAGTTGTCTTACATCTCTGCGCCATTCGGTCGTCATGCAAATGTTCTCGCAAACATAGTATGCACATAAATTAGTCCCCTGTTCCTGCCTCATGCACTATGCGAATTCAATCAGATAATAATCAAGCATGATAATGGTATTGATACTAGAATTAAAGAGGTGCACGGACCTAGCTAGTACTACTTAATTACCTTGGTCCGTCGCCATATCAGCTTCGGTTTCCATTCACCGAGAACCTCTTTGGTGAACCGTTTCCAATCCCTGCCCGGCAAAGAAAATGAATAAAGGAGTTATTAATTACTTGATATCAGGAAATGAACGAAATAGGCCGATATAGTGTGTACTGATTGAAATTACCTGTCGAGCATCAAAATCACGCTGGTGTATTCTTGAGGGTCTTTACCTAGTGAGTCAATTGTTTCAACAGTTCCAGCGTCAACTTTAATGTTCAGCAAGATCCAGTAGAACCTGCGCACACGTTTATATAAGCAGGCATACATAACTCAACTACACTTAACATCGAGTAAGCAAAATAGAATTTGTAATACAAGACAGTAACACTCACTTGAAGTTGTAAGGAAATAGTATATCTGTTTTGGTATTTTGTGCCTTCAAAAACCTTAGCAAGTTAGCCTCTGTGTCATCGGGGAAGTCTTTTATCATTATTTCATTAATGATATATGGGTCAATGAACCCAATGTCAAAGATTCCCTCTTTTTGGCATTCGAGAATCTTCATTCTGCATAATAGCGTACAAAAGAATATAGTGAGGATAATTACATGCAATGAACGAGCTGAGCTAGAGACTTAAATTACAGAAAGAAATCACTTACAGACAATTGCAACTGACAATAGATTTGTCGAGTGCGTCTTGATTGTATAACTAAAAAATTTCGCAATGATTATCTCGCTTTCATAGAAGTAATGCTCTTCCTTGACTTTCACCCTGAGCACCTCTCGCCCGTTCTTTACTTCTTTCATGTACCACTCATGCAATCTTCGCATTTGTGTTGATAGAAGCGAGACCAGCTCAGGTCTGACCAAAGGGTTCCTGGGGACATATTTCCATGCTAATTCAGCCATGGGGACTTCCTTGGTGCCTAGGATTTGATCAACACTGATACCAAAGTCTTTAGCAATGCCGGTTACCTTATCTGTACTCACCTTCAGCGGGGGGGGGGGGGGGGGTCGATTGCACTGCCTGTTCTCCGAGCTGGGGAACTGTTATCCCGCTTTTATTACTCCTTGTATTTCTCAACGACTGCTGCATTTCTTCATGATATGACTTGCTAATAAAGCGTTCATAGTCTGATGGCCTATTCTATCCATGTGTCGGGGGTCACTCTAGAAGATCCATAAAGTATTGTACAGATTTCACAGGTATTTTCTCCTTTGGCGGCGGGACCGGCTTCGGTGCAAAATGGGACTTCACTTCGGAAGCCACGGTCGCTCTGGTTTCTTCCTCAGTCATCTCGTAAGGTAACTTCTTTTTGGCAGGAGGCTCGGGTTTCTTCTTTGGTGCTCTCTTCCGCTTTTGGCCCTGCTGCTGGGACATAAGGGGTGGAGTCGGCTGATGCAGCGGAGGTCGATATGGCGGACTCCCGCTGGGCTCCGTCTTGAGGTGGGGTGGAGTCGGCTGACGTGGCGGACTTAGAGGTGTATTGCTACTCGGAGGAGTCGGTGGCCTTGGCGCCAAGTTTGGAAACGCGATGCATTCCTTTCTCCATACAATGACACCACGTGTGACTTCTCCCAGTGTCTGCTCCCCTTCATCTCCAGGAATGTCAAGCTCTAGTGAGTCATATCCCGACAGAACTTCATCCACCCCGACACGAGCATAGCCAGCTGGAATCGGATTGCCATGGATGGTTGCTTCAGGTCTATTCGGTAAAGCAAAGCCGACCACCACCTTCATGGATATGTTCTTCATTTTCATGTGTAGCTCACAACTTGTCCTCTCTTTGATATCATCCACGGGGTAGCGAGCCAGCAGTGCATCATCGGCCCTGACCCCCGTGGAACCCACGTTGCTTTTCTGCAAAGATGGGACGTCACTATCCAATGCTGGATCTGCTTGCTCCTGCCGCGTAGACGCCCTTTGCTGGCTAATTCTGTCCAGTTGCTCATCATGCCGCTTATACATGCTCTCCAACTCCTCGTTCTTTCTTTCTAAATTTTGAAGCTAGTCTGCATCCTGCTTCTTTTTTCTCTGACGGCTTCTGTAAGTGTCGTTCCACTCCGAAAACCCCTGAACCCACGGAACAACGCCTTTGCACCGTGTTCGTCCTCCGTGTTCAGGATTCTCGAGGGCGCGTGTAAGCTCGTCGTTCTCTCACTCGGGTGGAATAACCCCTTTTGAGCATCTTCTATTGCTTGAAGTAAAGCGTCCGAGGCTGTTTTAAGAGATGCCTTTTCAATAATCTCCCCTGTTGCTGGGTCCAACTTTCCCCCATGCGCATAAAACCAATTCCTGGACCTCTCGGGCCAATTCATTGTTTTTGGAATGACCCCTTCAGCAAGCATCTTAGCCTCAGATGCTTACCACTTAGGCATGCCTTTCTTGTAGCCACCTGTCCCCAGAACATGGTGATACTCTTTTTTTGCAGCATTTATCTTATTTTTTCTCGATCTATCCTTAGCTTAATCTGATTCCTTGTACTTCACAAATACGTCCCAGTGATCTTTTACCTTCTCTAGTGCTCCAGTGAATTCTGGAGTCTTCCTTTCTGCCTTGACGTACTCGTTGTATAATCTTTTCTTCCAGGTCTGGAATTGTGTGGCCATCTTCTTAAGAGCCCACTTCTTGACTTTCAACCGTTGGCCATCTGTCAAACCCTCTGGTAGGTTGAAATGTGATGTTAGCGTATCCCAAAGCAAGTTTTTGATCTTTCGTCGACATAAGTAACTCCTCGATCTTCCTTTGGCTTATTCCATTCTCCAACGGTGATCGGGATGTTGTCCCTAACAATAACTCCGAATTGATTTATAAATTTACGGGCATTGTTTGCAGGAGCAATCAGTTCGCCATCTTCTTTGACTTCATCGATGTTGTACTTTATGCCATCGGGCAACTTTTTGGCCTGGCCTCGTACCCTTGTAGAAGATTTGCTCGAACTGGAGGGCTAAAAGAAGAAAGATTCATTAATATATATATACAAATCAATTAATACATCTAATTAATGATCACCAAAGGCCTAATATATATACCTCGCCGGACTTTGTTAATTGGAGAAAATTTTCTTTGCCATCATTGTTTGTTTCCCTCTCGTCTCTTGGTTCTTCCTCAAGTCCCTCACCAGATGCGATAAGATATTGTGAGCCATCATCTAGTTCATTATCTTGGTTTTGGGAGGAGCATATCATGTCGAAGATGATATCCTCTTAATCATGGTCTCTGCCGCTGTCGTCCATAGCTTAACTAATCTAGAAGAAAGATAAAACAATTAGAATGCATTCAATAAGCAAAAACTGAATCATAGTATCGAGAAGAACATTACCGGAGATGCAATCAATACACAACAATGCAACAATATGATGCATGATCATGACATGGAGATATGATGTGGTTTGAGCTTATGAAACTAACATCCAGTAAACATGGCAAGTTTTAATTCAGGCAGTTTCAGACTTAGCAGATTTCATCAAGTGTAAATCAGCAACATCATATTTTGGCAAGAAAACAAGTTTATAGCAGTCACGTCAGGGCATATCATGGCATGAACTAAATTCTACCAGCAAGATGACATGAGAATGCTCCACTGCATGCACCGGCAAACAAGAGGGAAAACATCCGGTGGGGTCTTCCCGACAGTGCTAGTGGTGACCTATCGCAGTACTACACAATACCAGCGAAGGGGGAAACATCCGGAGGGGTCTTCCCGGCAGTGCTAGTGGTGACCTATCGCAGTACTACACGATACTGGCGAAGGGGGAAAACATCCGGAGGGGTCATCCCGGCAGTGCTAGTGGTGACCTATCGCAGTACTACACGATACCGGCGAAGGGGGAAAACATCCGGAGGGGTCTTCCCGGCAGTGCTAGTGGTGACCTATGATGCATCACTAAGCATGACAGTAACAAAAGGCATGTGATACGTTGTGCAGCGGGATTGGTTGTCGCCGGAGTTGGCCGGAAACGCGGCTCCGTTGTGTCACATGTTGTAGATGGGCAAATTTGAAAAACTCTCTACGACGCAGACACATCACACACGAGAGAAACAAGAAACCGTTTGCGACATGCACACGCCATAGACATAGACAAGTTTTTAGTGGTTGCTCGTCAGAGATGCATGGCGGTGTGTAGGAGCACTACTACCCATCAACTACGGACCCATGCCACTAATATAAACATGCTAACGAGTGTGTGATGCTCATCAAAAACACAGCAGGCACCGGGATGCTGCGCCAACTCATTACGAAAATTTTGGAGCGCTTGTGCGGTGGGAGCCGACTCCCACGGATCGCTCCTAAGCCCAGTCCATCTCGTTCGTCCATTCGTTTTCTTCCTCCCAAGATCCGACGGTGGATACCCTATGTCACGCGGATCGTGCTACCTTCTCCTTCCTTGAAAAACCCAATGAATCCACTCTATCCAAGTTTTTCAGGGGTGTTATTTCAAATATAAACAAAGTATATAAAACGATTTTGGCGTGAAATATAGCATGAAACGGTTTCTTTTAACCGCAACCGCTATTTCCTTTTCGTCACGTACGTGGGACCCACCCATCAACCGTTACCATTTTACTCCCCTCGAACGTGAATGCCAATCATACCATCGAGTCGGCAATGCCCCGTCGCGCAGCGGACCCGCCCACGTGGAGATCCCGCCAATTCATCTATTCTGCGTGCGTATGTGTCGTGCTCTAGAATCTTCTTCGTGTCGATCCGGTGAGCTCACCGGTATAGTATATCCTTAGGCTCCGGCAGACCTCCCGTTGTTGCTGTCGCCAGAGTTGGCCGGAAACGCGGGGAGCGTCGGCGTCGAGCATGGCGGCGGGGAAGCTTCGGCCGTGGCGGGTACGGTAGCTAGGGCGCTCACAATCTGCGACGGAAGGAGGGGGAAAAGAAGGCGGGGCTCAAAGCCGGCTCGGCGAGGTCGAGACGATGCTCAGCGGGCTCGGCGAGGTCGAGGTCGACCGCGAGGTCGGGGAGGCGTCGGGGACGGCGTACGGTCGCCGGCAATCTCGGTGCAGAGGAGGCGGGGTCGAGCTCGATCGATGGCGATGTTGCAGGGGCTCCGGCAATATGTGGCTCAGCGAGGTCGAGGCGATGCTCAGCGGGCTCGGGGAGGGAGCGAAGCGAGCGGGACGGTGTCGGCGATCTCCTGCGGTTGGAGGTTGAAGACGAGCGGCCTGGCGGCATGGTGTTCTCGATCTGTTCCGGGCGGTGGCTGGCCCCGGGACACCACTTATATACGCGGGACCTTTAGTCCCGGTTCCAGCCACGCACCGGGACTAAAGGACATTTTCGGCGGCCCAAAATACGCGCGGGTGGAGGACCTTTAGTCCCGGCTGGTGGTGGCAACCGGGACTAAAGGTCTTTGTCATGTCTTCTGTTTTTGTTTTTTGCTTTATTTTTTTACTTTTGTTTCTACTTACAAGCAATATTTAGAGTTTTTTAGTTGGATAAATTTTATTTAAATCTAAGTTAATATTATTTTGATCGTAACCAGACTTTTATAAAAGCTTTTTAGTTGATTCTTTTTGGTATTGAAGAATATTGTAAAATACTTTTTGTTAACCTAATAATGTTATATTTTCTTTTCTGTTAAGTTATTAGTTTAGTATTTTTCTTTGCTGCTAAGTTTTATTTAGGACAAAAAATATTTTTGTTATTTGTAGTTAAGTCCTACAGTTCCCTTCGGAGTTTTTATTTGGATTTCCTTAAAGTTTTGTTTTGCTTTCTATTTGCTTTTTCTTATTGTTTTCTTTATTGCTTTATTCATTGATTGTATTTTGATTACTAGAATGCTTGCTAGAGTGAATGCTTATATGAATGCAATGTTCGATTATATGTGCATGAGATATGCCAAAACAATAGACTATTCTCATAGGATTCTCTGATTTCTCAGCCCTCAACATATCATCAACTTCCCCTTTTAACCCTTTCCTGAATTCTAGATAAAAGCCATCATCATAATAGTTGTCTCCCATAACTATGGCTTTCAACCCAGAATCAACGGTGCAAATTATTCGGTTATCTTGTATATGCCGAACAGTTACTTGATTAACTCCTCTGTATAATTAAAATACTAAAAGGATAGGAATAATTGAAAATTCATAACTTAATAAATAATTATTCAAAAATCATATTTCAAATGCCAAAATACGCTAGCTCTTACAAAGATTCCCTCCGGTTTGTCTGAAGTGGGACTTTCCAGCTATAAGTCCGAAAACTCACTAGAGAGAAAGTGATGACGGTGAAGCCAGTCACATCCCAGAGTGTGATCCCGGGGTATAAAACTTTTTCTTCGCGTGTGTCCCTTGCTTATGATTGCGCCATAACCATGGAGAATCTTCATCATTTAACAGGATGTTTGGGTCAGTCTTCACTGTGAAGGGAGGAATTTCATCAAACTTTTCATAATCTTGTGACATGTCTGTCTTGTCCTCCACTCCCACGATGTTTCTTTTCCCTGAAAGAACTATGTGGCACTTTGGCTCGTCGTATGATGTATTCGCTTCCTTATCTTTTCTTTTTCTCGGTTTGCTAGACATGTCCTTCACATAGAAAACCTGCTCCACATCATTGGCTAGGACGAATGGTTCGTCTGTGTACCCAAGATTGTTGAGATCCACTGTTGTCATTCTGTACTGTGGGTCTACCTTTACCCTGCCTCGTGCAGATTGACCCATTTGCACCGAAACAAAGGGACCTTAAAATCACGTCCATAGTCAAGTTCCCATATCTCCTCTATGTAACCATAATATGTGTCCTTTTCCCTATTGTTGTTTGTTGCATCAAAGCGGACACCACTGTTTTGGTTGGTGCTCTTTTTATCTTGGGCGATAGTGTAAAATGTATTCCCATTTATCTCGTACCCTTGGAAAGTCAATACTATCGAAGATGGTGTCCTGGCCAACAAGTACAGCTCATCTCCAACAGTGTTGTTATTCATGAGATGTGTTTGCAACCAACCGCTGAAAGTCGCCATGTGTGTACATTTAATCCAGGGGTCAGACTGCTCCAGGTTCTTGAAGCGTAAAATATCCATGTGTTCCTCGAGATATGGAGCCACCAAGGTGGAATTTTGTAGAACTGTGTAGTGTGCTTGAGTGAAAGAATGCCCGTCCATACATATTACTGCTTTCTTTCCTAGCGTGCCTTTTCCACCCAGTCTCCCCTCATGCCGCGATTCAGGAACACCAATCGGCTTAAGGTCAGGAATAAAGTCAACACAAAACTGAATAACCTCCTCTGTTTCTTGGCCCTTGGAGATGCTTCCTTCTGGGCTAGCACGGTTATGAACATATTTCTTTAAGACTCCCATGAACCTCTCAAAGGGGAACATATTGTGTAGAAATACAGGACGCAGAATGGTAATGTCTTCGACTAGGTGAACTAGGACGTGCGTCATAATATTAAAGAAGGATGGTGGGAAGACCAACTCAAGACTGACAAGACATTGGACCAAATCATTCTATAACCTTGGTAGGATTTCTGGATCGATTACCTTCTGAGAAATTGCATTGAAGAATGCACATAGCTTCACAATGGCTAATCGAACATTTTCCGGTAGAAGCCCCCTCAATGCAACCGGAAGTAATTGCGTCATAATCACGTGGCAGTCATGAACTTTTGGTTTTGGAATTTTTTTCTCTGCCATAATTATTATTCCCTTTATATTCGATGAGAAGCCAGACGGGACCTTCATACTGAGCAGGCATTCAAAAAAGATTTCCTTCTCTTCTTTGGTAAGAGCGTAGCTGGCAGGACCTTGCTACTACTTTGGATGCATGCCGTGTTTTTCGTTCATACATTGCTGGTCCTCCCGTGCCTCCGGTGTATCTTTTGTCTTCCCATACATGCCCAAGAAGCCTAGCAGGTTCACGCATAGATTCTGTTCTTTTCACTTGCGTAGTTTCTCTTTACATCAGCAATGGCCTAACCAAGATCATCAGTGGGCTCATCTGATGCCTCTTCTTCAGCTCCTTCCCACATTTTAGTACCATTGTATTCAGGAAACCTAGGATAGTTGTCATCATCCTCTTCTTCATCATTGTCTTCCATTATAACCCCTCTTTCTCCATGCTTGGTCCAACAGTTATAGCCGAACATGAAACCGGACTGAAGCAGGTGGCTGTGAAGGACTTTTGAGGTAGAGTAATTCTTATCATTCTTACAGACACCACATGGACAACACATAAAACCTTTCCGCTTATTTGCCTCAGTCGCACACAGAAAACTATGCACGCCATTAATGAACTGGGGAGAGCGTCGGTCATCGTACATCCATTGCCGGCTCATCTTCATTACACAACATCGATGTGACCAAATTAATACAAGTTCATACATAAAGTACATACACACTTATTCTCATAAATCTAGCTAAAGCATTTAAATGCAACAACAAATGCGATCAAAATCGCAACTAAGGTAATAATTGATCCAACAGCATAATGATACCAAGCCTCTTTATTAATGGCAAATTTTCTAATCTTTCTAATCTTCAAGCGCATTGCATCCATCTTGATCTTGTGATCATCGACGACATCGGCAACATACAACTCCAATTTCATCTTCTCTTCTTCAATTCTTTTCAATTTTTCTTTCAAATAATCGTTTTCTTTTTCAACTAAATTTAACTTCTCGACAAGAGGGTCGTTGCAATTTCCGGTTCACATACCTCCTAGATAAAAATATATATGTCAACTTGATGGGCATAATTGTCATAAACACGAAATGAAACAAAATAGTTATAAAAGTAAATATTCCACATCCGAATCATAAACCGGACGAGGGCCGACGGGGACGGATATGAAAACCATGGCACTATATATAACAAACAATCATACAAGTAAGAAAATTATACAAGTAACTATCTAAATAAGTTTTTTTTACAAAAAGGATAAGAACAAGAGGCTCACCAAGGTGGTGCCGGCGACGGGACGGCGCGGGCGATCGACGGCAGTGAGGACGAGGACGGGGACGGGAAGGCACTAAGTAAACCACACCTACACATATGCAAACTAAGAAGTTAATTTGAGCTCAAATTGCATATAAATCAAATAAACTCCCACATAATTACTCCCAAACTAAAACCCACAAATCACTATACTTATAGAGCATGAAACGAGCTAAACTAGCAATGAGAGATGAAAGGATGAATTTGCTAACCTTTTAGAACCCTTGGATAGATGGGGTGCCTCCAATCTTGACAACTCTTGGCAAAAATGGATGATGAGCTCAAGCTAGGGGAAGGAAACAGAGAGGAGAGAAAGGAGAGCTTGGGCTCGGGCTGGAATAAGCATCTATACATAGGGATATCTTTAGTCCCGGTTGGTGATACAAACCGGGACTAAAGGTCCATCTCTAGTCCCGGTTGGTGATACCAACCGGGACTAAAGGGGCTTGTAGGGGGCCTAGCTTGACGCAACCCTGCCACAATGATGTCTACTACACAACTTTATTCTTGTAGACTTGTGTTGGGCCTCCAAGCGCAGAGTTTTGTAGGACAGTAGCAATTTTCCCTCAAGTGGACGACCTAAGGTTTATCAATCCGTGGGAGGTGTAGGATGAAGATGGTCTCTCTCAAACAACGCTGCAACCAAATAATAAAATGTCTCTCATGTCCCCAACACACCAAATACAATGGTAAATTGTATAGGTGCACTAGTTCGGCGAAAAGTCTCGTGTGTCCCCAACAGCAAGGTAGCAAGTAACAAAAGTGAGCATAAACGGTATTGCAATGCTTGAAAACAAGGCCTAGGGTCCGTACTTTCGCTAGTGCAATCTCTCAACAATGCTAATATAATTGGATCACATAACCATCCCTCAACGTGCAACGAAGAATCACTCCAAAGTTCTTATCTAGCGGAGAACATAAGAAGAAATTGTTTGTAGGGTATGAAACCACCTTAAAGTTATCCTTTCCGATCGATCTATCCAAGAGTTCGTACTAAAATAACACCAAGTTATCCTTTCCGATCGATCTATCTAAGAGTTCGTACTAAAATAACACTATATGATACGCATCAACCAACTCTAATGTCACCTAGATACTCCAATGTCACCACAAGTATCCATGAGTTAATTATACGATACGAATCAAACAATTTCAGATTCATAATACTCAATCCAACACAAAGAACCTCAAAGAGTGCCCCAAGATTCCTATCAGAGAACATGGTATGAAAACGTGCAATCAACCCCTATGTATATATAGATTCCCATGGTCACCGGAATCCGCAAGTTGATGCCATAACATATATCAAGTGAATCACTTGAATACCCCAATGTCACTAAGGGTATCCGCATTCAAGACATACATCAAGTGTTCTCAAACCAAAATATTCAATCCAACATAATGAGATCTCAAAGGGAAAACTCAATTTATCACAAAAAGATAGAGAGTGGAAAACACCATATGATCCAACTATATTAACAAAGCCCGTGATACATCAAGATCGTGCCAAATCAAGAACACGAGAGAGAGAGATTAAACACATAGCTACTGGTACAAACCCTCAGCCCCGAGGGTGGACTACTCCCCCCTCATCATGGAGACCATAGAAATGATGAAGATGGCCTCCGGTGATGATTTCCCCTCTGGCAAGGTGCCGAAACGGGGTCTAGATTGTTTTTTCATGGCTACAGAGGCTTGCGGTGGCGGAACTTCTGATCTCTTGTTATTTCTGGGGGTTTCTGAATATATAGGATTTTTGGGCGTCGGTTTCACGCGAAGATGGGCCACGAGGGGACCACAAGACACCAGGCCGCGCCAGAGGGGCCTGGCGCGCCCAGGTGGGTTGTGCCCACCTCGTGGCTCTTCTGGCCCTCCCATGAAACTTCTAGTGCCTCTTTTGTTCCAAAAAAAATCGTCAAAAAGTTTCGTTGCATTTGGAGAACTTATATTTCTGCACAAAAACAACACCACGGTAGTTCTGGTGAAAACAGTGTCAGTCTGGGTTAGTTCTAAATAAATCATATAAATTGCATCAAAACCATATAAAAGTGTTGTAAACATAGGTGAATATGGCACGAATACTTCATAAATTATCAATACGTTGGAGACGTATCAGCATCCCCAAGCTTAATTCCTGCTCGTCCTCGAGTAGGTAAATGATAAAAGAAATAATTTATGAAGTGTGAATGCTAGCATAGTGAATAGTTTTGATCAATGATAATTTCAGTCACTTTTTCTAGCCTCATAACTAGCAACTTTTTCTCATAAAGATCATCATGATAGAGTAGCAATCAATTCACATGTCATGGTTCAAACAATTCATTCACTTGAAACTTAACAATCTATGTTCTTAGTCACCAAACAATTGCAATTCAACTTATTCTCAACAAAGTCTAAGTAAGAGCTCCACATACTCAATCATCATATAGTCTTCTATGATTGCTAGTACTCAAGGCATATTTTTAGAACAAACAATATCCATTGAACAGAGAGAAAGATAGGGGCTTAATGTTCTGCCTCCCAACATACTTATCATAAAGATAATTGTCAACAATAATGAATCATGATCAAATATATTTGAGTGGATATATGTGTTTGGATCTTTCCCCACCACATGATGCTTGCCAACTAATAGATTGAGGTTGGAATAGGAAGTTGACTCAACATGAAAAGTAAATAGCATGAAAGTAAATAGATTGACCCTTCGCAGAGGGAAGCAGGGATTTGCATAAGTGCCAGAGCTCATTGTTTAAAAACAGAGATGAATAAGTAATTTTGAGTGGTGTGCCTTTCCTATCAACGTCACAACAAAGTATTCAATATCTTCCATGCTAATCACATTATTGGCGGTTCCCAAACAGAATTGAAATTTTACTCCCCCTCCACCATTCAAACACATTCCATGGCTAACCGTATCGACGGGTGCCCTCCAAACAATCAACTTTCTAGGGGGAGTTCTTGTTTATTTATTTTTACCAGCCTCTCTCGTGCAATGACAAGTGAATAAACACTCATCTTGAGAATAACTCGCTTAGCATGGAAGATAATGACCGCCCCATCGCTCCATGAGCGGTACGAGCACATAAAATGGATGTTTATTTGAAAGTTCAGAGGTGGCACATGCAAATTTAGTTGGAATGGCAGTGAAATACCATATATAGGTGGGTATGGTGGACTCTCATGGAAGAAACTTGGCTCAAGGATTTGGATGCACAAGTAGTATCTCTACTTAGTACGAAGTTTTGGCTAGCAAAAGATCCTAAGCAAACACCACATGTTGGAGGATCCATAACAATATAACTTCTATGCAAATATACACAACCATAACTCATTACGTTGTCTTCCTTGTCCAACTTCAACTAATTTTCTCAAGTTTGAAAATAATTAATGGGTATTCACAATCATAGAAGATGTCCAAGATAATATATTTGTATGTGAAAGTTCCCTTCCTTATACTAATCATTCACGAATTGCTTGTATGACCAATATTGTGATTGTCAAGCTTCAAAATATTTCACTTTCTAAACCAAATGTGAAGCTACTACTAAGCATATATCACATTGATGATTTCATATTTATGATATTTCATTCATTCACAATTTACTCTTAGGATATAAGCAAAGCACAAGAGTAAACATCAAACTACTCTCAAAAGATATAAGTGAAGATCAATGAGTAGTTAAACAATCAAGTAGCTATGTGAGGACTCTCTCTCAATAAAGATTTTCAGATCTGATATTC
This sequence comes from Elymus sibiricus, assembly GCA_039707655.1. NCBI lineage: Eukaryota > Viridiplantae > Streptophyta > Magnoliopsida > Poales > Poaceae > Elymus > Elymus sibiricus. The sequence continues at coordinate 522,848,455 of CM077671.1, read as the reverse complement.
AAACAGAAAACTAAACAAAAATGCATTCCAAGAATAGCACATATCGTGTGGACAAATAGAAATTTAGGCTCAACATAGGCTAACCGATATTTGTTTGATTAAGAGAGGTGGGATGCGTAGCATCCCCAAGCTTAGATGCTTGATACTTCTTGAAATATTTACTTGGGGTGCCTTGGGCATCCCCAAGCTTGAGCTTTTGTATCTCCTTCAATCCTCTCATATCCCGGTTTCACCTAATTATCAAAAACTACATCCACACAAACTTGAAAAGAACTCGTGAGATAGGTTAGTACACATAAGAATAAATCAACACTTCATGTACTGCCAAGACAAGTTGCATAATAATTTTCAAACATTAGGTACTATATACTATCATTTCCACAATTTATATCTACCAATATAAGCCATGAAAACTCTAGGATAAGTAGACAACAAAACTATGACAGCAATCTGTCCAAACAGAACAGTCTGTAGTAATTTATTAAAACAGTGTACTTATGTATCTCCAAAAATTCTGAAAATTTAGGATAAGTTAAAGAATTTGTATTACAGTACTGTGTACAAATTTCAGACACTTTCCACGTTCCAGTAAAATCTTATAATTCAAATACTACAGAAAAAGCTTCTGTTTTTATACAGCACACATCACACATGCAATTCAAGCATTCTAAAGGCAATTCTTGGAAATTTTTATTGAAAAATAAGATTATAAGTAACATCTAATAGAGAAGAACAAAATAAAATGACGCTCCAAGCAAAACACATATCATGTGGCGAATAAAAATATAGCTCCAAGTAAGATGTACCGATAATGTTGGAGACGAAAGAGGGGATGCCTTCCGGGGCATCGCCAAGCTTAGACGCTTGGGTATTCCTTGGATATTACCTTGGGGGTACCTTGGGAATCCCCAAGCTTAGGTTCTTGCTGCTCCTTATTCACCTCATATCGGTATCTCACCCAAAACTTGAAAACTTCAATCACACAAAACTTAACGGAACTTTGTGAGATGGGTTAGTATAATAAAGATAGATCATTAACTTGGGTACTGCCAAGACAACATTCATAATTGTTCTCACATGATACCTACTGTATTCTATCATTCCCACAATTTATATTGAGCAATATAAGCCATAGAAACTAGGAAACAAGCAAACTATGCATTGAAAACAGAATCTGTCAAAAACAGAACAGTCTGTAAAGATCTGAATGATCACCATACTTCCCTTACTCTAAAAATTATGAAACATTAGGAAAACGTAGATAATTTGCATTGTAGTTTTTTGTAAAAAATTCAGAATTTTTTGATGCTCCAGTAAAATCACATAATTCATATACTGGACGCAAAACTTTCTGTTTTTGCACAGAATCAAACAAACAAGTATCCACACTATCCCAAAGGTTTTACTTGGCACTTTATTGAAATAAAAGACAGAAAACATGATTACTATAGTAGCTTAACCATGTGAACACATAAAAACAGAAGGTAAAGGTGTTGGGTTCTCTCCCAACAAGCGCTTTTCTTTAATGCCTTTTAGCTAGGCATGATGATTTCAATGATGCTCACATAAGAATAGTAATTGAAATATGTAAGAGAGCATCATGAATCACATGGCAAGCACATTTAAGTCTAACCCACTTCCTATGCATAGGGATTTTGTGAGCAAACAATTCATGGGAGCAAGAATCAATTTGCATAGGAAGGCAAAACAAGCATGACTTCAAAACTTTGAACACATAGGGAGGAAACTTGATATTATTGCAACACCTACAAGCACATGTTCCCCCCTCATAATAATTTTCAGTAGCATCATGAAGTAATTCAACAATATAACTATCACATAAAGCATTCTTTTCATGATCTAAAAGCATAGAAAATTTATCACTCTTCACATAAGCAAATTTCTTCTCATTCATAATAGTGGGAGCAAACTCAACAAAATAACTATCATGTGACACTTGATTGGCATAACCACATTGAGTATTAAAATCATGATAACAAGTGTCATGGTTGTCATTACTCTTTATAGCATACATGTCATCACAATAATCATCATACATAGGAGGCATGCTATCATCATAATAGTTTTGCTCATCAAAACTTGGGGGACTAAAAATATCATATTCATCAAACATAGCATCCCCAAGCTTGTGGCTTTGCATATCATTAGCATCATGAATATTCAGAGAACACATACTAATAATATTTCTATCATGCTCATCATTCAAGGAATTCTCATCAAGTATTTTCATAATTTCTTCCTCTACCAACTGAGCACAATTTTCTGAATCCTTATTTTCACGAAAGACATTATAAAGACGAAACAAATGATGCAACCCAAACTCCATTTTTTGAAGTTTTCTTTTATAAAACCAAACTAGTGATAAAACAAGAAACTAAAAGATTCAATTGCAAGATCTAAAGATATACCTTCAAGCACTCACCTCCCCGGCAACGGCGCCAGAAAAGAGCTTGATGTCTACTACACAACTTTATTCTTGTAGACTCGTGTTGGGCCTCCAAGCGCAGAGTTTTGTAGGACAGTAGCAATTTTTCCTCAAGTGGATGACCTAAGGTTTATCAATCCCTGGGAGGTGTAGGATGAAGATGGTCTCTCTCAAACAACCCTGCAACCAAATAATAAAAAGTCTCTTGTGTCCCCAACACACCAAATACAATGGTAAATTGTATAGGTGCACTAGTTTGGCGAAGAGATGGTGATACAAGTGTAGTAATGATAGTAGATATTGATTTTTGTAATAGTAAGAATAAAAACAGCAAGGTAGCAAGTACCAAAAGTGAGCATAAATGGTATTGCAATGCTTGAAAACAAGGCCTAGGGTCTGTACTTTCATTAGTGCAATCTCTCAACAATGCTAATATAATTGGATCACATAACCATCCCTCAACGTGCAACGAAGAATCACTCCAAAGTTCTTATCTAGCGGAGAACATAAGAAGAAATTGTTTGTAGGGTACGAAACCACGTTAAAGTTATCCCTTCCGATCGATCTATCTAAGAGTTCGTACTAAAATAACACCATATGATACGCATCAACCAACTCTAATGTCACCTAGATACTTCAATGTCACCACAAGTATCCATGAGTTAATTATACGATACGCATCAAACAATTTCAGATTCATAATACTCAATCCAACACAAAGAACCTCAAAGAGTGCCCCAAGATTTCTATCGGAGAACATGGTATGAAAACGTGCAATCAACCCCTATGCATAGATTCCCAAGGTCACCGGAATCCGCAAGTTGATGCCATAACATATATCAAGTGAATCACTTGAATACCCCAATGTCACTACGGGTATCCGCATGCAAGACATACATCAAGTGTTCTCAAACCAAAATATTCAATCCAACATAACGAGATCTCAAAGGGAAAACTCAATTTATCACAACAAGACAGAGAGGGGAAAACACCATATGATCCAACTATATTAACAAAGCCCGCGATACATCAAGATCGTGCCAAATCAAGAAAACGAGAGAGAGAGATTAAACACATAGCTACTGGTACAAACCCTCAGCCCCGAGGGTGGACTACTCCCTCCTCATCATGGAGACCATAGGGATGATGAAGATGGCCTCCGGTGATGATTTCCCCCTCCGGCAAGGTGCCGAAACGGGGTCTAGATTGGTTTTTCGTGGCTACAGAGGATTGCGGCGGCGGACCTTCCGATCTCGGGTTATTTCTGGGGGTTTCTGAATATATAGGATTTTTGGGCGTCGGTTTCACGCGAAGATTGGCCACGAGGGGACCACAAGACACCAGGCCGCGCCAGAGGGGCCTGGCGCACCCTGGTGGGTTGTGCCCACCTCGTGGCTCTTCTGGCCCTCCCACGAAGCTTCTAGTGCCTCTTTTGTTCCAAAAAAATCATCAAAAAGTTTCGTTGCATTTGGAGAACTTTTATTTCTGCACAAAAACAACACCACGGTAGTTCTGCTAAAAACAGCGTCAGTCCGGGTTAGTTCTAAATAAATCATATAAAGTGCATCAAATACATATAAAAGTGTTGTAAACATAGGTGAATTTGGCATGAATACTTCATAAATTATCGATACGTTGGAGACGTATCACACAACCCTTATTCCCGGTTGGTATCACCAACCGGGACTAGAAGTCCCATTTAAACCGGGACTAGAGGTGGCCCTACCCCCGTCCGCTCCTAGCCGTTGGAACCGGGACTAATGATCACATTAGTCCGGGGCCCAAACACAGCCGGGACTAATGCTCCGGATCAAAGGTATGTTTTCCACTAGTGATACATTTTTTATTCAACGCATAGTTTATACAACATTTGGATTCATATACTGAATGCGCAAACGCTGCCACGGCAGCAATTTTTGCTGTTGTGGCAAATTATTTTTTGCAATAGCAAAGCATTAGCAGTGTTTCATTATACCGAACGCTATTAATTGAAGAATATATCTGCGGCATTCGAGTTAAAGAAACACTGCTCCGAACAAAAATACAGGCGGCGTTCGACCCGAGTACACGCTGCGATTATATTTATGACTAGCAGCGTGTGAGGACATGAACGCTGCCAGTGCGGTATGAACTAGCAGCGTTTGGCCCGGACGCTGCTAGTGACCATATGCCAGCAGCGTTATGAACAAATGCTGCTAGTAACATGTTACCAGCAGCGTGGCACTAGCAACATGCTGCCAAGACGCTGCTAGAAGGTACTATCGAACGCTGCTAATGAGGGGGTCCTGTACTAGTGAAGGTCATTTTTATGTCACTCTGGCCTCGGCGCGCCAATTTATCATAACACATTGAAGCACCTTAAGTGTTCCCCCTATGCATGTGTGTACTTGATAAGTGCATTTTGCACCACAATTTCAGAAGATAAATACTCTACTTTTATGCTATTTCAATTGCCTTTGCATTAATTTAATTATGGTTTATCTTATAGTGTAGAGAATTCATGAAATGATTTCCGGAGATGCTGTCAAAGGTTGAATTTGGAACTTTGTGAAGAAAGTACCCTGTCAAGACCCCAAGAAAATAAAACAAAAATAGTTCATGAAGTTGTGCACCAGAAGAGGCCATGGGTCAGAAAGGGGCACCCAGGAGAGGCTGGTGGGGCCTAGGTGCCTGGTCTAGCCGCCCACCTTACTGGGGCGCCTAGGGCCCACAGGCACCCCTGGTGACCCCGGCCCCAAAGCTTATTAGGTCTCACCCGAGGTGATGGAGTTGATATCGGCGAATCTCGGGTAGGGGGTCCCGAGCTGGTAACCTAGCTACGGTGTTAACAAGAGACACGAGGTTTTGCCCAGGTTCGGGCTCTCTCGAATAGATAATACCCTACGTCCTGCTTTGATTGTATTGATTTGGGATGGAGTAAAGACTACAGGTTTGTCTACTGCGAGATTGTTCTCTGTCGTCTACGTGCCCTATCCCCTGGTTTATATAGATACCGTTGGGTCTAGGGTTACAGACAGGTCGGCTACGTAGATGGTAGATCATGGTGTAGACGACTTCTAAGTCTGGGAGTATGCGCCAAGTCTTCAGAAGGACACGGCCCATTAGTGAACAGTCATGGGGGTCCTCGGCCCGGCCCACATGGCCGGGAGACGACGTGGTGAGCACCCCCTGGTCCAGGACACCATCACGAGGTGTTTTGACAATATCCATTTCCCCCCTAATTTTTTCGCCGTCGCTGCGAGGCGAAAACCTAGTTCTTCTCTGGAGGGCTGTTTCAGGTCAGTTCTGCCCCCTTCCTGCTGGGGAATTCAAAAATATTTCAACATAACTGTATTTTTTAGAAACCTGTAAATGTCTTCTTGGGATTTGTTAATGCTCCATGGAGCTTGCTGAGGAGCCAAAATGACGCTCCAGCAAAACTACGGGCTTTTTTGCAGTTCTTCTTCCAGATCAATGATGTTGAACGTAAGAAAATATTTCAAAATCACTGTATTTAGCAAGTTGAAAATATGTTACACGCGAGGATACACAAATTAATGAAATTGCAGGGGTGTAGATGGAAGGAGGATGGAACACGTACGTACACCTGCCGACTGAAACAGCACGAGAATGTGTGGTCAGTCAGATGAAGCTGGTTTCGCACAGATTATGAAGGACACAACGAAGGAGGGCCTAGCTAGCGGGGTCAGTCGGCCGGGAAGTCACTGTACAAATCAATTTCGAATTACTAGTGTTGTGTTGTACGTTCATGCATGCATGCATGCATGGAGAGAGGTACGTAAGACCGTAACGTGGCTCCTAGCGGCTATGCAATAGCAATATACTGTACTAGATACACCTATGCGTATTGTTCATCCCAGCTGCGGTCGTCGGTCGAAAATGGAAATCGCACAGCTAGGGCGTCCTCTGGCTAGCAAGCTAGTTAGCTATTTCCGACAAGGCATCAGACGTGAGGTGCCGACGAGGAGCTAGCGTCGACATGCATGGACGCCCATCCAACAGCGAGAGGTGGCGGTAGCCGCCAGGGACTAGCTAGCTGGGAAGAGAGAGATTGTCCGTGTCGACAAGAGAGGAGGACGATCAAGTACTGTGGCGGCTCAGCAGCAGGGCATGCATGTTTCACTCAAAGTCTTGGGATACAAGGGCATTTCGGTGAAGGGAAGAGAGGATTAAGACAAGTTGAGGAATGAAGGAATCAAGAAAGATTAGTGCTTGATTGCTTCTTGCGCGAATGAAGGAATGCGTGATGGAGAAATGACAAGAAGAGGAGCCTAGCTAGCAACTAGTAGTATATGTGTGTGTGTCTGTGTATATATAGAGTGACACACATCCTGACATCCATCCAATCCAGGAGACACATCACATCGACATCCGCCAAACTTATTTTGTACGTACGTACTTGGACCTACCTACTACAGTCAGATCCAAATACCATATGCTTCTAGCAGCTAGCTAGGTTGCCGACATACTTACGTCGTACGATCAAGCTGCATGCATGGATTGGATGGTGCTTCTCGAGTACCTTGTCTCTAGCTCCGGGGTGAAAACCCTAGGTCTGACCCTAATTGGCTATACCTAGCAATGGCGGCGTCCTTTGAGTCGTTACCTTGATGAATGCATTGCTCGGAGTTTACTCGGACTTGTTTTGAAGATCCTTTCTCGGAGTCCAGATGTTGTTGCCGATGGTCACTATTGTATATCGTCACTTTGGGGATTTTTTGTTTTTCTTCATCCGCCTATGCACAGCTTCGGTCATCTATGACTTTGCTCTTTGCTAGCGTGATCTTTGTGTGTGTGTTGGCTGTGTGCATCATAGTTATGCAGAGGCCGAGTGTGTACTCACTATGATTGTATCACTTGATGCTATATTATGAGTCAATAAAAAGTGTCCTTTATTGGAAAAAAAAAACTTACGTAGTAGGATCAAGCTGCATGCATGCATGTCCGTGGACCTGGGCCCCACAAAACCTTCCAGAAAAACACACGTCTGCGCCCGAGTTACAGCAAAGATTCTCCAACTTAAATTACTCAGCAGAAAAGTGTCAATCCTTATTACATTGTTCGATAGACACAGCAGGGCCAGAGCCTAGCCAAACTACTGTACGGCCCTTGGTCCTACCAAAGTTTGCCATAGTATGACTAGCAAGATTATGAGTATGTCTACTTTCCACATGATCTGCTTGATCTCATGAACTAAGAAACTATAGGATGAACTATCTCCCTCCCCGCTCTTCAAAAGATTCACTACTTGAAGACAATCTGATTCTACAACCATCAGAAGTTGGCTCCATTGCAAACACTACAGGATTCAGGAACAATGCCGAGGGCTTGAAGCTGTCAGCAAATAAATAAAAGCCGTCGGCAACAGACTATGCCGACGGTTGCCCTCGGCAAAGACCCGTCGGCAACTTCCTGGTCAGCAAAGCGCACGTGGCCGTTGGCATAGACAAGGCCGTCGGCATAGATGCGTTTTCCGATGGTTTAGTGACGGCCCTTGGCACCAAACGACCGTCTGCCTAAAAAACCAGCCGTTACCATCCGTCCACCATCCAGGAGACGTTGCCGATGGCAAAACCGTCGGTATAGCTGGGGAACGTGGCGGGCCTGGTGCTCCCAGGTGGGAGGTTTGCTGACGACAAAACCGTCGGCATAACTAGGGCACGTGCGAGCCCTGGTGCTCCCAGGTGGGGAGGTTTGCCGAGGGCCACCGTCGGTATACCTTGGAGCTATGCCGAGGGCTTTTTCGTTGGCATATAGGTGCTCCACAGTTTTTTTATTTGTTTTTTGCTTCCGCCATGCAATTTAAAATACCTACAGGCCCTAATCCACATGCATAACAGGGACCATCATCAAATACACATACTAGCTGAAACAATCTCAATGCTCGGTCGTATATCAGGTCGTGTATACTAAAGTACATACGGTGAAACAATCTGCAAAATCATGTAGATTGTGAAAAGTTACACACAATAACATGTAGATTGTGAAAAGTTACACGCAATAACAGTTATACTATATGTCAGGTCGTGTATAAATCCATCCTTCTTCAACCAAGTATATAACCTGAAACAATCTACAGAAGTTTCTTTTTCTGAAAGAAAAGGCTACTCCCAAATTACTTCATGAAACCAACGGTTCAATACACCCTAAACACCAGAAACAAAACACAGATAATAGGCATGTGACTTATGACAGGGTTAATTCATGCTAATGATCGCATACTAGCTGGGAAGCTGCAATCACAAATTATAAAAGAGGAATCTGATCCTTGACTGTCCATGAAGGACAATGCTAAAGTTCTGCCAAGTAGACGTCAAAGTCGAATGTATTAAACTTCAGAAATCCAACTACACCAATCATTCTCATTCAGCCATCTATTTAAATTCAGTCAAGCAACCAAATCAGGGAACCAAGCATATGAAATCCAAAGGGGTTATACAAGGGATGCATGCTTACAAGTACCACTTCTCTTTCAAGCAATATACAAGGGAGATACTACTGTAAAAGTTACCACGAATCAGATTCATTTTCAGACTTGTTGGCACTATCGTAAAATCATGGGTGGGTGTCGTCCCGAGAGATCCTCCTCTCCCTGCTTGAATTTACACAAAAATTAGATAGCTCACGAGAATACTTGTGCATCATCATACTTAAAAAAACCACTATAGGCATTAGATAGCTCACGAGACTAACATGAATGGTAGAATTTATGCACTTGGCTAAGAATTGAAGTGTTGAGCAGTAATTCACCTACCCCTAATTCCTAATCCCCTACAAATGGTTGATTAGTCAGAGATGTTAAACTAGCTGCAGATCACCCAAAACTGAATTGCTTGCAATCCAAACAATAACAAGCAGCAAGAAGATGGTTGCATACATACAAATCCAGGTGGTAGCAGCAAAATCAACCAAACTGGACATCATCTCCTCTGTTTGGTACTAACTAACTAATTAAATCCAACACAAAAAACTGGACTTGTTCATATACATGTAGTGCTAGTTTAACAAAAAAAAACTGGACTTGTTTGGTACTAGCCTTTTTTTTATACATGGCTGCTGCAATACAAGCACAAGCAGGACCGAACAAAAAAAGAGAGAGGACAGGAGAGGACCTTCCATGGTGTGTAGAGGCTAGCAGGCAGGGTGGGTCACAGCAGCTCCTCCATGGCCCTCATCTCCCTCTTGAATTCCTTCACACAAGCAGCAAGTTGCATCAGATGTTGGAAATTGAAACAAAACCAAAACTGGACCAATTGACAATTTCAGTACGTCTGATGGTGTCTTGGACTAGGTGGTGCCCACCACGTCGGCCTCCGATCATGTGGGCCAGGCTGAGGACCCCCAAGATAATCTATTGTTGGGCCATGTTCATCAGGCCCAGGAGCACCAAGATGGAAACTGCTGAAGACTTGGCGCTTCCTCCAAGAGTTAGAGGTCGTCTGCGCCACGATTACCCTAGACGTAATAAACCTATGTACACCCCTGGTGCCTATATAAACCAGGGGATAGGGCTCATAGACGACAACCTCATACACACACAATCTCGCGGTAGATCAATCTGTAACTTGTACTCCCTCCACATCAACACAATCAAAAGCAGGACGTAGAGTGTTGTCTCTTCGAGAGAGCCCGAACCTGGGTAATTCCCTGTGTCCTTGTTACCATCGTGCCAAGACTACCAGCTTGGGACCCCCTACTCGAGATCTGCTGGATTCAATTCCAACATTGGTGGCCCATATAGGTCCCTCTGTGTAGTCGAAGCGGTTCGATGGCACGCCTCCAGATCGATGGCCAGATCGGATGCGGTATGACCTTCCTGTAGGGATAGCTTTTCATCTTTGGCAGCATCACCTTCCATGCTGATTCGACAGGCCACCTCGGCCAGATCGAAACCTTTGCTCCAGGCCAAATCGTTAGATTCGGTAACCTGGAGTATGCCGCGGATTCCCATGGCGAACTCGTGTTTTCGAGATGGGTGTCAGACCAGATCAAAGAGCACGGTGACAGTCCCGTCCTGACCTCGAAATCAATCCCTGCTCAAGATGACAGCGAAGGCCCTACCTTGGATCCGGCCTGGAGCCCAGATTTGAGCATCACCCCTCAGGATCAGGCATCTAGCTTGGTCGGCAAAGAAGAACCCGAGGCCATGTCAGATCGGATCTCGGGAAAATTCCCATTGTCCCTATTCTTGATTAGGCCATGGGCGAAAGAGAGAGGGTGCTTTTGAACGAGATGTTAGATCCAATTCAGAAGCTCGTGATCTTAGATGACCAGACCTCAGTCTACGATCGGATCTGGGAAAAACCGGGAAAGGTTGGAATTTGCGACCGACCCACCACCCACCTAGTCACCAACGTCGAGGACTTAACTGACGTTCTCGCTAGCGCCTCAGAGGATACAACTGACATGGAGGATGACGTCGGAGAAAGTTCGAACAAGGCACCACCAGCCGTCAAGCATACCGGAAAGTGGGAAGCAACCTCCACATATGACGTCTACATGGTAGACACCTCCAAGAACGGAGGAGGAGACAGCCCCGATGATGCTAACGGGGACCATGAGGATGACGACTCCGATGACAGGGACTATAACCCCAAGGACGATGAGGAAAAGAGCCTCGGCCCCGATGATGACGACGCTCTCAACGAGTCCCTTAACAGTCCTAACCATGATAACCTATATAAAAGATTGGTTAGTATGGCTAAAAGGATAAAAAGCAAATCTTAGCGTCTTAAGGACGACGAGAAGTACCTGAATGACTGGTGGACAAAGCTCCTTCGGGACGAGGAGGCATTCGAGGATAAGTTGCGGCAGATAGAGGCCAACAACGAACCACCATGCCTCCAAAGAAACTTGCTGGACGAGATGGATGCAGAGGCCGAGGACAGCGCCATATCTAAGCGCAGGTGGGCATCAGACCTCGACCGGCTGGCTAGAGGACGATATCCCCACACTACCGATCGTCAAATCGATACAGGTACGCGCGCTCCTGATGTGACGGGGCACAGAGGTGGGCTAGACCCACCATGGGTCGCTTCGAGGCATGACCCCCGGGAAAAGAGGCCTCAACGCTTTGAGAACCCACCTCGGTCAATTTACCAATCCAGGCAATGCCCACCTGCTGGACAGGATGGACACTCAGCTTGGCTGGCCAAATACGGCGATGTGCATGACTACACCAGGAATCGAGGTGTGACCATGTCAGATGTGAGGCACGGCATCGCACGTGTCCAGGGGTGCCCACCCGTACTGTTATACCGATGCGGTGATATGCAGCATCAGTTCCCAGAGGGTTTCAAACCTGCCAATATCGAGCAGTAAGACAGGACCACGGATCCCTTAGTATGGATCGAGGATTTCCTACTCGCCTTCCACATAGCAAGTGGAGACAACATCCATGCTGGCAAGTACTTACCGTTAATGCTCAAGAGCTTAGCCTGGCATTGGCTTAATAGTGTCCCGCGTGATTCGATTAGTGAATGGGACGACTGATACGTCCATTTTGCATCATTATTTGCTACTATAATTTATCCTATTTCAATGATATATTTCACCTTATGGTGCAATTCTAATATGTTTTCTCTCTTAAATTGCAAGTTATACAATGAGAGGGGGATTACCGGCAGCTGGAATTCTAGACCTAAAAAACAATAGAAGAAATAACAATTCTCCGGAGCTCAAAACAAAGCATGGATTTTTGGAGAATTATTTTGAAATATATGAAGAATATTGGAGCTAAGAAGTACCAGAGGGGGCCCACCAGTCAGCCACAAGGACAGGTGGCACGGCCTACCCCCTGGCCGCGCCCCCTTCCCTTGTGGGCCCCTGGTGGCTCGCCTCCCTATGTCCTTTGGCCATAAAATCCCTTCTATCCTAGAAAAAATCATAGAAAAGTTTCGGGACTTTCCACTGCTGTCTACGAGGCGGAACTTGGGCGGAGCACTTTTGCTCTCCGACGGATCGATTTCGCCGGGGGACCTTCCCTCCGGGTGGGGGAAATCGAAGCCTTCATCATCGCCAACACTCCAATCAATGTGGGAATCATCATCTTCATCAACATCTTCACCAGCACCATCTCATCTCTAAACCCTAGTTCTTCTCTTGTGCTCAATCATTGTATCAAATCTCAGATTGGTACCTGGAGGTATCAGTAGCATAGATTACACCTTGTAGTTGATGCTTTTTGGTTTATTTGGTGGAAGATTGTTCCGATCAGATTGTTCTGTATAAATATACCCACTGATTATGATTAATACGATGAGTTGTGAGTAGTTCCATTAGTTCTTGAGGACATGGGAGAAGTCTTGTTATTAGTAATCATGTGAAGTTGATCACCGTTCAATGTTTTGATATTATGTTATGTTGTTCTTCCTCTAGTGGTGTTATGTGAACGTTGACTACATGACACTTCACCATCTTTGGGCCTAGGGGAAGGCATTGTGGAATTAGTTTGTAGATGATGGGTTGCGGGAGTGATAGAAACCTAAACCCTAGTTTGTGAATTATTCCGTAAGAGGCTGATTTGGATCCAATTGCTTAATGCTATGGTTAGATTTATCTTAATTACTTCTCTTGTAGTTACGGATGCTTGCATAGAGAGTATAAGCATAAGTAGGTATTTGTTCAAGGTAGGGCAGTACCTTAGCTCCGTTCCACCCACATAACACTTATCAAGGCAATGAATGTTAACCCAATGAATCATGGTGAAAGTAACTTGGCGAAATTCCCGTGTGTCCTCAAGAGTGTTTTACTCACTATAAGAAGTATCACCACCTTGTCCTTAGCACAATTAAGGATTGGGCCACTTGCTGCACTTATTTACTATTGTCACTTGTTACTTTGTTACGAATTATCTTGCTATCAAATTATCCATCAAAACTACCTAACAGCACTTGCAGTAAAACCTTATTGAAAACTACTTGTCAATTCCTTCTGCTTCTCGTTGATTTCGACACTCTTACTTATAGAAAGGACTACGATTGATCCCCTATACTTGTGGGTCATCAAGAGTCTTTTCTGGCGCCGTTGCCGGGGAGTGAAGCGGTCTTGGTAAGTGGAATTTGGTAAGAAAACTTTTATCGTACGTGCTGAATTTTATTTACATTTGTTACTATGGAAAATAATTCTTTAAGAAACTAGTTTGGGGTATCCTCTCAATGTACTGTGGAGGTAAAAAGGGAACCCCCGCCTACTGAAAATGTCTATTATAAAATTCCTATCGGTATTATGGATCGTTTGCACACTAACCATTATGCAGGAGAAGGAACAGTACATCCCGATATGCATTTACTTTTGATAGATGAAGTTTGTGGATTATTTAAGTTTTTAGGTCTATCGAGGGATGAAGTTAAGAAGAAAGTTTTCCCTTTATCTTTGGAGGGAAGAGCATTGGCATGGTATAAGCTATTGGATAATTATCGCTCATGGGACTGGAACCTATTGAAACTGGAGTTCCACAATAAATTTTCTCCTATGCATCTGGTTCATCGTGATCGGAATTATATCTATAATTTTTGGTCACGTGAAGGAGAAAGTATCGCTCAAGCTTGGGGGAGGCTTAAGGATTTAATGCTCAAATTCCCCAATCATGAGCTCTCGAGAGATATTACTGTCCATAATTTTTATGCTAGGCTTTCTCTTCGCGATAAAGACATACTGGATTCTTCTTCTACTGGTTCTTTTACAATGAAACAAATTGAATTCAAATGGGATCTTATTGAAATAATTAAATTCAATGCTGAAGATTGGGAAGTCGACAAAGGTAAAGAGTCAGGTATAAAAATTGAATATGATTGTGTTAAGTCTTTTGCTGAAACTAAAGTTTTTCATGAGCTTAGTGCAAAATATGGATTTGATTCTGATATAGTTGTTAACTTCTGTAAATCTTTTGCTGCCCATATTGATCTCCCTAAAGAGAATTGGTTTAAGTATCAAGAACCCATTAATGATGTTTGTCAAGAACCAATTATTGCCAATACTGAAGTACAAGCATATACGGTTAATCCTATTGTGCCTACTGCTTACATTGAAAAGCCACCCTTTCCTATTAGGATTAAGGAACACTCTAAGGCTACGACTGTGATTAATAAAAGTTATATTAAAGCATCTGAACATTCTGAACAAATTAAAGTAGAACCTTTAATAGCTATGGTTAAAGATCTCTTGGTTGAAAATATTGATGGGCATGTTATCTATTTCTGTGAAGATGCTGCGAGAATTGCTAAGCCTGTTAGAAATGAACAAGATAAAACAGATAAAAATAAATGAGTTGTTGGCATGCCTGTTGTTTCTGTCAAAATTGAAGATCATTGTTATCATGGCTTATGTGATATTGGTGCTAGTATATGTGCAATTCCTGTTTCTCTCTATCAAGAAGTGATGCATGATATTTCACCTATTGAGATAGAAGTGATTGATATTACTATTAAGGTTGCAAATAGGGATACCATCTCACCACTTGAGATTGTTAGAGATGTTGAAGTCTTGTGTGGTAAGATCAAATATCCTACTGATTACTTAGTACTTGGATCCCAATAGGATAACTTTTGTCCCATAATATTTGACCTTCTTAAATACTGTTGGAGCTGAAATTGATTGTAATAAGCAAAAAGTTAAGGTTAAGTTTGGTGATGAATCAGAATTTAATTTTTCAAAGTTCACCAAGCAACATCATGCTAAGGGTTTACCTTATAAAGATGATATTGTTGATCTTGCTTCTATTGTTGTTCCTCCTACTGATCCATTAGAGCAATACTTATTAGATCATGAAAATGATATGAACATGAAAGAAAGGAATGAAATAGATGAAATCTTCTTTAGGCAAGAACCTATTCTTAAACATAATTTGCCTGTTGAAATTTTGGGACATCCTCCACCCCCTAAGGGTGATCCTGTGTTTGAACTAAAGAAACTCCCTGATACACTAAAATATGATTATCTTGATGAAAAGAAAATATATCATGTTATTATCAATTCTAACCTTTCAGTGCACGAGGAGAAAAGATTATTGAATACTTTAAGGAAGCATCATGCTGTAATTGGATACACTTTGGATGATCTCAAGGGTATTAGTCCAACTATGTGTCAACACAAAATTCATGTGGAGCCGGATGCTAAACCCGTTGTTGATCATCAACGTCGTCTGAATCCTAAGATGAAGGGTGTGGAAAGAAATGAAATATTAAAGCTTCTGGAAGCAGGTATAATTTATCCTATAGCTGATAGCAGATGGGTAAGTCCTGTTCCTGGTGTCCCTAAGAAAGGTGGCATTACTGTTGTTCCTAATGATAAAAATGAACTTATCTCGCAAAGAATTGTCACCGGTTGTAGGATGGTTATAGATTTTAGAAAGTTAAAAAAAGCTACTAGAAAAGACCACAATCCTCTTCCTTTTATTGATCAAATGTTAGAAAGATTAGCTAAATACACACATTTTTGCTTTCTAGATGCTTATTCTGGGTTTTCTCAAATTCTTGTTTCTCCTGAGGATCAGGAGAAAACTACTTTTACTTGTCCTTTTGAAACTTTTGCTTATAGACGTATGCCTTTTGGTTTATGCAATGCTCCTGCTACATTTCAAAGATGCATGATTGCTATCTTTTCTGATTTATGTGAGAAAATTGTTGAAGTTTTCATGGACGATTTTTCCATCTATGGAACTTCTTTTGATGACTGTTTAAACAATTTTGACAAAGTTTCATAGAGATGCGAGGATACCAGTCTTGTATTGAATTGGGAGAAGTGCCACTTCATGGTAAACAAAGGTATAGTCCTTGGTCATAAAATTTCTGAAAGAGGCATTGAGGTAGATAAAGCTAAAATAGATGCTATTGACAAAATGCCATGTACTAAAGATGTTAAAGGTATAAGAGGTTTTCTTGGTCATGCTGGTTTCTATAGAAGGTTCACTAAGTACTTTTCCAAAATTCCTAGGCCTCTTACTAATCTTTTACAAAAAGAAGTTCCTTTTGTTTTTGATGATGATTGTGTAGAAGACTTTGAAATCCTTAAGAAAGCTTTAATTTCTTCTCCCATTGTTCAACCACCTCATTAGAACTTACCTTTTGAAATTATGTGTGATATAGTGACTATGTTGTAGGAGCTGTCCTTGGTCAGAGAGTTGATAAGAAATTAATTGTTATTCATTATGATAGTAAGACTTTGGACAGTGCTCAAAGAAATTATGCTACTATTGAAAAAGAGTTTTTAGCAGTTGTGTTTGCTTGTGATAAGTTTAGACCTTATATTGTTGATTCTAATGTAACTACTCACACTGATCATGCTGCTATTAAATATCTTATGGATAAGAAAGATACTAAGCCTAGGTTGATTAGGTGGGTGCTCTTATTACAAGAGTTTGATTTGCATATTGTTGATAGAATGGGAGCTGAAAATCCCATAGATGATAATTTGTCTAGGTTGGAAAATGCTCTTGATGACCCAATTCCTATTAATGATAGTTTTCCTGATGAGCAATTAGCTTCTATTAATGCTTTCTCTCGTGATAATCCTTGGTATGCTGATTATGCAAATTATATTGTTGCTAAATATATACCACCTAACTTTACATACCAACAAAAGACAAAATTCTTCTATGATTTGAGGCATTACTTTTGGGATAACCCACATCCTTATAGAGAAGGAGTAGATGGTATTATTAAACATTGTGTACCTGAGCATGAGCAAGAACAAATTTTAAGGAAGTGTCACTCCAGTCCATATGGAGGACACCATGCTGGAGACTGAACTGCACATAATGTATTACAATCCAGTTTTATTGGCCTACTCTTTCCAAAGATGCACGTAAGTTTATCCTTTCCTATGATGAGTGTCAAAGAATTGGTTTTAGTAGACGACAGGAAATGCCTATGAATTATTCACTTGTTATTGAACCATTTGATGTTTGGGGTTTTGATTATATGGGACCTGTTTCTTCTTCGCATGGCTATACACATATTCTAGTTGCTGTTGATTATGTCACTAAGTGGGTAGAAGCTATTCCAACTAAAAATGTTGATCATAAGACCTCTGTTAAAATGCTTAAAGATGTTATCTTTCCGGGGTTTGGTCTCCCTGGATATCTTATGACTGATGGTCGTTCACATTTCATTCAGTGTGCTTTTAGAATTTTTTTGGCTAAGTATGATGTAAACCATAGAGTAGAATCACCTTATCATCCTCAGTCTAGTTGGCAAGTTGAATTCTCTAATAGAGAAATTAAATTAATCTTACAAAAGACTGTTAATAGAT
Organism: Elymus sibiricus; assembly: GCA_039707655.1. Classification (NCBI taxonomy): domain Eukaryota; kingdom Viridiplantae; phylum Streptophyta; class Magnoliopsida; order Poales; family Poaceae; genus Elymus; species Elymus sibiricus. The sequence continues at coordinate 522,830,760 of CM077671.1, read as the reverse complement.
CTAGGAAGAATTGGTCTATGAAACTTGATGATGCACTCCAGGCTTATAGAACTGCTTATAAAAATCCTATGAGAATGTCCCCATATAAAAAGGTTTATGGAAAGGCATGTCATTTACCTCTTGAGTTAGAACATAAGGTATATTGGGGAATTAAGGAACTTAATTATGATTTCAAACTTGCTAGAGAAAAGAGGTTATTTAATATGAGTTCTCTGGATGAATGGAGAACTAAAGCTTATGAGAATGCCAAGTTCTTTAAAGAAAAAGTTAAAAGATGGTATGGTAAAAGAATTCAGAAACAAGAATATAATATTGGTGATAAAGTTCTTTTGTACAGGTCTCATTTCAGACATTTTGCAGGGAAACTTCTTTCCAAGTGGAAAGGTCAATACATCATTGAATAAGTTTACCGCTCTGGAGCTATCAAGATAAATAACAGCGAAGGAAATAATCCGAAGGTGGTTAATGGGCAAAGACTCAAACATTACATTGCAGGTAGTCACATTAACATTGATTCAGACGTTATTCAAGTAATCACGCTGGAAGAATACATAGAAGAAACTTTCCAGAAGACTCTAGAGTCCTAAAAAAGGAATAGGTATGTGATACGATAAGTAAACTGACTCCGAAAAATTCCATAAAAATTATTTTTGTCCTTTTTGGAATATATTAGAATTTTAGGGAAAAAGAAACTCCCGGAGAGGTGCCCGAGGGTCCCACAATGACCAGGGGCGCGGCCACCCCCTAGCCGCACCACCTGTCCATGTGGGGGTGATACATCTCCGTCGTATCTACTTTTCCTCACACTTTTGCCCTTGTTTTGGACTCTAATTTGCATGATTTGAATGAAACTAACCCCGACTGACGCTGTTTTCAGCAGAACTACCATGGTGTTGTTTTTTGTGCAGAAATAAAAGTTCTCGGAACTGGCCGAAACTTTTTGGAGATTTATTTTACAATAAATAAAAAATACTGGAGCCAAGAACCACCGGAGGGGGGCCCCTGGCTGGGCAGAAGACACCAGGGCGCGCCAGCCCCCCCCCCCCCCGGCGCGCCCTGGTGGGTTGTGCCCACCTTGTGGCCCCACTTACCCTAATTCCGATGCTATAAAATCCTATTTTCAGAGAAAAAAATCAAGGAGAAAGTTTCATCGCGTTTTACGATACGGAGCCGCCGCCACCTCCTGTTCTTCATCGGGAGGCCAGATCTGGAGCCCGTTTGGGGCTCCGGAGAGGGGAATCCTCGGTCCTCATCATCACCAACCCTTCTCCATCGCCAATTCGATGATGCTCCCCACCGGGAGTGAGTAATTCCTTCGTAGGCTTGCTGGTCGGTGAGGAGTTGGATGAGATTCATCATGTAATCGAGTTAGTTTTGTTAGGGCTTGATCCCTAGTATCCACTATGTTCTAAGATTGATGTTGCTATGACTTTGGCATGCTTAATGCTTGTCACTAGGGCCCGAGTGCCATGATTTCATATCTGAACCGTTTATGCTATCATCATTATATCTATGTTCTTGATCCGATCTTGCCTAGTCATATGCACCTATTACGTGTTATGATCCGTCAACCCCATAGTGACAATATTTGGGATACTTCACGGTGATGACCGTAGTTTGAGGAGTTCATTTATTCACTATGTGTTAATGCTTTGTTTCGGTTCTCTATTAAAAGGAGGCCTTAATATCGCTTAGTTTCCTTATGGACCCCGCTGCCACGGGAGGGTAGGACAAAAGATGTCATGCAAGTACTTTTCCATAAGCACGTATGACAATTTACAAAATACATGCCTACATTATATTGACGAACTGGAGCTAGTTCTGTGTCGCCCTAGGTTATGACTGCTATATGATGAATATCATCCAACGAATACATCGATCCAGTGCCAACGAGTTTTCCACTTACTGTTCTTGCTAAGTTACTATTGCTGCTGCTACTGTTCCAACTGCTACAAAATTATTGCTACCGTTACTGTCACTGTTACCGCTGCTATCAAACTATCATACTACTGTGCTACTGATCACTCTACTGCAGATATTTAATCTCCAGGTGTGGTTGAATTGACAACTCAGCTGCTAATACTCTCAAATATTCTTTGGCTCCCCTTGTGTCGAATCTATAAATTTGGGTTGAATACTCTACCCTCAAAAACTGTTGCGATCACCTATACTTGTGGGTTATCAAGACCTTTTTCTGGCGCCATTGCCGGGGAGCATAGCTATATTTATTGAGTCACTTGGGATTTATATCAATTGATCACTATGAAGAATCTGAAGGATACAAGAACCAAGATCGTTCCCTCTAAGACGAGGAGAGGTACGGATTTGCCATCACACTCTGCACTTGATTCACCTTCTGTTATGAGTAAGTTTGCAACACCACCACATGCTAGTAATCCTGATATGTCGCAAGTTATTGATGATGCTACCTCGGCTATGAATGATGCTGATGATGATACTAGTACCATGCTTGATGATAATGTGCCACTAGGTGAATTTCTTGATGAACAAATTGCTAGAGATAAAGAGAATGAAATTACTAAAACTGATGAGATTGCTGAAACTGATGATTATGAAACACCTATTAGTCCTAGCTCACCTAGATTTGAAATGCCTAAGATACCTGAAGGTTATGTTATGGATGAGGAGGTAACTAGAGAAATTCTTTCTTGCAAGGATAGAGATGATCTTAAGAAATTATTATGCATGTATAAAGAAAAGACTTTGAATCCTAGAATGAAATGTGATCCTAAGTTTGCTACTTCACCTATCTTTGTTACCGATAAGGATTATGAATTCTCTGTCGACCCAGAGTTAATTACTTTGGTTGAATCTGATCCTTTCCATGGCTATGAAACTGAAACCGTGGTGGCACACCTTACTAAGCTGAATGATATAGCCACACTCTTTGCTCATGATGAGAAGATTCGCTACTATTATATTCTCAAGTTATTTCCGTTCTCATTAAAGGGTGATGCTAAGATATGGTACAATACTCTTACTCCTGGTTGTGTGCGTAGTCCCCAGGATATGATTTACTACTTCTCTGAAAAATATTTTCCTGCTCATAAGAAACAAGCTGCCTTACAGGAAATATTTAACTTTGTGCAAATTGAAGAAGAGAGTCTCCCACAAGCTTGGGGGAGGCTTCTCCAGTTGCTTAATGCTTTGCCTGATCACCCTCTCAAAAAAAATGAAATACTTGATATCTTCTATAATGGACTAACTGATGCTTCTAGGGACTTCCTAGATAGTTGTGCTGGTTGTGTTTTCAGGGAACGAACTGTTGAACAAGCTGAGGAATTATTGAATAACATATTGAAGAATTATGATGAATGGACTCTTCCTGAACCACCGCCTAAACCCACTCCGAAGAAGAGGGGTATCCTATTTCTCAGTCCTGAAGATATGCAAGAGGCAAAGAAATCTATGAAGGAAAAAGGTATTAAAGCTGAGGATGTTAAGAATTTACCACCTATTGAAGAAATACATGGCCTTGACACATCACCACCTCCACAGGTGGTAGAGGTAAATTCTTTATTAAAGTTTGATGAAGGTGATATCCCTCATCATAAACATCCTAGTCAATGCTTATATGAGTTTCATAACTATATTATGAAGCAAGATCATTTCAATGCACATGTCTTGAAACAATTGAAATATAATTATGATATGATTGCTCGCTTGAGTGACTTGCTATTTAGAATCAGTAATGATGTTAGAGGTGTAGGAAAGCATGCCTCTATGGTTCAAACTCAATTAGAACAAGTTGCTAAGTATCAAAAAGAATTGCTTGATGAAATAAATAATAATATGAATGATTTTGCTGCTAGAGTAGTAACTAGAGGAGGTAGAATGACCCAAGAACCACCTTATCCTGAAGGTCATCCTAAAAGAATTGAACAAGACTCTCAGAGAATTAACATTGATGCACCTAGTCCTTCTAAAAAGAAAAAGAAAAAGAAAAATGATAGGACTTTACATACCTCTAGTGAACCTGAGATAGAAAAACCCTCTGATAATAATGATGTCTCTATTTCTGATGCGGAAACTCAATCTGGTAATGAACATACATCTATTGATAATGAAAATGATAATGATGATGTTCACGAGGATACCCAACCAAACATCCATAGAGAACCAGGTAATGATGTTGAAATAGAGCCTGCTGCTGATCTTGATAACCCACAACCTAAAAATAAACGTTATGATAAAAGAGACTTTGTGGCTAGGAAACATGGTAAAGAAAGAGAGCCATGGGTTCAGAAATCAATGCCATTTCCACCTAAGCCATCTAAGAAAAAGGATGATGAAGAATTTGAGCGCTTTGCTGAAATAATTAGGCCAGTCTTTTTGCGTACCCGCTTAACTGATATCTTAAAGATGGCCCCTTATGCAAAGTACATGAAAGACATCATCACTAATAAAAGAAAGATACCTGAAGCTGAAATCTCCACCTTGCTTGCTAATTATTCTTGTAAGGATGGAGTACTTAAAAAACTTGGAGATCCTGGAATACCAACTATACCTTGCTCCATTAAAAGAAACTATGTCAAAACTGCTTTGTGTGATTTGGGAGCCGGTGTTAGTGTTGTGCCTTTCTCCTTATATAAAAGACTTGACTTGAATAAACTCACACCTACTGAAATATCATTGCAAATGGCTGACAAATCAACTGCCATACCTATTGGTATTTGTGAGGACGTGCCCGTTGTTGTTGCAAATGTTACTATCTTAACGGACTTTGTTATTCTTGAGATGCCCGAGGACGACAACATGTTGATTATCCTTGGTCGACCCTTTTTGAATACTGCAGGGGCTGTTATTGATTGCAATAAAAGCAAAGTCACTTTTCATATCAATGGTAATGAGCACACGGTGCACTTTCCGAAGAAACAATTCCAAGTGAATGGTATAAATGTTATTGAAGAATCTACGGCCATCACTATTGGAAGTTTTCAATTTCCTCTACCTACTGCCAAAAAGAAATATGATATACTTATTGTGGGGGATATGCACATCCCCATTGAGGTAACTTAGTGTTTTACTAAAGTTCTTCAGTTTCATGCTAATCGAAAGTGGTTGTTAATAAGACTTGATCAACCTTATTAATGGATCATTTTTGAGAGGTATGAGGTTGATGAATCTAGTAAACACAACTCTCTACTCCCACATTTTATTTTCTGTTTTAGTTAGTCAAATAAAATATAATGCCATGTTTATCCCGCTTTTTGTTCTCTCCGTGCAATAAAAAAATGACCCAAAAATAAAATTCTCAGAATGTTCTGAAAATTTGATACGATTTTTTTCCGAATATTTCTGAATTTCTGGTGCAAATAATGCCAGAGGGGGGTGCACCTGGTGCCCACAAGACACCAGGGCGTGCCAGCAACCCCAGGCACGCCCTGGTGGGTAGTGGCCCCCACGTGGGCCCTCTCACTTATTCCTTTAGCCCACATCATCCCCTACCTCCAGAAAAAAATCACCACAGCCATCATTCCCGTGTTCTTGCTCTCAAACCCATAGATTTCGATCTCTTTGCTCGAAGCTCCGTTTCCGAAACTGTTTGGAGGGATTGCTACTTGGTATGTGACTTCTCCATTGCTCCAATTTGTTTTTGGTTTAGTGGGTTATTTTTAGAGTAATTAGCTACCCTTGGTGCTGCTGTCGATGAGCTTGCATGTTGAATTCTTGGAACTCTAAGTAGTTTGAATGCTTAATATGGCCTCTATGCATGCTTAGGAGTAGTTGCTATCAATTTCACAAAGTTTTGTTGACAAAATTTTGTGTCTCAAAAATATTTCAGAAATTTGTTCGCAAATAAAAATGCAATTCTTTAGGAGTTCTTCGAGGAGGAGATCCTCGGAGGCCTCATCAAGTGGAAGCTCCGTTCGACAAGCTTATGTTGAGCAAAGCGAAAGCTCGATGTGAGAGGCCGCCACCAAATCATGCTTGTGGCCATGCGACGAGTTCTTGGAAGGTGCAGGTATTAAAGGGGAATTTGAACAATTTATTCACAATACAGAACTTGCTTCCTTCATCGCAGATAAGTGCCCTCAACATCTCGAACTCACGAAAGCATTCACAAAGAAATTTAAATATTTTCCTCGTGAGTCTAGAGTTTCATTCAACCTTTATGACCGTTCCTTCACCATGCCTTTAGAATTGTTCAGTGAAGCATGCAAACTTCCATATTGGGGTTCCCTTGATGAACCAACAAAATCTGAGTACGAGACATTTTTGGTTAATCTTTGCTATGGTGAAGATAGGGGAGTAACACAAGGAAGAATTAAAAGTATCCATTTCCCATCAATACACTACTTCGCACTTTTTAATGGCAAATGTATCGTAGGCAAACAAGATTGTAGCACACTATGTACTCCTGACTTGAGTCTCATACATACTGCCATAACTAGAAATAAATGTTATAATCTCGGAGCAATTGTTGCACGAAGATTGCAGCACAATGCTGCTAGTGGTAATTTTTATGGAGGAATCTATGCCTCCCGTGTAGCAGAGAGACTAAATGTATCACCATGGCCTAATGACCCTATCTTACCTATTCAGTATTTAGACTTTGAGGCCATGAAGCGTCATAAGTTCCTTACAGGCACGGCCATTAACTACACCTATAACTTGAGCTTTAATAAAAAAAACGTTGTGCCTGTCACTTTGCCTGCTCCTGCTCTCTTTGATTTCCATAGTAGGGGAAGATACCATGTTCTTGAGAGCGAGGCCCGTGCGTACAATGCGGAGGTCGAGGCTGCCAGGAGGACTGAGGAGTTTACATCAAGGGCCTCAGTGAGCTATCTCTCAGATTATTATCCATGCGGATGGTGATTACCAAGCTAGGCCAAAAGCCAAAGCTTGGGGGAGTACGTATTTCTACCGACATTACATTCATGTTCACACATTTCATTCCAGTTGTCGGTGTTAATACTTTTTCATTGTCATATCCATGGTAAATTTGTTTTCTTCTTGTGTGTTTGAAAAACTTTGAGAAAACCCAAAAAACTTTTCTTGCTTCTTTTCAGTTTTTCTTTCTAGCTTAGTTTAAGTGTAGTATCGAAAGAAAACCCAAAAAGATTTCTCGTTTCTTCTTTCTAACTTGTTGGGATCTTTCCCGTGTAAATAGTTTCTCTCATTTTTGTTTTTTCCCTTTTTATTTGCCTTCTTAATAAAAACAAAAACTCCAAAAATATTTCAGTGTGTTTCTCTGAAATTCTTTTCTTTTTGTTTGAGTCGTACCAAAAGGGAAGACCACGATGAAAATGTTGAGTGGCTCTCATATGCATCAATGTTAATCTAACAAAGAGCCCATGTTACCTTGTCTTCTCCTCTTGAATAAAATGTTTGCAGATTCCAGCTTAGTCCATGGCACTCTTGCACTATTATTATTTTCTCGTCATTCGGTCGTGCAAGTGAAAGGCAATAATGACGATATTTGATGAATTGACTTTGGCAGAGAAAAGCGGGTATGAACTCAACTTGTTTTAGTTTTCGTAAATATGTTTAACCTAGTATCCTTGATTCAGCATATTATGATCAAACATGTTTGCAATGACCATTAGAGATTATAGTTGTTCATACCATGCTTAAGTAGCTAGGAGTGGATAATGATTTATCTTGGATGTCAACATGCATTAAAATGGTTGTGATGTGATATGATGATATGGTATCCTCCTCTGAATGTTTCAAGTGGCTTGACTTGGCACATATTCACGCATGTAGTTGAATCAAAACCAACATAGCCTTCATAATATTTATGTTCATGGTGTCCATATCCTACTCATGCTAGTAGTCAATGTTCGTTATATGTAATGCATGTTCATGACCGTTTTTGCTCTCTAGCTGGCCGCTTCTCAATCTATTTGCTAGCCTTCGCCTGCACTAAGCGGGAATACTGCTTGTGCATCAAAATCCTCAAACCAAAGTTATTCCAGATGAGTCCACTATATCTACCTATATGCGGTATTACCCTGTCGTTCCAAAGTAAATTTGCATGTGCCATCTCTAAAATTTCAAATGAACATATGTTTTGTCTGCTTGGACCGCTCATGGAGCGACAGGGGGCGGTCAGTATCTTCCATGTTAAGCGGGTTATTCTCATGATGACTGTTTATTCACTCGTCCTTACACGAGAGGGGCGGTAATAGGGATTCCCAGTCCCGAAATCAAAAATTGCAAATAATTAAACAAAACTCCCCCAGGAAAGTTGTTGGTATGGATGGTACCCGTGGATTCGGCGAGCCGTGGAATGTGTTTGTTGGTAGAGGGCGAGTAAACCTTTACTTTTACCGCTTGGGATCCGCCGCTAATTTGTTTAGCATGGAAGATATTGATAATTCTTGGTCGTAACGTTGACAGGAAGGGTGTACCTCCCAAAATTATATCTATCTCTGTTTTAAAGCTATTGATAATTCTTGGTCATAACGTTGACTGGACGAAACTTTTTGGAGATTTATTTTACAACAAATAAAAAATACTAGAGTAAAGAACCACCGGAGGGGGGGCCTGGCTGGGCAGAAGACACCAGGGCGCGCCAGCCCCCCTCCCCCCCGGCGCGCCCTGGTTGGTTTTGCCCACCTCGTGGCCCCACTTACCCTAATTCCGACGCTATAAAATCCCATTTTCGGAGAAAAAAATCAAGGAGAAAGTTTCATCGCGTTTTACGATACGGAGCCGCCGCCACCTCCTGTTCTTCATCGGGTGGCCAAATCTGGAGCCCGTTTGGGGCTCCGGAGAGGGGAATCTTCAGTCTTCGTCATCACCAACCCTTGTCCATCGCCAATTCCATGATGTTCCCCACCGGGAGTGAGTAATTCCTTCGTAGGCTTGCTGGTCGGTGCGGAGTTGAATGAGATTCATCATGTAATCGAGTTAGTTTTGTTAGGGCTTGATCCCTAGTATCCACTATGTTCTAAGATTGATGTTGCTATGACTTTGCCATGCTTAATGCTTGTCACTAGGGCCCGAGTGCCATGATTTCAGATCTGAACCGTTTATGATATCATCATTATATCTATGTTCTTGATCCGATCTTGCCTAGTCACATGCACCTATTACGTGTTATGATCCGTCAACCCCATAGTGACAATATTTGGGATACTTCACGGTGATGACCGTAGTTTGAGGAGTTTATGTATTCACTATGTGTTAATGCTTTGTTCCGGTTCTCTATTAAAAGGAGGCCTTAATATCCCTTAGTTTCCTTATGGACCCCGCTGCCACGGGAGGGTAGGACAAAATATGTCATGCAAGTTCTTTTCCATAAGCACGTATGACTATTTACGGAATACATGCCTACATTATATTGACGAACTGGAGCTAGTTCTGTGTCGCCCTAGGTTATGACTGTTATATGATGAATATCACCAACGAATACATCGATCCAGTGCCTACGAGTTTTCCACTTATTGTTATTGCTAAGTTACTATTGCTGCTGCTACTGTTCTAACTGCTACAAAACTATTGCTACCGTTACTATCACTGTTACCGCTGCTATCATACTACTGTGCTAATGATCACTCTGCTGGAGATATTTAATCTCCAGGTGTGGTTGAATTGACAACTCAGCTGCTCATACTCTCAAATATTCTTTGGCTCCCCTTGTGTCGAATCTATAAATTTGGGTTGAATACTCTACCCTTGAAAACTGTTGCGATCCCCTATACTTGTGGGTTATCAGGGGGCCTCGTGCACTTTCCCGACTCCATTTTTCTCTCGTATGCTTGTCCTGCATGGTAAAAATTCCTATAAAATCCCCATGATGTTCTGATCTATGTATCACAAGTTTTCCTCCTATTTTCATTTCGAGCTATTTTTTGCCAGGGTTTTGGGCTCTAGATTGTCATGGCTCCTCGAAAATTTCATGCGAAGCATTGTCTTGTTCAGAATGTTCCTGGGATTCAACGGAGGAGACTCTAAGTGAGGACGAGGAGGAGGAAGAAGTCCCTCTACCTCTACCAGAAGACTTGGAGATCGAGTTCAAGAAGTCAAGCCTATCCATCCCGATGGGAGCTGTTAATGTTCAGAATAATCTTTCTCGCCGTGTGCAGGAAAATATGCTTCCAACTACCCGCATTTATCTCCCTCCAGCGGCTATTGAGGCATTAAGGGCTACAGAGGAGATGTGTGCCAAGAACAGGATGCTCACGCAAAGGATCATCACACTTGAGGAGCAGAATTGTATCCTCCGCGGGATTATTGCAAAAAGCGTGCCCCTTCATCACCACCATCACCAAAGAAGGAAACTTGAGTACTCGGGTATGGTCACCACCCTTGGCTTCTTACAAGCTTGGGGAAGGTGCCCCGGTATCATATCATCATCACTTTTATCACCATTATCTATTTTAGTTCGATACTTAATTATATCGTGGTTTCTAAAAAGTTATAGTATGAAATAGTTTGCAATGTGTGCTATCATTCCTTCATGTTATCGTTGTATCCATTGGTGAGAGTATCTATAATAAAGAATAGTGTGAGTATTGTGTTTGCTTTTTCGTTATTATGTATCTTAGCATTGCAAATAATTTTCATATGCTAATCTCATGGGAAGTAGTGGCTTCACATTGGGTGTAGGAAGTAAAATCTATTGGAATTTAACAAACATAGCATTGGTCATTTGAACAATTCATGAATGATTAGTACAAGGAAGAGAGATTTCACATGCAAATAAACTATCTTGGACATCTTTTGTGATTGTGAACCCTCATTTAATATTTTCACACTTGATCAAATAGTTGATGTTGGACAAGGAAGACAACGTATTGAATTATGTTTGTGTATATTTGCATAGAAGTTATATTGTCATGGATCCTCCAACATGTGGTGTTTGTTTATAATCTTTGCTAGCCAATACTTCCACATTAAGTGGGAATACTACTTGTGCATTAAAACCCCTAACCCAGTTTCTTTCCTGAGAGTCCACTATAACTACCTATGGATTGAGTAAGATCCTTCAAGTAAGTTGTCATCGGTGCACGCAATAAAATTGCCTTAAATATGTTTGATTTTTTATTGAAAGGGAAATAAGCTTTGTATGAACTTGTGATGATGGACTAATAAAAGTGACAAAATGCTCAATAAAGGCTATTATCAAAAGGGGCAACATTAAAGTGATGTTCCTTTTCATTAAAAACTCTGATATCCAACTTAAAAGCGCATGAAAACCTCTGCTTCCCTCTGCGAAGGGCCTATCTTTTACTTTTTTCTGCTATTTTTATTTCATGTTGAGTCAACTCCTTATTCCAACCTCAATTATTATCCATTTGGCAAACATTATTTGTTGGGGAGATCCAGGCACATATATCCAGTTGAATATATATGATCATAAGTTATTATTGTTGACAATTATCCCTGAGATATGTACGTTGGGCGGTGAATCACTAAAACCCCCATCTTCCTTTGTGTCTGATGGAAACTGTTTGTTCTAAAAATATGCCCTCGAGTGCCAACAATCATTAGAAGACCATATGATAGTTGAGCATGTGAAGTTCACTAAACAAAAGCTCTTACATAGACTCTTCTAGAAAATAGGATGAATTGTAATTATTTGATGACTGAGAACACAGTTTGTTGGGTTTCAAGAGAGTTTATTGCTTACACCTTAACATGTGAATGGATTGTTACTTGATCATGAGAAGTTTTGTGAGAAAGAGTTGCCGTTTATGATATATGATGATGTTAGTAAATATGATGCTGTCATGTCCCTTTTTTTTTATTATCGACACCTCTGTACATAAACTTGTGGTCATATTTACTGAGCTCAGTATTCGCTTGGGGACAAGCGGAGGGGGAGCTGATACGTCCATTTTGCATCATTATTTTCTACTATAATTTATCCAAATTCAATGATATATTTCACATTATGGTGCAATTCTAATGCCTTTTCTCCCTTAAATTGCAAGTTATACAAAGAGAAGGGGATTACCGACAGCTGGAATTCTGGACCTAAAAAGCAATAGAAGAAATAGCAACTCTCCGGAGCTCAAAACGAAGCGTGGATTTTTGGAGAATTATTTTGGAATATATGAAGAATATTGAAACAAAGAAGTACAAGAGGGGGCCCACCAGTCAGCCACAAGGATAGGTGGCGCTGCCTACCCCCCTGGTCGCGCCCCCTGCCCTTGTGGGCCCCTGATGGCTTGCCTCCCGATGTCCTTTGGCCATAAAATCCCTTCTACCCTAGAAAAAATCACAGAAAAGTTTCGGGACTTTCCGCCACTGTCTGCGAGGCGGAACTTGGGCGGAGCACTTTTGCTCTCCGACAGAGCGATTCCGCTGAGGAAACTTCACTCCGGGAGGGGGGAATCGAAGACTTCATCATCGCCAACACTCCAATCATCGTGGGAATCATCATCTTCATAAACATCTTCACCAGCACCATCTCATCTCCAAACCCTAGTTCTTCTCTTGTGCCCAATCTTTGTATCAAACCACAGATTGGTACCTGGGGGTATTAGTAGCGTTGATTACACCTTGTAGTTGATGCTTTTTCGTTTATTTGGTGGAAGATTGTTCCGATTAGATTGTTCATCATATATATATCTATATATACCCACTGATTATGATTAATACGATGAGTTGTGAGTAGTTCCATTAGTTCTTGAGGACATGGGAGAAGTCTTGTTATTAGTAATCATGTGAAGTTGATCACCTTTCAACACCATCTTTGGGCCTAGGGGAAGGCATTGTGGAATTAGTGTGTAGATGATGAGTTGCAGGAGTGACAAAAACCTAAACCCTAGTTTGTTAATTATTTTGTAAGGAGCTGATTTGGATCCAATTTCTTAATGCTATGGTTAGATTTATCTTAATTACTTCTCTTGCAGATGCAGATGCTTGCATTGAGAGTATAGTCATAAGTAGGTATTTGTTCAAGATAGGGCACTACCTTAGCTCCGGTCCACCCACATAACACTTATCAAGGCAATGAATGTTAACTCAATGAATCATGGTGAAAGTAACTTGGCAAAATTCCCGTGTGTCCACGAGAGCGTTTTAATCACTATAAGAAGTACCACTGGCTTGTCCTTAGCACGATTAAGGATTGGGCCACTTGCTGCACTTATTAACTCTTGTCACTTGTTACTTTGTTACGAAATATCTTGCTATCAAATTATCCATCAAAACTACCTAACAGCACTTGCAGTAAAACCTTGCTAAAAACTACTTGTCAATTCCTTCTGCTTCTCGTTGGGTTCGACACTCTTACTTATCGAAAGGACTACGATTGATCCCCTGTACTTGTGGGTCATCAACGACCTCGAGGCCGAATTCCTAGCCAACTTCCAGGGCACTTATGTCAAGCCACCGGACTCTGACGACTTGGTCAACATCATACAGAAGGATGGCGAGTCGGTCCGCTAGTTCTGGAATTGTTTTTTAACGAAGAAGAACCAGATACTCGACTGCACTGATGCAGAGGCCATCGCAGTGTTCCAGAATAACATCAGCGATGAATGGCTAGCAAGAGAACTAGGGCATGTCAAACCTAGGACGATGGCAGACCTCACCCAGCTTATGACTAGGTTCTGCGCTGGCGAGGATAACTGGATTGCCTGGAGGAAGGGTCGGAACGGCAACCCCGGTACGTCCGAAGTGCGAGACGGAAACGAGAAACCTCGGCGCAACAGAAATAACAAACGCCGCAACAGAAATAGCAGTGATGCCGAGGATGGTGAAGTTAACGCTGGTTTTGTCAACCAGTGCCAAGGTGGTGGCAACAAGAAGCAGCCCTTCCAGGGAGGAAAACGCGGTAGCTCACAGCTTGATAGAATCTTGGACCAGCCTTGCGCCATCCACGGGAATCCTAAGAAGCCGACCACTCACACCAATCGGAACTGCTGGGTTATAAAGTAGGCTAGAAAGGTCGCGGATGAGAACCAGGGCAGGAATCAACCTCGCAATATTATAACGGGGACCAGCCTGGGCCGAGCAATGCCGGCCAAAAACAATTCCCTCCCGAGTTGAAGGATGTGAACATGATATATGCTACTGACGTCACTAGGAAGGAGAGGAAGCGCGCGCTCTGGGAAGTATATGCCGTGGAGCCCGCGGTACCCAAGTACAGCGTGTGGTCGGAGATGCCGATCACCTTTGATCGGCGTGACCGTCCGACGAGTGTCCGCCACGGCGGGACAGCGGCACTGGTCATCGACCCTATTGTTGATGGCTTCCACCTGACCTGAGTCCTTATGGATGTAGACAGCAGGCTCAACCTCATATATGCTGATACTGTCAAAAAGATGCACATCGACCCAGCATGGATCCGCCCAAGTAGTACCAAATTCAAAGGTATAATACCAGGCGTAGAGGCACAGTGCTCGGGCAAGGTTAACCTGGATGTAGTATTCGGAACCCCCGATAACTACCGCATCAAGGACATTTGCTTTGACATTGTCCCCTTCCGAAGTGATTATCACGCACTCCTCGAAAGAACTACCTTGGCTCGTTTTCATGCCATCCCGCACTGCGCTTATATATAGGTAAAGATGTCGGGCCCTAGAGGAACCATAATGGTTAACGGCAAGACTGAGAAGAGAGGAAAAAACTGCGTCTTTCGCAGCCAAGGTACAAGCAGCCGACGAGGCCAAATGGAGTAAGGTCGGATCAAGTGACCAAGACCCCACGAAGATCCACATGCCCGACCAGGACGCATCTGACAACGACTTCGGCTCACGTCAGACACCCCCTGCGGACCACATGGACGCCACCTTAGAGCCTGCTGCCCTAGACCCCAAATAGGGGTACGCGCTCCGCTACCCCCAGTGCGTTCCCAAGGATGACATTCCTCGGCATCACAATTTTGCACTAAAAATTCCCTGGGGGCTAGTGGAGCATATATGCAATACAGGCCAATACGTCCGAGGTCGGTTAAACCGACACCTGCTACATCATCAGAATCCAAAGCGTTAAGCCATGGAGCATTCCGAGGTGTTCAATCCAGAAAAGGTATAAAACCAACACCTGGAATTAAAAAGGATGCAAGTCAAAGCATCCACACAAACCATGGCCACCGGTGTGATACACCGGATAGGGGTTGTTTAACGCAGCGTGCCATGGCCGAAAAAAGGCCGCCCTGCGGTACGGCCACTGCCTCCTCAGATCCCCCTACGCTCGTCTGATGCATTGGGGAGCTAATCCCGAGGATCCTGACCGAAGGCTGGCCCAAACCTCGGTCGATTGAGGCCAACGACAGATCCTCTGTAACCCTTGAGCTACAACAGGATCGTTCTCTGTGATTGCCAAAATCGTCACACGCCTTACTCCTCAGGTCAGCCGAGGAGTAAGGTAGAGTGTAAATAGACAATGCCACCCCCGGATGGATGAGGGGTGGTATATGGAGGAGCACGCGGGACGACAAGACGACGCTGGATATGAAGCCGGACATCCGACCTCGGAATGCTACCTCCGCTGTATCACTCTATATCTATCCTCGGTTTTGCTAAATCACATCTAGATGTGACATAAGTATTGCACATCTAAGTCTTATATCATTGATCTTACGTGAAGATTCGTGTGGATATTTTCTTTTCTTTTTCTTTTCCTTTTTATACTTCATTTAGTCATTTAGATGTGCAATAACTATGTCACATCTAGATGTGTCCTAGACACACCCATCTATCCTAGATATCCTTCCTTCTTGTTTAGCTCGATCACTAGGTTCGACCCTTTTTGAATAGAACTAGTACAAATGCCCGTGCGTTGCACCGGGCGAGAAAAAAAGTGCAGAACCTCCTTGTTGTGCAATTATGTGGCATTAATTGTAATAAATGTGAATTATCATATTAAATGTTATTATTTTAGTTTTTAAAATATAAGGTAATGCTTACAGAAAAATTGGATGACTTTTTTAATAATAGTTAAAAAAATATGATTTTTCTAAATTTCTTGTAAAATACTATTTTTAAACAATTTTTTTCTTCAAAAGGATCTTTTTGTTCAGGGGTAATAATGTTTTGTTTTTTGATGTGTAATAGCATTTTTGTGTATAACATATTTTCCATAAATATTTTTTGAACAATATTTTTTTAATTGTTTTTTGCACAACTTGCTTCATGTGCCATTGTGCATCATTTTTTATATGCGGTTTTAATAAATGTCGACGATAAGGTTAAATGTTATTGTTTTAAAAAACAATTAACGTTTGTATAAAAATTGGAATGCTTTTTAAGAAGTATACCACCTCTGTAAAGTAATGTCCTATATTACTTTATCGGGCGAGTATCGTTTTTATGAATTTTCAGCTTTTCTTTGAAAAAGAACATTTTTTAAACAAATATTTTTCTTGAACATTTTATGTATTTTGGGCTTGGCCCAAATGATTTGCAGTACATAACAACTGACGCTATAAAAAAAGAAAGATAATGTCGTTTATTTGCGGTTTATTTTTCCTAGACCATGGTGTTTGATTTGACAAGTACATGCCCACCATTTCAGCACGGTGGAGAAGCACTAATAGCATAAACCGTGAATATGAAATATTAATAAAGCTTAATTTCCCCATTCAAGTTTAATAGTGCCAAAAATAGTTACAAAGTTATGCATTGTTTTCTACATACATCGATAGTTATAGAGAATCTACTGGTAGTATGGATTTTCTAGCTTGTAGTTGTACCCTTTGTGCATATATTTTTACTATACAAAATCTCATTTCATGACATATATAATAAAATTTCAAATTTTAAAATCTTATCCTGCTGTAACAATTTTAAATTGATGGAATCTAATAGGCTAATAATTCTTTTAGGTGACCCCATATTCATTTTTTTATTGCGCAAAGATTGAACCAGCATGGAATTGCATCAAACATGGAGCAAATAGAATAGGCTGTTGTTGCCACCACCAAGGGAAGCACACGGCTGACACATTAATATATTGGAATTATATATGATGCAAAACTAATCTTGAGCACTGATTTACTCATGAACACAAAACTGACTAAAAAAAAGGTCAGTAGCACCTTTTTTTGTTCATTTACTTTCTGAAGTGTAGCATCTATGCATATTTCAAGCTTGAATAAAATAGGGAGAAACATAACTTGTTTCCAAACTTGTGGTCATTTTGTTTGCCACAATTTTTGTAGCAGCCACATTTTACCTGGGGTTACTTGCTCAACCAAGCATGCCCTTTTTTGAGTAGTTAATATAGTGTAGAACACAAATTATATATAATTGGTCCAGGTATACTATTTCAACATGAACTAATCCTTGAATCAAATAGGGAGCAATCAGACTTAAAGCACTACAGCACGAATCAGTTGTCAAATTTAAAGTGTCAACTTTCAGACTTGAATCAACTTTCAGACTTGATCATCTCTATTCTTGAGGTTGAATTAACAGCACAACATGTCACACGGTAATTAACTTAAGCAGCATCTATAAAAATTATGCAATTTGCACGGGGGGAACTTATAGTCTGCACGTCGGTATCATCAAGTGTTACTGGTGGCATGTCCGAGAACTGAACCTCCTAAGCCTCCACCTGAGTTCTATTAGACGTCTTTGGCACCTGCACGCGCACACATAATTGAGACATCAAAACCAATTATCCTACACTTGAACAACAACATTATAGTTTGCACGGAATTCTTTCCATCGATGCCAAAATTCAGAATCAGCATGCCCACAACAACATAATACAAGATATATGATGCAGGTAAGACGCTGCTGCAAAAGAAGCTGGCAAGAGAAAATAATTCTTATGAATTATGAAGTAAACACATATCACTCAGCCATGCTAAACCATTAGCAGAAAATAAACTCTTAGCTAGACTGATAAGCAATCAACCAATAACGACTGAATCAATTTCTGTCAGCAGCAACATTAGTAGCAGACAGGATTCATGCATGGTCCCCGATCGATCGACTCACACCGAAGCAGCAGGAGCAGCCACCTAGAGAATATCAGCTGAATCACCAGAACAGTAGGACCAACCACAGAGAGGATTAGAGCTGTACTCAACCAAAGCACACGAGCGCGCGAGCGACAGCAACAACCGCGCATGGGCTCGCGAACGACGGGATCGACCGTGCACGGGCACGAGCGAGCAGCAGCAGGGTTCAGAGAAATCTACTTGTCAAATCTAACTTCAGTGTTCAGAGTTCAGTACATTTCTGAAATCAGAAGAAAGATGCCCACTGCGCCTAGGTAAAACAGTAATGTAAGTAATTTGAAAAACAGAATTGCTACTTGATGCACCCATCGTCAGCGCCATGCTACTTCAGTATAGGTACAGAACTGATCAGATCATGCAACTATCAACATCTCATATGATTTTAGTTCTAATTGGTCCCGAATTTCCAGACAATTACCTTTGTGTTGTCAAGTGACATCTCACCTCCAAGGAAAAACTTGTTATCCTCATCACTCTCAGTGTAAGCAAGAACCGCCGAATGATGTTTGTCTTGCATAGCCACTCAATGCCGCCAACAGGGAAAAAAAGAGATAATGAGCAAGACATCCACCCACACTCTGAAGCTAAACAATAATCTTTTTTTATGTTGAACACCACTGAATACTGACCAAAGTTCCAAAGAGTAACAACATGACATCTGCTACGTATATGTGTGTCATGTGTAGTATTAGAGCCATCATTTGTAACTAATGGGACTCCTGAGATCCTCAGCAATAGATATACAGTGCGCCCAAGGTCTTTTGTGTTTACAAAATTGACAGCAGGCCAGGATTATCTTCTGTAGATAAAAGGGTAATATTTTTTTATCATTGGACATTTGGATTTAATCTACATGCTTGCAAATTCAAAACAAAATCAACATAGAAATTTTCAGGACCCGAGCAAAGGCAAATTGAGTGCATCCTTAGTAGCAGAATCTTGCATCTGTATGAGACGAATCGATTTGCTTGCTTCATATAAAATAGAAAACCAGAACATGTGAACCCTTTGTACTCAGAGAAAATGAAAGGAAATCAGGCTCCAGTCCAAAACAAACCACCAGATAGAACTTGACTAAAGAAAAAAAAATACTCACATGATTTTTTTAGCCGGGAAAAAGATGAACGTCCTTTTCTGGTGTTGAATCAAAGGGGTGACGTGCAGCTAGAACCAAATAACAAATTTCAGACATCTTATCTAAGAAAGAAAAACATCTAAGAAAAACCTCAAAAAATCTAAGAAAGAAAGAAAAAAGGATAATAATTGCACATGAATCAACAGCCTTAACTTCCACGATCTTGTTCAACAATCCAAAATTACTAAATCCCATCAAGAACTACATGTTGAACTGTTCCAAAGCACCATTATTCAGAACATGTACAAAGAAACAAAGGAGTAATCAACAGCAAAAAATAGGCTAAATTACGAACCTGAGAATCAGGTCATGGGGTTCAAGGGGAAACTCCTCCACGCCCTCCTGGCGGGAGTTGAGCACGACTGTAGACTCATCGGGGTCGTCGAAGCTGCAGAACCTGCTGCTGCTGCTGCTCCATGCCTCCCTGCTGTCCCTTGCAAAGTATTATTCTGAACACGCTGCGGAACACTCATCTGAATTTCCACGACGGCACGAAACTAAATGTAAGTAATATTGCTCTAGGAAATACATGAGTACTCCAAGAGTGCTCTGTTCATTTGATGAATTGTGTGTGTGCAAAGAGCCACGCCAAGCTGCACATTCAGTATGCATAGGACCCTGATTTCTATGCCACCGGGTCACAAAGACTGCAAGCTACATATATAAGAAATTACATTGTTCTGTCCTGAGATTGGAGTCAAGATCCGGATCAAAATTACATTGTCATATTTTTCTCTAACTGAAGCGAGCTCAAGTACACTGCCTGCTACCACGGAAAATCCAAAACAGGAAAATCAAGCAGAGGAGAGGGAGCTATGCAACCTTGATGGAGGATGAGGTCAGCCTCTCTGCGTGGCCTTGCGCAGCTAGAGCAGGTGATGGTCTCCTCATCCTCGCGCAGCTCTAGCAGGGCCATTGGGGGAGCTCCGTCCACTGATCGTCCGGACCAGATCTAATAAGAGAGGGATGGTGTAGCCCTGGGGATCAGCCGGGAGTGGAGAAGGGGTGAGAAGGGCGCTGGTGGGGGAGAGAGAGGAGCCATGGCGGGGGGCGGAGAAGGTCGCCGCACCTCGTGCCGTTGGCCATGGATGGGGAGGGCGGGGGAGAAGGATCACCCCGATCCAAGCCCGCAACCACACGACTCGGGAGAGCCAAGGCTCGATCCTGAGGAACCAGCCCGCACTGAGCCCCGCCGCCTCAACAGGAGCTCGTCTCCCTGCCCGTCGGCCGGTCACCGGAGCCTCCACCGCCGGCGACCGCCTCCCTCGCCTTGTGCCCCTTCTCCTTCTCCTTTCTTCCTCTGTTCCTGACGCCATGTCTCTCTCTTTCTCTGGATAGGCAGGGCGCCATCGCCATCGGAGCAAGACGCTGCACCCGCCGCCAGATCCATCGACGCCAAGCCCGGATGGCCGGCGCGGCACCGGATCGAGAGACGGCGGCTGGGATCGGAAGGCGAGGGAGAGAGAGGAGAGCCCGTTCTGGTTAGTGTTTTTGTTTTTTCTTTCTCACTTTAAAACAGGGCTCCGGATTGAATACCGTAAACTATAAGGATTTATTTGCAAATTCATGAACGAAACGTTTTCGTCACTTAAGAAAGGACTACGGGTTAAATTACCGAAAAACACAAGGACTTTTCTACAAAACTGCCGCGACGACGTACGAGCAGAAGCGATGCGTGGTTTATTATTAGCAGTGGCGGAGCGTGACGAGCAACTAAGGGGGGGCCGATTTTTTCAAATGAAAAGACAAGTATGCCTGAAAAGTTGAAAACAGGCATGACTCGCAGTGTAAAATTACAAAAATTATCATTGTTGCATGAGATGATAATTTGGCAATCATTGCTCCTTCTTAGATTCAAGTCTCTTTAATTGATATAACCAAAACGTGGTTGGCCAATTTAACATCTGATGATCTGAATTATGTTTCTTTAGTTTATACAACACCTCATGGGCCAGCAATCAGAACATGTTTTTTTTTCTCCAACAAAGAGCAATCATAACATATGTGAATCAAGTTTCTATGGCAATTCACATGTACCTTGCTTCTTCAGTCTTTCGGCAGGAGGTCACTTCTCAGCTCATCGGCTGTCGTTGTTGGCCCAGGTCCTTTGTACGTCGCTCATAGACGAGTTCTTTCCGTCGAAAGCACTTGCCGCGGTTGTCGAGCCGGACGAGTACTTTCCGCCCACACCCAAACTGCACGTGCGTGCATGTACGTAGAGTTGTTTTCACCAAGACACGTATAGTTAGCCTCGCTAATTAAGCAGACAGGCAGGTGGATCGATTCCTTCTGCTGGATACGCAAGTACACGCAAGTACGGGTAGCTAGCTTAGTTAGCTAAGCTTAGCAATCAACTCCGCCGACGGCAGCGTGTAGAACTCAACACACACATCAATCAGCAGCAGTAGCACAACTCGCCGAGAACTCACGCACACGAGACACAGCGGCTTTATTTAGCTAAGGTTGTTTATTCATTGGCTAGGCCATAATGCTTAGTACTAAATTTTATTTTTCATATTTGGAAGGGGGGGTCGTGGCCCCCTTTGGCCCCAACGAGCCTCCGCCAGTGATTATTAGGTAGATAAAGAGACGGCCCAAATCAGGGTCTCATAAAATTATGATGTCTCTTGCATAAGTTCAATCGTGATAGCAAAAGCTATTCATTATCCTCAAAACACATGCCTCATCGGATACCACAAGATGGGCCCACAGGTTGTTTCCGGGGGCTACTTTAACAGCCTAAAATCTGAACATTGCAGTGCTCCGAGGAGCCGGCGATGACTTCCTCGAACCTCACGCCACTATATGCATCGATTTCGACTTGTGTCTTGGGTCAAAAGTTGGGTTGCCTAGCTCCTATGTTTACCCCTTACGTTTCCGCAAGTTCGCCTACGGGTGTACCGGGAGCACCTCTGTGATTGTTACTTCTGGTAAAACTGGTAAAGTACCTCAGGTGGGAGAAGCCGAAGGCTAACTGTCACTAAATGTGTAAATTCAATCGACAGGTCGGAAGTATTTACCGTAAAGGTTACCTGTGGAAAACAACCGATTTTTTTGATAAGTCCTAATGCCTACTTTCTCAAAGGTGCTCGGCACATCCGAGGTCACAACTAGAAAAGCAGTTCGGCTATAGAAGCCATAAATAAATTTCCGGGATTGGGAGAACCTTGAACCCCGCCCAGGGGCACTAGTAGAAAAGAGGGCTTTGGTCCCGGTTCTGAAGGGCCTTTAGTCCCGGTTCTGCAACCGGGACAAAGCAATCGGGACTAAAGGCCCTCACTTTTAGTACCGGTTGTGTTACGAACCGGGACTAAAGGAGCTCCACGTGGCCGCTGTCGGGCGCCCGGCAGGAGGACCTTTAGTTCCGGTTGGTAACACCAACCGGGACTAAAAGGCAGCCACGCGTCAGCACCAGCCAAGCGCTGGGTTTTTTTTAAAGGAGGGGTTTAGGGGTTTCATATTGTGTTTCCCCCTTTTTTTTTTGTTTACCATTTAATTCTTTTACACTTAGGGTTTTCGTTTTTATTTTATGTTTTCCATTCAACTCGACGCTAGCTACTACATATAGCAATGAAGAAACCATTACACAAATCGTGTCATGAATATAGAGAGAAGTGACCTCTCTTTCTCCGTGCTTGGTCGAACAACAAGTTTTCGTATATCTATTCTACGCTAGTACGTATAGTACACGTTCATGCATATATACAATGTAACATCTCTTACGATCCCTATCTAATTACCAACATTCACTATCAATTCTCGATGGTATTCTCCGGTTTTAGCTATGATCTCTTTAAGGAAGAATCCCGCCAATTCCTCTTGAATTGCTTGTATGCGAGCCTTTGGTAGGAGTTCGTCCCGCTTCCGTTCGATCTAATTTAAAGAAGGGGTCAAAATATATATATATATATATATATATATATATATATATATATATATATATATGAATGAAACTCAACACAATTGATGATAATAAAATAAATTTGTGAATGTTGTTTACGTACTTCAAGTTTTTCAAGTAATCTGCCCGTCTCAGAGGTCGTCTGACGAATGAACTTGCAAACATAGTATCCACATATGTTATTCCCAGATCCCTGCCTCGAGCACTTTACGATAATAGAGTTCAGTCAAAATAATAATCAAGCATGATAGTGGTATTGAAACTACAATCAAAGAGATGCGCGGACCTAGCTAGTTCTACTTACAGTGAGTTGTTCAAATCGCAGCTCCTCTCTCCATTCACCCTTAGCCTGCTTGGTGAACTTTTTCCAAACCCTGCCAAGCAAAGAAAATGAATAAAGGAGTTATTAATTATTTGATATCAGGAAATGAACGAAAATTGCCGATATAGTGCGATAATGATTGAAATTACCTCTGGAGCATTTCTCTCAGGTTCGCCCACAACTCCATGTCTTTACGTAACGAGTTCATGACAAGTACTTTTCCTGCGTCAAGCTGAATGACTAGCAGAATAAAGTGGAACCTGCGCACGCATAGCTCATCAATTACACTTAACATCAAGTAATCGGAATAGAATGATGTGTACAAGACAGTATAACACTCATCCGAAATTGTAAGGAAATAGTATTTCCCTTTTGGTTTGTTGTTCAATTAACGCCCTTAGCAAGATCTTCTCTACATCCTTGGCGTTCCATTTTACCGTACCTTCATGAAGAGTATTTGGGTTAATGAACCCAATGTCCCAGATCTGTCCTCTTTTGCATTCGAGGATCTTCTTTCTGCATAATATATATAGTGAGGATAATTATACATCCAATGAACAAGCGGAGCTAGAGACTTAATTACAGAAATGATACTTACAAACAAAAGCAATTGACGACAGATTTGTCGATGGCATCTTGATTGTATAACTGAAATAATTCTTCAAATTGAACGTAAATCTCCTCATTTCAGTTGAAGTAATGCTCATCTTTAACCCCCGCAATGATATAGTCGGCCCCTTGCTTTGAGGCTTCCATGTACCAGTCATGCAATCTTCGCATCATCGTTGGTAGACGCGGGAGCTCCTCAGGTCTGACGAGAGGCTTGCCGTGCTCGAATCTAAAGTCCACCACCTCAGCCATTTCGAAATGTACCTCATCACCTAAGTAATCACAAAGAGTGAAACCAGGAGCAACGGCCGCTACCTCCGGATCATTAGCGATATCGGCAAACACCTTCAGCGGGGGGCACGATTGGTTTTTTTGTTCGCCCAACTGGGGAATTGTTTTCCCCTTTGCACTACTGCTAGTACTTGCCGACCGCTGTTCTGGATCTCTATATGACTTTCCAATATATAGAGCGGTCATAGTTTGATAGCGGCGGAGGCGGCGGAGGTTTCGTAAGGTTTTCCAGACAGCACCTCGATTTTACCGGATCTATTTTCACTAGTACATACCAGGGCTTTGGTCCAGGCCGGGCCAGCCCATTAGTCCCGGTTCACTCACGAACCGGGACCCATGGCTGCATTGGTCCCGGTTCGTGAGGCCAGGGCGCCGGCCGGGCCTCGTGGGCCATTGGTCCCGGTTCGTCTGACCCCTTTGGTCCCGGTTCCAGACACCAACCGGGACCAATGGGCTGGACTCCTGGCCCACAAGCATTGCTCCCGGTTTGTGGCTGGAACCGGGACCAAATGGGGTCCTTTAGTCCCGGTTCCAGCCACGAACCGGGACTAATGAGATGCCTATATATACCCCCCCCCCCGCCAGCGAGCAGAGCACTCCACATTGCTCTGTTTTTCTGGCCGGCGAGGGGAGAGCTTTGTGGTGCACTAGCTCACCTCCTATGCACATGAGGTGTTCGATGAAATGCCCGAGCCACACTTAAGCTTTCTCCTCTCGAAGCTCCTTGTCCAAGCTCCATTTTTCTCAAGATTTGTTTAGGTTTGGCGGTCCGTCCTGTCCCGTCCCCGTCCTCACCGCCGTCGATCGCCCGCGTCCATCTCGGCGCCGGCACCACCGTGGTTAGCCTCTTCTTCTTATCTTCTTTCTAAAAGAAAAAAGTTTTTACTTGTATCATTTAGATAGATACTTGTGTAATTTTCTTACTTTTATTATTGTTTGTTATTATATAGTGCCATGGTCATGGTATCCGCCCACGTCGGCCCTCGTCCGGTCTATGATTCGGATGTGGTATATATTATCTTTTATAACTATTTGTTTTATTTAGTGTTTATGACAATTATGCCGACCAACGTGACATAGATTTTTTAATCTAGGAGGTATGTGAACCGGAAATTCCAACCGACATAGAAATTCTTGTCGAGAAGTTAAATTTGGTTGAAAAAGAAAACAATTACTTGAAAGAAAAATTGCAAAGAGTTGAAGAGGAGAAGATGAAGTTGGAGTTGCATGTTGCCGATGTCGTCGACGATCACAAGATCAAGATGGATGCAATGCGCTTGAAGATTAGAAAGATTAGAAAATATGCCATTCATACTGAGGCTCGGTATCATTATGCCGTTGGATCAATTGGTACCTTAGTTGCGGTTATGATCGCATTTGTTGTTGCATTTAAATTTTATAGTTTCAATGTATGTTTTAATTAGATGCTCTAGAGAGCTATATGTTGTTCAATAATGAGAACTATGTATGAACGTTATGTATTTATTTTGGTCACTACTGTAATTTGGCTTTAATGTGATGATGAATTTCTATTAATTTGGTCACTTCTCTATTCATGATATGCACGCAGATGAACCGGCAATGGATGTACGGTGACCGACGCACCTCCGAGTATATTGAGGGCCTGCATAATTTTCTCGAAGCGGCTGAGGCAAACAAGCAGAATGGTTTTATGCATTGTCCATTTACTGTCTGTGAGAATACGAAGGCTTTCTCCAACTATAAAACCCTTCACTTCCACCTGCTTCAGAAGGTTTTATGCCACACTATAATGTTTGGACCAAGCACGGAGAAAGAGGGGTTATGATGGAAGACAACGAAGAAGAAGAGGATGACGACAACTACCCGCCCCCTAAATACGGTGATGCTGCAATGGGGGAAGCTGAAGATCAAGAGGAACCAGACGATGTGCCCGATGATGATCTTCGCCGGGTCATTGTTGATGCACAGAGAGAATGCGAAAGTGAAAGGGAGAAGTTGAAGTTCGATCGCATGTTAGAGGATCACAAAAAAGGGTTGTACCCAAATTGCGAAGATGACAACAGAAAGCTCGGTACCACACTGGAATTGCTGCAATGGAAGGCAGACAATGGTGTATCTGACAAGGGATTTAGTTCGCTACTGAAAATAATGAAGAAGAAGCTTCCAAAGGATAACGAATTGCCCGGCAGTACGTACGAAGCAAAGAAGGTTCTATGCTCTCTAGGATTGGAGGTGCAGAAGATACATGCATGCCCTAATGACTGCATCCTTTACCGCGGTGCGTACGAGGATTTGAACGCATGCTCGGTATGCGGTGCATTGCGGTATAAGATCAGAAGAGATGAGCCTGGTGATGTTGAGGGCCAGCGCACCGGGAAGAGGGTTCCTGCCAAGGTGATGTGGTATGCTCCTATAATACCACGGTTGAAACGTCTGTTCAGAAACAAAAAGCATGCCGAGTTGATGCAATGGCACAAAAAAGACCGTAAGAAAGACGGGAAGTTGAGAGCACCCGCTGACGGGTCGCAGTGGAGAAAGATCGAGAGAAAGTGGAGCGACTTTACAGGTGACCCGAGGAACGTATGGTTTGGTTTAAGTGCAGATGGCGTTAATCCTTTTGGGGAGCAGAGCAGCAAGCATAGCACATGGCCTGTGACTCTATGTATGTATAACCTTCCTCCTTGGTTGTGCATGAAGCGGAAGTTCATTATGATGCCAGTGCTCATTCAAGGCCCTAAGCAACCCGGCAATGACATTGATGTGTACCTAAGGCCATTAGTTGATGAACTTTTACAGCTATGGAATGGAAGAGGTGTACGTGTGTGGGATCAGAACGAACAGGAGGAATTTGACCTACATGCGTTGCTGTTTGTAACCATCAACGATTGGCCTGCTCTCAGTAACCTTTCAGGACAGACAAACAAGGGATACCACGCATGCACACACTGTTTAGATGACACCGACAGTATATATTTGGACAAATGCAGGAAGAATGTGTACCTGGGGCATCGTCGATTTCTTCCGACCAACCATCAATGTCGAAAGAAAGGAAAGCATTTCAAAGGTGAGGCAGATCACCGGAAGAAGCCCGCCCTCCGTACTGGTGATCACATACTTGATATGGTCAATGATTTACAAGTAATATTTGGAAAGGGTCCTGGCGGACTATCTGTTCCGACTGACGATCCGGGACGCGCACCCATGTGGAAGAAGAAATCTATATTTTGGGACCTACCCTATTGGAAAGACCTAGAGGTCCGCTCTGCAATCGACGTGATGCACGTGACGAAGAATCTTTGCGTGAACCTGCTAGGCTTCTTGGGAGTGTATGGGAAGACAAAAGATACACCGGAGGCACGGGAGGAACAGCAACGTGTGCATGAAAAAGACGGCATGCATCCAAAGCAGTATGAAGGTCCTGCCAGCTACGCTCTTACCAAAGAAGAGAAGGAAATCTTCTTTGAATGCCTGCTCAGTATGAAGGTCCCGTCTGGCTTCTCGTCGAATATAAAGGGAATAATAAATATGGCAGAGAAAAAGTTCCAGAACCTAAAGTCTCATGACTGCCACGTGATTATGACGCAACTGCTTCCGGTTGCATTGAGGGGGCTTCTACCGAAAAACGTTCGATTAGCCATTGTGAAGCTATGTGCATTCCTCAATGCAATCTCTCAGAAGGTGATCGGTCCATAAATCCTGCCAAGGTTAAGGAGTGATTTGGTGCAATGTCTTGTTAGTTTCGAGCTGGTGTTCCCACCGTCCATCTTCAATATCATGACGCACGTCCTAGTTCATCTAGTCGACGAGATTGTCATTCTGGGCCCTGTATTTCTACACAATATGTTCTCCTTTGAGAGGTTCATGGGAGTCTTAAAGAAATATGTTCGTAACCGCGCTAGGCCAGAAGCAAGCATCTCCATGGGCCATCAAACAGAGGATGTCATTGGGTTTTGTGTTGACTTCATTCCTGACCTTAAGAAGATTGGTCTCCCTCAATCACGGTATGAGGGGAGACTGACTGGAAAAGGCACCCTAGGAGCGGACTCAATAATATGTAGGGACGGGCATTCTTGGTCTCAAGCACACTACACAGTTCTACAGAATTCTACCTTGGTGACCCCGTATGTCGATGAACACAAGAATATTCTGCGCTCCAAACACCCGGAGCAGTGTGACGACTGGATTACATATGAACACATCAGGACTTTCGGCAGTTGGTTGCAAACACGTCTCATGGGTGACAACACTGTTTCTGATGAGTTGTACTCGTTGGCCAGGGGACCATCTTCGACTGTATTGACTTACAAAGGGTACGAGATAAATGGGAATACATTTTACACGATCGCCCAAGATCAAAAGAGCACCAACCAAAACAGCGGTGTCCGCTTTGATGCAGCAACCAATAGGGGAAAGGACACATATTATGGTTACATAGTGGACATATGGGAACTTGACTATGGACATGATTTCAAGGTCCCTTTGTTTCAGTGCAAATGGGTCAATCTGTCAGGAGGCGGGGTACAGGGAGACCCACAGTACGGTATGACTACAGTGGATCTGAACAATCTTGGGTACACAGACGAACCATTCGTCCTAGCCAATGATGTGGCGCAGGTTTTCTATGTGAAGGACATGTCTACCAAACCGAGAAAAAGAAAAGATAAGGAAGCGAATACATCATACGATGTGCGAAAGCGCCACATAGTTCTTTGCGGGCACTCACGAGCCACCGTCGGGCTGTATGCAGGGGAAACCGTGTGTTTTGTTGATCTATCTAGAAATCCTTTCATTTTCCGACGGTATATTTCATTTTTCCAACTCCATTTTTACAAAGACACTTAGAAAGAAACAAAAGACAAATAGAAAGGATGATGCTCAATTGTCCGTTTTGTACACGAAGTGCATCCAGTTTTTGCCGTAACCCTCTCAACTTTTTATAACATGCTATGTGGGTGAAATGATGATACCATGCCAACTTTCAACCTTTTCAGAGTTCATTTGTAGTGCTTTTCAATTTCAGGGTCATTTAGCTCAAAAAAATCAGTAAATGCATGAAAAATACAAAATGAAGTCAGAAAGGGTTGAAAATTGATGATGTGGCTTTGAATGGTGCATTTTGAACACACCAAAAGTCTGGAGTTCAAATAAGTTCAAAAAAATGAAATCCCATTGTAACAGATGAGTTTTCGTCCGAAACCCTGATACTTCGAAAGAGATTGTCCATTTTGTACACGAAGTGCATCCAGTTTTTGCCGTAACCCTCTCAACTTTTTATAACATGCTATGTGGGTGAAATGATGATACCATGCCAACTTTCAACCATTTCAGAGTTCATTTGTAGTGCTTTTCAATTTCAGGGTCATTTACCTCAAAAAAATCAGTAAGTGCATGAAAAATACCAAATGAAGTCAGAAAGGGTTGAAAATTGATGATGTGGCTTTGAATGGTGCGTTTTGAACACACAAAAAGTATGGAGTTCAAATAAGTTCAAAAAAATGAAATCCCTTTGTAACAGATGAGTTTCCGTCCGAAACCGTGATACTTCGAAAGAGATTTTCCATTTTGTACACGAAGTGCATCCAGTTTTTGCCGTAACCCACTCAACTTTTTAGCACATGCTATGTGGGTGAAATGATGATACCATGCCAACTTTCAACCTTTTCAGAGTTCATTTGAAGTGCTTTTTAATTTCTTTCAAAACATCGTGGGAGTGGAGTTCAAAAAAGAATCAACTAAAAAGCTTTTATAAACCTCTAGTATTTTTGAAACTATAATTATATAAAATTATGCAACTAAAATTATCAAAGTATTTTTTGTTCAAAACATTAATAGCAAAAAGAATATAATGATAAAACACACTGGAAATAAATAAAGCAAAAAATAAAACAAAAATAAATAAAGCAAAAAAATAATAATAATGGAAATTATGCAACTAAAATTATCAAAGTATTTATTTGTTAAAAAGAATGAACTAAAATAACTGAAGAAAAATACTAGAAAAAA
Organism: Elymus sibiricus; assembly: GCA_039707655.1. Taxonomy (NCBI): domain Eukaryota; kingdom Viridiplantae; phylum Streptophyta; class Magnoliopsida; order Poales; family Poaceae; genus Elymus; species Elymus sibiricus. The sequence goes on along the minus strand of CM077671.1, from coordinate 522,800,618 downwards.
ATTAAAAAAATAAATAAAGCAAAAAACAAAACAATAATACTGGAAAAAAAATTAAAAAAATGCTGTGCAAGGCCATTGGTCCTGGTTGGTCGCACCAACCGGGACCGATGCCCACCTTTGGTCCCGGTTGGTGCCACCAACCGGGACCAATGCCCACCTTTGGTCCCGGTTGGTCCCACCAACCGGGACCAAAGGTCTCTGCTTCCCGCCCAAAGGTGGGCATTGGTCCCGGTTGGTGGCACCAACCGGGACCAAAGGTGGTTGCTATATAACCAAGACTTAGGAAATTTCGCCCCACCCGCCATTCTTCTCTCCACGCCGCCAGGCTGCTGCTGCTGCCCTCGACGCCGTCGCCTCCCCGAGCCGCCCCGAGGTCGCCGTCACCATCGCCGCCCGCTCCTCGTCGCCGTCGCCGCCCGCCGCCCCGAGCCCGCTGTCGTCGTCCCCGTCGCCGCGCGCCGTCCCGAGCCCGCCGTCGTCGTCCCCGTCCCCGTCGCCGCCCCCGTCGCCGCCCCGTCCCTGTCGCCTCCCCGTCGCCGCGCCGCCCCGTCGCCGCCCCGTCGCCTCCCCGTCGCCGCCCCGTCGCCTCCCCGTCGCCGCCCCCCAGTGAGCCCCCCCTTTCCCATGGTCATGGACACGGACACGGACACGGACACGGATACGGATACGGCGACACGGACATGGACACGGACACGGACACGGATACGGATACGGCAACACGGACACGGATACGGCGACACGGACACGGATACGACGACACGGACGCGGACACGGACACGGATACGGCGACACGGACACGGATACGGCGACACGGACACGGACACGGACACGGACACGGATACGGCGACACGGACACACGAAAAATAACGAGAAAGAGATCGCCCCCTCCCCGATAACTTCGACATGAGGGGGGGGGGGTCGATATACATTTTTTCCATGTATGTATGTCGTTGTCGTTGAGTTAAAGAAAGAAAAATAATGAAAATATGTCATGAGTTAATGAAAATATATAATATATGTATGTGGCTATGTATGTAAAGATGGATAGCATTTTTTTCCATGTATGTATGTCGTTGTCGATATACCCCCTCCCCGATAACTTCGACATGAGGGGGGGGGGGGGTCGATATACCCCCTCCCCGATAACTTCGACATGGGGGGGGGGGTCGATATACCCCCTCCCCGATAACTTCGACATGAGGGGGGGGGGTCGATATACCCCCTCCCCGATAACTTTGACATGAGGGGGGGGGGGTCGATATACCCCCTCCCCGATAACTTCGACATGAGGGGGGGGTCGATATACCCCCTCCCCGATAACTTCGACATGAGGGGGGGGTCGATATACCCCCCTCCCCGATAACTTCGACATGAGGGGGGGGTCGATATACCCCCCTCCCCGATAACTTCGACATGAGGGGGGGGTCGATATACCCCCCTCCCCGATAACTTTGACATGAGGGGGGGGTCGATATACCCCCCTCCCCGATAACTTCGACATGAGGGGGGGTCGATATACATTTTTTCCATGTATGTATGTCGTTATCGTTGAGTTAAAGAAAGAAAAATAATGAAAATATGTCATGAGTTAATGAAAATATATAATATATGTATGTGGCTATGTATGTAAAGATGGATAGCATGTTTTTCCATGTATGTATGTCGTTGTTGATATACCCCCCTCCCCGATAACTTCGACATGAGGGGGGGATCGATATACCCCCTCCCCGATAACTTCGACATGAGGGGGGGATCGATATACCCCCTCCCCGATAACTTCGACATGAGGGGGGGTCGATATACCCCCTCCCCGATATCATTTTTTTTCTAAGTTACTTAGGTAAAATGTTCACCCCCCCTCTCGATATACCGGGCGACCAACTCTTGAGGCCACCCAAACCCGAGAAAAAAAGCGTTGTCGATATACCCCCCCACCCAAACGCTACAAGTGTTGTCGAGGCCACCCCAAACCGGACGTCGGACATTCATGAGAGAGGCGGTCCGGACGTCGGACATTCATGTTTGTATATTAATTGCCATGTTGTAATATTTGCAGAAACTATGGATCCAAGAGACACGGAACAAGAACAGTTGTTGGGGGACATAATCCACGGCGGACGTGATATCTTGTCGTTTCTCAACGACACCGATGGTCTGGAAGGAGAGGATGACGGCTCCGGTGATCGAACAATGGAGGAGGAAGGACATGATCATGATGGCTCCGGTGACCGAATGCCGGAGGAAGAAGGAGACCATGATGACGGCTCCGGTGACCGAACGGAGGAGGGAGCTGTTGCAAAGTCCGGCGAGGTATATATATTAATTAAGCCTGTGCTGACTAGCTAATTGATGCATTAATTGTTTTGGTATGTACATATATTAATTAACTCTTCTTTCTTCTTTTATAGCCCTCCGGATCGAGCCAAACTTCTGTAACGAGACGAGGCCCGAAGAAGAGGTTGCGCAAGGATGAAAGGTTCACGATCACAGCACTCGCGGACGATGGCCATCCGATTGAACCCAAGCGGACCAAGGACGCATTTTCTGCTCAGTGCGGAGCTATTGTTAGGGACGACTTCCCAATCAGCATCAAGCAATGGAATAAGCCTAAGGACGGCGCCCCTGAAGGTGATTATGTCACCGATAGACAGAAAGATGATCTTTGGACCGCGCTGAAGGCAAATTTCACCCTACCGCCAGAGGAGGATCCGAATAAGCCAGTTATAGAGCCACTGGTCAAGGCGTGTGCTCTTAAGAAGATGGCAGATCTATTCAGGAGGTGGAAGAATGAGTTGAAATCAAAGTTTGTCGACAAAGGGAAGACTCCAGAATTCACCGGCCGATTTGAGAAGATAAGAGATCACTGACCCGCATTTGTGGCCTACAAGACATCGGACAAGAGTAAGAAAATGTTAGAGACAAACAAGATCAACGCTGCAAAGAAGCAGTATCACCATCACACGGGGTCAGGTGGCTACCTCAAAGCCCGGCCATTGTGGGACAAAGCTGAGAATGACCTGATTGCTAAAGGGGTCGAACCAGAGACATTGAACTGGCCAGACCGTTCAAGGACTTGGTTCTTCGGGGTTGGGGGAACTTTGGACCCTGAAACAGGGAAGTGCCGTTGGACGGACGAGCAACTTGCAATACCCGTCACGAAGCTTCAGAAGTATATCACCGCAGCGCAGGAAGGGACGTTCATTCCCGACAGAGAGAAGGACGAGCTGACTGAGGCCCTAGGGAATGCTGAGCACCCTGGACGAACACGAGGCACACCAGGCTCCGTTCCGTGGAAGTTTGGGTTTCCCGACGCAGGCGGTTACAGAAGCCGGGAGAGAAAGAGGAAAGCGGAGCTGAGCGACATGCAGAAGATGAGTGCAAGACTACAAAAGCTAGAGGAAGCTGAGAGCCAGCGAGCTGCCGGCCAACTATCTCAGCGGCACGAAGCTACCCCAGAAGCTACCCCGCCATCTCAGCGGAGAAGCAGCGGGGCTTCCACGGAGCCCGTTCAGACTGACTTCACGGAGCCTATCTACCCCGTGGATACTATCACGGAGGCTCAAAATTGCGAGCTTATGACGAAATGCCATAACCTCACTTTCAAGGCGGCTCTCGGCTCTGTTGCACCTCCTCAACCCAACGGAACTTTTCACTGCTCACCGATTCCACATGGCTATGCTGTTGTGATGGTGGATGAAGTAATGGCGGGATTTGAGGAGCTCGAGCTTGACCAGTCTACAGGTGAAGGAGAGAATAAGCTGGCTCGTCCTCTGAGGAGTACATGTCTATGGCAGAAGGACTACATCAAGCTTCCAAACTGGACGCCTCCGCCTCCTCCTCCTCCTCAGGCGAATCAGGGCTCTCCGCCTCCTCCTCCTCCTCCTCCTGCGGCGAGTGATCAGGGCACACCGCCTCCTTCTCCGGCTCCTCCGACGCGTGAGGGCACTCCGCTACTCCTTCGCCTACTCCGGCACGTCGGAGCAGTACGCCTCCTCCTCAGCCTCGTCGGCAACGGCAGAAGACAGACGCCGCCGCTCCGGCTCCTCCGGCGCGTCGGAGCACTCCGCCTCTTTGTCCGCCTCGTAAGCAACGACGGAAGAGAGACGCCGCCACTCCGGCGGCTAGCAGTACAAGAAGAGGCGGGAGGGAATACAGATACGGTCCATCTCTCAAGCCTTTGGAAAAGTTACCACATGAGAGGACCGAGTCTGAAAACGAGGAGATATGTCAGGCCGAATTGAGGGCCCATTTTGCAAAGAAAACTCTACCTCCGAAGGAGAAGCTAGATCCGGTGAAAGTGATGCACACTATCGATGCCCTGAAGCGACCACCACCGCCTCCGCCGGATTCCAACTTTGACCGCTGTGTTAAAAAGACATATCAAGACGCGCGGCGGTCGGGAAGTACTTCCAGTGATGCAAGGTTAGCAAAACGAAGAAGTGGGAAAAAAATTCCCCAGCTCGGCGAACAGGCGAACCAATCGTGCCCCCCGCTCAAGGTGTCTAGCGATATCGTCGCTAATCATCCGGGGATGGTGCCCGGTACCAATCCTGGTGATTACCTGAGCGATGATGTACAGTTTGAGCCGTTGGAGGTGGACGAATTCAGTTACCGGTACGGGCGGCCTCTCGTCGAACCTGATCATCCTCCTCTAACAACGATGATGCGAACATTGCATGAATGGTACATGAAAACATGCCGGGAGTCTGGGAAGGATGCTTTGACGCTGAGAATTAAAGAGGAGCATGACCTCGTTGGAATGGATCAGTTGAATGTTGAATTTGAGGAGATATTCCAGTTATACAATCAAAAGGCCCTCGACAAAACAATCGTGACTTGCTACTGTCTGTAAGTACTACTTCTGTAATTAAGTCTCTATATATATATAGCTCAGCTCTTTCATTGCATGTATATATAATTATCCTCACTATATTATGCAGATTGAAGATCGTCGAATGCAGAAAAGCACAAATCTATGACATTGGGTTCATTAACCCAAATATCATACATGAGTTTACAGTTAAAAACAATGTCACACAAACTGAGGACAACTTGCTACAATCGTTGCTTAAAAATCAAAACAAAGGGACGCAGTTTCCACTTTATTCAGCTAGAGATTAAGCTTGAGCGGGGAGTAGTAATCGTCTTAGACTCGAAACGAAAAGATCCCCTGGAATATGCGGGCATGACTGAAATGCTCCAGAAGTAAGTTCAATCGATCATTATCGCATCATATCGGCAACTTTGTTCATTTCCTGATATCAAGTAATTATTTTCTTTGTCTGGCAGGGTTCGGAAAGAGTTCACCGCAATTGTTCCGGCACTGCCGAGGGAGCTGCGATTTACACACCCGAAAGTAAGTACTACTAGCTTCATCAATACCATTTATCATGCTTGATTATCAGTTTGATTGAACTCTATTTCTCGTAAAGTGCTTGTGGCAGGAAAAAGGGAATGATTTTTGTGGTACTACATTTGCGAGTTCATCTACAACGTGACGACCCCTAAGCGGGGCTACTCTGAAAAACAATTTCAAGTGCGTAAGCAATAATATTCACAATTTTATTTTATTACCATGATTTGTGTTGAGTTTCATTCATATATATGTATTGACCCCCTTCTTCAAATTAGATGTGGCAGATGTGGGATGAACTCCTACCACATGATCGCATACGAGCAATTCAAGAGGAATTGGCGGGATTCTTTCTTGACCACGTCATAAATAAAGCCGGAGAATACCATCTGGAATTTGACATTAAATGTTAGGGATTGTAAGAGATCTTATATTGTATATATGTAGCTAGTAGCGTCGGATAGATATACGAAAACTTGTTGTTCGACCAATCTCTCGGAGAAAGAGAGGTCGATCACTTCTCTGTGTATATGTTCATGACGATCTTGTGTACTTAATGGTTCCTTCATTTGCTTACTAGCTAGCGTGTCGAGTTCTCTCTATAGTAGCTAGCGTCGACCAAGCACGGAGAAAGAGAGGACACTTCTCTCTATTAGCTAGCTAACACAATATGAAACACCTCAATTAACCCTACAAACCCCCCTAACCCCCCCCCTTCAAAAAAAAACAAAAACCCCAGTGCCTTTTGGTCCCGGTTGGTGTTGCCATCCGGGACTAAAGGTCCTGCCTTTTGGTCCCGGTTGGTGTTACCAACCGGGACTAAAGGTCCTCCTGCCTGGGCTCCCAGCACCGGCCACGTGGAGCCCCTTCTGTCCCGGTTGGTAAGCGAACCGGGACTAAAGGTTTTGGGCTTTAGTCCCGACCCTTTAGTCCCGGTTCCAGAACCGGGACAAATGGGCCTCTGGAACCGGGACAAATGGGCCTTTTTCTACTAGTGTTTCTCAGTTGGAACTAGACGTTTGGTTGCAAGCTGGTGTTTCACGTCGGCAGCCACGGTCTCGTTCAATTCCTCTTCAGTCATGTCGTATGGTAACTTGGCAAGAGCCTTCTTGATGCTACCTTCTCTGGATTTCTTCGCTGTTGTACAACTAGCCTCCGGAGCGGCGGCGGATCTCTTCCGCCGCTGCTGAGGTGGCAGAGGAGGTAGACTCTGCTGAGGGGCCTCCTCCATCGGAGTCCGCTGACGTGGCGGAGACAGCTGAAGCGGCGGAGGTTCTGCTGGGCCTCCTCTGAAGGAGTGTGCTGACGCGGCGGAGACGACTGAGGCAGCGGAGATAGAGTTGGACTGTGAGGAGTCTGCTGAGGGGCCTTCTCCGGCTGAGTCTGCTGACGCGGCATCCATCGTGGAAGCACGATGTTTTCCTTTCTCCATAGAATGGTAGTCCTTAGGGCATCTCCCAGATGAGTCTCCCCTTCACCTGTAGGGTACTCAAGGTTCAGCCCCTCAAATCCGTTGTTAACTTAATCCACCCCGACAACAGCATAGCCATCTGGAATCGGATTGCAATGGAAAGTTGCATTAGGTCCAGGAGGTAAGACATAGTGACTGCCACCTTCAAGGTTATGTTCACACATTTCGCAATTAGCTCACAATGTTCCCTCTCCGTGATATCATCCACGGGGTAGCGAGGAGCCATGATATCAGGCCGAACGAGCTCCGTGGAAGCCACGCTGCTTTTCCACTGAGATGGTGGGGTAGCTTCGTGGGAAGTATCGAATGAAGGATCTTCGTACTGCTGAGATGGTAGGCCGGTAGCTCGCTGACTGCTAAGTGCCTCTAATTTCTTCTCTTGCAACGCTAATCTTTCTTCTACCTTCTGCATCCGGTCTGCTTCCACTTTCTTCTTTCTCCTTCGGCTTCTATAACCAGTGCTGTCGGGAAACCCATGCACCCACGGAACGGAGCCTGATGTGCCTCGTGTTCGTCCAGGATGTTCATGATTCCTGAGGGCGCGTGACAGCTCATCCTTCTCTCTGTCGGGATGGAACCTCCCTTTCTGCACGGCCTGGATTGCTTCCTGAATCTGTTTGACGGGTGTTTCAAGTTGAGCTTTCGTGTAAACACACTTCCCTGTTTCTGGGTGCAAAGTTCCCCCATGCTCGAAGAACCAAGTCATTGCCCGTTCGGGCCAGTTCAATGTCTCTGGTTCGATCTCTTTAGCAAGCAGGTCGTTCTCAGCTTTGTCCCACGTAGGCCGGGCAACCTTGTAGCCACCTGACCCCGTAACATGGTGATATAGCTTCTTTGCAGCATTTTGCTTATTTATCTGTGACCTTTTCTCAGCTTTCTCCAATTTCTTGTACGCCACAAATGCGGGCCAGTGATCTTTTATCTTCGCATATTGACCGGTGAATTCTGGTGTCTCGTCTTTCTCGACAAACTGTTCGTTCAATCTTTTCTTCCAGTTCTTGAATTGTTCTGCCATCTTCTTAAGAGCCCACACCTTGACTTTTCGTTGTATAACTGGGTTATTTGGATCCTCCTCTAGCAGTAGGCTGAAATTTGTCATGAGCGAGTTCCAAAGCTCATCTTTGCATCTATCGTCGACATAAGAAACTTCATCGTCCTTCTTCTTATTCCATTCTTGGATGCTGATCGGGACGTTGTCCCTAACAACAACTCCGCACTGATGTATAAATCGGTCTTGGGTCCGCTTGGGATGAGTCGGTTTGCCATCTGGAGTGACTTCTTCAATTGTGAACCTTTCATTCTCGCCCAACCTTTTCTTTGGGCCTCGTCTCCTTATAGAAGGTTGGCTCGATCCGAAGGGCTAAAAGAAGAAAGAAGCATTAATATATGTACATACAAAACAATTAATGCATCTAGTCAGCAGAGGCTTAATTAATATATATACCTCGCCGGACTATGCAACAGTTAAGGCTCCAACACCGGTGGAGCCGTCATCTCCTCCCTCCATTCGATCACCGGAGTCGTCATCCTCTCTTCCCTCACCATCGGTGTCGTTGAGAAACGACAAGGTGATATCATCACCTCCGACGCGGATTATATCCCCCAACATCTCTTCTTGTTCTAAGTCTCTGTCGTGTTCCATAGTTTCTGCAAATATTACAACATGGCAATATACAACCATGAGAGATGGATTAGTGGCAAACATAGACCTAATCACAACAACGAATCATATGCATATGAGCAATGGATTAGTGGCAAACATCATGCAAAGTTGACAAGTTTTATAACAGTCAGTTTCAGGCGATCGTCGAGGACTACTCCCCCCCCCTCATGTCGAAGTTATACCGAAATTATCGGGGTTATGTTTTAACGACCCCCCCCCCCCACTTTCGGGAAAGGATACTTTGCGAACTGCCTCTCTCATGCATGTCCGACGTGCAAATCATGTTTTCATATGCCTCAAAATCAAAGTTATCGGGGTTATGTTTTAACGACCCCCCCCCCTCATGTCAAAATTACGACGATATTTGTACAAGATGAATACAAGATTTATACACAAGATCAATACAAAATAAATACAAAATGAATACAAGATGAATACAAGATTTATACACAATATGAATACAAGATGAATACACAACTCAACAAATGAACCAACCATCATCCTATGAACAAAACTCAGCATACAACAAATGGACACCTTTTGTCGAACAGCGGAGGGACGATCAGGGGCCAACTCCACGGAGATGCAACACCACAACCTGTAATTCCACCGAGTAGAATGCTGACGAATACTTATGAAAGTTTCTTAAACAATCTAATACTCAACCATATAAAAAATGATCCCGTTCATCCGTAAAACCTATGAACTTCCTTTGAATCACCGCCAAATGAACATTCATTTGAATCAAATAAACCTTTAAAGGACAATACTATCTGTTTATCACTTGTCTTTCTTCTATAATAGATAAAGGGTATTAGAGCCTCATGTTATCACATTACTTACATTTGCCACTATTACTACTTTTTGCCTATTTAGAAACTTAGGAGTACCTCAACTAAACATTTAAAGGAGATGCGGCGGCCCTGGGAAAGAGCGGCGCTCACCGAGGAGCACACGAAGGCTCGTTGAGGGACTAGTAGCAGCAGACGGCAGCGGGATCGACGGAGAACGGCGGCGGCCACAGACAGCGACGGCCACAGGAGGAAACGGCGGCGGCCACAGGAGGAAACGGCGGCGGCCACAGGAGGAAACGGCGGTGGCCATAGGAGGAAACGGCGGCGGCCACAGACGGGGCCTCGGAGGCGACGGCGATCTCCGGCGCAGCAGTCTGGCGGCGTCGTGCTGTGGTTCGGCGTCGGGGGAGAGAATGGGAGAGATTGGGGGAAAATTCGCGAAGTGCTGCTTATATACCCCACCCTTTAGTCCCGATTGGTGGCTCCAACTGGGACTAAAGGCCCCCCTTTAGTCCCGGTCCGAGCCACCAACTGGGACTAAAGGTGAATTTCACCAGCCCAAAGGAGGCAAAACCCAGGCCTTTAGTCCCGGTTGGTGGCTCGGGCCGGGACTAAAGGGGGGTCATTAGTCCCGGTTGAAGCCACCAACCGGGACTAAAGGGTTATCCTGGCACAGCCGAGGGGTGGTGGGAGTTTAGTCCCACCTCGCCAAGCGAGAGGCGCTCGCACCGGTTTATAAGCCCGCCTGCGGCTACCGTGGCAAGTTCCTCTCAAAGCTCATTGTCTAACCTGGCCCCTTGCTGCCCTGTGAGGCCTACTGACAGCAAATATTCGTGGCCCGCGGGTCTGCATCCTGGCCCATATATAGTTGGGTTTCTAGTCGTATGTAGGTCGTGGTGTGTGAATTCTCCTGCTAGTAGGCGGGCATTTTTTTATTTTTTGCATATGTTATGTCAATTTTTGGACCTTCTTCAAATCACATCCTAATTTTTATACATACTCACTTATGTGTAATACACATGATTATCAAAGAATTTCAACAAAATATATGAAATTCTAAAAAATGCAAAACTTTCATATTCATTCTGTGTTAATGAAAGAGATCATGCCTATTTTTGGTTTTAATTCTAAAGTTTTCTTTTAAACAGATGCATACATGCCTAGTATTCATTTAATTCTTTTTGCTATTAAAGTTTTTAACAAAAAATACTTTATGAAAATTTTAGTTGCATAAATTTTATATAATTTTAAGTTAATATTATTTTGATCATAACTAGAGTTTTATAACCCAACATACTCATGGTGTGGGGTTTGAACTCCTGATGTAAGATAATATAAAGGTGCCTGGATGTTCATGAGAATGGCCACATACTCACTTATGGAGCCACATACTCAGCCATGTCTATATTAACCTTGTTATTTTATATGGAGCCACCAACCGGGACTAACCGCGTATGATCAACCTTGAAAAACTTGGGACTGAAAGGATAGGAATAATTGAAATTTCATAACTTAATAAATAATTATTCTAAAATCATGTTTCAAATGCCAAAATGCCCTAGCTAGCTCTTACAAAGATTCCCTCCGGTTTGTCCGAAGTGGCACTTTCCAGCTATAAGTCCGAAAACTCACACTAGAGAGAAAGTGATGGCGGTGAAGCCGGTCACATCCCAGAGTGGGATCTTGGGGTATAAAACTATTTCTTCGCGTGTGTCCCTTGCTTATTGCGCCGTAATCATGGATAATCTTCATCATTTAACAAGATGCTTGGGTCAGTCTTCACTCTGAAGGGAGGAATTTCATTAAAGTTTTCATAATCTTCTGACATGTCTGTCTTGTCCTCCACTCCCACGATGTTTCTTTTTCCTGAAAGAACTATGTGGCGCTTTAGCTCATCGTATGATGTATTCGCTTCCTTATCTTTTCTTTTTCTCGGTTTGGTAGACATGTCCTTCACATACAAAACCTGCACCACATCATTGGCTAGGACGAATGGTTCGTCTGTGTACCGAAGATTGTTGAGATCCACTGTTGTCATTCCGTACTACGGGTCTACCTGTACCCCGCCTCCTGACAGATTGACCCATTTGCACCGAAACAAAGGGACCTTAAAATCACGTCCATAGTCAAGTTCCCATATGTCCTCTATGTAACCATAATATGTGTCCTTTGCCCTATTGGTGTTTGCTGCATCAAAGCGGACACCACTGTTTTGGTTGGTGCTCTTTTTATCTCGGGCGATCGTGTAAAATGTATTCCCATTTATCTCGTACCCTTCGAAAGTCAATACAGTCAAAGATGGTGTCCTGGCCAACAAGTACAGCTCATCTCCAACAGTGGTGTTACCCATGAGATGTGTTTGCAACCAACCGCCGAAAGTCCCCATCTGTTCACGTGTAATCCAGTCGTCAGACTGCTCCGGGTGTTTGGAGCGTAGAATATTCTTGTGTTCATTGATATACGGGGTCACCAAGGTAGAATTTTGTAGAACTGTGTAGTGTGCTTGCACCCAAGAATGCCCGTCCCTATATATTATTGAGTTCGGTCCTAGCGTGCCTTTTCCACCCAATCTCCCCTCATGCCATGATTCAGGAACACCAATCGGCTTAAGGTCACGAATAAAGTCAACACAAAACTCAATAACCTCCTCTATTTCATGGCCCTTGGAGATGCTTCCTTCTGGCCTAGCACGGTTACGAACATATTTCTTTAAGACTCCCATGAACCTCTCAAAGGGGAACATATTGTGTAGAAATACAGGACCCAGAATGGCAATCTCGTCGACTAGGTGGACTAGGACGTGCGTCATAATATTGAAGAAGGATGGTGGGAACACCAACTCGAAACTGACAAGACATTTGACCAAATCATTCTGTAACCTTGGTAGGATTTCTGGATCGATTACCTTCTGAGAAATTGCATTGAGGAATGCACATAGCTTCACAATCGCTAATCGAACATTTTCCGGTAGAAGCCCCCTCAATGCAACCGGAAGTAATTGCGTCATGATCATGTGGCAGTCAAAGATTTCCTTCTCTTTTTTGGTAAGAGCGTAGCTGGCAGGACCTTGATACTGCTTTGGATGCATGCCGTCTTTTTCGTTCATACGTTGCTGGTCCTGCCGTGCCTCCGGTGTATCTTTTGTCTTCCCATACACGCCCAGGAAGCCTAGCAGGTTCATGCAAAGATTCTTCATCACGTGCATCACGTCGATTGAAGAGCGGACCTCTAGGACTTTCCAATATTCTAGCTCCCAAAATATAGATTTCTTCTTCCACATGGGGGCGTGTCCGTCAGCGTCATTCGGAATAGATTGTCCGCCAGGACCCTTTCCAAAGATTACTTGTAAATCCTTGACCATATCAAGTATATCATCACCAGTACGGAGGACAGGCTTCCTTCGGTGATCTGCCTCACCTTTAAAATGCTTGCCTTTCTTTCTTAAGGCATGCTTGGTCGGAAGAAATCGACGATGTCCCAGGTACACATTCTTCTTGCATTTGTCCAAATATATACTTTCAGTCTCATCTAAACAGTGTGTGCATGCGTGGTATCCCTTGTTTGTCTGTCGTGAAAGGTTACTAAGACAGGCCAATCATTGATGGTTACAAACAGCAACGCTCGTAGGTCAAATTCCTGCTGTTTGTGCTCATCCCACACACGTACACCTTTTTTATTCCACAGCTGTAAAAGTTCATCAACTAATGGCCTTAGGTACACATAAATGTCGTTGCCGGGTTGCTTAGGGCCTTGGATGAGCACTGGCACCATAATGAACTTCCGCTTCATGCACAACCAAGGAGGAAGGTTATAGATACATAGAGTCACAGGCCAGGTGCTATGATTTCTGCTCTGCTCCCCAAAAGGATTAATGCCATCTGCACTTAAATCAAACCATAAGTTCCTTGCGTCACCTGCAAAGTCCAGCCACTCTCTCTCGATTTTTGTCCACTGCGACCCATCAGCGGGTACTCTCAACTTCCCGTCTTTCTTACAGTCTTCTTTGTGCCATCGCAACAACTTGGCATGCTCTTTGTTTCTGAACATACGTTTCAACCGTGGTATTATAGGAGCATACCACATCACCTTGGCACGAACCCTCTTCCTGGGGCGCTCGCCCTCAACATCACCAGGGTCATCTCGTCTGATCTTATACCGCAATGCACCGCATACCGGGCATGCATTCAAATTCTCGTACTCCTCACCGCGGTAGAGGATGCAGTCATTAGGGCATGCATGTATCTTCTGCACCTCTAATCCTAGAGGGCAGAGAACCTTCTTTGCTTCGTACGTACTGTCAGGCAATTCGTTATCCTTTGGAAGCTTCTTCTTCATTATTTTCAATAGCTTTCCAAATCCCTTGTCAGATACACCATTCTCTGCCTTCCATTGCAGCAATTCCAGTGCGGTACCAAGCTTTGTGTTGCTATCTTCGCAATTTGGGTACAACCCTTTTTTGTGATCCTCTAACATGCGATCGAACTTCAACTTCTCCCTTTCACTTTCGCATCCTCTCTGTGCATCAACAATGACCCGGCGAAGATCATCATCGGGCACATCTGGTGCATCTTGATCTTCAGCTTCCCCCGTTGCAGTATCACCGTATTCAGGGAACATAGGATAGTTGTCATCATCCTCTTCTTTTTCGTTGTCTTCCATCATAACCCATCTTTCTTCGTGCTTGGTCCAAATATTATAGTGTGGCATGAAACCCTTCTCAAGCAGGTGGAAGTGAAGGGTTTTCAAGGAAGAGTAATCCTTCGTATTCCCACAGACAGTACATGGACAATACATAAAATCATTCTGCTTGTTTGCCTCAGCCACTTCGAGAAAATTATGCAGGCCCTTAATATAGTCGGAGGTGCGTCGGTCACCGTACATCCATTGCCGGTTCATCTGCGTGCATTATATAATTAAGTATATCAAAAACCATTAAAGAACATCATGAATAGAGAAATGACCAAATTAATACAAGTTCATCATCACATTAAAACCAAAGTACAGTAGTGATCAAATGTTATTACTAAAAAAAAATACATAAAGTTCATACATAGTTCTCATAGAACAACATACAGCTCTCTAGAACATCTAATTAAAACATACATTGAAACTAACATACAACTATGTAAAACATTTAAATGCAACAACAAATGCGATCAAAATCGCAACTAAGGTAACAATTGATCCAACAGCATAATGATACCAAGCCTCTTTATCAATGGTATATTTTCTAATCTTTCTAATCTTCAAGCGCATTGCATCCATCTGGATCTTGTGTAGATCGACGACATCGGCAACATGCAACTCCAATTTCATCTTCTCTTCTTCAATTCTTTTTAATTTTTATTTCAAATAATTGTTTTCTTTTTCAACTAAATTTAACCTCTCGACAAGAGGGTCGGTTGGAATTTCCGGTTCACATACCTCCTACGCGTAAAAATATCTATGTCAAGTTGGTCGGCATAATTGTCATAAAAACTAAATGAAACAAATAGTTATAAAAGATAATATACCACATCCGAATCATAGACCGGACGAGAGCCGACGGGGGCGGATATCAAAGTCATGGCACTATATAATAACAAACAATAATACAAGTAAGAAAATTATACAAGTAACTATATCTAAATCATACAAGTAAGAATTTGTTTTTTTTAAAAAGACATAAGAACAAGAGGCTCACCACGGTGGTGCCGGTGACGAGATCGGCGCGGGCGATCGACGGCGGTGAGGACGGGGACGGGGACGGGACGGCACCCTACACATGTGCAAACTAAGAAGTTAATTTGAGCTCAAATTGTGCATCTAAATCAAATAAACTCACACATACACTCCTCCACTAAAACCCACAAACCACACTACTTTTAGAGCATTTGAAATGAGCTAAACTAGCAGTGAGAGATGAAAGGATGAAGTTGCTAACCTTTTTAGAACACTTGGATAGTTGGTGCACCACCAAACCTAGACAAATCTTGGGAAAAATGAAGCTTGGAGGTCGAGCTTGGAGGAAGAACAGAGGAGAAAGCTTAAGTGTGGCTCGGGCATTTCATCGAACACCTATGTGTATATAGGAAGTGAGAACAGAGCACAGCACACACCTCCCACCACCTACGGCCAAAAAACAAAGGAGAGAGCGCGGGCCGGGCATATATATAGGAATCTTTTTAGTCCCCGTTGGTGTCTAGAACCGGGACTGAAGAATGACATTTAGTCCCGGTTCCAGAAACCAACCGGGACTAAAGGGCTGCGCCCCAGCCGAACTGGGACTGATGCCTGCCGAGGCCCGGCCGGCGTCCTGGCCGCTCGAACCGGGACTGATGCTCCCATTAGTCCCGGTTCGTAGCACGACCGGGACTGTTGCTCTGATCTGGCCAGAACCAAAGCCCTATTTTCTACTAGTGAGGCTATTTACTAGCAAATACATGCTCTCTGGCAAGTGTAAGTTTAGGCCCTATAGGTCAGGTTGCCTGGTTTTTCTGATACAGCAGCCTCCAGGCATCGAGACGTCGGCTAAGGGCTGATATCAAAAAACACTCTAAGAAACTAACTTAGAGGCAGAAGCCGAAGACTGGCTAGCTACGCAGTTAAAAGCCAAGATTGAGTCAAAATAAAAATCTTAAGAAAAGCAAATTCGATTTGCCAAGACAAAGAGCAATATAAATAAAAGTAGCCTGCCGAACTTAATATTGTCTTTACAAATTTCTCCTCGGCATACCAAGGGTCAAGCTTCCATTAGATATTGTCTATAATGGTCTTCGGCTTGCAATCCTTCTCAGACAGCCGAGCAGCGGGCATGACCTGCTCTAGAGTTTTGGATTTCGTCCGAAAAAAACGAATTTCGGATGAAATCAGCCCATCTCGTTCAGGCCCGGTATACTTGATTGCCGGCCCAAAAAATTCGGCCATATTTGAATTTTGGGCCCAACACAGCCTCTGGCCCAATCTGCCTTGGTCTGCCGGTGATATAAAAGCCCCGAACAAAGCTTCAAGCCCTAGAAAACGTCAAATTCCCCATCCCTGCTCAGTATGCGCCGCCGCCGTCCTCGAGCTCGGTCTGCTCGTGCCGCCGCCTCGTCCTGGAGCCCATCGTCCTCGCCATCGATCTTCCATATCGCGGTGCGCTGGTGGTTGGGCCACGAGTGCTCTTGTCCGGGCGGCCGGAACTGAAGCGGATGAAGCAGCGGGAGCGCGTGCCTGGGCGCAGCGTGGCACTCTGATTCCATCTAGTCTAACTATTTCTGATCCAAGTGTATCATATCAATCAGCCTTGCTCTGCTTTGTTATCGTTGCTGCAAGATTTCGAATTTTTGGCACAATTTCGGCCATTTTTCGTCCAAAATTCGCTGAGTTTTCGTTCACGGATTCAAATTTTCAATGGTTCTTTTCGTCCGGAATTTTCCGAAAAAAATCCGAAAAAACGAGTTTCGTCAATTTCGCTAGGGGGCGGTATATTTTGCAAAACGAAATCCAAAATTCTGACCTGCTCGAAGAAACCTTCCGGCGGGACTTCCTCGCCGTCATTTCCTTTAGGGCTGACCCTAGCGATCTTTTCGAGGTTCAGACTGGGGAAGTGTGATTGCATCACTGCCCTGGCCTACCGAGCTCCTTCACGGCACGCATACTTCTACCACTGTCGGATCCGAGCACTCCCCTCTTGAAGGCGCCACACTAGCTCGAAGTAGGTGATCGGAAGTGTCTCTCCACACCGCAGAACCCTAAAAAGATCTGCTCCATGGCAAGCCACGTCAACTTGTGCAGCTCTTCAAGCTGCTTAGGCTTGTCTCCGAGGAAGACGCTGTACGTCGGATCCTGGAACTGACGCCAGAACAGCCGCTGTTGTTCGTGAGCCTCGTCATGGCTACTGCTATAGAATGACAAGCCTTCTCGACGCTGAGGGCAGATCAGGGAACGCAACTGGAGAATGCCACACTTGCTCGACTTCCGAAGATACACTCCAAAAGATATGGCTTACCGGACGTAATCTCTGAGGCCTGTCGCAACTCTTCTTTGGCCAAGGTCGCCTGCAACTGGGCCTCTTGAAGGACACGACCCAGTCGACTGATCTCGGCAGCATCAGCTTCCTTGGCAACTTTCAGCGCATCACATTCGGTGACGCGCTTCGTGACGTCCTCCTTGACCTCAACCACCCTTTACTTGGCCGCCTGGCAGACCTCCTGCTCCTTGCGGAGCAACTCGACACTCTCCGACACCTTCTCCTTCAGGCCCTGCGCTTCAGCACGAGCTTTGTCAAGCTCGGCCTGCAGAGCGGCGACGCACTGGTCAGCATCTGCATGAGAAAAAAGACAAGGAGAATGGATTAAGCACGTGAGAACCGAGGAGGTGTGCTGACAGCAAGAGAATGTCGGTTTCCTCACCGTAGACCACCTCTGCTCTGCTCCTAAGCTGCTGCACCTCTAGTTCGACTTGTGCGAGTCAGCTTTTGGTCTCCTCCATTTCAGACGAGGTCTTCTGGAGGTGGGAGTTGGCGCCCTATAGAACATTGGTAGCATGTATCAATTACCTGACATAGCTCCAAAAACCAGGTGATTCGATCCTCATGTCGGTTTTCGAGAAAACCGACATGAGTCTCGGCTCTCGGGGGCTACTGTATACAAGGTTTTGGTTACCGAATGGGGCATTTTTACCGAGGGGGACCGGTAAACGTGGTTACCACGGTTACCACGAAATTTCGAGAAAATTTCGAACGAATTTCGAACAAAATTTATAATTGGATTTTGAATTCAAATTCTTTCAAAACAGATATAGATAGCACTTGAACTTATATTTATCATAAAAGAGCTATAGCTCAGTGGAACGTTGTCTACGCGAGTGCTGTGAGGTGCTGCCATACTTTACTATACATTGAGCGTTTGAATTCAACAAATTCAAAAAATTCGATTTTTTTTGCTCGAAATGCCCATTTACCGAGGGGGACCGAAATATGTGGTAACCATGGTAAATCTCGAAATTTCGAGCGGTAACCAAAACCTTGACTGTATATTCGCATTTCCTAAAGTTTGGCCTTTTCCGAGATGGTGCGATTCGATCCTCACGTCGGTTTTTTCAAAGCCGACGCGAGTCTCGGGGGCTACTAGATTCCGCATTATACTCTACTCGTATAACTAGTTTTTTCAAAAACTACATATATATCAACCCTCAAGTTAGTTGGGCTAACTAACTTAAGGCTCGGGGGCTACTGCAAACCGCGGTTCTTTCAAAGAGACCTGCAGTTTATTATTTTCCTCTGCTAAAGTTGCACCTCGGGGAATAACTCAATCTATATGCTTTCTCCCTGCTTGCGTGGTGTCCTTGGGTATACAAAACCGAGGAACACCTTCAGGGCGACTGGGAATATTGATATGCTCGGAGAAAAATAAAAGCAGCAAGCAAACGAAAAAGCGTACCTCTGTGCCTTTCGCAAAGTCGAGGAACATGTCGATCACCCCAGCATAGAGAAACCGAAGTCGGTTCAAGACAGTGTGATAGCTGGCGCACTGGTCAGGGAGGAGGGCTGAGCTCGTTAGAGCTGCCTCCACCTCTTGGTGACGCTTAGCCAGCTCGACCTCTTGAATGGCCCAAGTCTGAAGCGCGCCATCCTCGGCCGCTGGAGGCGGGGAGACATCGGGCTGCGCCTGTGGATACAAGTCCACGTGAGCAGAGGCGGCCGGATTGATTTTCGGCCTCTCCTCATGAACCGGAAAGGCATCCCTCGGGTTGGCAGTCTCATCACCCATGACCGAGGTGTCGACCTTGACCATGGGGTCATCGGCCTCGCCCCCAATGTTCGACGTCGGGGGAGGAGAACTGGGCTCACCCTCCTCGGTCCTAGAGTGGACAAGGGGGGAATGGTTTCAGCCACCTGAGTGGCAGGAGGCACCTCCGTGTTAGCACCAATGTTTTAAATAGCGGGCTATGCCATTTAGCGGCGGCTCGACTAGAAGCTATGAAAGGCTATAGCGGAGCTATAGCGGAGCTAAGCCTCATTTAGTGTTTCTCTTAAATCATGAAAAATTAAAATAATAAGTATATAATAAGGCATCATATATGGTATATTACATATACTTTACATATACACATGTCCGCACATCAATATGCGAGTACCAAGTGGCATCCTAATTCAATAACCAAGCTTCACATCAATGCATCATATATATCATAAACAAGAACAAAAGATAATGCAAAAGTATGGTTTTGTATAGTGGCTTGGCGGGCTAAATGACTCCAAATTTAGCGCTATAACGGGAAATAGCGGGTTATTAGCCTCATTTTCAATTTAGCACTAAAAGTGCATAGCTTTAGCGGGAGAGCTCTCAAAGGCTATAGCGGGGCTATAGCGAAGCTATAGCCGGCTATTTAAAACATTGGTTAGCACGGGAGGAGGGCCTCGGATCGGGAGAAGTGACCTCGTCCGTGATGGACCGCTGCTTCCTGTAAAAGAGAGTCAAGGGTAGCAATACCATATTGGATACCGAGGTGAATCATAAGATTAAAGTTCGCAGAAAACTTACTTCTTCGGAGGGGTTTGACCCGAGGAGAACGGTCCGAGGGCCATGAGTCTTCCGCAGGCTCCCGAGCTGGATTGGGAGCCTGGATGGTGGGCGCCGCGGTTGGACGGGGCACCTGCTCGCCCTCCGCCCTTGGTCGCTTGGCGACCTTCGGGACGGCGGACGGCTCGTCGATGTCCGAGGAGGACACTGTGTTCACCTCCTCAGCATCGGGCTGTCGTGGTGGGCTGCTAGTCTCTTCGTGCTGGTCCCCGGTGCTGGAGCCAGCATCTGTACCTTGGCCACCTTGGCTGGAGGGGGCAGCGCTGCTGTCAACGGCCACGCCCACAGGGGCCTTGATGTGCTTGGCCTTGGCGGGGAGCGAGGAGTCATCCACGATCAGTAACTTGGCCAGGACCGGCCCCATGAAATCCTCGGGATGAGGAGCTGGCGACTTAACCTCAGTTGAGAAGGTCCACCACCCCTACATTAAAATTGAAACGGAGGAAGGCAATTAGCCTGGTTTCATAAATAAAGTATCTCTAAATAATTATAAGGGCAGGATGTCGAACCTTGCCGGGCAGGCCGTTCGCCCAATAGCCGATGTCGTCCTCGTCAGCCTTGAAAGGTACGCCCTTCCCATTAAAGAGAAGAGCTTGTATCCCCTGGATGGATTTCTTCGCGTAGAAATCACCTCGGATGGCCCGAGTCCCGTCGTCCTCCCCGGTGTACTTCCACATGGGGTGAGCTCGGGCCTGGAGGGGCTGGATACCGTGGCTTAGAGCCACGTACATCACGTCGATCAGGGTGACCCCCTTCTTGATGAAGCGGTCCACCCTCCCCATGAGCCTAGTCACCTCCTCCGTCTGCTCCTAAGTGATGTTCTTGGGATTCCAGGAGTGGAGCCTTGCTGGAGGAGTGGCGGTGAAGGCTGTGGCAATCCCATCTCCGCCAGGGTTGGTCAACGGCACATCAGCCATGTAGAACCACTCCTCTTGCCAATTCCTCACGATGTCCTCAAACTTCCCTTTTAGCCACATAGAGCCTGGGACTTTGCTGGTCATGGCCGCCCCGCACTCAGTAGGCACGTTGCCGTTCGTCTGCATCTCGGCGCAGAAGAACTTGAGCCAGAGTGCGAAATTAGGCTCACAGCAGAGGAAAGCTTTGCAGAAAGTGACGAAGCAAGCGATGTGAAGAATCGAATTGGGCGCGAGATGGTGGAGTTGGAGGCCATAAAAATGGAGAAGACCTCGAAGGAAGGGATGAATGGGGAATCCCAAGCCCCGAAGAAGATGGGATATGAAAATGACTCGCTCATCGGCGAGAGGTTGGGGAACCCTGACGGAGTGCTGGCCGGCTGACCCCGTGGTGATGGAGGAGCGGGCCGGTTCGCACTAAGAAATTTCAGTATGTTTGATAGTTAACTCAAAGCCAGCAGTAATTCCCCTACCCCTAATTCATAATCCCCTTCACTGTCACGTCGGATGCCGCCGCCTCACTCGTCGCTAGAGCCCCGAGCACGTCGGGTGCCGCCGCCTCGCTCGTCGCTATAGCGAGCCCATGTGCAACTCTGCCACCAGCGTCCTTGCTTTCTCCACACGTCATCACCGTCCACGACTAAAGATTTGCGCCATGTCGATGAGTACTTGGTCCACGAGCACAGCCCTGAAAGCTCGTATACTACTCGACGCTAAACGGTAGTTGTTCGCTATATGGGTCCACGAATGGACACATCTATATCTATACTATTTATAAAAGAGCAAACATTATCTTGTCTAAACGCACCCCACAAAATGTACAAGGACCCATTACCACTGCATGATTAGACTCACTAAACTCAATCTAACAGCTAGCTTTAAACTAATATGTTTTCTGTGTACACTTAGTAATTTACATTGACTGACCATACTCCACCGCAGAGGAAAATAGGACCAGGCTCCATAGCTGAAACCGTCGCCCCGCACAGCAGATGCATACACGGATGACGGCCGAGCGGAGGAGGGGGTGGCCGTGCTCAAGGACAGGGAGGCCGACGTGCTCGCCGACCATGGCCTAAGCGTCGTGTTCGCACCGGGCGGGCGGATCCTACGCACTCACGAGCTCTGCTGCAATCTGGCGTTGGCCGACACGCTGGAGGCCGTGGCGGAGGAGGGGGTGGCCGCGTTCTCTGGCGGCACCGTCGGGGAGAGACTGGTGGAGGACGTGAGGGGGGCGGGAGGCATCGTGACAATGGAGGACCTGAAGGGGTACAGGGTTGGGTTGAGCTCCCCGTCGCCTCCTCTTCTTCCTCGTGGCTGACGCCCCCTGATAAGATCCGGACAATTCGACCGACAGGTGGGATGCGAGAGCGGGTTCGGCTGCGGCTGCATGGCCACGACGCGGCTCGCACGGTGGCGCGCGGCGCGTATGCAGCAGCCCGCAAACGGCGCCCATATAGTTGGGCATGAGACATTTAAATGGCTCAGTAAAAAAACTCGCTACAGAGTAAGATTCAAAATAGATCCTTTTATTATATATTATGATACGTGCATTGCACGCTTACTAGTGCTATACTGTTTGTCCAATTCCATGAGAATAGACGTCCACTACATGTACCATAAAAGCGCTCTTGGAATTAATTAGACTGCTCGCACAATAGGAAGCTAGCTTGATTGTGTGTATTTATATTTTCTTATTAATAATTTTCCAGTGGTGGTATTTTTACTAGCTCTTAGATATTAAAAAATAGTTTATGTGACTTTTTTATTTTATAGAGTTTCAACCTTTAAATAAAAATGAAATGCCTTTATTTTTTACTTGGGCCACCCCAACTTCTTCTTCTCTCTCCCTTTTCATTTATCAAGCCCATAGCCCGTCACCCATCATCCCCCCCCCCCCCCCCCCCCCCCCCCCGCGCCCGCCTCCCCCTTGTCCCATTCTTTTTCCTTTTTTATACTCCACCGGACGGAGCGAGCAGTCTGGGCTGTCAAGTTAGGACATAAAGGTGGGACCTCATGAGAGTTACAGCCCAAATAGTGGAGAGAATATAACAAATGAATTCGTGCTCGGAAAAAAATCGATTTCTTTTCCAGAAAAGAGTAAAGGATTAAGTAAATACTAGCTCAAGCAATTTAAAAAAAAATTCAACAAAAAAATCCTTCTTTCATATATTATTAAAAAAATACATAAAGCAACTTTATTGAGTGATCTCCCCTTTCCCCCCTTTGTGTATTTCACCAGAGACACCTCCTACGCATGGTGGGTGCATTCTGTGAATTGCCTAGACACACAGGGTGCGCACTGGATTCACGTCTCCACCATCGTAGGAATCGTCGCCCTCGATTGAGGCCCCAAGTATGTATGGATCAACACCTTCGATTGAATCTACAAATACACCTTCAATTCTGCACACAAATTCAAAGTAATATGGTACAAAAAAATATTTTTTGTCCTCTTGATGAGAAAGAAAGCTTCGTTATACAAAAGAAAACAATTTTGAGCAACATCTTACACAGTAACAAGAACAAAAACCAGCTGGCCCTTTCAATTTTTTTAACGCGAAAAAGAAAGGTCCTTCTATTTTTACTTGGGCTACATCAAGTGGCGAAATCCTATTCAGCGCCTTAAACACTGGTTTCGGGCTTATGCATCCACAGCGCACATACTAGTCTCACCTAGACTGATTTTGGAAGGTTCCCTCCAATTCTTTTGGTCAGTTTTCTCTGGGGGTTTTGGACTCTTTTTTTTCAGGATTTATTTATTTTGTTTTAATTTTATATTTTCCCTTTTTCTTTCTTTCTTTTTCTTCCTTTTTTGTTTTGTTTTTATTTTCTATTTTAATTTGCATTTTGTTTTCAAATTCTTCAACCTTCTTCAAATCCGTGAACATTTTTAAAATCCACGAATGTTTTTCAAATTCATGAACACTTTTCATATTCGCGTAATATTTTTGAAAATGCATGAACTTTTTTAAAAATCCATTATTTAAAAAAAAATCACAAACAATTTCCAATTTGCAAACTTTTTTAAAATCCACAAAAAAATTCAAATTGTATAAACTTTTTAAAATATGTGATTTTGTTTTCAAGATCCATGTACTTGTATGAAAATCATGAACAAATTAAAATATTGTGAACTTTTTTAAATTCACATACAATTTTTTTTTAAAATCCACATTTAAAAAAATTATGATTTGTTTTACTAAAATCATGATTTTCTTCATTCTGTTTCTTGAACTTTGTTAGAAAAGTCAACCATCGTCGGTCAACGATTAACCAATCGAGCAAGCACCCGAGTGAGCCAGCATCTCACCCTGGTGGCTGGCCCACACGAGCGGGGCTGTTAGCGCCCGTTTGGCTAGCTAGCACACGTGCGATTGCGGAATATCGAACTCGCGACATCACAACCATTTGCGTGTGCTGCTAGCCAATAGACCATAAGGCTGTTAGTGACAGATGACATCGCGAATGGTTTTTAAAAACACACTGTAGCAGGATATTCACTATAGCATTCTATATCCTCTAGCTTATAGATTATCCAATTATTTAAACACATTTTGGAAAACTTGAACAATTTTTTAAATGTAAACAAAATTTTAAATTCCATATAGTATTTGAATTACACGAACAAAATTTAGAATTTCAAATATTTTTAAAAAAGCAAGAACAAAATTTTTAAACGTGAATTTGTTTTTAAATTCCAAATATTTTTTAATTTTTTAAACAAATTTTGATAATCTGAACAGTTTTGAAAAAAGTGAACAAATTTTGAAATATTTAACTTTTTTTAAAAGCATGAACAGATATTCAAAATTCTGAACATTTTTTGTCATTTTCGAACAAATTTTAAAGATTGGACTCTTACAAAATTTTAAATTTCCGAATATTTTGTGAAAAGAATGGAACAATTTCTAAAAATCTAAACATTTTTTGAAGATTTATTTTTTTAAAATTTTAAAATTTATATTAACTGGAATTAAAATAAAAAACGAAAAAGGAAAAAAAGAAAATGCAAAAAGAAAAAACAAGCACACAAAAAACCTATAATAAAAAAAACAAGTTCAGGAACGTTCTAGAAGGTTCCTAAAACCGATAAAAACCGACTGGAACCGTCTAGAATGTTCCCCAAACCAGAATGAGAAATCTTCATGTATAGCTGACAATGGGCCGGCCCAATTCGCTCAATTCGACGTGTGCCTGTGCGTTTCGACGACAGTTTGCCGAAAAATGTGCCAAATACGAAAATCACTAACTAGGAGCTGCCCACCAAGTAGGCATATTCTTCGAAACCACTAATTAAGGGGTACCCCTTGCAAAGGTCACTCCCCACCTTCTCTGATGCTGACAAGTGACGCACTGCATGTATGTCACTTCTAACAACCCGGGTGTTTTCCCTTTTTTCGTAGATTCATTTTTTCAAAACGGTTTATCTCTTGAACCGTGCTTCCAAATCTCAAACCGTTTTTATCATTGGATTTCTCGTGTCGAGATCTTCGAAACTACATCCCAAGTTAATAGGTATCGACGAGAAAAAAATTCATGAAAAAACCAGATTTTTTTTTTGAAAAAAACAACAAATGAAAAAAAAAGGCAACTGTAAAAAAAAAATGAAAACCAGAACAAAAAACCCGAAACCCAGAAGCACATGCTATGCTTTTCCCTTTTTTTCGGAGAAACACAACTGTGGTTTCCTCTTTTTTTCCGGGGAAGCACAACTATGCTTTTCCATTTTTTCGGGGAAGGACAGTGTGCTTTACCCTTATCGGGAAGCACAACTCTGCTTCCCGCGAAAGCAATGCAATGCTTCCACGAGAACCACAGTTGTGCTTCTCCCTTTTTCAGGAAGCACAAGCTGTGCTTTCTCGCAGAAGCACTGACTGTGCTTCTGGCGGAAGCAAGGCTATGGTTCTCGTGGAAGCACAACTGTGCTTTTCGCAGAAGCACAAGTTGTGGCTCTCGCGGAAAAGCTCCGCTTTTTGAATAAAAAACAATTTTTTTCCTACGAAAACCTAAGGAAAACCTGTCAAAAACCAAAAAGACGAAAAAACTGAAAAAAACCCACATAAAACTCGAAAAACGTGTGCAGAAAAAAAAACCCAAGGATGCGCCCAGAGCACGATACATGGCGGCGACTCGGCGCACCACTTGATGTGCTCCAGGGGACAGGAAAGTGACCTCTACAATGCCTTCGAAGGGTTACCCGCCAGCTAGTTGCTCTCCATATTCTCCTGTCCTTCTTTTCACGCCCCCCCCCCTTTTTCCTCCGTGCAGGCCAGAGCCCATCACCGATCTCATTCTTCTTTTTTTTCCTTTTTACTCCATCGTATGGGCTGAAGGCCCAAAGGCCAACTGGACCGAGCAGTCTAGGCCATAAGAGCATCTACAACCGTAGTTGCCAAATCCGGGTCACTATACGTCCACGGACGCATCCGGATGCGCCCGCGGACAGTGACGGGGCGGACCTCAATTTTTGTCATTTGCAACCACAAACCCTATTTTTAAAAGACCAAATACATGCATGTCGATCATTTTGGATGTTTTAGTACGTGTTGGGCTGGTGGGGTTGTTAAAACACCAAATAAATTGTTCGTACTTAAGATTTTCAGTGTAGATGTAACACCCGTGTTGGGCCGGCGGGGTTGGGGGGTTTAGTCCCACCTCGCCGCGCGAGGAGCGACGCGACCGGCTTAAATAGCCGCGTTCTCCAAAAGCGATAAGCTTCAGTCATCTAAAGGATATGGACTGTTATTATGAATCTTATCTGTTCACTAACCCTATGAACAGAGAAGGTTCATAGTGTCATCCATATCCGTATTGATGGCCTTACGCTTTTTTTAAGTTAAATCATTTTCGACTTATTCGTCCGAATCCGAAAGCGTAAATTCATGGCCCTACATTTTTTTTAAAGTCCGGTGGCGACGTCCGGTGGTGGTGACCTTGAGCGGCAAAGAGGGGGGGGGGGGGGGGGGGACGGATATGGGCGAATTGGCACGGTCCCCACCGGTCATTCCGACATGGCGGACGCGTCCGGGCGCGCCCGGGCGTCCCCATATCCGCCCTAGATATGGGCCGGGTATGGGGAGTGTCGGCCAGTCCGGGTGTTTGAGCCGGTTATGGGGAGCCCGGTTGGGTGGCGTTTTTTTGTCCGGACACTGACCGGACAGCCCGTCCGGGCGTTTGGGGCGGGTATGGGGAGTCCGGTTGTAGATGCTCTAAGATAGGAAATAAAGGTGGGTCTCATGAGAGCGGCGTTTCAGCGCCCGGGCAAAATCAAAAAATCACAAAAAATAGAAAACAAAATCAAAAAATTCCAAATTTTTTTTGCAAGCAAGATGCTTGTGTGCGTGATGTTCGTGCGAAATTTGGTGGAGTTTCAACATTCGAGGAGCGCGCGACAAAAAAGACAAAATCCGGCTCTGTGAGTAAGGTTACTGTTCACACACTGTTTTGGCCGATTTTCTCTTTTTTGCCACGAGCTCCACAAATGTCCGAACGGGATGAAATTTTGCACGCACATCATGCACTCGAACATCTTCCTAGCAAAAAAAAATTGAATTTTTTGATTTTTTTCTATTTTTTATCGCGTTACTGTTCACTGGGTTCATCTGGACCCGGGCTCCGAAGCGAATTATCGGGTCTCATGAGTATTATTGCCCAAATAGTGGAGAGAGTATGATAAATGTTTTTTTTCCAGAAAAGATATGAAAGATCAGTTAAATTATTGCCCAAACAATGGAGAGAGTATAATAAATGATTATGCCGATACTAAAATCCTAAGTATTCAATTTCTATAAAAAAAACATGATTTTTGCAAAAGTATAAACATAATAGTTGTGTACAATCAAACGATTTTTTTTTTTGCGAAGTAGAATCAAACATTGGTATGGGATTGTTTGACCCCACAGCTTACATACAGAATCGCCACTGAAATCGAGTAATACAAGACCCGAATAGAGAGTAGTACATTATCCTAAGTGTACGCAATAGTTTCAAGAGCGTGACAACGATAGAAATTCTCTTTTTCTCACTCTCTCTCGCACATATATTTAGGCACCTTGATCCATTAATTCCGTAGGTAGCATTCACGAATCGCCAAGTTAAACCTATGCATGATTCCTAGTCCATCAACAAAAAAAAGTTTATACTCCCTCCGTTCCATAATGTAGAGCATATAAATTTTTGGAAAAGTCTAACATCACAAACTTTGACAAAGTTTTTGGAGAAAAACATTACATCTAGAATGCCAAATATATATCAATAGATTCATTATAAGTAGTTTCATATTTTATATATTTGGTATTGTAGATATATTTTCTCTATAGTTTGCAAAGTTTGACTTTAAAAAAAAAATATACGCACTACATTATAGAACAGAGGGAGTATAACAAAACTTAAAGGCACAATATATACGAATAGAGATTCATACAGTAGTAATACCTACAATTTTAATTATGAGAAGCACTCACCTGCAAAAAACAAATTATGAAAAGCACAAGTTTTTTGTGATACTCTCGATCGATCAAAACCGTCCGAAGTCCTTTTTTTTTCACGAATACGCTAGGTGCGTATCATTGCATTGATAGAAGAAAGAAAGTACAGGGGCAGCCCACGAGCAACAGGCACAGATTGGCGTCTTTGTGGGTCCGATGAGTAGAGAGCAAGGGGGTGCTCAGCCCCAAGTACAATTAGTTAAGTTACAGGTATAATCATGTCTAATCCTCTGGCACCGGCCCAAGCCTAGCGGTGCGCCTCGTCTTTGATGGTCTCGATGATCTTGGATGCAGACGGATGCTCTCCATCAAAGATGCATGCGTTTCTGTGCTTCCATGTCGACCAGGCGGTTAAATGGGTCATTGCCAGGGGCTTTTCTGTGAGAAAAAACATTCCAAGGTATATTTTCGCAAAATAGCAGGCACACATCGTTTAGTCGTTGACAGTAGGTCCCATGCCATGTTGGCACGCCTAATCAGCACTTTGTTTGTATAGAAATGTAATTTGCACCGTATATGGACGACAAAACTAAGTTATGGCACTAGTTCAATGTATGCCACAATTAGCACTAAACTGACTTTTGCGCCAAGTTGTGACACCAGTGGTGTAATTGACTCAATAAAAAAGGGCCACAAACTGCAGAACTCATAAATGTACTAGATGTATAGACCATCCTATTCACCACACCAGAAGCTAGGCCATTAATTAAGTTGAGTAGGTAGTAGTAATTACCGCCTTACGCTGAATACAAGTTTTACAGTGGTTGGGCTTTTTTGGAACCGTTCGTTGATCTCAATCTAACGGCACGCAAATACCTAGTACTGGATAGTACTCGGATGAAAGTATTCGAAAGTACTAAAACTTGTGGGTTCATTACTAATGACAATGTGGGGACGCATTTTAATCTAGGGGCATTTTAGTCCTAGGATTTTTTTTCCACCCGCCGCCCCTCTCGTCCAATGCAAAACCGCCGCCATTGTCCTCCCCTCTTCCATCACCATTACACAACCACGGCCATCTCCCCCCTCCTGCATTCCAAGTCCACCGCAGCCATCTCCTCCTTCTCGCCGCCGCAACTTTGCTCTTCTCCTCTTCCACATCCACCCCCCCTCTTCCATCGAAGCAAGAACCTCGATGGAGCAGCAGATCGAGCAGATTGCCGGCGGTGAGAACGCCGACTTCATCGAGATCGCCGGCGGCGACCATGTCAAGATGGCCAGGTTGAGGGAGATCCGTTCTTGGTTTGACAACACAAGGCAGATGAACTGGACGGCAATGGCCACTCTCAAGGAAATGACTAAGAAGGAGAGGACAAAGCTTTCCCCCCCGCCCGCACAACCGAAGCACAAGATCGAGATCCTCCTGTGGGCGATGGAGCAGGCGGATTCGCCCAACGAGTGGGTCAGGCGGAGGTGGTGGGCATTCAGATCCAGGGTAGAGCATCCACTGGAACAGGAAGCCACCGTGCACGAGGTGCCGTTGCAGATTGTGGAGCCTCCAACCGAGTCACCGGAGACTCCGAAGCGCAAGAAGAGGAGGACAGTGGTCGCGACCTCGCTTCCCCGCCGTTCTCCACGCTTCCCTCGCCGCTCTCCTCGTCTGAACGGCGGCGGTGCAGTTGTTTAGAGTAAGCTTCCCCACTCCTAATCTTCCTACTGCTCGTGCTGGTAGTGATGATAATAGTTCAGTGAGGGAATGCTAGATGTCATTTTATTCTCAATAAATTGTATGAAGATTTGAGTACATGCTTTTGGGGGCTGGATTATGATGTATATGAACCCTAGGCTAAATTTGTATGGTTGTAGTGGTAGAATTTGATGTTCACCTGCACTTGTACTCCAATCCATAGCCTCTGAAATATTGCGAGTTCAGTAGTAAGTGGTACACTCTGGGTACGCACTGAAAAATTTGAAACTGAAATATTTCAGTACTGCAAGTTCAGTACACAATTCTAGATTCTGAAATATTTCAGTAGTGCAGTTTCAGTACACGCACGTAGCCACTGAAATATTTCAGTAGTGCAGTTTCAGTACACGCACGTAGCCACTGAAATATTTTAGTAGTGAAGTTTCAGTACACACACGTAGCCATTGAAATATTTCAGCAGTGCACTTTGAGTAGAGACATGTAGACACTGAAATATTTCAGTAGTGCCCTATCGGTGATCTCCCATTAAAATATTTAGGACTTGGTAATGATTAAAAAAAACTAGACATAAGCACTGAAATAATTTTAGTAGGGATGTTGGCTTACTCATGTTGCCGTGCTGTACAGCCTTTTGCTTAACTTCCTGTAAGTGCTTCTTGCATGTGGTATGGCCTACATTCTGTTTACTCTGATCACAGCAGTGATTTTGCATCTTGCAAAGCTCTTATTAATTCAACATTGACTTCTATGAACTTTGTATTCAAATTGGTATCCTACAGTTGTTGTGACAGATTTCGTTGTCATGTTGAAATTACCATACTGTCATTTTTCCAATACCAAATGTATTCAATCTGAAATTTTCAATTACTTATATGCTACAGTTGGAAGCATGGATAGGTTGCTGAAGATGCTGGGCCTCACAATAAAAGTCCCTTGCTCAACCTCAACATCAGAAGTTGTTTTGCATTTCTAGTTGTGTCCGTATTTCATGTGATGTATTTGAAGACCAGAAGTTGTTATGCATTAGAAGTTCAATCAGATAATTGTATGTCCCGCAGTCTCTGATTTGTGTTATCTGTTGTGTGTGCATGTGTGTGTGGGATCAAAATCAAATAAGGTTCTGATTCCTGTTTTCATGGCCTTGATGCCAAGTTAAGTAGATGCTGGTCACACTGATCAGAGGGAAGGGTGGCGCTGGTGGGAAATATTTTAGGGTTTTATCGTCGTGGAAACCCTAGAAAATCAATAAAACGTCGAAAATCAATGGAACTTGTCATGGATGCTTCTCATGTTGGTACAAGGGTGTAGAAAGAATTTAGGTCCATTTGAAGCATGTCGAGAAAAACCCGTCCTTCCAGACGGACCCTTACCTCCTACCCGAACGGCCTCCGGTGAAGGAGGTCAATTTTTGGCCATCTTATGAATGACACCAAATTTTTCAAGCGAGTGGGCATTGCCACCCCAGTCATTGCCACCATGAAAAAAATTATAAAAAATGGAAATATTTCATATTCTTTCTATTTATATCAAGGAGATCATGCATACAAAAATTGAGGTCATTTGGAGGTGGTGGGAAAAATGACCTTGCTAAAAAAACTGGCTTAAGTGAGACCAAACGGTCCGTCCGTAATGAAGTCATTTTTTGGACCTCCTCTAAATCACCTCAAAATTTGTACATATGATCTCCTACTCAAACATAGATAGGTTTGCAAGGTTTCACAATTTTTTGATTTTTTCTGAATTTTTTATGCCCTGGCCAATGTCAGTTCGAAACACTCTTCTCTTCGAAGGACTTGACGTTCCCCTCATCCACATCATCTCCAGAATCATGTTGGAAAAGTATGCTGTGTCACCTCCGAGAAGTATTTTTAGCATTTTATCGTTGCAAAAACCTTAGAAAATCCATACAAATGCCGACAACCTTAGCAAACTAGTCATGCTTGCTTCTCATGTTGATACAAAGATGTATAGAAAAATATTGGGTCCATTTACATCATGTCCGGCAAGTTTGTTTGTACGTGCTCCGTGTGTGTGAACGACATGTGGGGTCCACATGTTAAAACCCCATAGGCAAAAAAATTGTGATTAATCAACCAGGGGCATCAATATGTGATCGGGAGGGTGTAACCGCTGGGCTGATGCTGCATTTTGTACATAAATTACGCCAACTAGTTTAAGAAATTTTATTTACCTCTCTGCTGTGTGTGTCTCTGAGTGGTGGGACCCAACTATCATTAGTGTCCACGTGTCAGCAGTTAGGAACGGAGGCGCGCGGCAGACCGCAGGAGGTGCACGACCGCCACGTCCCCACTATGGAATGGGAACGGCCGGGTGGGTGAGACAAATCGGCACCCGCGGCCCCTCGGTAACTCCAACCGGCAGGAGCAGTGCATTTCTTCCCCAAATAGGGTAGAAAACCCTGGTCCTCTCCCACTCCAGCCACACCACCTCGTCCTCTCCCGAACCCTCCTCCCTTCCTCACCACCCTCCTCCCTTCCTACACTTCCCTCCTCCTGTCGTTGCCGGCCGATGAAGCGCGGGCGTGAAGATGCGGCGGACGAGCCGGAGGCAACCATTGGAGCAGAGCAGTCTGCTGCCGTGGCTGCCGCCGCGGTTGGAGCGGCTGAGTCCGCCGTAGCGGCGACGGCTGGCGGTGCAGCAACTGCTGTGCCTGCTCCCGCTGCCATCGCAGCCGTCGAGCTACCCGTCGGCGAGCCTGTGCAGGGCAAGGTCGGGGAAGATCTGGACAAGGAGAAGGCAAGGCTTAAGGGCGAGCTGCATGACCAAATCGAGGAGTACTACGAGGCGAACGCAATCAAGGAGTTTGACGAAGATTTCAGGAAGGGCAGCGACTTCGATGAGGATGCCATCGACGAGCTATCTGAGGTAGTACTCTGTTTTTGCTCTGTTTTTTTCATGGCATTGGGGTTTTTCTTGTTAAGTAGATGAGCATCAATTTCATATGGCCGTGCTAGTTGTACGTATGTAGGATTGTAGGGATGTAGCATAGATTTTCTTGTTGGATGTAGAACAAAAACCACCTAGTATTGCTAAAACAGAGATTCATTATCTGATTCCATCACGGCATGCTTTATTGATTCACTAAGCAAACTTTAATGAAAGAAGTGGGGTAATCAACCCAAATACAAGAAAATGTTCATGGCAGGGATACACTAATGAAAGAAGTGGGGTAAACAAGGGATATATGGCAGGATTCTCATTGCTTTTTCTAGCGATTGAATTTGCACACATGTTCATAGATGATCAATTTGCACACATGTTCATAGATGATCCATTTGCAAATTCTGTACAGATTTCCAGTTTGCAAAGGAAGTGCTTGCTCGCTTAATATTTTTGGGCTGAAACTTTTCAGGGTGGTTAACCATGATACATAACCACTGGATACCAAAAAAATCAAAACATTTCATCTAGCCAATTTTCCCCAGTATATTATCTAAGTTTCATTGATTCATTTGAGCACAATATCAAGATTCAGTTTCTGGACCAGATTTGGCATTCCAAGGGAAGTGCATGCAAAACCTGTCCAAATGCCTCCAGATTTGGCACTCCAAGGGAATTACACCTGTAACAAGTATCAAGTATCATTAAACCAAGCCACATCATGAATTCTTTCATGTGTTAATTATGTACTACTTGCGCACTAATCTATCAATGCAACTATTCCACCGTCCATATTTATGCATGTCAATTTCTTTGGCTCAAATATGTATGTGCATATACGCCTTATTTCCAGCAAATAGATAGTTGTCATGTTACACATGTGTACTTTCCAAACATTGTAATTAAGAGCAATGTAGCAGAATAGATTAGCTGAGTTCTTCTGTGTGTACTAATTTACAGGAGGATGACGACGACGTGGGCTACGGCATGGACAGCAAGCACAGCAAGAGCCGCTACACCCTGAGGCATCTGATTGCTGGCAAGATCAAGTACCGTTTCTCTGGCAAGATTGGGTGCCCTTTCTGTTCCAAGGTGATCGGTGGCGGCATAGATGGCATGATCCAGCATGCCATCAACACTGGCAATGGACATGGTAGGAAGCATAAGGTCAGTACTCTGGCTAAACATGCGGCCTACGGACACTTCCTCCAGATTGTCAAAGTCAATGAGCCCTACTACATCCCGCCGCGCCGGTGAAGAAGGGAGAGAAGTGATGTGCTGCTAGAGTGCTGCTGCTGCCCCAGGACCGCCGTGTCCTTTTATGTTATGTATGTTTCTTAGTTGTTCGACTCTAAAACTTATGTCCTATGGTGTGTCTGAACTTATGCTGTGCGGTGGTTAATCTGCCGTTTATCTTAAGTGTTTGCTGCTACTCTGGTTTAGTGGTCTAAGTTGTTAATACTATTTTGCTGATGCGTGTTAAGCCTTGTACAATGCTAGATGCTTAGGGTGGTGCTTAGAAAAATAAACAGGGTTTTTCTGAAGCACCGGTGCCTAGTTTTACTATCGTACGGTGATGCATGCTAGGAACTCTACTACTATGACTATGGTAGTTATAGCTTGGCATGATTCTGTTCAGTGTATAACTCAGGATGTTCCTGCCATATCTATGACCAGTTACAACTGAACTATGCATTAGTTTTGGCCAAAATTAAAGCATGCAAATGATTGCCAATTGAAGCTTTGTACTGAGGATGCATTAGTTATTGCAACAAGTAGATGATGCTCATGATTGCCAAAAGTACCTATTTCCACTTTCTGATAAGAACTGAACATGTATCAAATGATGCTAAAAGTAGAGCATGAGCATGAACATGTATGAATTGATGCTACCTATTTGTGTTGGAATGGGCTCAACAAAGCTGGTGCTGGTTTAGGGTCTCTGCGTGACCGTGATGATAATGAAGACACTTGCTTGGCTATGGTCTTGCTGTCAAATTTACGTTTCAGTTTTTTAAGACTATTTGTTTTTGATGCTTCCTCGGGATCGACATTCTTTCTCGGGCGTCCACGTGATCTCTTCCTTTTGGGGGAGTTGGGTGTAGCGGTATCCTTCTGGGAGTTGGATGTGTCGAGTTCGTTGGAACCATCAGGATTGTTGACTACTTGTACGTCGTCTTCTGAACCATTAGGTTGAACTGCTTGCTGGGCATCGTACACCTCCTTCTGTAGAAGAGAGAGTGGTGCGTTAGTTCAAATCATGAGACTTATGAAATAAATGTAATATTCTTGATGTAGCGCTAACCGTTATGGGGAAGTTATATGATCCGAGGCGAAGCGCGTTGCAATTTGAATGCAGTAAGGCTGTACATATTTTCCACCTGAAAATATCTAAGCTTGCCTATATTCGATAACCGACACTTACGTCAGCATAGCTTTCAAGCCAAACAAAGTACAAATTTAATTTAGGCATTCAATTACCTGGTTCAAAATATCGGTCATTTCATCCCCGTTCCATGACAACATGTACTGCAGTGTCCAAACCGCACAGGAAGTCCTGCGATGTTTAGTTAAAGATCAGTAATCTTATTCGTGTAGGCAAATAATAATTTAGGAGGCCGTGCGTACTCATCGGTCTGTTGTGGTATGTTCTCATAGCGTTCTTTGGTCCATTCGGCAAAATTGATGTTCTTAGCTGGTGATATCAACCCATTCTTGACAGCTTCGTCGATACACAACTGAATCGACCCCACCTAGTGTACGACGAGTTATACATAGGGTTACGGTACTTTGGGAGCTCATGTGCCATGCGGATCAAAAGAGGCAGCAAGAGAACACTTACAAGAGAATCTTCCTTGGTCTTGTCACAATGATAATTCAAGGAGTTCAGAGTCTGGATCTCTTCTTTGTCAAAATTAAACATCATTAGCATCCAGTGGTTTTGGTGTACATTCAGTGGGACATGCACCTGCAGTAAAATTTGGGTTGGGGTGAGAACCGAAATTTTTCGTGTACAGTGCGTACAGAAACTATGAAAGTGAGGAAAACGTGTACCTTTCGGTGCCCTACAAATTTTTCTGCTACACGAGCAACCCATGAGGCTGCACGTCCAACAGGAACCACCCCCTTCATTCTTAACAGCTTTTCGGTTTCTTGAGGGGATATAATTGAGGTAGTATCATTCTCAATTTGGCTAATGCTAGCATATGCCATAATAACCTACCAAATTTTCAATCATACAATAACAAGAAAGTAGTTGCAGTAATGATGTAGACTGGAGTATAAGGGGCTTACATCATCATAAATGTATTGGTTGTTCAAATTTCGCTTCAGTTTTTCTGCTGTGAGGGTAATGTCTCCGATTCTAGCTATTTCAACAGGGTCGTATGTTCCGCGGATGTAAACGGCTGTCTCTATGTCCTCTTTCGTGAACTTTTAATCATTATCAAAGACAGGCTTCATCGGAGTTAATCGTGGTTCCTCATTGTTTTGCGTCACATGTCTTGCACTTGGTGTAGTCGAAGTCCCTGCCGTGAATTTGCTAGACCTAGGAGTTGCTGTCAAGGATGAATTGCACACATTGACTTGATCCTACATTGAAAAAAGGTCATTCATCATTAGTTTGTTACTTTTAGATATTAACGTGTTGGGCCATAATGATCACCTGCACGCCTGCTTTCTGTGATACTGATTGTCGGCTGCTTGTAAATTGGTATTTTAATTCCTATAACAATGCAAACAATAATGAACATGAAGTAACATATTCATACAAAATATGAAATGCACAGTATGACATACATGGACTTCCCTCCTTAAGTCTTTAATTTCATCCTCGGCCTTCGACAACCTAGGATTACTGCCAGTTTTAGTCTTCATGTCGATCAAGTCTTCACTCAGCGTCTGGTATTTGGCATCAAATCTGTGCTCAATTTCCATTAACTTCCTGCCTACCTTCTTTTCATGATCAGCAAAGCGTGCATTCATGGCTTCAACTATCATGTCAATCTGTGTAAACAAAATAAAAGCCCGTTGATAACAATAGCTAAATGAATGAGGTTTGATGACACCTATTTGTGATATTGCAAAAACAAATCGTCTTTGGAGTACATACTTGCTGGCTACTAAATTGCTGTCCTTGTGATGGTGCTCGATACGAATCATATTCATGCACATGTTCATCATTTTTTCTTGCAGGATTATTTGAATTCTCGGACGGTCGTTGAGGAGCACAAATTTCCATGACAACCTTTTTTTATAAAATAGAATGAATGATTAGTAGCAACTAAAAAATCGGATATAGAAAGTTCAATTGTAGATAGGTACCAGCCCGTTATGAAGACCTCCTTTCTCGTAAGCATCGCTTCTTAAAGTAGCCAAGCTTTCGTCCCATCGTGCGATCAATGGAGGGGGTCTACAAGGATACATCAATCGGCCACTACGCACGTGCTCCCAGTACCAAGACTACACAATAAATTAGTTCATCACCATACAGATATGCAACAGAACAATAATTATAGGACATTAAGTAGTGATCTAGCACTAACCTAGAGCAGAATTAGATTTCCTTGTAGATTCACGTGATCTAGATTTCTAAACTTGTGAATGGACTTGAAGAAGTGAGTAAGTGTGAAACATGCCCAGTTAAAATTCCGAAGGTTTTCAAGATCTTTAACAAGGTTGAGAAATTTCGAGTCCACATAATGTTGTCCTGTTGGTGCTAGAACAGTACCAATTGCGTACAGAATGAACCGTCTGAGGAAATCGCCATCTGGGGCTTTGGAAGCTCGGATCGCCGTTTCAAGGTCAGAAATCAAAATTTGCCCGTTGTTTGCGTAGGCGGTAAACAATTGTGGGTCGGTTTCCATTTGCAGATGTGGCTCTATATCCTCCCCTTCTATCGGAATGCCAAATATACACTGCACGTCCTCTTTTGTTATAGGAATTGGCGTTTTACCGATGGTAATGGATTGCGTGTCCATATCGATGCTCTTGGCTAGTCTTACCAACATTATGCGCCGTAGATTCACTTCATGCATCTGGGTTAGACCGCCAAGACTGGTTTCTGATATGATGTACTTTTTGTGGTCTGGTGACAACAGTTTCATGGTTTTTCCAAACCTTGTCTGTGAGCATGCTAACTTCATATGGCCATGCTTTTCGGCGAGTTCCTGTTACATGCCATTAAATTTTAGTGAGTATACATGAAGTATGTGTACGAAAAGATTGTACACAAACAGTCAATTACTTACCGCATCGGTAATTTCGGAGATGGGCTTTTCTCCATTATGAAGACTTGTATCTGAAACTGACATTGCTGGCTCGTATGCAATGATATAAACCGGGTCAATTAATCTGAACAAAATATTGAAAAATGTATAACAAAATTAGCAGTGAATTAATTTTAACAAAATTAACTGGGTCATTTAACATATGATCCACTTATGAGTTTAAGCACAGAACCTATTTGGTCGTGCATAAAATAAGCACAGTTTAACAAGGGTATCCAATTGCTTAACCACGTGAAGTCGTGCAAAACATATGAGGGTTCAACTACTAAAGGAGCGGCCGACAACGATTAAAAAGAGCTACGATCATGTAATACCTTCTCTCGAAGACGGTGGCGCCGAGTTGATGGCGGCGGATAGTGCGTCGCAAACTATAAGTGCCGGTATAGCGCGGTCGACAGCGGCAAGGAAAAACGGCGTGTTCACGCGAGGAGGAGGCGGCGAGAAGAACACTGACGTCCGACCCCTCAGATCATGTTGGCGGTGGGCGGTGAGTGGTGGCCGCCGACTCCTGTATTCCGTGTGCGCCCAGCGTCTCCGATCTGATCTTGCAGCGGTTGTGGGAGGTGCCGACGGCCCGGGTGGTTAGAATGCGGAGCTGTAATCGCAGGATTTAGGGAGGGGTGGGCCGCGTGAGTTATGTGAGATTTGGATAATATCACAATGATATAAAAAAATAAGAAAATCTTGTCCTCGTTTTTTAGGTATTAAAAATGGTTCTTCGTGTCACATATGCCCGAAAAAGGCCATACGTGACAAAACTTGCAAAAAATGTTGAAAATGGTTCAAAGTTGGCGTATACATGTACTAATGACCGTACAAATGCTGCATGTGACGAAACTTACAAAATTTGTTGAAGATGGTTCAAACTTGGCAAGTAGCCCTAACATGGCCTAGACTTGTCACCCTGAAGATGGTTTAGGGTTTAGGGTTTAGGGGTTTAGGGTTTAGGGTTTAGGGGTTTAGGGTTATTAGGGTTTAGGGGTTTAGGGTTTAGGGTTTAGGGGTTTAGGGGTTTAGGGTTTAGGGTTATTAGGGTTTATGGTTTTAGGGTTTTAGGGTTTTAGGGTTTAGGGTTTACGGAACTATGTTTGTCTTACAGTGAACCTAGGTGGAGCGTTGGTCTACAATGGATTCCCTCCGGTAGCATCGATCCGGTCCGTCCACTGGCTCGGCAGACAAACTTCGTGCCACATAGAGCATGCATCCATCCACTGGACCGGATCGATGTTGGGTTGGTTTCATACAGGTGAGCAACCCAGCTAGTGCTTTCGGGGTGTTGGCAGACTAGCCCGAAAATGCGCGTGTCAGAGATCCTACTTGCGTATACATCTACTAGTGATCCCAAACTTTCTGCATGGCATCCCATGACCACATAGAGAATGCATGCATAATGGTTTTCATGTGGGGCAAAATTTTGAATGTTTTTAGGGTTTAGTGGGGGGGGGTTAGGGTTATTAGGGTTTAGGGTTTAGGGTTTTAGGGTTTTTTGGGTTTAGGGTTTACGGAACTATGTTTGTATTACAATGGACCTATTACACACATAGGACATAGGTGGAGCGTTGGTCTACAACGGATGCCCTCCGGTAGCATCGATCCGGTCCGTCCACTGGCTCGGCAGACAAACTTCGTGCCACATAGAGCTGTTGGAAATATGCCCTAGAGGCAATAATAAATTAGTTATTGTTATATTTCCTTGTTCATGATAATCGTTTTCTATCCATGCTATAATTGTATTGATTGGAAACTCAAATACATGTGTGGGTACATAGACAACACTGTGTCTCTAGTAAGCCTCTAGTTGACTAGCTCGTTGATCAAAAGATGGTGAAGGTTTCCTGGCCATGGACATAAGATGTCATTTGATAACAGGATCACATCATTAGGAGAATGATGTGATGGACAAGACCCAAACTATAAACATAGCATATGATCGTGTCAGTTTATTGCTATTGTTTTCTGCATGTCAAGTATCTGTTCCTATGACCATGAGATCATGCAACTCCCTGACATCAGAGGAGTACCTTGTGTGTATCAAACGTCGCAACGTAACTAGGTGACTATAAAGATGCTCTACAGGTATCTCCGAGGGTGTCTGTTGGGTTGGCATGGATCAAGACTGGGATTTGTTACTCCGTGTGACGGAGAGGTATCTCAGGGCCCACTCGGTAATACAACATCACAATGAGCCTTGCAAGCAATGTGACTAAAGTGTTAGCCATGAGATCTTGTATTACGGAACGAGTAAAGAGACTTGCCGGTAACGAGATTGAACTAGGTATAGAGATACCGACGATCGAATCTCGGGCAAGTAACATATCGAAGAACAAAGGGAACAGCATACGGGATTAACTGAATCCTTGACATAGAGGTTCAACCGATAAAGATCTTCGTAGAATATGTAGGAGCCAATATGGGCATCCAGGTCCCGCTATTGGTTATTGATCGTAGAGGTGTCTCGGTCATGTCTACATAGTTCTCGAACCCGCAGGGTCTACACACTTAACGTT
This sequence comes from Elymus sibiricus, assembly GCA_039707655.1. Classification (NCBI taxonomy): domain Eukaryota; kingdom Viridiplantae; phylum Streptophyta; class Magnoliopsida; order Poales; family Poaceae; genus Elymus; species Elymus sibiricus. The sequence goes on along the minus strand of CM077671.1, from coordinate 522,760,042 downwards.
TGGTGACGAATAGTATAGTTGAGTTATTTTGTTGGTGACCGAAGGTTGTTCGGAGTCCCGGATAAGATCCCGGACATGACGAGGATCTCCGGAATAGTCCGGAGGTAAAGATTGATATATGTGATAATAGTGTTTTGATCTCCGGAAGGGTTCCGGAATTCACCGGAAGGGGTTCCGGATGTTTACGAAGTGTTCGGGTGCAGCAACACTTTATATGAGCCAAAGGGGTAAAGCCCACGAGGTATTGGAAAGTGCAAAAGGGAGTTTTGCTGCTGCCTTAAGCGGAACTACCACTGGTAAGGCAGTACTACCGCGTAAGCGGTACTACCGCTTGTGTGAAAGCGGTACTACCGCTCAAGCGGTACTACCGCTCGTGAGCGGTACTACCGCTTATACGCGATACTGCTGGAATCCGAGTTGGACTCTTTCCGTGCGGGCCAAACCGACCTTGTGCGGGAAAAACCGACCTTGTGGAGGCTTTCTCTCCAAGTTTAGACCCCAGGGCTCAACATATAAATAGAGGGGCAGGGCTAGCACACGTGACACATCAAGATTTCCCAAGCCGTGTGCCGGCAACCCTAACCCTCTAGTTCTTCCCGTCATAATCTCCGTAGTGCTTGGCGAAGCCCTGCAGAGATTGTTCCTCACCACCATCACCACGGCGTCGTGCGGCCGGAACTCATCTACTACTTCATCATCGCTCGCTGGATCGAGGAGGTGAAGGCGTCATCAAGCCGTACGTGTGTTGAACGCGGAGGTGCCGTCCGTTCGGCACTAGTTCGTGATCGGATCGAGGGACGACTTGCGATTTGGATCGCGGAGACGTTCGACTACATCAACCGCGTTTCTTAACGCTTCCGCTTAGCGATCTACAAGGGTATGTAGATTCACTCTCCCTCTCGTAGATGCTCATCACCATGGATAGATCTTGTGTGCGCGTAGGAAATTTTTTGTTTCCCATGCAACGTTACCCAACAAGAGCATGCATCCATCCACTGGACCGGATTGATATTGGGTTGGTTTCATACAGGTGAGCAACCCAGCTAGTGCTTTCGGGGTGTTGGCAGACTAGCGCGGAAATGCGCGTGTCAGAGATCCTACTTGCGTATACATCTACTAGGGATCCCAAACTTTCTGCATGGCATCCCATGACCACATAGAGAATGCATGCATAATGGTTTTCATGTGGGGCAAAATTTTGAATGTTTTTAGGGTTTAGTGGGGGGGGGGGTTTAGGGTTATTAGGGTTTAGGGTTTAGGGTTTTAGGGTTTTTTGGGTTTAGGGTTTACGGAACTATGTTTGTCTTACAATGGACCTATTACACACATCAGACATCGGTGGAGCGTTGATCTACAATGGATTCCCTCCGGTAGCATCGATCCGGTCCGTCCACTGGCTCGGCAGACAAACTTCGTGCCACATAGAGCATGCATCCATCCACTGGACCGGATCGATGTTGGGTTGTTTTCATACAGGTGAGCAACCCAGCTAGTGCTTTCGGGGTGTTGATAGACTAGCCCGGAAATGCGCGTGTCAGAGATCCTACTTGCGTATACATCTACTAATGATCCCAAACTTTCTGCATGGCATCCCATGACCACATAGAGAATGCATGCATAATGGTTTTCATGTGGGGAATTTTTTTGAATGTTTTTAGGGTTTAGTGGGGGGGGGGGGGGGTTAGGGTTATTAGGGTTTAGGGTTTAGGGTTTTAGGGGTTTTTGGGTTTAGGGTTTACGGAACTATGTTTGTCTTACAATGGACCTAGTACACACACCGGACATAGGTGGAGCGTTGGTCTACAATGGATTCCCTCCGGTAGCATCGATCCTGTCCATCCACTGGCTCGGCCGACAAACCTCGTTCCACATTGTCCACATTATCCAATTAACACTTTGTATGGATTTTTTCGGTAAAAAATGACCGAAAAAATGCCACATGTGACAAAACTTGCAAAAATTGTTGAACATTGTTCAAACTTGGCGTGTAACAAATAACAATGGTATGCAACCAATCTGAACGTAACGTTTGGCATGCATCAAACCAAGTAGCCACTATTCCTAAAAAAAAAACCAAATAGCCACTAATTGCGCCAAACATATCTCGTAATGATCTTTTCCGTGATAAACGGGGCAACAAGCGCACGTTAAGTTGGCTCGGGCTGCTGTGATATGTGGTTGGTCCCGCGGTCAGTGGACATGTTTTGGAAGCCCCCAAAAGAACGCGCTCGTTAAAAAAAAATCATGCATCGAAGCGCATTACTTCAAAATAACTAATTAACCCTACAATCACGGATATATACCTTCCCATTCTAGCGCATATCTACCCTATCTTAACCGTCCCCATCTACTTTGTTTCTCCTCACGTAGCCATCGCCGGGATCGGGCCATCGCTTCTCAGTCGACCACGCCGACGCCGAATTAAAAAAGGTCTCCTCCACGGCTCCTCCCATCTTCTCTTGCAGTGTTGATTATTTTTTCCATTGATTCGACCAAGAAGTCATTTCCGAAGAGATTAGAAAATCCAGCTTTTGCCATAGTTGAGTAGTTCTGGTGTAAAGATTCAAGGTGGTTGTCAATATAATTGGAGTACAGGATGTCATGCAAGAGCTTTTTTGATTGATAGTTTGTAGTAGTTGATCGTACGAACTGGTTATGAATATATTTTCTCGGTGGTATTGTTAGGAATTAATTGGATGAGGTTGTGGATACAGTTTTGGTAATGCACATGTGTAAGTCCTATGTCATTGATTTTACGTGGACATTAGTGAAGAAAATTCTTTTATTTTTTTCCCTTCAAAATTTGATTTAGTCACTTAGATGTGCCTTGCACAGATGAGTTTGTTGACATATGAGGTTTGCATGAAAATCAGCAGTGAGTTTGTCTCACATTTCATACTATGGGTATATCTGTTGCTGTAGGGACCATGGTCTCAGAGGCGCATAACAACCGTGCGGAGTACGACAAGTCTTTGCATGAAGCGCGCCGGGAGATCGACTTGAAGGTGCAAAAGGATCGCGCTGAGGTAGATAAGAAACTCAAACAAGAACGTTCATACGCGGACAGGATGATAAAGGAGGAGCGTGAGGAGTTTTCCCGTAAGATGGCGAAGATGCGTGATGAGATTGAAGAAAAGTGTAAGCGGGACCGTGAGGACATGGAAAAGAAGTTTTTTCTTGGCTACAAGGAAATGCATCAAACGTTGCAAAAAGACCGAAAGCTTGTGGACAGTATTATACAGACAGAGCGAGTCAGGATGGATGCCAGTGTGTTGCAGGCACGTGCGGATATGGACAGTAAGCTGCTACAGGAGCGGTCGGACATGGATTATAAGGCCATGCTGGAGAAGGTCCGCTTGGAAGGACAGATGTTAGAAGACCGTGCGATCTTACGGGCACAACTTCAATGCCACAGTAATCCACCCCGACAACATGTCTTCAATTATTCTCCCCCTGTAAGTATCTCGCACCGATTGTACATATTAAGGACCTAGATATTTTATGATACAAACATCTTCAATTTGTGGCTAACCTTATGTCGGCGATTATATGTAGGCTAAGCATCATGAGACGGCACAATCCCCATTCACTCGAGACCTTGCGATAGAGTCACCCGTTCAATGCCACATCACTCCACCCCAACAACATATCTTCAATTCTCCCCTTGTAAGTACCTCGCAACGATGCCATACCCAATATATGGTATGACCTTTCAAAACTTGTGTGTAAACCCACTGTCGACGTTTCATACGCAGGATAAGAAACCTGAGATGGCACAGTCCCCAGTCACTCCACATGAAGGATACATTCCACATAACAAGGTGACAAGGTCTGAGATGGCACAATCCCCAGTCACTCCACGTGAAGGATACATTCCACAAAAGAAGGTAACAACGCCGCAATGTTGCTATGCACATAAAAAATTATGTTTGCCCCTTTACTCATTGAATGTATTAACTCTGATGTGAGATACTAGGTGCTGGTCATGGAATTTTTTGTTCATAGGATGATGAGATGTCACATGTCCCGAGATCATACTTTCAGGAAAGACCGGCAGAAGTCAGAATTAATGAACCCGGCAAAGTGACCTACGATGTCATTATGAGTGAAATGAGAACTTCTTTTGGTTGCAAAATGGGAGCAGAACTGTACTACTTCTTACCGGGGTCTGCGTGGAAGCTGCCAGAAGGAATGATCTTGATTGCAGGACCAGATGATGTAGCAAAAATGCTTTCTGATCTGAATGGCAGCAAGACATGTCACTTGTACATTGTGTACAATAGAACTACGGGTCATTTTCCCGAGGATGACAGTGATCCAGAGGTTCAAATTGTACATGTTACATGCATGTAGTTTATGGCTACATCATTTTTGAGTTGTTCCTAATACCATTCCTATGGTTTTTTACGGGAAGTGAGAATCCGAGAATTGGAGGGCCTTGATAGAGAGTTGGCGGAGAAAGAAGAAGAACAACTTCAGTTGTATGGTTACATTGATGTTAAGCAGAAAAAGATTGAAGAACATGGGTCGTCGCCAAGCCCGACGCAATCTCCAACGTCCAAACGCAAGAGGTCACTGGATTTTGGCAGCGGAGAAGACCATATATAGTAGGCTCAATGGTTTTTCAACCAGTTTAAGCTTCAAACCAGGATTATTTTGTTTCAAACAAAGATATTTTCTGTTTCACACTATGTTCGCAATTATGGTACAATTTATTAATGAGACAGTTCTTTGAACAACAATGTAGCGAGAATTATGCATTTGTTTTATGATCAACCATACAGTTGTTTCTGAGTTGTTTGTGAGATGGCCTTGCATCTAAACAAGTTTGCACATCACAACGGTGTAAAAATCCTTTATGTTGTCTTTGTTGAAACTGTTTTTTCATGCCTTCCATCTAGACGTGCGTAATCCTTATACCCTACAAAAACCATACAACGTCGAAAAACAATTTCCAGTTGGCATGGATGGTTGCCATGTTGGTACAAGGGTGTAGAAAATAGTTTGGGTCCATTTGAAGCATGCCGAAAAAATCCGTCCTTCCGACAATTCTTGAAGCACAGCCATGCCATGAGGCGCTTGCGCTCGCGATGGACCTTCACATTCAGTCAGTGTGTGTTGCTTCTGATTGTTTGTAAGTAGTGACTAACATTGCAACGGAGGTTCCATGTCGATATGTCGCCATACTACAGGACATCAAGCACTTGAGCAGTTCACTTCGAGATGTAAAAATCATTCATGACAGTAGGAAGTTTAATGGAGAGGCACATGCCTTAGCTAAAGATGCTGCATCACTACCTCCCGGGCGCCATGTGTGTCTTAACTTATAATAAAGGATACAGTTATTGCTCAAAAAAAAATTATTCTACTCGACAATAACAAGAGCTCCATGCTAGCCCTTATTCCTATTCGAAATACATCGTCATTCTTAAACTTGGACATCAAATGATCACATAGAAAATGGAAACGAAAGATGTCGAACTAATACGGTGACATGGCAGTAGAACCACACTTCACTAAATAACTGTCACGATGAAATAGAATGTAAAGACCACGTCACACAAAGCTGAATGGCACACGACTTTGTCTGGCTCATCGTCGATTCATACTCTATGTAGCCATCAGAGTTCAGCTTCGAGATCCTACACAGAAGAATAGAATAAATCACATGGACATCAATAATGAGTAAAACCCATGCAAAAAATAAATATGAACATATTTGGTACCTCTAACAATTTAGCGCATTTACGTCGATTGTGACCTGGCTTCTTGCAATAGCCACAGTTATTCCGTGATCTTGACTTCTTTGTCTTTGCCTGCAGCCTTTTCTTCGGTGCACCTCGTCCTGGCACATGCACGGGATCCAGAACCTTATCAACTTTCTCCGAGTGCGGCATCAAAGGGCCAAACCTAATGCTGTTATGCTGAGCATTAGTTGACTCCTTGCTGTCAGCTTGTTCAATACTTGATTGCTTGCCATGATGTTCCGCTTGCAAAAGCATCTTTAGACGCTGATAGTCCTCATCAGAGTGGCATGCCTTGAAACTTGCGGCGTGACTACAATTCCGCAACTCGCGGTACCTCTGCAGGCTTGCCGAATAGTCATACATCTGGTTTTTTCTGGTCGGTGCGTATGCACATTTTGCATTCATAGTCCACCTAGTGGGAACGCAACAACTGGGCAGAATTGTTTGGTTTAAAATCCCCAATATGTAAAAAATGTGGGAACATGGTGTGCCTGCGCATTCCAGTTTACGACAAGAACAACTGACCCTGTGCAAAATACCTCCTTGCTCGTCAATGCGCACTCCAAACTTTTTATCCATTCTTTCCTGCTTGGACACAACATAGGTGGAAACTTCTGATCCATCTAGTATCTCTCTGATCTGACATTTGCTGACAGCATCTATGCTCCATAAGACCACCTTAAAGACAGTAGGAGTGAAAACTGTTGCGGCGTGTTTCTCAAGCGGCGAAGCATTTTCCTCTGTAAATGGAAGGGACTGCAAGGCTTCGACGTCATGGAGAGCTTCGTTAATCCGTCGCGACGCAAGGCAACGCTCATAGTGCTCTAGCATTTCAAACAACGACATCTTACCCTCAAGATGCGTATGTAGCACAGAGTTCAAGCTCTCACTCCTTTGATTGCTGCTCAATCCTAGGAAACAATGCCCCTCAAGATATGGAGCACGCCACAACTTTCTCATCTGATACATCTGATGCAGCCAAGAGTCCTCACTGGTTACTTTATTCCGTTGTAAGAATTGTATCCATTTTATCTCATGCTCTTCAATGGAAGAAGTATCATATATGAAAGATCTGAATTCCTCCTTTACGTCGTCATCATGCAGATGGCGTACAATGTTCTGCTGAATGTGCCATATACATAGTCTATGGTTTGAGTCAGGCCAGACCACCCTGATTGCTCTCTGCATTGCAAGGTCCCCGTCTGTGATCACAGATATCGGATGCTTCTGTGCCATGCATTCAGAAAAGGTCCGCAACATCCACTCGTATGCCTGGCTTGTTTCATGAGAAATTATACCGCACTCAAAAATAACAGTGCTACGGTGGTGATTCAACCCGACAAACGGCACGAATGGCAGATTGTACTTATTGGTTCTGTATGTGCTATCAAAAACAATGACGTCTCCAAAAGCCTCATAGTCAAGTCGCGATTGACTATCAGCCCAGAACAGTCCCTTCAGATGGCCAAGGTCGTCTACCAAGTACCTGAAGAAAAAATCCGCATCTCGCTCACGCCTCGCCATCATGTGCATGATCACCGTTTTAGCATCACCGGCACTGATTGTCTCCTGCTTATTAGCATGGCAGAAATTATAAATGTCCCTCTTTATGCATCCAACCTTATCAAATCCACTGTATTGAATGCACAAAATATCCATAATACAGTATTTGCGGATCCCAGATTTTTCCATGTCCGCAATGTCCGCTTTCTGCTCATCGCTAATTCGTCTGTGCGAACGCAGCAGACAAGAAAGATCCCGTGGGGCTAGAGAATGGCTGTGCTCATCGATGAAATCCTTGACAAACCACCGACCTGTTTCCTCCTGTCTCGCAATGACCAATTTAGCGTTACACCCAACACGAGTTAAACTTCGTGGCCTCCTCTTTCTATCTTCCATCTTTCTTTTCATGTGCTTCTCTTCGCGAAACCCTTGACGACTACACACAATTTTCCTTAAAATTACGTAATTGTTGGATCCATCCCACTCAACGTAGCTTCTCCTCACACTAAAACCTTTTTCAAGAGCATATTTGTTGTAGAATTCATAGCCTTCAGCCTCACTATCAAACATCTTGCTGACAACATTTTGATACTCGAACATACACTCATCACTTACATCCGCCATGTCTTCCTGCATATGACATATGAAATACACAGTTGGTGTTTATCAATGTTGCAGGTGTAAAATAGCTCATAGGCAAAGACAAGTGCATGGAAAAGACTTTTGCTCGTTTGACATGTGAGGGAAACCAATCATCAACGTCCAAGAAGTACTATCCTAGCATGAATGATGACACGAATAAACTATATTGCATGCACTATGGAAACCTCGAGTGATGATGACTATAATAAACTATAGTAAGTGAACTATGGAACCAGTATCTCATCTTCCTTTAGTATCTCATCTCAAACGTCAAGTAAGTCACTTTTTTTCTTCGGTACTAAAGGAAGTAAGCAATGGCCTCAGCATCTTAGTTAAACAAACATGATGCGGTTAGCTCAAGAGAAACTATGCCACGATGAAGCTTTCCATTCGTTGTTCTTGTCGGTACAAATCTCACATGGCAAATACTGCTAAATTACAACGATCATGTAGGGTTGAGGTGGTACTGCATGCACGGTGGATGGGCGCAAGGGCCAAGAGAACGAGCAGAACGCCAAGCCGGATTCATACCTTAAGGATGGTACGCGGGAAGAGATGGGATCACCCGCCGCCGTCGCCGCCGATTCAGCCGGCGCAGATCCGGCCTTCTTCTTTTTCGGTGACGGCGTGGGGTGGGGGGCTGGGGTTGGTTGGGTGGAGGACGAGGACGATGAATTTTTTCCTCTCACCGGGCACGTCGAGGACGGAGAAGGTCAGGAGCACGATGGCGACGAATAGATCGGACGAGGATTGTGAACTGGATCGAGTAGACGTGGATCTGGTCCTCAGGTGATCGGTTGAAGAAAAGATATTTCCCCCTGGACCATTATGCCCTTATCGGAATTAACATAATAAATTTAATCAATTTTAATTCCCCCCAAGATCGGACGGCTAATAAAAATCAGACGTGCAAGTACTGCTTAGTACTCCGAGTACTAACCCAATCACCGTAAAACAGCTCTACGCTGAATCGTCCAAATCTTCATTTGTAGAATCCTCCAAAAAATCGAAAAGGGGTACGCCTCGGCCTCCCGTAGCATCTTGGGTAAGAATGACCCTGGATCCCACGTCTCCCATGGCAGCCAAGCCAAGGTGATGAGCTCTCCCCCGGTGCTCAGCCGTCGGGCATGCTCTTCCGCCCGGCACTTTCCGGCTGAGTACACTAGCATCCGCGCCCACACCTTCTCCAGTCTCTCCAGCTCCGCCTCGATGCCCCCTTGTTTTTTCAGTGCCGCTCTTTGCTCCTTCCAGAAGGTGGTAACATCCGCTTGGTAAGCACTAAGCACCACCATATATAGTAGTAGTAGAATAATTATCAAGACTGTCGTTGTTGCTGGATACACGCCTGACCCAACGTGAGTACAATGCCAATACAACCTGACCCAATCTCACCAAGACTGTCGTCCTTGCTGGATGCCCTCCTGACCCAATCTGAATACAATGCCAATCCAACCTGCAGGTTGGTGCCGACGGGTAACATGGCAGGGTGTGCCACCATCAGGTACAACATGTAATCAGATAGCGTCTTGCAGGTATCGATAAGGCTCTGCCACCGCCGCTCTGCCTCTTGGTTTTGCCTTTGGCGACCACGTCAATCAGCGGCTGGGCACTGCTCTTCGTCATACTGTCCACCTTGTACACCACCCAGTATGTCCAGACGTGTAGCATTAGCAAGACCTGCTCGAAGGGGAGGGTGAGTAAATCCCTATAATAAACAACTGGAACACGCATAGGAGTCTGCTCATGGTCTATTGAGTCGTGGATGAGCTGCTTGATCTTCATCGTGACTTGGGCATGCTTGGTGTTGCTTATCTTGTTCCACACATCACTAGCCGCAAATACGCCTGCCATCTTCTTTGCCATTACGATACTCCACTTGCCATGGTCTTCAGCTGGCATGCTCCTCCTGGAGCTAACCAAGTTGTACTGCCCCGTTGAGTTTGATCACCATGGCTTGCTCTCTGGTTGGATCCTCACGAAGATAGGCCAGGCCACTCGATTGATCAACACATGACACCATCCAGACTCGGCTCGAGCTTCTAATAATGGCCACTGCCACGGCGACACCATCATGATGAAGAACGAGCACGCTTCCAAGAAAAATGCTCCAATGAATAATGTATATGTGATGGCTGCATCAACTCTGCTTCTTCTATAGTCTTTGTCTATTTGCACGGCACCCGCACTACTACTAATC